>OX941084.1:116740000-118057500 GCA_954870635.1 Arctium minus | reverse complement strand
TAGGAGCGGCGTCACTAGAACCTGAGATACACATCAACACCAAACAAGTGTTAGGCCAAAAAGCCTAGTGAGTTGCACAAGAAATAACATATAAGGTTAATTACAAATCTTATCAGCAGTTAACCAATGTTCAATAAATGTGGAGTCAATAGGGGAGACCCATAGCACCAATCAAGTTCCAACCAAAGAGTCGATATACCTTGATGCCAACTAACAAGAGGCACCCGTAAGGCCCGGCACATCCGGGGACTACAACTATGGAAATTCCCCGAATGGCGGAGGACTAGGCACATACCATCAGGGTGGCGCCCAAGACTACATCCTTCTAGTTTCTACTGACTTGGTTCGTCCAACATAATTTATAGGAGGTCTTGAGGTATATTACAACCCAGCATATTTCAATACCAACCAAGGGTACAATATTACCATCCTTTTCGATATAAGATCCAACATAAACCCATAGCACAACCATATTCATCATGAAAATATTAACTCACCAAGAAGTGTCCCAAATAGAAATCATCATAATACCAAGATATGCATCCATTAAATCATGGTAAGTTACACATAACATATATCTATAAGAACCCCAAACACTTGAACATTTAAAGATTAACATTTTGAGTAAATATACAATAATAAAAAGTAGGAGTTTATGATGTGTATCTAGTTTTAACAAAGGTTTAGTAAACTCACAATCTAGGTTTTTGGACCAAAACCTAGAAAAGATGAAAACCCTAGAAGTTGCCCAAAGATGGACTTGGTGGAGAAGAATGAGGATCTGGAACCAACACTTCAATAAATGCACTTCGATGGAGCTTTGAAGAATAATTAAGGAGACCACCAACCCAAACCCTAGATTGAAGTGAAATGAGACTTGGATGCTTCAAAAATCGCCCTCAAGGACTCTCTCCCGTTTTTAGATGAGAATGGTTGAAATGAGGAAATCAGATTGCATTTAAAACAGAAGACTGGACCACGCGGGCGACAATGCCCAGCGACTTTACCCTTGGCATTGTCGCTGGGGCATTGTCTCGGTCTCACCACCACCTTCGGTACAAGGTCTGTGACTATGACCAGCGACTTTGCCCAGGGCATTGTCGCTGGGGCAAGGTCGCCGAAGAACCAACACCTTCGGTACACCCTGGGCGACTATGCCCAGGGCATTATCGCTGGGGTAATGTCTCCCCCCACCTGCAGAGCCTGATTTTTCTAACGAAGGGCAGCTGACTCATGCACGACTACCATTAACAAATATAACAGTACTACTAGAGTCACATAAGGCAACATGCATACAGATAAGGCCTCAATTACAAAAGTAATATAAAGGATACCATTAACTTCAATTAATCAAGTAAAATGCAAGGCGTACGGCTTCCCAATTACTTACCTGAAATCCGGGTGTTACAGGTTCAAATGAAAATTCATCTTTTATTGTGCACATGAGGACAAATCTTAACCATTGATCAAAACTTAGAAAACTCATCAATGGTTAATACATAATAAGGTTAATTGAGAAGTGATTAAGAACAAAATTGGAAATTTGAATCAGCGACTACCTTGTTTGACTTTTTATTTTATTTTTTAATTAAAAATTTTTTACCCCCTTAAACTTTAAAATAAATTATCCTAAAAATTACTAATATTTTAATCAAACAAATTACACCAAAAAACGAGAATTTTGTGCTCTTCGATATGACATCCATCTCAATATAGTTTTTTCATTTTAACCGTTTTTTACGTGAAATTCTATATATGTGTTAGGGGTTGTTTGGCAGTTGTTGAATGGTTTAGTGCAGAATGATTAAGTGGTCAGAATGATTAAGAGACACTTATGATATAGTTCAAAGTGAAAAAGGGTTGTTTTGTAATTGTTCAGAATGAAATTAGGGCGCTTAATGGTTAAGGGAGGTCTAGGATACAAAATCATTCAGAGGCTTTTAGAATCATTAAGAGACAAACTTTTTTTTTTGCCAAACAAGATTCACCTCTTAGTGATTCAGAGGTTGCCTCTTAATGGAACCATTAAGAGGTAAACAAACAGTCCCTTATATTCATTATGAATATGCATGCACGTCCTCGAGTGTCCACATTCAATATGAATAACAAAGGTGAACGTCCTCGAGTGTCCACATTCAGTATGAATGATATATGAATGACCCGTGAAGGTGTAGACACATGGCGCACTCTCTTTTGTTTTCCAATTCACAATCTAAATTTGGTTTAATTCATTATGAAAGTGTATGCGTATCCCCGGATGCAGTTTTTCACCCACTTTCACTCGATTTCTTGGTTTTTCTTACGGGGATTTTCACCGAACATAACCACTAATAAAAGGTTCGATAAATAACATTTCAAAACCATTAAAAAGGGATTTCAAGACGCATATTAAACAAAAAAATCTCGAGTGTTACAACTGACACTTGGACATATGTGCAAAGGATCAATTATATGTGCATAATTGCACATTTTATTGATGCCCAATGGAAATTGAATAAAAAGATTATCTCATTTGTTCCAATCTATTCACACAAGGGGGAATCCATAGCCAAAGCCCTAGGGTGTTGTTTGGTTGATTGGAGAATCAAAAATATTTTTACTATCACTCTAGACAATGCTTCTAGTAATGATGTTGTCATTGGGTTCTTGAGAAGAAAACTAGTTTCTTGAGGGTGTTCTTCTGTTAGGGATCAATACTTGCATATGAGATGCATTGCGCATATTTTGAATATGGCAGAGTCGTCGGTTAAGAAGCTTATGGATTATGTTAGGTGGGTAAGGGGCTCTCCTTCTAGGCTGAAAAAAATTAGATAACTTATAGATTTGCTTGGGGTGGAACGTGGAAGAAGAAAGTTTTTTATGCCTTGATGTTCCAACTAGATGGAACTCCACTTACATGATGCTTCAGACTGTCGTTACTTATAAATATATTTTTGAAGCCTGTGATGGAAATGATAACTCGTTCAAGTCTAATTTGGATGATTTTGTGCTCTCATATCTTGATTAGTTATCTATCGAGAGTTTCGTAATCCTTCTAAATACCTTTTATGAGATGTTAGTGAGAATCTCAGGCTATCTTTATGTGACTTCTAACTCTTACTTATGTTAGATCATAGTTTTGAGTCAATTTGTTTAGTATGTTTTACCTTTTGTAGTTAGTCATTTTCTTGTAAGCTTGTTGTGGTCAAGTCATGTTTGACCATATATAAGCATGTCTTTAGTCTTGTTTTGGTAAGCATGTAAGCGTATCAATCATTCTATTATTGTACTTGTGACTGTAACATTTTGCTCTCAAGATATATGACTACAACATTTTCTCTCTCTAAATTTCAATCTTGTTTTGATCTTTGATTGTCATAATTGCTTGAAACCTAGGATCACAATTGGTATCAGAGCCATAGCATATTAATTGGGAAAGATCAACATCAAAGAATTCGCAGAAAAATCAAATTTCCAAGATTGGAAAGTCCACTGTTCACAAACACTGTTCCTTTGATCAAAATTTTGATTTAATGGTGATTTTGATGTGAATTTGTGTACACTTTGATCGCACATTGTTTCTGAACATTTCTTGTTTAGATTGGAAACCAATTTGACCAACAGATTGTAAGAATTAGATCGATATTTTCATTTCCAGAAACTTTCTATTCGCGGACTGTCAAGAATTGTTTCCCACGATCATGGTTATTTTTAGAGAAATTCACTCCACAGGGTTGTTCTCGATGTCAAAGTGATCAAGACTGCAAATTTTCAGAGTCAAACATCAAGGTTTGAGTGGAAATCAGTGTGATTTTGTGAAAATTGACTCAAGATCTAAGGAATTCGCATAAGAAATGAAGAACTCGCACAAAGAACTCGCAGACTGAAGAATTCGCACATCACAGAGGACAAAAGTGTCAAGGAAGGAATTCGCACAAGGAAGTGTACGAAAAGCAAAGGATTCGCACAAAGAGCTATACGAGAAGTGTAGAATTCGCACAAGAGACACATACGAAATGTGTGGAATTCACATCTGAGTCTTGTAAGTTTTTCAAAGGAAGGAATTCGCACATTTCTTACACGAATTTCAAAGAATTCGCATACTCCTTCATGCGAAAAGCTCAGAATTCGCACATAGTTATATGCGAAAAGCTCATATTTCGTATCCTTTTCATATCCTTTTCATGCGAATTGTGTCCATACGAATTCTAGTACATACGAATTCTTACTTGTGAGTGTCATGCGAATTGTTTCATACGAATTCTTGCATGCGAATTGTGTGTTGTGAGTGCTATACAAATTCTAGACTTGTTAATAATTTCAAGTGATTTTTCTGAATTTTTTTTCCTGATTTTGTACTGTTGATTTTTCTGATTTTCTGACTAACGATATTTTCAAGCAATATTTTTTCAGAAATATTAATCATGCCTTACACAGATGAAAAAGGAAATCTGTTTCTTACAAACAGGGACTGTGCATTGTCATACATGCCAGAAATTCCAAAGATTGAGGCTGAGAATGAAAAGCTCAAAATTCAGAATTCAAAGCTGAAAGCAGAAATTGATACTTTGAATGTCAAACTTACAAAGGTTGAGACACAAGTATCAATATATCAAGCAAAAGGCAAAGAATGGCTGAAGAAAGTAGATGAGAGACTCAAGAATGAGAAAGCTGAACTTGAGAAATCTTTCAACCAGAAGTTATCTGAACTTTCAAAGAAAGCTGAGTCAGAGAAGAAAGAGTTAGAAATCAAGTGTGCCAAACTTTTTTAAAAAAGTTTCTGAATTTGAGAAAATTATCATTTCTGAAAGAGATATCTTTGATAAAGAGAAGAAAAATACTAGAAAGAAAAATATCTTACTTTTTCAAGAGATTTCTGAGAAAAATCAGAACTTGGAAAAGGAGTTTGAGACTGAAAGAAAACATTTTGAATTTGAGATTTCTAAACTTACTAACAAGTTAGCTATCTTATCTTCAGATATACAGAAGGGACAGAAGAGTAAATCTAATATGCAAAGCAAGTTTGATAAACTTTGCAATGAGAAAACCAAGTTGAATGACAAGATCAATCAACTTGAGAAAGCTAATGCTGATCTATCTGACAAGTTAGCATCTGAAACACCTGTATTATCTTCTTATGATGATGATTCAGTTGAATCAGTTTGCTCATTTCAATCAGTATCAAGTTTATTTCAAAAGATGGTTTTCAAGAAACAAAATGTCAAATCAGTTGTCTTGAAAACAGATCAGAGTAAATCTTCTAGTTCATTTTATGTTAAATCTACTGATAAATCTGCTGCTTATTCTGGACTCAAAGCTTCTAAGAAAGAGAAGATGGTTTGGGTTGTAAAGGGATCTCCAGAATCAGCAAAATACCAGAAATCATCTGCACAAGCTAAACAGAGAAAGAAGAACAGAGCTGAAAAAGGTAAAGCTTTTACACCTGATGCTATCAAGTCTACCAAGCATCTGATCAGGTTAGCTAGAAGCAAACTTTGTTGTTCTTATTGCTGCAATGATGATTTTGTACACAAAGCACATATCCACAAAAGGTATTATTCTCATAAGAACTTTAATGATACTGCATATGACAGAGGTGGAAACCGCTTAAAGAAGTTTTCACATACTAACCAGAATGGAACCAAATTCATCTGGGGTACCAAAACTTGTTCAACCTGTGATGCAGGAATCCACACTCAAGAAGGAGTGAGAAGGGTTATGACTTCTAGACAAAGCAGTCTAGGACTCGTACCCCAATGTACAAGTGATGGCTTCTGATTACAACAGATTAGGACCCAGACTTCAATGTCAAGATTCTAACAAGATCTTTGACTGTCATATCATTACAGGGAGTTTTCATTAATTGAATATCATTTTGGGAGATTGTGTTGATTGTATAAGATTTGGAGAGATTTACATGTTATATTTTTCACAAAAGGAGAAATTGATCTAAATTGTTATATCATTTTACCTGTATGCAGATATGAAGGGGGAGCATATCCATACAGTGATGACAAGATCCACATCATGTCAAGGGGGAGCTAGCAAGAAAAGACAAACAGATACATCATAAAATGACAAAGTCATGCCAAGAATCAGAAGAGACAGATATCAAGTCAAGGGAGGAGCTCAATTCTGACAAATCTTAAAAGGGTTGTAAGTGTGATAGTGTGTGTAAATGTTTTTGAAACTTAAAATGAAAGAAAAATGACATTTTTGGAAAATTTCCATTTTAGGAAAGTTTCTATTTTTGGCAAGTTTTGAAAAGTTTCTTAAAAATAGCAAGTTTCCAAGTTTAGAATGTTTTTCAAAAAGATGGAAAAGTTTCAAAGGCCAGAATTCGCATAACACTATCATGCGAAATCTTCAGAATTCGCATGTGTGTGTTGTACGAATTGCCAGAATTCGCATGTGTGTCTTATGCGAAATCTAACTTTTTGCATGTGCTTATATGCGAAAAGTGAAGAAGTCGCATCACACTGTCATACGAATTCTTATTCTTACACAAAATTCGCATATTGAGTCATGCGAATTCTCACACACATTGTCTAATCCTTCATAGACAATCGTATCCATGTGTCATGCGAAAAGTGGGTGGTCCAATGAACTCGTGCCACGTGTCTCATTCATTCCTGAGTATAAATAGGATTTTTGTCTACGAAACCCTCACTTTTTTGTAAAATCTTGAGTGTACGAATTCTTCAGAGCACATAAACCCTAACCCGCGACTTCTTCAAATTTATTCGATTTCTTCTTGGTTTCTTGATTCAAAGGTTATCGTATATCTTCACTGGTTTCTTTGCAGGTTACCCTATCTGGATTAGTGTTAGTTTTGAATTCTTCGACTGTTCATCTTCAAGAACTCGACTGGACTTGAAAATTTTCGAACAAACATTGATCTTCATTATTTCTACTTGTTGATATGAACTAAAAGAAGATTATTATGACTTTATCGAACTTCATGGATCATAATTTTACCCTAAATCATCCATTTTGGGATTTGATTGGATTTGACCTTTCGACTGATATTCATGTGTTCTTGGTGAAAAATTAAGATTAAGGGTTAATATTTGTGTTAATATAAGATTTCTTGGATAAAAAGGGTTCTTAATCACTAATCGATCTTAACAGATTAAAATTTTTGGGTTAAAAGTCAAATTTTGAAATTTGGTAATCTGGGTTTCGATGAATTTTTGAAGATGTTCATAATGTTCTTGAAGTTCATAATTAACACTTAGAAATTTTCAAGAAAATTTAAAGTTCATGCGAATTCTTGGTTATGTGGTCCATACGAATTCTTGTTGGTTAATTAGTTCCATACGAATTCTGGAATATCAATGTCAAATTTTTCTATGTATTCGATTCGTATAATTGTTCATACGAATTCTTAGGTTTGTATTGTTAAAATTCCAAGTGAGGAATTCGTATAAAGCTTCATACGAATTCTATGTTCCATACGAATTCTTTCATACAAATTTTGCTTCATGCGAATTCTGCTTGTTCCATGATATCTTCAAAATTCCCAAGTCAAAAATTCGCATACCCTTGTCATGCGAATTATGTACTTAGAGTTTTTCAAAAAGTTATTTTTAAGTGTCAAAACTTCATTTTTCACTAACCATTTGGACCCTGTCCAACATTGTTAATCTTTTTCAGGTACAAATGGCAGAACCATCAGTAGATCAACATGTTCAGACTGGAGAGAACTCACCACATGAGCCATATGAGCAATGTCCCATTCCATCATCTAGATCCGATTTTCAAGTTCCACAAGATGCCAATCCTGATCTCTTTCTGATATCACCATCTGAGATGAAGCCACAACAACCAAACAACCATCATCTATAATTCAGCATCAAGATTGATCCCCTGGTACTGGATATTCTGAGAAATCATCCTCTAAGGAATGCTTTGACTGCTCAAGCTGTTGTTCCTGAACTTTATGTTCAACAAGCCTGGAAGACTATCAGGTTTAGCCATACAAAGGAACAAGGAGGGAGGATTCCAATCTTCAAGTTGGAAATAGATCATTTCACTACAGTTCTTACTCTTCAAAGATTTAGATTCGCTCTGAGTCTACCTTCTGAAACTGCAAGAGAAGGCAGAACATCCTATGATGAGCTACCATCAGACTCTGAAGTTTTCAAGGGAATTAGAGATATGGGGTACATTGGCCAACTCACTCAGGTCAATCATTTCAAAAAGAACAACTTGCCTCTGTTCTAATATACCCTATTCTCAGTAATAAACAGATGTCTGACTGCCAAGATCTACGAAACTGACAGCATCCACATCCTCAAGCTATTCTACTCCATAGTCCATGATCTGCACATTGACTATGCTTCTATTTTTTGGACTAAGTTGTATGAGAAGGTGGTAGCAAAGAAGACTTTCAAAGCACCGAATTACATTCCGTACCAGAGGTTCATGACCCTAATTGTCAGAAGCATGCTAAGAAGTAATTCACAGATACCGAAAAAACAATCATCCTCATGCTCCAATTAGTGAGATGAGATACCTGATGAAGCAGAAGATGACTTTTCCTTTCACCATGCCTGTGCCAGAATGTTTATTAGATTATGTTGATCCAAAGTGCGATAGTGTAGTTGATTATAGAGAATCTATGGGACGACCAGAACCGATTATCCCTACCCAAGGCTCAAACCCTAAGAGAGCGGAGTCGGTAAGGGTTTCTGCTACTGAGGGAGTACAGAAACGGGGAGAGAAGAGGAAAAATACCGAGAGGGGCGTTGGAGGGGGCAGAGACCAAGACTGGAGGCATCAGGGTCACGGTTGCTTACCCAGCGTTCAGTGACACCTCCTGCTGATGAAGCAAATCAGGCTGGTAATCAAAGTGAATCAAGTGACATTCCATCTGCTACAAGTAATACAGAAGCTTCTTCTAATGATGATGAGGATACAGAAACTGATGTTCTGGTAATTCTGATGATGATGACAATGATGATCATGATGGCGGTGCTGCTATCCATTCTGAAGCACAAGTGAATGTTCATTCTGAAGAACAAGCTGAAGTTCAAATTGATGAATTGACTGACTTATTTGAACCATTCTATGGTACTGATGCCATGGAAGTGGAAGAGCAAGCTAATGTGAATACTATTCTTGATGAAGTTGTCGGGGACATAAGGAGAAATGAGGGAGATATAGTAGAAAATATTGAGAGAGAGAGAGAGAGAGAGCGTGAGATTAGAGAAAAAGAACATGGAGAGCGTGTGATTACCCAAACCTACACTTCTAAAAAGGTAACCACATATAATACTCCATCGCATGTGTTGCATTCGGGTATTCAAGACATAAGTAGCCCACTTATGCAATCGCACACCCAAGCCATCCACTTTATTTCTTCTCAACAAGAAATAGTTTCATTTTCTCACGGGGACATAGCACACAATCTACCGATTTCTCATTCGGAGATTCAAGGTATTGAAACAAGAGAACAGCAACCCCCGTTCTCAACTTCTATTGATGCACAATTGAGTCTAGTTCCATTTGAATTACCTATCATTGTTTCTAGGACACTTATTGAATCTGCTACCATCGGTTGTCTTAGTGACCCGATCGGAACATCCAGAGTAGATCCGCAATCCGGAATACGAGGATCGGATGGAAGTCCTATAATTGACACGTCTTTGCCAACAATGAAAATAGGCCATGCAGTTGATTCTACAGCTGTCATGCAAACGGAAATTCTACGTGATTCCGGAGTTACTCACCCAGACTTTGTATCTAAAGGAACTCTCGACAGCGCCTTAAAGGCTGTTGAATCTAGGATGTTTGAGAAGTTGGAGGAGGATATAGGTGGACTGAAACGTTTATTGAAAGGGAAGGACCCAGTATCTCAATCTGAACCTGCATCTCAAAGTCAGAAAATTCCAAACACTCAACCTGCTGATCTATCTATTGATGAGCTAAAGTCTTTGTTGTTTGCAAAACTTTTATCTCAAGCTCCGGATACTCAGCAAGACGCAGATCTTCTAACCCTTCTACAATCCCACCATGAAAATCAACCGCCACAATCTGTGAAACCAGCAGATTTGGTTAGTGCCACAAAGTTTAATTCATTTAAATCTGATATTTTGTTTGCTCTATCTGATCTTAAACCGGTAGTACAAACTTCATGTAAAGCCCAAGCAGCTGTTTCTATAAGGAAGCATGATTATGATCCAGATAATGATCATGAGGGGGAGAAAAGATAGAAAAAGGCAACTGTTAGTTCTGGTGATACAGTTTTGGTATAGGTAAGGGATGAAAGTGTAGAAAATGTTGAAAGGAATGCTGATCAAGGTACTGAGCAGATTGATCAATTGGAATTGGTTTTATATGTTGGAGAAAGAGTTGAATCAAGGGTTGAAAAGCCTAAGATTGCAACCAGGCAGGAAATTTTGGAGATTACAGGAATGTCAAATCCTGATGTTATTGTTTTGGAGACTGATATTGCTGATGAAGTTGATGCAAAGTATGAAATGTACTGGAAAATCAAAGAGGAGGAGCAGAAGAATGATTTTCTAGATATTGCCTCTGATGATGAAGTTGTTGATGTTACAGAGATTGTTAAAAGAGTTGAGAAGATACCGGCTCATGAGGCAAGTGTACTTGATGATCTTTTTGAGGATAGAGATACTGAAGTTTGAATGCAATGTTCACTCAGAGTACTTCAGAAGATGTTCATCTAAGTCCTATTGATGAGCAAATGCCAAAACCAAGTATTGTTCCAATTATTCCATCCTTCAGTAAGTTTGAATTTCCTGAAGCCCATGCAATTCAACCTGATGATGTTGAGACTACTGTCAATCTGAATTCTAATACAAATGTTGAAGAAGAGCTACCTTATCAGAAAAATCCAGATAGTCCTGTGAATCAATAAGAGTTTCAGAGAGAACCTCTACATAAGCCTACTGTTCCAGAACCAGAAGCAGATCCTTCAGGTACTGCTGTAGAGGGTTCTACTCCTTACACTGGCTATGATGAGTTTGGTCCTACTATAGAAGAAATAAAGAGGATCAGAAGTGATTTAAGAGTTCCATATATTGAAGAAGGTGTCAAGATCTTTGTTAGCTATATCAGGCAGATTGATCAAGCTCAACTCTTGGGGATTCAAGATAAACCTTATGAGTTTCAGCAAGAGTATATCAGGATGCTTCAAGTTACTGGAAGAACGTGTAAAGATGTCAGAAGTAGAGCTGAGATTTTGCAAGTCAACAGAGTTACTATGAAGAAGTATAAGAAGATATGGTTTCCTGAATTTGAAGTTCAAAGGAAGGATTTGAAGAGCTATACTTTCAATGAAGTTGACTTTGCAAATCTGAGTTTTAGAGATATTGAGTTCATGTATCATGATTTCAGAGGGTGAACCATTAGATATCCTGAAGTTGTGTTTGCTCTAGACACCATCAAGAGGTTCATCAAGAGGCATATCTACTCTACCTACTGCTTTGACTTCCAGTTAGGTATTGAGACCAATCAGAAGAGAATCAACTTGCTTGCACCTGATATGACTCATCCTCTGCTAGAAGAAACCCCTCTCTACACAGTTCTAAGAACGCCAGAATTAGGAGTTGTGTATGTGAATGTTGATAAAAAGCAGAAAAGATTCATGAGAGCTGCAGAAATTCCAAAGTATTCAGATGGTACACTGAAAGTTGTTCTTGAGAAGCTGCAAGCTAAGCATGAGGAGAGTGAAAAACAGAGACTTGCTGAGAATGATCATATGCCCAGAATGGAAAGGATTTGGATAGAGAATGTCATTGATGCAATCAAAGACAGGATCAGATTCAGACTAGCCATCAGAAGGTTTGAAGGCTATATGGGTATAAGGAGGACTTGCATGAAGAAGTGGACCAGTTGAAGACTTTCAAATTGCTCAAAAAGAGGGATATTGTTAGATCATAGTTTTGAGTCAATTTGTTTAGTATGTTTTACCTTTTGTAGTTAGTCATTTTCTTGTAAGCTTGTTGTGGTCAAGTCATGTTTGACCATATATAAGCATGTCTGTAGTCTTGTTTTGGTAAGCATGTAAGTGTATCAATCATTCTATTATTGTACTTGTGACTGTAACATTTTGCTCTCAAGATATATGACTACAACATTTTCTCTATCTAGATTTCAATCTTGTTTTGATCTTTGATTGTCATAATTTCTTGAAACCTGGGATCACAACTTATATGAGATTTCTGATTTGAGTTGCATTCTTGCGCATATGGTGTAATCTCAGGCTAAAACTGAAAAGGTAAAACTATTTTCACAATTTGAATTTTATTGTGATTTACATAAGTTTAGTTCTTGATTACCTTCTCTTTTTTTATTTATAAACAGACAATGGGTAAAACAGCGAAAGAAAATTTTGATAAATATTGGGGTGATCCATAAAGATGAACTTCATAATCTTTTTTGCCACATATTGGGCCCGAGAGATAAATTGAGTACATGCCAGTTCAATTGAATCGGTTGTATGGTGAAGAGCAAATTGAATCATGTTTTAAGAAGGTAAAGTCTACACTCACTTTATTATTTGAAGACTATGTAGCAGCATATTCTATTTCTGATTCTGAAGCATCTACTGTGATCAATTCTCCACATGATCAATGTGAAAATGTCCCTATTAGAAGGGTACAATCTAGAGTAAAAAGTCAATTAAAGAAGCAAAAGATGGAAAGTGAGGTCTTACTAAACAAAAATAGTGAACTTGAAGTATATCTAAGTGAGTTCACTGTAGATGATAAAAACGATTTTTATGTTCTAAGATGGTGGAAAGTGAATAGTGAAAGGTTTTCCATACTTTCAGCAATTACTAGAGATATACTTGTTGTGCCAATTTCAATTGTGGCATTCGAATCAACATTTAGTATAAGTGGGAGGGAGTTGGATAATTTTAGGAGTTCTCTAACTCCTAAAATAGTAGAACCCTTATATGTACACAATATTGGTTAAGGGGCCCTACTCAGCCAATTGTGGTTGAAGAAAATATAGATGAAATTGAGAAGTTTGAGAAAGGTACGACATTAATATATCATTATGTATTTGAGTTACTCTTTACATCTATGGGTATACTTTTTAATTTGTTTTTCAAAGTGCAGAATTGACAAATTTAAGAATTGGAAGTTTTGTCCGTGACGATGATAATTCTCTTCCTACAAAAGACTTGGAAGATAATTAATGATTGATGGTAACTGTTAAATGGAAGATTGGAAGATGGATGAATCATGAAAGAATTCACGAAGAATTGAAGAATGAAGATGGTATATTGGTATTTGGATCTTCGTATCCTTGTTTCAAACGTTGGTCTATAATGAGACTATGACTCTCTGTTGGAATTTGGATTGTTTGAATATTTCTTTGTTCATTTTGTTGAACTTAAAGACTTTTATTTAAATACTTAAATTAGATATTGAATTTGTCGTAATAAACAATAGTTAAATTGTTATTAAGATTATATTGCAGCTAGAATCAATTTGTTATTGAACTTGTCATTTTTTAATGTTTGATTTGTGTTTTTATAAAAGGTAAAAATTTGTTTGGAAATCACGATTCATGAAGTTTCAAGGCTGGAAATTGAAAGTTGGAGTCAAAACTGAAAATCTGGAAATCTGCATATAGATTCTAAGAAGCTGGAACTTGAAATTGGAAGCCTGAAAAGTGGAAACTGAAAGCCTAGAAGCTAGAAATTGAAAGCTGGGAAAAAAATCTCATCCCATAAAACCCGAAAATACCCAAACCTTGAGATACCTCGACATCCACGGGTTTTTAGGTTTCCTATTGATTTTCGGGTTCCATTTCTTCCACCTGAACTCCGATCGGATTTTGGGTTTTTAGGCTCGACCTGACTCGATACGTCCGTTGCTCACCCCTAATGGAAAGTGGACTCCCCATGGTTCTAAATAACTCGTTCTAGTACGTTATGGCATTGAGGCTTGGCTTTGCCGCCACATTAGCCCCTGTTGCTCCACTCTAAGGCTTGGTTTTCATTGTAACGCATTATGGGGAGTTATGGCACGTTAAGACGCGTTATTTGTAAGGCATGCTTCTTTTTTATTTTTTTTAAACATATAACTTGGGGGATAAATTATAATTATGTATGACATCTAAAACGTAACTAAACATTAAATGGAAATATAATAGCTAAAAACCCTAAATAGGTGAATCTTTACTCTCAATGTCATACATGGAGAGTCGAACAAGAATTATTTGAAGATTAAAGAAAGTGGTGAGTACTGAGTAGAGACTCAAAATATTTAATCTCGGTATTTCAATCTTGATATCATTTTCTTATAATTTTGATACATTTGATATAAACGGTTCTCTTTTCTTTTTTGTTTTATAACTTTATATGAATTTATATTATTATACGGAATTATTCAAAACACTAACACACATAAGTATATTGTTGATCCCAGTTTTGTGTTTTAACAGTGATTAAACCAAAACAACTACAAAACAGAGATAAGTATGCGGAAGTGATTTATATGTAGATGTATGGTTTGATTTGGTAGTAAACACACTAACAAGTAACAAGAATATCAATGCATAAGTAAGATTTAGTCACAGAAAGATATTTCTCATTCACTTGCCAAATTACACCAAGAACACACAGTAGTGTGTGTAAGAATGCTCTCAACAGATTTGAATTACAAAACAAAGTGTGGGTGAATTTGTGTGTGCTCACATACTATGAATTCAGGAGGTGCTCCCTTCATATGCAAGGGGAGAGCACACAATAGTACAAGACAGTGGCTGACATTCCATAAATGGAATGCCACCTGGAAAATAAAACCATTGTGGGTGTGTACTATTGATCTTGAGGATCTTCGTACAGCAGGGTCACGTGATCTGCATGTGATATTGTCTTGTCCATGGAATTCACAATTCTTCAAGTCTTCCATCTTACAGAGCGTAGCCACCACAGAGGCTCTGTGAAGTATCACAGAGGCTCTACGGTCTGAATGTGATCTTCAGGTTAAGAACTTCTCGGTTGATGGTCGACAGAGCTTCTGAGCTCGGCACTTCTTTGGTATAACTTGGTGTAAGGTTACAGTCTTCTAAGGTTCCTATACTTAGCCTATTTTTTTAATACTTCTCTATACAATGATTAAAGCTAACAATCTCCGCCCAAGTATTAAAAAATAAAAAGATTGGAATTGTTGAGTGTAAGGCTAAGTAAGAAACATAAGGGGTGAAAGGAACTCATCCTCTTGAAGACAAAATTTCATTCATATTAAAAGATATGCCAGAAAGCATTTACAGAAGTTAAAATTACAGAACATGAATGAAAGATACACGAAAATTACATAACTTCAGAGCCTATATTTTAGTGTATGGAAAATCATTTATATTTCTTCCAAATCCTCTATCTTTATTCATAGCTCTGTAGAAGAAGGCACATGCATTTCGAAATCTAATGGTCGCATCAATGTTCTCCAGAAGTTGATCTGCGACCGCAGGGTTTGCGAGTGAAGTGCCTCTGATCTTCTTGATTTCTTCTTGAAAGTGCAACGGAGACTTAGTGAAATATTTTTGGCTCTCTATCCCATAGAAGATCTTCTTTTCGCCTTGTTGGTTCAGATAGACATAGCCAAAGTTTGGATTGATGATGATGGAGTTTGGTACAAAAGAGACAGATGCAGGGCAAGTGTCTTCAGGGGTTGTAAAGCTGATCTTTTTCACTCCAAGGTCCAGAGAGACTTAAAATTCGACTATACTGTAGTAAAGCAACTTTTCCCTCATGACTTTCTTGATGATTAAGTGTGCAGTTTGGTTTTCTTGCCTCCAGCCGAATTTGTCCTCTATCCATGCAAATAGCTCTGTGAGATCATAAGGGTGAAGATTTCTTATATCGGCATTTGTAAACGTTATCTTCGTCCCATCTTCTCTCCGTACGATATATTGGTGGTACCAGAAGTTTCGACACTTGGTATGCATCTGTTTGATCCCTAGAACCTCTGTGATATTTTCCATTGAGAACACCTTAGCTTTTGGTTGGGCCTTTTCCTTGTAGAATCTTCTAGTTTCCTCTGAAATTATCTCCTCTGAGAGTGTGGGTGCAGGTAGTGGGTCGTTGATTCCTCGTCTGTATAAAAATTTGTAGACAACTTCTTCCAGATCCTTCTTTGGTGGAGAGGGTGGAATTAGTTTTCTCATTGCTTCCATGCCTTAGATAATCTTTGCTACTTTGTCCTTTGAGGGTTTTGCCAGAGAATCTAGGATTGGTAGCTCTGACAGAGGTTGTAGATCGAATGCCCAGTCTTCTTCCTCAGTTTTAGGCGTCACGAAAGAGTCAAAATCACTCTTCATGAGGTTTTCAGAACTTGGTGGAGGCTTAGACTTTGGCTTCTGAACTTCTGTAGCTATGGCCTTTCCTTTGTCTTTAGTTGAAGGTTTTGGTTTGGAGATCTCTGCAGTTTCGATCTTCTATACACTTGTTGTTTTGCCTCTTTGAACTTGGACTTTTTGGGAGTTGGTGTTTTGGGTTTGTGTGGGAGTTGGAGCTGTAGAGGCAAATTGCTTCTTTTTCTGAGTATTGGCCTCTAAGCTCGTGGGTACTTGCTTGAGGGGTTCTGTGATTATGTGAATTCCAGGTAATGCTTGCAGATTCTCCCCCTCACGATGTCCAGAGGGACCTGACTCATCTGGTCCCTGGTCATCGTGCTTTGTCTTCTTCTTCTTCTCAGCCTCTGCTTGGCAGGAAGAAGGTTCCTTTCTTTTCTTTCGGCGACAGAGGTTGGAGCGAGCATGGTACTCAATCATGGAGACCACATCATGAGCGGCCATGGTAGCTTTGTTGACCTCATAGTCCGTATGTAACTTCATGAGAGATACAGTGTGTTTAAGCTCGTCTGACACAGATTGGCCCTTTGAGTCCATGCCTTCGCCGATTTTGTGGACTTCCTGCAGAAGCTTCTCCCCCATCTTGTGTAGTTCCGCTTTGGTGGCTAGGGTAGAAGGATAACTGACTTTTGCAGGGTTCTGTGGTTGATAAGTAGATGGAGTTTGCAGAGGGACCATGACACTGCGAGTCATGTCCTTTATTTCGTTTCTCAGAGCCTCAAGGTCATTGATTGCAGAGGTTGAGGTCTCTGTTGCGGCTTTTGGAGCTTCATCCATCACTATCTCACCCAAAACCTTTATGGCATCGGTTTGCTTATCCACGGCCTGGATGATCCGATTTGAGTTTTCATGGGTGGCATTTGTGGCAGAGGCCTGGGCCAACTTCTGAATGTCCAGAGAGTTCTGGGTTGTGATCTTCTTTAGTTTAGCCAGAACCTCTGTGTTCGCCTTTAGAGCCTCTTAATCATCTGAAGGTCTGCATTGGAGATGGAGTTGTTGGCGGGAATGGAGCTTTGCAACTCATCAAGACGGTGTTACACATTGTCCTCGAAGGTTTTAAACTCATCCTTCATGACATATGCACCAGGGGTAACCTCTGGACCAACACATGGTCCAGATTTGGCCAATGAGTCTTTGACACCTGGGGAGCTTGTTTTGATGTTGGGATCCTCAGGCTTTCCTTCTGATCCTCGATGTCCCTTAGAGGGGTAAGCATCTACAGAAGTTCTGTCATCAAGCTTTGCAGGTGAAGATTCAGAGTCTTTCACTTGATTCTTGATGAGTGGACTCTGTGGGTGATCTAGACCCGCAGAGTTAATGTGTGTTCTCACTAGCACCTCTGAAGTACTTTGGATATTTCTCGTGTGTGCATCAGAGGAAACGAATGCCTCTATAGAGATGTGTAGTGTGTTCTTGGGCGACTGAACACTTATAGTTGCATCGACATCCTTTTAAGAGGATGTGATGATTTGGTTGTCCCCGGGTATAATTGGTGCAGAGGATGAAAAAAGCTCCTCTGACCGGGTGGTATGGGTAGGGTTCGGAGTGTGCATTCCTACTTCAACATCCTTTTACACTAGATCTGCAGGGATGGATGGGTGGCTAGAACAGGGAGGGGTTTTTGGTTGTGTGCCTAAGTCATCTTTTTCGACCACACTCTCCTTCTCCGTTTGTTTCCTCTCTTTCCCTACTCCTTCTCCTTCAGAGCTAGACTCCACCCTAGTCACATCTTATACCACTATAGTAGTATCCAGAGCTCCCAGACCCTCTGACAGTAGTTTATGTGCCTCATCTTCCTTTGGTGGGGAACATAGTTGTTCCACCACCTCCTTAGCAATATCCACGACCAATTTCAGAGGGCTCTGAGGCCTGATGTCTTCTGCAACCTTTGCCTCATCAGTGTTGGGAGTGTCCTCAATAACCATTTTCCTTCTCATTCTCCTCTGCAGAGGTACCTCTTCGACCTCTGCAGGTTCCTTGGCAATTTCTTCAGCTTGTGCCATTTCAGTGGGCACAGAGGCTTTGTCTTCTGTTGCTTGATCGACCAATTTGACGAATCTCCTCTTCTTTCTCTTTTTTGAGGGCTCTTCAGAGGCTTTTTCATTTTTACTGTTTTATATTACAGATGAAAATTGTTTGAACTCACTAGTCGTTAAGTCTAACCATTTTTCTTATCGGCATGTGTATCAGGTCCTCGTGGGGGCAGTATTAGCGACGCTGGGGTAAAGTCGAGTGCTATTTAGAGACTCGTGAAAGACTTAAATCTTTAAAAATATTCCTATCATTGGAGTTAACTGCTTTCACTGAAAGTTTTAGTAAAACTGGTTCTAGTCTAGTCCCCGTATAGAATTAGATTCTAAGTCGTTGACTTTGACCCTAATGTATTTTCGTATGTAAGCATAAATAAGTTTTACAGTAGAAATTGTATTGATTCTAGTGCTTTGTTAAAATATTTAATTTAGTCTTTTTTTTCCAGATTTTGGTTCTTACATTTTAATTGTGATATACTAATATAATATAATAACAATATTATAATAATGATAATTCAATAAATGGAATAAAACTCGGTTCTTTAACAAGGATGAAGTTTTTAGTCATAGTTATTAGTTAAGGGTATAAACGGAAAAATATGGAAAAATTTCATGGATTTTATTAAAACGCCATGGAGAGTTTCAATGTGCTAGCTTATATATATTAAATATAAACTCTTTTAATAAGTTCAAAAATTAAGTTAGTTTACGATTGTCAAACTTAGCCTAAAAATTGTTAGCACATATCCAACAAATTTATTATAATATTTTTAAACAACAAAAAATGTAAAAAACAAATATTTAATATATATATATATATATATATATATATATATTTAATACTAACAATTTTATTCATTTTAAAAATCATTATTAATATAAAATTAAAATATTCAATACATTTAATATCATAATAAAATTTTAAACATTTATTGGTGCCCATATATAATTTATTCCATGGAAAGCAAACAAAAACATATATAAAACATGGCCTGGGAAAAAATAGAAAAAATTTATTCCAAATATATAAAAAGTTATATTTTCTTTCCTTATTCTTTCTATTTTAAAGATGGATTTACAGATTTAATAAAAAAACAATTTCACCTAAAAAAGAACTCTATTTTATCTGTTATAGCAATTTTCTTATAAGTTATTAATGCACATTTATTCATACTACATGGATGTATATATGGGCACTGATACACACATTAAATTCAAATAAAAATTAATGTATTTACTTGTATGTGGTTTAATTAACGTCTTTGACTGAACGACGGATTCAAACATTTAAGTGCTATCAACCACAAGGTTTCTGGCGTACTAGTTAAGGTTCTGGAAGATGTGATGGAATATTCCATCTGTCCAGGGTTCGAATCCAAGCATACACAACAATTGTGGTCACTGAGGTTTAATCAAAACTGATGTCTTACAGTCATAATTTGCCAAGGGATTAGTCTAGGCATAGCCTAGGATACCCTTCCCAAAATAAAAACATTTAAGTGCTGTCTGCTCAGGGTGAGTGGCAGATTCAAGATTTTTGCTTAGTGATGACATTTTTAAGGTAGGTTAAAGGTTTAAAGTTAATCAATCTGTATTTAGTTTAATTCCATTTTTTTGAGGAATTTTTAAAGTCTTTTGATTGATTTTGAAGGATTTTTAAGTTTTTTTTTGTCGATTTTGAAAGATTTTTTTCGGTTTTTTGGTTGATTTAGATAGACTTTTTGGCTTTTTGGTTGATTTCCATGTATTTTTTTTGGTTGGTGGGGGAACATTACCGGGGAACCTATAGTAGAAAGTTAAAAACATTTTGTTTTTAACATAAAAAAAAGAGGGGGAAAAATTAATGGGGGCCATCCCCCACCCTTTATACATTAGATTCGCCCCTACTCACGGTATCCGGTTTAGAGATATAAAAAATCCAAAGCCTAATAATCTATCCGGATTGAAAGTGTTATTCGTTTTTATGGTTAAACGATCTAGTTTGGTTTTTAATTATTGTTTTTAGTATTAGGTTAATTAGGTTGTGTTTGGCAAATTAGTTAATAAGCTAGCTAGGGCTGACAATGGGTAAGGGTAAACCCGTTACCCGTTATGTTTCGACCCGTTGGATAAGTGTATGGATAAAGAATTTTTTTTCTATTTATCCACTTATCCATTACCCGTTTACCCGAAATTTTAGTGGGTAGGGTATGTGTTAAGTCTA
Source organism: Arctium minus (assembly GCA_954870635.1). NCBI lineage: Eukaryota > Viridiplantae > Streptophyta > Magnoliopsida > Asterales > Asteraceae > Arctium > Arctium minus. The sequence goes on along the minus strand of OX941084.1, from coordinate 118,036,950 downwards.
AATATTGTATCCAAGATTTAATATGGAAAGTCAAACTTGTAAAAGTCAACAATGTCAAAGTCTTGTAAAAGTCAAAGCTAGTTTAGTTTACTTTGTCATTAAGTCTTGTATTAGTTAGGTAGTATATATAGGTTTGTTTAGTAAGCTTGTGGTAAGAATCTGGTAACTACGAAAACTACGAAGCTCATATTGTATCATTCAGATTTGTGACTAATGACTATTACTTTCTCTCTCTAGTTCTTGTTCTAAATCTTGAGTAATTGCTTGATATATTGGGAATTATTGTTTAACAATTGGTATCAGAGCTGAACCAAACTTTTCGGAATTTATTTGATCATGATTTGAATTGAAATCTGGAGTTTTTAAGATTGAAATTTGAGTTTTTCTGAAATTTTTCACGAACTCGTGGTTTCACTGTTTCATTCAAATTTTTTGTGAAAAATCGGTTTTAGTGCAAGAAAATGGATTCATTGGATGCGAATTGTGTTTAGGATTGATTCTTGTTTGGTTTAAATCTCTTAATTTGAACAAAATAAATTTCAATTTTCGATTTTTGAGATTTTCTTGAAAACGAGTTCGAACACTGTTCTTGAACGAAATTGTTTGAATTGTTGTTTTTAATCGAAAATTGATTGTAATTTTGTGTTTAGTACTATTAGTCGATGATTCTGATGAGTTTTTGAGATCAAATTTGCAGATTTTGATCGATTTAAGAAGAATCAGCCAAGATCCACGGTTTGCGCTACATTCATATGGTTTGCGCTACATTCATATGGTTTGCGCGAGATTCATAGATGTTTGCGTGAGATCACCTTGAGAGGAAAAATCTTCGTTTGCGTATTGCTCCTATCACGCAAAGCAACGTTTGCGTATCCTGTAACTCACGCAAAGCTACTTTACGTTTTGCCCTTGTCACGCAAACATCATCTTGCGCTTCAAGACCATTACGCAAACCTTACTTTGCACAACACTCAGTTCACGCAAAGCTTCTTTGGGTCATGCGGATTACAAAAGTCTCCTTTGCGCATCAAGACCATTGCGCAAAGCTTACTTTGCGCATCAAGGCACTCACGCAAAGCTTACTTTGCGTCTCCAGTGGGTCACGCAAACCTACTTTGCGTATCACGTAGTTTACGAAAAACTCAGTCTTGCGCCTCCAACTGTCTTTTCATACTTAGTCAAAATTTTCAAAACTGTAATATGTCTTTTAAGTGTGAAAATTTTTTCTCTAGGGGCGCTGCCCCTCGACCCCGCAAGGGCGTTGCCCCTTGACCCCACCCGCTAACCGGGTAGCGGGACCCCTGTGCTAAGTCTGCGGAGGGGGACAAAAAATTCTTTTTGTTCAAGATTTCAATTCAATCTGATTTTTGATTTTCTGATATATAGTTTGGAACGATCATTCATATTAAGTTGATTACTCATTAATCATGGGATTTCTTTCAGATCTTGAAGAGAAGAATAGAAAGCTGAAACTAGAGAACATTAATTTGGGACATGCTGTTGACTTTCATTCACAAAAGTCAAGAAAGTATTTTACTGAAATTATCTCACTGAAAGAAGAAATCAATGCCTTAAAGATCATCAATGAAGATCTTCTGAAAAGATCTTCTGGGCAAAATGAAGAGAAGATAAAGAGATTGGAATCTGAGAACTCTGAACTTAGAAAGAATTTATCTAATTTTGAAAAACAGCTTGTTGAAGAAAAAGCTGATTTTGAGAAAGAAAAGAAAAAAAATTCAAAGAAGTTCTCAGAGTTCTCTAAGAAGTGTTATGAAGAAAAGAAGTTGGTTGATCTTAAATGCATTAAACTTTCTCAACAAATTTCAGATTTTGAGAAAGTGCTGATTTTGGAAAGAGAGAAGTTTGATAAAGAAAAGAAGGCCATAGAGCAGAAGAATGTGGGATACTTTAAAAAATTATCCGGCTAGAGAAATGAGTCAGAGAAAGGATTTGAAGAAGAAAGATCAATATTTGAGTCTGAGATCAAAAGACTGACTTCAAAGCTATCTGAACTATCTGTTACTGCGCTGAAAGAGCAAAAGACGAAGTCTGAGTTCTCAAAGAAGATTGACTAACTTGTGAAAGAAAGAGACAACTTTGCTTCAAAGATCAAAGAACTTGAAAAGTCTGCTTCAAGTTCAATTCAGAAATCTGTCTCTTCACAAAGGTCAGTTAAATCTTTTAATCAGATTCGTCGATCTAACATTTTCTATGATCATTTTTTAGATGGTTCAGATACATATCCAAGGAGAATAAGTTACAAGAAAGAGAAATTGGTCTGGATGAAGAAATCTGTCAAAGATGACAAGAAAGATGAGCTGAATGGAAAGACATCATGTGTACATGTTCATAAAGCAAAGAAGAACAAAGAGCATAAAGGTAAACCTGACTTGAAATACTCAAAAGATCAATTACTCAGGTTTTCAGGTAATAAATTTTATTGTTCTTACTGCTGTACACATGATCATATCCATAAGAACAGTGATCATTTCTGGTATGGTTCTTACTCCATAACCCCCACACGAACTGCAACTAACATTTCTGGACCCAAATACCAGTGGGTACCAAAGAAGAAAATTGAATCTTTGTTGCAGGCACCTCAAGTCAAGGGGGAGTAAGAAAGACAATGGCTTTTGAATAACACAGTTCAAGACCCGCACCTCAATGTCAAGATTATGGCTTCTAAGCATATCAGCTTAGGACCCGTTCTTCAAAGGAGTTTGACTTCTGTTAAGACACAGTTTCATTGGATTCAAGATCATCCAATCTGAAGATCGCAATCTGAAGCTAAAGCCGAAAAGTCGACTCTCGATATTAAAGTCTATGTCTATTTGTAATAAATGTCAAAGTAATCAATGTAATCCATGTTTATTGTTATTAGTTATATTAGGTAACTTAGTTAGTTATTAGTTTTAATATCTAGTTTGTTTGATATTATCTAGGATAATATCTAGATATTAAAGTATCTAGATATTATATTAGGTAGTGTGTAAGACACACTAGATTAGTTAATTGTATCTCTAGTATCTCTCTCAAACTGGATCAGATAAGAATTCACACATACAAACACACACTTAACGGTGTAATAGAGAGAAAAACAGAGAACACAATCCAAGCTTAAATCTGATCAACCTTGTAACCGTTGTTATAATCAATACAAGTTGGTAATCTTACTGTGTTGTTAATCTAAGAACTTGATATTAGTATTGTTGGACCCACAATTGGTATCAGAGCCTGATTAAGATCAAATCAAGTTTTTTTCAGAAAAACGTCTCTGTGTTCTATTTGAAAAAGTGATTTCGAGTGTTTAAGTGTTATAGGTGTTAAAATCGATCAGGTTGTGATCGATTAGCATGCTAGATAGATTTGTTGTTGATTAATTTCAGTATTAAGCTTTATTCGAGTTCAAATTTGTGGATTTAGTGAGGAAACTGTCGAGAACAAAAAGTCACTGTGCGATAAAATTTTTCTTCAAAAAGTGTGTTTTATTGAGATCGAGTGCTTACAATCAGTTCTAGAAGTGTTTCTAGACATAAGGGTAGTGTTTTGGTATTGCTAAATCGTTTCAGGAACAGATTTTAGACGATTTCTAGAAGTACAGGACGAATAAAGCGCAAAGCACAGGAAGAACACACGCAAAGTCCCACTTTGCGCGTCCCCAAGTGAAACGCAAAGTCCCACTTTGCGCGTCCCAAGTGAAACGCAAAGCCCACTTTGCGCCTCTCAAGCCAAACGCAAAGCACACTTCTCGCTTCAAAGAGCAATCGCAAACCTCAACTTCACTTCTCGGATCAAACCTCAGAAACGCAAACCTCAGAAACGCAAACCTCAGAAACGCAAACCTCAGAAACGCAAACCTCACTTTGCGCTTCCAACTAGACCCGCAAACCTCACTTTGCGCTTCCAACTAGACCCGCAAACCTCAACTTTGCGCTTCCCACTTGAAACGCAAACCTCGTCTTTGCGCACTGTGCTAGACACGCAAACATCTCTGCTCCAATCCAGACTTAGAATATTTTTCTGAGAATTTTTCGAAACTGTAATAGGGTCTTTAACTTTGCGTTGCCCCTTGACCCCACCCGCTAACCGGGTAGCGGGACCCCCGTGCTAAGTCTGCCTAGGGGGACAAAATTTCTTATGTGATCAAATTTTATCTAGACTAACGGTCAAATCCAAGTTCTTTTTGCACATCAAATTAAACAGGATGACCTCAAGAGAAGCCCTTGCTATAGGAACTGACACCAAGCCACCAGTTCTCTTTAAAGGAGAATACGAACAGTGGAAGGATCGGTTTCTGAACTTCATTGACAGACATGAGCTGGGTGATTTCATCAGGAAATCTATAGAAGAAGGGGTTATGAAACCAGTCATAACAACTCGTGTAGTTGGAAATGTGCCGACTGAAGTTGAACTTAAGTTTCATGAGCTACAAGATGATAACCTTAGAAGAGCCAAAGGCGACAGATTAGCTAAGTCATACATTTTACAAGGAATTCCAAATGAAATATATGTAAAGATTGACAGCTACAAGGCCTCCGGCAAAGAAATGTGGGATCAGCTTGAAAAGATGATGCTGGGTTCAAAAGTTGGAAATCAGCTGAAAATCTCCAACTGCCTAAATAACTATGAAGAATTTAGAGGCAGAGTGGGAGAAACTTTAGAAGAAACCTATGACAGGTTTGTGACTTTGCTGAACGAACTTAGCAAGAACAAAGTCCACAAATCTCAAATTGAGCTGAACGTCAAGTTCCTGAGCATTCTTCAACCAGAATGGAAAAGATTTGCAAGACAGATGAAGCAGATCAAAGACTTGAATGAGATTCCACTTCACGAGGTGTATGAAACCCTCCGTCAGAATGAAGAAGAGGTGGATGAAATTCTAGCTGAGAATAGACAGAGAGGAAAGACAGTTGATGACACAGTCACTCTTGTTGTTAGGAAGAAGAAGAATAAGACGATTGTGTACGAATCAGATGAAAATGAAGCTTATGCAAACTCTGACACAGATGAAAATGATCAGCTGAAGCAAGCAATGATGATGCTGACAAATGCTTTTCAGAAAAGATTCTACAAAAAGCCAACATCAAACAGTCAGAGGTACTCATCTGGTCCGAACAACTACATCCACAAGGAAAGGGTTGAAGGAAGCAGATATGAAGGAAAGAGATTTGAAGGGAAGAGAACAGAGGAAAGGAAGCCTGAAGAGAGAAGGTATCAGCCTGAAGGAAAGAGATTAGAGGAGAGAAATCCGGAAGAGAGAAAGTTCAAAGCTGAAGGATCCAGTCAGACAGAGCCACCAACGTGCTACAACTGTGGCAAAACAGATCATTATGCCAGAGACTGCCGAAGGCCAAAAGTCAGAAACTCCGACTACTACAAGAACAAGATGCTTCTTGCAAAGCAACAGGAGGCTGGCAAGGCACTGATGGTTGAGGATGAATACTGGCTCGATCACTCAGATGAAGAAGAAGAAGAGGATGAAGAAAAAGATGAAGCCGTCAACATGTGCTTGATGGGCCAAATAGAATCAGATGCTGAAGCTGATTCAGACAATGAAGAAGAAGAGGTACATAATCTATCAGATTTAGATTTCATGAATAAAATGCATGCCATGAGTTTAAAACAAAAAGAGTTAGAATCTAATCTTAAGCAAGAAAATGGTGTCATAATTGACAAAAACCAACTGATACAGAAACTTAGCAATGAAATTGCTGAGAAGAAAGTATTAGTTGAGATTCTTCATAGAAATAATGACACCAACGCTAAGGAAAAGACAATAATTCTTAAAGAGAACTCTGATCTTAAGTCTAAACTGCTAAAAAGTGAGATAGATATTTATGAGCTTACAAAATTGCATGCTTCTTGTACCAAAGAAAACTTTTCTTTACTGGGAAAATTAAAAAGTTTGGAAGAGAAGTTATATAAAATGGGTCAAACTGAACAGACTATTTTTCTAAACAAACCCAAAGAGGAAATAGAGAGATGGGGAATCGGTTATAAGAATCTTCACTGTCTACAAAAAGGGATGTCTGAAGTGCCAGGACTTTATGATCATCTTTCAATGCAATTAGCTCGCAGAATCCCTGAATTTAAAACTTTCTGGACTAAACTGTCAAAAGAGGATGAAGCCAACGAAACGGAAAAACGGTTGAAATCATCTAAAGTTCATCTTCCATTTAATTATGCGAAGACGAATAATAGTTATAATGAAAATCCTATATATCAAAAGAAGAAAACTCTTTCAAGTGATTTCTTTCCAAGTTATTCTGAAAAGGAAATGGAGGCGAAGCCTATTCAAGGTAAACTATATGCTCGTTTTAGAACGTAAAATTTCTGAACTCGAGAATTCTTTGTCAGATGAAAGACTTTTGATAAATATTGAGCAAAACGTTTTTTCAACCGTGTTTTCAAATTCTGTTCTTTCAAAGACTTCAAACTCTAAGGATATGTTTGGTTCATCAAATAAAGGATTTGATTTTCTGAACTCTAATGGTGGTTTAGATGATTGTTCTGAACAATTTGACTTTAATGCAAAACTTCCTAACCATTCATCTTTTGTTAAGAAAACTTTGAGAAAAACCAGTATGCCTGTTAACAGTGCAAAATCAACGAAAGTTGATAACTCAGTCTCTATGAAAGCTAAAAATGCTAAAGGTAAGAATATATCTCAGCATTCACAGAAACCGAACACTACTGGTAATCCGAAGAAGAAGCAATCGCTTGTTGCTCAAAGGTCTAACTCACCAGCTTCACATGTTTCAGATCTGAGCAACCAAAGGCCAGAAGTAAATTCTCAATGGCAACCCAAACGGAAGCTTGACAAGATCGTTTTATCGTTTAGTAGTGTTAATTGTAATAAGACTTCGCTTAGTAAAGATGTCCTAATTGCTGATATTGTTGTTTTGAACTCAAAACTTGTTGTTTCTCGTAAACAATATACAATGAAGCAATTATTTCAGTTATCTTTATCTGCTAGAAAGCCTTCTATTTATGATAAACATATTTCTATCTCTTGTCAAGATTCTAAAGATTGGTTTGGCAATTACCATGTGCATTCATCTCATACTAATTCTTCACATACATTTCAAAAGAAAAGAGGACCCAATTTGAAATGGGTACCAAAATCTTGTGCTAACACAGCAGGACCCAAATTCCAGTGGGGACCTAAGGCTAAATCTGTGTTGCAGACACACAAAGCTTAGAGAGAAAGCGACTTCTGATTATGTACAGATCAGGACTCGTTCTTCAATGTCAAAATAGGTTTTTGGATAATGCAGTTCAAAACCCGAACATCAAAGTCAAAACAGGCATTTGAACAAATCAGTTCAAGACCCGCACTTCGATAATCAAAGTGAATATTCCAAAGTTGTCGTATAAATATCTAAATTTGTAATTTCTCTTATGCAGACTAGTCATACATGGTTCTTGGACAGCGGATGTTCCAAGCACATGACAGGACAAAAAGAGATACTGTCCAATTTTAAAGACAAATATTCCGGAACAGTCAGATTCGGCAACGACCAGTTTTCATCAATCATGGGATATGGTGATGTACAACATGACAATGTCACGATCAAGAAGGTGAGCTATGTAGAAGGCTTACGACACAACTTGTTCAGTATTGGCTAGTTCTGTGACAAAGACTTAGAGGTCAACTTCAAAGCCAAGAGATGTTCAGTTCGCAATGAAGAAGGCGAAGAACTCTTGGTCGGTACTCGAGAATCCGACCTCTACACAATCAATTTATCAAATGTCCAGACTGACAAGCAAGTTTGTCTACTGACGAAAGCATCGATGAAACAAAGTTGGTTATGGCATCGAAGGCTCTCTCACCTCAACTTCCGGTACATCAACAATCTGGTCAGTGGAAATGTTGATCCAAACTCTCTCAGTGATTTGATAACGACCCTCTTTTATACTTAGTGAAAGTTACGTTATTATATGTATTAGTGTTTCATCATCAGCGATCAGACTGAGTCTGTTCAGTTATCGCTGATGACCTTTCTGTAAACATTAATATGTATGTGTTTCACTTTCAGCGATCAAACTGAGTCTGTTCAGTTATCACTGATCGTTTCCTATGTAACACAGTTAACGTAATCCTTGAAGACAAGTCTCGCGTCAACATAGTTCATAACTGAATCGAAGACGAAGCCACTGAACAATAGATAAGTCTACTAGTGACCTGATGCGGATATCAGCGAAGACCAGACAAATCTACTTACGCGAAGAAGCCTGAGGAAAAGCTTCAGCGATAGCTGAACTTCTTTATCTCTGGAAGAAGAGATACTCAGCGATCAACGATCACAAAGCTTATGCCTCAAGTTTTCTTTTGTCTTACCTTGCACAACCAGTACGATGTGTCAGAACGGACAAGTCTCTGCCACAAATCGTACACCAACTCTGTCAACTACACTGTTCATAAAGTGGCCAAAAGCATGTCTCCAAAAGTGAGACTACCAAAGCCAATCTATGAATGCCACGTGTAAAGTACCCTGCCATGCATTTAATGCATAGGGTATAAATAGGAAGCTCACTCCTTCATCTGAAGGTGTGCTCAATCCTTGAACTCCAAAAAATAGAAACCCTTGTTTTCTATCTCTCTAAAAATCCCCCATTCTCTAAATTTCTTGTGCAACCATCTTAGTGTTTCTTAAGTTTGTTTAGATTGAGTCTGTCTTAATCTTATTCCGCAACAAACTTGTAAATTGTATTTTGATTTATCAATAAACAATTTATTAAACTGTAATTTCTGTGTTTGTATTCAACCCCCCCCCCTTCTACAAACTTGTTAAGCACCTTCGGGACCAACAAGTGGTATCAGAGCAGTTTGTTTAATCAAATAAACAAGATCTTGCTGTATACTCTTCCTTGCTATTCTAAAATGGCACTAAACACAAACACAAACTACTATGATAATGGTTCACTTTCTAAACCTCCTCGATTTAGCAGAGATAACTTTTCTCTATGGAAAAATCGAATGATGCTATTTCTTGAAGGTGCGGATCCTACTATACCTGAATATATAGAAAACGGACCCTATGAACCTGTTAGAATTATAGCTGCGGTTCCCGCTACTGCCACCACTGAAGCTGTCCCTGAACGATATGTCGTTAAGGAAATAAGACAGTGGAGTGATGAAGATAAAAAGAAGGTAGGCATAGATGCAAGAGCAAAGACCATTATATCAATGGCTCTGCCTGATGAAGTTTTCCATTCCATCATGCATCTAAAAACTTCTAAAGAAATGTGGGAAACCATATGTGTTCAATATGAGGGCACCACTGAAATCCAAGAGACCCGAAAGATTAACTTGGTAAGACAGTATGAAAGTTTTATCGCTGGTAAGAATGAATCTCTTTCTGACATTCATCAGCGGTTTAACTGCCTGATCATTGACCTAAGAACTGTTGGAAGGACCTATTCTAATTCTGAGGTCCTAACAAAATTCTTGGAAAGTCTTCCTGAAAGCTGGGACAGTTATTCAATATGTCTTAAGCTGACAAAGGACTTACATACTCTCTCTCTAAGCACTCTGTATGGAATATTGCTCAACTATGAGCAATCTAATCTCCTGAAGAAGAATCTTGTAAAAGATTCTAAAGACTCCAAAAGCACTGCTGTTGCTTTAGTCTCATCAGAGATAATTCCATCCCAGCGATCTACTCTCACCATCACTGAGTTAGATTCTGAATCTGAGGATTTATCAGACCCTGATCTTTCAGAGTTTAATGAGTCCTTAGCACTCTTGACAAACTCTTTTAAGAGATTTGCAAGAAAGAGTAACTTCCGAAGAAGTAAACCTCTCTCTCTTACTGAAAAGCCAAAATCAACTCCGGTTGATAAGGCTACAGCCACTTGCTATAACTGCGAAAAAATTGGACATTTTGCTAGTGAGTGCAGGTCTAAGAAGGTCTTCAAACCTTCTACCTCAAGAAGATCCAGTGATGACAAATACCATAAGCTGAAAAACAAATATCAAAAGCTGAAAAGCTATCAGCAAAAAGGTAAAGGTCTCATCGCTGAAGAACATGACTGGGCTGAATCAGAAGAATCATCTTCTGATGAAGAAGAAGTCGCTAATCTTTGCCTCATGGCTGAGATTAAGGAAGAAGTAGAAGAACCATCTGAACCTTCTATGAGCTACATATCATCTCAGGTATCTATCTCTACAAATCCCTCTCTGCCTGAAGCTGAGAGAAGTCGCGCTGTTGATGTGCTGACGATTGACCTTTATAATGCTCTAAACGACAAAACTCAAGCTGAAAATAAAAATGTTTATTTAACACAAGAGCTAGAGAAATGTCATGAAAAGATCAGTGAACTAAATCTTTTAGAAGAAAAGCTAAAAGATCAAGTCATTATAAATGAAATCATCAGCATTGAACGCGAACAAGCCATCGCTGCTCTAAAAGCAGAAAAGGCTCATGTTGAAAAATGGTGCAAATCATCAACAAAGATCTCTGAGATAATAAATGCTCAAACTCCTGAAAGTGATAAAACTGGTCTTGGTTTTTGGACACCACAGGATGATCCTAAAGAAGAAAGTTCCTCGCTTAAGTTTGGAACTTTTGTCACATCTTTCTTTGACACTTCTTATAATCAATTCTATCCCTGTTCTTCTTCTAATCCCATCCCTGAGGAGATATCTACAAAATCTAAGCCTGCAGATAAAGGAAAGTCTATTCTCTCTCAGAAGGCTTCCAAGAAAACCAAACTGAAAGTTCCCTCCAAACCTTCAGTGGATAAACCTTTTAGCTCAGTGACAGAAATCTTTGATATCTGTCCTCCAAAGCTGAAGGTTGATCTAAAGCCCGTGAAATCTGAAGAAATGAAAATTCCTCCCAGATCTCGTGCTAAAGGCATTCTTGGAGCTGGACCTGCTCATCTTAAGTTTTCAAAACCTTTTGGTTATAAATCCACCATCAGATATAGAAAATGTTATCACTGTGGATTCACTGACCATATTGCGAGCAAGTGTCCAAATACCACCGAAGCTGATAAAACAGCCAAAGTGAAGAAAAATGCCTCTAAGGCAAATAAAGTCACCAAAGTGAAAAATACCACTAAGGTTAAGAAATTAACCAAAGTGAAGATTACCACTGAAGCTGAATCTTCCTTATCCACTAACTCTGAAGGACCCATTGAAAAGTGGGTACCAAACAAAGCTTAATCTTCCTTATGTATGCAGGGATCAAAGGGCATCTGGTATCTCGATAGCGGATGTTCTCGTCATATGACTGGACAAAGAGACCTGCTCACTGAATACAAGGAAGAGAAAGGTCCCTCTGTGACCTTTGGTGGAAATGGAAAAGGATTTACCCGTGGGTTTGGTGTCCTCATCAATGGGACAACTACCTTTCGAAGAGTCGCTTATGTAGATGGACTGAAGCACAATCTTCTAAGCATCAGTCAGCTATGTGACAAAGACTACGAAGTTCGCTTTTCTAAGAAAGCATGTTCAGTGGTAGATGAAAAAGGAAAACTTGCTCTCAGTGGTTATAGAAGAGAAAATGTCTATGTAATAGATATGGACTCTACTATCACTGATAACTTATGTTTTCTCTCTAAGGCCTCTTCTGATGTCAACTGGCTATGGCATAAAAGGCTCTCTCATCTAAACTTCAAAACCCTGAATTCTCTCTCATCTAAGGAACTGGTTTCTGGTCTTCCTCAGCACTCATATGCTAAAGAATCTCTCTGCTCAGCATGTGAAAAAGGAAAACAAACAAGAGCTAGTTTCAAGTCGAAACAAGTTTCCTCAGTAACAAGTCCTCTTCAGCTCTTGCATATGGATCTATTTGGCCCTGTCAATATCCAATCAATAGCTGGAAAGAAATATACGCTTGTCATTGTAGATGAATATTCTCGCTACACCTGGGTTATTTTTCTTCGCTGCAAGAATGATACTCCAGAAGAACTAATATCTTTTGTCAAAAAGATGGAAGTGCTGAATAATCTTACTGTTCGATCAATAAGGAGTGATCATGGAACTGAATTCAAAAATAGTTCCCTGAACAATTTCTTTGAGAACAAGGGAATCTCTCACAACTTCTCTTCAGTAAGAACACCTCAGCAAAATGGAGTCGCTGAAAGAAGAAACAGAACGATCATAGAAGCTGCTAGATCAATGCTCAGCGATTCTCACCTCCCTACTCAATTTTGGGCAGAAGCTGTAAACACTGCATGTTTTACTCAAAACAGATCGCTGATAATAAAGCGATTTGGGAAGACAGCTTATGAACTCTTTCTTGGAAGGAAGCCTTCTATCAGCTTTCTTCATATCTTTGGTTGTCAGTGCTTTATCTTAAACAACAAAGATCAACTTGGAAAGTTCGACCCAAAAGCCGATGATGGAATATTTTTAGGATATTCCTCCATCTCAAAAGCCTACAGAGTTTTCAACAAAAGAAGACAAACCGTAGAAGAAACCATTCATGTCACGTTTGATGAAACGCGCTCAGCGAACTCTAAACCAATCGCTGACAATGAAGAACTGAATACGTGGATGATCTCTCACTATAAAGGAACTGAACCTTTCTTCTCAAACCAACAGCACACTGAAACTCCAGCTGCTGATGAAGAACCAAGTATCATACCTCCCACCGCTGAATCCAACTCATGGATTTCAGCTGAACCTCTAAACACACTTCTACCATCAAATCCATCTACGTCTGAAAACCCTTCTGAAAGTATTGGTGTATCTAATGTTCAACAATTACTAGCTGATGAACCTCAAGCATCTTCATCAGTGACTGCTCCTATTGTTGATCCTATCACTGAAATAAGCAATCTTGCTCCTGCTCAGAGATGGACCAGAGATCACCCCATAGATCAAATTCTTGGTAATCCAGATGCAGGTATTCAGACACGACGAAGCTCAGGTAATATCTGTCTCTTTGTAAACTTTCTCTCCTTAATAGAACCAAAGAAGACTGATGATGCCCTCAGAGATCCAAACTGGGTCAGCGCTATGCAAGAAGAGCTGACTGAATTCTCTCGAAACAAAGTTTGGAATCTCGTTCCTAGACCATCTGATAAAACTGTAATAGGCACCAAATGGGTGTTTAGAAACAAGTTAGATGAACATGGAATTGTAACCCGCAACAAGGCTCGACTTGTTGCTCAGGGATACAGACAAGAGGAAGGCATAGACTATGATGAAACCTTTGCCCCTGTGGCCAGGCTCGAAGCAATTCGACTATTCTTAGCTTATGCAGTCTATAAAGACTTCATCGTTTATCAAATGGACGTAAAATCAGCTTTTCTGAATGGAAAACTGAATGAAGAAGTTTATGTAGAACAACCACCAGGGTTCTATGACCCTAAGCATCCAAATTATGTTTATAAATTGGATAAGGCTCTCTATGGTTTAAAACAAGCCCCTCGTGCTTGGTATGACACTCTCTCATCTTTTCTTATCTCTGAAAATTTTGAACGTGGCAAGATTGATAATACGTTATTTTTCAGGAAGATAAAAGGTCATATAATTCTTGTACAAATATATGTCGATGACATAATATTTGGTTCTACTAACCCATCTCTATGTACTCGCTTCGCTGAAAGAATGAAGAAAGAATATAAAATGAGTATGATGGGTGAGCTGACATATTTTCTTGGTCTTCAGATTAAACAATCTGACAAAGGTACTTTTATCTGCCAAGGTAAGTATGTTAAAGACATGCTGAAGAAGTTTGATTTAACACAAACTTCAGCGATGAAAACTCCTATGGCACCACCACTGACACTTAACAAGGATCCATCTGGAAAACTTGTTAATGTCACTGCCTATAGAGGAATGATAGGCTCATTGCTGTATCTTACAGCAAGCCGACCTGACATCATGTACTCTACTTGTTTATGTGCACGCTATCAATCTGAACCCAAGGAATCCCATCTGATCGCTGTAAAGCGAATTTTCAGATATCTGAAAGGAACTCCTAACCTAGGTCTTTGGTATCCCAAAGACTCAGGGTTCGATCTAACTGGTTATTCTGATAGTGATTTTGCAGGCTGTAAACTTGACAGAAAAAGTACCACTGGTGGATGTCAACTCTTGGGAGGAAAGCTGGTAAGCTGGACAAGCAAGAAGCAAAATTCTGTGTCCACTTCCACAGCTGAAGCTAAATACGTAGCCGCTGGAAGCTGTTGTTCACAAATCTTATGGATGAGAAATCAACTATTAGATTATGACCTTCAGCTGTCAAAGATTCCTATCTATTGCGACAGCACTAGTGCTATCGCTATAGCAAATAATCCAGTGCTACATTCAAAGACAAAACACATAGAGATCAGATATCACTTTATCAGAGATCATGTGATGAATGGTGATATTGAACTTCACTTTATCCCTACTGACTTTCAGCTTGCTGATATATTCACCAAACCTCTTGATGAGACAAGGTTCAACTTTCTCATCAGTGAGCTTGGAATGCTGAACCTCGAAGAATAATTCTTCAGCGTTCATGTATTGTGTCAGTAATCAAAAGTTCCCCTCTCATCATTCTCTCTGATAAACATTCTGACTCTCAGGTATGTTCTCTCTTCCTCAAAGATGTTTTTCTTCAAAATATAAACTTTAATCACTGAACTTTCTTCAAATGATTAAAAGCTTTTTGAAAAATACATTAATCACTGATATTTCCAGTCAGTGATCCTTTAAAAGGAAAATCTATCCCTATCTTTACAATCAGGGATACTTTTAAAAAGGAAAATCTATCGCTGATTTTTCTTCAGTGATCATTTCAACGGACAAATGAACAGTCTCTCTCCTCTATGACGTCATTTGAACCGACAATCCACGACATGCCTTTTCTGACAAGTTCGTCCGTTGCCCTCCTATCCAATCAACTTCGTGGAACGTGTCAATGTCATGATGATTTCTTTTCCCGCTTCATTCTCTCTCTTATCTCTCTTCTCTCTCTTCGTATAAAAGGAATTCTTCTCTCCTTTATACGGTTTACGCTTTCAAAACTTTCAAAGCAAGAAACATTCTCTCAAGAACACTCAAGCAAGTAAACCCAGAATATTGAATCTGCAACTCTTTTTCTTCAAGATACACAGGTTTATTTCATGTTTATATGCTTTGTTCATATGCTTTTTATTCTTTTAAAATCCTACTCGCTTTCTATGGATTTTATAAAACGTTTTTTTAAAACTAAAGATCATTCCTTCTGATTTTATGTTTTTAAATAAAAACCTTTTGGTTTTAAAGTGTTCTTCATTCTTTCTACCCAGAACACTATTTTTTCTCTTAAAAATAACTTGATAATTTTCCAGTTTCCCTTCTTCTATGGAAACTGGTAATCATATTATTTTTAATCTAAATCATTTCTTCTATTATGCCTCTTTCCATAACAGAAATGACACAGTCTTCAATCGTTGCTTCCAAGCATGTACGATTCGCCATCACTGAAGTTGAGATTACTAAATGTAATCATTTGGCCAGACTCGACTTCAAAGCTGACAAATACCCACATCTGGTGGAAGCTGCTGAATTCCTCAAGCAGTCATGCATAGCTTACGCGATCACTGTGGATCCTAAGCCCTCCAAGACTCTACTTCAGCAGTTCTGGTTCACTGCTGATGCAACTGAACTTACCAACAGGAAAGGCGAACGAGTCCCTGCTATCTCGTTCAGCACGGAATTAGGGCCAGGGAGCATGACCGCTCTTAGCCTCAGGAAATCTTTAAGATTCCCTGACAAACCAAAGAGTGGATTCGACGCACTCCCCACTGATGATGAGCTGATATTCTTCCTGGACGCAATGGGCTATTGTTGGGAAAACAAACCAAGATCTTCTATTCCTAACAAGAAGCTCACCAAGATTCTTAAAGCTCAGATGCCATCACAACTGAACTTTATCTTCTCGCACATAATTCAGTGCATGAGTGGGAAGAGTGGTTCGCTGGATCAAGCCAGCAAAACACAACTGCAGATGGCATACTCCGTTATCGCTGGTCAAAACTTTGACTACGCCACAGCCATCTTTGAAGATCTGAGGTCGAGATTAGAGAAGCCTGAACGAGATCCCAAGATCTCATATGTACGTTTCATATGTACGTATATCAAGTTCCTCTATCCCAACACCTATCCCACCAAAGATGATGGCACCTTTGCCAGGGTTGGTCAAAGATCACTAGAGGTCAAGCCACTCACCGACGAGGTAAGTATTTCTCTCCTTCGCTCTCGTCTCTCTCTCCATTCTTCTTCATCTTCAGCGACCACGCAGACGGTTCCTTCGTCTGCTATCCCTGTCGCTACCACTACTTCTAAAAGACCATCAGCTAGTCCGATTGGTCCTTCCAAAAAGGCCAAAAAGACTAAGGAAAGTACACCTTCTAGTACTATACCTGAGGGAGCTTCTCAACAAGCTACCTTAGATGTTTTTGTGGGTCTTTCCTCCACAACTTCAGCAGTCACTCATACTGCCGTGTCAGCGATCTCACTCGCTGTCACATCATCAGTAACCCCACCTACTATCTCATTCCCTGAGATTAACCCCATCCCTACTTCTATTCCCAAAACTCTTCCCTTCTCTCCTCATTTGGTCTCTGAACCTGCCACCTCTTCTTTCCCTATAGGACCTGAGCATCAAACTTTTGAGGAATCTATGCAGTTCTACAAAATGTTTGATACGTCAGGTACACCTATACTCCTAAACACTTCTCTCCCCCCCTCTCCAAATAAGCCCATATCTGAACTAACATCATTTTCAGGTCCTAGCTTGGCGACTGTTGACACGCATGTCAACAGTCTAGGAGAAAAGGTGGATGCTCTCACCAACACCATCAATGAAACCACCAACGCCGTCAATCAGGCTGGTGAGGAGCTGAAGAAGTTGACCGCCACTTGCTCATCTAAAGCTGAGAACTCTCAACTTTCAGCTCTTGAAGAACAAGTCGTCCAACTCAGAGAGTCCTCTCGACTCTTTCAAGGGCGATTTGAGTCCCTTACCGCTGCAGTTCAGGGTCTCTCTTCAAAGGTGGACCTCTGCACGTCCCTTCTTCAGCAAATTCTACAGAAAGTCAATGCACCAGCTCCAGCGCTGCCTCCCTCCTTCACTGAAGATGATCGTACCAACCTCAACATCGCTGTGGAATTCATTCATGATGCCACATGTGACATACCTGCGGTTGAAGACCGAGTTAAGCGTCTGGAGGCTGACGTTCAAGTGCTAAAAGCTTCAACAGCTACTCCAGCAGCTGAACAATCCCCTACCGCTGATAATGACAAAGTGGGGGAGAAAACTGAAGATACCTCTATTGCTGCTGGGGAAGCTAAGGAACCTCCCTCTCAATCTGAGGGGGAGAAGGCAAAAGAATCCTCATCGATTCACTCCATTCTCTTTGAAGAGGATGATGAAGAAGATGATGAAGAGGAAGATGATCTAGATCTTGTTGATCAAGAAAAGGATCAGCCCTCCGATGACGACGACGACGATGAAGACCAATCTATGTGGTTCTCTAAGCCGAACGTCGTATCAGGGACAACTTCGCAAGAGGTTGTCAAAACAGGGGTGAGAGGTGATACATCTTCAAGTGTTCCTTCGCAAAGCAAAGACAAGCAACCAATCGCTGAAGAATGCTTGAGGACTGGATCACAATCTGAGGGGGAGCATCCTTCTCAGGTATGTCTTTCAATTGTACCACTTTTCTACTCTTTCCAAACCCCTATGTCTTTCTAGCCTTTATCTCTCTCGTTCTAAAAATACACTTATCCCTTCTTTCCTTCTTTTTCTAACCAGACAGTTCTCACCCCTGCTTAAGGGTTCTGAACTACAAATAATACCAGCGGCTATCGCTGAAGAAATAATCCCAATCTCTATCGCTGAGATTGATGAAGAAGAAGAAGATTCCCTGGTCCATCCAGGAAGGCCCTCTCGACCATCTCATTGGTCAGAGGAAGTGATGAAGAAAAGAGTTGAAATGATCGCTCAACTAGAAAGTCAACGGCTGAAAATCCCTCTTCAAACATCCACAGAGCTCGACTTCCTCACTGAAGCTGAAAGAGAAGAATCTGCCAAAGCTGAGAAGCTGATCGCTGAATGCAAACGAGATGCCCAACTCGCTTTAAAGATTCAATCCTCTCAAGTTAGGGACAAAAAGCTGAAAAGCAAACCTGTGGAAGTTCAAGCAGCACTACTGAAAGAAATTGAAGAGCAACGCTTCAAAGAACAAGAGATCAACGATAAGTCTATCGAATGGTGCAAACAAAAGATGGATTATCGTTCTGATCTTCTTCCAATATCAGCCGTGACTATCTCTGGTCGCAAGAAGAAAGATCAACTCTCAGTGACCATGGAGATTACCAGAGAGGATGGAACCCAAAAAGCAATGTACGTATCAAAACTTGAAAGCTTCGGATTTACGGAATGGTTAGAGTTCTGGGATGCGCTGAAGAAATCCAAATCTACATACAGAGGCTACGTTGAAGGACTCCTTGAAGCCCTCATACATAGAGTCGTTTCTGTACTAAAGCTGCCATCTCCTCTTCCTCCCAAATCTTTGAAACTCAAGAGAAAAATTGGGTCCTCCTCCTCTGAAGATGTCGCCATCATCAGGAATGAAACTTCTATCAAATTTTCAAGAGATGCACTGTTTGGTCCTCCTCCTGATCTTTCAGTTCTGGACTTATCTCTGCCTCCTGGTGGTCCCTTCCAAGCTGGTCAAGTAATCGACAAGCCTTATGGAATATTCTTCAGAGATGATGATGAGGAACTCAGATTTCAAAGAATCTCTGAGATTCCTATCTGTCCTCTGAATCATCTCAAGGATCTCTTATGCTTATGGTGTGACTTCTTCCCTGCTGGTGACAAAATTAAAGAAATTATCAGTCAAGAATCTTTGGAACGAAGACAGAAAGGAGAAGAAATACCTGAGTATATGATCAATCCTCCCAAATCTTCTTATAGCTGATAGATTAGTTTTCTTATCTGCAATCTGTTAGTTATACTTACAGTAGTTAGTGTCACTTGTACTTATGATTTTCATATCTTGTAATTCTATCCCTGAATTAAATGAAAATTGCAGTGATGGACTTAACCCTATCAGTACTGTAAAAGATCCCTCAAAATAATAATTGGGACATGCATTCTATGAGTCCTTTTTATTCCTATATTTTGAATTAAAAAGTAATTTTCTTTTGTTACTTTGTCATTATCAAATAGGGGGAGATTGTTGATCCAAACTCTCTCAGTGATTTGATAACGACCCTCTTTTATACTTAGTGAAAGTTACGTTATTATATGTATTAGTGTTTCATCATCAGCGATCAGACTGAGTCTGTTCAGTTATCGCTGATGACCTTTCTGTAAACATTAATATGTATGTGTTTCACTTTCAGCGATCAAACTGAGTCTGTTCAGTTATCACTGATCGTTTCCTATGTAACACAGTTAACGTAATCCTTGAAGACAAGTCTCGCGTCAACATAGTTCATAACTGAATCGAAGACGAAGCCACTGAACAATAGATAAGTCTACTAGTGACCTGATGCGGATATCAGCGAAGACCAGACAAATCTACTTACGCGAAGAAGCCTGAGGAAAAGCTTCAGCGATAGCTGAACTTCTTTATCTCTGGAAGAAGAGATACTCAGCGATCAACGATCACAAAGCTTATGCCTCAAGTTTTCTTTTGTCTTACCTTGCACAACCAGTACGATGTGTCAGAACGGACAAGTCTCTGCCACAAATCGTACACCAACTCTGTCAACTACACTGTTCATAAAGTGGCCAAAAGCATGTCTCCAAAAGTGAGACTACCAAAGCCAATCTATGAATGCCACGTGTAAAGTACCCTGCCATGCATTTAATGCATAGGGCATAAATAGGAAGCTCACTCCTTCATCTGAAGGTGTGCTCAATCCTTGAACTCCAAAAAATAGAAACCCTTGTTTTCTATCTCTCTAAAAATCCCCCATTCTCTAAATTTCTTGTGCAACCATCTTAGTGTTTCTTAAGTTTGTTTAGATTGAGTCTGTCTTAATCTTATTCCGCAACAAACTTGTAAATTGTATTTTGATTTATCAATAAACAATTTATTAAACTGTAATTTCTGTGTTTGTATTCAACCCCCCCCCCCTTCTACAAACTTGTTAAGCACCTTCGGGACCAACAGGAAAGCTCGTCAAAGGACTTCCAGAACTCAAGTATGAAAGAGAACATCTTTGTGCAGCTTGTGAAAAGGGCAAGATGAAGAGGGCACCTCATACACCAAAGCTTGAACCAAGTACAAGCGCTCCGTTAGAGTTATTGCATATGGATCTATGCGGTCCGATGCGAACTCATAGTCTAGGCAGCAAGAAGTACATACTCGTGATCGTGGACGATTACTCGCGATACACATGGGTCAAGTTTCTACGTTCAAAGGATGAGACACCAGATGTACACATCACTTTCCTAAAGACGACCCAGGTGAATCTGCAAAAACCGGTCAAGTTTCTACGAACAGACAACGGCACAGAGTTCAAAAACAACAAAGTTGAAGAATATCTCGAATCTGTCGGGATTTCACATCAATACTCTGCTGCTCGAACGCCTCAACAAAATGGAGTGGTTGAAAGAAGAAACCGGACGCTAGTCGAGGCTGCTCGTACTATGCTAAGTCAATCAGACTTACCTCTATTTTTGTGCGCAGAAGCTGTATCGACCGCGTGCTACACACAGAATCGCTCCATGGTACATCGAAGATTCAAGAAGACTCCTTATGCGTTAATCAACAACCGAACACCGACAATCAAATATTTCCATATATTTGGGTGTAAGTGTTTCGTTCTAAACGATAGGGAGAGTCTAAATAAGTTCAGTGCTAAAGCGGATGAAGGAATCTTCATTGGCTATTCCTCAACATCAACTGCATTCCGTGTTTATCTAAAGAAGTCAAAGACGGTGATTGAAAGCATCAACGTCTCGTTTGATGAAGAAATGGCTTCCGAACAACAACGTTCAGAACCCGTTATAACAGGAATACTAGCTTCTGGGCAACTCAGTTCAGGACCTACGTCTCAACAGAATAAATCAGATGAAGCATCAACTTCTACTAACCATTTATCTGATTTAGATTTATTATTTGAATTGTTTTATGATGAATTTCTTGGATCTAATGTAAAGAAATATGTTGTGGTTGACAGGATGGAAGACTTAACGACTACTCATCCAACCAGTTCAGATATTCCTATTGAATCAAATGCCCCGATTCAACAAGAGATTACAATTCAAATGCCGACTCCAACAGTTGAAGAAGTGACAACTGATAAAGAGACAGAAATAGCTGAAACAGTAGGAGATACTATACAGATCAATCTACAACCAGAACAAGTTGTACCTGCTGAGCCTTCTGAACCTGCCACTTCAACTGAAACCATCAATCTTCCTGAACAATCAGAAGAAGGTACAAGTGGATTTGTAGATGATACAACCGACATACAATCATCTAATCCACTACCTCATGAACATAAATGGACCAAAGAGCACCCGCTAAGCCAGATCATTGGCGATCCATCAAAACCGGTGCAAACTAGGTCAGCATCAATGAACATGTGCATGCATGACTCCTTTCTGAGCAAGTTCGAGCCAAAAAGAGTATCAGAGGCACTTGCTGATCCAGAATGGGTGGTCTCAATGCAAGAAGAGCTAAATCAGTTTTATGCACTTCAAGTCTGGAGACTCATACCAAAGCCTAAAGGTAAAACCATTATAGGTACGAAATGGGTTTTCAAGATAAAGAAAGACGAAGATGGTACCGTTATCCGAAACAAGGCAAGACTAGTAGCCAAAGGATACAGACAAGAGAAAGGAATAGACTATGACTAAACATATGCTCTTGTGGCGCGATTAGAGGCAATCAGAATGTTTCTAGCCTACGCAGCCCACAAGAACTTCACTGTCTTTCAAATGGACGTGAAGACAACATTCCTAAATGGAATTCTGAAGGAGGAAGTCTACGTCTCTCAGCCAGAGGGTTTTGTTAATCAAGATAAGTCGACTCACGTTTACATACTCGATAAATCACTCTACGGTCTGAAACAAGCACCTCGAGCCTAGTATGATGTTCTTTCCACTTTTCTAGTCAAGTCTGGGTTTTCAAAAGGAACGGTAGATACCACTTTGTTTATCAAAAAGGAAAAAGGCGATATCATTTTAATTCAAATCTATGTAGATGATATTATCTTTGGTTCTATAAATACTAAGTACTGTAAGAATTTTGCAAACCTTATGGTGTCTAGATTTCAGATGAACTTGATGGGAGAGATGAATTTCTTCCTCGGTTTACAAGTAAAACAATTTTCATCGGGTATTTTTATCAATCAATCAAAATACATTAGGGATATTCTTCGGAAGTTCCAAATGGAAAATTCAAAACCGATTGGTACCCCAATGGCACCAGGTACTAAAATTGGCACTGATCCTTCGGGAAAGGCTGTTGATGTTAGGACTTATCGAGGGATGATAGGTTCTTTAATGTATCTTACTTCTAGTAGTCCAGATATAATGTTTTCAACATGCTTATGTGCACGATATCAGGCCAATCCTAAAGAAATCCATATGTCTGCTGTAAAGCGCATATTTAGGTATCTAAAGGGCACTACAGATCTTGGTCTGTGGTATCCTAAAGATACTAGTTTTGAACTAACAGCCTACACAGATGCAGATCATGCAGGTTGTATGTTAGACAGGAAGAGCACGTCGGGACATGTACAGTTCCTCAGTGACAAACTAGTAAGTTGGGCATCGAAGAAGCAACTTTGTGTTTCAACCTCCACGGCCGAAGCAGAATATGTAGCTGTTGCTAGCTGCTGTTCTCAGGTCTTATGGATGAGAACTCAATTGCACGACTACGGTTTCCACTTCAACAAAATCCCGATATACTGTGACTCCAAGAGCGCCATCGCAATATCAGCGAATCCTGTTCAACACACCAAGACTAAGCACATAGACGTCAGGTATCACTTTATTAAAGATCATGTTGAAAAGGGAACAATTGAACTTTTCTTTGTAAAAACTGATTATCAACTTGTCGATTTGTTCACCAAACCCTTAGACGAAAAGAGGTTCAACTTTCTTATCTCTAAGCTTGGTATGCTAAATCTTAAAATCTAATCAGTAGTTACCTATAAAAGTTTTCTAAATTCTTAACTCTGATTGATATCTGCACTTCTATATAATGTTCATAATCCAAGGGGGAGAATGAGAAGAAATTGACAAGTGGTCAATATTACTTCGAGGGGGAGCTCATAAAATTTTGCATGTACCTTTTAATGCCAAATTGTTTTTGTAATGCAAGAATTTAGGGGGAGCTCTTCAAGTCAAGGAGTTCGGATATGACTTCTGATTATTTCTGATTAGAACTCGTACTTTAAAAAGTTTTACTGCTTTTTGTCTTTTCATTTTAAGTGAATAAATTTTACTTTGACTTGACATAAGATTTTTGCAGAATTTTTGAGAGAAGCTTACAAGTTCATATGTTTATGACTTTAAGCTTAGCTTCATGAGATATAAGATCGCACGTTAAGGTATAATCCTTTATCTTAATCTCATATATGGTTGATAAGTGGACAACTTTCAATCATAGAAAACATTGTTATCAAATGTTCAAACCACTTCCCGATTCTTAAACCGAATTCATAATTTGGAAGTGTGACTTTAAATGTTTTCATGATCTAAATTGTGCTTTAACTGAAATAGTTAAACCAATCTGAGCATCACATGCATCATAGGAAAACAAGAATCATTGTGCTAGGAATTAACACAACTTCTATGGAATCACCTTAACCAGTGATTTCTACCCAAGAAGTTAATCCTTAGTGATTGAGTGTGAGAAGCGAAAAGAAATGAGTGTGATTAGAGTAAGCAAACTGTTTAAAAGAAAGAGCGTGTGAGAACAGAGTTCAAAGAATATCACAACTCTGCACCAAATTTTTCTGAGTCGGGTAGCCACATTACTAGTGTTTCACAATTCTGTGGTGAACATTATTGAAACAGGCAACTAACCCATGCCAACTCTTGATCAAACCTCACTATCTACTCATTTTCTTCTCAACAAGAAAGTGTTTCACATTTTCAAAGGGGACGCAGCACATATGCTATCTGATTTTCATTTGGAAAATCTGGATATTGAAAAGAAGGAAGTCTGCCCCACCTTCGCACTTCAATCATGCACATTGAGTCTGTGTTTAACTTACTGTTGTCTCAGTGGTTTACACAATTTTGAGCCTTATAAGCAATCATCTGTGCTTAATTCTTTCTAACACAAGCACGAACACACAAGGAATTAGTTTCTTTGTCATAACGTTTATAGAAATAACCTTTATGGTGTTTCGATGATTAAATGGAAGCCCTGGGGGAGTCAACATCAAACAGCTCCTTTCCAATGTGTATTCGTTACACACAGTGACTTAGTGTTACTGACAGGCATGTTAACTGATTCATTAGTTGATTCAGGTGTTACACGACTATTTTGTCTGGATTTGAAAAGATCTGGATGAATATCTTTTGAATTGACGGATCAGGGGCTCTAACTGCAAGATAGACATTTCTTACAAATAATTTTGATAAAGTCGTTGCACTTAACATCAAAAAGGGGGAGAATGACTACACAAGAAATGGCAAAGATCACATGTTTCAAGAATCACGTCCACTCTTCAAATGGGGAGATTGTTAGAAAAAGACATGTTGATTTAAGAGCTAGAGAAAGAGATTGTATCTTCTGAGCTGAACAAGAAGACTGAATTGCTAAAATCATTTTCGTAATGATCTTGATCCAAAGGGGGAGATTATTAAGACACAGTCTCATTGGATTCAAGATCATCCAATCTGAAGATCGCAATCTGAAGCTAAAGCCGAAAAGTCGACTCTCGATATTAAAGTCTATGTCTATTTGTAACAAATGTCAAAGTAATCAATGTAATCCATGTTTATTGTTATTAGTTATATTAGGTAACTTAGTTAGTTATTAGTTTTAATATCTAGTTTGTTTGATATTATCTAGGATAATATCTAGATATTAAAGTATCTAGATATTATGTTAGGTAGTGTGTAAGACACACTAGATTAGTTAATTGTTCTCTAGTATCTCTCTCAAACTGGATCAGATAAGAATTCACACATACAAACACACACTTAACGGTGTAATAGAGAGAAAAACAGAGAACACAATCCAAGATTAAATCTGATCAACCTTGTAACCGTTGTTATAATCAATACAAGTTGGTAATCTTATTGTGTTGTTAATCTAAGAACTTGATATTAGTATTGTTGGACCCACAACTTCTAAACACAACAGTTTAGGACTCAGATCTCAACGATCAAATGACCTTACTCCTGTTTTTGCATCCGATAAGATATGACGGTATACACTTCATAAGGGAGTTGTATTGATCTCTATCTTGTACTTTTTCATTGCAATATACTTACGATATGATGGTCTACACTTCAAACGGAAGTTGTATTGATCTCTATCTTGTGTTTTAACTGACATATTTCAGATGCTTAATTTAAGGGGGAGTAAAGGTGATGACTTCTGGTTATTTCAGATCAGAACTCATACTATAAACTGTTTTACTGCT
This sequence comes from Arctium minus, assembly GCA_954870635.1. Taxonomy (NCBI): domain Eukaryota; kingdom Viridiplantae; phylum Streptophyta; class Magnoliopsida; order Asterales; family Asteraceae; genus Arctium; species Arctium minus. The sequence continues at coordinate 118,011,383 of OX941084.1, read as the reverse complement.
TTCTGTTTTTTATTTTTGAATAAATGTTGTGAATAAAGTGGCTTCTGATCACATGGCAGATCAGGACCCGTTTTTCAATGATCAAAGAAGGATATTGTGCTAATATCCAGGGGGAGCTCAAAAGACATAAATCATTATATCATGTTTTGAGGGGGACCTGAAAAGGTAAATATCTTTTGTCCTAGATCTCTGATTGTTTGAAAGAAGAACAACTTTCAAGCATGAAAAACACTTTCTTAAATGTTCAAACCACTTCTTATTCTCAAAATATTTCATGAATTTAGAAGTGTGCTTTTAAATGTTTTTCAAAATTTTGAGCTTAATGTTTAACTGACCGTGTGTTTCCAAAAGATCAATACTTGTATATTATCTTGTCTATATACTGTCAAGTATTCACACACACCGGTTCAGTATTTTAGTTGAATTTGTTATTACCATGTCTCTAAACGAACCAATTTTTCGATGGTAATACCTCTGTTTGCTTTCAAAGTTGTTGAGCATCATTCATCTTTTTCAAGTTTGTGCCTTTATTGCTAAATTGTTTATATTTGTTCATATAAACAAAATATCCAGTTCTTTGATACCCTAGATATTTCATTTGATCTAATTTTATACATTGTCAGATTCTCAAAACAATTCTCTTGATTTCATTCCATTCTTTCAATATCTTTGTTTTGAGAAATCTTTAACGTTAAAAATGCTTAAATTTCATTTCTGATTTTTGATAAGCATACATACACTGACATATGATTTATTGTGTTATTCATATCAAGAAAATCATTGACCAGCATGTACTTTTAGGAACATGGGATTCAGTGTGAGTGCTTAATAGATCTTCCATGGATTCACGATAACCAGTGTTTCCTACCCCGGAAGAAATCCTTTGAGTGATTGAGGGGAGAGGGGTCTAAAAGAATTGAGTGTGGGAGTGATCTGAGGTAAAATGAAAATGAGAGATTGGTTAGATGTGAGATTATATGTTTAAAAGAAAGAGGGTGTGAGATCAGAGTTAAAAGAATATCAGAACTCTACACCAAACATCTTTCTGAGTCGGGCAACCACATTACTGATTGGTTCACATTTCTTTGGTGACCATCATTGAAATAGGCAAATAGCCCAGCCATCTCTTGCATTAACCCCACCAGCTACTCATTCTTTTCTTAAAAAGAGAATGTTTCACATTTTCTGGGGAAGCAACACATAATCTATTGGTTCTTCTCTTGGAAGATACTGATATTGAAAAAGAAGGAAAGTTGCCCCACCTTCGACCCTTTTCTCATGCACATTGAGTCCATGTACAATCATTGTTGTCTCAGTGATTTACATACTTCGAGCCTTATGAAACACAATCATTATGCTAATTCTTTCAAAAACAAGCACGAGCACACAAAGAATTTGTTTTTCTGTCAGAACATTCATAGAATTACCTTGTGTTTTTCAATGATTGAATGGAAGTCCTGGGGAGTCAACATCAAACCAACTCCTTATATTGTACATTCGTTGTACACAGTGACTCCGTGTTACTGACAGGCACTTCTAACTGTTTCATTTGTTGATTCAGGGTTACCACGTTCATTATGTCTGAATTTGAAAAGATTCGGATATATATCTTTCATGAATTGACGGCTCTCAGATCAAAGCGCGCCAATTGTCAAAGGGGAGATTGTTTTTTGAATACAAAGGGGTGATCAAAGTCTGAGCTGAAATTGATGAAGTTTTGATGATCATGATGCTCATATCATCAAAAGGGGGAGAATTATAAAGATTCAATTTCAAAGTTTAATTTCAAAGTTCAAGTCAAAAAATCAAAAGGCTTCCGCTGATTCAAAGTCTGATTCAAATACAGAATTACAAAGTTCAAAGCCTGATAAAGATTATTCAAAGATTCAAGAAAGTTTGTTCTTCCAAAGATGGTCAAGAGATCAAAGTGATGAAGATACAAGATCAAAGTTGTTTCAAAGATTAATGTCAAAGTTTCAAAAATGTTTCAAGAAATATGTTTCGCGTTCAAGACTTGTTGACTTTCAAAGCTTCAGAGTGAAAAAGACTTTTCAAGATTCTTCAAAGGATGAAAATGTTTCAAAGTTCAAAGTTGTCAGAGACAAAAGCTGAAGAATCAAGTGCTGAAGACTAGGGTCAAATTTTTATTAAATCTTGAATACAAAGGGGGAGATTGTTAAGTCTAAATATTGTATCCAAGATTTAATATGGAAAGTCAAACTTGTAAAAGTCAACAATGTCAAAGTCTTGTAAAAGTCAAAGCTAGTTTAGTTTACTTTGTCATTAAGTCTTGTATTAGTTAGGTGGTATATATAGGTTTGTTTAGTAAGCTTGTGGTAAGAATCTGGTAACTACGAAAGCTACGAAGCTCATATTGTATCATTCAGATTTGTGACTAATGACTATTACTTTCTCTCTCTAGTTCTTGTTCTAAATCTTGAGTAATTGCTTGATATATTGGGAATTATTGTTTAACAGTATGGATAAACGTTTTTCGTTATCCATTACCCATTACCTGTTACAATATAATATATATATATATATATATATATATATATATATATATATATATATAGAGAGAGAGAGAGAGAGAGAGGAAAGTTCAAATAAAAACTCAATTTTCATTGTGCACGTGAGAACAAATCTCAGTCACTCCATCTCTTTTGATCCAACAACTCATATTAAATAGAGTTTTTGATTTTAAGATATTTAGGGGTAAAAACGGAAGATAATTTAAACTCACGTCTACCATATTTGACCTTTTATTTTCTTTTTTATTTAAAAACTTTTACCCAATTAAAGTTTAAAATAAATTATCTTAAAAATTACTAATATTTTAATCAAACAAATTACATCAAAAAAACGAGAATTTCGTGCTCTTCGATATGACATCCATCTCGATATAGTTTTTTTTGTTTTAACCGTCTTTTACGTGAAATGTTATATATGTGTTATATTCATTATGAATATATGTATGTACGATCAAGTTTGTACAACACCTCGACACCGTAAGTATGTAACTCGACATCATCTTCTTCAACACTTTCTTCAACGTTGTACGACATCGTGTTTCTTCAGCACCATAACCCAACACCCGTCAAGACGAATCGATAACCTATCGAGTTATTCTGTTGTGAACCGGGGAACAAAAGAGAGTGTGTCACGTCTCCACATCTTCACAGGTCATTCATGTATTATTCATCATGAAAAACGTATCATTCAGGATAAATAATACAACATTCAGGGTGAATAATTCACGATTCATGAATTCATGTATTATTCATCATGAATATTTTGTAATTCATCTTGAATACTATATTATTCATCTTGAATATTGAATGAACGTTCACATTTGTTATTCATACTGAATGTGAGACATTCGGGGATGCGCATACATATTCATAATGAATTAAACCAAAATTCGGTTGTAAATTGAGAAACAAAAGAGAGTGTGTCATGTGTCTACACCTTCACGGGTCATTCATATATTATTCATCATGAATAATGTATCATTCATGATGAATAATACAACATTCAGGGTGAATAATACACGATTTATGATAAATAATACATGAATCATGGATTCAAGTATTATTCATCCTAAATGTTGTATTATCCATCATGAATAGTGAATGAACGTTCATCTTTGGTATTCATACTGAATGTGGACACCCGAGAACATGCATGGATATTTATAATGAATATAATACATATATAGAAATTCACGTAAAAACGAAAAAAAAACTATATCGAGATGGATGTCATATCTGTAATAACCGGGATTAAAGCAATAATATAAAAGTTTAGGGTAGGAAAGTAAAAAAAAAAAAAAGACCATAAGGGAGGGGTCTAGAGTGGAAAGTTTGGAAAAAAAAGAGTTTTAACCCTAGATGTAATAGGGTTAGTGGGTGTATGTGGCGACTGAAAGGGTGGAGCTGAATTCTTGGCGATTGTGAAGGAACCGAAGAAGAAAGAATTCTTCAAGAAGTTCAAGGTTTAGATTATTTCCGGTTGTAGGTAAATTCTTCTTATGATTCGACTTCTTTGATTTCTAAATATTTCAATCATAGTAGTTGTGATTTGAAGTCATGTCATTAATCTGATGATGGGTGTTTGGAGTTTGAATTTTTGGTGTTTAAACTGTTGAGATTAAGACTTGAATTTATATGTATTCCTGGTGGTAATCGATTAATGGGGAGTTTAGTGTTCTTTATTGTTTAATTTGAGGTTGGGTTTCTGTGTTTAATCGCCATCGATTAGACTTAAGAGTTGGGGAATCGAAGACCCCGGGCGGCGCTGCAGTGCTGAGCGACTCCGATCGTTGGGGGCCCGGTCGCTCATCAAGCACCGGTCGAGTTGGTCACACCGATCGGCCATTGGGGGGGAGACCCCGGTCGAAGGACTGGGGAGAGGCCCCGATCGTGGGAAGGGGATAGACCCCGGTCACCAACCACACCGGTCGATCTACCAAACCTGGTCCCCAGGCTGTGATGTGTGGGCCGAAGCCTAGCATAGGTCAATTGGATTTAGGGTCGAAGCCCAAGTGTAATATAAATAAATTTATGGTTAAGTTAGGTTAAAGAATTATATTTTGGTGTTGGGCTTGAGTTATGGTATGATTGGCCCACTTCTCTTTTTAATGAAAGGCTTATGGTTTGAAGTTGGTATTTTAGTAGGTTAAGCACTTTAGAGATTAAGTGACGTTGGGGTTATGGGGTTAAGATTAACCTTGCTAAAATAGAAAGAATCGGGTGTTCATCGGTCGATGTTTCTTTATAGGTTTCGAACCGAATTATAGAAGAAGACGCAAGATTCGAGCTAAGGACGTCAGGTGAGTCTTTCAAACTAAATATGTTTACGAATTCAAAGGCTATTTGATACATGTGAGTTTTTCTGAACTAAAGCCTCTCATATCGATTAAGTTATGTTTGTATGTATGTGAATTTATATGCAAGCTTCGAAATGATATTGCTTTAATAATTACTTGCGAGATTTATTTAAGTGTTAAAGATGATTTTTTTTTATTATTGTTGTCAAAGTGGAAATGTATGCATACATGGTCCTAAGTGTGAAGGCTCAAAGTCGGGGTGTGTGGCCCGCCTGTACTCATACCGGGGGGGGGGTGTTCCGTTTATGCCGTTGGGGGTGTGTCCCAACAAAGGCAGTGTGAGTCACAGACACGCCGTCAACTTAGGGTGGCGGTAGTGTGAGCGGAGAAGTTTGCTAAAAGTTAAAGGTTTTCCTTGAAGCTGAAAATGGTTATTTTATGATAAATTCTTGAATGTTTTGTTGAGTTAAAAATTGTTGCAAGAGGGGACTCACTAGACCTTTCGGTCTAACCCGCGCTCTTTTCAAATCTAAAACCCTTTTCAGGTAAAGAGTGGCAGTAGGTAGAGCGGTTAAGTATTTAAGAGAAGATTCGAGCTGGAGCTGAATTAGAGGACCTCCATTATAGATTCCTGTCAATGTATTCTCAGTTGTGTACTAGGTTGTCTTTCCGCAAACCATGAATTTTAGATGTTGTATTGGGCCGCTTGGCATTATTATTTAATAAAGTTGGTTATGTCTCTTATCGTGGGAGTTGGGTCTTTACAGTTGGTATCAGAGCCATAGTTTAAGGGATTTAGGTGACCGGATGGGCCTAAACTTAGTGTGGTTTAGGTTAGTGAGTCGTATCTTTGAATGATAAGTCGGTTTGGAATGTTGTGTGAGTTCACTTAAGGTGGTAAGGTTATTACCGATTAGGATGAGTATCGTGCGGGATGTAGATATTTCGTTGAGAAAGGATCTCCCGAGTCCATAAGGAGGAGGATGATGATAGGAGTTGGACTTTTCGCTCCAAGGGAGTCTTCGGTTTGGGAAAGTGGTATGTCGATTAGTGAGAAGCAGGAAAGTGTTAATCCAAGAATCGAAGGATAGAAATGAGGCTTCTAAAGCTGTAGTTAATTGAAGGGTGGTTGAAAGACGAAATCAGTGCTGGCAAATAAAATGTAGTGAGGATCAATAGAATCAAGATATGGTTGGTAAGTTTGTTGAGGGTAAAAGTGAGGTTGTGTGTTTTGCGAAATTGTAGTTGCGATTGTAACTGGTACCTGGACATTCAAGGATGTTGGGAAGCGTTGGTGCTGGAAGCAGTGGCAAATGTGAGGATCATGATGGGTTGGTCGGAAGTAAAAAGTCTGAGATGAGTTGTGGTGAGTGCAAGCAGTTGACCTTGTTAGAGTAAATAGCCTTCAATGTCATTGAGTCTCATGCATTGTGTGTCAAATAAATTGCTGGAATTTTCATATCATTCATATCAAACGTTTTGGCGAGTGTGTGCCTTACGAGGTATTTGCTTTGAAAACGTGTCGATGCGTGCAAATGTGTGTTTGGATTGAAAAGACAAGTTTATGGCATTGAGTGATAAATTTCGATTTTGGTGTGGGTAAATTATTATATGTCTTTTGTAAATAAGTTAACTTTTGTTGTGAAAACCAAAACAACATTTGATCGTGTGATTTTAAGTGAGATTGGTACAGACTTGTGTTGCCATATCAATGAAGATAAGAGTCGTTTGACACACTCAGTGTAAGCAATTCTATAGTGTTTTATAAACTGTGTGGGTAAAGTTCATCGAAAATGATTTCAATTGTGCCAACACCGATGTTGGGGTGTGGTGAAGAGAAATTTGTCGTGAAGTTGAGGTTGAACGATTCTTGTAATCGTTGCGCATGGCTAAGTCGGTGTTGGGTCGTGTCCATTCAAGTTTGTTTCATAATGTAGTATATTCTAAATTTTCAAACGTGTCAAAAGTTTAAATGTTTGTGTGTCATGCTTGAAGGCTATGACCTCTCTAGGTCGTAGGGAAAGGTTGCAATTAAGGATGATGAAAGTTTTGAGAGTGGAAGTGTGTCGCTCAATCAGAGGGTAGAAGGTACTTGATATTGGTATCCTTCTTAGTAAGGGTGGTGAATAGCGGAGGTGGTTAATGGAGGCACTGACCTATGACATTAAGGATGATGGTACTATAGTGGCTTACCGTTGGTTCCGAGACTTGAGATGTGAATATCGGCAAATAGTTGTGCCGGGAGTGGAATTTGAAGTCGTAAAGATATTATTAGCAGTTAACTGCCGCAGTGGAAGATGTAGGTTTCATTGGGGATTCTTGTTGGTTGGAGGCATAGTGGAAGTATCTCAATGTCGTCTGTTGCTGTGGAAGTCAGAAACCATTTTTGTGATGAATAGCAAGGTGCTGAAAATGAAGTAGTAGTTCTGGTTAGTTTTGAGGAGTTTTGCGAGAAAGTGAAGAGTTATTCAGAAAAGGTGTGTGCCTATTGTGATGATGGACAACCTTGTGCGGATCATACAAAAATGGAAGATCGCTAGTTCAGTCAGGTGGTTCTTTACCGATGAGGTTTTGATGGTTATGTGGGAGCGAAGTTTATATATATCTCTTCTGGGAGGGGTTGTGCTTTGAGCATTTAAGTCTTCGAGGTAGTATGCTTAATCTTTCAGGCTACTGGAGTTTGATTCCAGCAGGACGTGATGAGCCGACAAGGAGCGATATCTTGTTGGGGGGGTTTGAGGATCATAGTTTTGCGATTTATTCAGGTTCGGGAAAGACAAGGTCGTGAAATGCTTTGAAGTCCAATTTTAATTTTATGACCAGTGAGAAAATGACGGTATTGGTATGGGTGACAAGTGGTCGTGGAGATTTGCAGTCGTTCTGGGATGAGGTAGTAGAGTGATGATTGTAACCAGGTGTTGGTGATGTCTTTATGATATATTTGGGAGTGCAAATCATTAAAGGAGTAAGGAGCTGCCTTGAGGATATGTATAAGGTTGGCGTTATTGAATAAGAGGAGCGTCCTCGTCTGAAAATCTATGGGGAATGAGTTGTAAGTGGTAAGAATATGGTTAGGATGCTAAGTTGAAAATATTTTTTGTCAAATGATGGTTGGCGGATTATCAAAGAGAGGAACTGTGTGTTCTGGTTTTCGGCAAGGTTGGGCAGGATTATCTTATATCCCTAGAATGATTGTTGAAAGTGTCGAACTGCTTAATTCAGAGGTTGTGTAGTAGATAGGAAATCCGTGGGCATGTTGAAGTAGTCTTTAGGGTGAAAGGATTCTAGCAGATTGGGTAATCCTGTTTGGAGAGCGATAATGGTGCGGCGCTTTCGAGTAATGGGTAATGCTTTGGAAGAGTTGGGTTGATTATCTTGCGTAAGAATTGTGGAAAGTCGGTTGACCAAGCAAAGTAATGTAAATGGGATTGGACATTGAGAATCATCGAGGAATAGAGTAAGCAATGTTGGGTGAGCGGTGTATCTTGCAACGAGAAGAAAGTGAAGATATCATGTCGGAAAGGTGGAAATCTAAGAGTAAGAAGTTTGGCAAGTGACACAAAATATGGAGGTATGTTTTTTTAGATTCTGTTGTTAGCAAGTTTATAAATCCCTAGCGTGGGTATGAGAGAGAGAAGATGGCGTTTCGATGCGGCGTGAGTATTGATAAATAAAAATCGTGCGGCTGGCCAAAAGTTCACACCACTAATCAATGAGTCGACTGTTAGAAGTGGGTTTGAAGTCATCAAGAAGGAAGGTAGAGGTGGTTGGATATAGTGCTCGGAGCGAAGGACCATGATGTCAGTTTTGGTAATGCATGAAAAGGGGATTTCAAGTGAATCAGTTGTCCGATGTTAAACTATTTGGAATAGTTTGTATGAGCTTGGCCACTCTGTGTTGAGTGGGTGAAGTTGGGTTTTATTGCGCTTTTGGTCGAGTGATTGTGGATACGATGAGAAAGGGAGGTATGCATCGCATTGTTTGGCCAGTTGGAACTGGTGGATTGCAAAGATTTTGAATTGTGGAAGTTTCTACCAATATGTGAGGAGTTGAAGAGATGACGTTGGGGCGATGTATATTCAGCATGTAAGATTTGGATAATGTCGAGGAGTTGAGATCAATGTGGTTCGAAAAAAAAGAATGTGCTTTTGCGTTTGACTTATGTGTGCTAAGAGGGGTTGCTTGCAAGGGCAAGTTACATGATGAAGAAATTCGTGACTGTGAGTTGTTAGTGATGTCTACAGTTGGCGATGTGTTAGGTTGGCGAGTTGAGTGAGTATTTAGTCAGTGATGCATGTTGTCGTGGTGTGACTCCGGTAAAATTCTATCGGTTATGGAAGTTGATGTAATCGAGGAGTAAATCTGATGATTACGTACGGCTACGTATTGATCAGAATGGCTTGGGTAGTCAAATGGTACTAATTTGGTTAGATTGAGAATTATGAGTTAGTAGTTCCAAGCGGTGACAAAGTTAAAGTTACCAGACTTGCAATGGAAGGGTGTGACCCGATTCAGAAATAAATGGAAGTTAAGACCTAGATTTGTTGGGTTGTTGCTATTATGGGAAGGTAGCGTATAGACTGGATCTACCCGTGGATCTGCGAGGAGTGCACCCCGTTTTCCATGCATCTAATCTGAAGAAATGCTTATTAGAAAGCGATGTCGTTATACCTTTGGAGGATGTCCAAATAATTGAGAAGATGGGCTATGTAGAGGAACCAGTAGCATTCTGGATCGTAAAGGGAAGAAGTGAATTTCCCTAGTGAAAGTTCAGTGGCAATCCCTCAAGAGTCAAGAAACGACTTGGGAGTTAGAGTCGGGTATGAGGAACCAATATCCCAGTTTGTTCGACGAAGGAATTCCGGGGACGGAATTCCCTTGAGGGGGGGATATTGTAATAACCGGGATTAAAGCAATAATATAAAAGTTTAGGGTAGGAAAGTAAAAAAATACCATAAGGGAGAGGTCTAGAGTGGAAAGTTTGGAAAAAAAAGAGTTTTAACCCTAGAGGCAATATGGTTAGTGGGTGTATGTGGCGACTGAAAGGGTGGAGCTGAATTCTTGGCAATTGTGAAGGAACCGAAGAAGAAAGAATTCTTCAATAAGTTCAAGGTTTAGATTATTTCCGGTTGAAGGTAAATTCTTCTTATGATTCGACTTCTTTGATTTCTAAATATTTCAATCATAGTAGTTGTGATTTGAAGTCATGTCATTAATTTGATGATGGGTGTTTGGAGTTTGAATTTTTGGTGTTTAAACTGTTGAGATTAAGACTTGAATTTATATGTATTCCTGGTGGTAATCGATTAATGGGGAGTTTAGTGTTCTTTATTGTTTAATTTGAGGCTGGGTTTCTGTGTTTAATCGTCATCGATTAGACTTAAGAGTTGGGGAATCAAAGACCCCGGGCGGCGCTGCAGTGCTGGGCGACTCCGGTCGTTGGGGCCCCGGTCGCTCATCAAGCACCAGTCGAGTTGGTCACACCGGTTGGCCATTGGGGGGAGACCCCGGTCGAAGGACTGGGGAGAGGCCCCGATCGTGGGAAGGGGATAGACCCCGGTCACCAACCACACCGGTCGATCTACCAGACCTGGTCCCCGGGCTGTGATGTGTGGGCCGAAGCCCAGCATAGGTCAATTGGATTTAGGGCCGAAGCCCAAGTGTAATTTAAATAAATTTATGGTAAGTTAGGTTAAAGAATTATATTTTGGTGTTGGGCTTGAGTTATGGTATGACCGGCCCACTTCTCTTTTTAATGAAAGGCTTATGGTTTGAAGTTGGTATTTTAGTAGGTTAAGCGCTTTAGAGATTAAGTGACGTTGGGGTTATGGGGTTAAGATTAACCTTGCTAAAATAGAAAGAATCGGGTGTTCATCGGTCGATGTTTCTTTATAGGTTTCGGATCGAATTATAGAAGAAGACGCGAGATTCGAGCTAAGGACGTCAGGTGAGTCTTTCAAACTAAATCTGTTTACGAATTCGAAGGCTATTTGATACATGTGAGTTTTTCTGAACTAAAGCCTCTCATATCGATTAAGTTATGTTTGTATGTAGAAATGATATTGCTTTAATAATTACTTGGGAGATTTATTTAAGTATTAAAGATGATTTTTTTATTATTGTTATCAAAGTGGAAATGTATGCATACATGGTCCTAAGTGTGAAGGCTCAAAGTCGGGGTGTGTGGCCCGCCTGTGCTCATACCGGGGTGTGTGTTCCGTTTATGTTGTTGGGGGTGTGTCCCAACAAAGGCAGTGTGAGTCACAAACACGTTGTCACCTTAGGGTGGCGATAGTGTGAGCGGAGAAGTTTGCTAAAAGTTAAAGGTTTTCCTTGAAGCTGAAAATGGTTATTTTATGATAAATTCTTGAATGTTTTGTTGAGTTAAAAACTGTTGCAAGAGGGGGCTCACTAGACCTTTCGGTCTAACCCTCGTTTTTTTCAAATCTAAAACCCTTTTTCAGGTAAAGAGTGGCAGTAGGAGGAGCGGTTAAGTATTTAAGAGAAGATTCGAGCTGGAGCTGAATTAGAGGACCTCCATTATAGATTCCTGTCAATGTATTCTCGGTTGTGTACTAGGTTGTCTTTCCGCAAACCATGAATTTTAGATGTTGTATTGGGCCGCTTGGCATTATTATTTAATAAAGTTGGTTCTGTCTCTTGTCGTGGGAGTTGGGTCTTTACAATATCGAAAAGCACGAAATTCTCGTTTTTTGATGTAATTTATTTGATTAAAATATTATTAATTTTTAAGATAATTTATTTTAAAGTTTAAGGGGGGTAAAAAAAATTTAATTAAAAAAAATAAAAAGTCAAATAAGTTAGGCGCTGATTCAAATTTTCAATTTTGTCCTTAATCACTTCTCAATTAACCTTATTATGTATTAACCATTGATTAGTTTTCTAAGTTTTGATCAAATGTTAAGATTTGTTCTCATGTGCACAATGAAAGATGAGTTTTCATTTGAACTCACCCCTATATATATACTATAAATGTACCCTAGCGATGCAGCGGTTTTCTGAAATCTAGAACTCGAACCCTCGCTCATTATTCATACTTTTTGTTAGTCTTTTTTGATTTTATTTTACGATTTTGAGAAACCTAGATTTAAAACAAAAATATATTTTAGTTTAGTTTAATTATGGTTTTTAATAAAAAATAATAACATAAAGTATTTTGTTACGGGTCAAAAAATGTTTAATTTAAATGATAACTATATTTAAGATATTTTATATTTAAAATTAAAAAGATAACATACTTCAATAAAAAATAAAAATAAGGTGTTTTATCTCGAACTTTCTTATATTTATCGGTTAGTTATATCAATAGTTAAAAATTTTAGATATTTTACAAAATAAAAATAAGTGTTTATCTGCAGTTAGTTACACGAATTCAAACATTGAGCTTTTATAAGTTGTACTTATGTTTAATCAATTTGTACTTTTGGATTTTAAGTAATATGCATTAATAAGTTGTAGTTTTATAATATAGTATAAATATATTAGTTAAAATTCAAAATTACAAGTTAATGAAACATAATTATAACTTATTAAAGTCTCATGTTTTTATTTGTATAACTAACTGCAAATAAACATATTAAATACAAGATAAACACTATGAGATAAACTACCTGTTTTATTTTTTATTAAAATATATTTATTAGATCAATGCATGTTTTTATAATATAGTATAGATATATTAGTTATGAGATTATAACTAATATAAATATAGATATATTAAGAGCAAATCATAAAATAAAAAATAAATATTGATAATAGTAATATTGATCAAATCGTCCAATAAATATAAAAAATAAATATTGATAATAGTAGATAATATTGATCAAATCGTCCATTAAATATAAAAAACAAATATTTATATTAATAAATGGGTATCCATTCCACAAATAGATGATGATGTGAGATATTGTGCTTGGATAAGTTGTACCAAGGCATTATGAAATTGTAATTAAGTAATTGGTTTTAATTAGTTGTATTTTATGCTGAAAATGTTGTAATTAAGAGTTTTTTATGTCTCTTTTATAATATAATATAGATATACATAGTTATATTAAGTCAATTATAATATTCTTTTATAATGTTATCGTATATTAATGTGTACTTTAATTTATTTTTTAGATTTATTGAGTAAAAGATTTCATGATGATTAAATAAGAAACAAGACAGGTTCAAGAAAATAAAATATAATGAAAAATGTTAGTCTTACAATTTTTATATTGTTTTTTAAAATATTATACTATGATTATATTTAGAATAATAAAATGTTTATTAGAACAAATTAGATATAAAATACTAACTATATTTATGAATTTATGTTTACTTATATATATATATATATATATATGAGATTTAACAATATCAATTGTAGTTCATAAAGAAATTTTGTTTTACCATTTATCCATTCCCGTTTTGTTACCCACTACTTTTAATGGGTAGAGTATGATATGGATAATTACCCGTTTTGTTACTCGTTATTTTAAATGAATTGGATAACGGATTAACCTTTACCCTACCTATACACTACCCGCCAGCCCTAAAGCTAGCCGATGACTGATAAATTAGCTGGTGGCTGATAAGTTAGTTGATCGACTAATTATGTTTGGCAAAAACTAGGTGATAAGCTAGTTGGAAAAATGTGAAATGATAAAAATGGACATATTAAAAAATTAGACAGTTGTATATAGTACAATTAAAACTAATGAGACGTCTCTCTTGCCTTGGCTAAAGAAAATTTGGCAGGCAACCATTTGAGCCACATGTTACCAGATCTGGGAGCATCGTAACAACTTAGTTTTTAGAAAGAAGTCGTCATCGGTTGAGATTATGTTCGTTGAGATACAAGTTCAAGTTTTTGATTGGGTCTCGAGAAGATTACGGAAGGGAACCATCCCGTGAGGTTTGTGGATTGCCAAACCAAATCTTTTGTCTTCCTCTATGTAAGTTTTGGTGGCTCTAGCCTTTGAGTTGGGTCTGATTTCTTTTGGGGTTGTCGCTTAACGCCTCTTGTTTGTTTCTTTTTTTTGTGGTTACCTATTTTGGGTGGTTTCTCCCCTTGCAACTGTGTTTTGAAGGGGGGGGGGGTTGTTTTTGTATTGTTTTGTGTTTACTTTAGTAAATTGATGCCTTTAAAAAAAGATGTTATAAAATACAAGGTAGTAAAAAAATTAAATAATATAATATGTTAATTAATTAATAACCTCAATTTGATTATTACTTATGTACATACATAAGATGGTGGATTTGTGTAACCAAATACGAATTTTAGAAAAATCAAATTTTAAGAAAATCACTCACCGCTTAATTAAATACAGGATAAAAATCAAATTTTAAATATAAAAAATCTAAAGTATAATTAAGAAAATCTAACAAAATATTTAATGTTTATTTTATAAAAAAATCCATTATATTATTAAACCTAAAATAAATTACATTATTATTAAACTATCGAAGAAACTCTTAAAAACAAGCTTTTATGCATTAAGTATTGTTTATTGATATACATTACTTAAAATTCAAGATTACAAGTCATAATGCATGAGTACAAATTTCTAAAGTTATATGTTTGAATTCATAACTAACTGATAAACATAATCAAAACAGGATAAACATCTCAATTTAAATATAAAAAATTTAAAATATATAAGATAATCATTGAATTCTAACAAAATACTTAATTTTTTTTTAATAAAAAGCATTGTATTATTAAGCCTAAGGTGGCGTTTGTTTTTTAAGTGGTGCTGAAGTCTGAAGTCTTATTTCACTTCTGATTTTTAAGTGGTGGTGCTGAAGTCTGAAGTCTGAAGTCTGAATAAAAAAGACTGTTTGTTTTTGTAAGATGAAAACGTCTGAAATCTGAAAACCAACTCCATGAGGAAAACAAAATGATCAAGTTTTCAACTTTGAAAATGAACTAAAACAAACAATATGATAACCTTCTTTGTTCTAATTATAAACAAAAAAATTGATGCAAAGGCCTCCATCACAAAAGTGCATATAAAACCTTTAATCAAGTAACCATGTATCTAAAATACATAAACCTTATCATAAACATAAGCTCACAAATCAAAAGGTGAATCAAGATGAACCACAGGGACGAACCCTGTTTGGGTGATTTTCATCCACTCCCAAAATTGCTATTACCAATCATCATCAAACAAACAAACAAGGACAAACCACGGGCTTGAACCTTAATCAAAACAGAAGCAAAGAAATCGACTGCAAAACAGAAAAAACAGAAGCAAGAGATACCAAAGAAAATCGACAACAAAAATCCAAAGAAAAGATGAAATCGACAGCAAAGTGAGTAGCGATGATGGAGATGAAATCGACAGCAAAACAGAAGCAAGAGATACCGATTATCAAACTCGTGTAGATGGTCGCTGCTGGAGAGGAGATTGATGGAGTCCTTAGTCGAACTCGAGGATTGAAGCAGGTGAGTTTGAAGCTGGTGTGAGATCGATGGATTGAAGGAGATAAAGATAGAGGCGTTAATAGTCTGATGGAGGCGTGAATCTAATGAAAAAGTGAAAATAAGTGGTAACCATATCACTTTTTCGGTAAGACCTAAATAAGTGAAAAGTGGATCTGAAACAATTGAAAAAACAAACAGTCTTAATTCACATACGTCTGACCGATTAAGTGAAAAGTGGTGCTTAAGTACTTATTTAAAAAAAACAGGCCTGAATTAAACAAATTTATAAAAAAACCATTATCACTCTCTCAAAACCATCCAAAAGTGTACTGTAAATCAACAAAAAAACAAAAAATAAAATTAAACATTAAAGTTGTGATGTATCTTGCTGCATTGCACGAGTACGCTTCTAGTTATTTTATAAAATGAAGATATTATAAATAATACACAATCACTTTCAAGAATCATCACATATTCTACACTAATCGGATCAGAAGATCAACAACAATAGTTGTTTTCGCCAAAATACGCTTAGCGGCGACTCTCTGAAGTCCCAACAAATACACAATAAAGAGAATAAATTATATGCAACAAGTGATAAAGTAAAATGCATAAAAATGTAAAGAACACACAATTGATGATGTGAAAACCGGTGAATAAGTAAAAACCGAGATCATCGCTCCACTAGACGTCAGTAAATGCATCAACCAGTGAACCATGGTTCATTCCTTGTGAGACTAGGGTTTGAGGTTTATGCTTGTCAGAGAATTACGAAAAGCAAAATAATTGAGACCAGACGAATCTTTATATATATAAAAGCAAAAACCAAGAGAAATGCCATGGCACAATGTGGATTGAGAATTCTAAAATATTGGATTGTGGTTAACTTTGGTCTTCCCATATTGATAGAATAATGAAATGTTGGAACATGAAGTTGGTTATAAAAAGAGAAGAATGCCAACTTTTTTGACATGACCTATGATTTGTTTTAATCTATTTTGGATTAAAGAGTTTATTTTTAGTTACAAATTTGTTGATGTTGAATATATATTATATATTGTATTACAACTATCTTTATCTTTAAATATATAAAAGCAAAAACCAAGACAAATGACATGGCACAATGTGGATTGAGAATTCTAAAATATCTTTATCTTTATATATATAAAAGCAAAAACCAAGAAAATGACATGGCACAATGTGCATTGAGAATTCTAAAATATTGGATTGTGGTTAACTTTGGTCATCCCACATTGATAGAATAATGAAATGTTGGAACATGAAGTTGGTTATAAAAAGAGAAGAATGTCAACTTTTTTGACATGACCTATGATTTGTTTTAATCTATTTTTGATTAAAGAGTTTATTTTTAGTTACAAATTTGTTGATGTTGAATATATATTATATATTGTATTACAACTATCTTTATCTTTAAATATATAAAAACAAAAACCAAGATAAATGACATGGTACAATGTGAATTGAGAATTCTAAAATATTGGATTGTGGTTAACTTTGACTATCATACATTGATAGAAAGATGAAATGTTGGAACATGAAGATGGTTATAAAAGGAAAATTATGCCAACTTTTTTTTACATGATTTATGATTTGTTTTAATCCATTTTGGATTAAAGAGTTGCTTTTTTAGTTACAAATTAATTGGTTAAAAACAAAAACCAAGAGAAATGACATGGCACAATGTGCATTGAGAATTCTAAAATATTGGATTGTGGTTAACTTTGGTCATCCCACATTGATAGAATAATGAAATGTTGGAACATGAAGTTGGTTATAAAAAGAGAAGAATGCCAACTTTTTTGACATGACCTATGATTTGTTTTAATCTATTTTGGATTAAAGAGTTTATTTTTAGTTACAAATTTGTTGATGTTGAATATATATTATATATTGTATTACAACTATCTTTATCTTTAAATATATAAAAGCAAAAACCAAGATAAATAACATGGTACAATGTGGATTGAGAATTCTAAAATATTGGATTATGGTTAACTTTGACTATCCTACATTGATAGAAAGATGAAATGTTGGAACATGAAGATGGTTATAAAAGGAAAAGTATGCCAACTTTTTTTTTACATGATTTATGATTTGTTTTAATCCATTTTGGATTAAAGAGTTGATTTTTAGTTACAAATTTATTGGTGTTGATATATATTGTATTACAACTAATAAGATATACTTATTTCATTTAATTTGTTTATTTTTTATATCTTTTTGTCTTTGTATACATAAAATGAAAAACAAGACAAAATGACATATCATGATGTGGATTAAGAAATCTAATATATATATATATATATATATATATATATATATATATATTTATATATATATATAAAAGTAAAATTACCCAAGAGAAATGACACGCCTCAAATAAGAATCATCAATATATATATATATATATATATATATATTTATATAAAAGAAAGAACCATAGAGAATGATATGACATTGTGAGATTTGAGTAATGTAGGTACCTATAAGAAACGAGGACATTTGGATTTGATATGAGATACGAGTATTCTCAAATACTACTATATTCTGGTGGTGTTTTACACATCTCACATTGATGAGTGAATATAAGATTGGAGAATGAAGATATACCTGTAGAAACACAGAGATTTAGATTTTGATAAATTAAATGATTACTTGGCTAAATATTCTTTTTGGCCGACCCCTATTTTTGTTAAAAATACCCATTTATATAAGCAAATAAATCGATAGACAAATGTATACAAATCATCATATTTTATCAATTTATCAATGTTGAACCTTGATGTCTTTTTATTTTCTCACAAGTCACAAGAAGATTTAAGTATTCTCAAATCTTGAATTGTGATGTTATTTGGTTATCCCACATTGATAGAAAGAAAATAAATTTGGAAGAATGGATGAATATGTAAAAGTTGAATGAGATGTCTTATTTGATTGTCTCACATCGACATAAAGACAATAGATTTGGAAGAAGATGTTAATATATAAAAGCTCGATGAAATGTCTTATTTATTTATCCCACATCGGTAAAAAAAGATAGATTTGAAAGAAGAGGTTAGTATATAAAAGGTTCATGAGTTGTCTTATTTGGTTAATCCACATCAACGTAAAGATAATAAATTTGGAAGATGAGGTAAACAAAAGAAAAGGCGGATAAGATAACTTACAAGTTTAAAAGTTTGTGGCAACCTATGTGGTTGTCTCATTTTAGTCGACCTCTTTCCCTAAAAATCAAATTTTATAAAATATTAATCTTTATGTGACTTTATTTATATAAAAAAGAACAACCATAAATAATGAGATGACATTGTGAGATTTTAGTATTCTAAAATATTACATTGTGTTGTAGTTCAATTATCCCACCTTGATGCAAGGTGCAAGATTGGAGAATGAAGATGACCGTAAGAAACAAGGGTTGATTTTGATAATCAAAATTTTAGTTGGATAAATATGTTTTACCTCACGATTGAAATCCCATAATAAATTAGCAAGAAAGTAGGATTTGGAAGAGAGGGTTGATATTGGCTGCCAACTCTCATTTTCCAAAAAAAATTATATATATATACAAATTAACCACTCATTAAAACACATCAATTATTTTATATTGTATTCAATTAACTGTTAACTGACGAATTATGTTTTATATATCTTATCTCGATACATATATTTCCTGAAATAATTATCGCCACAACTGATGATGTGGCCTAACCAAGTTTGAGTATTATTAAACGTTAAATTATGGTTTTGTTAAATTATCCCACATTACTATGAATATGATAAAATTTAAAAATATATGGCTATATATGAGTAGAAGTTGACTTGAAAATTTTAAAAATAGGTTTGACTAAATATATTGGCCAACAATAATTTTTCAAAATATCTATACATCTACTTTAGGCCTTAAGTTTAAAATTTAATGTCAACATGTTTGTTAGAGTGTTTTTATTATATGACACCTTATATATAAACTCAAGAGCATCAAATGAACTTTTGGAACGAATCAAGTTGGATATCATATTAGCGCATTACAAGTTTGAGTCATTAAAATAATAAGCAACATTTTTTAAGTTCAAACTTCAAAATTATCAAACTCAAATTTGAGCCAGACGGTGATTCCTCAAAACTTTCGTAACAACAATAATGATATGGGTGTATGACATGTTGTTTCATTCTAAATAACATAACAAAAAAATTAATGTCAATACGTGTCAAACTCTTCGTAACAATAAAAGGTTATCAATACGTGAAAATAAACCACTTATGTAAATACATTCTTCATTTTAAATTATATCTCATTAATTATTAAGCAAGAAATTATGTTCTATTTTAACTCGATCAAGTACTTCTTTAACACCAGATCAATGACGGGAATCTAGAGGGGTGGGGGCACCAACAATGAGAGTTTTTTTTCTTCATGTGTCAGTGACTTTTCTACTGGAGGTACATCCCTCTCTTTATTTGCTAGGTCCGCCTCTATTTAATTGATAATTAACTATTTAAACTATTATTTATTTTGAACAAAATTGATGGACCCTCTGGCCATCGTTTATCTTACCAATACTTTTACATTGTTTATTAACGACTAATAAGTAATAAATAAATAAAATAATTTTAGATATGATAAATTAACTGTAGACTGACATTATATGTTAGTTGAAAATTTGTTGTTGGTTAACAGATTGGTTGTTAACTGATAAATTATCTGATAAACTAATTAACTTATAAACTACTGATAATAATAAATATATAAGAGCATACAATTGGAAAAAAAATGAAAAAAATCTCAATAAACAATCTGAAATAACTTTTAAAAAACAAGCTTATAACAAACAAACATGTCTTTTCTATAAGCTTAAAAAATAAAGTAACTTTTCCAAGATCATTCACTACTGTAATTAGGGGTGCTCATGAGTTAGGTTTATAAGGTTGAAGGTATTTGAATAACCTAACCTAACCCAACCAAAACCAAACCAAAATGAAACCCAACCTAACCAAAACCATACGGGTTGATACTTTGGTCTTTCGTACATCAAAATACTCTCTTAACCTTGAATATGTTGTTCTCTCTACTGATGATTCATTTTTTCATCATCAATCGTTTGGTACAGTTTATTCATACTCCTAAAATCTTAAGTATATTCGCCGTTCAAAAAAAAATCCCAAGTATATCACATTCAATTAATTTTCTCAAAATTACATATACATGTTCACATTTACTGAGCATATATACGAAGGAGTTATATAGAGATGGATAAGAGAATGAAAATATATGTATATGAAGAGGATACGTGATTTTGTAATTGTCTAATGTACACATCAAAGATATTGGGTTCATCGGGTTAGGTTGGGTTCAAATGAACGTAATCCAATTTCAACCCAATACTTACGGTTTGAAGATTTTACAACTCGCTTATACATCCGGTTGCTTCGGATAGGGTTATTTCATGTTGGGTTAGGTTGGTCGGGTTTTTGAGCACCCTTAACCGTAATTGCAAAACAATTTCTAAAGTAACAGGTAAACAAAAGTGGTTGATGTGAAACATATCTAATTAAAATAGACATAGGTTAAATGCACTCCTATCTACTAATTTTTTTCTCAAACACATCAATATCAAAACTTACTTTTTGCATTTTCAATATATGATTATTGATCTTGGTTTGAGGATAAAAGTACATAAAGGGGTTTTATGTTTATAAGATTCAGGGTATAAATGGTATCAGAGCCAGATTTTTGTACTTTTATATCTTTTTAAACTCTGTTTTGACTCATTTCCTTCTACATCATTCTTGATGAATCTGTTCAGATCTGGAAATGATGAAACTGTTCATAACAGTACAACTGAGGAATATGATATTCCCCAGAATTTAGAACTTCTAAACAACTGGACTATTCCTAAAGTTGAACCCAAATTAATTTATAAAATTGGGACTTTTGAAAAGTTAGGTTTGAAACATATTGTTAAAACCACTGAATCATCAGTACCTCTTCATGAGGATGAGATGATGATTCGTCTCTTAAATAAACAAGATATTTTCCCATATTTGAAAACTCATAAGTTTTTGCATATTGGTCTTGTTCAAATTGCTTTCAGACCCCTCACTCTTGAAGGATTACCTGAAAGTTTTCTTGCAGCTCTTAGAGATGGAAGAAATTTTGATTGACAACAATCTTTAATTGGCATGATCCAATCTAGTCTGTCCCATGGACCAGTCTATTTTGATGTTTATCCGAATTTATGTTTATCTTTATCTGATATTAATATTCTTGACTCTTTAACATTAAATGTTAAAACTCATGGTTATAATTATGCGGTAGGTACATAAGTTATTTGTATTTGTTATCGCATATATTTTAAACCTCTTTTTACACTTAATCCTAGGTGTAAAAGAATTGATAAAGATATTAATGAAACGATTCTTATAGAAACTAATTTTAATAGATCTAATATCACTACTCGTAGATCTATAAAATGGAATGAGATAGACTTTCCTGAAAATTGGACTTTGACTACGAATATTCCTAAGAATCCAATTATTCAGAGTGATTTTAGTAATATCACTCAAACTAATGAAGGAATTGTTAATATACAATTCAATGATATGCAGAGAAAAATTTGCTCTGGAAAAAGGTCTCTGCTAAGATCCAATTCTTTGGCTCATAATCATATTTCCCCTTTCGGATATATGGTTGATCAGCCTCAACCTTCTAGAGCTTCTACCTCTTATATAAGAGAAAATGAAACTTTTTCTTCTCCTCATGAGGAGGAAGGACAAGGTTCTTCCCTAGAGGATCATGTGAATGATCTTAAAATTCACAGAAATGGTATTGTTCATAATAATACCGGTGAACCTAGTGTTCCTAGAAATAAACAAATTGAGACCATGTCTGATTTTAGCATCTGATTCTATGATTAATACAACCCAAATAAATTGGTTTTTGGAAAATGGCAAATTTGACTTTTCCACAGGGTCACCTGCTAGACAAGTTGTTTGTAATGATTATTATGGTGATATTAAATGGGTTCCTTTTAGAACTTGGTATATTGATAATATTGTTTATGATGAAATTAAAGGTTTTTCAGAAGAATTTTATAAATTCTGTGAAAAGGAGAATGAAGTTTTTTCATTTATCCCTTGGTTTATAAATACCCATATAAGGCATTATATTAATGTTATTGAAAGAGATTACCAATTAATGACAGGGGAAATCAGAACTGCTATTTATCCTCACCAAATGCCCTTTCAAATAACAAAAAATGATTCAACCATTAAGTTTTCTGCTTTTTCAAAACTTATCAAAGATGACACTCTTTCTATTACTTCATCTCATATTAATGAATTACTGGAAAAACAAAATTATTCTAATTTATTAGGTAGAATTCTAGGAGAACAAATATCTTCTCTGGAGGATCATATTTCTACTATATATTTAAAATTTTGTCAAATTGAACAAAATCAGAAGAACACTGATAATATTAATCCCTCTTCTTCTGAAAAAATTATTCTTACTTCAATTTTTATTCAGCCTCCCCCTGAAATCAAAGATTTTAAGTTGAAAAACAAATCTGAGGATTTTATGGAACAACTTGATGTTAAGTTAGCCAGTCTTTACATTTCCAAACCTTCTGTGTCTATTCTTGATAAGGATAGTGATTCAGATGATTCTAATATTAGCCAAAGTATTAATCATACCCTTGATAATAATCAAGATTTTGATCAAATACATAAAATGAAATGGGCTAGCAAACCTACTTTGAATAAGTATTATTATGGTCGCCCTACTCCCATGGATGTTCTTCATGAAGAACAGGAGTATATTATTAACAATAGTTATAATGGTAAATGTATTTATGAATGGAGTCTTGATGGTTTCACTGATAAGCATATTTATAATATGGCTCATCGCATGCTTATGTATAGCACTGTTTGCAAAAATACTGGTAATAATGATAAAAATATTGCCAAAATGATTATTGCCGGTTTTACTGGTCAGTTAAAAGGCTGGTGGGATAATTACATCCCTCAGGACCAAAAAGAACAGATTTACAGTTCTGTTAAAACCGAAGACGGAGGTGAGGTAACAACAAATGTTGTTTATCCTCTTATTCTTACTATTATTGAGCATTTTACTGGTAGATTTTCTGATGATAGTGAGAATATTCGAACTCTTATTAGTAATCTAAGATGCAAAACTTTAACTGAGTTCAGATGGTATAAGGATACTTTTCTTTCTAGGATCTTTGAACTCAAAGACTGTAATAACAGTCATTGGAAAGCCAAATTTATTGATGGTCTTCCTCATCTTTTTGCTGAAAAAATTAGAAAAACCCTCAAAAAGGATAACATATCTGTTAACTATGATCATTATACTTATGGTCAATTAATTAGCACCTGCGTTGCTGAAGGTCTTTCTTTGTGTAATGATTTAAAATTAAATCATCAAATTAAGAAACAAAATCTTTTAGAAAGAAAACAGTTAGGAGATTTTTGTGACCAATTTGGCATGGAGGTTCCTTATAAGAAACCTAAAAAGAATTTTCATAAAAATGATAGAGAAGCTGATTTCCGTTCTTATAAAAACGTTTTCAAAAGAAGCAATTTGATAATAAAAAAGATTTTAAATCAAATGATTTTAAAGAGAAAAGGGTTTTTAAAAAATCAAATAATTTCAAAAGAAATAAAATCATTTGTCAAAATTGTGGAAATATTGGTCATACTTCAGCAAATTGTTGGACCAAAAAGAAAATCAATAGTTTGAATATTGATCAAACTATAAAAGATAATCTTTTAAACATTTTTCTATATTATAATCAGAGTGACACTAATAGTGAGCCTGATTTACATAATAGTGAGTATATTATTTCCTCTAGCTCTGAAGATTCTTCTTCAAATTGTGATGTTTGTGCTATAGGAAAGCCTTGTGAAAATTGTTCTAAAGATATTAATAATATTAATAAAGGAAATGAAGAAGAAGAAGAGTTTTATAAACTCTATTCTCAATTTCAAGAATTAAACATAAATGTTTTATCAAATGATTATGTTTTAAAACTTTTAAAGAAAATCAAAGATCCAGTTATTTGTGCTGAGATTTTAGAAAACATTGATGTTGATATTTCATCTAAAAATTTGTCTAGTACCTCTAATAATATTGACTATTCTATGAAAGAAGTAAATAGACTTCTTCAAAATAAACATTTAAAAGGAAAAGAGATTTCTATTCAAGACCTTAATAAAGAGGTGGATATTTTAAAAGATGAAATAAAATATTTAAAAGCTGATAATCTTCTTCTTCATAAACATATTTCTTTAATTTTTGATAAGAAAGATTCAGATAACTTTGAAAATATTAATGATTTTCAAGTTCTTTCCTCTAAAAAACCACCTGATGAGGCGGTTCTTTCCACTCTTAGCAAGATAATATCCCAGAAATGGTTTACTAAAATAACTCTTCTTATAGGAGGGCATTTTAAAAAAGATTTTACTGCTATGATTGATAGTGGTGCTGATTTAAATGTCATACAAGAGGGTCTTATTCCTAGTAGGTATTTTGAAAAAACCTCTTGTTCTCTTTCCCATGCTGGAGGAGGTTCTTTAAATATCAGATATAAGCTTTCAAATGCAAAAATTTGCAATCAAACTAGTTGTATTTCTACTAGTTTCCTCTTAGCCAAGGATATTTGTCATGAAATAATACTTGGCTTACCTACTTTTAATAACAAATTTATTAGATTTGAATTCATAAACAAACCTATTAAAAGATTTTTAGATAATCTTCAATAAAAGATTGATAGAAAGACTTTTCATTTATATTCTCTTAAAGAGGAAATAAATTCTTTAACTATTGAGGAAAAGATTTCCAATCCTCGGTTAAAAACTAAGATTGATTTCATTCATAATGATTTTTCTCTAAAAATTTGTAATGAACATCCTAATGCTTTTTGGGATAGAAAAAAAATATTGTTTCTCTTCCCTATGAAGAAGGATTCAATGAATCCAACATTCCGACTAAGGCTAGACCTTGTCAAATGAATTCTGATTATATTGTTTTATGTAAAAATGAGATTTCTAATCTCATTGCTAAGGGCCTTATTCGTCCCTCTCAATCACCTTGGTCTTGTACTGCTTTTTATGTTAATAAACATTCAGAACAAGAAAGAGGCGTTCCTAGGCTTGTAATTAATTATAAGCCTCTTAATAAAGTTTTAAAATGGATTAGACATCCTATTCCAAACAAGAAAGATCTTCTTGATAGGCTTTTTCAAGCCTTAATCTTTTCCAAATTTGATTTAAAATCAGGTTATTGGCAAATACAGATTTCTGAGTCTGATATTTATAAAACTGCTTTCAATGTTCTTATGGGACATTATGAATGGAAAGTCATGCCATTTGGTTTAAAGAATGCCCCTTCAGAATTCCAACAAATTATGAATGACATTTTTTTATCCTTATAGCAATTTTATTATTGTTTATATTGATGATATTCTTGTTTTTTCTAAAGATATTGAAAGTCATTTTAAACACTTAAATATCTTTAAAACTTTAGTGATTCAAAATGGTCTAGTTATTTCTAAACCAAAAATGTCTTTATTTAAGACTAAAATCAGATTTTTAGGCCATGACATTGAGAAAGGAACTATTATTCCTATTCAAAGAAGTCTAGAATTTGGAGATAAATTTCCTGATAAAATTTTAGATAGAACCCAGCTCCAACGATTTTTGGGTAGCTTAAATTATATTTCGGCTTATATAAAAGATCTCAGTAATTATACTGCAATTCTTTATAATCGTCTTAAAAAAGATTCTTGCAGTTGGACAGATGATCATACTCTTGCTGTCCAAGAAATTAAGAAAAAGGTTAAAAACCTTCCTTGTCTCATGCTTCCCAATCCTCTTTGGGAGAAGATTGTTGAGACTGATGCTTCTAACATAGGTTATGGAGGTATTCTAAAACAGATTGATCCTAATTCTAAGCAGGAGTACCTTATTAGGTTTTATTCTGGAAAATGGAAAGGTGCTCAGCTAAACTATTCTGCTGTTGTTAAAGAACATTTTGCTATAGTCAAATGTGTCTTAAAATTTCAAGATGATTTATATAATCAAAAATTCATAATAAAAACTGATTGTAGCTCTGCTCAATTTATGTTTAGTAGAGATTTTAAACATGATGTTTCAAAACAAATGTTTGCTCGATGGCAAGCTCATCTTGCTCCTTTTGATTTTATAATTCAACATATTAAAGGTGTTGATAACCACCTTCCTGATTTCTTAACTCGTGAATATTTATCATGATTTCAGGTATGAGCTCGAATTACAGCTCCTACTCCTCTTATAGGGGAAGTGGAAGTTCCTCTGGACGAGGAAGAGGTGGAAACTTCTCTAATAGAGGAAGGGGTAACAATGTTATTACCCAAAGGGGTAAACAACAGCTTATAGCTTCAGATTTGTCTCATGACAAAGATCATCTAAAAGGTTTTATGGATAATATCCCTAAAGACCATCCTCTAGCCAAGGAATACCTTAATTATATTAAGGAAAAGGAGGCGGAGTCTTCCTCAGCAGTTGCATCAGCTAATTCTTATGCTAATATTAGCAAGGAAGATACTTCTAACTCACAGTTCCATGAGACTGTATTTAAAGAAATAATACTTCTTATAGAAGAAAAAGATCTTCAATGGAAGAGCAATCCGGATTATATCCTGGAAAAGTATCTTAATAAGACATCCTTTGTTCATGGATCTTTAAAGCAAAGACAATATTTTGAAGGTCTTTTGCTTTCCACAAAATCTGTGGAAATTACTCATCATACTGCTAATAGCAAGGATGAAACTCAAGGCAATTTTAGTTTTTCTAAACTTGTTATCAAAAAGATTATATCTTTTGAAGAATGGGGGTTTTCTCCACTGGCTGAGAAAGAATGGTTTTCTCCAATTCATAAATATAATTTTAAATTTAATTATTGGGATTATATCCAAAGTTTTTCAAATGTTCTTCTTTATGAAAATGAGAATAAAAGACATTCTTGGTTCTTAAAAATTTGTGAAAATTGTTTTCATACACCAATTCCAAATTGGTTTTTTATATGGTGGAAAAAGTTTGGAACTTCTTCAGACATTTTTCTAGATCATATGAAACAACATCTAAAAAATTGGATGCTGTTTTCTCCTACAGTTAATAACTGTAAAAATTTGTACAATATTGAAGGAAGCAATATTTGCTTATTTTTTTTATTGAATTTGGATTTCCTTGGATTTGGAAATGGAAACCAATTTTTGGTTATAATGAGCTGATGATTCCTTGTATTAAAAGGCAAGGTCTTACCAAATATTGGGATAAGTTAGACCGTATTTGCCCAGGGTCCTCTCTTATAGAAGGATCTGATCTCTACAATACTATTGAGAAGAAAATTCAGCTTTATAAGCAGAATTTTGATCAAAAACAAGTTAAGAAAGATTTGGAGATTCCAAGCCCTTTCCAGCAATTATCTCAAAAGTATGCTGGAACTCTTTCTAAGGAAGAGATCATTGATCTTTATATTGAAGAAATGAAGAAGGATCTCCAAGACAACATAGGGCCATGCCCTTCCAGGTCAGATACGTCTATGAACTCAGATCTACATCAAGATGCTCAAAGCGAAGAAGGATCTGAAGATATTATTATATCACTAGACGATGCTCTAGAAACCCTGAAAGATTCGCTGAAACAGGGAAAGTAGAATGATGGCCGACAAATTTACCAATTTGTCAAAAGTAGCTTTGATAAATTTCAGTATTATTGCTACTTTTTACTATTGACTTTTATAAAGTCTTTTGTTTGTTATACAGCTATTTCCCTTGTCTGTTATACAGTTGTCCTTCTTTATAGAGGTTGGGGATCTATTTAAAGGGAGGAATGTCTCTCTTCTTAGGGAGAGTTTTCTTTACCACTTAAGAATTTTCTTTGTTTTCTCTCTTTAAAGTTTGTATTATGTGAGATTCAATAAAAGAATTAGTGGTTACAATCCAGTGGGCACATCTTGTAGATCTAAAGTAAGTTCTCCCATAAATTCTTAAATATTTTATTGCTTTCATTCAAATTATGATCGGCTAAATTAGGAACTATGAGTTAAAACATGTTTTTGAAAAGATATATTTGTAGATTTACATGGAATATTTTTTATATTCAAATTTAGCAAACATAGTAATCTCTGTTACTTGCTTCCTCTGAGACTGATCGTCACCCGTTGAGGCCAAGAGAGCCGTTTGAGGGTATCTTTGATCTTGGTTTGAGGATAAAAGTACATAAAGGGGTTTTATGTTTATAAGATTCAGGGTGCATATAGCAACACTTTTTGAAATGAGTCAAATATTGATTTTTTTTATTTAATCATATTATTATATATCATAAATACTACAAAATTATTTTTAATACTTATATTTTATATACTTATAGTTATTTATTTAATCTATTTTATATACTTTAAATTTTCATTTTACATCATTTATCATATTAACATACATAATATACTATTAGCTAATTTTTTTTTACAAACTACACGATTATAATCATCTCGTCAATACTTTCAAAATAACATCAATATTAAATACTTTTATATTTAATCATAATATTAAAAATCACAAACACATAAATATTTATGAATTATTTTTTATATTTACGCTTTATACGCTTGTAGTTATTTTAAAGTGGTATTTCTGTAAACATAGTTGTTCTAATGCGTCTAAATTTATTAACTCTCAAGTTACGGGACACCAATAACCAATGATAGTTCCTATTATCAGTAACAATTCACCACCTCACATCCATATATCGATCAATTACTAAGGATAATTCATCCATACATCAATACGTCATGCAAATACAATAAGGGGGCGTTTGGTTCACAGAATGTAATTTGATGGAATTAAAATCCATCGAAGGAAATTGACTTTGAAGGAATCGAAATGAAATTTTACCACGTGTTTGGTTAGTAGGAATTCAATTCCTTCACTTTAAGCCAATGAATGATGAATTCCTTAAATTGTGGAATTCAATGAAATTTGAAGGATTTCATCGCTTTATTCTGTGAACCAAACATAGGTTTGGAATTGGTCATTCCAATTCCTTCAAATTTCTTCCAATTTCATGAACCAAACCCTAAACCCTAAGTAATTGGGGATGGAAATTGCAGATTTTCGAGTGATATTTGTTTGTCTGGGTGGTGATAAAGAAGATTTGATCATTATTTTGCAATAAGTTGATACTTGAATTAGTCAACTATTAGTAGTTATACTTGCATATGTTTGGCCAACAGTAAGTACACGTTTATGAAACGTCGAATTTCTGTCGATTAAACATGTACAAAAAAAACATTTAGATATTAATAGTTCTCATGAATATATTGATTAAATGATTGGTAATATCGTAACTGTTATTTTATCTCTAATAACGTTTTATTTTATTTTATATAATAATAAATAATCAAAATAATAATCATAAATGTTATTTTTTATTTGTTTTAACTTTAAAAATATAATTAAATTAACAAAATTTTAATAAAATAACAATCATAAATGTTTTTTTAATTTATTTTAACCTTAAAAATATAATTAAGTTTATAGTATTAAAAAAATACATATTTTAGCTAATACATTATTAATTAATATGGTTAGTGTACAAAATAGAAAAATAAAAAGTGTGACAGAGAAATATGAAAAAGGTTGCACTTCTTGAAATTGAAGGCTCTTTGACAGAACACTATGGAAAGCTTTGGGATTATGGACATGAAATTAAGAGGGCCAATCTAGGATCTACAGTTAAGATGGACGTAAATTTAATGGTAGATGGAAGTAATGAATTTAGGAGATTTTATGTGTGCTTCAAAGCACTAAGGGTGCGTTTGGTTTGCAGACTGGGTAGGACGGAACGGGACAAAAACTCACTGTCCCACATTTGGCG
Organism: Arctium minus; assembly: GCA_954870635.1. NCBI lineage: Eukaryota > Viridiplantae > Streptophyta > Magnoliopsida > Asterales > Asteraceae > Arctium > Arctium minus. The sequence continues at coordinate 117,981,171 of OX941084.1, read as the reverse complement.
TGACATGGGACAGGACAAAAATTCACTGTCCCACGTTTGGCACGACATGGGACAGGGACAAATACTGGACAGGGTGAGACAAGATGGGACAAAAAATGGTATTTTCTTGTTCCACCAAAATAGGTGGAACAACATAGGACAAAAGTGAGACAAAAACTAAAAATCACTGATCTACCGCCATTTGATATATAATCCTAATATGATATTAGTCTTAAGGGTCACCACTACCCATCGCCGCCACTACCACCATCGGCGACCACCAGTAGCCACCGTCAGCCACCTCTACCTATTTATCCACCATAACAACATCCTTCACCACCTCCACAACCATCAACCATCAACCATCGCCACCACCATTACCATCGTCGACCACCTCCACCTCCACTAACACCGATCACCACCACCTATGGCCGCCTCCACCATCAATGGCCATCGGTAGCCACCACCAACCATCGTCGACCTCTTCCTCCACTACTACAACAACTTCCTCCACCGCCTCCACAGTCACCGCCTATCGCCACCTCCACCGATCACCACCGCCCATTGCCATAGCCGTCACCAACGCTCACCGCCAACCACCGTCGCTCGCCGCCAACCACCGTCGGTGACTTCCGCCTCTTCCTCCATTACAATAACCTCTATTACCACTATCCACCGCCACCACCACTACCGTCGTCGACCACCTATACCTACACCACATCAACCACAACAACCTTCTGCACCACCACTATCCACTATCTTTCACGTTTCGTCACAACTACCGTCCTTCATCGGCCACCTATCGCCTTTATGTTTACTTGTCACTGCAATTATGTATCTGCCAATTCATTAAGATCTTCCAAATTGAATCCAATATTATATTTTCTTTATATGAATCGGATTTTTTTGAACTATCATCAATTATTTTAGATTTTTCATTCAAATTGAAAACCATTACTTTTGTATGTTTATATGTATGAAAATCATGTAAACAAATAAAAATGTTTTTTAATTAAATTATTTAAAGATATATTTTATTTGTGTTATTTATAAATATTATATGACAAATAAAATCATCAAACAACTTTTAGGGAAATTTGTCCAGTCATGTCCTATCCAGTCCTAGTCATACCAAACATAAGACAGACATTTGTCTTGTCCAGTCCTGTCATGTCCAGTCCTAGCCTCTTGTCCTGTCTTGCCCTGTCCAGTCTCGTCCAATCATGTATACATACCAAACGCTACCTAAGAGATGGGTGGATTAGTGGATGTAGGAAGGTTATTGGACTAGACAGTTCTTTTTTAAATGGGGTGTGCAAAGGAGAGTTAATATCGGCTATTGGTCGAGACGGAAATAATCAGATTTACCCTATAGGTATGTACATCTAAACTATGCTTGTTATATTACTGTCGACTGTTTTTATTATTTGCTTAACTACTTACAATGTTGAATGCTTATGTAGCTTGGGCTGTAGTAGACGTTGAGAACAAAGAGAATTGGAAGTGGTTCATTAAACTATTAATAGAAGATATTGGTGTTATCGAAGGACAGGGCTTACCATCATGTCTGATCAACACAAAGTATGTTTTAACATTAACAAGTGTATTTGGCGCAACTGTTTGTATTTTTTGGTTCACTTTTGATATATTTTGATTCAACTTTTGGTAAAAAAGTAACAAATTTAAAATTATAAGGATTAAAAAGAAAATTATATGAAGGGTTAAAATGAAAATACAAATACAATATTTTAGTGCTAATTTCTTATTGAGTATGTACCAAGATGTATCAAATCAATTCTCTTCTAAGCCATAATTCATAGGAGGGTTTGGAATTAAAAGAGATCAACGGTTCAGATGCACTTCTCACGTTTCTCACCATTAACTCAACTTCTTATACGATTCTTAGGCTTGGTAAGAAGGGATATAAATAAAATTTACCATTTATAAATTATTATTTGAACATAAATAAATAACATATTATTATTAAATTATGTTTGAATATGAAAATGATGTAGTTGTCGTGGAATGAAACTGAAATGTTAACATTTAATTAATAAGTTGGAAAAGATTATAAAATTCACATCAAATTCGTACGAAGAAAAAACAGACAGGAGTTGACAGCTCCCCTGTCCCCATGTTTTTAACATCCATTATTGCTTCATCGCTCTCAGTCACTCTTTTTCTCAATTCTGCTCGCTTCACTTCAAATTCTTCTAAATATATTTGGGGTTTCTGCAATTTCTGTACAAATTAATACTTGCTGACCTTTGATTTTGGTCGTCGGAGACTGCAGCAAAATCAAGTATTTTAATTCAATCCTTGCTGAAAGTCTGAAACCCTTTTTTCTACTGGTAACGAATCATTTTTTCACTTTTTTTGTTCAATTTTTTGTGGTTTGTTTTAGACTGGATAAAAATTGCTACTCTTTGAGGTTAATTTTTGGCGATGGAACCTGCCGTATCATCCCAATCCCTACTTGTTGGTCCAGAGATTCATGGCTTCAAAACCATGCAAGGTGCGTTTTAATTTGTGTGTGTGTGTGTGTATATGTATGTATGAATTTAATTTTTTGTGTATTGAGAAGAGGTAACATTGGTAGGAAGGAAATAATAACATATTATTATGAAAAGTAACAACTATGATTGGCTACTGAGCTTAAAGAACAAGTGTTTCTAAAAAATCTTGCTGGTTCAATTGGATTAGAATCGTCTTAGTGAATTGTGATTATCTTATGGGAGGTTACCTGATTTTCACTCTGGGACGTGGATATTTTTGGGATTGAGGGACGTTGACCGGTAAACGCTAAGAGTCAACACTCTAACTTAGAGCATCCAGGGTACGACTTTTTCACTAAGGTTTTTCACAGTTTCTTTCTTACATATTATTACCACATCAACAATTTAAAAACCTTTAACTCAAGCTTTTTCATTACTTTTTTAAAGGGTCCCACAATTTTAACTTTATATCATTTTTATACTTATTTATAAAAATAAATATATTAAAGTTCATACAAATACATAATAGTATGTACAATAATATTAATAAAAATTAGGTTATTAAGAAATATATAAAAGTTGTATAAAAAGTATGTAAAATAAAAATTAAAAAATGTTAAACTTAAAAGTATGTATAACTGAAAATAAAAAATTGGGTCATTAAGAAATCTGTTAGAATTGTATAAATATGTCAAATTTAAGATATTATTTTAAAAATATAAAAATATAATTACTTTCATTATGTATTTATTTACACTATTTATTTAATAATTATATTTAAATAGGATTATTTTAAATATATTAATAAATAAAACTGATTAAATACGAAACTTTTATAAAATTCTACAAAGTTAAAACTGATTAAATACGAAAAACCTACAAAAAAGCAGGTCGTGCAGTTACGACCTATGACAAAAAACCTCAATTGAAAAACCTCTCCACTATGTGAAAAACCTCAAAAGGAGGTTTTTACTTTTTGAAAAACCTCCCAAAAACCTTCTAACGAGCACACTGTGGATGCTCTTAGCGTGTACCAAATGCTTACAGGCAAAAGTAACCATTGTCATTTACCTTTTGGGTAAGAGCATCTCCAACAAAAAAAAAGAGTTTTTGTTCTCTAAACTTCACTGACAGCTTTGCTATCTTATTCTCTGTAATATAGAAAACTTGAAAAAATTTCAAGTTTAGAGAATTCTCTAAAACTCATGGGAGGAGACAGAAATGATTATTTTATTCAATCCCACCAATGAGATTATAGTTTTATCATTTTATATAAAGTTTTTTTTAAATGTATTGGGATGATAAATTAGAGGATAATAATATAATTTGTGTTGAAATCTCTAAATTAGAGAATCTTTTGGAGTTGAATGCAAGTCTTTTTAGAGATTTTAACTTTTGGTTCTCTATTTTAGAGAAATTATAGAAAACCTATTGGAGATGCTCTAACATACCCGGCCATCAAAGTGGATTGATGGTAAGCGTTTATAACCCAGTAAACGCTTCACCCTCACTTATCGGGTAAAACTCTCGATTCTTGTCTTCCCTCTTCCCGGGTAAGATTCGTGGTCCTTGTTATATTCACCCGATAAGGTAATTGAACCGATAAGCATTTACCAAGGTAAGTGTTTAGTGGATAAGATTATAGTCCATCAAAACGGTATCGTATGTAACAATTTACCCTGTAAGCACTTACCTGGTTAAAGTCATCACCCTCACTTACTGGATAAAAGTCGTCACCCTCACTTACCGGGTAAGTCTCTCCATCCTTAGCATCGCCAGATGAGGTAAATGACCCGATAAGCGTTTATCGGGTAAGCATTTACCCTAAGTTAGTATTTGGTGGTTGGGGGATCATAACCTAACAAAATGGTAGCGCTCGGGGAATTTTTTGGATGTGTGAGAAAATGTAGAACCCTATAAGATTTGTCTCGAAAAAAATTCCTTGAGGAGTGGAGAGAAAAGAGATCCAACATATACAGAAGAGAGATGGTCCAAGTATACCGATATGGGACTCTAACACGCTCCCTCTAATGGATGCTGAAAGGGGCTGATTGTCCCAGAGTGTCGGAGGGGGATAGATGGGTAAGGGGACTAGACGAGTATAAAATGCCTCAAAGTGGTAGACCTTGGCTCTGATACCATGTGAGAATATGTGGAACCCCATCAAATTCGAAACGAATATGTGGAACCCCATCAAATTACATTCAAAAAGAGCACTTGAGGATAGAAGAGAGATTACAACATATATAGAGGAGAAATGGTCCAAGTCTAGCCGATGTAGGACTCTAACAAGAACAAAATGAAGAAGGAATAAGAATAGAGAAGGCAATAATGGGGTTTTCTATCTTCGTTGAATTGAGAAGAGAAGTGGCTCATCCTCTTACTTTATTCTTACGGTTCCATTTGGTAGTAAAGAAGTACTCCCTCCGTCCCAAAATAAGTGTCAACATTTCTATTTATGTTTGTCCCAAAATAAGTGTCCACTTTTAAAAGTAGAAATCTAAATTCTCAAATTTACCCTTAATTAATGCACAAATATGTAAAGTATTGTGAAGAGAGAGAGAGAGAGAGATAAAATAAGGGTAAAGATGTCTTTTGCTTAACAAAAAAGTGTAATTATTATGCATGTCTAAAACTGTGTGTCATTTCAATTGTGGACACTTATTTTGGGACGGAGGGAGTATGAAACTATGCCCGTATTAGTTGTTGTGATGTTTAACCTTTCCCTTTTCTATTCTTGTTGATTGGATTCCCGAAGACGGTGTAAAGCTGATGTATAATTCTTAACATACATCATTGCACCTGAAGAGAAAAGAGTGTGTATCATATAAGTTTGTAGCTGCTAAATGGTGGTTAAATTGATAAAGCAGTCGGGCCCATGCGGCTTGAGTAGAGTTAATAAATCAGTTAGTTATGATGTTTCCTATCAGCGGTATCTTATCTTGGTCTAAGGATGATTCATGCAAGAAATAATGCAACTTTCGGATTTGCGTTTTGTCCGTGCTGCTGATTGACTATATAGCAATAGTTAGGCTCTACACATAATGTTTGGATGTTGTCCTTAACTTTCTCCTGGTATAAACCAAATTATTTTCCCATGTGATTGTGGTAGATTTAGTTGTTCGGTCATGGGTGGTCGCTTTAAATTGAGTCGAATTCTTTTTCTGCACGCTGTTTATACAGCATATAACATTATCTTATTATACGCAATGGGTAAAAGAACATTTTAAATATTTACACCTTTTCTTGCCTTTGAATCCGGAAACGTGGCATTCAGGTATAGTTATCTTGAACATCATTTGCAATTGACCAGTGATTTTCCTAGTAGTGTTCTTGTAGCCTGCTTCTTGCTACTGTATAGTAGATTCCAGACCTTGTTTATCATCCACAAAGATGTAATAAAGGCTCTTGATATGCCTTTAGCATTAATGGTTATTGGTTAAACACCCTTTCTCCTAAGCAAGTATCATGATATCACCATGCCAAACGGTCTACTTACTAGGATGATATCACACTTTCTGGAAGATAGAACTTGAGTGAACTGGTGCTCCATATTATCCACATTGCTTGGTTTGATGACACTTGAAAGGGACTAGTTCTTTATTTGATGACACCTGAGGTTTAATCAGGGTTGATGTCATAATTTGCCAAGGGATTAGTCTAGACATAGCCTAGGACACCCTTCCCAAAAAAAAAAACGTTGGAAGAACTACCAATTGCAAGGCCAAGTTTTGTTTTTTACAGAACCATACAACAGCTGGGAGACTTGTCAACAGGATTGTTCTTTCTTGAGATTGGTGAGAAGTGTCTTTCACGTGACGAAACTCTGATGGGGTCACTAGTTGTAGGGATTAGGGCATGCAAATGCAAATCTTGTAACATCACTTGTGACTACATATGATTTACAGGATGTATAGTAAACGGATATTTTACTTGTATGATTAAGATAATACAAGTGTTAAGTAGGGATCTCTACTGATCGTACAAATATAAAAGATGGTCATATCTAAAGTTAATTAGTGAATATGTGCATTTCTCATGGTGATATAACATTTTTGTTCGTATATTGATGTTCATCTAATTCTGACCCTTCATTCCTTCTATGAACGTTTCATTCTTCCATGAACAGATTTGGATGTACCCACCATGTTTGAGGAAGCTAAGACAAGATGGCTCCGGCCAAATGAGATCCATGCAATACTTTGTAACCACAAGTATTTCAACATTCATGTGAAGCCCATGAATTTGCCAAGAAGTAAATCTAATCTCATCCTCTTTTGTGGATTTTTGAGGTTATGTTTCTTGGTTAAGATGGCTTTGATGTCCTGTAGCATGGAGTGTGTAGACTTGCCTCCATTGATTCTGGGAAAAGCTCTATTAGAAATGTTAAAGATTCACTCACACATTTCTGCTATGAGTGTTAAAAATTTATTCCTTAAGGTCCCGTTTGGTTTGTAGGATTGGATAGGATTTGGAATTCAACTCCATTCCAATCCCATGTTTGATTTGAAGGATTGCTTGGATTTGAAATCCTGGGATTTTATTGAAATCCCACAAACATGGGATTTAGAAACCCCTTGGAGGTTGTTGGTATTTTACGGGATTTTGTAGCATTTGTATGTAATAATGTTTTAAAATATGTTGAGAACGTTTGTTTTATAATAATCAATTAACAAAAAAGTAATTTAATTTTTTTATAATTATTTATAGTTTGTTTCTATAAATTATTTATAGAAAATGGAATTCAATTCCACTCCAAATCCTATATACAAAACACACTAAAGATTCTAAATCCTTTCAAATCAAAATCCCTCCAAGTCCAAATCCTTCCATGAAATCCAAACCTATCAAAACCGTTCCATCAAACCAAACGCCCCCTAATAGATTTTAGTCCTTTTTATTTACCATTGCATTAATAATTCCAGTACCCCAATGGCCCAAACCTTAGGCTCTTAACTGATGTACAGTATCTAATTATCTTTCTGCAATCAAATAGGCGGCACCATCGTCCTATTTGACCGGAAGATGCTCAGAAATTTCCGTAGGGATGGCCACAATTGGAAAAAGAAAAAAGACGGAAAAACTGTCAAAGAAGCTCATGAACACTTGAAAGTAAGTTTTTTTTGCTGCTCTATATACATATCTGCATGCACAAAGCGATTCGAGTGATCACTCTTGCTAAATAGTGCTTGTTGAAACATGAAGAGAATATTAGATGTAAAAGAGGTTGAGATGTAGGGTCCTATAGAGGGGTCTACAAGGGTGTTTTGTGTTCTATTTCTCCTAAAACATATACCCTTATGTTACATGATGATGCATTCCATTTGCTACCTAGTCATCTTCTTCAATTCAGGTCAAGGTGCAGTTCCTTGCAAACAAATTTTGGTTGATGAGTTCTCTTCTCCTCAAGTAGCAGAAGTATGCTCAAATCAAACAAAAGATGGACATGTAAAAGAAATATGTAGATATGGAAAAAAAATTCAGAATTCTATGTTGAACAGCAAAGGGAACTATGTTAGAATATTCTCATGATCATCATCTTCTTCATCAATTATAATGTTGAACAGGTAGAAGGGGTGCACTCTATACACTAATTAGTTTTTATGTGTTGGATCGAGGAGTGCACTGAGTTTCATGATCATTACGAGTATCATGTTTCTCTATTTATCGAGTTAAACTTGAAGGGGGTTGCCTTGTGGTACAAATGAATTTGTTCAAGCCCTGATGTTTTTCTTGTCTGGATATCAGCCTTAAAATTTTATTACAACTGAATGAAGAAGGCCAAGTTAACAAAATTGCTGAAATAAGATATGGCAGCAAATTATCCTGACAAATGTGCATACTTATTCTTGCTTATTGCCTTGGTGGATTATCTGTGTGAAACTTGGCATCATCAGTGTGCATCATTTCCTAATAGGTTAGGACATGGTCCAAAACTAACATTTGGGGGTGAAATGTGTAAGTTCACAATGTTCAGGACTTGAGCAAGATTTAAGCACTTTGATTTGCAGCTAAGGACAGGTTGGTCAAGTTACTGCAAAAACATTTATATGGGCATGCTTGGACCTTACACAAAAAAGTTTTGTTTATGTTTAGCCTGCTAATTATTCTTGTAAGACTAGAAATCTGTAGACTTGCATAGAATGCCAACTACTCCAACATCAGTCATGTGCAGAGATGTACAGAGGGCACTTACCCCCTTGATCTTGAATAAGTACACACAATTTCATGTTAAATTTACTGCAAGTCCTATCTGGTTTAGTTAGTAAGTTGTGTGAATTTTATGCAATGGTCCCTTGTCCAGGTCCCTTGGGTGTCAAGTTCTTCTCATATGACTTTTAGGGTACGTATGGGACATAGACCGGATGGGACGGGACTGGCCAGAGTGAGGTAGGCCGGTGAAAGAATTGTCAATTGTGGAAAGTTTTAAGGTTTTAATATTACATTGGTAGTTTAGTAATTTCTTTATCTTGTCCCATCTCCCTGATATTTGTCCCACTTATTTTAATGGGACAAAAAAACTGCATTTGTGTCCCACTTGATCATTTATGTCCCCGTCTAACTGTCGCGTCAAACGTGGGACAACAAGTTTTTGTTTTGTACTGTCCTGCGTACCAAGCACACCCTTAATTATGTACCTTGCAAAAATAATAACACATCCATTTTAATATATGTTGAACAGACTATTAAATCTGGATTCTTCATTTTGAAGCTTTGTTACTTCTCACTATGTCAAAGTAGTTCATTTAGTCACAAAAATAATCACATCTACTTCTCCTTGCCTCTTTCATCAACCACAATTGTCCGACTTCAGGGTGTAAATTCACGTTCTTATGATCTAGTTTTCTTCTCTCATCAAATTGGAAATTGATGTACTTTATACAAATAAACTGAAGACATCGTATTTATTAGCTTGGAATTTGTATTCTCCTTTGGGTTATAGTTGTGCTTCATATCGACGTTCCAATGCTTGAGTTAGATTGATGATTTGATTAATTTATGATACAGGGAGAATTCAGGAGTTAATAAGAATTCTCGAAAATAATTGGAAAAGAGGAAAACGGGATCGAAAGAAAAAACGAGCTCGCAAAAGACTCGGAATTTTTTCATCCATGAAATTCTCATCACGTGACATCACAAATCCTACTTTCATTCTAATTCTTTGCTTTCCATATTAGAATTAGATTTAATAATTATATTAGATAATAATTTAGGATTATTTAGTTTCCTTTTATTAGTTATTTAAATAGCTTCCTAGTTAATTTATAATTAGGATAGTTATAATTTCCATAGTTATTTCTTAGTTAGTTTAGCTATAAATAGGATAGCTAGGTTTTATTGTTAATCAATTTAATCAAGTTATCAATCAACAAAGTTTAGCTTTTGAGAGAGTTTTCTCTTAATTTTGAGTTTTACGGTTGTAATTCTCGTTATCAAAAGGGTTTAGACGCTTGTCGATCCTTCCGCAAACCTACGCTGCGTCAATTTAAGTTTTCACCATCGAACTGTATTTGAGATTCCATTGTTGGAAACAGAAAAAAAAATATAACGTTAAAGAATATAGGAAGCATCATGAGATACGGTAGGGACGCCCGCTATTGAAATTGTCAAAAAAACTAATTTGAGGATTAGTTATGAGACATACTAAAGTACGACCAATTTAGTAAATACTCCAGATCTGCCACTAACTGCAGTTTATGCTAGGACTTGTTGACTATATTTTTCATTTATTTTCATCTAGTAATAAGTACCTCCTAGATACATATATTTTGTAATGTAATGGGTCTAATAGGAACTTCTAGACCTCAATTGAGCCTTCACTGTAATTATTTTTGTATTTTTTGCTGAATGCAGGAGCATTCTAATAAACGACTAGAATGGTTTTCTTTCCATTTTTGGTAACACTTGCATATTTTTGTTGTATATTTTCTAACGTAAAAAGTGTATTCTTGTTTGATATGAAATCTAAATAGGTTTGACAAGACTCTTGAGTTTTCAGAAAATAAGATATGACAACTAAAAATATATATAGTGTGATTTATTGGATTTGAAACCTCAATTTCATGAAAGTCAAATAATCAACACAGGTAAGTTGATGGAGGGAGATGGCGATAGTTTGGTCACATTCACAGGAAACAGATGGCATCCCCAGTGAGAGGATAGGAAGTGTGACGGTTGAGGGGGTGAGGAGGAGGGGTAGGCCGAGGAGGGCGTGGGATGAGCACCTGAGGTTGCACATGGCAGCTTTAGGCATTTCCGAGAATATGACCTTTTGATAGAAGCTCTTGGGGAGGCAATACTAGGGTAGCGGATTAGGGTGGGATTCTGTAGCTAGAGTAGACGGGACGTAGGTAGAGGATTAGGGGTGGGGATCTGTGCGGAGTCTGGAGTGAAAAACCAGAAGAATATGTTGAGAAACGACTTGTAATGTATATTCTCTGTGTTACCCTTCTATTCAATATTGAAAAGTTTCTAGGGTTGGAAAGGAAAGCTTTCCTTGTATTAATGTTTAAAATGCAATTTACAAAGCATACACATAGTATATGCTTTAAGCATAATTTTGATTATGAGACTAGACAACGTGTCAATACATAGTTGGAGGCTTTGGAGAACCATTTTGGGATCTACAAGTTTTGAATTAAGCTGGAGTATCATTGAAATTTTACTGAAATCCTGGCATGAGAGTCTGGGGGTCTTATATAAGTCCGTTAGATATAATTTACATATGCAACTCTCTCTTATATAATTAGTGGGGCACTTTATGTTCTCAACTATCTGATTCAGTTTCTACATTATCACTTTTACTATATCTTAAATTCATTTTATGGTAGTTACTTCATTTTTTTTTTCTATTTAGGAGTCCCATATTTTTGTTTAACTTTATATGCAAATATTATGATATAAATATATCAACCTTGTTGATATAGGTTGGTAACGACGAAAGGATTCATGTGTATTATGCACATGGCGAAGATCAGTCAACCTTTGTTCGCAGATGTTACTGGCTTCTTGATAAGTATGGAATGATTGAAGATTGCATGGGTTATGTGCCCTTCTTTTTTCATTAATGATTTATACCACATTAAAGATACTTCATTTCTTTAGCCAATTTTCAATAGTGTGTTTTATTTCTTTGAACATCATTTGTTTTGCTTCTGTTACAGGAAACTGGAACATATTGTTCTTGTTCATTATCGTGACACTCAAGAGGTTGGTCCATCACGAGAACTCTCAATCCTAGTAGATTTATGTACCTATATATGACATTGCATGTAGTGACCTAGTTTCGATTCCTTGTTGAGAAACTACTGGTTTTAGAGACGTGAAGAAGACTGTATGTGCACCTTCATATAATATAGAATCCCCTCCATTTGTAGCATCGTATGGATGCCAAAATTTGTCCTGCACTTTGATGTTTGTGGAGCTATTCACTTGGAACACCAGCCCACATGAATTAATCTTGTGTAGGCCTAACACCCTTCATGGTCATTGATTTGCCTCTAAACTACCTGCATGTAAGATGCATCTTGTAGCACCATATATGGACGAGCTTCTTGTGATATACTTCCTCCTTCCTCAGTGTATTAGTCTTTGAAGTTTTCGCTCACCCATTAAAGTATGCGATGATTATAATTAATCTGTAAGAATCATACCTTTAAACTCCACTCAAAGAAAGAAAGATGGATTAGGGATCTTTATGGAAAATTATTATCCAAGTGCTCTTAGATAACATTTTGAAAAATGAGAAATCTGTAAGGGGCTAACATATTGGAAACAAGGGAGTGTATACATACATATGTGTGTGTTTATGGAAGATCGTTCTACATGCTCATTGCCAACTCACATACATAAAATAATATGAGATCTACATCGTCCCTTTTGCACTTCTTGTCCTTGTATGTTTAAAGTGCAGTTTGTTCTGTGTTTGGTTAGGCACGGTGATATACGTCTATATGGTTCTATCATATGAGGTTGGGGCTGCATGGTGATACTCTATACATATATCATTACCAGCTCAAGTTTTTTAGACAAGTTTATCACCCAACAATTTATGTGTCAGAAGCTACAAATGTGGTGATTTTTATTACACAATAAGATAAATAGCCATCTCTCTTGCAAACACTGGAAGGTCTGTGATCAAATTACATAATGCCTTGCTCTGTGGTGTCCCCTACTCACCTCACATTATTTTCCTAACATATCCAAAATAGATCTTGGCATACCATTGATACTCAACATACCCACCGACTGCACTTGTGTAAGCTAATTTGGAACTTCAATTTTCCACTTTAACATTAGCCCTTCTCACTAGCAAATGCCACTTGCAACTTACAGCTATTCTGAACCCATTATGCAGTTGCAAGGTTCCCCGAATGTTGAATCGAATTCCAGTTCAGACCCACCTACTTCATGGAATCTGTCAGAAGAAAATGATGGGATTGATCAGGTTCATTATGCTGGTGCGTAAGTTTATTGACTGATTTAAAGAACTTCGTGTATGATATGTAAAGATTAATGCCGGTTAAAGTGGATGGTAATTCATTATTTCATTTTATTTTCCATCTTCTTACATAATGGCTACTGTGAGATGGAAACAATTACAAATATGAAATCCTTAAGTCTGCTGAGGGTTTAGAAACCACTTAACGATGAGGAGTAGTTGATTAGAAAAACAAAATGACGTTTAGGAGAACTTAGAATCATCATTGATATAGAAAAATTATGACTATGCTTCAGGTTACAATATCAACTGTCTTGGTCATGAGAAGAATATCGGCTTGAGGTTAAAAAAATTTAAGATTTTCCTTTGTTTGTGATTCTGCAGAGCCTAACGAGACTATAATAAATCATGAGATGAGACTTCATGAAATCAACACCCTTGATTGGGATGAGCTTGTGGTCCCAGTCCCAGATGGATCCAATAAGTTAAACACCCCTGAAGGAGGTAATTAACTTTGTTTAGTTGCAAGAGATGGCAACTGCTTGATAATCCAAGGAACATTTGAATTTGATTGGACTGTTCTTTTTTCCTTGCAGGAAACATATCATACTTTGATCAAGATGACCAATATGGATTAAATGGATTTGTAAATACTGTAAGTAGGGTATCACTGCCCATCTGTTTTTGGTAAAGAAAGATATTCATGATCTAGTGCTATAGTTGCCATTCTGGGATTGCCATTTGTCTTCTCAAAAGACCATTGGGATATGCTCCTGCTCTGTTGGATATTGTATATTGTTAGTTATTTAGGGTTTTGCTTTCTAGTATTCTAAAGTAGAGTTTCCTAAATATAGGTTATCTTTTTAGTATCCAAGGTATGAAGACTTTGATGTCAAAATGTAGTACTTCCCAGAGATAGAAAATTGATATGGACTCATGACTCATCGCCGGCAGTTTTAGTTTGTTATACCTTTCTTTGTTACCAGTATGAGAATCAATTAGCATTCGTTATTTGTTGAAATGTGTGTGCTTTGCTTTTGTGTGTTGACCTTGTTACTTTTCAAAACCAACTTTCATACAAACCATCATTTTTATTGACAACAATTCTTTCCATCTGCAATGTTTTGATAAGTAGTTTCTTGTGGTAACGTCTTATTGAACATCAATTAATTCCTATCTATTTGAAACTGAAGAGTAGTCTGTTTTGACTGTAATAGTGAACATCGTGTTTGGCCCCAAGGGGCATCAGAAGTGACTACAGATTAGTATCTTAGAACTCACACTTGTTGTGAATTCTTGATGACCCTAGGGGATTTTAGCTTGTGGAATTTGTTAAAAGTTTCACGTATAAAACTTCTATAGAATGTTCAGAATCTACCACTTTTTTAATTGAAAAGATGCAAATTTGGTCATTTCCTCTTTTTGTTGAGAAGGAAGGGTGACATCTACAGTAAGGTAGCATAATGGTTTGAAAGTAACAAAGGGCTAAAGGAGGGATTTCTCATGTTCAGATTTGTCAACTTATATGTGCTAAAGATCTATTATGTAACATCCACATAATGGATACACAAAAGTATCAGAATCGTTTTTCTTGAATATCATTATGTGATTGGAAAAATTACAGATTAGCATGCATGCCTTTGTTCATATACAATTTGGTTATATTCGTTATATTATAGCTTTTGAGGTTTGTTTCTTTGCTGATCTTCCGTCATGAAGAGGCCTCATTCTATATATCTTTCTGTTCTCGAGTTCTATTTTCTTCCTTTTTGTCCAAAGGATCAGGTCAATCTTGTTAACTCAACTTAGCCACCTGTAAACATTTTTTTCATTTTTAAAGCTCAACTGTCGCAGAAGTTTCTAGAGGATCTTTTATTTGTCCACTTGACTAAGTCATACATAAGGTTTATGTGCTAGAACTCAAGTTTGTCAGTATTATTATTGCAGATGTTACAGGGCAACGATACAAGTTTACAGAATAACTCAACCTTTGTGCACAAGTTGTTAACGGATGATCAATCTGCAACATTCCGTCCTGGAACAGTCGGTGAGGGAAATACCTATGACCTCAGCTTTTCCAACAACATGTACATTCAAAGGTCAGGGACCAGGGAGCATTCAAATTTACAGATGGATCCCAAACTTGTAAATGTTAACACTGATAGTTTAGACACCATGGGCAACGATGGAATGAAAAATCAAGATAGTTTTGGAAGATGGATGAATTACACCATGACTGGCTCTCCTGTTGTGATAGATGGTCCAACTCTGACACCAGAACCCTTGGTTTCAACTGGTCAAGGAACAGTTAGGCCTTCAAGTGGTTATAATCAACAGTCACATTCCTTGCAGCAAATATTCAATATAACCGACATCTCGCCTGCATGGGCTTCATCTAATGAAGAAACAAAGGTTCTGTTTATATGACCATTTTTAATACGGAGTAATTTTTGAATTAAAGGGACTGTTTTCTAACTTGAAATTTGATATGAATCATTTAAGTGTTTATTGCATCAAACTATGTTAGACACTAAAAGTAGAAGAACTTCCATGGTAAGGAAGTAGAGAGGTTCATGTAAAATTTTGCCATATTTGAAACCTATAATGGAAGCAGGAATGAACACTGATCCATATAACTTTATCACAAAAGTCATAGACTGTGTTGTGATGTGTTGACCTTTACTATCTTTGCTGCAGATTTTAGTGGTCGGAGTTTTCCATGAAGAGCATCTACATTTAGCAAACTCCAATCTATTTTGTGTCTGTGGAGATGTTTGTGTTCCTGCGGAAGTCGTCCAATCTGGTGTATTTCGGTGTTTTGTATCTCGTCACAGCGCAGGAATAGTCAACCTTTTCATCAGTTATGATGGCCACAAACCCATCAGTCAACTTGTCACATTTGAATACCGTGCTCCTCCTATTCATAAGTCAATAATTTCTTCAGAAGAAAGGTCTGAATGGGAAGATTTCCAAAATATGATGAGACTGGCTCATCTTCTTTTTTCTTCATCCAGGAGCCTTAATATCTTATCCAGTAAAGTACCAGCAAAGGCCCTGAAAGAAGCCAAAATCTTTGCAGACAGAACCCGATCCATTGTTAATAGTTGGGATGTTCTGATAAATTCAATTACAGGAACAAGAATATCTTTCCAACGAGCCAAAAATAGCTTATTGGAGCTCACTTTACAGAGCAGACTACTTGAATGGCTTTTGGAAAGAATATTAGATGGAGGTAAGATCCCCGATCGTGATGATCGAGGTCAAGGAGTAATTCATTTGTGTGCCATATTGGACTACACTTGGGCTATGTTCCCGTACTCATGGTCAGGCTTATCAATCGATTTTCGTGACAAATTGGGATGGACGGCTCTTCATTGGGCTGCTCATCATGGGAGGTAAGTTGCTTCTTCGTTTACCACGTCTACATTTGAATGAGAAACTGTCTACACTTTCTCTTTACATCTTACTAGTTACTATCTTAACAGTTGTTTCTAGTAGGTATAAGATTACATCAAGATCACGTTTCAGCATGTAGTAGATATACCATGAAAACTGACATGTTAAAGAAACTAATGCAGTTTTAAACACCAAGAACATCTTGTCATGATTCATATATAGCTATTTCTGTAGATATAGTAAAGCTAGAAGCTTAGGGTGGGAATCTGTAGCTAGCCTAGACAGGAGGAAGGGATCTGGAGGGGGGTAGGGTTAGTGGGCTGGCAGTTAGACCTCCGGGGGTCCTAGGTTAGACTAGGGTGTTTAGTTCTTCCTACCTTGCTATGTTCTATGGTATCTTCTTCTTCTGTTTGTTTGTTTGTGTGTCTGTTTTGAGTGTTTTTTTTTGGGAAGAGTGTCCTAGGCTATGCGTAGACTAATCCCTTGGCAAATTATGACTGTAAGACATCAGCCCTGATTAAACTTTAGTGGCCACAATTGTTATGTACGTCTGGATTCGAACCCTGGGCAGATGGGATATTCCACCACATCCCCCAGGGCCTTAACCAGTACGCCACAACCCTTGTGGTTGTCTGCTTTGAGTGTTGTTGCTTCTTTCTAACACGTTTTCAATTTTTAGCACCGCAATCTTATTTAGCAAGCTTATTCCTTTCTTATCGCACACTTTGCACAAGTCGGGGGTCTTCACGGAAGCAGCTGCTCTCTTCTTTGGGGTAGAGGTCAGGTCTGTGTCCATTCCAACCTTCCCAGACCCCACCTCCGGGTGGAACATACAGGGTGTGTATGGTTTGGTTTTGGTTTATAGTATTTTTAGATTATGCTCTTGATCTCTTCCAATTTCAGTTGATTAAATCTCCACTTCCAGGCAAAGGTCTGTTGCATCTCTTCTATCTGCAGGGGCGAATCCAAATTTGGTCACAGACCCCACTTCGGAAAACCCTGGTGGATGCACTCCTGCTGATCTTGCATCCAAGAGTGGCTATGAGGGGTTGGCTGCTTTTCTTGCAGAGAAGGCATTGTTGGCCCATTTTGAGGCTATGACATTAGCTGGAAATGTTAGTGGCTCGTTGCAGTGTACAATCCCGACTGATGATGATTTTACCACAAATGGCCCAGTGACCGATGTTAATGAAGAGGAGCAATATCTGAAAGATACCCTGGCTGCTTATAGGAGGGCTGCTGATGCTGCAGCACGTATACAGGCTGCATTTAGGGAGCAGTCATTTAAACTGAAAACGAAAGCGTTGGAATTTGCCAATGCAGAAGATGAAGCACGATGCATAATAGCGGCTATGAGGATTCAGCATGCCTTTCGCAACCACGAAACAAAGAAACAAATGGCAGCTGCTGTCCGCATACAGCACAGGTTTCGTACATGGAAAATAAGAAAAGACTTTCTGAATAAGCGTCGTCAAGCGATCAAAATTCAAGTAAGACTTGTTCATAACCATTTTTCCATTCTATTTGAAAATCTAGTTGACGGTTGAGTTATTTATAAGGCGTGCGGTAGAGCTCCATATAGTGATTATCCTTATATAGCTTAATATTAAGGCCTCCAAATCACTATTCCCTTTGTCCCAAAATAATGCAATGTTTTAATAGGCCGATAGCTCAACGAAAGAGTTTGACCATTAGTCAAATATCTAAAGTGACCCTCAACAAAGACAAATTATGGGAATAATATTATTATTGTAATGGTTACCAAAGGGTAAATAAGTAAAATTGGAATGGAATGAAACTGTGCGAACAAAAAATGAAATCTTGTAACTTGTAAGACAACCCAAAACGGAAATTGTTGCATTTTTTTTGGGCTGGATGGAGTATGTAGTTGTTTACCATGGTGTAATTAATGTCTAGCTGTTAATGTCCATCCTCTTCGTGCCACTTTCAAGTGTCCTCAAAGGCTCCTTGAAAGACAAAATAGAAAAATGACAATCAACTTCCATGGTTTTTTCACTTGCATATTTAAAGTCTCATAGTCATATCATAAACGTCCTTTCGGTCTCATTATGGTGTGAACTCACAAATCTAAATGCTCAATAGTCGAGGGTCCATGTGAAGACACCCGACTTGCAAAATAAAAGCAAAAAACAAGAAGACATTTGAGAAAAGTGGCATAGTAACATAGAGAGTGTATGCAAACATGCAACAGGTACAAGGAACATAAGATAAAAAGATGAAACAAAGCATAAATAAGACATGAAAAATAGGAAAATTAAAGCAACTCTCTATCTACCATAAGGCTCTAGTAAGCGCCGCTACTCCACCCTTCCCCCTGCCCACCTCTACCTTCTCTAAACTCTCCTCCTCCTAGCCTTGAAAGTATATTACTTGTTAAATCTAGTTATACATTTCAAAAAACCATTATAGTTTCAAACATTGCTTATCCATTTTGCCCTTGTTGAAATTATGATTTTGTTGCGGCGTATATTGTTTTGGTGATTTTATCTATACCCAAAGTATGCAAATGTTTCATCTTTCTCCCCTAAGCTATTGAATTCCATAGATTTGGTTTGTTGGGTAAAAAAATCATATTTTTTATGCAGGCTTTTTTCCGTGGTTTCCAAGTTCGGAGGGAGTATAAGAAGATAGTATGGTCAGTAGGAGTGCTAGAGAAAGCAATTATTCGTTGGCGTTTAAAGCGAAAAGGCTTTAGAGGTCTTCGAGTTGCTCCAAATGAAGATGACGAAGATGAGAAGCAAGAAATCAGTGGCGAGGAAAAGTTCTTCCAATCCAGTAGGAAACAAGCTGAAGAGCGTGTTGAGAGATCCGTTGTTCGGGTCCAAGCCATGTTTCGGTCAAAAAGAGCTCAAGAAGAATATAGAAAGATGAAGCTAGCACATAACCAAGCAGCGGTATGTATCATGTCTCTAAGACTTCAAGCACTTTGAGACCAATTTTTTCTGCTACTCCTTCTGACCCAAAATAAATTCATTGATTTACCATTCGCATAGTTTTAAAGCGATTAACTTTTCAATCATCGTACTTTGTTTTTATCACAAACAAAATTTTGTTCTTACAAACCTGCAAAAAGAACATGAACAAATAAATATTATGGATCAAACTCAAACATATTCAATATAGAACAGGAAATGTTGCATTTATTTTGAGACGAGGTTAATCTTAGTTTTCTGTCATTTATGCAGGTGGAGTACGGAGAGATTTTTAATCCAGTTACGAACATGGAGAGATAGAAGACGTGTGATGTGATCGTGTGTTAGACATCTGCGTATATCTTGTAAATGCCTAGATTAAGGTAGGTACTTTCAACTTAAATTACTAGTTTTATCCAGTTTTTTTATAAAATGGAATCAGTAGTTTGGATCACATAGTAATTCTATTGTAAGTATGAAATTTGGTCAATGTAAACTAGTTGTCCCCATAACCATATTCATGGATATAAAGATGGCATGATTTGTATATGTGCTTCACCTTCATCATAGCTCTAAGCTGCTTACTTCAAGAGGCATTTTTTTTTGGAAGGGTGTCCTAGCCTATGCCTAGACTAATCCCTTAGCAAATTATGACTGTAAGACATCAGCCATGATTAAACCTCAGTGGCCACAATTGTTATGTACGTTTGGATTCGAACCCTGGCCAAATGGGATATTCCACTACATCCCCAGGGCCTTAACCAGTACGCCACAACCCTTGTGGTTTACTTCAAAAGGCACTTACCGGATCAAAGATGTTTATCAATCCCCCTCTTACTGGTTCATGATGTTGACCTAAGGGAGGGGATCTCTCGGTTGGTAATTAGTGCTCTCTTACCCGCTTAGCTTTTACCCAATTTGTGTTGGTAAACGACCCATAAATCCTAATAAACTTGTACGCAATGAGCTGGGACAAATTATGGTTAAAGAGAGAAAGAGAAGGTTTGGTTTTATGTATTTGTCGATTAAGTGTCAAAAGTTCTTTACATAAGGTGGATTTAAGGTGTTGATGTTAGAGACCTCCTTTTGGGGAGTCATGAGCACACAGAGTAGTTTAAATGGTTGTATCATGTAATAGGCAACCCTCTGGGTCATATTGTTGCTAGGTTCATTTTTCTTCTTGGTTTTAGAACTTGAAATATATATATATATATATATATATATATATATATATATATATATATAGTGGGAGAGGTTCATTTGAAAAATGGTAAATATATGAGAAATAGAGAAGTAATCTTAGTCATTCATCTGGTCAACATTTGCGGCTTTGACCGCGAAGCACTGAATAATTCCTTGTGTGGTCTATAGAAGGTAGAGGGGTAATTTCGTAAAATACACGGGATGAGTTCATATATGAATCTGTATGAATCACAAAGATTCATATATGAATCTGTTAATTAGTTCAACTGATTCATATATGAATCTTTGTGATTCATACAGACAAAGGTTCATATATGAATTTGTTAGTTAGTTCAACTGATTCATATATGAATCACAAAGGTTCATATATGAATCAGCTAAAAGAGTTCAGTTGTGAATTGCACTGGTTCATATATGAACATATAGTTCATATGTGAATTATACATGTTCATATATGAACACAGCCCGTGTGTTTTGTAAAATTTACGAAATTGTCCTTCTATTTTTGGGATAGCCGCAACTTTTGACCGGTCAAAGCCGCAATATTTGACTAATCAAATCCGATCTTGACCATATGAATGACTAGGATTACTTCTCTATTTCTCATATATTTACCATTTCTCAAATGAACCAAACACTATATATATATATATATATAATTCATGTTGTTCCTAAAAATTTGTTTTCTTTTTACCTTGACATTTGGTCATCACCAGGGAAACTTCTTGTGCTAAAGTTATCTGTCCTTGTTCTAACAAAAAGAGTCTAGGGATCGATCATCGGTTGTTTTACTTGACCCTGATTTTATTTCTACAAACGTTTTATTGATTTTTGTCATTTGATATAGGGGTGGAACATGGACATAGTAACCTAGGGGCTGAGCGCTAACATTATAAAAGTTGTTTATACAATCGTGTCATATAAACAAATTTAATTTGTTTTAACGTTGTTAGAACTTGAAAAAATATTTAATAAATGTATGTAATATAAAGTGTACTTATTCTCACCATAAGCTACAACATCACATGAGGGTTGTTGCACTTGACAACGAAATCGTAAATTCTCAAACCGGCACTTGTTTTAGCAGCATGGACTTGAAAGAACGTAGTCATTTTTTTTTTAGTTTTTTCACAACTTTTTCATTTCACCTCATCACCAACTCAATAACTCAAAAGCTTTAACGTATCTCCACTGTTACAAAAATCTTTCTTAAGTTTTTTCATACTTTTCAGGGTTTCACCATTTTAACTTTATATCATTTATATCCTTATTTATAAAAATTAATTTATTAAAATTTATATGAAATATATTTATTTATATTGAGAAAAATTAAAAATAGTTAACAAACATTCGATAACCCAGTTAACTCAAGGGACATATAGGTCTTTTTATATTTTTTTTCTTTTTGTCTTTTTCGTATTAAAAATAAAAAAATATATTAAATAATACAATCTAATGTATTTTATATGTATATAGAACTACAAATTCGCACAAGGTAATGTCATTACTTGAGAATTAAAATATTAATCATCAAGTATAGAACATTTTTCTTAAATATATATGATTTTGCATTTTTGTTAAATTATAAACGTTTCAAAATACCTCCTGATTTAACTAGGTTAACAGATTTTTATCAACTCTATTAATGAAAAAAAATCATGACCATAAAAAATTAAATACCATAAGCACCATATTCAAAATTAATAGAATATAAGGATATTAATTCATAATTTTTAGTATAACACAAGAATCAAAAGCGTAGTAATAGCTTATTCAAAACGAAGAAAATGAGGATTTTGAACTATAATTTTTCTTCAAAACTATCCTTAAAATGGAGAAAGTAGGAGAGAGAATGAGTTTTCTCCAAATATGGAGATAACCCCAAAAATGATTACTAAATGAGAGCACCAATATAAAACTTTGAAAGTAGATATTTAAAAAGAAAATAATATTTTAATAGATGAATAAAATATTTTAATATTATAATCAATGTTGGATTCTCCAAAATGGGGAATCTGATGGAGATAAATGTATTTTTTTTTGTTAGATTTTGACTTTTGCTTATCCATTTTGGAGAATCTTATGGAGTTACATCTAATTCATTAAAAAAATTAGAGTAAATTGCAATTTTGGTCCCTGTGGTTTATTGTTTTTCTCACATTTGATTCCTACAAAATTTTTATTGTAAGAAACTCCATGTGGTATGCAAAAGTGCTCGGATTTGGTCCCTATGATTAATGCCCGTTAGTTTGCAGCTGTTAAATCCCCTCATGTTGCACATGAGGGTATAATGGGTCATTTTACTCCACAAGGACCAAAATTGCAATTTACTCTTTAAGTAATTAAGTTGTTATTATTGGGCTGAGCTCGTTGGGTTTCATAGCCTTGTGTTAGGCCCATTAATTGTTCCATTTTCCGGCCCAGTCCAATCCAATCCACAAACACAATACAAAGGTGCAGCAAATTAGGGTTTCTCGTAAAAAACCTGGTTCAATTCAATCCATCCATTCAACAGGTAGGTTTCTCTCTCACCTGATTTTGTGTCCTAAATCGAAACTCTTGTTTACAATTTGTGTAATTTTTTGTTTGAACAGATCGAGATGGCGAAGTCGAAGAATCATACGGCACATAACCAGTCGCACAAGGCTCACAGAAATGGCATCAAGAAACCCAGGAAACACCGTCACACTTCCACCAAAGGGGTCAGTAGTTCCTCAATTTACTCCTTTTTCTTTTCTTCCTATATCTTAATTTTTGTTTGGTTTAGAATGCCGATCAAATTTTAGTATAATTGAATTCGACCAGCTTATATACTTTGCTTGATCTCTTATGCGAATTCGCTCATATATCAAGTTGTAGAAACATCGGCATTCGATTGAAATACGACGTTAGGGAATTTATAACATTGATAGTAACAATCAAGTGTTAAAAGGGATTATTGATGAATGAAACTCATAGGAACATCTTGATTTTCTATTTCCCATCTTAAGCCAAAACAATTGCAACATTTTATTGCAAATCCTATATATAATATCATATGGTTGCTATTAGGTCAGCTTGCATTGCTATCTCCTCTCACATGTATAAATATTATAAGAACTCATCATGTGACTTCTTAATTTGCTGAGTTGGAAGAACATTCTTGTAAGAACCTCCATTGAAGATTTTCTTAGAGCTAGCCTTGTTATCTTCGAAATATATATATATATATATATATAGAGAGAGAGAGAGAGTGGAGGAGGAGGGTTATTATCTTTACTTGATGCAACCTATGCAACCTCACTATCCGCCACTCATTTAATTTCAACTTTTTTCTTTTTTCTTAATTACATAAAATGAGTGGTGGATAGAGGTGTTGCATTGGTTGCATCATGTAAATGGGTTTATTTGAAAGCCCCTCTATACATATATATATAGATATAGGCAAAAGATCATGAGAGAAGTTGAGTTAACGGTGAGAAGCGTGAGAAGTGGATCTGAACCGTTATCTCTTTTAATCTCAATCCCTCCCATGAATTGTGGCTTAGAAGGGAATTGATCTGGTGCATCACATCCTAATGTGTGCCTATTTCTCATCCAACGGTTGATAACCACTTCTCATCGTTAACTCAACTTCTCACCGGAACCCAACCTTATATATATATTTACTATGCTTGTCTTTTAATCTTCAAGTCATTTCTATGGGTTTAATTTTCATCAGATTAGATACATTACTAGTATTATTATATTTTCAGTAGAGAGCCTAACTTGTATATTTTTCATAAATATTTGAATTTGATCCCAAGGTATCATATTCATTTTACACAAAGCTTGATATATAGCTATAAGGACTGTTACCGAAAAATCTTTTGTTCTCTAAAAGCTTTTGTGGAAACAATCACTTTATAAGTGTATACATTCTTGTAATGATACCAA
The DNA here is from genome assembly GCA_954870635.1 of Arctium minus. Lineage (NCBI taxonomy): Eukaryota > Viridiplantae > Streptophyta > Magnoliopsida > Asterales > Asteraceae > Arctium > Arctium minus. The sequence continues at coordinate 117,956,809 of OX941084.1, read as the reverse complement.
CAATACACTTGTTTTGTGAAATCATGAGTCAAAATTATTAAAATGTAGTTCTAAAAATTTCCATGAATACAAAATGCAATGTAGAAGTTTAAATATATGAAAGTTGTAAGATGTTTATTTTAAAAAGGATCAACAAAAGATGAATTAAAGAAACTTTGGGATATATATATTTTTAACTTTTTCCCAATGCATTTTCTGATTGTGGGTTTCCATGCCTTAATTAGGTGGCGTTTGTTTTTTATGAGGTCTGAAGTCTTATTTCACTTCTGATTAATAAGAGGTGGTGCTGAAGTCTGAAATCTGAATCAATTAGACTGTTTGTTTTTTGTAAAGTAATAAACGTCTGAATGTTTTTTGAACAAATACAATCTTTTGTACATCACTCATCCAAACACAATAAATATATAGACAAGATCTATCCATTATCTTCCCCTCTAATCAAGTTGTTGAATACAATCATATCACCATATGATACTTGAAGATCCACACCCATGTTCACCACCAACTTTCTGACTTCATTCAAACCTGTCACTGCCAATCCATTTCACCACCTTCTTCTCCTCCCTTTTATCAGATTCTTCCTTTCAACCCTCCAAATCCTTCTTTTTTTCTTCTTGATCCACTAGTGCTTCTTCCCACCAACATCTTGGACTTCCACTAATTTCTCATTTGGCTTCTCAACACCATCCCCCAAGTTCTGCAGTCTGTAAACATGCGGATATGGAGGTCCAACATAGCACCTGCAATTCTATGAATAGAATATGCAACTAGTATCATCCAAGTGCATACCTCCAGTCCTCCACGATCGAGCAAAACAAATTTGGGTCGAGTTGATTCGGTGAAGAGAGAACTAAGGGGCCGCATCGGTGGGGGAACAACAGCGAGAGGCGGCACCGGTGAGCAACAGTGAGGGAACAGCATCGAGAGGCGACAGCAAAGACGGTCGGCGCCGACGAGGGATTTTTGGCGACGAGTGTTCCATGAACGTGTGGGAACGGAACACGACAAGTGATCGGAGCTTTGTAACATGTGTAATCAACGAGATAAACGGATCTTGGTTTTGACATGAAGTAGACGGTGGAGATGAAGAAAACGGAGCATAGGGTTTCAAGTAGGTCAAGGCGGAGGGATATGGCACCGACGAGGGATTTTGTGGGGAAGGGGAAGATAGGGATTTAGGCTTTTACCTCCTATTTAGTCGGACATTATTTCACCACTTGTTGTACAAGAGGACAGTCAGACGTTTTTATCACTTCTCACTAAAAAACTTCATAACAGTCTGAAACATGAAAGCTCTTACCGAATTCGACTTCAGAGCTTATAAGTGGTTATTTTCAAAAAACAAACAAGGCCTTAGTCTTGTTACTTTGTTAGTTCATCTATGAGTTCCAAAATCTCCTATTTTTCTTCCCCATCCCATCAAAATAGATGATATTACTCATTCTTTTTCCCTTTGATAAGGTTCAAATTTGGAACTACCCCTTTTTCTTATTTGTGCCCATTATGATTTTAGGAATCTACGAACACGTTTGTGAAGCTATGGTTATTATAGGAAAAGACCTTGCAATTGTTTTGTAATGGAAGGAGTATATTTATGATTGTTGGTAAAGATTCGTGAAGATATTGTGAAAATGTGATATTTTGTTACATGATCTCAATTTATTTGGTTATAAATAAAAAGAATTGTGTGTGATTTGCAGATGGATCCCAAGTTCCTGAGGAACCAAAGGTATGCAAGGAAGCATAACAAGCAGACTGGTGAATCTGCCCAGGAAGAGTAGTGCAGCTCAAAATGGTGACTGCTTTGTTTTTATAATTATGTAATCAATCAAAATCATCACCCCTTTTTGTGGTTGAAGAAATTTTTGAATGAATGAAATGGATCTTTTTTTGGCTTTGCTTTTTGTTTAAAGTTGTATATTAAATCCGAAATTTATGTCTGAAAAAAAATAAATTTTCAATCATTTGCTTAAGCTAATAATAATAGATATGAGGATCATAGTATGAGTTTGTTTTCATCATGTCACGAATAAGTATTTGTGTAACAAACCTTTAATCTTTTTCATTTTATAAATATTTTGACCGATAACCTTTGGTAGACGAGGATGATAAATTGTCAATTTTGTGATTTTTTAAAATATTCTTTTATTTACTCAAAAAAGCAAGACTTCAAACTTTTACGACCATTATACCTTCCCCGTTTTAACCCAGCTGTTGGTTGTCCCCTTTGCTGTTCTCCATTTACGGATTGCCCTTCTCCACCTTCCACCGTTCGCCATTCTCCTTCGTTGTGGCCTGTGGGTAAATTTTCTTTCTTGTACTTTGTTTTCTAAGTAGGTTTTGAACAGGAATCACCATGAGCATGTTTAACTACCCAAAAAACATGTTTTTAAATGAGTTTCGAACATATGTTACTTTAGATAAGCTTCCATATGACATTGACTACCACCGTTATCGCTACCGCCGCCAATTAATTTTGTCATTAGTTTTATCATTTAGTATGTATAATTTAAGAAGAAAAAAATAAAAATGTCATAAAGGGGCATTTTGGTACTTTATTACGTGCAAATTCCAATTCCAGTAAACAATCAAAACTCGTGGTCAAACTTCACTAAATTCCTTCAGATTCCAATTCCAATAAATTCTATTCTACAAATCAAAAGCCCACTAATATGTTTGTAAGTTGGATGAATATCTATGCGAAGTGGAGACATTCGACCCAATTTCATGTCAAACAAGCCTTCTTTTTCTTTTCTCCGAATTCAATCTCAAGCTCTTAATTTCAAAGTGATCTTACATAATCTAAGTGAAATCATATAGCCCTTGGTAATCAATCGAAATTAAAAAAGAATATTCATGTCACCATTTCGAAGCAAAGCTGCAAGCATGAATCACGAAACTAAAACAAAAAAAATAAACAAAGTGCAGTTTGATTTTAGAGCGCTAAGGTTTGTTGTGGTCTGAAAAGTTTTCAAACTACTAGCTTACATTCGGTTTTGTGACCGCTAACATCTCATCCAATTGAATAAACCAAAATCAGATCATATATATGTATATCTATGTGTATATATAGTCATAGACATCCCAATTTTGCAAATTTTTTTGACAAAATCCAGAAAGATCTTAAAGGCTAGACTGCATATAAACTAATATGAGTAAATTGTTTGCATAGGCTAAGCTTACTGATTGGTGTGATGAGAGTTGAACCAGATCCCTACACTTGGGTATGGGTAGTCATGAATTGGCTAGGCTAGGCTCACATGCACTAAACACTGTAATTGTTTGCTCACTTAACAACCCATGGCCATAAATTTGAGCATATTGTACCTTGCATGTTAAGGTTCATGTTCATCATTAGCATCTCTATTGATTATAGCTAGCTCTATTCAGATCATTTGATGCTCTTCTATAAATTTTTGATCTTCTAAAAGAACTTTCCTTCCCAACCCTCAAGAAACCAAGGAGTCTTGATGCATTTGTGTCGTCTTTTTTTACAATTTTTTGGCTGTGAACCCATAGAAATGCCCAACACCCAAGAGTGAACAAATTGGTTTACAATCACCTGGGAGCAGGACTTGTTTAGGATAACCTAAAAGCATGGGAATCATACTCCATATTTGTATTGCCTGTGAAACTATCTACATGTAACTAACCAAGTGGCTAAAGCCTCGCCCTCGCCCTTCAGGTGTGGTTTCTAGGAAACACAATTAGAAAAACCCGTTCTGGCCTTTTAGAGCATTGATCTTGTAATGGTAAAAAATTGTGCTCATTAGCAATGAAAACTCCGAAAAATAGACTGAATGTAAATATATCAACAGAAGTAATAAAAACCTCAGAATAAGCATTTGGTTGGATTTCTTTGACGTAAATCAGTTGATGGTCGCTTGGTTGCGCTTGAATTACACTGCTACTGGCTTGCTTACATCTACATTCACCTGATTTCAGAAGTCAAAGAGGAGTGGAGCACAATTTATAAGTTCTTGTTTATCATGGCCTTTCTTTTATTTTATCGTTATAATGTGTATTCTAAACACCCGGTGAACTTTTTTATTTTGCATATCAGTAGTAGTTGCATAAAAATTGTATAGCAAACACCCAAATGGTGTTTTTAAGACGTGCATTTTGTGTGTTCCTTGTACCCCAAAACGCATGTTTTTAAAAGCACTGTTTGGATGAAGTTTCCAACTCTATCATATAACATATAGTGTCAAATGCTTTAAGTTTGTGTGACGCATGAAGTAATAAACAATTTATCACATTCGATCTCGTAAAAAGTTGCAGCAAGTTTCATTGACTAATTTTGAAAGGATGCCAACATGAGATGCTAACCTTGGCTGATTTAAAAAGTTCGTCAAGCACTTCAGATAGGGTAGGATGTGCATGAACTGCAAATTTTATGTCCTGCAAAAATGTATGTAGTGCAGTTATGTTAACGGAAATGCTAGTCCCCCCTCCCCCCACATCAAGCAAGGTCAAGTTAGTCATCGATGTATACAATTCAGATGGTGACTCTCTAGTAGTTAATTATCTTCTGGATGAAATTTACAGGATCTTTAACATGGTATCAGAACTTGTGACGCACACACTCATGTTTTAACCTGATCATGATTCTACAGGCTCAATATTGCACTGTTTGTGCACTTGTATTCTTCACTGCTCAATGGAACAGTATATGAGGACCGCATAAATATTAATGCCAGTCCCACATCTGAGAAAAGTTCAACTGCAGTTGCTTAACTGGTTGGAGCTTTCTTAGAATAAATCATAGGTCATGAGTTTGAATCGCATGCTTGTCCCTTGCCTAATGATTTACAAGCTGGTGTGTCAGTTGGATTCTAGTGAAATTTCTTAGATCTCCGAAAACTAGTATTTTCATCAATATATAATCCAAGGGTGACTCCTCTCATGAACGATTGATTTTGAGATGGATGCTTGAAGGATTCTTAGTAGGTGGCGTCATTCATAGGCAGAATGCCAGATTGTTTCTGGATTGACTCCATATGATAAGTAACAGCCTTGGTAAATGAAGGTGAAAAACACACCTGAATACGAGTTCCTAGTGCCATGGCATTTGATGCTTCGTGGATAAGGTCAGCAGCATGCATCCCCAAGATATGCACTCCAAGAATCTCCCCAGTATCGGGCCTATATATCAACTGCATGACAGAAAAGCAACTTACATATTGGTTCTTAGCCAACAGTTCATGATTGAAGCTCCCGTCTAAACCAGTGTTTCTGGTTTGGACATTGGGAATTCCTTGACCATTTACAACTACATTTATCTGTTTGAATCAGAAACCTAGTAGGATAAATACCCTACTGCTTTAGGGATAAAACACATTAGTTTTTGCTGTTTGTATTCTCTATCTTTATATTGGTTTCTTCAAATAGTGAATACTCAATAATCACTGCCTGTTGACATATCCTTGTTGGTGTGAACCATGTAAATCTCTATGATTTCTATGTGTGTGATTATTTGTCTTTTGCTTTGTGTTGCTGCAAATAACATTGATCTAAAAAAATTACCCTTGTTAACAAATAAGGAGGATGTTGGGAAAAAAAAGGACCTTGGCAAGACCCTCTCCTTCATTTTCTGCCAAAGCTTTTGTGTTGGCCTTGAAACTTGTCTTTGCAATACTTATCTTGAATCTTTCTTTTTTCGCTTTCTCCTTTGCTTGAGGCTGCAGAAATCAAGTGTCTTAAATACCCATTTAGTGTCATCAGGTTTGTGTAATAATCATAATGAGCAAATAGGTCACTTTAACTGGAACTCTTATCGAACAAGTAATTGCTTAACATGCTCCCGATAGTTCTATAGCTTAAGCTTTTATAGTAGGATTTGTGATGTGGGAGTCTCACCCACTGGTCATCCTTTTGGTTTAATAAGTTCTTAATCTTAATCTTGTAGGTGGTGGGTTAAGATTAAGAATTTTACCTCGGTCAACCCAACCATACTGATTTCAGGATGGGTGAAGCAAGCTGCCGGTATACTTAAATGGTTGAGAACATGATCTTTTCCGCTGACCTGTTCAACAACTAATTCAAACAATCCATTTAGGAAGGAGTCGGTATAATAAATGTAAACAACATGATATAAGTGAGGAACCTATCACTTACCTGAAATTCCCTGTGCACTAGCAGCATGAGCAAGCATCAATTTGCCATTTGCATCGCCAATGCAATATAAGTGAGGAACCTAGTAATTAAAATTCTTCATCAAATACCAATTATCCAGATATGTTTAATATGATATCAAAATGGCACTTGCAAGTAAACCTTATTTCCATTTGCATCTATTACTCTCATGCGCTCATCAACAGGAACAAAACCACGTTGAGTCTCGACATTGATCTGGAGGACATCCATTAATTATTAGAATCATACATCTAATGACATCAATTATTTTCAGTGTTTATACTTTAATATTAAGTGACATACATTTTCCAACCCAAGACCTTTTGTAAATGGCGCTCTTCCTGTGGCAATTAGTGCTGCATCTACCTGCACAAGGAGCAAAAAGAAACTCATGACAAATGAGTATTTGCCTATTTGGGTACAAGGATATAAACCAAGGTTCTAAATGGCGTGAGGCGTGGCGTGGCGCGAGGCCAAGCCTCAAGCCTTAGGAGTTACGGCGAAGCCGTAACGTTTTCAAGGCGTGACTTATGGCGTCAAATTTATAGTTCATATATAATATTATATATAAAAACATATGTTTTGTCGTGTTACTCAATGAGTATTTAGTAATAAGCAAGTTAAATTAGGTTATATATTAAAAACTTACAAATAAAACATTAAAAACGTAAAGAAAAATCAAATATCTCATTACGATAACTACGCATTAGGCCATGGCGTGCCATGGGCTTAACGTGGCGTGACACACAAGCCTTGGTGCCATGGCGCGCCATGGCGGCTGTGTGACGAGTTTTTTAGAACATTGATATAAACAGAAAGCTGCTACAATAACATGTTGACCTTAAACTTGTCCTAATTCTCTCAAAGGACCATGCCAATAATACAAGATGTCATTTTCTTTGAGTCTTTTTTTTTATACTTTGATTTAATTTTTCTTCAGATCATCATGAAGAATACGAAACAGGTTTATTGCCTATACAAGACTTGAACACAACCAAACAGTCTTTGGCCTAGCAGTATCCAGGTTACCAGTAGAGCCCAGCCTCCCAAGAGGTCAGGGGTTCAAACCTCACCGAAGGTGAAGAGAGTGTGTGAGTTCATTTGTTGTACATAAATATTATATACTTCTAAAGAAAGACTTGAACACAGATCAATGCCACTTGAGGTGAGTATCATTGAATAATCAAAAATTTTGATCTCCGTCTATGGGAAAAGGGAAACTAGATATCAGTTTCACCAGAATTTATCTGATTATTTATTTCAAAAATTGGTTGCATTTTCTTGGCAGACAAAAAGTTCCAATTAAAGCATGTAAGTTCAGTTGTTTTATGGTGGGATTTTACTCAGGAACTAGTCAACATGTAGCTGTTGAGCATCCTTACTATTTTGTCAATTCACTGAAATCTAGTTCTAACCGTCAACAATAAAGGTTATATTGGTCTTCAAATCTTATAAATATTGAAAATTAAAATTAAAACATGGTAATAGGAGTTTCTAGACCAAGAAATGCCTGCTTCTTGGACAAGGACAACCATCTTCTCCAATGCTAACTGCATTACCTCTAGCGTCTCTGTTGGTTCCTTTGTCTTGGCATCAATCAGTTCAATAATGACTGGCTTCCCATTCCTTGCTGGGGTGATCTGTTGAAATAATAAGAGGAAATCAATGTGACTTTACATATCCTTGAACTAATATGACTGGTTTCCCTTTCTTTGCTGTTTTGAATTAATAAGTAAACAACTACTTACCTTGTTAGCAAATACTCCAGTATGATAGTCAATTTTTCGTGGATTTATAAGAACCCTTTGAGCTAATTTGCTGATCTCAGGATCAAATCCAGGCATAAGTTGATCAAGAGCTTCAATAAATGTAACCTGTATACGCACTTAATGATTAGTTTTGGTGATTAAAATAGAACTTTGTATTGCCAACTTGTGAGATATCAAGAAACTATAGCAGAAATTGACAACTAGAAATGATAAACAATCACTACAAGGTGCAGCTTATTTTTCTGGATGTGGAAAGAGAGGAGCAAGTCAATTACATGGGCTTGAGCTTTAGTATTGGTGCATACATTGCCAAGTATCAGGCCGCCTTAAATTTCGAAGCTTATCATACTAGGCTTTGTATCCAAAGTTAAATGATGATGCATTGATACATTTTTAGCTCAAGAATAGGCTGCTCAACATTCAACATTTTGAAAATGAACGTAGCCAAACTATTGATGGGAGATGATTAATTGGAGTCATGGATACATAAGGCATAGATCACACCATGAAACAGAGAAGAAGCCATCTAAGAAAATTCAAACACCAACTATTAACAGAATAAAGAAGATAAAAGTCATCATCACAGTAGGTTCTTCCTGAAAAATTACCAATTTGGAATCAAGTAGATAAACTGAAAAGTCAATGTAAGCTGAAGTAACAAGTAAACACAACAAAGTTGGCATCAAAAGCAAGATCGGGTGGCTTAAAACGATAGCAGTTAAAAGTTGCAACAACCAGGATCAGGTAGATGCAAGAAAAATCAAAAGCCCAATGTCCACCAGCTGTAGTGAGATCCAAACTGCATGACGTATCACAGTTCACAGCGATGAGGATCATAAAATCTCATGAAGTCATCAATAGCTGCTCATAAAAGTATAGGTTGTCAAAAAATATCTTTCTCATTTCCAAATCCAACTTCTCTGATGAATTATCAGCCTTCTGAAGACGGTTCAGAGGCATACACCTGATCTATGTCAGATCTTTCAGATAATGTTTCTTTGTTTGGGTTTCATGTACAGATGTATATATTTTCCTACTTCAGTGTCTGCAGTTAAGGAGGAGAAGGCTGACCACAGAAAATTTAGTAACAAGGAGCATCATATCTCAAGAAGTGATAGTGATAGTTGTGCTTAAACGTATTGGTTGTTAAAAAGGAATTATTTGTTTTCCAACTTCCCAAGGACTCGTCAGCCTTCTAAGAAAAGTTCAGAGGCATGCACACGATATAAGCCAGATCTGTTAGATAATAATTGTTTTTTTATATTTCATGTATATATGTATGTATTTTCCCACTACCATGTTTGCAGTTTAGGAGGAGACTGCAACACTAGTTCTTCAAATTGAGCCACAGGAAATTTAGTAAAAATAACCGATCTTGCTAAGAAAGATATTCACATTTTCTATTTAGGTTTATAGAACTTGATAAGTTGAAGCTATCAGACAGGAGGCCCCACCTCACTTCCAAGTGCTGTGTACACATCACTGAATTCAAGGCCAATATACCCACTTCCTACAATGGCTATCCATTCGGGGACGACCTCCAATTTTAGAGCATGATCACTAGTAACAACAGTCTTCCCTGCAGGTAGTTCCTTGCTGTCAGAAAATTATAAAGCCATGGAAAAAGGAAGGATGTAAATTCGTGTATTATATGCAGTAGATGCTTGGAAGAACAATGCAAGTCTAGACTATATAACCTCTCTATAATAATATAGTTAGTGTTAAAAGGAGCTGACAATAAACATACTCTAAAGCTTAAAGAACAGTTTTATATCTTTAAGGTATATGGTTTTGATAGATGCACACAGGCTGTAAATGATGTGCAGGGTCTACGTGTCCAGAAAATTTACAAAACTAAAACGTAATACTTCCTTGGTTCCTCCATCCCATGAAAATTGCAACAATTTTTTTTAGGATCTCTGGTGAACATCGCAACATTTTCTTTTCAGGGAAGTTTTCATGTTAAAATTACTTAATTGTCCGTTCGCCATTATGAATAAACTGATTTTATTGATTTTGCTTCACAGGATTCCTTCGTTTCTATTTTCAATGAAGAGCTGTTTTGAGATGTTATCACATAGTTCAACATTTTTCTTGACCTATGTGGTCTTCAAACATTGTGATTTTCATGAGATAAAAAGTATATAGTTAGAGGTTGCATGCCTTGCAAGGGAGGAACACACAAGAATTTAGCTAGTAAAAGATTAGCAGTCCATCATTGAAAAATAATACAGATACTTTGGCACTCGGTGCATAAATTCAACATAAGTATTTATATACCATCAACTTCAATGCCTTTAGGGACGAAAGGGACTGATCCAGTAGCAATTATTATATCCTTTGCAGTAATCATGTTATCTGTTCCATATTTCACCTTTTGGGGACCCTGATAATGAGTTTGTTGATATAATATGTGAGATAACTAAACAAGAATGCATGGAAAGTTCCAAAGGAGCAACAGGTAATGATATACTATATTATCTTTGGCTTATTAGAAATGGGCACTGCTTTATAGGCAACAGAGGGAGCCAAACACATAAATGGCTTACCAGTATTGAACCAAAACCTGTCAATATGTCCACACCAAGTGCCGTCAGTGAATTGGTCAAATTGTTGCGAATTTTTGAAGCAAGATTACTTGCATGATCAGCTACTGCTTGTCTGTTATAACCAGCCCCTGAAACCTAGTAAGCTTGAAAAGGGCCAAAACATAAGTTCATATGGGCTCTCAAGAGTTATCACACTTGAACCTTCAACTATCAGAGAAAAGCGATTGGAGTGATCGCTTATGATGCTTGGTATTTGAGGAACTAGAGAGGTTACACACAAGGTGTGAACTGGTTGGGACCCTCTAGGTAGCTTAGCGACTAGAAGGGTTTAGTGAATTCTCTTTCCTTGTCCTCAAACAGTATTCATCGTAATTGATCGCTTGTATATCTTTTCACCTTATCTACACTATAAATTATGGGCTATGGTATGTTGCTAAAGGTGCATGGGAGTTTAGTCATCCAAAAAAGTTAAATGAGGAAGTTATATTACCTGTAAACCTAAAGCTTTCATGTGATGCTCATCTTGGAGTTCCCTCATTCGGCCACTAACAGCAAGAAGAGCTTTAGAAGGAACACAGCCCCTGTTTACACATGTTCCGCCTATCACATCACCTTCGATGATAGCGGTTTTTAGGCCCTGTGATGTACTTTACTTGATGAAAATAACCTTTTTAATCTTACACCTCAAGCAGGAAAAGCTGGAAACAGACTAAAAAGGATATTGCCACAAAAATTGAACAACAAATATGCACAATAATTGTTTTATCATTATGGGTAGCCACAGGTACATAAAAATCTGTATGAATACCCCTAGAAGCAGCTTTATTAGATTAGCAAAAACATGTCACTAAATAAAAAGTTGTGTAGGTAGATCACAGGACAGTGTTGTTACCATCTTTGAGAAAGCAGATAACAGAAGTATAACACCAGTTGAACCCAAACCCCACCCTGAATAAAACTGAGAATAGTGGCAATATGACAACGAGGTAACAAACTCAAAAACTTATGCACTTCCAAATATCACACTCCAAGTGGAAATCTTCTTCCAAACGCAAAAGTTCATGTGGCATTTTGTTTCATAAATTTCAGCCCTTCGAAGGAAAGCAGTGTATTTTCAACGGTTTTGTAGCCTTTTTATGGTTGTCAATATAGCAGTAGAAGCAAAATTCCGTATAAATACAGATAAAAACTTGATACAATGTAATCCAAAGTGAATGGTTGGTTTCTAATTAGCCTTTTCAAATGTGAAACAAGACATATGATTAGAAATTATACCAGTTTTAAAATCGATCTGCTTTCTATACAAGAGTGTATATAAAAGTGCTGACATGACTAGGTCATACAATTCGAGACTAGTGTTGTGACTTTAATGCACTTGGTTCAAAACTCTCAATTGTGAAACACCGTCAATATATAAGAATCTAACGTTCGTATTCTCAATCCGCTATGATTAAAAACCAATTCCATTACGTTGAGCAACTGAAATCTACTGTGTGATATGAAAAAAAAAATTACTTGTTCTAACCTTTTCAACAGCATGCAATGCAGCACCATGGCCACCGACGCCGGCTCCTATGATCACGAGATCGTAATCGAACGTCTTTGGAGGACTTCCATTGCCGGCGGAGGAAGCAGCTGCAGAGACATAAGTCCTGTTCTTGCTTGATACTCTGTGAAATAGCTGAGGTAACTGCAGAAGCTCTCGCCTGAGACCGCAAAAACGGAGACTGAACGGTGACGGAGAAGATGGAAGGCCGGTAAGTGAAGTATGGGATTGAAATTGGTGATGAAATAATGGAGAAATTGGGGATGTAGAGATGAAGGAGTGCATTTCTGTTATGGAAGAAACTGAAAGAAAGGGGATGATGTTAATCGGATAGAGTGAAGTGATGATTTGTCACCAATAACTGGATAGATAAAGAATCATGGCAAAAGAGGGTGATTGGCACGTGAGTTCGTAATCAATGAGGGTATTGCCATACATACAATAATACCTTGTGTGAAATTACCGAGACCCAAGTAGCTAATAGCTTGATGGTTGGTCTTCGATAAAAACACAAATTATTCAAGAACAAATGAACTAAAGTTCTATATCGAGATTCAAAAGCGGAAATACGATTAACAATATAAGATAATCAACCACTAAGAAATGTAAACAATGATCAAACCCAATAAATCCAACAGTTATGCTATAATTTTTCTAAAATATAGTACAAAATGTAAAACTCTCTAAAAGAATTTACATCCAACTCCAACAGCTACTCTATTTTAGCATATTTATCATCAATTATATTATTAAAATATTCAATATTTTTAATAAAATATTATTTTTCTCTCATAAACACACAATTTCAATGTCTTCTATTGGTGAAAAAGAATTTAATATTATTTCTCTCTCGTAAATAGAAATTTTAGAGATTTCTCTAAATTTAGAGATTTTTACATTCTCTCTCTTCTTTTCTCTATTTTAGCATATGATATAGCATAGTTGTTGGAACAAAAAAATTACTAAAATCTAACTTTTTTCTATTTTAGCATAGTTGTTGGAGATGCTCTAAGTAAGAGAGACACCAAGATTTTTACGTGGAAACCTGGAAAGGGAAAAACCACGGGCGGAGGACGCCAAGAACTGATCCACTATCACTTTGATGATGATACACTTGAGAAATTTCAGCTTACAATAATGGAGAAAACAAGTTAGGGTTCTTGAGGTTTAGAGAGTAAGTTTTTGAGTGAGAGAGTAGAGAGTAGAGAGTAGAAGGGTTTATATTCTTGTATGATTTTGTTAAAATCAGCAGCTCTAATTTTAAAAAGAAAAGAAGTTGCTGCCAGCTGGGTTAAAAAACCCTTGTACGCACAAAAGGAGTTAGGCCATATGGGCCCGTTAGATAAACTCCTCACACAGACTGATTGAAGGCAAACTTTTCTCACAAATCTCCACCTTTGACTTCAATCCAAAACCCATACAAAAGAGCAAAACTCCGCCTTATCTTCAAACCAAGTAAAATACATCAAGAACACAATCTCCACCAAACTTCATCTCAAACCAAAAGATGATCACCCATAAACAAAGCAATACCAAAGTAATCAAAGTTCTCGAAAAACAATATCCTCCACCAATTCGCCCCTAAGGGCATCAACCCCGTCTTGCAACACCAACCAAGTCCAAACACAAATTGAACTTGGATACCAGAAGCGACTTAGTAAACATATCCGTTGCGTTGTTGTGAGTGCTAATCTTGACCACTTTAACATCACCTTTAGCTACTACCCCATATACATAGTGAATGACGAATATCGATGTGCTCCGTCCTATCGTGAAACATCCGATCTTTGGTCAAGAGAACCGCACCTTGATTATCACATAAAACCTCCTCGACCATGATCACTCAATTCACCAAAAAAATCCCTTGAGCCAGACAACTTCTTTCACAACTTTGTTAACCGCCATATATTCCGCTTTCGTTGTAGACAAAGCGACGGTAGGTTGCAAATGTGCCTTCCAAATAATGGCACACCCATCAAGAGTAAAAACATATCCAGTGATAGATCTTCTATTATCAAGATCCTTGGCATGATTGGAATCCACATAGCCAAGCAGCCCCGAAGAATTCTTCCCAAAATGCAAACACAGATCTGTCGTGCCCCTCAAGTAACAAAAGATCCATTGGATGACTCTTCAATGTTCTTTACCCGTGTTGGCCATATATCTGCTCACCATAGAAACTGCATAGGCAAGGTCAGGACGGATACAAATCATGGTATACATCAAAGATCCCACCGCACTAGAGTATGGCACTCTTGCCATATAGGCAACATCGGCTTGAGTCTAAGGACTTAAAGCGGATAACTTGAAATGAGGAGCAAATGGAGTGTTGATAGACTTTGCTTTAGATATATTGAACCGACGAAGAACTTTCTGAACATACCCCTTTTGACTAAGGTATAACTTTCTCGCCTTTCTGTCACGAATAATCTTCATACCAAGAATTCTCTTTGCGGCTCCCAAATCCTTTATATCAGATTCTGAATTTAACTGATCTTTAACTTTCTGAACTTCCCCATGTCTTTAGCTGCTAAGAGCATGTCATACACATACAAGAGCAAATATAACATCGACCCATCTTTACACTTCTTGAAATAAATGCAGCTGTCATACGAAGAATTTGATAAGTCGTGTGCGGTCACAAATGCGTCGAATCTCTTGAACTATTGCCTAGGAGACTATTTGAGGCCATAGAGAGATTTTATAAGCTTGCACACGTGACCTTCTTTACCCGGAATCTCGAAACCTTCCGGTTGTTGCATAAAAATATCTTCTGCAAGTTCACCATTCAGAAAAGCGGTCGTTACGTCCAATTGCTCAAGCTCAAAATCATTGGACGCGACCATCCCGAGCAATGCACATATAGAAGTATGTTTCACCACCGGTGAGAAAATGTCATTATAGTCAATGCCAGGAATTTGACTATAACCTTTCGCGACTAACCGAGCTTTATACCTTGGCTTTTCATTTGGAGTGGTCCCTTCCTTCAATTTATATGCATCTAACCGGCTTTTTGCCTTTAGGAGCCGACACAAGCTCCCAAGTTCCGTTCTTTGGCAAGGATTCCATCTTTACTTGCATTGTCATCATCCATTTATCCACATCTTTTAATTTCATAGCCTCACTATAAGAAGTAGGCTCAACGATGCATTCCATTTCTTCCGCTACACTCAAAGTATATGCTACTAAATCGGTTTCTTGAGTATACCGTGCAGGGAGTACAATTTGTCTCCTTTCCCTATCATGCGCAATGCACGGTTCGGGCTCTTGTGGTGAAGGTTGTGATGAAGGATCACCCACCACTTGAACACCTGTAGTGGAAGAAGAAGAAGAAGAAGAAGAAGAAGAAAAGGAAGCATTAGTATCATTAGTAACATATGGGCTCGATGTTTGAGCTATAGGTAGCTCCACCTCCACCGGAGGTTTCTCCTTAGGAGCTTTAGAAATGGTCTAGGATGTAGGAGACGGCGAATCATGCAACATGGAAGATTTGTCAAACGTGACATCTCGACTTCTAATGATCTTCTTTGTCTCCGGGCACCATAGCCTAAAGCCTTTCACCCCATATTTGTATCCAAGGAATTTGCATTTCATAGCTCTTGGTTCTAACTTCCCATTATCAACACGTACATAAGTCGGGCAACCAAATATTTTTAAATTAGTGTAATTGGCCGATGATCCGTTCCAAACTTCCATGGGAGTCTTCTTCTCAATAGAAACAGAGGGAGACCGATTGATGATATAACAAGCGGTAGAAGCCGCTTCCGCCCAAAAAGACTTGAGCATTTTAGAGTTTGAAAGCATGCATCGAACTTTCTCAAGAATAGTGTGGTTCATCCTTTCGGCTACACCATTCTGTTGAGGAGTATGGGCAACGGTACAATGCCTTGTAATGCCTTCCTTCCAACAATAGGCATTGAACTCCTTGGAGAAAAATTCTAAGCCATTATTCGTTCGGAGATATTTCACCTCTTTATCGGATTGCTTTTCGATCATCGTCCTCCAATATTTGAATATCTCAAAAACATCATTCTTACGTCTTAAGAAGAAAGTCTAAACTCGATGAGAGAAATCGTCAATAATAGTGAGCATGTAAGAAGTTCCACCATAGGAAGTAACACGAGTCGGACCCCAAAGGTCGGAATGAATATAGTCAAGCGGCCCTTTAGTTGAGTGAATGTCACTTGAGAACTTGACCCTCTTTGTCTTGTCGTACACACAATGCTCGCAAAATTGCAAATTGGTAACTTTGTGGCCATTCAACAAACCACGTTGACTTAGCTCAGTTATGCCACCAAGGCTCATGCAACCGAGATGAAGATGCCACAACTTGGATAGATCACCATCGGACATTGACTTGGAAGCTATCGCAACGTCACCCGTAACGATTTGACCCTGCAAAATATAAAGGTTAACAGACTTTCTTTGAGCTTTCATTGCTACTAGTGCTCCACGCTTGACCTTAATAGCTTCACCTTTACCCAATAACTCATAGCCCTTTTTATCAAGGGAACTAAGAGATATGAGATTTTTTCGAAGCTCAGGAACATGTTTCACATTCCCAACCCAAGTGTTCGGGTGACTCCATCATGCATACGGATTCTAATCGTGCCTTGACCAACAATAGGGCATGTAGCATTGTTCCCCATCATTACAACACCTTCGGAAACTTGTTCATATGTATGAAACCAACTACGGTTGGGACACATATGAAATGTGCAACCCGAGTCTAGAATCCACTCTTATGTGGCCTTTGCATTACCATCGGAGACCGTCATGACTTCACCTTCACTAGCTTCACTTTCATCGTGCTCAACAATATCGCCTTCGCCGGAGGAACTCGTTGTCTTGTTCTTGGCTTTGTTTTTGGCTTGAAGCTTAAAACATTCATCAATGATGTGACCCTTCCGTTTACAGAAGTTACAAAACTTCTTACGAGATTTTGATCTTGATTTGGTTGAAGAGCTCGAGCATTTTTCAAAAGGTCTTCCCCTTGCATTTAATCCCTCGGCCCTTGGTTCATGACCGAGAATTATCTCCTTCATCTTCTCTTTTGAACTCAAAGCGGTATACACTTCCTCAAGAGTAAGGGAATCCTTACTATAAATGATTAAATCCATAAAAGTCACGAATGATGGCGGCAAAGAGCATAGCAAAATGAGACCCAAATCCTCATCGTCATATTTCACCTCAAGATTCTTCAAGTCACCAACTATCTCTTTGAATTTCGATAGATGTGCAGTAATTGAACCACCTTCAGATAAACGATGGGCATACAATTTAAGCTTCATATGGAGCTTATTGGGCAAGCTCTTTGTCATAAGCATTTTATCTAGCTTACACCATATTCGATAAGCCATTTCCTCTTCCGCAACATCTTGCAAAATATCGTTAGACAAATGCAATCTAATCAAAGATGAGGCTCTCAAGTCATGTTCCTTTTCCTCTTTCGTCCAAGCACCGGGCATAAAAGCCCGTCCTAAAATACATTTGTGTAAATTTTGTTGGACAAGGACATCTCTCATCTTTATCTTCCATAATGGATATCGGGTATCTCGTTTCAACAAAGGCAAATCGAATTTCATTGTCGACATAAATGAAACTCTAGCAAATCAATACTCCTACAATCTTCAATCGATCAAAGAATCTCAATATTAATCCTTGAGCTATGATACCAATTGTTGTGAAATTACCAAGACCCAAGTAGCTAAAAGCTCGATGGTTGGTTCCCGATAAAAACACAAATTACCCAAGAACAAATGAACTAAAGTTCTATATCGAGATTCAAAACGGAAATACGATTAACAATGTAAGATAATCAACCGCTAAGAAATGTAAACAATGATCAAACCCAATAAATTCAAATAAAGCATAAGTAAGAGAGACGCCGAGATTGTTACGTGGAAACCCGGAAAGGGAAAACCCACGGGCGGAGGATGCCGAGAACTGATCCACTATCACTTTGATGATGATACACTTGAGAAATTTCAACTTACAATAATGGAGAAAACAAGTTAGGGTTCTTGAGGTCTAGAGAGTAAGTTTTTGAGTGAGAGAGTAGAAGGGTTTCTATTCTTGTTTGATTTTGACTCTAATTTTAAAAAGAAAAGAAGTTGTTTCCAGCTGGGTCAAAAAACCCTTGTACGCACAAAAGGAGTTGGGCCATATGGGCCTGTTAGGTAAACTTCTCACACAGACTGATTGAAGGCAAACTTTTCTCACAAATCTCCACCTTTGACTTCAATCCAAAACCTATACAACAAAAGAAAAACTCCACCTCGTCTTCAAACCAAGTAAAATACACCAAGAACACAATCTCCACCAAACTTCATCTCAAGCCAAAAGATGATCACCCATAAACAAAGCAATAACAAAGTAATTAAAGTTCTCGAAAAGCAATATCCTCCACCAATTCACCCCTAAGGGCATCAACCCCGTCTTGCAACACCAACCAAGTCCAAACACAAATTGAACTTGGATACCAGAAGCGACTTAGTAAACATATCAGATGCGTTGTCGTGAGTGCTAATCTTGACCACTTTAATATCACCTTTAGCTACTACCCCACGAACATAGTGAATGACGAATATCGATGTGTTTCGTCCTATCGTGAAACATATGATCTTTGGTCAGGAGAATCGAACCTTGATTATCACATAAAACCTCCTTGACCTTCAGATGATCACTCAATTCACAAAAAAAATACCTTGAGCCAGACAGCTTCTTTCACAACTTTGTTAACCGCCATATATTCTGCTTCCGTTGTGGACAAAGAGACGGTAGGTTGCAATATCAGCTTTTGAGTGAGAGAGTAGAGAGTAGAAGGGTTTCTATTCTTGTCTAATTTTGTTAAAAGCAACAGCTCTACTTTTAAAGAGAAAAGAAGTTATTGTCAGCTGGGTCAAAAAACCCTTGTACGCACAAAAGGAGTTGGGCCATATGGGCCTGTCCGATCAACCTAACCCGAAAAACCCGAAAAAAAAAGCAACCCGAGGTAACCCGACATATAATCAATAAATAAATTAGGACAACCCGAATCTATTGGGTTGATATAGGGTTAGGCTCAAAGTAACCCGACCAACCCGATAGCCTGATCGACCTGATAAACATTTTAACGACTTCTCTAAAATTATTTGTATTTCTCTTTAATATATAAAAACTATCCAAAACAACTCAACAATAACGATAAATGGAATTCATAAGAGGACATTATCAAAATATTATATGGAATACCTAAATATTTGATGAACTCGTATATTGTTTTGAATGATGGATTATATTTCAAAGAAAATTTTCCTTATTTTTATGTTTTTCAATATTGTTTTTACTTTGTTTAAAACACAACCCGATCAACCCGACCAAACCGACCAACCCAAACGGGTTGGGTTGGGTTGAAAATTTTCAAACCGCCAACATTGGGTTGGGTTGTTAAAATGTCTTCAACCCGATCAACCCAACCCGTGAGCACCCCTACCTCACACAGGGCTGGATATGACAGGACTATATAAGTTGCCCAAAAAATTGTTTGATGATTTTAAAATATCATATAATAGTTATAAATGACATAAATTAAGTCAATATGTAGTGTAGTGGTCGACCAAAAAAGTTGTATTCCTGCCATGCCTATTATCCAGTGCTAGAAGCTTTAAATAATTTAATTTATAAACATTTTTACACAGTTTTCATATACATAAATACACACACACACATATATAGTACCAAATCTTTTTTTTTGAAAGGCAACATAGCAACATATTATGATCACGAAAAAGTGAAAAGGCAATACAAGACTACGAGAAGCAGTAACGAGAAAGAAACAGATCCAAAAACAATACAGAGGGGGGTTACACTACCCCATTACAACCGAAAGAAAAGAAACAGAAAAACAAAGGGGACAACGAAAAGTGAGAAACACCAAAAGCTAGACCGGGGCGGGGGAGTTTTTGGGGTGAATTAACCCAGACGCCCCAAGGGATGTCAACCTTACATATAGGACCATTAATCTAAGCGTGGGAACGAGCCCGGATTTCTTGAATAAGGATGTTATTATTCGGAGATTTTTGCTTAAAAACAACCTCATTTCTTCGTTTCCCCTTAATGAAGAATTTGATATGATTGATGGTAGTTCGAATAAACTTGGTTTGTACAAAGGAAAATTTATTTTATATCCAGTTTGGAAGATACTTATGAACTAGTGGAGGCACATTGGAGATTGTTGCAGTCACAATGGTGGTAGGGGTAGACACAATGGTGACCAGTGGATGACGATGATTCTGGAGGATATGAAGATGGTGGACAGTAGTGGTGGTGGCAACAGTGGGTAGTGGTGGAGGAGGTAGTTGTGGATGATGTGGTGTAGGTAGAAGTGGTGGTGGTCGGTGGTAGTGGTAGTTGGTGGTGGACAGTGGTAATTGTGGAGGATGTAAAGATGGTGTACAAGAGGCATGGTGGAAGTTGTTGCAACAATAATGTGGTGGAGGTAGTAGTTGGTGAACGATGATGATTATGAAGGATGTGAAGATGGTGGACAGTGATGGTCGAAGCGGCCAACAATGGCGGAGGAGGTATTGTGGCCGACGTGTTGAAAGTAGAGGTGATGTTGGGTTGTGATAGTGGTGGTGGAGGTGGTCGACGATGATTGTAGAGGTGGTTGATAAGGTTGAAGTAGTGGAGGTGGTCAATGGTGGTTGTCAATTACCGTTGGTGGTGGTGGTGACGACGATAGGCGATGGTGACCATTAAAACAAATTCCATATTAGAGTTATATCAAATAAGGTTAGATTAGTAATTTTTTAGTTTCTGACTCTTCCTTGTCCCAACATGTTCCACCTATCTTGGTGGAACAAGAAAAAAGACATCTTTTATCCCTCCCTATCCCAGTCCTTGTTCATGTCCCATGTCCAGCCAAATGTGGGACAATGAGTTTATGTATTGTCTCATTTTGCGCCAAAGGCGAACCAGTGAGTTTTGTTATGTCTCTGTCCTATGTACCAAATGCACCCTTACTGTGTTTATTATCAATATTGTTAACATTATCGTATCAGAGCCCTGACTTGAGAAATAAAGAGTGAGCTTGAGAAAACAAAGAAGCATTAGAGATGGAAATAGGCAAGCAACTTATTTCCCAAAACTCACAATTTTTGTGGTGAAAACCCCAACATAAAACATTCTTTCAAAATATAAATTTGAAACCCAACACTCACCTAAAACGTGAATAATGATTTAGTAATCAAATACGGAAAACGTGGATAAAACTCCATTATCCAAAATATCAAGAAACATTAAGGTATAATACTCAAACCACAAATCATGGATAATAATACATACTCAAAATGTCACCAAAAAATATGGATAATGCTCAATACCCAAAACAATACATTTCGGTGACGGGGGAGACCGGATTCCATTGAATGTGGCGGGAACACAAAGTTAAACCACTTATCAACGTTCTCGAGTTTCACCTCGGGCCACGGATCCCGGTATACGGCTCCATTGAGCACCACCGCAAGATTCCCAAAATGACCCTCGTGTCTACTCAACCTCTTAAAAATGTATGTAATAAATACCCCAAAATGACCCTCGTGTCTACCCACCGCAAGATTCCCGGTATACGGCTCCATTGAAAGCTCATTAAAAATGTATGTAATAAATACCCCTAATAACTTCCTAACACCCTAAAATCTCCCAAATCTCCCAAGTCTCCCAAAATGAAGTTTGGGTTTATAAAATGAGAAATGTAACCAAGAGTCCAAGAGGAGGTTGGAAGATCAAATACCAAAGTTTTAACATGTATAAGGTTTTAAAGATAGGATGAACTCACAATATGGGTTTTGTTGAAAACCCTAGAAAACCCAAGTATTTCTTGAAGGGGAGAGTGGTTATGGAGATCTTGAGACTCTAGCCTATCAATCTTAGGTTGGTGAGGACAAACTTGAAGCAATGGTTGTTGAATCTCTTTAATGTGACCTAAAATCGTTTCTTACCTAGGTTTTCTTATTGAGAGCATTTATGAGGAAGAGGATTAGGAGTTATGAGATTTAAGGGATCAAAACGTAGCTTTAAATGCATCAGACACCCGTCGGCGCCTGTGACCAAGCGATTGTGCCCTTGGCACTCTCACCGGGAACAATCACCCAACATGTACCGCGACTTAACAACTCTCAACGGCTGTGCCTGCTCGTATCATGGCCATGCCCCACCCCGCGACTATGCCTTGGCGATATTGACAATGTCACAGTCGCCTGGCAAGGTCGCCCAGTCCATGCCGACACTCCGAAATCCGATTCTTTTGGGCTACGAAGGATGACAACGATCCAATCCAATTTCCAGCAAGGTGAAATGCTTAACTAAAATCAAAAATAGAAAGATTCTATGGGAAATAACATCAATATTATTTACCATAATACGGGTGTTACATAATATGCGATAAAACGTAATTAATCCACGTTTATGAAGACACTTGCTCCAAAGACATAAATAACTTAAAACACAACTTCAGATTGGGACAAATCATTTTTCAAATGAAAATATCACATTTATCCTTTCAAAATATCCCATAAGACAAGGATATGCATTTTTTCAAACCACACACTAAACGTGCATTTTTACCAAATGATCTTTGTTCATAAGATAAATTATTAAAATACACGCACTTATGATTTATTTATCAAAATGTCTAAAAATCCTAAATATAAGTGTTTCACAAGATTTTTGTAAAATCAAATACCCCAAATAAGCAAAACTCATTAAATATTCCAAAATTTGATAATTATCAAGTAAAACACATAAATGCTTCAAAAATACATTTTTGGGATGTACATATGTTAGAGCAAAATCTGTTGGATACAAGATCATGAAGATTGAAGACTGAAAGTCAAAGCAAGTCAAAACTAAAGTCAACTCTCGTGCAAGTCAAAGTCTATTTGTAATAAAGTCAAAGTCAATGTGTTGTACTTGTGTTTGTAAGTGTTTTGTCCCGCGTGTCTTAAATAGGGATATGACTAGATGTGTCAAGTAGTAGGAGTTGAGAATTGTACGCGGATTGTTTCTAGAGAGAGAAAGTTTGAGAGAGAATACTCATTGTATACAAATTCTTGATTGAATTGAAAACAAGTAGAATTGATTGAATTTGATTGCCATCTTGATTGTGATTATTAGATAAGAACTTGATAATTGGGAATAATAATTGGTATCAGAGCAGAGTTCAAATCGAAATCATCAAGAAAATGGACATTCGCACTGTTCTTTGAGTTTCTGATCGAGTCTTGATTTTTAGAGTTTAATTGGAGTTGTAATTGAGTCAATTGTGTTCAAATAGTGTTTTAGGAAAATCTTGTATAGGTTTGTTGGAGTATTGCACTGTAATACTCAATTAATTTTGAGATTTTGTCAGTTTCGAAGTACACGAGTTTAAAAAGCACTGTAATAGATCTATTTGTATGTGTAATTGAATTTCTTGGAAATTCAATGTTTGTAATAGGTTCGTATTGTGTAACAGTATAAGTGATCAAATTGTCAAAGTTTCATATCGTAATTCGAAAATTTGATGGGTTTTTGAGTTGATCAGAGTGTTTTTTTGTCGAAGATCTGAAGAACTCGCATAATCATCAAGAACTCACAGTTTAATAGATTTCGCATAATTTCTTATCTGAAAATTTTCAAGTGTAGAATTCGCATGAGTGTGATATGCGAATTATGCTGAATTCGCATGTGTGTGTTGTGAGAATTCCTTAGAACTCGTACAAGCCTATGTGTGAAATGTACAGAATTCACATAGTTCTTTATACGAAAAGCTTATTGAAAATTTTTCCAAGGAAAGAATTCGCATATGCCTGTGTGCGAGAAGTGAAGAACTCGCATATAGCTACATACGAATTCCTATAATTCGCATTGTGCTTTATGCGAATTGCTCAGAATTCGCATAAGTGTGATATACAAATTTCTTTAATTTCACATAAGAAGTTTCAAAATTTTTTAAGTACAGAATTCGCATAATTCTGTTGTGCGAAAAGTGTATGCGAAAAGTTGAGTTTCAAAATTTTCCAAGTCCAGATTTCGCATAGTGTTGTATACGAATTCCTAGAACTCGCATATAACTACGTGTGAATTCTAAAGTGTGTGAATTCTGAATTGTACTAGTCTACGAATTCTAAAGATAGTTTGTGAAGTGTGCGAATTCTTGGCTGATTTTGCTTGTGTGCGAATTGTGCTTTGTTTATTGTAGTGTGCGAATTCCATACTTGGTAAATTTTTTAGAAATTTTATTTTCTGAAAATTCTTTCTAAAATTTTTCTGTATTTTGATTTTAATTGAACTAACGATCATTTCAAGTTCTTATTGAACAATTTTTGAAAACAGAATGACTTCCAGAGAAGCTCTCGCAATTGGTACAGATGTGAAACCTCCGATACTTTTCAAAGTAGAGTACAAACAGTGGAAGAATCGCTTCCTTGATTTTATAGACAGACATGACTTGGGTGACTACATCTGGCTATCTCTCAAGGAAGGAGTGATGACACCTCCTATGAAGGTTCATGTGATTGAAACTAGAGGAGAAGAAGATGATCAAAAGGAATACCCACTGCCTCTTTAAGAATACACTGATGAGTAAAGGAAAAAGGGCTAAAGCTGACAGACTGGCTAGATCATTCATCTTACAAGGGATTCCGAATGAGATCTACGTCAAAAATTGACAGTTACAATGCCACGAGCAAAGAGATGTGGGATCAGCTGGAAAAGATGATGCTAGGACCCAAAATCGGTAACCAACTTAAAGTCTCAAACTGTCTGAACAACTATGAGGAATTCAAAGCCAAGGAGAGTGAATCTCTTGAGGCTACATATGATAGATTTGTGACTCTGCTGAACGATCTTAGTAAGAACAAAGTCAGGAAGTCACATATTGAACTTAATGTCAAATTCCTCAGCATTCTGCAGCCTGAGTGGAAGAGGTTCACAAGGCAGATGAAACAGATGAAGGATCTAAATGAGATTCCACTTCACGAGGTGTACGAGACTTTAAGACAAAACGAAGAAGAGGTGGAGGAGATCAAAGATGAGAAGAAGAACTCTAAAAAGGTAGTTAATGATCCAGTTGCCCTGGTGGTGAAGAAGAAAGAAAGGTCTGTAAGCCTAAAGAAAAAGAAGAAAGTAATAGTTTCTGAGGTCCGATGAGATGGATAGTGATGAGAATTATGATTCTGATGACTGTGAGAATCTGAAGCAGGCTATGTTGTTGTTGACAAAAGTCTTTCAAAAGAAATTCTACAAAAATCCTGGTTCTAAAAGTCAGAGATACTCGTCGGGTTCAAGGAACTACGAGCTAAGAAAAGAATTGAAGGAAAGAGATCTGAAGAAAAGAAGCCTGAGGAGAAGAGATACATATCAGAAGAGAAGAAAGATCCAGAACCAGTGAAGTGCTTTAACTGTGGTAAAATCGGACACTTTGCAAAGGATTGCCGGAAGCCTAAAGTCCGCAACTCCGAGTACTACAAAAACAAGATGCTTTTGGCCAAGCAACAAGAAGCTGGCAAAGCTCTTATGGCTGAGGATGAATATTGTCTCAATCATTCTGATGAAGAAGTAGAGAAAGAAGAGAAAGCTCATTTGTGTTTTATGGGTAAAGAAGAGACTGAAACTGAAGTTGATTCTAATGGAGAAGACAACGAAGAGGTATGTGATATGTCTGAATCAGATTTTCTTAACCAGATGCAAGCTATGATGGTTCAACTCCAAGAATTAGAGTCTAAGCTTAAACATGAGAAATGTATCATTAAAGAGAAAAACTAGTCAATACTGAAACTTAGCAATGATATTGTTGAGAAGAACGTATTGATTGAGGCTTTACACAAAAATATTGATACCAACATGAAAGAAAAGACTATAATTCATAATGAACTATCTGAAACTACTTCCAAATATAGACTGTGTGAATTTGAAGTGAAATAGGTTGTTAAAAAGTGTTCATCACTAAAGAAAGAAAACAAATCTTTATCTGATAAGGTGAATGTTTTGGAGGAAAAACTTTACACTTTAGGTCAAACTGAACAAACCATTCATCTAAACAAACCCAAAGAGAGTAGTGAGTGTTGGGGTCTTGGTTACGAGAACCCATACTTTCTCAAAAAGGGTATTTCTAAAGTGTCTGCCTTATATGATTTTGGATTTTTAAAATTGGCACCACAATATCCCGAACTCAAAGTTAAGTGGACTAAACTTTCTGAAGAGGATGAAGCTAAGGAAAGGAAGAAAAGAAAGAATAAAACTAAAATGCAACTTCCATTTTGATATTTGAGGTTGAATTCTAGTTACAGTTCTGATCAGACAAAATTTCTTTCTAATGATTATTTTCAAAGTTATTCTACAGAGGAGTTGGAGGCTCAACCAGTTGAAGGTAAAATTTATGTATCTCCTCTCGTGTTAGAAAGTAAAATTTCTGAACTCGAGAACACTCTGGCAGAAGAAAGGATTTTGACTAATTTAGAACAAATTGTGTTCTTAACTGTCTTTCTTAAATCTGATTTTTCAAAGACTCCTAAAGCTTCAAAATCTGATGATGTTACAAGTCTGTTTGATGAAGAGTTTGATTTCTTAAACTCTGATGGTGATTTAGATGAGTGTGTTGCTTAATTTGATTTTAATGCAAAACTTCCTGATCATTCGCAATTTTTAATCAATTCTTTTGGTCTACCCAGTGTGTATGAAAAGGGTGAAACATCAACGAAAGTTGATGTACCAGTTTCTGTGAATATCAAGAATGCTAAAGGTAATAAGAAGAAATCTAGGCATTCACAGAAACGGACAACCACTGGTAAGCCAAATAACAAACAATCTTTCAAATCTCACAGTTGTAACTTTAAAAGCTCAAATGTTTCAGATGTGAATAAGAGAAAGATTGGAGTTAAATCAGAGTGGCGACTAAAGAAGAAGATTGATGAGACGGCAAAATCATCTTCTGATACTTCTTGTAATAGAAAAACCGATAGTACACATGATGTAATTGAGAATGTTGCTTTTCAAAAACCAAAACTTGTAACTTCTTACAAGAAATATTCAATGAAGCAATTATTCCAATTATCTTCGTCTACTAGAAAGTTTTCTACTTATCGTAGAAATGATTTTGCTTCTCGACAATATTCTTATGTTTGGTTTGGAACATATCATGTCTATTCTTATAATTCTCATGATTCAAAAGATTTTCAAAAGAAAATTTAAATGGGTGCCAAAATCTTGTGCTAACATTGTACCAAAACCAAAAGATTTTTCTGTGTTGCAGGCACAACAAGTCAAGAAGGAATAAAAGAATCTAGACTTCTGAATACTACAGTTCAGGACTCGTTCTTCAATGTCAAAGAATGTGACTTCTAAACACAAAAATTTAGGACTCGTACTTCAACGATAAAAGAGATGATACTCCCATGCTGATATGAGATTGTACTCCGATACTTAAATGAGAAGTTCAACCTTCAAGGGGGAGTACATATTTTTACTAAAAATATGCATTCGCAAGATAAGATGATCTACATTTCAGGGGGAGTTGTAGATTTCTATCATATGTTTTTCATTGAAATATCATATGATGCATAATTTCAGGGGGAGTACGGAATATGACTTCTGATTACATCTTATCAGAACTCGTATTTTCAAAGTTTTATTGCTTTATGTCTTTACTTTTCAATAAATTTTTGTGAATAAAGCTTTGTACTTTGACATATTTTTGCCTGTTGCAGATTTGAGAGGAATTAAACGATCATATCTTTATGACTTTAGAGCTGACTTAATGAGATTTAAGCTGAGTGTAAGGAAATATTTTACTCTTAGTCTCATATATGGTTGAAAGAAGGACGACTTTCAATCATAAGAAAACATGTTCTTAAATGTTCAAACCACTTCTTATTCTTAAAACGATTTCATGAATTTAGAAGTGTGATTTTAAATGTTTTCATTAACATGTGCTTAAATGTTAAAAACCGTGTGTTTCCAAAGATAAATACTTGTGTATTATCTTTTCCATATACTTTCAAGTATTCATACACACCGGTTTAGTATATTTTGTTGGAAATGTTCTAACCATGTCTCATATTGAAACAAATTTTCGATGGTAAGATACCCTGATTGAAATTCAAAGTTTGAGCGTTGATTTCATTTCTAAACGTTTCTTTCAAGATTGTCTATATTTTGATTCGTATAGACTATATCCAATTTTTTTTCATGACCTAAGCCTGATTGTTAAATCATTCTTATTTGATCTTATCATACAATGTCAGATTTTCAAACAAGTTTATTGTATTCATTTCATTCATTCAATATACTTGTTTTGAAATATCTTCAATGTTCAAAATGCTCAAATCTTCATGATTATCTTTATGAGCATACATACATCTGACATGTATATATGTGCTTTAACTGCAAAGTTAAACCGTTTTGAGCAACTTATGATTATAGGATTACATGGGTTCATTGTGTGAGAACTTAACAGAACTTCTATGGATTCACGATAACCAGTGTTTCCTACCCAAGAAGTTAATCCTTGAGTGATCGAGAGGCGAGGAGTCAATATATTAGTGTAGGTGTGATGAGGTAAAATGTAAAATAGAGTTTGGTTAGAAGCGAGCTAAATGTTAAAAAGAAAGAGGGTGTGAGATCAGAGTAAAAGAATATTAAACTCTGCACCAACTTTTTCTGAGCCGGGCAACCACATTTCTGATTGTTTCACAATTCTTTGGTGAACATCATTGAAACAGGCAACTAGCCCATGCCAACTCTTGATTAATACCCCACTAGTTACTCATTTATTTCTTAAAAAAGAAATGTTTCAATTTTTCTTGGGGATGCAACACATAATCTATCTGATTTTCATTTGGAAAATCTGGATATTGAAAAAGAAGGAAGTCTACCCCACCTTCGCACTTCGATCATGCACAATTGAGTTTGTGTTTAACTGTTGTTGTCTCAATGGTTTACACAATTTTAAGCCTGACAAAAGCAATCATCATGTGCTTAATTCTTTCAAACACAAGCACGTACACACAGGAAATTCGTTTTTCTGTCTAAACGTTCAAAGTTTAACCTTGTGTTATTCGATGATTGAATGGAAGACCTGGGGGAGTGAACATCAAAAAGCTCCTTTCCAATGTGTATTCGTTACACACAGTGGCTTTGTGCTACTGACAGACATCTTAACTGATTCATTTGTTGATTCAGGTGTTACACTCATAATTTGTCTGAATTTGCAAAGATTCGGATGAATATCTTTATGAATTGACGGAGAATCAAAGGCTCAGTGGGAAAGATCAATGGACAGAAAGGTTCAAAGACATTTCTTGTGATAGTTTTGATGATGTCAATGCCATTTCATCAAAAAGGGGGAGAAGTAATCAAGAAATGATTATAGGAGAGACGAAAAGTTCAAGAAATGGTTGTGAAAGAAAGTTTGTTGAGAAAGTTTGTCGAAGATTGCAAGTATTGCTGAAGTTTATTCAAGATTAAAAGAACAAGTTCAAAGAATTCCGAAAGCAAGCTGAAATTCGCTGAAATTTTCTTTGACGACAATTTGCTGAAGCAAACTGAGCTAAATCTGAAGATAATTTCTTTCTGAAGTCTGAAAGAGGTTTTTACAACCTTGGGGAGATTGTTACTATTCTTGAAGAGCATATTCAGAGACTTTGGGGAGATTATAGAAAGTTTGAAGATTGTTTTGAGCATAAAGGGGAGTTTGTAATTCAATGCTTATTTTCTTCTTGAAGATGGTCTGAGTTGATAGAAATTGAAAAAGGGGGAGATTGCAATTTTGTGCTACAAAGGAGGAGATTGTATTGCAAATCTTTTTAGAGATGATCTTAAATCCAAAGGGGGAGATTGTTAGAGCATAAATCTTTTGGATACAAGATCATAAAGATTGAAGACTAAAAGTCAAAGCAGTCAAAGCTAAAGTCAACTCTCGTGCAAGTCAAAGTCTCTTTGTAATAAAGTCAAAGTCAATGTGTTGTACTTGTGTTTGTAAGTGTTTTGTACTGCGTGTCTTAAATAGGGATATGACTAGATGTGTCAAGTAGTAGGAGTTGAAAATTGTACGTGGACTGTTTCTAGAGAGAGAAAGTTTGAGAGAGAATACTCATTGTATAAAAATTCTTGATTGAATTGAAAACAGGTATAATTGATTGAATTTGATTGTCATCTTGATTGTGATTATTAGATAACAACTTGATAATTGGGAATAATAACATAGTTTTCTCAAAGCAACTTGAACTCACCTTTCTAGGTTAGGTTAAACCTAAATTCCAAACTTCATCTCTAGATTCCAAAGATGAAGACTTTAGATCTCCATGCTAACATCTAGATATATGGTGTAAACCTTCTCAAAAAGATCTTATTTACTTCTAAAACATATATAAACAAATCCAATAGAAGAAATAAGGGTTGATGTGAAAAGAACCGGACCCTAGGTTAAGAAATGGTTGATTATAGGCTTACTACACCCTCAAATTTGGTAAGAGCAACTAATTAAAAATGTTGTTATAACATCAAAATAATGAACAAAACTTCCTCCTACAATTCAAAACTCCGTATACCTCAAGATAAAATTCTATAACTAACCTCAACAAATATAAACTCCAATAATAAACAAGGACTAAACTGAAGTCGGGTGTTACTTAACCCCAAACACAAGTTGCTCTTCCCAAAACAAATGCGGAAGACTTCAACAAGCTAAGCACTCCTCGAGCACACAACTAGCACTCCTCTCTTCACAGTGTCATTAGGACTATTCCCAACCGGGACCTGTTGCACATGCCGACAAATAAAAAGGTTAGCCTAACACCTAGTGAGTTCAAGAGTTTTCAACATGAATAAATACATCGTTGAAAAGAAGGAATGCAATTTAAATCATATCTTTCAAAATGAAATGCCTCAAATATGAAAACGATTCGTTTTCCAATAATATGCATTTTAGGCGAAGGAAACACCAATATAAACGTTTTCCAATCCAAACTATTTTAAGGACGAAAATCCCCATATAAAACGTTCTTTCGTAAATTAAATTCAACCCAAAACTCACTCAAAATGATAATAGAAATCGAACTCCCAATTTATGAAACTTAGATAAAACTTATATCCCAAAACACACAAAACTCGGGTGGGGCATAATACTCAACCCCTAAACCATGGATAAAAACCCATATATATAAAACGTCACCGAAAACATGGATAATAAAACTCAATACCCAAAACAACACCTTTCAGTGATGGTGGAGACCCGAATTCCATCGAATGTGGCAGGCACACAAAGTTAAACCACTTATCAATGTTCTCGAGCTTTACATAGAATCATGGATCCCTGTATACGGCTCCCTATCAAGCAACAACCGCAAGATACCCAAATGACCCTAGTGTCTACTCGACCTCTAGATGAGTGTCACCCAAAAGCCACAAGTCCCCGTATCCGGCTCACCATGGGTACCACTTCAAGACTTCGCTTCGTATACAGCTCTGCAGAGCACCAGCGCAAGCTTACATAAAAAAATGACTTGGGGATCACTCACTAGACTTCAAACTGGGACACTAAATTCCACGATGAATAACCAGACTGTATTACACGGGCATCAAGTTCAACCACCCACGATCTATACCTCGACCCTTCACTAAAGGTTACACGGTCATCGAGTTCAACCACCCACGATCTATACCTCGAGTTCCCTCTAGCCATAAATCATTTACAGTCCCAAACAGGGATAGAGTTCCCAATTAAACCAACTGACTGACTCATATGCCCATGGATCCAATGCATTACAGTCTAAAACGTTACATGACTCCAACGAATGAACTAACGCATTCAAAACATGTAACTCTCAAATAAGATGCAACTAAGTATACCATACAGCAAAGGCTTCTTATCGTGCTACGACAACTGAACAAATGTTCCAAAGACTCGTCTGAGTATAAATCAAGCCCCAAAATGCATAATAAACGTTTGGCTAAAATACGCGAGCCAAAGCGGTTACATAAACCAAATTACATCTTTTCCCAAAATCTTTGTCTCTCAAATCACAATTGGCTTTCGGCCCAAAATTCAGATGACTCACACGTTCGTATTTTCAAAAGTCTCATTACAAAAACGATGCATATTTCCATCAAACACTAAAAGTGTATTTTGTCCTAAATAATAAAATACTTTCATGCATGACTTATTTATCAAAATGCCCAATTGTGGGTGTTTTACAAAGTTTATAAAGTCATACACCTCAAATAGTCAAAATCCATCAAATAACTCAATAGTTGATAATTTCATGTAAATCACATAAGTACTTTAAAATGGACATTTTGGCATGTACAACGTTTTCACAAATCAACTTGAACTCACCTTGCTAGGTTAAGTTAAACCTAGGTTCCAAACCCAACCATTAGCCTCCAATAGTGTAGATTCCACCATTTCCATGTCATCTTCGACAATGAGCTAGGGTTTCCAAATAACCCATTTCCTCAACTCTATAAATGAATCAACAACAAGTAAACATTTAGATTTACAAAGATCTTTATACTAAAGCTTGGAATATTTAAGGAAACTTACCACTTCAAGATATTGAGACTCTCCATCCAAAACCATCCAAGGAAACCCTCCAACTCTTCAAATCCAAGCTTCCAAAACGACACCTTTGTGTTTCTTTAGGATAAATCCCTCATGGCTGCTCCAAATCTGAAACCCTAGTTCCCAAATCGCACTAAAGAGGAGAGAAATAGAGTGTGGAAGCAAAATGAGAGAAACCCCTAAAAATGGGGTTTAAATCGTCTAGGTTGTTTCCCGCGGCCTTGGCCGCGACCTCAAGTCACGAGCCAAGTCGTGCGTGTTTCTGGTCTGCGCACTAACAACGACTTACGCGGCCTTAGCCATGGCTTGAGGTCGCGGGCCAAGCCACGCGTGCTATAGGTCATGCCTCCTCGCGTCTTCTATTGAGCCATTCCTCGATCGTTTCTTTCGGCCGGCCGCTGACAGTTTCCTTGGCCGATCATTGACCGTTCTCAAGGAAATTATGGGTGTTACACTTACCTTTCGACTTATAGGGACCCAAATTCCTCAAATAACCCTTCATCCTTCATGTGTACATCTTGAAAAGCTCTGAAAGAAGAAATCGTAGCCTCTGAAATTGCCTCAATCGGATTAAAAAAGAGAAAGTTATGGCCAAATGAAGAACAACCCGAAAATTAGATTTCAAGTCTGGAACCCGCTCGTGCTCGCCTGGGATGTACCGAATCTGGTACATTGCCCGCGACATTGCCCTGCGAATATGCCATTTGGCATTGTTGCAGGGCATTGTAGCCTAACCGTACCGACCGTCTTTCGACTGTTTTCGCGACCGTTCCTCGACCGTTTTCCCAACCGTTCCTCGACCATTTTCTGGCCGTTCATCAACCATTTTCTCGGTCGTTTACCGACCGTTCATTGACCGTTTTCCCTGGCCGTTTGTAGAAATTTTGGGGTGTTACAATCCTCCCAACCTTAAAAGAAATTTCGTCCTCGAAATCTGATTATTACACAAAATATTTAAATACTACACTCAACACTTATCAAATTTTCTCAGTTCCCGTAGTAACTCGGTTCTTTCTTGCAATAGTAAAACATTGATTTTAAAATTCCCCCAAACATCGATGTCATGCTATTCTATTTCCCACACTACACTCAAATTATGCGAGAGACATGGGACGATCCAAAACACCATACAACCCGGAGCACCCATCCGAAAAAGGACTTGTCATCTACCCATATCGATAAGGGTAACAATCCAATTATATAGACCTCAAAGAACGTCACTTTCGTAAAAAGACTATTTCCCTTTCGAAGGAAGTGTCTGTATCCTAATTCGACCTCAAACTGAAACTCGATAATTTCTTGGCCAAACTCCCATGTCGATTTTCATGTTGACTCTCATATCCAATATCCACCTCGACACGTTACAATCATACCAGAGTGACATCGAACCTTACTGGAGTAATTTCTAACCATATGACCTCGGTTGCCTCCTAACTTTAGGTGACCCATACTACCTCAATAGTAGCTCATGACTTCATCTACTCAATTCCACTAATGTTGTCCAAAATGAATTTACTCTTAAATTTTTCTAAAAACCTCTATCAATTTGTGATACTCTTCTCCTTTGCATTCATCATTTTGATGTTTTTCGCAAAAACTTATCCTACTATAACCAGACATACTCCCTTCAAATCAGAGTGCTCACTTTCACGGCGACTTTAAATAGGTGGTAAAGGAATCATGCATAAATATTCTTGAATAGCCACCCGTTGCCACCATTTCATAGATATTTTAACCTCGACTAGTCAACGTCTCCACAATAATCGATATTCCACTTAAGGCCTACATCGACATTGCACTAAGATCTCCCATAATTAATACCATAAATGATTCACCACATTTTCCTTGACGAAATTCCTAACAACTAGTTTGGCTCAGTTTAATACAACTCTAAATTCGTACTCCAAACCTTCACAAAGCACACCAACCGTAAGGATTTCCAAAATTTCATGAGTCAAACCATTTCCGTTATTGGTCCAATATTTCCTCTATAAACGTACTAAAACCCTCCATTGATAGTAAATTTCTCAAACCCCACGATCTATGTGTCCAAAGTTGCTTATGTAGATGGCTCAAACACAATCTGCTCAGCATAAGTCAACTTTGTGGCAATGGCTTTGATGTTAAATTTCAAAAAAAAAATATTGAACTTTACTAACCAATACAGGTCTCGAGCTGCTCAAAGCTGACACAAAAGGAAATATGTACTTAATGAACTTTTTTCTAAAGCTATCACATAGGCTCTCTGTCACGTCTCCAAGAAGAATGAAGAAGCTTGACTCTAACACAACAAATTTTCACACTTGAACTTTTGAAATCTTAACAAATTGGTTAAACTCAATCTGGTTGATGGTATGCCAATTCTAAAATTTGACAATGATCATCTTTGTCCTGCTTGTGAAATAGGTAAGCTCAAAAGAGCTTCACACAGGACAAAGACTGATATTTCATGCTCCAAGCTCTATATATGCTTCATGTGGACCTCTGTGGTCCTATCTCTGTACATATCTTATCTGGAAAGAAGTATATCTTGGTGTTGATTGATGAATTTTCAGGATATACTTGGATTAAGTTTGTAAGGTTGAAGTTTGACGTCCCAAAGATACTTATCAACTTACTCAAGAAGATCTAGGCGCTGCTACAATGTAAAGTTCAGAAACTGAGAAGTGATAACGACACTGAATTCAAGAATGCCGTAATTGATGACTACCTTGTCAATGAAGGCATATCACAAAACTTCTCTACAACTATAACCCCTCAATAGAATGGTGTTATTAAGAGAACAAAACTTTGGTTGAAGTTGTAAGAACCATGCTAGCAGCCTCTGATCTTCCTATCTATTTGTAGGCAGAAGCAGTGTCTACTGTCTGTTTTACGAAAAAAGATCAATAATTGTTAAAAGATATCAAAAAACTCCTTGTGAACTCATTAACCAAAGAAATCCTAATGTTAAATTTTTTTCATGTCTTTGGTTGCATATGTGTCATACTAAATGACATGGACTATCTTGGAAAGTTTGACAAGAAAGTTGATGAAGGCACATTCCTTGGATATTTTTAATTCTAAAGCCTTCAGAGTCTTCAACAAGAGAACAAAGATGGTTCTTGAAAGCATCAACCTGTCATTTGATGATAAGGCACAAATGACTTATGAGTACTCTTGCTCAAGACTCAAGCATAACCTAGAGACTTCTGATTCTTATATGAAGTCTAGAGAATCAGAACTCAATTTGCTTTTTGAGAACTTATTTGGTGATGAAGGTATCTCTGACAGTACATCGAGAGATATTCATGATCATGTCTCCTTAGAGGAACCACAAGCAACAGGTCCATCTCTTTCTGGTCCCTCTAATGCTATCACCTCCTATCAAAAACCAAATATAACAATTATAAATATGTTTACGTAAGTTACTGATAGGGTTAATTTCTTAACCCTATTTGTATCCCATTTCTCACACTTTGAATGCTCTTTTAACTTCCAATTGAGTCTTTTGTTCACTTTTTACTTATTTATTTGGACTAGTCTGCGTTTGAACCCCGTTGAAAAGAAATCGATAACAGAACATACAAAATCTTGCCACTTATGATGTTTCTTTCATTTCTTCTACAGGTTGCGATGGGAACACTGGAAATTCGAAGGATATAGATGAAGATTTTTTAGCATGGACTGACATTTGGAGTAAAACGCATTTTTGAACTTCTCACGAACTTGTTCTTGAGCGTTTTCAAGGGTCGGTTTGGGCCATTTTATGTGGTTGATTATCAAACAATTGTTTTGTGGGCTTTGTAAACATTAATTTAGGCTTTAGTTAATGGGTATTTCGGCCCATGGCCCAAGTCTTTGGTTATAAATTAGATGCTTAGGCCATTGTTGAAACACACCTTAACCTCAACATCTTTCCACTTTTGGAAAGGGTGTAGGTTCTATCTTTTATAGCTTAGTTTGTTGTCCAAGTTAAGGGATTTTCGGTTAGTGCAAGTTCAAGCATTCGGCCGAGAACCTCCCTTGTTATAGTGATTAAATTGAAGTTTAGTTGGTTAACATTGCAAGCTTTATCTACGTTGTTCATTTGTTCGCATACCACTTGTTTCCCAACATCTTGGCAAATTGATTGTTTGCGGTTAGGATTAAATCCAAAAATTCATCTTCTAATCCAAAGCAACATTTAAAGAGCTTAAGGATGGTTTTTATAAGTGTTGTATGCAAATTTCATTTTTTAAATTCGTTGCTTGGCATGCAAGTTTCCCCATCCCTCTCTCTTTCTTTCATCTAGTCATTTAATTTTATGTCTTTATATTAATTTAATTTCCGCACTTTAATTTTACGCAGTTTACTTTCTCGCAATTTAATTCATCGCAGTTTAATTTCTCGCATTTCATTTCTTGCATTTCATTTCTTGCATTTCATTTCTTGCACTTTAAGTTAACATTTACTTTTCTTCCAAGAAAGTTGATTACTTGAATGGCAAGTTTCCTTTCTTGATATTTAATGCTTATTATTTCTTTATTGCATTTTTCATCTTCATTATTTAGTTTAAAAGTTTTTAATATCTTTTATAAAGAGAAACCGAGCTATGACAAGCTGACAACTTAAGCTCGAGGTGTAAAGTCAAGTTGAGAGTTTGTAACACTCGTAATTTTGGAAATTTCCTTGATGGAAATATGGGAGTCGTTTGACTCTTGGAATGTAAAGATATTGATAATTCAAGTAAGTTTTATAATGGAACCATCGGGAATTGAATCGGGCACGAAAAACACGAGAAACGGGAGATTTTGGAGGTCCCACGGGTTGGTGGGCGACCCTAGGCCATGGCCTAGGGGGCGTAAGTCGATGAAATTGATGCTGAGGAAACGCGCGACTTACCCCGTGACTTTCAAACCACGGGAAACGACCTGAGGGTTTTAAGCTCGATTTTTGGGGATCTAACTTCATTCTCTCATAACTTTCTCCTCATAAATCCGATTTTGGTGATTCTTGAACCTAGAGCCTCGTTTTTTGAAGCTTTTCAAGATGAGATAGAAGAGGATTGGTGATCTTGGGTTGATCCAAGGGTTTTGGTCAAGGTAATCTTCTCCCCTCTTCATTTAGATAATAGGGTTTGATATTTTCATCATCTTCCTTACACCCTTCAACCTTGGTATGATTTTGGTAGCTTTGGGGTAAAGGAAACCTTGAGGAGGTGTTGGATCGAAGATCTAGGGAGATTTCTTGGAGGTCTCAAACCCTCATCAAAGGAGATTCAAGTTTTGGGGGTAAAATCTAGATTTAGCTTAAATCTAGCAATGTGAGTTCAAGTTGATTTGTGAAAACGTTATACATGTCAAAAGTTCATTTTAAAGTATTTATGTGTTTATCATGAAATTATTACTTGTTGAGTTATTTGGTGGGTTTTGATCATTTGAGGTGTTTGGCTTTAAAAATCTTGTAAAAGCCCCCACATTTGGGATTTTTGGATATCTTGAAAAATAAGTCATTTTAAAGTGTTTTGATGATTTATTGCATAAATGGAAATTATTTGGTAAAAAGACACTTTTAGTGTTTATTTGGGTAAAAGGGTTGATTTCGTGTTATGGGACGTTTTGGAAGGAAAAAGGGTATAAAATTATTTGGAAAATCATTTGTCCCAACCTAAATTGTATTGGAGCCTATTCAAGTATTTTGGAGCATGTGTTTGCATGACATGGGTCGATTGCATTCATTATTTGGGAATCATTAATCATTGGTCAAAAAGGGATTTTGAGCACTTTAGCTCAGTGTTGACTTAAAAGAGTCTTGGGGACAATTGTCCGATTTTAATGGCTCAATGTAGAGCCCAGTTATGATGTACGTACTAATGCACACTGTTTCATATTGAGGTTGATTATATGCTCGAGTACGTTGATCATTCATGAGTAGTCATGTAATGTTAGATTGTGTTGCATTGGATCCATAGGCACGTAAGTCAGTCTATTTTCTTATGGTCAATTGGGTGTTGTGGGACTTGAATCCGGAACCCATGTTTTATGACCTTAACCTTTCAAGTGGTCACTAGGAGGGTTGAGTCCGGGTGTGTGCTACCCTGTGTGGGTAGGCACTGGGACCTCCGTCATTTGGGACAATATCATGGTTGTAACCCTCGAATGTTGCCGAACCTTTTGGTAAAAATCCATGAGGATAGAAACTAAGTTCAACCGACTCTTTGGGTGAAACTTGATGAGGAGTCGCAGGGACATTGGACTTCGGGTCGGACGTGTTATGCGATTAACGTTGTGTGAGTGGCATACTTTTGTATTCCT
The DNA here is from genome assembly GCA_954870635.1 of Arctium minus. NCBI lineage: Eukaryota > Viridiplantae > Streptophyta > Magnoliopsida > Asterales > Asteraceae > Arctium > Arctium minus. The sequence goes on along the minus strand of OX941084.1, from coordinate 117,917,954 downwards.
CCACTCTTAATGGATACGGGTCTCCCCCGTTGTCGGCCATCGGTACTTTGGATATTTTAATTGTCCATGTTTTTACATTTGGATTTCATTCCATTTCATGGTCGCGTGAGTATTGAATTTAGTCCATGTTTTCGGTGGCAAATTATATTTATATGGATTTGTTTTCCATAATTTATGAGTTGAGTTTTATGCCCCGCCAGTGTTATGGGCGTTTCGAGATATAAAGTTTATCCGTATTTTTATAAATTGGGAGTCGATCTCTATTCTCCTTTTGAGGGTTGCATCTTTTTATAAAGAATGTTTTGTATCGAAGTGTTCATCTTTGAAAAGGCATGTTATCGGAAAACGAGTCATTTCATATTTAAAGTAAAGCATTTTGAAACACCATGATTTAAATTGCATTCTTTCTTTTTAACCATGTTTATTCATGTAAAACTCTTGAACTCACTAGGCGTTAGCCTAACCCTTTTTATTTGTCGGCATGTGTAGCAGGCTTCTTTTGGGAATAGTTCTATTGACTCTATGAAGATAGAAGTGCTAGTTGTGTGCTCGTGATTGTGAAGTCTTCCGCTTAGGTTTTGTGAAGAGCAACCCGTATCGGGGTTATGTAGCACCCGACTCTGGTTTAGACCCTGTATCTTGTTGGAGTTTGTATTTGTCGAGGTAATTATAGATTTTTAACTCGAGGTATATTGAGTTTTGTATTGTAAGAGAAATTCCTGTCCCTATTTTGATGTTATATAGAAAATTTTAAATTAGTTTCTCTTACCAAATTTGAGGGTGTTATAAGTTGGTATTAAATTTGAGAGATTTAGGTGTTGATTTTGGATGACTAGACTCAAACTAGTATTCTTTTAAGTGATCGAGAGAGAGAATTTCACTAATAGGCACTTTAAGATTGGATGTTTTGAGGTTGATGGAGACACTAGGGACGGGAATCACGTTGAGAGTAGCAAGGATGATCCTGTACAGTATGCTCATAATTACACCTGGTCAGTGTTATGGTGAACTTACGAGTTACGTGTGTATGCTTGGACTACTGTGATGTGACGACCGTTTGGGGAGAGAAGGAGTTTTTAAGTGGGTAGCCGTTAGAAGAGGTTGATGACTCTAGCATTCGTCACTTGTAGTGATAGTAAGAATGGTGTTAGAGCAGAAATATGTTGGATACAAGATCAATAATACTGAAGGTCAAAGATTCAAGAAGTCAAGGCTGAAAGTCAACTCTCATTAAAAGTCAGAGTTATTTTGTAATAAAAGTCAAAGTCTAGTTTGTTTGTTTGTTTTGTAATTAGTTGTGGGTATAAATAGCTTTGTTTGTTGTTTAATAGTTAAGAAGTTTTTAGTAAGTTTTGAATAAAAGTCCAGAGAGAGTTTTGTAGAGAGAGAAAGAGGAGTTTAGACTGAGAAAGTTGTAATTGTTGAAATTGGAATGGAATCAAAACAGGTTTGTAAATCATTCTTGTTTGTTCAATTGATTTGTAGTTAGAAACTTGAATTCAGGGACACATACATGGTGATTGCATTAAGGGGACCGTTCGGGTCGGAATGATTGGTTGGATTAGAATCATAGACTTTGGGAATCGACACTGTTCGAGGAGAAATTGTAAGGTGAACCTATGAAGTCCTTGAATTATTGTCTTAAGATGTTGAGCATCCAGATGACGATAGTGTGACTGGAATTTGGGGAGCTTAGTTTCGAAACATTGAGTGTCAATCAAATTCATGCATGAAATTTATTTCTAAAATGAATTGCATTAATTATTTCTCATGTCTCCAAAAGCATCATGTGGATTATATTATAAAGTTTTGAAAAAATGTTTAGCACACACAAGATTTTAAACCATGATTTTAAACATGCATAAAATTATTTGGTTGCATGAGGTTGCAAACGTTGTTGAGACTTTCTTTATTCCAATTGTTGTCTAACGCTATTTCGGGAAACGACCTGAGGGTTTTAAGCTCGATTTTTAGGGATCTAACTTTATTCTCTCATAACTTTCTTCTCATAAATCCGATTTTGGTGATTCTTAAACCTAGAACCTCATTTTTTGAAGCTTCTCAAGATGATATAGAAAAGGATTGGTGATCTTGGGTTGATCTAAGGGTTTTCGTCAAGGTAATCTTCTCCCCTCTTCATTTAGATACTAGGGTTTGATATTTTCATCATCTTCCTTACACCCTTCAACCTTGGTATGATTTTGGTAGCTTTGTGGTAAAGGAAACCTTGAGGAGGTGTTGGATCGAAGATCTAGGGAGATTTCTTGGAGGTCTCAAGCCCTCATCAAATGAGATTCAAGTTTTGGGGGTAAAATCTAGATTTAGCCTAAATCTAGCAAGGTGAGTTCAAGTTGATTTGTGAAAACGTTATATATGCCAAAAGTTCATTATAAAGTATTTATGTGTTTATCATGAAATTATTACTTGTTGAGTTATTTGGTAGGTTTTGATCATTTGAGGTGTTTGACTTTAAAAATCTTGTAAAAGCCCCCACATTTGGGATTTTTGGATATCATGAAAAATAAGTCATTTTAAAGTGTTTTGATGATTTATTGCATAAATAGAAATTATTTGGTAAAATGACACTTTTAGTGTTTGTTTGGGTAAAAGGGTTGATTTCGTGTTATGGGACGTTTTGGAAAGAAAAAGGGTATAAATTTATTTGGAAAACCATTTGTCCCAACCTAAATTATATTGGAGCATATTCAAATATTTTGGAGCATGTGTTTGCATGACATGGGTTGAGTGCGTTCATTATTTGGGAATCATTAATCATTGGTCAAAAAGGGATTTTGAGCACTTTAACTCGGTGTTGACTTAAAAGAGTCTTGGGGACAATTATCCGATTTTAATGGCTAATTATAGAGCCCAATTATGATGTACGTACTAATGCACAGTGTTGTATATTGAGGTTGATTACATGATCGAGTGCGTTGGTCATTTCATGAGTAGTCATGTAATGTTAGACTGTGTTGCATTGGATCCATAGGCACGTAAGTCAGTCTGTTTTTTTATGGTCAATTGGGTGTTGCGGGACTTGACTCCGAAACCCATGTTTTATGACTTTAACCTTTCAAGTGGTCACTAGGAGGGTTGAGTTCGAGGTGGTGCTACCCTGTGTAGGTAGGCACTAGGACCTCCGCCATTTGGTGCAATGTCATGGTTGTAACCCTCGAATGTTGCCGAGCCTTTTGGTAAAAATCCATGAGGATAGAAACTAAGTTCAACCGACTCTTTGGGTGAAACTTGATGAGGAGTCGCAGGGACATTGGACTTCGGGTCGGACGTCTCATGCGTTTAACGTTGTATGAGTGGCATACTTTTGTATTCTTCCACTCTCAATGGATACGGGTCTCCCCCGTTGTCGGCCATCAGTAATTTGGATATTTAAATGTCCATGTTTTTTACATTTGGATTTCATTCCATTTCATAGTCGCGTGAGTATTGAATTTAGTCCATGTTTTCGGTGGCAAATTATATTTATATGGATTGTCTTCCATATTTATGAGTTGAGTTTTATGCCCCGCCAGTGTTATGGGCGTTTCGAGATATAAAGTTTATCCGTATTTTTATAAATTGGGAGTCGATCTCTATTCTCCTTTTGAGGGTTGCATGTTTTTATAAAGAATGTTTTGTATCGAAGTGTTCATCTTTGAAAATGCATGTTATCGGAAAACGAGTCGTTTCGTATTTAAAGTAAAGCATTTGGAAAAATCATGATTTAAATTGCATTCTTTCTTTTTAACCATGTTTATTCATGTAAAACTTTTGAACTCACTAGGCATTAGCCTAACCCTTTTTTTTGTCGGCATGTACAACAAGCTTCTTTTGGGAATAGTTCTATTGACTCTATGAAGATAGAAGTGCTAGTTGTGTGCTCGTGATTGTGAAGTCTTCCGCTTAGGTTTTGTGAAGAGCAACCCGTATTGGGGTTATGTAGCACCCGACTCTGGTTTAGACCCTGTATCTTGTTGGAGTTTGTATTTGTCGAGGTAATTATAGATTTTTTACTCGAGGTATATTGAGTTTTGTATTGTAAGAGGAATTCTTGTCCCTATTTTGATGTTATATATAAAATTTTAAATTAGTTGCTCTTACCAAATTTGAGGGTGTTATAGAGTTAAACCGGTAAAACATAAAGAGGTGTATTTATATAGTCTTATCGTTATTTAAATCAGACTACAGATATTTCATTAAAAGATTACATTTAATCAATTGACAACTGATTATCTGTATGAAAATGTTTTTCCTTTCAGAGATCACTTAAATATTTATAATCTGAGATAACGTAAGTTTGCTATAACATATTTTTACCGGATTACTTGTTTTTATCTCAACGAAACTTTACACCCTTTGCTTCTTTTTATAATTGATTTCTCAGTAGTTGTTAATCAAACCCCCAACAAAAGATTTTCTTCGTTCGCCATCTGAAACCCGCTTTTAAGAACTAGACTTTTGAGAAACCGTTACAATCCTCTCCCTGTGGGATCGATATCCGATACTTGTACTGTTATTACTTGTTTGAAAACTACAGTATATCAAGATGTATACTTGCATTGAGATCTATTTGCACGCTTAGTTTAGGGTTGTGTAAACTCTAACAACAAGTTTTTGACGGCGTTGCCGGGGAGAGGCAAGTCAATAGTTTTTCTTTTTTAAAGTAAGGTTTTTAAAAATTAGTTTTTCTACCACCCTTGGAAAATTTGGTGTATGCCACGAATACCTCAAGGCGAACTTTTTCAACTGGATCCTGATATTGAAAAAAAGTTCATAATTTGACGAAGATTGCAAAGGGCCATTTCAGCTCTAAGATCTTCTGAAACTCTTGAAACCAATCGCAGGACGATTGAGCAAGCTGACGAGGGTGTTCTTGGCGAGCGTCCAAATCGCGGAGAAATAAATCTCGAATATGAGGAACAGAACATTTTTCGACTCGCAAATTCGAAAAATGGAGGAATTATGGTGTATGTTATCCCAGTTTTAAATCAGTTACACCTAGGGATACACAAACCCACAATTACTGCTGCCCAATTAGAACTGAAGCCAATAATATTCCAGATGTTGCAAACTAACAGCCAGTACAATGGTTTACCATCTGAAGATCCTCACTCACATCTGAGATCCTTCATGGAAATCACAGACTCTTTCCTAATTCCCGGTGTACCATACAATCCTCTAAAACTTAAACTTTTTCCATAGTCATTAAGAGATAGAGGAAGGTCATGGTACAACTCGTTGCAGCCAGATTCTGTGACCACATGGAACGAAATGGCAGAAAAATTTCTAAAAAATAATTTCCATCCACGAGGAATGCTAAGTCCAGAAATGAGATTTGCACTTTTAAACAAATGGACGATGAGGCAATTCCTGATGCATGGGACATGTACAAAGAGTTGTTAAGAAAATGCCCACACCATGGCATTCCATACTGTATACAACTAGAGACATTTTACAACGATTTAAATATTGTTGCACAACAAATTCTTGATGCTACTGCAGGAGGTTCTTTCATATCTAGTACCTACAACGAAGGCTATAACATACTTGAAAAGATTTCCAACAACAACGGATAATGGTCTGACCCACGGGCAAGTACACTTAGAAAGACAATAGGGGTACAGGAAGTTGATGCTTACACTACTTTGACTGCACAACTTGCTAACATGGCTTATTTAATCAAAAATATCACAGCCAACCAAGTTGGGCAATCAAATGTTGACGTTTCTATCCCTACTGTCAACTTTATACAATGTACTTATTGTGGTGACGATCACTCATTTAAGCATTGTCTTGGAAATCTGGAACAAGTAAGCTATGTCAGTAACAACAAAAGCGGACATTTTTCTCAAACTTACAATCCAGGATGGAGAAATCATCCTAATTTTTCATGGCACAGTCCAGCCTTTAATCCACCACTACCAAAACTTCATGGGTAATCAAACCACCAATCACAACAGCACGGACAACCCAATTTTCAATCACATGAGCAACCTCATTTTCAGCAACAGTCACAGCACAACTCTTAGAACAACCATTAGGAAAATTTTCAAAATCACCAACCCTCTTTCCAAAATAAACCCAATCAGAATGTTGAGTCATCTACTTCCTTGGAAGCTATGATGAAGGGGTTTATGACCCAAACTCGGGCTTCTATCAAGAACCTTGAAACACAAATGGGTCAAATGGCTCTGGAAATTAGTAAAATACCAACAGGTTCTTTACCTAGTGACACAGAAGTGCCCAAGGGATGGAAAAGAGCATGTAAAGGTTGTAACCTTGAGAAGTGGGAATAATTTACTAGAAAATACATTAAGAGAGTTAGAAGAACCAAGCACAGTAGGACCTAAAAAGAATCCCAAGGAATCAACTCATGTTGCAACACCATTGGAACAACCCATTGATACTCCACCCATTACAAAGAGATCAGACTTCCCAACCCTCTGTCCAAATGAACCCAAAGAAACCCAGAACCCTAAGGAAAAGAATAGTCTGGATGTGTCACAATCTGATGACAGTCCCAAAGTTCCTGATCATACTAAACCTTTAGAACCAGTTAGAATCACACCACCCACTGATAAAGAACCAGTCTTGAAACAACTTCATACACCTACTCCTAAAAAAACTACACCTCCTACTCCAGTCCCTCCCTATATTCCTTATCCCCAAAGATTAAGGAACCAAAAAGAAGAGTTACATTTCAAAAAGTTTTTAGATGTTTTTAAACAGTTGCATATCAACATACCTTTGGTAAAAGCCATTGAACAAATGCCAAGTTATACAAAGTTTTTGAAAGACATTTTGAGCAAAAAGAAAAAGATAATTGAGTATGAGACTGTAGCTCTTACTGAGGGTTGTAGTGCATTATTGTCCAATAAAATCCCTCCCAAGATGAAAGATCCTGGAAGTTTTACAATCCCATGTTCAATAGGAGGGAAGGAAATAGAAAAATCCCTCTGTGACTTAGGTGTTAGCATAAACCTTATGCCTTTATCTGTCTTTAACACTTTAGGCATAGGTGAAGCTAAGCTCACCACTGTTACTCTTCAATTAGTAGACAAATCCATAGCCTACCCAAAGGGAAAGATTGAGGATGTCTTAGTTCAGGTTGATAAGTTTTTCTTTCCTGCAGACTTTATCATCTTAGACTTTGAAGCTGATAAAGATGTCCCCATCATCTTAGGCAGACCTTTCCTTGCAACTAGAAGAACCCAGATAGATGTTCAACAAGGAGAGTTGACCATGAGAGTCCAAAACCAAGAAGTGACTTTTAATGTGTTTAACTCCCTTAAGTACCTTGGAGAGAAGAAAGAATGTTCCACACTGACCTTAATTGAATCATGGTGTCAAGAGAAAAGTTTGAGGGAAATTTTGGGAATAGGTGAGTCTGATAGTTAGAAGGATGATACAAATCCTGAGGATTTAGAAGAACCACATGAAATTGTTGTTTTTGAGGTTCTAGAAAGTGAAGATAGGAAAACCCTTATTCCTTCCTTACAATGTGCTCCAAACCTATACTTGAAACTACTTCCCTCCCATTTGAAGTATGCATTTCTAGGAGACCCAGAGAAGTTACCTGTCATTCTTTCATCATCACTAGAATATGACCAAGAGGAAAAGTTGGTTAACATGTTGAAACTTCACACAAAAGCCATAGGATGGACCATTGCAGATTTGAAGGGCATAAGCCCTACTATCTGTCAACACAAGAATTCTAAATCCTGTGATAAAGGAGGTTGTCAAAAGGAAATCTTAAATGGCTTGATGTTGGCATAAGCTACCCTATCGCCAGCATCACATGTGTCAGTCTAGTACAATGTGTACCCAAGAAGGGATGAGTTAATGTGGTAACTAATGAGAAGAATGAACTTATACCTACTAGGATAGTATCAGGTTGGAGGATATGTATGGACTATAGGAGGATAAACAAGGCCACCCAAAAAGACCATTTCCCATTACCCTTCACGGATCAGATGCTAGACATACTAACATGAAAGGAGTTTTATTGTTTCTTGGATGGTTACTCCGGTTACAACCAAATTGTCATTGCACCCGATGACCAAGAAAATATCACTTTTACTTTTCCATATGGAACTTTTGCCTTTAGAAGAATGCCTTTTGGACTTTGTAATGCCCCAACCACTTTTCAAAGATGTATGATGTCCATTTTTTCTGACATGTTGGAACACTCCATGGAGATTTTCATTGATGATTTTTCTGTATATGGGACATCATATGATCTATGTTTACTGTTAGAACATAAAATGTTCTAAGTATTAGAAGTTTTGTAAAGTCATCATATTGTGTAGTTTGGGCCTTGTAATAGCATTGGGTTTGGGCTTTAATGTAAACAAGGGTGTGGGGGTTTAAATAGGAATTGTTTTGTATTGTAGTTTGTAAGTTTTCATTCAAAATGTAGTCGTGTGTGTGACCAGAGTTTCTAGAGAGAGAAACATTTCCTCTTTCTAGATTGTGTGAATAAACAAACAATTCCTCCCAAATCATCTCTTGTTCTTCTAATTACATTGATTGAATTGTGATCATTGGACCTATCAAGTGGTATCAGAGCCTAATCGAATAAATTATTCATCGAAATGATCGAGATTGCAAATTTAACAATGGAACGGTGACTTACGCATGAACAGTATTCTGAGAATTTTTGATTTGTTTGAATTGATGAAAATTTGTATGGGCTATGATGTTAAATTGACTCTATGCTTATAGTCGAATCATATGGAGTCAATTACTTGATTTGATTTAAACAGATTTGGAATAATCGATTGAATTTTGAGATTTTTTGTTCGAAAATTATCGTTCACTGTGTGATGATCGAAATATGTCTTAGAGTGGTTATTGTTGAAGATCATCAACTACAAAGTTGCTCAGAAGTGATTTTCGAACATGTTCACAAAGTTTCATCTCAAAATTCGAAGGATCAAAGGAGAATTTGAAGATTTTTTGAAGTTTAAGTCGACAACATTCACAATATCTAAGAATTTCGTACGATATTGAAGAACTCGCATGGTTAAGTATCGAGGAATTCGCATGATACATCATCTTTAGACACAACAAAATTTTCTAAGTACGGAATTCGCAAGTAGCTATGTGCGAAAAGTGAAGAATTTGCATGCTATTGTGCTTAAGTTGTGTGCGAAAAGATGGAATTCGCAAGTCTCATGGTGCGAAAAGTGAGAAACTCGCATGACGTTGTATGCAAAAAGTGGCTTCCAGAATGAAATATTTTCTAAGTATAGAATTCGCATCGATACGAATTGTTTGAGGCTGAAATATTTTCTAAGGGAGGAATTCGCATCACAGTGAAGTGTTGTGCGAAAAGTCAAGAATCTGCATCCTTCCTTATGCGAAAAGCGAGGAATTCGCATGGAATTATATGCAAGAAGTTAAGAATTCACATATAGGCCGATGTGAAAAGCTATAATTCACATATAAGCCTATGCGAAAAGTGGGATTTCGGCTTATGCCTCATGCGAATTGTGTCCTTAAAAGCTTAATGGTCTGCGAATTGTTTGTTATGCGAAAAGTTTTTGCTTGGTATGCGAAAAGTTGTTGTTCAGAACCCATTTTTGCGACAAGTTTGCCCTATTCTCGAGATTTTCCGCGTAATGCATATGTGACATCATTCCTATCTTATGTTAGTCACATATTTTTAGTAACCGATCAAAATTTCACGAGTGCTCATGCCAGTAAAGATTTTCAGATACTGGGTGTTTGGATTTAGTCTTTGATTGGATTGGATTAGCAGCTTGAGTATCTGCAATCATCAGTATGGAGTTTTTCTCTACGATGTTAGACCTTTGAGTGCTCTTAATCATTCTTCTGACCTGATCAATTAGAAGTATGAGTGACTACAATCATTGTTCTGATGCTTTGGTTGTGATTCAGAATTTTGAGTGCTTATAATCATCCAGCTGATTCGTGAAGAAAAGAGATATGAGTTTATTTGTTCAGTGTTCTGGAAAGCAGTTAGAAAATGAGCGTCTTTCATCGGTTGTTGAATAGATATCAAAATTTTCTTCTAACCCTTGCCTAGTAGTGTTTGCTATCAGTTGCTTCTTCCTCCTGTAAGGTGATCAGATTAAGTTCTTAAGCTGAATTCTTATTCAACTCGCGGTTCAAAGACAGATTCGGTGTTATAAACTGAAGATGCACTTTGGTTGTCACGTCATAATTTATACATTTCTTTCTTGTAGGCATAAAAATGTGTTGAATTTACTAGAGATAAAAGTTGTCTTTTGTGCACTCAGTCGAGGTTATTGTGTACATAGAATCTTGTATTAAAGTTGAAATTTCAAAGGATAAGAGCTATTTTCAAGCGGGAGCCGGAGTTGTTTTGAAGTTTAAGCAAAGCTAAGTTTTCTAAAGAAATAAAGGGGGAGAAGAGCTGAAGCTTGAAGATGATGATTCTTTTACAAAACTTAGGGGGAGAATGTTATAACATAAAATATTCTAAGTATTAGAAGTTTTGTAAAGTCATCATACTATGTAGTTTGGGCCTTGTAATAGCATTGGGTTTAGGTTTTAATGTAAACAAGGGTGTGAGGGTTTAAATAGGAATTGTTTTGTATTGTAGTTTGTAAGTTTTCATTCAAAATTTAGCCGTGTATGTGATCAGAGAGTTTCTAGAGAGAGAAACATTTCCTTTCTCTAGATTGTGTGAATAAACAAACAATTCCTCCCTAATCATCTCTTGTTCTTCTAATTACATTGATTGAATTGTGATCATTGGACCTATCATTTACAAAACCTTGAGAAAAGTCTTAAAAGATGTGAAGAAACTGATTTGGTTTTAAACTAGGAAAAATGCCACTTTATAGTTAAAGAGGGCATTGTGCAAGGGTATCTTATTTCCAAAAGAGGCATTGAAGTTGATAAGGCTAAGTTGGAGGTAATTGAAAAATTACCTGAGCCAACAATAGTTAAAGGAATCAGAAGTTTTCTAGGACATGCAGGTTTTTACAGGAGGTTTATCAAAGACTTTTCAAAAATTTCAAAACCTCTCTATATGCTACTACAACATGACCATGTCTTTAACTTTAATGAAATTGTAAAAATGTTATTCAAATTTTGAAAAAGGCATTGGTTACTGCCCCTGTAGTAGTTACACCTGACTGGCCTCAACCTTTTGATATAATGTGTGATGCCAGTGACTGGGCGGTTGGAGCAGTTTTAGGTCAAAGAAAAAACAAAATATTCCACTATATTTACTATGCCAGTAAAACTCTCAATGAGGCCCAAATCAATTACACCACTACTGAAAAGGAATTATTAGTTGTGGTGTTTGCTTTTGCAAAATTCATATCATATTTGATGGGAACCAAAGTAACTGTTCACACTGATCATGCTGCCATCAAATATCTCATTTCTAAAAAAGATGCAAAACCTAGGCTAATAAGGTGGGTCTTGTTGTTACAAGAATTTGATTTGGAAATCATCGACAGAAAGGGTGTGGATAACCAGGTAGTTGACCATCTATCCAGGTTAGAGAAACAAGACAAACCAGCAATTGATGGTGACATCTGTGAAGTATTTCCAGATGAAAGAATTTTGGCTCTCCAACATTCTACCACACCCTGGTTTGTTGATATTGTAAATTATTTGGCTTGTGGGATCCTTCCCAGGGAGCTAAATAAACATCAGAGGAAAAAACTCATCTTTTACTCTAAGAAATATTTGTGGGATGACCCATTTCTATTTAAAATTTGTGCAGATCGGATGATCAGAAGATGCATTCCAAAAGAGGAAGTGACATCAATCCTACATCATCGCCACTCAGGTCCTTGTGGAGGACATTTTAGAGGAAACAGGACAGCCGCCAAGGTTCTACAAGCAGGATTGTACTGGCCCACCTTAAACAGTGATGCTCATGACTTCGCAAGAAGCTGCAATGAGTGTCAAAGGAGTGGGAATATCTCTCATAGGAATGAGATGCCCTTGAATGGAATTCTAGAAGTAGAGTTATTTGATGTATGGGGTATTGACTTTAAGGGACCTTTTCCTCTCTCCAATAATTGTGCCTACATATTGGTTGCAGTAGATATGTGTCCAAATGGGTGGAGGTTATGGCCTGCCATACCAATGATGCAAGGATTGTAGACAAATTCTTACACAAGCACATTTTCACAAGATTTGGAACCCCACGTGCAGTGATAAGTGATGAAAGCACTCACTTCATAAACAATCTTTTGGAAGAAGTCCTAGAAAAATATGACATTAAGCATAGAGTAGCCACAACCTACCATCCCCAGACCAATGGATTAGTTGAGTTGTCAAATAGGGAGATAAAATGGATCTTATCTAAGGTAATCAAACCATACCGGAAGGATTGGGCCTCCAAATTGGATGTTGCCCTTTGGGCCTACCGGACTGCCTATAAGACCCCTATAAGAATGTCTCCCTACAAATTGGTCTTCGGAAAAGATTGTCACTTACCCCTGGAGTTGGAACACAAAGCCTACTGGTTATCAAGGAACTCAATTTGAATCTAAACTTTGCAGGAAAGAAGATATTGCTACAACTCAGTGAATTAGAGGAACATAGGAATCTTTCCTATGAAAATGTAAAGGTTTACAAAGAAAATACCAAGAAATGGCATGATAAAAAAATCATTTTGAAAGAATTCACTAAGGGACAACAAGTTATAATGTTCAATTCTAGACTCAATTTGTTTCCTAGAAAATTAAACTCTAGGTGGATAGGACCATTCCAAATAGACAAAGTGTACCCTTATGGTGTCATAAAACTGGTAGATCCTAAAAAAGGGACAACCTTCAAGGTAAACGGACAAAGGGTGAAACCCTTTTATGACCCACAAGCCCAAACACAACAACCTTTTTAGGTTGTTTAGCCCATGAAAAGATTAGGCCCACAAAAGTGGTGGGACTCCCAAAAGTCCATTGGGCACTCAAAAATTTTAATTTTGGACTTTTAATTTCATCAATTTAAAAATCCAATTTTGAGTTTTTGGCTTTCTATCTCTCTCTAAAATCAATTTTTTCTACCAAGAGGACTAATGTTGGAACCACCAATTCAGCGACCCTCATCTTTAACCACTACCAGATAAATTTTGGCATCAACGATCTATTTCTTCAAATCAGCGATCAACTCCTCGATTTCAGCGATGGACCAATATCAGTGATCCTTGCCTTTCTACAACACCAATTCACTGATGAAGACTGTGATGAAGGAATATCTCAGCGTTGTCGACAAACTATCCTTCGGCACTCTTTCAGCTTTCCTTTGTTATTGGCAACTGTGATAGAATTCCCTGACAACAATCACTATCGCTGACTGAATTCTTTTCCTTTAACCCTTCATACATCTTCCTATCAGAAATGAATTCACTGAAGAAGATCCATTTTCTCAGCGATCCCCTTTTGCCTGATAAAATGTCTATTCCATCAGCAAAAAGCCTTGACCTGCTGAAGACTTAACAACACTCTGATAAGAATCGATCAGTGATATGCCTTCGCTCTTGTGATGATTTACCCATCAACGACCAAAAGTGGTTGCATTCCTTCTCACTCCAAACAACTATCTAAGTTTGGGGTTAAGACTTGCATTTGTCAGTAATACACACATACAGAGGCAGCGACCTGCTGCACATCATCAGAGGTCACTTCCAGACTGATGACGGTGAAAGTAGGCCTAAATCATGACCCTAACCAAATGACATGGAAATTAGTTCATCGATTATCTAATTTAATCATTAAATAGTCAGATCTATCCTGCCACATCATCAGATCATTAAATGCGATGATACTTCTTTTTTAAAAGGTAGTGGGCTCTCATGATTTTGCATGCAGACGAAAATACGTTTTGCAACTCCCCTTATCAACTCTTCGTCTCTCACACCCTCTGCTCTGTATGAATAAATTGCAGACGACCTTCCATTTTTTACTTTCAAACCCAAATCATCGTACCTTATTTGTACTTTCCTACCATTTCTAGACGAAGACTTTGCCAATATGCCTTTATGTAAGTACGATGTAAGATCTCACCACACCCAGTACTACTTAACCCATCTTCGTCACTCTTGTGAATCTTAGAGCATGAGGCTTCGAAGGTAATCACAAGCACGTGGTGGTCGACACGAAGCCAATCAAGACTGCAACAATCAGCCATGAACGACATTCCAGAAGCCACGAACATACTTCCGATAGCTTCTTCTTCTTCCTCTAGTTCATCACCTCCATCAACGGAGGAGGCCAACCGATAAGCCAACCTGGACACCTTGGCCGAAGCGGCCAAAATCATTGGACGATTACCCACATTGCCACGAGCTAATGACCACGAATATCGATCTCAAAGGGTAAACGCCCTATAACACCTGATTTAAATATCCCACTTTGCAACTCTCCTCCCACATTCATGACTAATCCCACTCCTACACCAACACCTCATTTCACCCCTCTGGGATTTCCACACTCACATTTCCAATACATTGGAACCTCCACCACTCCCATCGCAGTTGTTCTCAATCCTAGGGGAGAATCCATTGTATGACCCACCACAATACTTGCACATTTCCCACATTTTCAACAACTCAGGGGGATTTTCAGACCCCCTCACACGCCATCTCCTATTGTTCAAATTCCTCAAGCATCCAACATTGTAATTCATGCTTGCCCGCTTGTAAGTGTACCACCACAATCACCCCACCCCATCCACAAGGAGCCTTCTAGCTCGTGTAATCATGATAACATCAAGATTACGTATCAGCAACAGTGCTCCAGCACTCCTCAAGTAGAGAGTCCCTCCAAGATGATACGACTCTCAATATTCAATGAAGGGTTACCCTATATTGGACCGAGTCGTGTCACAAAGAGACGCACAGGGTGGAGAAGGCCAAGGAACTCGTTGCAAGGACAAACAAGCACAGATAGGCCGCTGAACATGCCCACTATAACTGAGCAGGTATCTCGCTATAACTTGTTTAGCTCTAGGGAGGCCCAAGAGAGGCACTCATGGTTCGCAAAACGATTGAGACACACTCCTAGGGGATTTCACACACAACTTTACGATACATTCCCTGTCATCACGGATGATGTCGAACGACTGGGGTGGGAAATCTTATGTGAGATTCCCCTTCCGTATAATTTAGATTGGGTCAGGGACTTCTATACAAAAGTCTCTTTATCAAACTTGGTTGAAATTGAGGTCAGGAAAACAAATATCAACTATTCTGAAACCTCTATCAACCAAGTTTTGGGGTTGCCCAACCTAAACCACACTTGGCTTGATCAGTTGATGACGAAAATGAATCCCAATGACCTAGAGGATATGTTACAAACCATCACATGACTAGGTTCCACCTGGCTCTTCAAGGGAAATTCTAGGCACCTTCGAACTTGCTCCTTGACACCTGAGGCCGACATTTGGTCATACTTTGTCAGCCATACCCTCTTTCCCACAAGTCATAACACAAATTTGTGCATGACTAGGGTATGTCTGATCTACTGCATCATCAAGGGACATGCCTTTGATGTTGGAAGGCTGATCTTGCTGCACATGAAAATCAGTTCAGATAGATGCAATGGGAGATTGATGTACCCTGCCATAATACATAAGCTAATGGCAGCGACCCATGTAGTCCATTTACCCAGCGCACATTCTCAACTGAGAAGATGTCCATGGATAAAAGGAATGTCGAGAGGCGGTTAAAGAGTAAAAACCCTCAGCACCCATCATTCACTGATGAAGGACAGTTCAAACTCCTAATTTATCTTTTTTCATAAGGAATTGCAAAATCATGTTAAGGCACAGGTAAAGTCTCAGCGAAAACTGCTTGAATACATTTAGCAGCTTTAAAACGAGCTGAGAAGGATGAGAAGAAAGAGGGACACGTAGATGGTTTACGAGAAGGCAAGAAACAGGACAATACGAAGGTCTTGGAAGATGCAAGATCCGAGCCTGTTGGATGATCTACCACCCTTCCCAGCATTCAGAGGCAGAATGCAAGTGGACTCATCACCTACTCATACCTGAGTGGGCCATGTTCTATCGCTGACAACTTCAATTGTTGTTATTTCTTTATTCACTGTTTTCTAGATCAGTTTGAGTCAGTTAAATAGTTTGAATCATTGATCATGATAACCCCATATTTTATGCACAACACTATTTTGCCACTGATAAGTATGTCACTCCCTAAGGTTGAACACATAGACTTAGCAGCCTGAAATGTTCAGTGACAACTTTGTATGCATCACTAAGATTAGCAATACAGTCCCTGACCTTACCCTTCATCACTGAAACACTCACCATGACTTTTTGAGACACTTCTTTCACAACAGACTTGTTAAATGGGGACATTGAACCCTTCTAAGTTTGGGGTTGGAAGAAGTTGTCTTCTACACTTCTTATCTCAAAAAGGCTAACCCAATTCATACATATCCCTCACTCAAAGCAATTTTGCATACCCATTTACCTCAAAGCATACTCTCTCTCAAATGCTTAAAAGTCATAAATATGCAAACCAACCACATACACTGCTGTTAAGTCTGATTTTATAGTAATCATTGTATTTATAGGCTTGGTCTAATACTGTGTTTAGAGGCTTATTCAGTATTGTATTAGCCAAGGGTATTTAAGTCCCTTGGGTCTTTGTGTTGTAAAAAGGAACTAACGCATAACTCAATACAGATTCTACTTTGCGCTTTCAATCTCTCTCTCTCTACTTTCTCTCTCTATGATTTAGTGATTTTGGGATTATCAATTGGTATCAGAGCTATTCTAAATCTGAGAGAATTGAGAGAAATGTTTTTCGAATTCTGAATTTGTGTTGAATCAGAAAATTTGATTGATTTTCTTGAATTTTTTCAAGAAAATCTCATTTTTTGATTTTTCATCAAATTCGGTCTATTTAATGAACGAATTTTCTTGATTTTTGGTTAGTTGGATCCGGTTTTACTAGGAGAATACTTTTGATTCACATCAAATTGCAAGAAAAACAATTTTTGATCATCAATTTTAAGATTTTTCGAGTTTTTGAAATTTCGTTGAAACGTACTGTTCAATTCTCGATTCATCGATTTTGTTGTTTTTAATCGATTTGTTTGCTTGAAAGTGGTTAAAAATTAGTTTTCGAACTTATCTGTGTGAAAGAATTTCTTTAAAATCAGTTTTGTAGTCGAATTTAGAAGAATTCTTGATTTTTTCATCGTTTTGCACCAGATCCAAACTTTGCGCTAGTTCGTCAAAGTTTGCGCTAAATTTATCCAGATTCATCAGGTTTGTGCGAGTTCATCTGGAACTTTGCGCCAGTTCATCCAGTTTCTTCAAAGATTTTCGTGAGTTCATCTTCAAATTTTGCGTCAAGTACAAGAACCAAGTGCTTCGGGAAAAGTTCAGATTTTCGTCATAAGTGCTTCGCGCAAAATTACTTTTGCGCCACTTATTGTTCAAGTAAAGAGATGTTCTCTCTACCATCAACTCACGCAAAGTAAAATTTGCGTCAGCAACGTATCGCGCAAGTCAATTTTTGCGCCATCTCTTTCTCGTGCAAGTTATTTTTGCGCCACCTACTTTTCAAGCAAAGAAAGTTCTCGTCAACATCATCTCACGCAAAATCTATTTTGCATCATCAATACATCACGCAAACTCAAGTTTTGCGTCTCCATATTCTAACTCAAAGTAGCAGTTCTCGCCATCCTCAGTTCGCGCAATTCTCAGTTTGCGTCAGTCAGTGCTCGTGCAAAACCCAATTTGTGTCATCCACTGTTAGCGCGAATCATAGTTTGCGCCAGATTCTCTGTGCTTCCAGACTTAGCATTTTCTGAAGTTTTTCTCTATGGATTCTGAAAAGTTTGCGTTTCAAGCTCAGTTCTACAAAAGCGATCTCATGATGCAATTGGGAACAGATACTCGTCCACCCGTTTTAATCAATGAAAATGAGTTCACACAGTGGCAAGATCGGTTCATTAACTTCATTGAGCGTCAAGCTAATTGAGAGAATATGACGAAGTCATTTACTGAAGGACCATTCATCAGACCTAAAAATGACACTCCCTTGACTGCTGAAGAGGTTAAATGCGAAAAAGCCGATCGAGAAGCAAAGTCCAATTTGATGCTAGCATTACCTAACTCCATTTACAATCGAATTGATTGTTTCAAGCATGATCCAAAGACGATGTGGACTCAATTAGAAAATATCATACTTAGGTCATCAGTTGCTACACAAATACGCCAGACACGCTTCATGAATAATTTTGAGGAATTTAAGGCAAAGGACGATGAGTCTCTGAAGGTTATCTTTGACAGGTTTTGCACTGTGCTGAATGATCTACGCAAGATAAAAGTGGAAAAGACTGAGCTGGAGACAAATATGAAATTCCTCAATGCACTTCAACCATAATGGAACAAATTTTGTCATCGATTGAGGAATGATGTCAGGATATCTTCAATGCAAATCCAAGAGCTTTACAAAATTCTGATGACATATGAATGCATAGTCACAGAGAAAAAGGCCAAACTTGACAAGAAGAATAAGAAAACAGTGGACCCGGTTGCACTTCTAACGAGCCGTCTGGCTGATCAAGCATTGTCTGATAATGCTTATGACGGGGCCACTGAAGATGATGGTGAGGCACTTCAGAAAGCAATGATTCTTCTCTCTCAACACTATCAGAAGAAGTTCCAACCTCGTTCGAGTTCCAACACTCTTCGCTTCACTTATGGGTCTAAGAATGTCCAAGTGGCCGAGGCTAAGAAACCTGCTGCATGTTTCAACTGTGGAAAGTCGGGTCATATTTCAAAGGAGTGTCGAGCAAAGGTGGTTCGGGATTATGCTTATTACAGAAAGAAAATGGAACTAGCCGAAAAGAGAGAGAATGGAACTGTTTTATTAGCTGAAGAAGAATTTTGGTTAGATCACTCTGATGATGAAGCTGATAATATCGAGAATGCTCATATGTGCTTCATCGGAGATGATAAAAGTGCTGATGATGACAATGATGATGATGAGGTATCTTCTGATTTTGATTACACTTTCATTTCTTCACAGATGAACATTATTATTTCTGCTTTACATGATTTACGCTCGAAGTTATTGTCTGAAAAGCATTTAAATTCAGAAAAGTCAAATTTGATTGATAAATTACAAATTTCTTTGAAAGATGAAAAATCTATTTTGACTCGTACAAAAGACATCTTTCAAAAGAAATTAGATGATTTAGAAAAATCAAATATGACTTATCTTGATTCTTTGACTGAAATGACCAAATTAAAAGATAATTTTTCGGATAAAATAAATGAGTTGGAAGAAAAATTATATCGAAGGAATCAATCTGAACAAACTATTTATTTGAACAAACCGCAGAGTTATGAGTCTATAAAAGAAAAATGGGGACTTGGTTTTGAAAATCCTCATTGTTTAAACAATGCGATAGAAAAATCCCCTACTTTATATAAATACGATTATCTAACTCTTGCTAAATATGCTCCTCAATTTAAAATTGATTGGATGAATGAAAAGCAAGTGTTAGAAATCGAAAATGAGAAAAGGATGAATAATAAGAAAAAGAAAATTTCTTTTGTTTATACAAGTGAAAATGCCAAATATTTTCCTAACAAATCAAAGAAAGGCAGAAAAAGTTTAAATGAAATATCTCCCATTAAGTCTTCAGTGTCTGATGATTATGTTGATATATATGCCACTAAATCTGATAAGGAAAATATCTCTCCAATCTTTTATGATTCTAATAGATATACTCATCCATTAGTATTAGAAGGCAAAATCATTGACCTTGAAGATAAAATGGAAGATCAAAATATTCAAAAACAAATTGAATCAGATGTATTTCTTTCTTTCATGACATCAAGTCTTGAAGAAAAATTATTTTCTCAAAAACAAGATTCTATTTCTGGCCTTTCTTCTGATTTTCAAGTAAACAAAAAGGAATTTCTAAAATCTGAAATATTTTCTCAAAATTTTTCTGACTCCGAGGTAAGTTCAGATTTATTGGTTGATCAGTTGGGTCTCTTAGGTAAAGTTGCTTCTTCTGATTCAAATATTAAATCGAAAATTCTTGATGAATCTTTTACGCTAAATGATGATTATTATAAACCAAAGCGTAAAAGAAGAAGGTCAAAAAAGTCTAAGAAACAAGATATTGTTATTTCTGAAAATACTAATTCTTCTGATTCAAAATTTTCATATAGGACTTTGAGCACACATTCAAGGCAGATATGGAGAGTCAAGCGGACATCAGATGATTCTACGACTGATGAGGATAAATATGTAGACAAACACTATAAAAGTGATTCATTTGCTTTCTGTAATAAAATTTCAAAATACTCAATAAAGCAAATGATTCAAATTTCAAAAGATGTCTCATATTTTTCTTCTGATTCTAGTTCAGATGATTATGCTTTGTCTTCTACTAATGAATATGTTTATCACTCTGATTATTTCTCTCGTGCTTTCAATGTTAAATCTAACAAATATTTCCCCACAAGAACTGCAACTAACTTTCATGGAGCCAAATTCAAGTGGGTTCCAAAATCAAAGATTGTTTATGAGTTGCAGGCATCTAATGTCAAGGGGGAGTAAGAGAAAGTTGGCTTCTAAGTACATCAACTTAGAACCCGTACTTCAATGGACTACGACTTCTAAACATGTCAGTTTAGGACTCGTTCTTCAAAGCTTTTAGTTTATGACTAATGAGAAACTGTGAGTACATCTACTTAATTCCGCTGCATATATCTCTAAATATGATGTTGTTCCAGTTTTCTCAAATGTTTTTCATGAATCTGAGCAAGTTCAACTAACTCTTGAATTTGTACAACCTAAATCTTTCATTTGAGACACAAATTTATTTCACATTATGTGCAAGAATGTTTTATTGAATTTTATTTTGTTCCAACTAAATATCAATTTTCCGAATTCTTTACATTTGTCTTAAATGAAAATTTTCAAACTCGACATTTGAATTTAAAAGTTTAAATCTTTACAAATTTTATTCTATAAAGTAAAAGCTTTACAGTTTTTCTTTCTTTTGAATAAAATGTGTGTCTAGGATAAATTTTCAAGTTGCTTTGTTTATATTGAAGTTTTATATGTTCATCTTTCAAGTCTTATAAAAGTCGAAAGGTCAGCAACATGTTTGAAACTTTTGATACTGCTTTAAAGTTGTGTTATTCGGAATATTTATAGTTTACAATGTTTGGAAATCCTAAAAAGACTGAATTATGGATCGTAATGAAAATATGGGCTAAGCACTTAGATGTAAAACTGAGTGATTGAGATGAATTATATATATAAAATACAGAAATCTTTAAGTTTAAAAGTTTGTTCATGTGACCTTTCTGGTTTGGGAAAGTAAGTTCCGTGGGATGCTTGTCATCTGGTCCCCTAAGGTCAATTGGTCTGGGAGTGATCGAGCCCAAATCCTTCTATAGAACCAGATCGAAAGTCATGTTCTACTGGTATGAATGGGTTTAGGATGTGTCGATGTAGCCTTTCTGATATGGGAGAGTAAGTTCCAAGGGGTGCTTGACACCTAGTCCCCTAAGGCCAACTGGTCTGGGCTGACCCAAATCCTGCAATAGGGTCAGATAGAAAGTTACGTTTACGGCATGTTCTTTACTTAACAAAATTTTTGATTAAAAAGATGCCAATGTGCACAATGCTAAAAGATGCCAATGAGCACACATCTCATGATACTTGGTGATATGTTTGAGTTGCGATAAACCTGTAAATTTGTGAAAATCTTAATTTTTGATGGCTTAGTGTGAGTACATGCAAAGTTCTCTATTATATTTTTAGAATTGCATTTTCTTGAAGCTAATCAAAGTTCGCATGCTAGCACACTGAATAGATTGATGAAAGTTTTTGAAACTGAACATGTTTTAACTTGATATGCAATGAAACTTGTATTTGTATCCAACAACATATATTTGATTTCATTTGTTGGATAAATCTGTGATATTTTACTGAATAGAATTTAATTTTTTTAGTGTTTAAAATTTTATATATTTAGTTGTTTCAAAATACATATTCAGTATAGTTTTCTTTCTACTTTGATGTTTCAATTCTTGTGTTCTCATATATCTGTTTTAAATGGGTCTGTGCATTATTCAAGGGGGAGTGAATAAGGAGAATTTTCTGAAAGATCATATCTGTTTTCGAGGGGGAGTATCTGATTCTCTATATGAATGCTAACTTGAATTATCATATTTAGTGCATTTGTGTAGGGGGAGTCAAAGAGTTTATCAGGTAAAAATTTTCTGAGTTTAAGTCATATTTGCGCCAACAGTTGGTAGAGCAAAACTCAGATTTGTGCCAACAGTTTCTAGCGCAAAACAAGCTTTGCGCATCCTTCTTCTAGCGCAAAACCAACTTTACGCCACATTAAGCTAGCGCAAAACTAAGTTTGCGCCACCAACAGTTAGCGCAAACCCTCCCTTTTCTCCTTTATTCTGATTTTGCAGATTTGAAGTTGTCTCGTCTCCAACATTTGCATGACCAAGTTGATCCAGATCATCAAGGTCATGAGGGGGAGAAGTTAAGGAGAAGTTAAAGAAACAAAGAGTTCAAACTTTTTATCTGCTGATCAAGATTCGCTCAAGATTCTATTCTTTCAGCTACTAATACTTTTGTTGTTCCAGCTCCGACCACCACAGTTCATTCAAGTATATTTGAAAGAGGTGTGTCGTCCATAGCATAAGCTGATGAACCGATTGTTCTTTCAAGCTTATCACAATCAGGTCCAGTCTTGTCAAGGCAGCAAAGGCAACTTAGATTGAAAGATGCTGAGAATATTTTTTTTTTAAGTCAAGAAGCTTCTTCGCTAAGTCGCTTAGATGGTCCGTGTTGATTTAGAAGAATGATTACTAAGGGGGAGATTGTTAAGTCTGATTTTATAGTAATCATTGTATTTATAAGCTTGGTCTAATACTATGTTTAGAGGCTTATTCAGTATTGTATTAGCCAAGGGTATTTAAGTCCCTTGGGTCTTTGTGTTGTAAAAAGGAACTAACGCATAACTCAATACAGATTCTACTTTGCGCTTTCAATCTCTCTCTCTACTTTCTCTCTCTATAATTTAGTGATTTTGGGATTATCAACTGCAAATAGCAAAAGCTCACTCCTTCTTTGCATATGAAAGTGTCAAAGACACACACAAGAGGCCAAAGTGCCCAAAACAAATCTCCATAGAAGATGATGGCAGAAAAATTGTGCCATAACTCAAAACAATGAAACCATGAAATGAGAAAAATGCATATGAGTGAAAGAGCCCCATAAACTGCATACCTACTAGTGATGAAAATTTTGCAAGGGACTGATAGGCTAGTTTTTTGTTTTGATACATGGTTGAAGTATGATCTACAGGATGTGAATGGCTATGTGCTTCACACTCTCAAGGATTGAAAAACCCTCTTAGTAAAAACTTGGCTTGTGCATACAATGGTTGTCATGATTTTTGACTCAACTTTCTCATTTTTTCTTTAAGAGTCTTTCTCTTTCTTTTTGTTTCTTGGAGACAAACAACCATTTAAGTTTGGGGTTGTGATATGGTTAATTTATTAACTCCATTTGTATCACATTTCTCACACTTTGAATGCTCTTTTTAGCTTCCAATTGAGTCTTTTGTTCACTTTTTACTTATTTATTTGGAACAGTCTGCGTTTGAACCCCACTGAAAAGAAAACGATAAAAAACATACAAAAATTTGCCACTTATGATGTTTCTTTCATTTCTTCTACAGGTTACGATGAGAACACTGGAAATTCAAAGGATATAGATGAAGATTTTTGAGCATGGACTGACATTTGGAGTAAAACGCATTTCGAACTTCTTACGAACTCGTTTTTGAGCGTTTTCAAGGGCCGAATGTTTGGGCCATTTTATGTGGTTTATTATCAAACAATTGTTTTGTGGGCTTTGTAAACATTAATTTAGGCTTTAGTTAATGGGTATTTCGGCCCATGGCCCAAGTATTTGGTTATAAATTAGATGCTTAGGCCATTGTTGAAACACACCTTAACCTCACCATCTTTCCACTTTTGGAAAGGGTGTAGGTTCTCTCTTTTATAGCTTAGTTTGTTGTCTAAGTTAAGAGATATTCGGTTAGTGCAAGTTCAAGCATTCAGCTGAGAACCTCCCTTGTTTTAGTGATTGAATTGAAGTTTAGTTTGTTAACATTGCAAGCTTTCTCTACGTTGTTCATTTGTTCGCATACCACTTGTTTCCCAACATCTTGGCAAATTGATTGTTTGTGATTAGGATTGAATCCAAAAATTAATCTTCTAATCCGAAGCAACAATTAAAGAGCTTAAGGATGGTTTTCATAAGTGTTTTATGCAAATTTCATTTTTTAAATTCGTTGCTTGGCATGCAAGTTTCTCCATCCCTCTCTCTTTCTTTCATCTAGTCATTTAATTTTATGTCTTTATATTAATTTAATTTTCGCACTTTAATTTTACGCAGTTTACTTTCTTGCAATTTAATTAATCGCAACTTAATTTCTCGCATTTCATTTCTTGCACTTTAAGTTAACATTTACTTTTCTTCCAAGAAAGCCGATTACTTGCATGACAAATTTCATTTCTTGATGTTTAATGCTTATCATTTCTTTATTGTATTTTCCATCTCCATTATTTAGGGGGTGTTTGGTTGGGAGTATTAGAAGGTAATAAATGGAAATGATAATAATTAATGATGTTTGGTTGAAATAAGGAATATAAATAGAATGAAAAATGGTGTTTGCTTTAAAAATTATAATTAATCATTATAATAGATTTGTTTAAAATTCATTCCTCCCCAATTTGGGGGAAATAGGAGGCAATCACGAAATCTTCTCAAAATATGGCAAATCAAATATGGAAAAAAGCATATGATTTTCATCTTCTACACCAACAAATCTTCTCAAAAAAAAAACAAGAGAAAGTATTGCAAATAGAAATTGATATGCATCTTCATCTTCTCCAAAAGAAACAAAGCATCATGAACCACGTCTTCTCTGTTTGATTTCACGATATGCGTCTTCATCTTTGATCTGCATCTTCTCCAAAAGAAACAAAGCATCAAGATACACGTCTTCTCTGTTCGATTAACGATATGCATCTTCATCTTCTACAAAAGAAACAATAGAGAATGTTCATCTTCATCTTCAATTTGCAGAAAACCTAGTCGATCGTTCATCTCATCTCGATTCCTATTTATAACTTTCATCCTCATCTGGTTTTTCATCCGTTCGATTTCTATTTGGAACTTCATCTTCATCTAGTTCGATTTCATGAACCGATTTCTCCTTTTTGTTAGGGTTAATGAGTTATGGATTTCATTCATCTTCTTGACTTTTGTTAGGGTTAAGAATTTTTTTTTTCCAGATTTTGGTTTTGAAATGGATTTTCTTCATTTATGTTCTTCTTATGTTCGATTTTCGTTAGGTTTAGGGATGGACATATTTGTTTTCACTAGGGATGTTGACCGAATTTGGACCAATAAACCCTAACTATTTGATGTTTTTCTATAACCAAACATCAATAATGCAATGTAATACAAAGCAATATAATGTAATGTATGTATTCATTTATATTCCTTGACATATTCATTCCCATTCCTTAAAACGAACCAAACACCTCCTTAGTTTAAAAGTTTTTATATCTTTTATAAAGAAAAACCGAGCTATGACAGGCTGACAACCTAAGCTCGGGGTGTAAAGTCAAGTTGAGAGTTAAACCGGTAAAAACATAAAGAGGTGTATTTATATAATCTTATCGTTATTTAAATTAGACTATAAATATTTCATTAAATATTACATTTAATCAATTGACAACTGATTATCTGTATGAAAATGTGTTGGCCTTTCAGAGGTCACTTAAATATTTATAATCTGAGATAACGTAAGTTTGCTATAACATATTTTTTACCGGATTACTTGTTTTTATCTCAACGAAACTTTACACCTTTTACTTCTTTTTATAATTGATTTCTCAATAGTTGTTAATCAAACCCCCAACAAAAGATTTTATTCGTTCGCCATCTGAAACCAGCTTTTAAGAACTAGACTTTTGAGAAACCGTTGCAATCCTCTCCCTGTGGGATCGATATCCGGTACTTGTACTGTTGTTACTTGTTTGAAAACGACAGTAGATCAAGATGTATAGTTGCGTTGAGATCTATTTGCACGCTTAGTTTAGGGTTGTGTAAGCTCTAACAACAGTTACATAAAATTGTACTAAATGATTTTAATAAAATATTTAATTTAATTACTAATTATATTAAAAAAATATTAAGTAATTAGGATATGTGAGGTTGACCAACTTTATTTTCATTCATATTATATGTAACAACTATTTAAAATTATAAATTAATGTAGATGTTTCTAAAATTTGTTTTAACAAATTCAAAATTTATAGTATATATATAATAATCAATTTTAAATTCTTTTAATTACCATAGTATATTATTTAATTTTGTATTAATTGATATATTATATTATTAGGACTTTGTTTTAATTATATTATTAGAAAATTGTTTTAATTATATTACGAAATATTGTTGACTATTTTTTTTAATATGCAATTTTTGGTTATTTTACATACTTGGAACATCTCCAGCATGTTATCTATAATTTCTCTAAAATAGAGAACTAAAAGTTAAAATCTCTAAAAAAAACTTAAGGGCCGTTTACCAAAATGCTTACTGGGTAAGCGCTTACCGGCAACGATATTACCTTCACTTACCTTATCGTATAACATTCTCTACCATCAAAATTGATTGTTGGTAAGCGTCTTAAACCCGGTAAACGCTTACCGGGTAAGAGTCATTTCTCTCACTTATTGGGTAAAACTCTTGGTCCTTGTTATAGCTCTTACCGGGTAAGATTTTAGGTAGTTTACATGCTCAATAGGTAAGGACCGTAAGGTAAGTGATACCGGTAAACATTTACCCAAGTAAATATTTTGTAAACGGTCCCTTACATTCAACTCTAATAGATTATCTATCTTAGAGATTTTAACACAAAATATATTATTATAATATCTCTATTTTAACATCCTAATACGCAATTTTTTTATATAAAATGATAAAAATTCAATCCCATTGGTGAAATTTAATAAAATAATCATTTCTATCTTCCGTCATCAAGTTTTAGAGAATTCTTTAAACTTAGGAAAATTTCAAGTTTTCTCTATTATAGAGAACAAGATAGCAAAACTGTTGGAGAAGTTTTTCGAATTGCATCAAATATTATATTTTCTTTGTATGAATCAGAATTTTTCGAGCTACCATCAATTATTTCAGATTATTCATTCAAATTTCGTACCATTGTTTTTGTATGTATGAAAATTGTATAAAAAATAAAAATGTTTCTTAATTAAATTATTTAAAGATATACTTTATTTGTGTCATTTACTCATTTATAACTATTATATGATATATAAAATCATCAAACAACTTTTAGGGAAACTTGTTCAGTCTTGTCCTATCCAGTCCTAATCGTATCAAACACAAGACATACATTTGTCTTGTCCTGTTCAGTCTCGTCCAATCATATATGCGTACCAAACGTTATCTTAGATCATCTCCAACAACTTTCGTATAATTTTTTTAAAATAGAGAACCAAAAGCGAAAATCTCTAAAATGTATTACATTCAATCCCAACAAATTTGCTATTTTAGAAAGGTGAGTTCTATTCATGCCCCCTCCTATAGAGGGTATGTGAGTGAGATAGGAGGTATGCGAGTGATATAGGGGGTGGGGGTTTGTGAGTGGGGAGGGGGTAGGAATAACAATGCCCTTTAGAAAATTTAAAACAACTTATATTATTATAATATTTTCTATTTTATCATTCTAATACACTTTAAAAGAATAACTTAATATAAAATGATAAAAAAATGAATCTCATTGGTGGGATGGAATAAAATAATACTTCTCCCTCATATTTAGAGAATTATTTTTTTGATTCTATATTTTAGCAAACAATATAACAATGATGTTGGAGAAGAATAGCAAAACAAAACTTTTTTTTTCTTTTTTATTTTAGCAATGCTGTTGGAGATGTTCTTAGAGAACAAAAACTATTTTTTTTTTCTATTTTAGATAAGCTGTTTAAGATGGTTTTGTAAATTACTTCTTGCCAAACATGTTTCATCAGCTAGTTGATCAGTTACCGACTAGCTTAAGACAAATAAGATAGCATAACATAATCTTAATAATAAAATTTACCTTATTTTTGGCGGATTAAATTCTAGATATCGATATATCAAAACATCTCCAACAACTATGCTAAAATAGAAAAAAGGTGAGATTTTAACAAATTTTTTGCTCCAACAGCTATGCTATATCATATGTTAAAATAGAGAAAAAGAAGAGAGAGAAGATAAAAATCTCTAAATTTGGAGAAATCTCTAAAACTTTTATTTAAGAGAGAGAAATAATATTAATTTTTTTTTCATTAATAGGAGACATTGAAATTGTGTGTTTATGAGAGAGAAATAATATTTTATTAAATGTATTAAATATTTTAATAATATAATTGATGATAGATATGGTAAAATAGAGTAACTGTTGAAGTTGGATGCAAGCACGTTGAAAATTCGTCCGAGAGTCGCTGGGTGAGGTAACTCCAAAAACCCGTCCTCAGTTCGGATTGCAGGCTGATTTTAAATTTTTGTGGTCTATTTTAGAAAAATTATAGTATAGCGGTTGAAGATGCTCTCAGATTTTGTACATCCGGCCAATCAGAAAAAGGAAAAGAAATAAAAAGGAAAAAAGAAAAGAGTCGGGGGTGAGCACGGATACTTCATCTTCTTCATACAGAAGCCAAAATAAAAAAACAAAAAAAGAAAAAAGAAAAAAGAGGGCTTTGAGAGAGGAGAGAGGAGAGAGGAGAGAGATAGAGAGAGAGAAGAGAGAGGGGCTTTACTGCTACGTCAATGGCGGTTAGGGTATCTGTAAATTCATTTTCTTGACCTCTGTTTGATTCAATTCCATTCTTCTGTTCTGTCTCCCTCTCCCTTTGTTCGATTTTTTCAAACTAAAAAAAAACCCTAATTTACCCTATCCTGCAAGAATCATCTTCAACTTTTTCTTGTTGCGATTTCTGAGAAAAAAAAGCCTTGTGATGGGTGCGCCGGAGAAGACAACTACTTCCAACAATAATTCGATGCAGGTCAGCGCAGTTGCTCTTTTTTCCTTACTGGTCTTCACATAATTCTTTTGCTTTTCTTTTCCTTTCCTTTGATTCTTATTTATGTCTCTCTTTTGGTGATGAAGTTTTTGCAAGTTCTTTGGATGTCGATTTTAAGGTCTAGCTTAGTGTTTTTGGCAGATATCGGAAAGATACATAGCGGCATATAGTTCGGTTTGTTTATTTGGTTATGGATACGCGAGTTGCCTCTTTGTTGTTGGAGTTTGACTAATGGAGTTGGGTTGCCTCAGTTGGACCCTGGGAAGGGTAGTTTGCGTTGTTTTCAAGACTGCAGTTTTTGATTTTTCTTAGCCCTAGAAAGGAATTGGGACTTTTTTTAAGTTTAATTGCTCTCAAATTTTAGCTTGGAGCTTAGAGTTATCTTCACATGATTTTTATCTAAACATGTCCTATGATCATCCCGTTTGTGGACTAATGACTAATCCCTCTATTTCAGTAGGTTTCATTTTGCATGGAGTTGGGTGATGGTAAGTAGAACATGAAAGTGATGCACTGTTATTATGGTTTTTCATTTGCCCTTCCACTGGTGTGCTTGCTTTTAGAATGCAAAATGAAAAAGTGTGGCCCTTTTGGTAGTTCAAGCAACTAGGTTATAGTGCAAAAGCGCTACTTACTATGCGGAGCTTGAGCATATAGTCAATGAAATAGGAACATATTCAAAAGAGAGCACAAAATTGGAACGCCAGTAGTATCTTGTGAACATAGTATATTAGCTAATTTCTGGCACTACTTTACAGTTTTACAATTAGTTTACCCGAACTTTTTTATTTGCAAAATGCATGTTGAGCAGTTCGTATGGCTGTGGCCTTTCAAAGAAAGAAGACAAAATTTGTTCTTGGGTTATCTCTTGATATGAAAACGGTGGATGATGATATTGCTAGACATAATTGTACGAGTTAGTTTCGTCAACTGGCATAAAGCTGTTCACTTTAACTTCTTGCCTGTACTCAGGTCATTCTAGTTGAGCCATGTGTTGGAACTGGTAAGGATTGTAGTGGGGTGTGTGTGCCAATGCGATTTTCGAAGTTGAAATCTTCTACTAGGAGTAGTGTTTCGAGCTAAATATTGGAATTTATGGCTGATACTCCTTGGAGTTGCTATTACGATTTTGCGGTCGTGTTAGTGATTGTTAAGCTATAATTCTCTATAAGGGGGTTTGCTTGCAATGCTGATCACTAGTAGCGACATGTGCTTTTGGGTTTATTTACAGACGATTATCCCCTTATTAAGTTGTTGAAGCCTTTCAAGTCTTGATATCTGGATAAAAAGTATTATAAGATGACCTTAGTTTGGCTACCCAATCTATATGAGAAGGAATGAATGTCGGAGTATTCGGGAGGGAGACTCTTATCTGTTATAATATGTATTTTTAACACTCTGTCTGAACTTTGGATGGTTAACTCATGGATTTGGGGTGGATACATTCACTTGAGTTTGTTGTCTGTGATGCCTGCTGCGGTAGACCTGCAAGTTAGAAGTAGGTGGAAGAAATGGTCAATATGATTCCACACCTCTAATTTAGAAATGAAAACATTGTTCTTAATATATGAATGATACAAGTAGAAACCTTCTGTTCTTTTTCTAGCACATACAATCTCTCTCCCCTATCTGGCTATCTCCATCTATGTTGTTGCATTCTGCTTTTTATTCAGTCTCTCACTGGACATTCTCTTTAAACTCTCAACATCCTAATGATGATAGTTTCTTATATATTTCTTGATCCTGATCTTAACATACTCAGTTTTGGATTTTAAGGTGAGGTTTTCCTATTGTGTTGGTTGGTGGTTAAACATAGAGAGCTTTGTAACTGTTTGGCTGTTTTCTGGCATGAGTGGACCGTGTGGGTGTGGCCTTGGCTATCACAGTTTAGGCGAATGATTTTTTTTTTCCAGGCTGATTAGAGAATTCCTGACAAGACATTGAATTTATGTTGTCATTAACTGCTTTTAATTACATATGGGTGGATAGGATTCCTTTGTATTTCATAAATCAAGATTAAATTTCTTTATTTTTTTCATTACCATTGGTGTATCTTCTCTTTTGTGTGGGCTTGGGGGGTAACTCACCCGTACAAATTAGTGTGATGAGGTAGGGTATTAAGTTGATCGAGTTGGTGAACGGTCTCCTTGTTGATTGCAATGGTGGTTTGTGACAGGGGACATTGCTTGCTTTGCATTGTTGCTAATTAGTTAAATTATGGTGTTTAAACATTTCGTAAGTTTGAGCCATGTCAGCTCTACCTCTCTTGTTTTTGTCTTATTTCCTTTCTTATCATGGCCTTTTGGAGTCCAAAAGTTCCTTTTCTCCTGTGAAATGGAAGCTTGTCTAAGTTATTTGGATTTTTTTATTATTTTATGCCATTTATTGTTATAGAAGTGGAATATTCATTGGTTGCAATCCCTTTTTTCATATTTAGAAGCACAAAAGAGAAACTTCAAATCCATTTCGGTGGTTGGAGGTATGTACAAACAATGGAAATAAGAACATGTTAGTTAAAGAAAATAATTTTATATCTAAAGACTAGGGTCTGTATGGGTACATAAGTTTGTGCCTTTGGTGGAAAACATAATCTAGAAACGATCATCTTAACCATCAATACTGTTAGATTCAGTTGATAGATTAACTCCCTGACAACATTTGTGGCAATGCATGCTCATCATGCAACTTTCTTGTAATGTTTGTTGCTTCATTTTGAATATTTAATTGTCATAAAACTTTTGGTTTAGGTGAAACAGGCTGCTTTAAATGTGGTTTTGTAACAGTGGTCTTCATGCTGCAACACTTGTCTATGTCATGTTACTTTTTTTGGCAGGCATCTTCGTTTAAAGAAGTCTATTTGGATCTATTCTAAATCTTGGCTTTTATTTCAAATCAGGATAATCATCCCACTGCACTTTTGAACCAAGTCAAATTGTACTATGTATCTGGGTAAAAAGCTTGAATATGAGACTATATGATCATAATATAACACACTATATATATAGGGGCAGGTTCAAATAAAAAGGCTAAATATCGTGAGAAGGTAAGAAGGAAAAAAATTAAGAAAAGGTTCGTATGTGAATCACTGAAAAAATCTGAAAAAAAAAATCTATTTGAAGATGCGTATGTGAACCAACATCACATATTATTCATATGGGTTCACATATGCATCTTCAAATGGTTTTTTCAATGATTCACATATGAACCTTCAATTAATCTTCCCTTCTTACGATATTTAGCCTTCTTATTTGAACCTCCCTATATATATATCAATTGCATGCGGGATGTGTTCACACGTAATGTTCAAGTAATGATGTCTTAGTTTTGCCATTATCTCTTGGCAGTAAACCTATAATAGAAAATATTTATGTGGAGAATTATTTGCCACCTCCGTAAAATGACCGACATCTTTCACATGCATTTGCTATAGAATGTTTGATAAGCCCTACAGGGACCTCACTCTAGTTGTTTTCTTGTAGTAACATTAGCATTGAGAAATAGCTGAAGCCTAGATACTACAAGTAACTATTGCATTTGTGTTAGCAAGAACATACATTTGTTATTTGCATGCAATAGACACATGCATGTACATCTGTTCATTCTCCCTAAAAACCAACCGACTAGTGCAAAATTAAAGCTGGCGAAATGAATATTCTTGCAGTTTCTAGATTGTAGACAGATCTATATTATTCATATGGGTTCACATATGCATCTTCAAATGGGGGTTTCAATGATTCACATATGAACCTTCAATTAACCTTACCTTCTTACCTTCTTACGATATTTAGCATTCTTATTGAACCTCCCTATATATATCAATTGCATGCGGGATGTGTCACACATAATGTTCAAGTAATGATGTCGTAGTTTTGCCATTATCCCTTGGCAGTAAACCTATAATAGAAAATATTTAAGTGGAG
This sequence comes from Arctium minus, assembly GCA_954870635.1. NCBI lineage: Eukaryota > Viridiplantae > Streptophyta > Magnoliopsida > Asterales > Asteraceae > Arctium > Arctium minus. The sequence continues at coordinate 117,884,883 of OX941084.1, read as the reverse complement.
AATTATTTGTCACCTCCGTAAAATGACAGGCATCTTTCACATGCATTTGCTATAGAATGTTTGATAAGCCCCACAGTGACCAAACTCTAACATTAGCATTGAGAAATAGCTGAAGCCTAGATACTACAAGTAACTGTTGCATTTGTGTTCGTAAGAACATACATTTGTTATTTGCATGCAATAGACACTTGCATGTACATCTGTTCATTCTTCCTAAAAACCAACTGACTAATGCAAAACTAAAGCTGGCGAAATGAATATTCTTGCAGTTTCTAGATTGTAGACAGATCCATATCTTATGCGATGGTGTTCCCTACGTCAACAATTATTACTTATGGGTCCATTGGGCAATTGGATATGAATGAAATAATCATGCCATACGTGGTTGTGAAAATGCTTTGACAAGGTTAGGCTGTAAGCCGATCTGTTATGAAGCATTACGTGGTTGCTTGACAAGCTGATGTTATTACTTTCCATGTCTAAGGTAGGAACCTTGATTTTAGTGTACCTGGACATAGAGGATCTTCTTATTTGATTTGCAAGTGTGTATGTCTTTATCGAAGACATGATATCTTCTTTACAAACTTGACAAGAGGAAAGATCAGTTTCATCACATTGATCTCTGTAGTTCAACACAAGTGACAAGTCTAATCATAAGAAGATATGAGCTAACAACAATATATGGCATGGAAGTTTATATTTGAATCCTATTTCAGCAAGAACTCAGCATTGAGAGACCGACTTGAAATATAGATGTTGTGACCTAGTACTTGCCAAACACATTTTGCCAGAGGAACTGCACTTCACCATTTTTATCTGCGTTGAATGATTTCATTTTCAGTACAACCTTTCATTCTTCAATTATGTTACTTTAATGCCAAATCCAGAATGTTTTACAAAATCATTGATCATCATAGCAATGCCTTCCTTGACAATTCTCTGTTTATACAAGCGTGTTTCTACAAATATTCTTTACCAGATGACCTGGTTTCACATAGGAGGCCTCTGTGTTTAAGTTGTTTTTATGAAATGATATTATTTAAGTTGCCGAAGCTTTTGAGCTTGGTTCACTTTAGGTGGGGTTCTTTTTTGTCTACTCTAGCTGGTCTGCTATAGAAGGCAGTCTGCCTTTATTGTTGTTACTGCTTTCTATAGATTTTCTTTTATCTGTGTGCTTTGTCTTTAGTATTGGCATCTCTTATTGACTGAACAGTGCTCTTCCTGTAACTGTTTTCATATAGCGTGTTAAGGTATACCGACTCAATGATGACGGAAAATGGGATGATCAAGGGACTGGTCATGTCACCATTGACTATTTGGAGGTTTGTCATCATTTGGTTTCTAAAACATGTAAAACACTTTATTATGAACTTTAAGTTCCTGCTTTAAGTAACTTTCTCAAAGTGACACTTAAACTAATGTAAATCAGAGATCTGAAGATTTGGGCTTGTTTGTCATTGATGAAGAAGACAATGAAACATTGCTTGTGCACCGCATTAGCTCAGATGATATATATAGAAAGCAAGAAGGTACTTCTAATTTTAGAAACACACTCTGGTTCTAATTATCTTCTGATTCTGCTTGCCACTAGTCTGCACCATTCCGCCTGATGATGTGCTTATGCTTATTAGCTAAAGATTCTGTTTGTTATTTCTTTGTGTTGTTTCCTTCTGCTATTCCAGATACAATAATATCGTGGAGGGATTCAGAGTATTCAAGCGATTTAGCTCTTAGCTTTCAAGAGACAACAGGGTGCTCATACATATGGTAAACTGTAAATTTTATCATCTTTTAGTGGTTGTCCTTGTATGTACTTCTCTTCTATTTATGATTTGACCGTTTTAGTTGCATTGATTTTTTTTATTTGGAAAAGGAGTTGCATTGATTTTTAATTGATATTTTATCCAGGGATCATATTTGCAATGTGCAACGGAATCTGCATTTTAATACCCTCAGCAGTAAGTGTTGTGATTTATATATCGAATCTCGATCTCGAATTATGTGACTTGTTGCTGAAGCAAGTGTGATAATTTTCTATCTTTGATTTTCATTCACTTTCCTGTCAATGCTCCATTCAAATTTGGTTGTGTTTGATATTCAACGTTGGCCTATTTCTGTTTTGTGGCATAAGCTTCATGACCATGCGGCAGTTTGATTATTAATTTCAAATCTCCATACTCAATTTGGCTCTAATTGCTCACAATGCCAGCAAGTATTTTTTTCCGGACTTCTACTTTTGATTAATTTGTAGACTAAGATGTATGGAACCACCAATTATTATTTATTAATCTTCTCTCGTTTTGTTGTCTTTTTTGTTTGTCTTTGTGGAATTGTTGGTTGTCCTGCATTCAAATTTCAAAGAAAACCTCAATCTATTGGTTTCATTTTTTTCTGCATCTCTCGTTGTCATTACGTGGCCTCATCAACTGTGGTTTATTGTAATACCACTTTGTTACCAGATGTTTCAGGTTAAAGTCATAAAAATCAACCTTAGAACCCTTGATAAAAAATGTTGAAAACCGTCGTCTTTGTTTGCAAACTTGATTTCTCAGTACATGAGTTCTTCGATGACTTCATCAAGGATAGGTAGAGTTTCTTCAGAGGTGGAACTAGTGGTTGTTGTGCTGTTTATTGTTATATTTCCTTTTTTCTTTTTATCATCACAAGCTAGACCTTCTAGGGTCTTTGGATTCTGCCATGCATGGTAGGATGATTTTAGATGTGAAGTGATTGGTTAGTTGTAAACATTAAGTGATATGAGTGATTACCTAGCAAATGCAATACCATAATTTCTTCTGATCTGAGGTCTTATGAGTTCTGATAATATTTTTAAGGTGATGCATTGTATATATGGTGGTTAAATAATGATATCTTACTATTATATGTGAAAAGTGTACACACATTGTGTGTGTATAAATATTTATTGAAATGGATATTAGCACTTACAAGCTACCAGTATCATATCCGCAATGAGTTTGACACCTCAAACGACATGAGATATTCAAATACTTGAGGGGGCTTAAGAATTCATTATTGACATTTAAGCTGGTATCAAAGAGTCATCAAAAGCTGTTAGACGAGTGGAACTAGGACTTTGGGAGTGCAACTCTTATAAAGACTTGTTCTGTCTTGAAGTACAAATGTCTTCTTTAGGAACTTGCTTAACTTGTCTTCCATGCAGGTCATTTTCCTTTTCAGATTCTCATTTATTCAAGAGATGCATTTTGAAAGTTCTAATAAATATCCTTTGGTTTCCCTTCTATCCCTGACGTAAACTATGGATTTCTCTCCAGAATTATATCCATGTGGAGGAAGCTCTTATTTTGAAGATTTGATCTTGTTGCAAGACATTACGTTCTCAATAGAACTTCTCAACTGTGTTTTTTTGTATTAAAGTATTTGTAAAAAAGTCATTGATGGAACTAGGCTCTCAAAACTGTGTAAAAATTATTTCATTGTACTCGAGTAGAATGCCTTTTGCTAGTATTATTCTACTTCATTTTAAATGGGTACAGCCTTCAATTCATGATGCTTTGTAAGTTGATATTACATTATATTACTTGTTCAGATGAGACATATCATGGTGCTAACAGTGAGTTGAGGGAGTTGCCTGAGGTAGAGCTGTCAACACTTCCTTCAATACTTAAGGTTCGGACTAAAAATCCAAGTACTTTGTGTTGAATTTTGAAAATTATGGTAGTTTCTGGAAGCAAACTTCTTTCTCAACAATGCTTTGTTTTGGTATGTTCACTTTCAATATGTATCCATAGCTCACCACGTACAGGGTCTCCTGAACATCTCTTAACCCTTGTGTATGATTGTTTTATCTTGCAGGTTGTGGTTGACAGTAGCATTACTGATCAGTTATGTGTGACAGAGCTCATACTACATGACGTATGCTATTCTCAATCTCTCTCCACTCAGTAGATTTAGAGAAACTTGCATGTCTGTCAGTTTACCTAGATTTTGCAGCCATATGGTGCCAGTGATTTTCTTGATATAAAAATGAGATGTATATAGAGTAGAGACTAAGAAACGCAATAACAGTGCTTAACTTGAAAGAAACGTTGGGAGAATATCTCTGCCCTTTACCCCAAGCCAGATGTTTCTTTAATGTAGCGTAATGCGACATCTGCTATTTATATATAAGATTGTTGATTCATTTGCGGCGAAGAACAACTTTATTCAAGAAAAGAATAGGGAAGTGCAAATAGAAAAAAAGAAAGGGAGACAAGTAAGAACCAATCAGGGAATAGTGTCTTGACATCTGCCAATAGAATGTAAAAAGGAAGAAAGACATTTTTGAGTGTAAATTAGATGCAACTGCACTATTTGTGGACCTCCACCAAGTAGTCAAGACGTAGATCATATTTTTCTTAGAAAAATTGATAGGTAGTCCTAAGTAGATATAATGTTCTTCTATGTACATGATCAAGAGAAAATCATAAACCATGTTGCTACAGTCAACTTCCATGTGGATGCAGAGGGACTGCCATGACTTCCTAAATAATAATGTCAATTGATATAAGGATCCACAGGGCGGTATAATGTGCGAACATTTTATTACAGAGAATGACATCCCCATAATGACTAATTAGATTCTGTAATAGGTTCACTCATATAATATCTTGAATGTAGCAAAAAAAATTGTCGTTAGATCCTCATCAGTGGTTTCGCATCGAGTAGCAATTCTGTTACCTATGTCTCATAAGGACATGCTCTGCCAACCAAGGCCTATGAACCTACGTGTTTGCAGAAGTCTTGATCTTTGTATGGAACTGAACATTTAGATTATTGCAACTGATCGAAAATAGATTACTTAGAGAGATAAAAAGTAGTTGGGTGAAGGAATAATGATATAAAAGTCTGATATACTGTCTAATTTCATTATAACATAAGATCAGGTTGAATTTTGTAGTTAAAATTTCAATGAGTTTGGTTTTGATGGTTGTACAGTATCTATGTCTTGAAAGTTGAAAATAATTCCAAAAAATATTGCGATGACTTGTATTGATATCTAGAGTGAGCATTGTGTATGGCCTCTCTGTCTATTGTGGATGCATGTATATATACTCATTTTTGCGTAAGAATCAATTTTTGCTGAAGCAAATGTTCCCATAAAATATTGCATCTGTCAAGAGTTATGAATGCTAGTATGCAGTGAGTAGAAGATAATAGTCTCCACTCTCCCCAGTCAATATATGACGTCTTCTTCATAGTCGGGTGTTACATACTCCTGTTCATTGACCCCAGTAAATAATTCGTACCACCTTGATTTCTAATGTATAAAAGAACGATGCTACATGGATTCTTAGTACTACTTAATTATGCAATTCTCATTTATACTGCATGACGGAGGTATAACAGTCATATTTTACTTGATCTGCATAAAACATGGTTGGTGTGTACAGTGTACTCATTGAACTTGGATGTTAGTGTTTATTAAGGATGGTAATTAAATACAATATTCCCCTTCATCTCCATTACATGTTAATTGCTTAGCCTCAAAGTTTTCAGTTCTAAGGTTTATGCTTCGTAAATCCTTAGAAGTCTTATGGCTTGTAAGACTAATTGGACTCACAGAGTTTCATGGACCTATAACTTGTGCAGCAAAAGTTTTTCCGGAAGTTGATGGATTTGTTCAGAGTGTGCGAAGATTTGGAGAACTATGATGGCCTTCACATAATATACAAAATTGTCAGAGGGATCAGTTAATACCCACACACTCATATTTTATAATCGGTATTGAATAAGTCTTCTTTTTCGGGAAGTGCTGACTTGATAAATTCTTACTGCAGTTTTGCTCAACAGTCCGCAGATCTTTGAGAAAATATTTTCTGATGAACTAATCATGGATATTGTGGGATGTCTTGAGTGTAAGTTGTATCTCTGTCTTAAATTTGATGCGTTGGGTGTGTGGCTTTGTGGTTATAGTTCCGAATTCATGCTTGTCTCTTGGTTTATTATTTCCAATCATTATGCATATTGGGAATAAGTATGGTTGTTTATTTTACCCATAAGCAGTAAAATTTAACACCATTATGCCTTAATTGCTAGTTTGACATATGTAAATGACTTGCTTTAGAAGCTTGTCTCTTGTTTAGTTCTTTCTAATCATTATGCTTGTTAAAGAATTATAATTGTCATCATTTTACTCATGAATACAAATACATTGACTTCATTATATTGTAAATGCTAAGTGAAGCCTTACATTCCCCAATAAGTCTGCTGTGTACATAGAGCAACTTGGTTTAAAAGTATTGCAGGCTGTGTAGTCATGGACTCATGGTCGAAGGTTAGTCAAGGTGATTGGCAAGAGCCTGGAGGTATAGGTAACATGGGGTTTTAAGTGTGGAAGCCTAACAATATATTTCGAAATTGACTTTAAAAGTTGAGTCATAGCCCAAGGCTTAAAATGAGTAAATGGAAAAGTTAAGCACGCAAATGGATAGATATATAAGACATCACACAAATTGAATGATGTTAATACCAGGCGTTACAACGCGGACATTCGCCATGCTGCGGTTCCCTCCGGTCCGTTCCCGGGTTGGGTTAGGGGAACATCCAAAACTTACAATGTTAGGCACAAAAAAAAATAGATAGATTATGAAGTCACTACAAGTCAAAAGAACCATCAATATACATAGCAAAATTAACTAGGCTAGAGTATTACACCACAATGAACAAATTTGGAACAGAAATCAAGTAAATTGACATGATATTTGTTTCTATTCGGTAGTTCTCCTAAAGACGTATTTACACTTGTTTATGTCGTCTGGAATTCTCAACGGAATACTATGTTGAAGTCCGTTCATTTTCGTTGATGTGCATTCAACCTGATCATGGCTTGTAGGTTGATTTCCCTTATAATTTAGAAACCAAGTACACTCTATAGTTAGTAGCATAATCATGAATGTAAACATGGTTTTATTTATTATTTTTATTGCAGTGCAGAGCTCTATTCTGAAGGTTAGTTAAAATTGGGATATATTGAGAAGACATTGAATTTTCTTTTGGAAACTTTTTGTTGGTATTCAATAGGAATGCGATTTAAAAGCATTTTTCGTTGATCCTATTGGAGAGTTGTGGACAAGGGATCTTGTTTAGGTGATAAATTGGTGTAATTCAGCTGCTTAGATAAGTAACACTGTGAAAGTATTAAGGCGAGTAGAGTATTCCATGCAAAGGAAGAAGGCCCCCTTGCTTTGATACAATTCCTCACAGATTGATCATTATGCTGACAATGCCTTGACAAAGGTGAATTTATGTCACAAACCTCTTCCAAGAGGACTTGACTAAAGCAACATTTAATTGGGCTAAGATACATGCTTGAGGAAAGGGGACAAAGGCCGATGAGTAGATTATGTGTGCTGTGTTATGCTTGTGGCTTACCAATGAATGTGTTGCTTTAAATTGCTATAAAAAACATTCAACTCAAGTTCTTTCATCTGTCTTACGTCATCCAACCTAATTCATTATACTGGAAATAACAAATGCAACTAACTCTGATTTATCATCCCTTTTTATATGTTATGCATCGTGAATATTATTTCGTTGGTTTCTTGATCATGCATCAACTATACCGTATTCGTCATCTGGAGTATTTTGCTGAGAAGCTATCAGATCAACTATGTTGTATGGTACGATGTGTTGGGCGATGAAGAAGGCACTTGAGAGGAAGATAAGAGGCAACTAAAATGTGGATGCTCAGATGGACCTGTGACCGGACCATGCTGGACATGATACTGAACGAGGTCTTTCTAACAGAGTTGGACTAGTTAATTTGTCTAATATGGATAAATTAAGAGAGGAAAGTCTTCCATGGTTTGGGCATGTTCGTAAGAGACAGTTGTCAGCACCGGTAAGGAGGGTGGAGAGAGTCAGAGTCGAGGGGGTGAGGAGGGGTAGGCGGAGGGGGATATGGATGAGCAACTGCGATAGGACACGGCGTCTCTAGACATTTCGGAAGACATGGCCTTAGATATAGGGGTTTGTAGAGACACAGGATTAGGGTAGCAGATTGTGTGCAAGGACATGTGGATAATTGGGGTAAAGGAGGGGGTGGAGAGGTAAAGGGGCTGGGGAGGTTGGAGAGGCAACAGGTAGGTATCAGTGCCCTAGGATAGGGGAGAGTTAGAGAGTCGACGGCTTCTTCATTTTAGTTAGTTAGTGGTTTTGTATCTTCTTCTAGGCCTTTATTGTCCTTGCATGCTTTATTATTCTTCCATTTTACTTGTTCTTTGACCAAGTTTATCTGTTTTTTTATCATGTACTTTTTATTCTCCTTTTTTTCTCAAACTTTTGAAAACATTTTTTGGTCGCAAAATCATTTTCTCATATCCTTTTACAAGTCATGGATCTTCACGGAAACAACCTTTCTACTGTATGTGAGATTCGCTAGCTTGGTTGGCTTGGTTTGTTTTTGCGGTGGAGAAACTTTAAGTAGCAAAAAATCCTGTGGCACTCTAGAATACACATAAACACATGCAATACAAGCTTTTCTCTTCTTCCTCACCCTCTATCATGTTCAGGCATTGTACCACATGCTCTCGAGCGTGACTTGGCCTGCCTTATTTCTCAGTATTCATATACGGATTTTTTTTTCTTTTTCATAGACCTCGTGCATAAGTGCTTGTTCCAGAAAGAGGATGAGTATTACATATAGTTTTATACATGTGGTGTTTTTGTAAAAATGATTTATCAATTATGATCCCAAAGATAAATAGATACGATTTTTGTGAGATAGATATCAAAACAATTTGAAGGAAAAAAAATCCAAGTGGTCTAGGCCTCAATTTTATGGTAATAGGTTGCAAGCAGAGTCATATTTTTTAAACTTTCAAAATCTGTGATGTAATTCAAATGTGGCGACATACAGCCATTTTGTTCCAAATGATGCTCCGGAAAGTATTTCAAGATGTTGCTTATGTGCACTTGATTGTAGATAGCCAAGATTGGAAATTGATTCATCAAGTGTTTCCACTTTCCACTCAACCAGGTGTTAAGGAATTTATAATTCCTTTCCTACTCAACTTTCTTATACAGATATGTTACTCGTGCAATAGATTCAGCCTTTGGGTGTTACTGCGGTGAAATTATCCACACCCAGCTCGATAAAAGCAATAAGCATAGAAAAAGAACACTCATCTGTGTGCACAATTGTGTTACTTCGTTTGGTTCGTTGGATGATTATAACTTATTGCTTTGGAATATCACTCATAGTTGCTGCTTTATATTCTTGTGCAGATGACCCTGATGTACCTCACGTCCATCATCGCAACTTTCTAAAAGAACATGTTGTGTTCAAGGAGGTAATTATTTCTGCTGTGTTTTTACTGACAGCTATGTGCCAATGATGATGCTGAACAAAAAAGTATCTTCTTTCAGTACATCTTATAGTCTATTTTTTTTTGTAACATAACACTCATGTAGGCCATACCAATCAAGGATCCCCTAGCATTGTCAAAGATACATCAAACATATAGAATCAGTTACCTCAAGGTAAAATCTCGAATGCTACCTCATAGATTAGTTCCTGCTCTCTGTTGTGAAATTCTAACATATTTCACTTCTCTTAGGATGTTGTTTTACCTAGAGTATTGGATGAGGCCACATTTGCAAGCTTGAATTCCATAATCCACTCAAATAATGGAATGGTGAGACTATTACATTTCACTTCTGCAATCTTGAGCCTTGATTGTTATCCTATATCTGATATTTATTTTTTCTGGGTAGGTTGTTACTTTGTTGAAAGATGATAGCACCTTTATTAAGGAGTTGTTTACGAGGTTAAAATCCCCTTCCACAGCTCCTGACTCCAAGACGAATTTGGTAAACAAGGATTCTTGATGCTTTTTATGTTTTGTTTTCTTCAAAACTTGGAAGTCCATTTCGATTGCTACATTAGTAACACGGGGTTATATGTTTGTTACAGTTTTTGGTTTAATATTTACTTGCCTCTTTCCCTATCCCCCCAATCAATTGGTGTCATCACTAGTTAGTACATCCCTGATTTTCTAAAATCAGATAAGTGCCATAGAAGTTTCTTTTTGAATAACTATTTATGTTTCTCTATGATATAGGTGTATTTCTTGCAAGAATTTTGTAATCTAAGCAAGAGCTTGCAGATGGTCCAGCAACTCCGTTTGTTCAGGTATGCTTTCTGATATTGTTTCAACTTTACTCTGTGTATGCATTATGAATTCCTAACAAAAGTCTGCATGTTTTGATGCTTTAGGGATCTCGTGAATGAAGGCATATTTGATGTCATTGCTGATATTTTTCAGAGTCAAGATAAGAAGCTCATTCTGACTGGGTAAACAATTTGTATCTCTCTTTTCCTAATGCACTTTATTTTAATTGGCTCGTAAATTAGTACTTATAGTAGGAAAATCTGATGGATGCAGGACAGACATCCTCATGCTTTTTGTGAGCCAGGATCCAACCTTGTTGCGTTCGTATGTTAGTCGGCAGGAAGGTGTCTCACTGATTGGGCTTTTGGTATGTAAGACATCATATGTACATAATTGAATTTCTTATGTTGATATTGGAGGCTCGACAAGCTCTGGATGCAAATCTTCATATATCATTTTAGTATACTATAAAGCATTTTGCAAGAACTCATAAAACAAGTTATTAAGCATTAAGTACTGTTTACTAATACAAACATTTTAAAATTCAAGGTTACACGTTATTATAGCATATGGTTAACTTCTTAAAATGTTATGTTATAAGTTATAACTAAATAAAACCAACTTATAAACTTCATAGATCTATCTCATTTTTCTAAATCTAAATTATCTTAAATAGAATGAAGTTTCTAACTAAAATTATATGAAAAGCGAGTACTTGATTCTCTTTAATTTCATGTCTATATCGTTACATCTTTTTCCAATTTTTCTGACTGGGTTTTTAAAATTTCGATCACATGTGGGTATGTTCATACTAACATCCTTTCTATGTTATAATACACTTCATTTTTAAAATCTTTTAAGATTCAAGTTTACGACTATATATTGCATGCACACAACTTCTTAAAGCTCCACATATATAATTAACCAACCAACTAATAAGCATTTCAAATACATGATAAACGTTGAATTATACAAATACCCGTAAAAATATAATCAAGAGGAACAGAAAATATATTGAAGCATGGAACAAGATTGAGGGTTCGAGTTTTCAGCTTCATGTTGCATTGCGTGAGTCCACTTCTAGTATTTATGTAAGAAGAAGGAACATTTGGTACTATGCCAATCGAAGGTTATCATCAGTGACTTCTTCGTCGTTCTTGCTGTCTTAAGTTCTCTTTGTTTCTATTTTGTCCTCTTTAGCTTATAACGAGGATGAAGCTATGTTGTAGCCGGGTAGCATGATTGTTGATCAGAAACCTAGCAGTGTGTCTAGTTGTACACCAACAGATGATGTGGATGTTATAATAAATACATCTGATTTGGGAATTAAAGGATGCCCAAGAAAGAATAACGAAAGTTTTACATCTAACTTTATTCAAGTTTAGAAGTTCTTGTTTTCTTAAGCACATTGATAAATACGATGCATGCATAGGAACCCTGTGCAAATGAAAAGAAAAACAGAAGAATATTCGTTATCGGTTGAGGGCATGTTCATATGTCTCTTATAACTATATATTACGGAATCCAAAGACGCCTCAAGTTTTTTGCCCGACATATTTTTGGACCACAAAGCAGCCTCATCTCGTAAATCTTTAACATGTAGTTCCCTCTTTCCTGTGCCCCTAAATAGTTTGTCATCCTTTTTGTTGGACAATGGAACAGTTGTGGGGTGGGAAATGGTTATCACAATAGGTTGATATTTTAAAGGGCTTTGTAGAGCAAATTAGGGTATCAAGTCAAAACTCAACTTGTGCGAGTAAATGGCTGCATAAAGTTTTTTTGGATTTTGCATTGATTATTCAGCGCAGATTATGTACCCCATTGTGAGGTTGGATCATCCAATCAGCCAGTTGGTATTAACGCAAGCCTAAATTTGTTACGATTTGTAGCTTGTCACTTCTGGGGGACAAAGAAATGATCACAATTCTTTTTCTACCTGCATTGTTATATCACATGATAGACCAAACTATTTTGCTGTTGTAGCAATCTGTTTTTAAAAAACCATCCATTGGCAGCTGTGAAATAGAGTGTTGATGTATGCAAGTGAGCGGACATTTTGAACGTTTAGGTTCTGCTATAACAAAATAACTGATGTCTGTTGATGTTCAGTGGCCTAAATACTAATATTGTTTTACAGACAGGATTTTGACGTGTTATGACCCAGACCCTTCCCCTCCTTTTCCCTTTTGTACATGATTCACCATTGTATATCGATTTGTTCTCCAATGGTTCTGATTTTTTATGGAGACACTGAGTAAATGAAATGTTGGCTGCTTCTGTTGCCATGAGCCTAACATAGGCAGATAATTGTTTTGTGACAGGTAAAAGGTATGCTTAAAGATTTTGGGGATGATATGCATTGCCAATTTCTTGAGATAATCCGAAGTCTTTTGGATACCTATTCTCCAGCAGGACAGGTTGGGCTTCTTGTACTTCTTGGCAAGGTTGTTTAATCAATTTTCTAGTTATCGTAAGTTAGGTATCTAATGATGAGTTATATCCTTTCATGGAAAGCTGAAATGTTAATTCTGATCTGTAAGTGCGCAAGTAAAGCTCTTTTCCATTGGGGTTGAGGGTTGAGTTGAGGATAGAGGGTTATCTCCACATCATATAACATGGGCCACATCTTGTTGAAAGTTCATACTTATGTTAAATACTAGGTACTTAGTGTATTCTATAGAACACAGAGACATGGACTGAAAGGACAAAAAAATATTAAACATGTCTTACACACTGATTCATAGCCCCCGTGTGGCTATGAATCATATTACAGACAACTTTTTTGCACACACTGATGGGGTATCCTGTCGACTGTTAAAACGGTTTGACCATGATACCTTAGAACATTCATTTGCGGATACCCAATAATTGGCAACAGCAATTCAATCATTTGGTAAAACTCGGTAACTTGTAAGAGCTTGCATCGAAGGAACACACGGCCACATGTTATCTAAATGGTTATACTGGCCTTTTAGAAACAGATTGGTGGTTAGATGCTGATAATGTAAATGCATGCCTTCCTGCACAAAAGTTCTAGGATGAAAATATCGGTAACTGCTAAGAGCCTGCATCAAAGGAACACAGCCACATGTTATCTAGAAGGTTACATGGCCTTTTAGGAGCAGATTGGTGGTTAGAAGCTGATAACTAAAATGCATGCCTTCCTACACAAAAGTTCTAGGATGAAATTCTCTTACACTGAACACAGGGATCTTCAATTGCTTTCCATTTCATTCTGTACTTCTATTGTATTTCGATGTTCCTGAAAACAATGCTACACTGGACACAGGCAGTTACCCTTAATTGGAACTTTTTTTTTTCTCATCTGTAACACTTTGCATCCGACCCTTTCTTTGATGTGTATGATTATGTTGCAGAGAGATGCTATTGTTGATATTTTTTATGAGAGGCACTTGGATCAGCTACTTGATGTCATAACATCATCATGTCCTCCATATGGCGCTGCACAGGCTGTTCATAGATCCACGAGTTCCAATGGAAGTTTTGGGAATCAAACGAGTGCAAAGCCTGAAATACTTCTGAACATATATGACCTCTTATGCTTTTGCGTTCTGCAACATCCTTATAAGATAAAGCAAGTACTTAAACTTTTGCCGTATTTTAGATTTGACTAGAGATAGGGATTTGTTTAACTCATTTTTCTTTTCTGGTTTGCAGGTCCAATTTTTTGCTTAGTGGTGTAATAGAGAAAGTTCTAAGTCTGACTTGTAGAAGGGAAAAATATCTTGTGGTTGCTGTTATTCGCTTTGTTCGAACTCTAATTTCACTTAAAGTAAGTAAATCCTTCATGCTTTTCAAGTTAGAGTGACTAATGCGTTGCCGACTCTACAAACCGAGACTAGTAATTAATGTATGCATCACAATGAATTTACATTTCATAATTGTTATTTACTATCTGGGTGGAATTAGTCATATGTGATCATTTATTTTTATTCTTTCCACTGCTAGGATGCCCAACTACATTTCAGTTGATTTGTTACACTTGTATCATATTTTTTAGAACTATAATGATGTGTCAGCTACAAAATAATAATAATGACATGCTTGTTAACGTTTAGCTGGATATGTTTATGTAGAATCTTTCTGGCACTTGAATGGGTAATCTTTCATGATACTTTTTGCAGGATGAGCAACTCATGAATCATATTGCAAAGAACAATCTATTTAAACCGATTATAGATGTTTTTGTTGGTAATGGAAGTCGCTATAATTTATTGAACTCTGCAGTTTTGGAGCTTTTTGAGTATATCCGTAAGGTACTCATTTCACAGATGTCTTGTATTATGACATATGGCTAGTACTATTTGGTCTGATGTCATTGTGAACTCTATGCAGGAAAATCTGAAGATACTACTCAGATATTTAGTTGAAACATATTGGGAGCAGCTCGTCCAATTTGACAGTTTACCTTCCATTCAATCTCTTAAAGTTCGATATGAACAGGTATTTCTATACATATTATCTGAAATGTGAATCGTACATATGCATTTAGAATGTTATTATATCACAATTGGGTCTGCAGGCCATGGAGCAGGCAACCAATCAAACTGGCCCATATCCATTGAATGCAAGAAGACGTGTAGATGAGCGAGCTCTTGAGAAGGAAGAGGAGGATTACTTCAATGAGGACAGGTACTGTTGTCGTTACCATGTGTTCTCCTAAAATAAATGCAACGCGTGTTTGACTTTGGACCTAGTTTGATGAAGTATTTGACTATTAGTCATAAACCTGAAGTACCCTTCAATAATGGCAGCCGACATTGTAATTGTTCATTTATTTTAGGATGGAAGGAGTATAAATTTAGTTCTGACTCCAATAAATTTGTCCAACACCAACTGAATTTGGGCACTCAGCAAGTTTTTGTGTCTTGTAACCTATAGTTGACACTACCAATGTTCTGTACTCATGGGAACATAGGTAATCTTGTTTCAAGTTTTGCCAAAAGGGACATGATGCATTTATTCAGGCCATCCTGTAAAGAGAAATTGATGGAGGGGTAATATACTTAGTTCTGACTATCAGATATTTGTCCAACATCTATATTGCAATTCGGCACTAAATAATGACAAAATAATGGGATCTTGTAAACTGTAGTTGATGCTCTTAATATTTTGTAATTACTAATGGGTAAAGAGGTCATTTTTGGATTCAATTTTGCTTAAAGGGACACAATGCATTCGTTTAATTCGTCCAAAAAAGAAAATTGTTGCATTTATTTTGAGACGGAGGGTGGGAGGGGGGATGTATTTAGTGTCTAGCTACCAGATATGTGTCCAACACCAGGTGTGTTCAATAATATGATAAAATAGTGGAATCTTGTAACATGAAGTCATGCTATTAGTTTTTTTGTAATTACTAATGGGAAAAAGGTAATTTTGTATTGATTTAAAGGGACATGTTGCATTTATTTAGGCTATCCAGAATAGGAAATAGTTGTGTTTATTTTGAGATTTTGGCTTTTTTTTTTGGGGGGGGGGTTATATATTTTTTTAACTACCATATATGTGCAACACCAAGGACACTCAATAACGACAAAATAGTGGAATCTTGTAAATTGTAGTCGGATACTATTAATATTTTGTAATTGCTAATAGGAAACTAAGTAATTTGGAATCAAGTTTTGCTGAAATGGAATGTTGCATTTATTTTGAAATGGAAAAGATGTGTATCTAGTTTCTGGCTACCAGATATCTGTCTATCCTAACAGTGATGAAGAAGATTCCACATCCGCATCAATGCCTCACACAACAAGGGTACGCGCACAACCCAGTTTATCCAATGGATCTGCTGCAAGCTTATCATCACCAAGGTTACTTCTTTTATTCCATTGTTGTCTTACTCTCTTTGTTTCATATTCCATCTGCATTTTGTTGTGATAGTTTAATAGAATTTTTTTTGTGCTCAAATACAATTCTGCCAGTTTAATTTTCTTCAAACTTGCAGTGTAGTGTTATCTTGAGATAATTTGTACTTCCTCGCCTCCATTTTATTGAAATAATATCGATGCGCATGGTAAATTTGTTTTGTGGTAAAAAATTTAAAGATACATTTTAGTCGAAGTGGGACTTACTAAGAAAGGAAAGTGGAACAATCTTTTGGGGTGCAAGTATTATCATGAACATCGACGACCCTTTCCTTTTCGAGATATCTCAGGAATATTACGGCACTTCATAGAAAGATACCAAGCTAAAAGTGATTTGCCAATCATCAATATAGATGCATTGACATATTATTGATCTAGATTCACAAGAAGATTTATTTATTTGTCTTTATTGAAGGGTATTCTATGATTTGCTTATTAGAAAAACTTTTGTAGCACCAAGTGATGGTAAGATTCTTCTGACTTACGCTCTGTCGATTTCTCTTTTTCTAGTCCTAGGCCTGGTGGACTTGTCGACTATGAAGATGATGATGACGATGATGAAGACTACAAGCCACCGCCAAGGAACAAGCCCGAAAAATCTGAAGATGATGAAGGAACTCTAGAATTCAGATTGAAAAGAAAACTTTCCGCTTCCAAACAAGAACCCGATTTGGTAAAGAAACAGAGATTGGGAGGGAAAAACCCCAAGTCAAAAGAAAGCGTTTTTGCTACATTGTGCTCAACTCTAAGTCAAGCCGTATTACCTTCAAAGAAAACACCAAACGCCACAAATTCCCATAATCCTCAAGACATTGACAAGGGACCTGATGAAAAGAATGACAAAGATAAGGGTGATACTAATCTAAATGAGGAAAGAGAAGCAGATAAAGGTGGCATAACAGTTGCTATAAATGGATCTTGAGTTCACAACCGCAGTCTTCAGGCTTTTTTCTGTCAATCTTTTTTGTTTCACTTCAGCCCTATGCTTCCGCGGATGCAATTTTCTTGAAAAAAAGAGAGACCCGAATGGCAGATAAAAAAAGTGAAACATTTCTTAGCAATATTCCCAGTAGTGGTGGGAGAGGATACTGTACAGTACCATTGCAAAGGTGGTGGCGGTGATGGTGGTGGGGGGCGTTACTTCCATACTTTTCCGGTCAGGTAATAAGGTGTTGATGCTATTATTATCTCATTGTATAACGTTATATACTTGTGTTCTTGCAATTTTGCTTAGCTTTGATCAACTTATCGCTCCTCATTGAAGTGGGTTAGTTTTAGCAACAAACGTTAATGTGATAGGATTGGGGTCGTATGATGACGCCCTGTGTAGTGACCACCGTTATATGTGCAAATTTTCCTGTGAAACATTTGCTGGATGTACTTGTTATCTATATGTTGTACATTACTATTTCAAGGGAAGATCAAAACAGCTTTCCCTTATATTTGTTTTTTTTAACAGTTTTCAGATTCTGTGACCAAACCGTATTTGGTGGTAGATTTAGTGATATATATATATATATATATATTGTTTTTGTCTTCCATTTTTACCACCACGAAATCACCCATGTAAAGTCCCTACCCATGGTTTCTTACTCACGAGCTTCTATCAGAGGTCTCGATTGCTTATTTCAGGTTTTCCTTTTTACCCCCTTGACCGTCTTTCTCTATATCGTCCTCACCGTTGTTGTCATCAATCTCTTGCGTATGTATCTAAACCATTATGATTTTGCCCGATAAGCTCAACTCTCAACTGTGTCCAACATAATTCGACCACAAGTTGACTCATTCTCATTTCTAAGCTTCCAACTTCCTCTCATATGTGTTCTTGTTACCACTCCCACCTATATAACATAGTTGGTCTGATGGCTACCTTATAGATTTTTCCTTCAGTTTTAGTGGGACTTTTTTGTCACCATCGACAACTCTCCACTTTAAACAGTCTATCTCTATTATGCAATTTATTACGTCATCCTCTTCCTCTCCTCTCTTTTTTCAAAACTGTGGAGCCTAGATACTTGAATATGTTCCTTTGGAATATCTTCTGGTCTTCGATGTTGACTTTTACCTCCTCGTCAGTATGTTCCTTGCTGAAGTTGCTCGGTTCGTTTTCCATTAAGTCTTGTATGGATAAAGATGTCTGTAATGATAAAGTTGTCAATATAATATATAATAAATTGTTCGTTTGATATGCTGAATAAACAGTTTGAATGTCACAAGTGACTATTTTACCCCTTAGGGGGGGCGTTTGGTTCGCAGAATGTTTTTGGATGGAATGGAATCTGTCAAAGGAATTTGACTTTGAAGAAATTGGAATGGAATGTTGTCAGGTTTGACCACCTGTTTTGGTTGACAGAATTGGAATGAAATCTGTTAAATGAATTGGAATTTTTCTGTTTGATTCACATATTGTAGCTTTAGAATTGGAATGGAGTTTTGGTAAATGACCAAAATACACTTTTTGTTTATTTTAATTTTTTTCAACAAAAATTACTTTAATGAAATAGTCATTAAATGGTTTAATTTTTAACTAAAATTGCTTTGATTATTTTAGCACACGAATGATGATGAGAGAGAGAGGGTACTTCAGAGAGAGGAGAGAGGGAGAGAGGAGGGGGGAGAGAGAGAGGAGAGAGAGAGATAGGGAGAGGAGAGAGAGGAGAGAGAGAGTTGGTGTCTGCTGATAATGTTGAACGGTAGTGGTGGTCGGATGTGGTAGCCGGAGGTGGTGGTGGTGGTGGTGGTGGTGGTGGCTGGAGGTGGTCGATGGTGGCCGGAGGTGGTGGTGCATATTAGGATGAGGGGCAATTTTGTCCAAAAAAATATGACATTTCATTCCAATGAAATACCACCTCCCTCCAAAGGAATGTTGAATTCCTTTATTTGTGGAATGAATTGGAATTCAACATTTCAATTCCTTAAAAAGAATGAACTAAACGATGTAATGGAATCTGGTCAACGGAATTCAACATTCCAATTCTATCAGATTCCATCAGAATCTGCGAACCAAACGCCTCCTTAGTCTATATTTTGGATGGGGATTTAGGGGCCGTTTACAAAATGCTTACCCGGTAAGTGCTTACTGGAGAATTTACCATAGCGGATGAACATGACAAGAGGATAGGATCTTACCAGTAAAAGCAAGGATAAGGATGAAGAGTCTTACCGGGTAAGAGAGAGTGACAACTATTACCCGGGTAAGCGCTTACCGGGTAAAATTGTTGTATAAGATACCATCGTGATGATTAAAATCTACCCGGTAAAGCAAGTTAGTGTGTCGAGTTTTATTGGTAAGCGCTTACCGGATAAACATTTGGGTAAACGGCCCCTTAGTCCCTTAATACCCCGAACTCATTACAATCTATCATGGACTCGATTTTTTGGTAGTGGTATAAGGTCAAGAATAGTTGAGTCGAGCCGGTGTACTGTAGATAGACAAAATAATATAATATTAATTAGACAAAAAAGAAAAAAAAAACGAGAACTTATTAGATTGTAATGGTAACTCTTCGGGGTTTTTTTTCACATTTTATTATTTTGCTTAACGTATCTATATCTGTTTGTTTAATAGTTAATCAAACAAGTCAAAACATTCTCATACTTTAAACTCAAATAATTCTAACCGTATTTCTTGTGTTTTAACGATTAACAAATGTAAGATTTGATTTGAGCATAAGAAATTGTTTTGAAATAAGTTATGTTGAATAAATCTTTAGAAATAATTCTAATTTAAACACATGTTTTAATGTTTTAAGTTTATTTAAGATATTAGAAAATTAGAAAAATAAGACAATTTAAATTTAGTTAAAAGGTTCGAGCTTTAGTTGGTAAATGTAAGCTAGTTTTTTTTTTGAGTTTATTTCAAAAACTCCGTTTGAATGAACAAAACGTAGCTTATAAATTGAAGCACTACTTAAAATAAAAAGTAGATTATAAATTGAAACACTACTTGAAGTAGGATTTCAATTAACTCCAGAAATTTTTATCCACTTTCTTCCAATTATATCATAATAAATAGTAATATAAGTTATTGATTAATATTAGTTTTGAATAACGAATTAATCTTAAACTATTCATTTGTACTAATTATTAATTACTAGAAGTGTACTCGCGCAATGCTGCTAGATACATTACGATTTTAATGTTTCATTTTATTTTCTATTTTTTTGTTGATTTACGTTACGATTTTGGTTGGTTGTGAGAGATTGATAATGATTTTTTTATATAAATTTGTTTAATTTAGACTTAATAATATAATGTAATTTATTTTGGTTTAATAATATAATTTTTTTTATAAAATATTCTGTTAGATTTTTTTAATTATATTTTATATTTTTATATTTAAAATTTAATTTTTATTCTATATTTAATTATGCTGAGAGTTATTTTAGGGGAGTTAAAGTGGGAAATGATTTTAGGAGAGTTAAAATGGTTAGAGATAATGATTGAAAATTAATAAATAGTATTAAGTGTAGTAAATACAACTTTAATGGTTGTTTTTTAAGTAATTAGAATTAAATAACTGTACATTAAGTTTTAAGACTTGTTTTTAAAAGTTTTTTTTTATGCCATCTTTATAATACAGTATAGATTTAGAATTAATTATTTTTATATTATTGTTATTTAATATATTTAGTCGTAAAAAAGTAAATATAACAATTTTTTTTTCTAAATTACATAAAAAGTTAAACATAGTTCTTTTATTTAATAAATAAAAAGACTTGGATAAGTATTTTAATAAAATATTCAATTTAATTAACTTTTTAAAGACTTGTTGATTAATTAAGATATGTTGTTAACCTAATTTGATTTTATACATATTATATGTAAAAGGGGTTGTTTTATTTGCAACCCTTAAAAAGGTTGCAAACTTTGCAACCCACATCTTAACCGTCGGATTCATGATCGACGGTTACAATAAATATGAAGCTCAATATTTTTAATTAAAAAAAACAGAAAGATAAAAATAAAATAATCGCCGATCATGAATCCAACGGTTAAGATGTGGGTTGCAAGGGTTGCAACCTTTTTCAGGGTTGCAAAATATCCTTCCACATATGTAAAAAGTATTTAGAATAATCATTTTCTTTGAGAGTGATTTAGAATAATCATTTAATGTATATATTTTCTAACACACACACACACAATGAAAGATCGTATGAGAAGAAGAGTTGGACATCGTTTGACAAAAATAAGCTAGCTTATTTTTTGGGTACATATTTGGATGGACATAAGCTAGTTTTTTGATAAGCTACTTAGGGTCTATTTGTTAGCAGCTTAATGAGTTTAATGAGACTCACAACTTATTCACTCAATTATATATGATTGTTTGATAGTGACTTAATGATATAGAAAGTGGCTTATTCAGTAAGATTTCAATTGGGAGCTTTATACAGAAAGTCATGTTTTTTTCTAAACCAATCCCTCCCATTAAAAAACATGTTCCTTCTATTTATGAAAAAACTCTCAAATAAAAACCTTTTAAATCTATACAAACAGATTAATCCACACAGACAACTTTATCCATACAGAACTTAATGAAAAATCAACCAAACAGCCCCTTAGAGTAGCTTATGAGTAGTTTTTTTATGATTATTCCAATTATACCCTCATTAATATCCATTATTATATATTAACTATTAATTATAAATAAATATTAATTATTTAAATTTATTATTAATAATCAATAAATATCAATTAATGTTATCTGAAAATTATAACATAAGTTTTAATTATACGTTGGTATAAAGTTTTAATTATTTATAATTATTGATAATTATATCAATTTTTTTTATATTGATCAATATATTTTAATTATCAATTATTATTATTTTTGTAATTATTATTTGATTATTTTTTCCATATTATATGTAACAGTCTTTTTAAAATCATAAGTTAATATATTTTAAATTTGGTTTAAAATTCAAAATTTATAATATCTATAATAATAAATTTCAAAATTTTTAATTAACATATTATATTATTTACTACCTTATTTGTATTAATTAATATATTATATTACTAAAAATTTATTTTAATTATATTATTAAATATTGTAATTGATTATTTTTGCTAGATATCATTTTTGGTAATTTTACATTTTATAAGTTAGTTTTTGTCAAACATGACTTTTTCATGAGCTAGCTTATCAGTCACCAGCTAGCTTATCAACTATTTTGTCAAACATAGCATTAATATGAAAAGATAATAAGGAATTTGGAACCTTGATCACTTTTAATTTTAAACCCACCCATAAATTACATTTGATACTTAATTTTAAACCCACTCATAAATCACGATTGATACGAGAATTGATCCGGTGCATCTCATCTTAATGTGTATCCAATAGTGGAGATCCCTTCTTATCTTTCTTATCATAACTTTCATTTTCACCGAAACTCAATCTTAATATATATATATATATATATATATATATATATATATATATATATATATATATATATATATATATATATATATATATGGCCAGGTCAGGTTTTATTTGAGAACCACAAAAAATAAAAAACTGAGGAACACCTTGGTAACCGCTCATTTGGACGGTATACATATGTGCATACAAGTAATTTAAGTTTGTTGTACTTGTGCATACCGTCTAGATGAACGCTTACCAGGGTGTTCTTTAGTTTTTCATTTTTTGGAGGTTTTTCCCGAACCTCCCTCTATATATGTATGTATGTATATATAATAAATCAAACTCAAATTTTATTAACTAATTTTTTACCATATGATTTGTATTAATTAATCATATTATATTATTAGTGGTTTGTCTTAAATATGTATAAAATATAAAAGTTTACTAATAATTTAATATGTTCTTTTTCTTCATTTTATAGTTTTAAACTAACTTATTAGTTAGTTTTTACCGAACACAATTAATTCATCATTTAGCTCATCAGCTACCAACTAATAGCCTTAATGGCCGGCTACAATTGACTAGGGGTGTTCATCTAAACCGCCATACCGCACCGCACTGCAAAGTGCGATTTAGAAATTCCACGGTGCGATTTACAGTTTTGAGTTATCAAACCGTGGTTCAAACCGCACCGCACTGCAAAGTGCGATTTAGAAATTCCACGGTGCGATTTGCAATTTTGAGTTATCAAACCAAGGTTCAAACCGCACCGCACCACACCACACTTTAATATATATGTATATATTTTTAATTTATATATTACACACACATATATGTAGATATAGAATAATTGCAATATTAATATAATATGTATTTAGGGATCAGACGTGTTGAATATTTTTATTTTTTGGATTACGGCCACGTTATCATGGATTTTAAACTTTAATCTTATAATTATTGAATTGTAGGTGTAAAGCGCGTTAGGTATAAACCGCATAAACCTCATGGTGTGGTTTGATGCGGTTTACGGTTTGGAAAAATGATCAAACCACATATGCGGTGAATAAAAATAAATATTAATTTTTTTAGCAATACTTTTACGACCATGTCGTGAATGAGTCTATTGCAAAGGAAATCGTTTTGACATTGGAAAGTGAACTACAACAAGCTACAATTATTTTGTTAGATATGGGTTATAGAAACAGTGTTAGGAAGAATCATGAAAGTAAAGCTTTGTTGACTTTTTGTAACAATATTTTTTTCTTAAACATGTATTAATGCATTTTTTGTGTTCTGACTAATATTTAAATAGGAAATTAACTGTTTTAGCTATTTTTGGTTGCCGGTTAATCTTCTAGTCACCTTCTTTCAATTCTTACTGAAATAGCCCACATATTCGTGAAAAACCTTCACATTTACGAACTCATGTAAAAGATAAGAACTATTTTATACCTTCAACCCCTTTTCGTAAAAAACATAGTTCGCATTTACGAACTGTGTTTGTATTTTCAAATATATTATTATTTAATGTATAAATATTTACAAGTTGAAATTGCGACTGTCTAAATAAATTGAAATCCCATTACTTTTTTACCAACATAAATAATTTTACAAAAGGAATGGAATTTTGAAATTGCAAACATGGCCTTAGAAGTTTGAAATATTACACTTTTTTTTCTAGATTTTTTTATGAAGAGGGATTGAAAGTATAAAATATTTTTTTATCTTTTACATGAGTTCGTAAATGTGAAAGTTTTTCACAAAAATATAAACCATTTTAATAAAAATAGGGAGAAGGTGACTAAGAATGACTAAAACAATTAATTCCCTATTTAAATTCATAAAATGTTTTATACAAAGATATCTAGTTTAAAATTTTTTGGACACTAAAATAATATATTTTCAAACAAAGAATAATAATGTATGTATTTATTTTACAAATCATGTCTAGCTCAGTCGGTTTTTCCAAGGGCGGTAACATCCTGGGGGGGTGTGGATGGTATCCAAATCTACCCGGGTTCGATTCCAAGGGGAGTCAATTTGAGGGCATGAGAAGTACCCAATCCTTGGGGCCGGTCCAGTCGTTGACTGGGTTGCCCCCCAGCCCATTCTTAGAATGTGGTTGGACTCTAGATTCAGCGTAAGCTGGGTCGGGACAGCGGCGGATTAGTGGGCTGCCCGATACCGCTGGGAAGGTGTGTGTGCATGTGTGCGTGTGTTCGTGGTAGTCGTTCGTTGGTTCGATGCCGCTATCCCTTAAAAAAAATGTATGTATTTATTTTGGAAAAATTGAAAAAGAGTAATATGTAAGAAAAATATACGTGTCAGTAGAGAGGCGATGAGTTGGCTCTTAATTGGGTCCTTTAATGGTAGACGAGTGACACGTGTGACGTACAAATGGTACACTTGGCTTCCTTTGCTAGCTACCATTTCTCTATTTTATGCAGACCGCAAAAACACACTGAAAACACACAGTTGACGATGGGCCACAATTTGGAGACCAGATCGTTTCTGGATGAGGTCAGGAGCTTCGATAACGCCGGAGTTCTCTTCGATTTAGGTCATCCTCTTCTCAATAGGATCGCCGGAACCTTCGTTACGGCCGCCGGCGTAAGTCCCTCTCTCTCTCTCTCTCTATATATATATATACTCTGCACATATCTATATATATATACATAGGGTTAGGT
Organism: Arctium minus; assembly: GCA_954870635.1. NCBI lineage: Eukaryota > Viridiplantae > Streptophyta > Magnoliopsida > Asterales > Asteraceae > Arctium > Arctium minus. Next base: position 117,859,808 of record OX941084.1, on the reverse strand, counting down.
TGGAGGAAAACCTTAAAAAACGAAAAATTAAGGAATACTTAGACGAAGTATGCAATTGTACGTACAACTAATTTATAACATGCACGCGTGTTATGTATATGTAAAATGCACATGTGCATAAAAATAACTTAATTACTTGTATGCATATAAGTCGATACGATCCAGATGAAAGACTGCTCAAGTGTTTCTTAGTTTTTTATTTTTTGAGGTTTTCCTTGAACCTCCCTCTATATACATACACTCCCTCTATATACATACATAGGATTCATTTGTAAACCATGTTAATTTTGAGAGCCGTGAATTTTCATTGGTTAAGTTAATGAAATTGGTTTATGAAATTGTTTCATATATTTTTATTGATTAAGTTAATGAAATTGATTTATGAAATTGTTTAATTTGATAAAATTGTTTCATATATTTGATGAAATTGTTTCATATATTTGTGTTTTTAATGTAAACCTACGCAAAATTATATAAAATTATATGAAACAATTTTATCAAGAAAAAAAAATTATATGAAACAATTTTATTAAATTAAACAATTTTATAAACCAATTTTATTAATTTAACTAATGAAATCAATGAAATCGAGTTTACAAAATTAGGATGGTTTCTTCCCATATATATATATATATAGAGAGAGAGAGAGAGAGAGAGAGAGAGAGCAGGGAAGGTATTATCTCTCATTGACGTTAACTGACCGAAGAATGATGGAACATGTGGTGCAGATTGGGGCAGTTCAGGCGGTTTCACGAGAGGCATGTTTCACCGCTCTCGAAAGTGAGCTCCTCTAAATTATAGCAAAGAAGAATCTAATTTGTTCACGGATATTTCCAAATCAAATAAATTACTAGCTGCTGGATAGATTCATGAAATTAACCTTTCGATTTCAAATTGCTTAACAGATTGTTTGATCATCTGTAAAATACATATCAAGTCATTGTTTTGACTATGGATTACGATATGATAAAATATGTTAATGGCAACAAGTATTGAACTAGAAAAAGTTTTGAAGCATGAAAATCTTTTTGTTGACAGCAAATTTTGAAATGCATACAATGCTCAACTGTTGTCTAATGTCTCTAATGAATATAATCAGATGCAAGTGGAGACGAAACCAGTATGGATAATCCAAAGAAGCTCAATCGTTTTCGCAGCCTTCAGGGTGTGCTTTTCATATATATATATATTGCTATTTTCTCAGCCAACCTTCTTTGGTAAGGGGTTATATGTAGATTACTAATGGTTGGAAAAATGGCATTGATTTGCAGGGGAAACTAACAGAAATTCTGTTGAGGCCTTGGTATGTTTGTTATTTCCGGTAACCCGATTTTGCAACTATAATTATATATATGCTAACGAAAATCATGGCGTGCAAGTAGTGCTAGACTTGGGTTCCCGCTGTTTTTGTGGACCCGTGATTTCGTGGGATCGACCATCTTTTTACACTTGAAACTTCACACTGTAATACTGGCTCTGGAGGTTCAGATTTTTTTTTACCTTCACAAGTGAAGTTTTTAAGTGTTAAACCCAGTAGTGCTATATGTGAACTTCATGATCCTGCTATTGCCAATTATTTGTTTTGTTGTTGTACAACCATGGTGTACATCACGAGCCGGAAATCTAAATAGCGAGTCTGGTCCTCAAAATCATAACTTAAAACAACTGTACCATGCATATTTTGGTAATGAACATGTCTTCAACAACATTTTGATTGATTACAAAGGTTGATTGAATATTTTTAATTACTTTTTTGATGTTTTTAGGTGACAAGCACAGGGAAGGAATCTTTACAATGGGGTAAGAAAATGATACAACAGTTCTTATCAATATATCGACAAAAAAGCCTTCGATGTTATGAAACTGTGATACGCTCCACTATTTTTAAGCCCGTATTGATTTCTTTATTTCTATCAATTAACGAGAAGCTATTGATGTTAACGATTTATCTTATAGTGATGAGATTTGGTGTATCCTCCATTTGTTCGTATGATCATGATCAATATTTGTTGTCTCAGGTTTGGCTGCAGGGATGTATTCCGGTCTTACTTTTGGTTTAAAAGAAGCTCGAGGAGTTCATGATTGGGTTAGTTCTCGATCTCTGTAATGCAATAAAATCAATACAGCTCGTAGGTTATCGACTTTCGGAATGAAGTTTTCCCATTATTGTTGATATTGAGAAAGTAAAAATTTGTAATGTTTCGTTGCAGAAAAGCAGTGCGGTGGCAGGAGCAATCACGGGTGCGGCTCTGGCGCTAACGTCCGATGATTCTTCTCAAAATCAAATTGTGCAGTTTGCGATCACGGGTGCAGCTATGTCGACAGCTGCGAATCTTCTCACTGGGATATTCTAGGATGCGCAGCATCTCTTTACGAGTAAGAGGAGGGCCACCTGGGATTGTGTTTATTCCATAGTTGCTAGCGAAAATTTCTCTGTTCCTATATTTTCCTGCATAATTGAAGTCTATAATGTTTTCGTTATCAATTGTGGTTGAACGCGGAGAATATCGTTGCAAGTCATTGTGGGGTTGGGTATGGTTAAACTTAGATTCGAGTTGGTTGGTCCTAAGTTCGAATCCAGGTATATTTTGTGTTTTGAGGAAGGGGTAGGTTAATTTTTGGATCGGTCTTTTTCAGGGTTTGTCGGTGTATTATGTCGTCTTTGAATTCCATAGCTTCTATTCTGGATTCGGGTAACGGTCATTCGGATCGACCTGTCTTCAAGGAACTTAGGATAGAGAAAGCAGGGAACGAAGGGGTGATCTTTTATGCTAAGCTTCAAATTAGTGGTTTATTATTGATGGAATCACGTCTCAAGTAGTTTGATAAAGTTTTCGTGGGTTAACAATAGAATGGTCCCAATGCCAACGTCTAGATTTGGTTCAAATTAGTAGCTAAATCATATATATTAGAGATTGAATTTAGTGAGAAATTTGGAGAGATTGGACTCAAAACGACCGATGATGGTTCCTGTCGGATCAAAAAAGGGTGTTTGTGGTCAAGTCGAATGGAGCATGGTTTAAGCTAAGCAAAGATCTTTCTTCGGACTCTTGGTTGACCTCTAAATTTACATGGATGGAAGGAAAAGCAATGAAGAGATGCGAGTTAAGAATCTAAGTCGAGATGAGTTGGATATTAATGTGCCGTAGTGAGTGGTTAGACGAAAAGAAATCGTCAAAGATGAATAGAGCATGGTCGTCACAAGTTCGGTCCATACTTGTTCCTATTCACGGGTGTTTTGGAGCAAAACTATAATCGATGGTAACAGGTTGAATTGTATGTTTTTTGTTTAATATTTTGATTATTATGGAATATCAACTTTTTTTTAAAGAATTTAGTGTATTTATTATTATTATTATTATTATTATTATAATATATTAGCGCATGCGTAAGCTTGTCTATGTTAAAAATTTGATACATGGTTTAAGTTTGTGATAGAAGTTGATACATGGTTTAAAATTTGTGTTAAAATTTTTAGCAACCAGACCAAAAGTATCCAATATATCCACTCGGAAGTAGGTCTATAGGAGGGGCGGGATTGTAACTCCCCAATCCTAATTCGGTTTTTTTAACCTTTGATACTACAGTCTTGTATGATAAGGAAAAACTTCCGGATATTCACGTATGGCCGGTACCTCCCACTACACAAGCCAAATAGGTTTTACATCCTTCATGAATGCATTTTCTTGCTTTTAAGACTGAAATAAGGTCGAAGGGATATTCCTTGTGACTAGCATAAATAGTTAATGTCTTACCATCTTTATTCTTGACTTTTACCATCTTTTTGTTACAAACTATATGAGCTTGGTTTTCAGAGAGCCGATCCATACCCACCACAATATCAAAAGTGCTAAGGAGCATTGGTAGAAGCTTAATGGTAAAATAGTTTTTTCCATCTATATCCATTGAGCAACTTTCATATACTTTATTTATCTTTATAATCCAACCATCTGTTGTTTCTATTTTAATTGCTTGATCTAATTTCTTAGATGGCCAATTTAAATTCATGCAGAATTTTGTAGATACAATTGATTTATTTGCTCATGAATCAAATAATAGGTTCTTTATTGATTAGAAAAATACTTGTCACCCACGTTAGGTATTCCTTTCGTTTCTCAGTGAGTCGGAATATTCTTCCCTAAGTTTTTCCAGATTCTGACTCTCTTCGTGGTTGAATACTTTTGGGTTTTGGGCAATTATTTGCAAGATGTTGTTCCACAATTGTAGCAATCCATTTCAAGACATACGTGACCATATTGACCACATTGATAGCATACATTTATGCCAATCATCCATTCTCCAAGGTGGTGCTTTTCTGCATTTAGGACAAATAGATCTATCAAATGTCCTCATACCATTATCTTTGAGTTTCTTAATTGATTGCTAAAAACTTTCTTTTTCTCTTGGTTCTTAGTAATTGTTTGGTACATAACAATCCTTTTCAGCTTCAGCTAGAATTGCCAGTTCCACAACCTCTTGGAAAGTTCTTGGTTGAGACATATTTACAAATCTGCGTAAATCTTTCCCGAGGCCAAGTAGAAAATGGTTCACCTTTCGAGTTTCTGTAGCGACTAAGTAGGTAGCGAATCGTTTTCTATGAAAGTTTCTATATAGTCTTCTACAGATTTGTTTCCTTGTTCTAACTTTACGAATTATTCCTCCATCTTTTTTAATCGAGTATCTGAGCAATACCTTTTATAGACTAAATCCTTAAACTTATCCCATGACATTGTGGTCGCTTCATCGATGCCTCTTGTGGATTGAATGGTTTTCCACCAATTAAGGGCATTCAACTTTAACTTAGTTGAAGCAACCTTACTTGTTGAATAGGAGCACATTGACATGTTTGAAAACAATTCTCCATGTCATCCAACCTGTTCATGGCAGTGGATGGACTAGTATTTGTAAATGCTTTATAGTCACATTCATGAGTTTGACCATTATGTTGCCTTGTCTGATTATCTACTACATTATCTGAGTTTTGATTCATAGCATTTTGAATTTGAGCTATAATACTTGGCAAAATTTATTGGATATCTCGAGAGATTTATGTGGCTATGTCAATTCCTTCGGTAGATTCTTGTGGATTTGCCCTCATTCTATGCCTTGGTGGTATATTATTTTTTGATTCCTCTCTAGTTATCCTTCGAGTATTCATACTACGAAATAAAATGAACAAATAAATATAATAACCTTCCGTTTTTATATATAGTACATGCATTATACAAAATTTCGGGATATATTCTATAAAACTTAGGGAATTAATTTTCACCTTTTATCCCGTGCATCATAATTATGTAATTATGCTCCTTAAGATTAAACTAAAATTTAACGTCATTACTAATGAGGGTAACGCCTACATTCTACGAGATGTTAAACCTCTCATGTAAGGATCTCCCAAAAGTTCACTAGTCAGACAAGAAATTTCTTGGTAGCTTCTGGCTATTTCTTCCCGAGTATAGTTAAGTTGGACTTGAGTTTGAAAAAAACCAATTCATTCCAAGGCAAACAAAGAGGTACATACAACTCTCAAAAGATAAAAAGAGAAAGAGCTATGAGTTCAAGTAAGAAACCCCTTGCTATTTTTAAAGAAGCTATGTAAGGTAAATATTACTAAATAAAAAAAGGAGCAATAACGCCCTCTTGATAAAACAAGAGGGATGCTATTGCTCCTTTTTTAGTTCAAAAACTCTTGAATTGTGACCTCGTACAATCGTGTCGGGTGAGCAACAGCCGCTTCGGCACAGTACTTACTTATGGGCTAACTGGAAATTTTATTCGAATTAAACGATCCGTGGCTGCCAATGGCTGCCAATATATCTCTATTTAGCATTCGGCTGGTTCTCTCCGTGTCTCTTTTTGATAGCCTTAACTCGTTTTTCAATTGCATAATATACATGCGTTGTGCGTGCACTTCTTCTTGAGCTATTGCCGCTTGATGATTACTTTCAGTTATATTATCTAGAAGGATGTTGATATCCACTTGCCTCGGTCCTGATGGAATTATGACTTCATTTGTTATAAAAATTCCCGAACTAGCATCTTCAGGTGGCTCATTCATTATGGCCATAGATGGTATGAATTATGATACTTGCCATTCGGCATATCCCAAGGGAATGGAGGTTGAAACATGAATTGATTTTCATCCGAATCTTCTATGATAATAACATTGTTTTGGTTTTACTCGAGTGTCATCTAATCATTTGGATTTGGAATTTCAGGAACTTCTAGTTGGACTGGTTGAGACGCTTGATCCAGATAATTTATTGATTCATAAGTAGGGGTGTCTAATAGTGGAATAATGTAAAGAAACTCCTCGGGCCATTCATCTTCGTCTCTTTCGTTCATCTGAATTATATATATATATAATCGTGAATAATTCTTTTATATATACGCATCGTACAAAACTTGGGAAAATATATTTTACAAAATTTCCCGTCCACATCTAATAGTGCTTATATTGAGTAGCTAGATTTCTTAAATATCGAGAATTTCACACAGATATCTACGTTTTATCCACGCTTTGTAAGATAGGGACTTGATCTTGTACTCTTTATAATGCACTATCCCGGTTTCATCCCATTCTAAGTCAACTTAGTAGCCTTACATCCTCTAAAGATTTCTTTAACTTCCGCAGTTAGAAAAAGGCATCTATCCTTTACCTTGGTAGTGAATGTCCGAATGTCCGGGTCTTGAACTTTAACTCCTGGTTTAGGCGTGCATTTCTTTGTTGTAGGGTATTAACTATTATCTGTCTCTCCCATTCCTTATTTATATCTTCTTCCTCTTCATCTTCTTCTTCGTTTCCTTCCCATTCTTCAGCGTTGATTTCCATAGTATAATATTATTTTCTTCATATTCTATTTCGATTTCGGACGGGTCGAAATCTGAGTCCGAACCTGCCATCTAAAGAAGATATAAAATTAATAACTATCGAGTTTTAGACAGTTGAATTGTATATATGCGTTAGTACAAAATTTAGGGAAATAGAAAATTTCCCCCTTTTATCGTGATTTTCCCCCTTTTATCGTGATTTTATCTATATATATCTTCTAGTGTTGCTTTACTAAAGGGAAAAAGGAACCTGTTTCGTTGGGTTCCATTCTTGTGGCGGAAGTTTAGTGAAGTTTAAGGAAATATTGGAGATTACTTAGTTGTTCTTGTTGGTGATTGATTTGGGTTTGGCTTTGGTTTAGGAGTTTAGAGGTTTCTTCTAATCTTCTTCTTGTTGCGTTCAATTCTACTTCTAGAGTTGGGATAATACTTCTTTGTTGTTGTACTTCCACTTGTGCGAGGTTACATTGATAGTTACTTTCAGTTATAGAAGTTCATTTAGGTCAGCCCAAGTTAAATCTGCAGGAGTTGGGACGATTTTCTCCATGACTATGCATGATGTAACTTCTTCCGGTAGTGGATGTGTTACTAGGGGTGGAGGCACAAATTCTTCTTCTTGATAGTTTATATCATTCCATGGGTACTTGAGTATAAAGTTATTGTTGCCATCGGAAGCTTTATCATCACAAGTGTTGATGATTGGGTCTATATAAGGACCCATTTGATTGAAGAATATATATATATATATATATATATATATATATATCACTTTTACATGTTTCAGATGTCTAGAAAGTTCGGATAAGGTCCCTGGATGCGGATGGTCGCAAGAATAACCGGATATGAACCCGATTCCCCACTAGGTTCTTGTGAGTCCGTGATCGTTACCAGATAAATCAAACAACAAAACAATAACGATTACCAACCTGTTTAGATTATAAACGCGGATTACAAAGGGTTGATAATGGTTTCTGATCGATAAGCTTTCTCTCTGTTTTTCACCTTTAATGTGTGTTGTGTGTTTGTTTTTGTTGAACTGATATTATGTTCTAAGAGAGAGAGAGAGAGATATAACTAAACTAATATTAAACATAATATCTAGATATCTATAATATCTAGATATTATAATTAAACTAATATAATAACAAATAATATCTAAAACATAATATCTAAATAATAAAACAACTTTGACTTTATTACAGAATAGACCCTAGACTATTGTTGAGAGTGACTTGTCAGCTTTAACTTCAGATTGCGATCTTCGTATTTGGATGATCTTGAATCCAATGAGACTGTGTCCTAACAGTTCTCCTATGCCCAACCCCCAATCATCAACACTTGTGATGATGAAGTTTCCGATGCCAACAATAACTTTATATTCGAGTACCCATGGAATGATATAAAGTACCAAGAAGAAAATTTTGTGCCTCCACCTCGAGTAACACATCCACCACCGGAAGATGCTACATCATGCATAATCGGAAAAAATCGTCCAACTCCTGCAGGTTTGACTTGGGCGGACCTAAATGAACTTCTAAATAGGATAACTGAAAGTAACTATCAATGCAACGTCGCACAAGTGGAAGTACAAAAACAAAGAAGTATTATCCTGGCAGGAGAAGAAGATTAGAAGAAACCTCCCAACTCCTAAACCAAAGTCAAACCCAAATCAATCACTAGCAAGAAGAACTAAGTTATCTCCACCGTTTGCTTAAACTTCGGTAAACTTCCGCCACAAGAATAGAACCCAACGATACAGGCTTCCGTTTTCCCTTTAGTAAAGCAACACTAGAAGATATATATAAGATAACATCAGGATAAAAAGGGGGAAATAAGAAATATTTCCCCAAGTTTTGTACTAACGCGTGCGCACACACGCATACACACACACATTTATATATATAGAAATTATTCAATTATGTATAAAACTCGGTAGTTATTAATTTTATATCTTCTTTAGATGGCAGGTTCGGACTCGGATTTCGACCCATCTGAAATCGAAATAGAATACGAAGAAAATAATATTATACCTATGGAAATCAACGCCAAGGATGGGAAGGGAACGAAGAAGAAGATGAAGAGGAAAAAGGTATAAATAGGGAATGAGAGAGACGGATAATAATTAATACCCTACAACAAAGAAATGTGCGCCTAAACCAGGAGTTAAAGTTTAAGACCCGGACATTCACTGCCAAGGTAAAGGATAGATGCCTTTTTCTAACTGCGCAAGTTAAAGAAATCTTTAGAGGATGTAGGGCTACTAAGTTGACTTAGAATGGAATGAAACCGGGATAGTGCATTATAAAGAGTACAAGATCAAGTCCCTATCTTACAAAGCGTGGCTAAAACGTAGATATCCGTGTGAAATTCTCGATATTTAAGAAAGCTAGCTACTAAATATAAGCATTATTAGATGTGGGTGGGAAATTACATTTTGTACGATGCATATATATAAAAGAATTATTCACTATTATATATATAATTCAGATGAACGAAAGAGACGAGGATGAATGGCCCGAGGAGCTTCTTTATAATATTCCACTATTAGACACCCCTACTTGTGAACCAATAAATTATCTAGATCAAGCTTCTCAACCAGTCCAACTAGAAGTCCCTGAAATTCCAAATCTGATGATCAGATGATACCCGAGGAAAACCAAAACAATGTTATTATCATAGAAGATTCGGATGAAAATCAATTTGTGTTTCAACCTCCATTCCATTGGGATACGCAGAGTGGCAAGTATCAGAATTCATACCATCTATGGCCACAATATTGGCATTCCCTGGATGGAATTTGATTTCACAATCATAATCTTTTAACAATTCCATCCAACGCCTTTGCCTCATATTCAACTTTTTTTGGTGGAATAATTACTTAGGCTTTTATGATTTGTATATAGTACACACTTGGTACCATACAAATAATGCCTCTAGATTTTTAGGGCAAAAACTATTGCTAGTTCTAAATCATACATCGGGTAATATGTCTCATTGTCTTTTAATTGTCTTGATGCAAAAGCAATTACTTTTTTTTTGCATGAGTACACATCCTAAGCCCTGCTTGGATGTTATAGGTCAACAGCCAAAACTCCCTTTGATAGAACTGTTCCCCATGAAACATTTACTTATACTAGCGTTCCTCCTAGAGCTTCCTATACAGACTATAGAGACCCTCCAGTTGATACTAGATACATTGCCAAAGGTTTGGAAAAACCATTAGGACAACCAATTAATTTTCAATCCGAGTCTAAAGGGTATATATTAAATTTAACTGCGCATGACCCTCAAATTTGGATAAACGTGATTGAAGTTTGGAAAAGCACCCTTATAGATCACTATTACAGATAGAATCAAGACATGGAAGCTGAAGAAATGTTTAGATATTTAGAGATCTTTTTAGGAGAAAGTACAAAGACAATGTGGGGAGCATTCAAAAGAGACTGTGTAGTAGAATACAATAATCTGAAGGCCTTAGGTAGTAATCCTTCTAATTTTGTCAATCAAATACAAATTTTAGCAACAGGAGCACACCCTAACTCCGAACATATGAATGTTCAAAAGACAACCATGAAAGAATTAGAACAACAATCATTATGTCTATCTGGCCACAATAGCTGGAAATACTTTTAACTAAGACTTAGGAAACAAGTTGTTTCATAAACTACCACTGGGACTAGAAATTCATGAAAAATGGAATAATTTGCCCTCTGTCAAAGAAAATCCAAATAGTTTATGGTCGATATCTCAAAGAGCACAATTTGTAACTAAGACATTAGAAGAAAAATGCGTTGAGCTCCAGATTCAGAAACAACTTAAACAAACAGACTAAGTTTTGTAGAGATATGTACACTACTCCGACTTATGGAGCTTCATGCTCTAAACCCAAGAAAAAATACAAGCACTTTAAAAGGCCTACTAAAAAGAGAGATTTTTGAGAAAATCAGACGAAAGGAATATCTCAATGAGCAGAAGCATGTCAGAAAGTTTAAACCTCAAAGAAATTATAGAAATAGACTTAGCTGTTATGTTTGCAGTAGTAATGAGCATTTAGCAAAGACTTGTCCTAAAGAATAAATAATTTTGATAGAAAAAGTACTTTGATAGAATGTGTTAACGAAAACCTTATCCCTGTTGATGAGTATATTTCAGATTTCGAGTCTATTTATAGTATAATTTCAATAGAAGAAACAATTTTTGAGCAAAACAAAAATAGTGATTTTGATTCGGAATTAGTAAATGGATTTACAAAAAAATTGAAGAATTTTGACACTGATTCAGACCATGATTTAGACTTTGTCCACATAGAAGAAATTACTTATGATCATAACTCGAAAAAATATACAGAAACGAATGAGGATGTTTTTATAAGACAAATTAAATTAACTTTATTAACGTTTTCTTTATTTTTGCAGAAGTCTAGACCACCTCCAAGACAAGAGTTTCCTCCGGGAAATAATACTGCTCCAAGACTAATTTTTAGACAAACTTCCAGTAGCTAGAACAGACCATATTATACGAAGAACGACTTAGATTTGGAAATAACAATATTTCTTTCAGAAATCCCTTAGCAAAGAAGGATGTTGTTTGGTAGTTAACCTTTGGGTTACTTATGGTAGAAACCCAAAAGATGTTAAATATTTTATAACTTGTTTAAATGCTTTGTCAGAACACTTTAGTCAGAATGCTAAGCGTTTTAAATTTTATGTTGTTTTTAAAGGTAAAAATACAGGTTTTCTTCATACATGGATCGAATCCGAAATACAAAGGTTTTTTAGTTATGAAGAAGCGATCTTTGCGTCTAGAGAACGCCTAGGAAAGAACTTTTTTGTTTCCCCTTCTCTCAAGAACTATACAGAACACCCTCTTGAATTTTCAGTAACCAAATACCCTAGCCATACCCATACTTTATTTTGTGATCATTGTGAAACCATGACCAAAAAATTTCAAAATTATCAATGATGACAATACCCAATTAAGAAACGAGAAACTTTATCTTCAAAAACAAGTTTCTATTTTAGAAAAACAATTACTTTTCTTTACCCTTAGCCAGAACCAAGGCTCATCTTCTGGCCATACTCAGAAGATTAAGATGGGCGGGCATTCTCCAACGAATGTCAATAAAGGTACCATTGAGCCTAAAAATTCAATGGCTTCGGAGACGGCTATGGGATTGCCAAAATCTCAAGAGACATAGAGGACTCTTGATTCCTCTACTAACTCTCAGACTCAGACCCCTCAGAATAAAGATATCTTATCTGGGATTCTCTTGGAAAACCTGGAAAACATTTTGATTACCTTGTAAAGTACATCTCATTCAAACTTAGATCCTTTACCTTCTTTTTCCAATACAAACATATCCATTCATAACCAGACCCAAGAAACCCACCATTTAGATTCTATCCCATCTTGTCAAACCATACCAGACCGGATAGTGCAAACTCATGATCTAGCCCAATCTTCTCCAAAAAAGGAAAAATAAAAAAGAAGATAAAGAAACCAAAAAATAAGATTAAAAATGAAATCAATAAGATCATAAAAGAAGATCCAAAGACAATTCTTGAAGATCGTTCCAGCTCGCCTAAATCAAGACCAAGACGGTTACTACTCAGACAGTGGTTATTCTTTCGATTATGTTATCCGACACAATCTCGAAACCTAGCAAGACAAAAGATGACGAATCTTCAGCCTACAGAAAACGACAAAAAAGACAGCTTTAGCAGAAATTTCAGACTCTAGGAATAACACGTAGCAGACGGTTCATCCACGTAACAAGACAGTTTTCCACGTAGCAGTTAGTTAGTTCAGACTTATAAACACGTATTTAATACATGTCACCCTATTGGAGCCTTTTGGATACAACTCATCATTTTGAGACCTCTTATTTAAAGAGGCCTCATACACAAGACTTCAACATATAATCAACACACCTCTCTACCACACGATCAATCATCAAATATCACTTCATCTCATTTCAAATATCACTTCATCTCATTTCTCTCATGTGATCACCTCATCATGTGAGAATGTCACACCTCCTCCATACTTTACACTAATTCTTTCTCTACACTCTCTCCTACTCTCATGTTCATGCAACTACTTTGAAGAAATTCATCCAAGGAAGTTCATCATCAACTAATAAGACTTGTAAAATAATTTTAAGTAAGTTTTCTTTCATTTTAATTTTAGTTTAAGTCTTTTAGAGGTTTTCTCGAAAGGGAAATCCTTATGGTTTTCATAATGTAATGTTAGACATGTAGTAATCTTCCCTTGTATTTTGTAATTTTAATGTTTCAATAAAAGTTTGTGTTTCTATGTTTCGTCTTTATGTCGTGTTATAACTTTTATTTTCAAAGAATTGAGATTTACTTACGTTAATCTTGAGTGACCTGGAGCCTCTGGACTGTTAAGGCCGGAGTGAGCCTTCTTTTTTATCGTCCATAAGAGCTACCGGAGAAAAAGATTACGTTAGTATTAATATTGGTTTTGTTTTAAAAAGTTTGTTTGTGTTGTTATTTCATGTGTGTTTTTAGTGTTGAAATTCGATTTCTTAAAAATTTGTACATTACTAGTATTGATCTTGAGTGACCCAGAGTGATCTTGAGTGACTCGGAGTTATGGACTTCTTTATGGCCGAAGTGAGCCTGTTTATCGTCCCTTGAATATGGCAGAGAAAGAAATCATATCAGTATAGCTACTAGTTTTAAAAGAAATCTTTTCAAAAAAAATTATTATTTAAATAAATCCAAAATTTCTAATTTTTTGTAGAATATTCCATTTTGAGTATATTTTTTTGTCTTGTTCCTGTGTTGCATGCATTTGGTATTTTGCATGAATTTTCTTTTAATTATATTTTTTTAGTGTTTGTGTTTTATATTTTAAAGGGTTGTATTTTACATGTGTCTTGTGTGTTGTGATGTATAGATATACATGCATGGATGATAAGTCGCATGCAAAAAATCTTGTATTTTATTGTATGTAATTTAAAACCCATACTTGTATGTTTTATGTGTTGTGTTGTGTTTTGTAAAGTATACATATATGCATAAGAATTTACATGCAAGACATTTTGTGGTTTATTACATGTGAGTTTTATGTCATATTTGTATATGTTTGTTTTTGGGTCTTTATTTTGCTTGTGTTTGCATGTGTTTTTTTTGGAAGATAGGCTACCAGTTTTACATTGTGTTGGACCTCTAAGGAGAGTACTGAGTAGGATTTAAGTTTATATATATTCGTGTTTAACCGCCTTACATCCGGTACCCCCTCCCATAAAACTCACATGCAATAAACCACATGATGTCTTGCATGTAAATTCTCATGCATATATGTATACTTTACAAAACACAACACATAAAACATACAAGTATGAGTTTTAAATTACATACAATAAAATACAAGATTTTTTTGCATGTAACTTATCATCCATGCATGTACAGTTATACATCACAACACATAAGACACATGCAAAATACAACAAACAAAAATTAAAAAAAATCATGCAAAATGCAAAATGACATGATTTGGCTTACATGCAACATAGGAACAAGACAAAAAAAACATACTCAAAATGAAATATTCTACAAAAATGTAGAAAATTCGGATTTATTTAAATAATAATTTTTTTTGAAAAAATTTATTTTAAAACTAGTAACAATACTGATATGATCTCTTTCTCCGGCAGTTTCAAGAGACGATAAACAGGCCCACTCCGACCATAAAGAAGTCCATAACTCCGGGTCACTCAAGATCAATACCAGTAATGTACAAATTTTTTAAGAAATCGAAATTTTTTAACACTAAAAAACGCACATAAAATAACAACACAAACAAACTTTTAAAAATATTAAACCAATATTAATACTAACGTAATCTTTTTCTCCGGCAGCTCTTATGGACGATAAAAACAAAGGCTCACTCTGACCTTAATAGTCTGGGCTCCAGGTCACTCAAGATTAACGTAAGTAAATATTGATTCATTGAAAATAAAAGTTTTTAACATAACACGTTAGATTGACGAAACATATAAACACAAATTTTATTAAAACATTAAAATTACAAAATACAAGGGAAGATTAGTACATGTCTAACATTACATTATGAAAACTATAAGGATTTCCCTTTCGGGAAAGCCCCTAAAGGACTTGAACTAAAATTAAAATGAAAGAAAACTTACTTAAAATTATTTTGCAAGTCTTCTAAGTTGATGATGAACTTCCTTGGATGAATTTCTTCAAAGTAGTTGCATGAACATGAGAGTAGGAGAGAGTAGATTGAGAGAGTGTAGAGAGAGAATTAGTGGAAAAGTATGGAGGAGGCGTGAGATTCTCACATGATGAGGTGATCACATGAGAGAAATGAGAGAAAAGAGATGAGGTGATAACTGATGATTGATGGTGTGGTAGAGAGGTGTGTTGATTATGTGTTGAAGTCTTGTGTATGGGACCTCTTTAAATAGGAGGTTTCAAAATGATTATCCAAAACGCTTCATAGGGTGACACGTATTAAATACGTGTTTAAAAATCTGAACTAACTGCTATGTGGAAAACTGTCTTGTTACGTGGATAAACCGTCTGCTAAGTGTTATTACTGAGTCTGAAAAGTCTGCTGAAGCTGTATTTTTGTCGTTTTCTGTAGACTGAAGATTCGTCATCTTTTGTCTTGCTAGGTTTCGAGATTGTGTCGGGCATCAGAATCGAAAGAATAACCACTGTCTGAGTAGTAACCGTCTTGGTCTTGATTTAGGCGAGCTGGAACGGTCTTCAGGGACAAAATCTTTGATTACTTATTTTATGATCTTATTGATTTCAATTTTGATCTTATTTTTTGGTTTCTTTATCTTATTTTTGGATTTTTTTTCTTTTCTGGAGAGGATTGAGATGGATTATGGGTTTGCTCTATCTGTTTTGGTATGGTTTGGCAAAATGGGATAGAATCTAAATGTTGGGTTTCTTGGGTCTGGTTATGAATGGATATGTTGTATTGGAAAAAGAAGGTAAAAGATCTAGGTTTGAAGGAGATGGGTTGTATTTTACAAGGTAATCAAAATGTTTTCCAGGTTCTCCAAGAGAATCCCAGATATCTTTATTTTGAGGGGTTTGAGTCTGAGAGTTAGTAGAGGAATCAAGAGTCCTCTGTGTCTCTTGAGATTTTGGCAATCCCATAACCGTCTTCGGATTTGATAAGTCTTTACCAGCTTCACCAGTGGCTGGACTAGCCATTGAATTCTTAGGCTTAATGGTACCTTTATTGACCTTCGTTGGAGAACGCCCACCCATCTTAATCTTCTGACCCGAAGATGAGCCTTGGTTCTAGCTAAGGGTAAAGGAAAGTAATTGTTTTTCTAAAACAGAAACTTGTTTTTGAAGACAAAGTTTCTCGTTTCTTAATTAGGTATTGTCATCATTGATAATTTTGAAATTTTTGGTCATGGTTTCACAATGATAACAAAGTAAATTGTAATAACCGGGTTAAGTCTGAAATTTTAAAATTTGGTGTTTTGTTGACCAAGACTCAAAGATGAAGGGGGCTAGATGTAATACTGAAATAAAAGAGTTTTAACCCCTAGCAACCTCTTATTGTAGTCGATCGGCGGCTGAGAGAGGAAGGAGAGACTTGGGTGATTTTGGAGAAAGCAGGAAAAGGATCGTCTATATAAATGGCCACAAAATTGCTATGCTTATTAAAAATATAAATGGCTATGCTTATTAAAAATATCTTTCATTTTTCTTTGAAAAACACTTGGGGCATTCTTGAGTCCAAAAGACATAACTAACCATTCGTAATGACCTTCTGGACAAGTAAAAGTCGTCCATTTTATGCTGTCTAGATGCATTTTGACTTTAAGTTGTCAAAATTTTGATTTTAAATCAAATTTGTTAAAAATTTTGCAATTTTGAATTTTATTTATGAAAACAGTTTTGTCTCGGATATTATAAGCATCATCAATTGTATTATCATTCAATCTCTTATAATTGATGACCATTCGACTCTTTCCTCTAATGATCTCAGAATGATTTCTCACAATAAAAGCAGCTAATCTATGAGGACTATCAGATTTTTTGACAACACCCAATTAGATCAATTTAGAAATATGCATCTTGAAGTATTCTCTGTCTTGATTAGTGTTAATGCCAAAAATCACCCAAAAGGATAATTTAAGATCGGTGTGGAGCTTTATCCAACTAAAGAAAGTAATCAAACGACAATATGCGCGATAACGAGTAAAATAAAGAGACAAGAGATTTGGTGACGCGGAAAAACCTCAACGAGGAAAAACCGCAGACGACATGGAGAGGTCGTCGTGCACTATGATCGCCAAACAGTGGCGATATCCCTATGGATTACAATGTTTACACAAGATAAATACTTAAAACAAGCGAAAAAACAAGTAGCAATTATAGACCGTGCGTAAAATGCTCTTCACGTGCGTATGAGACTTCGGTCGCGTGTTCTGAGAGAGATTTGTGATTGCCTTGTAAAATCTTCAAAACCTTCGTAGTTGATTGTATATATTTATAGTCTTTGATCTTCATAAATGTGTCATTGATTCTTGATGTAACGGTCGAACCTTCATGATAGTTTTAATGGATGTAGTCGGTTATAGCCGTTGGCTTTTATGGGCATTAAACTTGCATTAAATAAACAAGAGAAGAACGTTGGGTCATACGTTAGCATAATCGTGGTCGAGTGTATTCTTACGATGGTCGTACGACGCTCGACCGACTTCTATGGAAGTGTCGACGAATGTTGCAAATATGATTGGTCGATAGGACCTTATCTTAATACAAGATCAGTCGTGTGAAATAATAACATTTGTCGTGGTCGTGAATTTTTACCCAAACAATTGGCTGACTCTATATTTCTAGTCTTGATTATAAATTATTTTTGATTTTCAATTCGCACAAGACTTTGTCTTTATCCCAATATTTAATGATGTCTTCTCCGATTATTCCTATTTTTTTCTAACTTAGTGACTAAGTTGTCTATATCAGATTCTGTAACTAAAGCAGTGTATAATTTCTCGTTATTAACAAAGCCTAGGTCATAATCTATAAGGTCGTCTTCTTCATAATCAATTATTTCGTCTAAAAACTCATCTAATTCTTCATCCTTAAGCTGACACTCTCTTTCCTTTTTACGTAGACAAGGTTTTTCTAAAATCGAGTTACTAAGGTTATCAGTCCTAGTGATAGCAAGAGTGAAAAAAGTGTGCTTGTGAAAATGTAAGTCCTAGTGATAGCAAGAGTGAAAAAAGTGTGCTTGTGAAAATGTAAATAGTCTTTAGTTAAAGTTACACTACTATCGTCTTTAAGTAAAAATTTTAATCCAATAATAAAATCTATATTTGTAAGGTTTAGCTCTCTAACAAAGGTATTTTTATGAGGTAAAGTATATTCTTTGCTAAAGCCACAATTGGTCTCAAAAACTAATTTTACTGTTAGGCCTCAACATTTCTTTGTAAGAATAAACTTCACCATCCATTTTCATTTGTTGGACTTCTGTTGGAGAGTCTGTTTTAACTATATATCAAGAGGGAACTAAAGATTTGTTTAAAATACAATTTGAACAACTAGAATCAACTAATGCAAGGCAATTGATAACAAAATCATCTATTCTAACTTTGCATTTTACCTTTAATGATTTTAGATTATCACAATTGCAAACCACTTGCACATAGTCTTGTTGAATCAAGTCTTTATTTTCATCTAAAACATCTTTTCCTTTTATCTGTTTTTCAAAAAAGTCTAATTTCTTTTGGAAAATGTTTACAATGTCTTCAACGTTTTCAATTATTTTTCTTAAAACTCTAATTTCTTGTTTATCAGATCTCTAGTTGTATTTATAAAATTTGGTTCTACTTTTATCAAAATTTTCTTTTCTAAACATTTTATGCAAGCTTCATGATGACAATTTAAACATTTTGCTCTAAGCTTTTTATGCGGAAAAAGTTTTTAAATAATACAAGGAAAATTATCAGTTTTATGATCACAACTAATTTCTTCTATGTTAACAAAGTCTAAATCATGGTTAAAGTCTGAGTATTGGTCTAACGTTTTTGCTTTTTTTGTAAATGGACTCTAAACTTTCGAGCAATAAACCAACTCTAATATTTTTGTCTTTATCATAAAAAATGTATTCTTGTTCAGAAATCTGTTTGGACAAATATAACTGATCTTCTAATTTTAAAAGTTCTTCGTCATTTAAAAATATATTTAATTCTTTTGGAAAAATAATTTTACTGGCTAAATCAAGATGTATAAAATTAAAATCTTTTTGAAACAGCAGTCTGAGAACGTCTTTTGAAACATCGTCTAAAATATTTTGAGAAAATCTATTTGGAGACATTTTCGATGTCTTTAAATCTAACAAAAGACAGAGATAATCTAATTTTTTTATTTTCTAGTTTTATGATTTTTTATTTTTTACAAAAATTAAAATAATTTACAACGGAAAACAAATAGTACAGATAAAAAACGAGATACAGATAACACTAACAGACAAAAAGGAGGCAAATGATGGAAAAGAAAATAAACAAGACAAGACTTGTTCATTTTTTGCTTTCCCAAGGCAAAAGACAATAATAACCACAATAAATTTAACAATATACTAATACAATAATAGACAATATATTTCTAGACAAAATTTAAAAATTAAATATTTGTTGGAGGATAAGTGTGTCATCGTTTAAAGAATATGACGATAGAGATAAAGATAGAGATATAGATAAATATATCAGAGTTAAATTTGAACTGAAATATTTCATAGCTATCTACTTGTAACTCATTCCTATTTAAAGGGCTTATGATTAATGAGAACTACACATTTTTCCTCTCTTTATTTTGTTGTTCTCCTGTTTTGTTTTTTCCTTTAACACGTTATCAGCACATAAGCTCGCAATTCATTATTCACCGCCGCTAACAGTTTTTCTGTTCATTGCCCGACACTATTGGATGGGTTGATTCCTACTACTTTAATCCAAGTAAGATTTTGTATGTTTTTCTTCTTTATATGTGATATGTTAGATATTAAATATAGTTTATGATATGATCTATAAAATATTTTGTTATATTTTTATTATTAATATCATGAATTAATTAAAAAAATTAATATCAAATTGACAAGATTTATTTGGAAAAATTAAAATCAAACCAACAAGATTTATGTTTATTGAAATATATAATCAAATAAATAAAAGTGGATAATGATATAAAAGAAAAGGAAGTATACAAAAAAAAATTGATTATTTATTGGGATTATTGTGATTTCAACGTTGTTATTTAAATTAAGTTATTATATTGTGTTGTTTTTTTATTTTTTTGCCGTAAAAGAAAAAATACATAAAAATAATTAATTTATTTTTTGGTGGATCACAAGAGCTTTTTTAGTGATCAAACTTATAATAAAATGATTTTTAAAAACTTTTAGTCGTTGATTTGTATTGCTATCAATTAGTTATTAATAATTTTAGCTTTTTATCTAAGCTAGACCAACTAAATTTAAGATCTATCTTTTCGTAATTAGATTTGTTAGACCTTTTTTAGGCGAATTCAAATAACTAATTAGATTAGTAGTTAATTTAATTTTGGCTTCAACTCATTTAACTTTAATTGGTTTAATATAATTTTTATTGTTTTAGAAATATCATTCTCTATTTGGGCATCCTCAACTAGTTACAATATTGACATGTTTATTGCTAAATTTTAATTATGTTAATACTACTTACTTATTTGGATAACTAATTTGATTTAGATCATTTAAATTTAATAATATATTGTTGTGAGATATGATAATCAACTATTATTTAAATAAGGAGTAAATTTATTTAACTTAACTATTTTGTCGTTTTATTTAATTATTTGGATCAATTAATATGATAGTATTTATCGTTTAGAACGATTATTATTATTATTATTTATTAATGCTTATCCAGTTAGTTTACAATATTCATATGTATAGATAGTTAATATAAATGTTCATCTTAATATTCATATATTTAGATGCTTATTCAATTAGTTTACAATATCAATTATTTATTATTTATTTATGTTAATATTTAAATGTTCATTATAATTATAATTCATAACCTTATAATTATCTTTTGGAAGTTACACTTCAAACTCCCATAACTTTTATTATTTTGCCAAAAGCTCCAAAATAACATGAATGTTAAAATATCATTCAAATGCTTATTTTAATTGTGAGTTCCTACTCATAATTTTCAACTTTATAATTAATTTTTGGAAGTTACAAATTCAACCCCATATATTTTGGTTTTCCAACCAAAAGTTCCAAAAATATATTATTAAGATGTTAAAAGTTTGACTTTGACTTCATGTCAAAAACAATGTTTATTTGCCTCACGGCAAAATCTCTCAAATTACTATTAAGATAGTAAAATATTGAAGTTGAATTTATATGCTAAACTCATATTCTTTTTAGCCGCATGCCAAAAACCATATAATTAATATTGTTATCTTCAAATTAAATAAATCACAAGATATTGAAAAGATTTTGTCAAACGAGTGTAAACAGACCTAAGGTTTGTAGGGACTTAAGAAATCGATGTGATTCCCCTAATACTTGGAAATCCAATATATTGAGTGATTTCTTTTACGAAATTGAAATATTGATAAAGAATTATCAACAAAATATAAGCATACAAAAATCCAATATTGTTATGATAATGAAATTTCATACATATAATAATAATTATAACCATAATCCATTTTCTTATCAAACATAAAATCATATATTATCCCTTATATACATAAATGGTTGAATCAACTTATCTCGAAATCAACATCGTAAACTCAAAAGAACTTGAGTACAAATATGAACATCCAATGTAAAAACTACTATTGTCGTTGTGAGTCCGTGTGATTGAACATGATCGTTACCAGATAATCAAACAACAAACATATAGATAAACCAACCTGTTTCGATTAATAAACGATGGATTACAATGGTTGATGTTCTTCTGTTTAAGCTCTCTCTCTCTCTGATGAACAGTAAGGTCGATGTGTTATGATCTGAGATATGAATAGTTATGAGATAAATAATATCTCAAAACCTTTTATATCTCAAACATAATATCTAAACTAAACTAAATATCTAAAACATAATATCCTAAAATATCTATTAGTTAGATATTTAGGAATAATACAAAATACATTAATTAAGACAATAATTAACTTTGACAATTATTACAAACTTAACATTAGACTACTCTTGAGAGCGACTTTTCAGCTTTAGCTTCAGATTGCAAACTTCAGATCGGATGATCTTGAATCCAATAAATTTGAGATCTAACAATCTCCCCATTTGAATCAAGATCATTACTAAACGGATTTAGCAATTCAGTCTTCTCTTTCAGCTCAGAAGATGGAATCTCTTTCTCTTTCATCAATATGTAATAGTCTTCAGGTTTAGCTCATAATGCTTTAACAAAGTATCTTCAAAGAAAATTTCTCTAAAATCAGCATGTCTTCAGAATACTTTGATCTCTCGCATTTCTTGGTTTGCTCTTCTCTTCTTCAATGTCTCTTGAGACACATCTTGTAACGGACATTTCTTCAAACTTTAGGTTCTCCCCCTTTTTGATGAAAAGAGCAACGCTTTCATCAAAAACTGGCAGCAAGAAATGTCTTTCATTTGGAGCCTCTGATCCGTCAATTCAAAAGATATTCATCCAGATCTTTGCAAATCCAGACAAAATAATCGTGTAACACCTGAATCAACAAATGAATCAGTTAAAATGTCTGTTAGTAACACTAAGTCACTGTGTGTAATGAATACACATGGTAAAGGAGCTTTTTGATGTTCACTCCCCCAGGGCTTCCATTCAATCATCGAAACACCACAAAGGCAATTTCTTTGAACGTTATGACAAAGAAACAAATTCCTAATGTGTTTGTGCTTGTGATAGAAAGAATTAAGCACGAATGATTACTTATAGGCTCAAAATTTGTGTAAACCACTGAGACAACAGTAAGTTAAACACAGACTCAATGTGCATGATTGAAGTGCAAAGGTGGGGCAGACTTCCTTCTTTTCAATATCCAGATTTTCCAAATGAAAATCAGATAGCAAATGTGCTGCTTCCCCTTTGAAAATGTGAAACACTTTCTTGTTAAGAAGAAAATGAGTAGTTGGTGAGGTTTGATCAATAGTTGGCATGGGCTAGTTGCCTGTTTCAATAATGTTCACCAAAGAAATGTGAAACACTATAAATGTGGTTGCCCGGCTCAGAAAGTAGTTGGTGCAGAGTTCTGATATTCTTTTAACTCTGTTCTCACACCCTCTTTCTTTTAAACATTAAGCTCACTCTAACCAAACTCTCTTTTTCTGTTTGACACACTCATTTCTTTTGACTTCTCACACTCAGTCACTATGGATTAACTTCGTGGGTAGAAATCACTGGTTAACGTGATTCCATTGAAGTTGTGTTAAGTCCTAGCATAATGAAATCATGTTTTCCTATGACGCATATGATGCTCAACTTGGTTTAACTATTTCAGTTAAAGCACAAAGTAGATCTTGAAAACATTTAAAAACACACTTCCAATTCATGAAATCGCTTTAAGATTTGGGAAGTGGTTTGAACATTTAAGAACAATGTTTTCTATGATTGAAAGTTGTCCCCTTTCAACCATATATGAGATGAAGATAAGGAATGATACCTTTTGAGTGCAATCTTACATCTCATGAAGTTAAGCTTAAAGTCATAAACATATGATATTGTAAGCATCTCTCAAAAACTGCAAAAGTCTTATGTCATAGTCAAAGCTAATTTATTCACTGAAAATGAAAATGACAAAAAGCAGTAAAACAATGAAAGTACGAGTTCTGATCAGAAATAATCAGAAGTCATATCCATACTCCCCTTGAAATTATGCATTTGAAAATTATCATTGAAGAAGATATACATTTATAATTTCAGACAAATATGTACTCCCCCTTAAAGGTTGATTTCCTCATTCGAGTATTGGAGTACAATCTCTTATCAGTACAAGAGTAAGGTATTTTGATCATTGAAGTGCGAGTCCTAAACTGTTATGTTTAGAAGTCATATCCATACTCCCCCTAAACTGTTGTGCGAGTCCTAACATGGCTCTGATACCAATTGTGAGTCCGTGTGATTGAACACGATCATTACCAGATAATCAAACAACAAACATATAGATAAACCAACCTGTTTCGATTAATAAACGATGGATTACAATGGTTGATGTTCTTCTGTTTAAGCTCTCTCTCTCTCTGATGAACAGTAAGGTCGATGTGTTATGATCTGAGATATGAATAGTTATGAGATAAATAATATCTCAAAACCTTTTATATCTCAAACATAATATCTAAACTAAACTAAATATCTAAAACATAATATCCTAAAATATCTATTAGTTAGATATTTAGGAATAATACAAAATACATTAATTAAGACAATAATTAACTTTGACAATTATTACAAACTTAACATTAGACTACTCTTGAGAGCGACTTTTCAGCTTTAGCTTCAGATTACAAATTTCAGATCGGATGATCTTGAATCCAATAAATCTGAGATCTAACAGTCGGGAAGGTACAAAAATATATCTAAAGTCCATTAACTCCATATTGACCGTAAAACAACCTCTTGAAAACGTATAAGCAAATATCATCATGTTTTGAGACGATAAATAAATCCTAACTTTCATAAGAATACCTTTACTAAAAAAACCCAAAGAACAGTGGGATGCCCCGAAAGGGATAACCGGGAGTAATCATGAACATGTACTTCCCGAACTAATTGTACAACGAAATGAAACCCGCTTACTCAATTACAAAAAGGTAACTGATTTCAACAAAGAAATGATGTATCCCAAAATGCGTCTCAATCTCTGTGGCAAGGAACTCATAGAAGATGACATGATTCATAACATTATTTCTACTTTTCATACATCAGTAAATATTAATGAACCAATGTAAGTTGAAATGTAACCTTTAGAAAAACTCATCAACCTACTGCAAGTGGTTGAGAGACATAACAAGGTTCTTTCGAATAACAATACCACATATGTCGGGACAAAGAAAATTCCCAAGATCAATAATGAAAATGTTAGAAGTGGAAACAACTCCAAATGATTGTGAGTTAAAAACAATTTCACACAAGTGACATTTATGTACCATATGGACGAGACCCTAGAAAGGGTCAGGGTCATGGTAAGAATCGGGAATGATTTTTCAATACCTGGAGTAGAGATACAACTACTGCCCCAGGTGATAATGGACAATCAAATAATAAATGCACTAAAGGTTGCTCCTATCGAAAAGGGGAACAAGTTGAAAATGAACTATATCATATTAATTTAAGATTGATCAAGCATAGGTTTCTTGGACATTTATTTTAAGTATTAAAATTAATTTCTTTTGCTTAAGTAAAATCGAATATGTAACCATTATAGATGTAAACAAATACATCTAAATAAATAACAAAAATATCAATATTCTCTGTTCCATGTAGGAATGTATTGAGGAGAACTTGAGTTTTTGTAGAATATTCCACAATCTAAAATGATAGACAAATACTTACTTTATAATTCGCCCAACCAAAATACTTAGACGATGGACTGTCATTTTCTTGTTGGTACAAGATTAATAGGAACCTTGGAAAAATATTCGTATCAAATAGAAATTATAATGGAAATGAGCATATATACATAAGTTCTAATGAATATGAAAGTAAACATATATCATGGAAACTAATGTGTCAAACTAGTAGATTATTGGGTCATCGAAACATTTTTTGTCACCAATAAAGAAACTTAGGGCAATGACACATATATGTTTCGACATGACCATGTGGGACACCATGGTTATAACATAGTGATCCGTGTATTGCAAAATATACATAGACACATTCTTTTTCGAGTGAAAGGCAAAATGAGGTAAATTGCAACTGTTGACTTCTACAGCATAAGAAGCAACATCACCATCATAATATGCCCTCTCGAATACCTAAAAGTTTTGTATAGCCTGATCCTTAGCCAAGATAGGAATGAGACCATCATAAAGTTAAAGACATAATACAAAAATATTCCATTGTTACAACGAATACAAGGTGATACTTATGGACATAAACATCCATAATGTGGGACATTAAAGTACTTTATGGTTCTGGTTTCGATACGATGAATGCATGTCGTATTATTGTCCACATAAAATACTGCACTCCTAGCACTAGCTATATGTTTAAGGGCTTACCAACCTGATTATTTCATCAAGTCTACATGACTTGAAATGCTAGAGAATTTATATCATAAGGATTTGATGTTTATTGCATATGTATTGGGATCAATGTAGAGTTTCCTATACTTCATGTGTGTATATAAAATGGTCTCATAGAATTTGTTATCAAAAGAATATGATGATATCTAGGGTATTGGCAATGCGCACCAATTTATCCACATCTGCCTGGGGTTATGCAATTATTATATGCAATCTTTTTTTCGTTTTTAGACCCACTGCTAGCTAACCAACCTCATGCGTACCAGTTGGTAACTGGATATAAGCCTGATTATATTTACGCATGTTTGGTTCTGTAGTATATGTGCCAATTGCGTCCCCACAACACATCAAAATGGGTCCTTAAAGACGATTTGGTATATATTGGATATGAATCCCCAATAATTATCCGTTAATTAGAATAGTTGACTAGTGATCTCTTTACCGCTAGATTTGCGGGTTGTCACTTTCATGAGATAGTCTTTCCGTCATTAGGGGGAGATAGGAAAAAGGATTTTCCATGGGAACGAAAGGAAGTGTCATTGAATATTCCCACTCTGTCTCATTTTGATCCCCAAAACTTCACAATGTAATGTTCAAGTCAAAGGAATCAGACTCGATACCTGATACGTTTAATGTTATTCCAAAAGTGACAAGAACACATATACGAGCTTCAAATATACTCGTAAGGTTAAAAAGTCCCCAACAGGGGCACAACGCCATTGTAAAGTGCATTGCAATCATACATAGTGGAGGTGTGGTTGAGGTCGTAGCTACCAAATGAAAGTGGTGGAAGCTACTTGGCTTGGTGGATACTATTCTAAAGGAAGAGAATAGTGAGGCACATCCATTTATCATTAATACACAAAACTCTCATGAGATTGTCTCTAATTATAATTATGTCCATGAATCATCACTGGAGGACGCTCCGAAGTTAATATTGATTCTAGAGATGAATATTAATTATGAAGTCCTAATGTATAAGGCTCTCCTTTAGTGCAATGTCTCTCACAACGCCCTAGATTGACCACGAGGAGACTTACTCTCTCATAATGGATGTTATGACATCCAAATAGTTTATTAGCCTAGTAGTTTCTGAAGGACTGGAAATGCAGCTCATGGATGTGGTTACTACATATCTCTATGGGGATCTAGATTCGAAGATATATAAAAGTGTTTGATGGCATTACATTACCAAAATCAAGTAACTCTAAACCATGAAATGCGTTTGCAATAAAATTGAAACGTTCACTTTATAGATTAAAGCAATCTATGCGGATGTGATATACTCGCCTAAGTGAGTATTTGAATGGGAAAGGATATATAAGAACGATATAATGTGCCTTTGCGTATTTATTTAGGAAAACAAGTTCCAGATTTTCAAAGTAGTTTTATATGTCGATGTTATGAACATAATAGACATTCTTGATATAAAAGAAACCACAAGCTACTTGAAATCTAAATTTGAGATTGAAAATCTTGGAAAAACTTGGTTTTGTCTAGCTATTTGAGCTAGGACACCGAGTTTGTGAAATATTAATTCACTGATCGCATATGTCTAGAAAATAATCAGGCATTTAATATGGACAAAATGCATCCGGTTAGCACTCCCATGATCGGTCAAAGTGTTGGATATAAGGAAAGATTCATTTCGTCTAAAGGATGGTGACGAAAAAGTGTTGGGGAGTTGGAATTCCCTATCTAAGTACAATATGCGCATTATCGTACTTAGCATAATACACTTGACCGTATATTGTATTTCTTAGTGAACTTGTTAGCTAGATTTAGCTCAGCGCCGACCCAACGTCATTGGAATGAAATCAAGTTAATATTTTGGAACCATTGATACGGGCTTATACTTTCCCTATAGAAAGAAAAATGAGATTGATAATGGAAATTCAATACCTACTTAAAATGTAAGCAACAAAAGTACTAACTCTTATAGAAAAACACCAAACAATGTCTTGGTATGTCTTTGCTGATATTGGGTATCTGTCTGACCCATACATAGGTTGTTCCCAAACTGGATAAAGAATTACCACAAGGAACACGTCGATTGCTTGGAAGTAAGCTAAGCAATCCTTTGTAACTACCTCCTTGAACTAACCCAAGAATATTACTCTTCATGAGATAATTTAAAGAATGTATATGATTAAGGACTATCATTACACATATTAGAGGAGCTAGTAATTTTGAGTTTAACCAGTATCCTATACTTGCATATATGGAAATAATACATCATGTATCAAATAAATAAAAGAAAGATACATCAAGGGTGATAACACAAAGCATGTTTTGCTTAAGTTTTATACAATCAGCAATAACAAAACTCTCCTCTAGATTCAAGTGAATCAAGTAAGATGTCAGGAGAACGTGACATATTTTACCAAATTATTACCTAAAACCATATTATGGGAAACATGTAGAAAGTATTAAAATGCAAATGTTTTCCAAACTCCCTTGATTAATACACGAATCAGGGGGAGTAGTAGACAAAATGGGGAGTCTACTATACATGTGATATTGGTATGTTGTGCTCTTTCCTTCAACCAAGGTTTTATTTTTCCCATTGGGTTTTGTTCCTTGGTGTAAGGTTTTAGTGAAGCAACAGTTTATATACCATCATGTCTTCCTAAATCTCATTAGTAATGTACGAATTTGAGAGAAAACTAGACTGAAGGAAAAGTCTATGTATTGCAAAGAAGTTGGTGCGTTGTACTATTTCCTTCGTCAGACTTTTATTTTTTCCCACTGAGTTTTTATTTTGGCGTAAAGTTTTAACGAGACAACAATTGTGTACAATCACTCCTTTGACTCGGTACATGGGGGAGTGTTGTAGGATAAGTGTGTCATCGTCTAAAGGATATGACGATAGAGATAGAGATAGAGATAAAGATAAATATATCAGAGTTATATTAGAACTGAAATATCGCATAGCTATCTACTTGTAACTCATCCCTATTTAAATGGCTTATGATTAATGAGAATTACACAGTTTTCATCTCTTTATTCTGTTGTTCTCTTGTTTTGTTTTTTTCCTTTAACAATATTTATATTTTTTAGTCTTTATTTGAAACCAACAAACCAAAATAAAATATTTTTTGAATTTTTTTCTTGAGATAGAAAATATAAAGAAATTAAATAACTACAACAAAATATAAATATTATCTAGGTGGAAAAACTAAAACGAGATCGAAGTAATGTTCGGATACCAATAGGAAGGGGGAGGGGGTACCGGTTAAACACGAACGTATATAAACTTAAATCCTACTCGGTACTCTCCTTAGAGAGTCGTCCACAACGCAACGTAAAACTACTAGCCTATCTTCCTGTTGAAAAAAGCATGCAAACACATGCAAAATAAAGACACAAAACCAAACATATACAAATATGACATAAAACTTACATGCAATAAACCACAAGTCTTGCATGTAAATTCTCATGCATATGTGTATACTTACAAAACACAATACATAAAACATACAAGTATGGGTTTTAAATTACATACAATAAAATACAAGATTTTTTGCATGCAACTTTTCATCCATGCATGTGCATTTATACATCACAACATACAAGACACATGCAAAATACAACACTTTAAAATTAAAACACAAACACTAAAAAAAATTAAAAGAAAAATCATGCAAAATGCCAAAT
Source organism: Arctium minus (assembly GCA_954870635.1). NCBI lineage: Eukaryota > Viridiplantae > Streptophyta > Magnoliopsida > Asterales > Asteraceae > Arctium > Arctium minus. The sequence goes on along the minus strand of OX941084.1, from coordinate 117,830,051 downwards.
GACATGATTTGGCTTGCAACATAGGAACTAGACAAAAAAACATACTCAAAATCAAATATTCTACAAAAAAATGTTGAAAAATTCGGATTTATTTAATTAATAATTTTTTTTGAAAATATTCTTTTAAAACTAGTAACAATACTGATATGATCTCTTTCCCCGTCAGATTCAAGGGACGATAACCAGGCTCACTCCGGCCATAAAGAAGTCCATAACTCCGGGTTACTCAAGATCAATACCGGTAATGTACAAATTTTTTAAGAAATCGAATTTTTGTAACACTAAAAAACACACATAAAATAATAACACAAACAAACCTTTAAAAACATTAAACCAATATTAATACTAACGTAATCTTTTTCTCTGGCAGCTGTTATGGACGATAATAAATAAGGCTCACTCCGGCCATAACAATCTGGGCTCTAGGGCACTCAAGATAAACGTAAGTAAATATTGATTCTTTGAAAATAAAAGTTTTTAACATAACACGACAGATTGACGAAACATATAAACACAAACTTTTATTGAAACATTAAAATTACAAAATACAAGGGAAGATTACTACATGTCTAACATTACATTATGAAAACCATAAGGATTTTCCTTTCGGGAAATCCCCTAAAGGACTTAAACTAAAATTAAAATGAAAGAAAACTTACTTAAAATTATTTTACAAGTCTTCTTAGTTGATGATCTTCTTCAAGGTTGTTGCATGAAGATGGTTGAGAGAAATGAGAGAAGGAGAATGTAGAGTGAGACAGTGTAGAGAGAGTTAGTGGAAAAGTATGGAGGAGGTGTGAGATTCTCACATGATGGGGTGATCACATGAATGAGAGAAATGAGATGAGGTGATATATGATGATTGATGGTGTGGTAGAGACGTATGTGTTGATTATGTTGGGATACTGATTGTCTGTGTTGGTTATGTGTAGAAGTCTTATGTATGAGGCCTCTTTAAATAGGAGGTTTCAAAATGATGAGTTATATCCAAAAGGCTTCATAGGGTGACACGTATTAAATACGTGTTTAAAAATCTGAACTAACTGCTACGTGGAAAACTGTCTTGTTACGTACGTGGATGAACCGCCTGCTATGTGTTATTACTGAGTTTGAAGATTCTGCTGAAGCTGTCTTTTTTGTCGTTTTCTGTAGGCTGAAGATTCGTCATCTTTGTCTTGCTAGGTTTCGAGATTGTGCCTGGGCAACAGAATCGAAAGAATAAACACTTTGTGAGTAGTAACTCTCTTGGTCTTGATTAGGCGAGCTGGAACGGTCTTCAAGAGTCGTGTCTTCGAAAACTCTTTCTTCAGTATATTTAGGGACAAAATCTCTGATTACTTCTTTTATGATCTTATTGATTTCATTTTTGATCTTATTTTTTGGTTTCTTTATCTTCTTTTTTTGATTTTATCTTTTTTGGAGAGGATTGGGCTGGATCATGGGTTTGCTCTATCTGATCTAGTATGGTTTGGCAAGATGGGATATAATCTAAATGGTGGGTTTTTTTGGGTCTGGTTATGAATGGATATGTTTGTATTGGAAAAAGAAGGTAAAGGATCTAGGCTTGAAGGGGATGGGTTGTATTTTACAAGGTAATCAAAATGTTTTCCAGGTTCTCCAAGAGAATCCCAGATAAGATATATTTATTCTGAGGGGTTTGAGTCTGAGAGTTAGTAGAAGAATCAAGAGTCCTCTGTGTCTCTTGAGATTTTGGCAATCCGATAGCCGTCTCCGGATTTGATAAGTCTTTACCAGCCACCGGTGAAGTTGGACTAGCCATTGAATTTTTAGGCTCAATGGTACCTTTATTGACATTCGTTGGAGAATGCCCACCCATCTTAATCTTCTGAGTATGGCTAGAAGATGAGCCTTGGTTATGGCTAAGGGTAAAGAAAAGTAATTGTTTTTCTAAAATAGAAACTTGTTTTTGAAGATAAAGTTTCTCGTTTCTTAACTGTGTATTGTCATCATTGATAATTTTGAAATTTTTTGGTCATGGTTTCACAATGATCACAAAATAAAGTATGGGTATGGTTAGGGTATTTGGTTACTGAAAATTCAAGAGGGTGTTCTGTATAGTTCTTGAGAGAAGGGGAAACAAAAAAGTTCTTTCCTAGGCGTTCTCTGGACGTAGAGATCGCTTCTTCGTAACTAAAAAACCTTTGTATTTCGGATTCGATCCATGTATGAAGAAAACCTGTCTTTTTACCTTTAAAAACAACAAAAAATTTAAAACGCTTAGCAATCTGACTAAAATGTTCTGACAAAGCATTTAAACAAGCTATAAAATATTTAACATCTTTTGGGTTTCTACCATAAGCAACCCAAAGATTATCTACCAAACAACGTTCTTCTTTGCTAAGGGATATATGATTTTGCGTTCTGAAAGATTTATTGCTCTTAGAAAAAACAATTAACTCGTTATTTCCAAATCTAAGTCGTTCTTCGTAATACGGTGTGTTCTGGCTACTGGAAGTCTGTCTAAAAACTGGTCTTGGAGCAGTATTGTTTTCCGGAGGAAACTCTTGTCTTGGAGGTGGTCTAGACATCTGCAAAAACAAAAAAAAACGTTAATAAAGTTAATTTAATTTATCTTCTAAAAATTTGCTTAAAATATTTGCTGCCCTATTATCACTACCTTTAATGTGCTTAATCTCTATAATTAAACCAGTATTGCTAATTCTATCCAAAAAATTTAACCAACGTCTTCTACTACTTTTACTTTCGCCTTTCATTTTATTGTAAAAAGATACTATCGCTTCGCAGTTTGTTCTAATAGTAATTTCTTTTTGGATATGATAAAAAAACTCAAAACTATCTAAAGCATAATTAATGGCTAATAATTCTGCATCTATACTACTAATATTACCCTTTTCTTTATAAATACCGCAACTATAACGACAAAATTTTTCTGAATTCTGATATGCATATTTATGGGGTTTGCATAGGAGAATAGCACCCCAACCTAAATAATTTGTGTCAAGAGGTAAAGCCAGTTCTGGTAAAGATTTTATTTCATTTTTCAACTGTTGTACAAGCTTTACATCCTCTTCATTAAAATATTTTTGCCCATTTGGAGAAGTTTTTGCATACAAAGGACCGACGATTTTTCAAATATTTTTTATAAAAGGTCTAGCGTAATTTATCAATTCCAAAAACTTTTGTAATTGCTTTAAATCCTCTAATCTATACTATATTATAAAGATGACATAAAAAACTCTTAATTACAACTCACTAAGCTTTATGTACCATCATTTAAAGCTATCTACTTAAAATCTCTTAAAAATAACTACAAAAGTCTAATGTACTACCTGTAAAGCTTTTAACCCTAATTAATATATTTCATTCTTATCCCCCAAAATCCTTATCTCTAATCCCCAAACCCTAAAATTATGAAATTTGAATTCTGATAAACATAATCAAAACAGAATAAACATCTCAATTTAAATATAAAAAATTTAAAATATATAAGATAATTAATGAATTTTAACAAACTACTTAATTTTTTTTATATAAAAAGCATTATATTGTTAAGCCTAAATTAAACAAATTTATATATAAAAAACCATTATCACTCAATAAAAACCATCCAAAATCGTACTGTAAATCAATAAAAAACAAAAAATAAAAATAAACATTAAAATCGTGATGTATTAAGTATTATGTACTATTATTTAATGCTAATCTACTTAAAATCTTTTAAAAAACAATTAATGAAGCAATATGTACTACTTTTAAATGCTTTTAACCCTATTTAATAAATTTCATTCTTATCCCCCAAAATCCTTATCTCTAATCCCCAAATCCTAAAATTATGAAATTTGAATTCTGATAAACATAATCAAAACAGGATAAACATCTCAATTTAAATATAAAAAATTTAAAATATATAAGATAATTAATGAATTTTAACAAACTACTTAATTTTTTTTATATAAAAAATATTATATTGTTAAGCCTAAATTAAACAAATTTATATATAAAAAAACTATTATCACTCAATAAAAATCATCCAAAATCGTAATGTAAATCAATAAAAAACAAAAAATAAAAATAAACATTAAAATCGTAATGTATCTTGCTGCATTGCGCGAGTACGCTTCTAGTTTATATGGAAAATCAAGTGTTTTTTTGGCAATGTGAGGTTACAATTTTATCCTTCATTCTCCTATATTTACTCCTAAGAAGTCTATGTACTCTCTAAATAATTGCATTTTCTTTTTACTCAAAATTAACCCATGTCTTATAAATTCAGAAAAAATAATTTGTAGATGCCCTTAATGTTATTTTTTATTTTTACTGAAAACTAAAATATCGTCTATATAAACGGCTACAAAATTGCTATGCTTATTAAAAATATCTTCCATTTTTCTTTGAAAAACACTTGGGGCATTCTTAAGTCCAAAGGGCATAAATAACCATTCGTAATGACCTTCTGGACAAGTAAAAGTCGTCCATTTTATGTTGTCTGGATGCATTTTGACTTGCCAAAAACCTAATTTTAAATCAAATTTGCTAAAAATTTTGCAATTTGAATTTTATTTATCAAAACAGTTTTGTCTGGGATATTATAAGCATCATCAATAGTATTATCATTTAATCTCTTATAATTGATGATCATTCGACTCTTTCCTCTAATAATCTCATAATGATTTTTTATTTTCAATTCGCACAAGACTTTGACTTTATCCCAATATTTAATGACGTCTTCTCCAATTATTCCTATTTTTCTAACTTAAAGACTAAGTTGTCTATATCAGATTCTGCAACTAAAGCAGTGTATAATTTCTCGTTATTAACAAAGTCTAGGTCATAATCTATAAGGTCGTCTTCTTCATAATCAATTATTTCATCTAAAAACTCATCTAATTCTTCATCCTTAAGTTGACACTCTCTTTCCTTTTTACATAGACAAGGTTTTTCTAAAATCGGGTTACTAAGCTTATCAGTCCTTGAAGGAAAATGAGTAGTGATAGTAGGAGTGAAAAAAGTATGCTTGTGAAAATGTAAATAGTCTTTAGTTAAAGTTACACTACCATCGTCTTTAAGTAAAAAATTTAATCCAATAATAAAATCTATATTTGTAAGGTTTAGCTCTCTAACAAATGTATTTTTATGAGGTAAAGTATATTCTTTGCTAAAGCCACAATTGGTCTCAAAACTAACTTTACTGTTAGGCCTCAACATTTCTTTATAAGAATAAACTTCACCATCCCATTTGTTGGGCTTCTATTGGAGAGTCTGTTTTAACTATATATCTAGAAGGAACTAAAGATTTGTTTAAAATACAATTTGAACAACCAAAATCAACTAATGCAAGACAATTGATAACAAAACCATCTATTCTAACTTTGCATTCTACCTTTAATGATTTTAAATTATCAGAATTGCAAACCACTTGCACATAGTTTTGTTGAATCAAGTCTTTATTTTCATCTAAAACATCTTTTCCTTTTATTTGTTTTTGAAAAAAGTCTAATTTCTTTTGAAAAAATTTCACAGTGTCTTCAACGCTTTCAATTCTTTTTCTTAAAACTCTAATTTCTTGTTTATCAAGATCTCTAGCTGTATTTATAAATCTGGTTATACTTTTATCAAAATTTTCTTTTCTAAACATTTTATGCAAGCTTCATGATGACAATTTAAACACTTTGCTCTAAGCTTTTTATGAGAAAAAAGTTTGCAAATAATATAAGGAAAATTATCAGTTCCTGCATATTTTTGCCACTTATGAGCACAAGTGATTTCTTTTATGTTAACAAAGTCTAAATCATGGTTAAAGTCTGAGTATTGATCTAAGGTTTTTGCTTTTTTATAAATCGACTCTAAACTTTCAAGCAATAAACCAACTCTAATGTTTTTTTGTCATAAAAAATGTATTCTTGTTTAAAAATCTGTTTGGACAAATACAACTAATTTTCTAATTTTAAAAGTTCTTCGTCATCTAAAAACATATTTAATTCTTTTGGAAAAATAATTTTACTAGCTAAATCAAGATTTATAAAATTAAAATCTTTTTTAACCAGCTGTCTGAGAATGTCTTTTGAAACAACGTCTAAAATATTTTGAGAAAATCTATTTGGGGACATTTTCAATGTGATTTTACTTTTATCAAAGAAAGTGACAGATCTTCTATTTTGAACAGAAAGTTCAAGACCGACATACAGATAACAGTAACAAACAAAAAGGAGGCAAATGATAGAAAATGGAATAAACATGACAAGACTTGTTTATTTTTTGCTTTCCTAAGGCAAAAGACAATAATAAACACAACAATATATTTCTAACAAAAAATTATTTTTCTAGACGAAATTTAAAAGATAAATATTTTTATTTTTTAGTCTTTATTTGAAACCAACAAACGAAAATAAAATATTTTTTTATATTTTTCTTGAGCTAGAAAAAGTAAATAAATTAAATAACTACCACATAAATATAAATATTATCTAGACGGAAAATTAAAAAAGAGATCGAAGAATTGCTCTGATAATAGGAAGGGAGAGGGGTACAGATGTAAGGCGGTTAAACACGAATATATATAAACTTAAATCCAAATGTCTAGACCACCTCCAAGGCAAGAGTTTCCTCCGGGAAATAATACTGCTCCAAGACCAGTTTTTAGACAGACTTCCGGTAGTCAGAACAGACCGTATTACGAAGAACGACTTAGATTTGGAAATAACGAGTTAATTGTTTTTACTAACAGCAATATTTCTTTTAGAACGCAGAATCATATATCCCTTAGCAAAGAAGAACACTGTTTGGTAGATAATCTTTGGGTTGCTTAGGGTAGAAACCCAAAAGATGTTAAATATTTAATAGCTTGTTTAAATGCTTTGTCAGAACACTTTAGTCAGACTGCTAAGCATTTTAAATTTTATGTTGTTTTTAAAAGGTAAAAAGACAGGTTTTCTTCATACATGGATCGAAGTTCTTGATACCATTCAAGGATACCCTGGTCCGATATACAAAGGTTTTAACAATTACGAAGAAGCGATCTCTGCTGCCAGAGAACGTCTAGGAAAGAACTTTTTTGTTTCCCCTTCTCTCAAGAACTATACAGAACCCCTCTTGAATTTTCAGTAACCAAAGACCCTAGCCATACCCGTACTTTATTTTGTGATCATTGTGAAACCATGACCAAAATTTTCAAAATTATCAATTATGACAATACCTAGTTAAGAAACGAGAAACTTTGTCTTCAAAAACAAGTTTTTGTTTTAGAAAAACAATTACTTTCCTTTACCCTTAACTAGAACCAAGGCTCATCTTCTGGCCATACTCAGAAGATTAAGATGGGTGGGCATTCTCCAACGAATGTCAAAAAAGGTACCATTGAGCTTAAGAATTCAATGGTTAGTCCAGCTTCACCGGTGGCTAGTAAAGACTTATCAAATCCGGAGACGACTATGGGATTGCCAAAATCTCAAAGGACACAGAGGACTCTTGATCCCTCTCACTTCATTTATTGAGTTACCTTGGTCATTAATGGTGGTCGTTAGGAAGTGGTTATAGGAATATCTCAAGTGATTAAGACCTCATTTACTCATCTCCTCATCATTTATTTCCTAGATTCTAGGGTTTCAAGTTACAACCCTACAAGGGGAGTTCATTCTTATTTTACAAAACCTTATACATGTTAGATGTGGATTTTAACTTTCTAAACATCTTCACTTTGATTTCTTCTGATTTGGGTGAGTTTCCACCAAAAACTAATTTTTGGAGATTTTAGGGTTTACTTGCATGAATATGATTGCCAGGTTAAGTAACTTACATCTTGGGTTATTTGTGGTTTATACACTTGTAAAACATGCTTTCCTCTAATTCAAAGTTTAAGCACTTTGGGTCAAAACTAGGGTTTTGAAATGTTGATATATGTTGAATAAGAACTTGTGGGAAATTGAGTTATTATATAGAAATGTTGTTCAAAGAAGTATGTTGGAATCCTTGGAACCACATGAAGACTTAATTGAAGTCTTGATTATGCCATTGATGGTAGTTTAATTGTTTTAGGGATGTTGATTGGTATTTGATTTATATGGAATTGACTATTTGGTTGCATTTAAGTGTCATGGTTCCATAAATATTTGCATCATTACGTCCGATAATCCTTGAGTAATTCGAGCCACCGCATTTGCCTCATGTTTAACTCTTTTTGATCAAAAACGTACTTTAGACTCTTATGATCTATGTAGAGTGTACATTTCGTGCCATAGAGGTAATGCCGCCAAAGCTTCAAGGCGAATACCACCGCCGCTAACTCCAAATCGTGGGTAGGATAATTCTTCTCGTGAATTTTGAGTTGCCTTGAGGCGTACGCGATCACCTTACCTCTTTGCATCAACACGCATCCTAATCCCATTTTTGAAGTGTCGCTATAGACCACGAAATCTTCCGACCCTTCGGGTAACGACAAAATTGGAGTTTCACACAACTTCTTTTGCAAAGTCCGAAACGCCTTTTCCTGCATTTCGGTCCAAACGAACTTTACATTCTTCCGAGTTAAAGCCGTCAGGGAAGAAGCGATCTTGGAGAAGTCTTGGATGAATCTCCGATAATAGCCCGCCAAACCTAAGAAGCTTCGGATTTCGGACGGAATCTTGGGAGGTTTCCAATTCGTCATGGCTTCAATTTTGGAGGGGTCCACTTTCACTTCGTCCCGAGTGACAACGTGACCCAATAATTGCACCTCTTCAAGCTAAAAATCGCATTTGGAAAATTTGGCGTACAATCTTTCTTTTCTCAATACTTCTAGAACTTCACGAAGGTGTTGCTCGTGTTCTAACTCGCTATTGGAGTACACAAGTATGTCATCAATGAATACAATGACCGACTTGTCGAGGAACGGTCGGTACACCCTATTCAGCAAATCCATAAACATCGCCGGTGCATTCGTTAGGTCAATCGGCATTACCAGAAATTCGTAATGACCATAACGCGTTCTAAAGGCCGTCTTCGAGACGTCTTCTCCCCTCACCTTCACTTGGTGGTAACTCGAACGTAAGTCGATCTTGGAGAAACACCCTACTCCTTGGAGTTGATCGAACAAGTCGTCTATCCTTGGAAGCGGGTACTTGTTCTTCACCGTTGCTTGGTCCAACTCGCGGTAATCGATGTACATTCTCATTGTGCCATCCTTCTTCTTGACAAACAATACTAGAGCTCCCCAAGGCGACGAGCTCGGTCTTATGAAACCCTTCTCCAAAAGCTCTTGGAGTTGAACCATCATCTTTTGCATCTCCGATGGCGCCAACCGGTAAGGGGCTCTAGCAATAGGAGCCGCTCTCGGCACGAGATCAATATGAAACTCCATTTGATGATCGGGTGGTAACCCGGGCAAGTCATTCGGAAAGACGTCGGGAAACTCTTGCACTATCTTCACATCTTCAAGCTTTAACTTCTCGAGTATGGCGTCGATCACGTAGGCTATGAAAGATGAGCATCCTTTCACTAAGCATTTGCGCGCCTTAACCATGATGATGATTGCCACATCGCCTTTCCTCTTCTCTCCATAGATCACAACATCGCCACTAGTATTGGGAAGTCGGATTAGTTTCTTGGAGCATACGATCTCGACATGATTGTTCACCAACCAATCCATGCCAACCACTACATCAAAACCTCCAATAATCATCGACATCAAATCGATCGGGAATTCTTTCCCTTCGATTCCGAGTGTACACTTCCTCAAAACATCGTCGATTAGAACTTGACTACCATTTTCTATCTCTACCACTAACGCATTCTCTAGACTATTAGTGGGCATAACAAGATTTTGATGAAACGACTCAGATATAAAAGAGAAACTGACACCCGAATCGAACAGTACACGAGCAGGTACGGAGTTTAGAAGAAACGTACCCGATACCACATCGGTGGATGCCTTGGCCTCCTCGGTCGTCATCTGAAAAGCTCGACCCGGAACCCTAGATGGGTTCTCTCTCTTCTCCGGCGTGCTACCCGTCTTGAGCTTCGGGCAATCTCTCTTCATATGCCCCGGTGCCTTGCACTCAAAGCAGATAAGCCCTCTGATCAAGCAATCTCTGGTGGTGTGATCAGACTTACCACACTTGGAACAAGTTTGAGGGTGGTGCTACAGTTGCCGTGGTGCTTGCTTCGGCATCTGGCACCATCTAGCTTCTTGAGAATTGTTGAAGCTTCGATTTCCGACAAAAGGTCGAGTCCTCTTAGGAGGTACGCAATTGCTTTCCCACTTTATCTTGTCTCCGACCACCACCACTTTCTCCGGTTTACCCCTCGCGTAAACCTCTTCCATAAATTGGGCTTCCTCTATCGTCTCGCGAAGATTAGAAGCCTTCGAGTTGCGGACCATGGACATCATGTCTGCCGGCAGGCCCTTAAGATAGTCCTTGATCTTCTGTTTTTTTCGTTGGGGCCACTTGCCCCACCAACCCCAGTTTCTCCATGAATTGACGGGTATACTCCCTCACCGTCAAGTTTCCTTTCTCCAGTGCTCGGAACTCGTCTTCAATGCGGTCCAAAGCCCTCTCACTGCAGTACTCCTCTAAAACCTTCTTCTTGAACTCGGCCCAAGACAACTGAGCCAGAACAGTAGGGGAGAGGGTGGACTGGGTGACGTTCCACCAAGTGAGAGTCGTGTCCCTGAGCATCTGAGAACCGAATCTCACTTTATGATCATCCCCACACTCAGATGAGCCGAAGGCTTGCTCGATTCCTTGAATCCATTTTATGCACGCTGTCGGATCTTCGGAACCAGAGAATTCCGGTGGTCTACAACATAGAAAGGGCTTGTATAAACAGGCTCTCTTGCCTTGCCTCGCCTCAACTGTTATTGGTTCCTTAGTTCGGTTCGCATGTCCCGTACCATCGGATCCAATAACCTCAATATTCTCCGCAATCGTCTCATTCCTCTGATTTCTCACATCATGGTCCTCGATCACCTTTAGAAGAAACTCTTGCTGCTTGGCCATAGCTTCATTCATCGCCAACATCATGTTGGCCATCAACTCGGATTAGGGAGTTACCTCCCGAATGGTTGGGTTAGACTGTGTCAGGTCCACCCGAGGAATAACTTCAGGCCCTCCGCCTAATATTGGTTGGGTAGATGGGCGCACGACGACCTCAACCCTCTCTGGTTGATCAGTAGTTGAGGCTGTCGCCTCGACACCCTCCACTAGCGTACGCGGTCTACAACGCGTACTAACCATCTTGATCTGCCACACGACAAGGAAAGGAGTAAGAGAGAGAATTAAACACGAAGGAAAACGTACCACTACGTTACCAATTGTCATAACAACAACACTTCAAGCACACTCACGTAAAATATCCTCATAATAACATTAGCTAAGTGAGATTATGAACATATGATACATAAGGGTTCTCGTTACTATCATCACAATTCTTGATGAACATAATTTCTGTCAACTCTAAGACCAACCCATCTTAGAAGTTCTACCCCAACTCCCAAATCATTACTTAACATACTCAGTCTAAGTATAGACATCTTACATTGATGCCTAGTTCACTTAAATTAGAGCTCTGATACCAACTTGTAACGCCCTAAAATTCAGAGTAAATTTAAAATCTAAAAATTTGGCAATATGACGTTGCATTTGGAATAAACCACCCAAAATGGGTAAATGTATGAAGCATTTACAAAACCTGCAAACTGATATGGAAATTAACAACAAACTAATCTAAATCTGTACTATCTAGATTACATCGGTTGTCAACCCAAAATCATCAAAATAAGGAGCTCAATTAAATGCCCAAAACACCAATTGTCTAGTCATCTAAAAAATGCCTCAAGCCCACGCTCAACACTCAGACCTTTGGCAATCCACCGCTAAAGGAACCTGTTATACACATCATTTGAGAAAAAGTGTTAGCCTTAAAGCATAGTGAGAACATACATTTTATAATCCAAAGAAATAAAAACGGTTGCAACGAAATAAATCTTTCCAAACAAGTTGAGTTTATTGTTTGAAATACTAAACGTTTAGGAATCTTTCGGTCCAAAAATTACATCTTGCTATGACGGGGGAGACCCGATTTACCAAGGATTGTAGCAGAACACAAAAGTAAGCCACAATCCGAGTTATGAGCTAAATACTTGGAAACCATGGCCACGAACAACGCCGGTCCGTACTAAGATGTGGGGGAGGGCACCCGAGAAATCCAAGTCATACTCATTCACTAGGATTACATTTACGATCAATGGCTAGTAATCGGTCCCACATAACCGTACCAAGTAGCTTCCGAGGATCCAATGTCTCAACTAACTACAAGGGGGAAAATACATCCCAAACATAAGCCGATTCAATACTTATGGATCCACTAATAATAGTCTAGACTTGTCACAATTTCATTTATGACCAACTATAGTTAAACATATAGTCCTCAATACCATTTATTTTCAAATATGCATTTCCAAGTTTAACTGATGATAAGAATGGAAATCATAAAATGAGATTATATACATTCTTTCAAGTACCTCACCAAAAATGTGCAAGTAGTACTTTATTTTACTATATATCAAATGGAACCCTTCCTTTTAGCAAAAATATAGCAAGAACCCTAAAATCTCCCAAAACCCCATTTTTAGGTTAAAATCTTATAAACCACATAATGTAAACAAGGAGATGATAATAGGTTCAAAAATCTAGCTTTGATGTGTATAAAGTTTTAAAGAAAAGAGATATGAACTCATCAAGTGGGTTTTTGAAGAAAACCCAAAACCCTAGCTTAACCTCTTGGAGAAGATGACAATGGGGGTGGTGATTTAATGCCCAAAACTTGAATCCTTAGATGAAACACCCAACTTCTAGCAATAAATATGGTGGATTGAGTTGGTGAAACCCTAGAACTTAATATTGGGAGTGAAATTGATTTTGAGAGAGAGATAGAGTAGATAGATAGGAAATAAATGAGAAAAAGGGGGAGAAACCCGTATTAGAGCATTCAGGGGAATCTCGCGGGTTATGTCGCGGCCTTAAGTCGCGGCATAAGCCACCCGTGCTTCTGAAATGGAAGTCGAACAGTGGGTTACGCGACTTGTGCCGCGGCTTGCAAGTCCTGAGGTAACTCGCGTAATCCACTGTTTCACTATTCCAAAAATCAAGACTTAACACACGGCCTTGGCTAAAACACGCGATACACACAATTAGGGTAAACGCAAGATAACTATGATTTAAAATAAGGAAGGCTAGAAGTCTTAACAATGGAATTTATACAACGAAAATTCGGGGCGTTACACATGCAATATGGAAGAAAGCTAATTTATGATGAAGGACCACACCCCTAAATGTTAAAATCAATTTCAAGTATTCTTATCAGCCGTTGGGGTCATTACCTTGGTTTAGGGTTAATATGAGGTCAAATGAACGTTGTGATATAATGATGAATATGTAATGAGCATGATTATACTATTTGCAAGGAATGTGTTTTACATGAAAATTGTTAACCATACTTAATCATGATCTATATGGGGAGTTTTATATCTATCTCCTTGTGCACGAGGATTTAGATAACATGCCTATTGTTGATATAATTGTTGGTCGTTGGGCACTAGCAGGTAGACAATAGGGGGCGTAAGTCCCTGAGTTGGAACTCGGCTAGATTGGATAGGCACCCTTGTCTGTAAGTCATTGAGGTGTAACTTGACAGAGTAAGCGCTAGAGGCATAAACGGTTTGAGGATTGTGATGTCTGGTATGGCATGGGAACTAGAATCGGGATTTGTGGTGAAATCCAATAACATCACGGGTGACATCATTCACGTGTTCTCGTCACCCAAGATGGTAACGAGTCTCCCCCGTCTTTCAAGAGTTATCTTTGTTATATTTGTACAGGAATGAAATATTGTCCCTGTGAGTCCGTGATCATTACCAGATAAATCAAACAACAAACATATAAAGATTACCAACCTGTTTGGATTACAAACGCGGATTACAGAGGTTGATATTGTTACAGTTTGAGCTCTCTCTCTCTCTCTAAGTGTTCTTCATGTTGGTCGATGTTGTTTCTCTGAGAATTGTGAGAGATTGAGACCAAACTTAACTTAAACTAAAACAAACCATAATAATATCTAGATATATAATATCTAGATATATAATATCTAGATATTATATTAAAAACTAATATAATAATTAACTAAATAATATCTAAAACATAATATCTAAATAATAAATATCTAGATATTATAACTTTGACTATTATTACAGAATAGACCCTAGACTATGTCTTGAGAGCGACTTGTCAACGTTTAACTTCATATTGCGATCTTCATTTTGGATGATCTTGAATCCAATAGATATGTGATCTAACAGTCCCAATTTGGGAGTATTTGTAACACCCTAAATTCTGGAAATAGCAACTTAATTAAATTTTCTAAATACATCAATAACTGGATCATCTACAACCACAATTTAGATTCAACCTCAATACACGTACACAATGTATACATACAGACTAAAAAGGACGGGTGCTACTAATACCCAATAACAATCGTTATCTCCAACTTGCGGAAGACTTCACCAATTACTTACTTTTGCGTCTAGCTAAGACTCTCCCATCTTCATAGCATTGCTAGAACCCAACCCCCAACTGGAATCCTGATGCACATGCCGACAAATAAAAAGGTTAGGCTTAATGCCTAGTGAGCTCAAGAGTTTTCAACATATATAAATAAATCGTTTAAAATGTAAGAATGCAATTAAAGTCATAATCTTTCAAAATGATATGGTTTGCTTATGAAACAACTCATTTACCAATAAACATGTATTTTAGACGAAAGAGACACCACGTTGATCGCTAGCCAAACCAAGATGTTTTACAGAAAGATTCCAATATAAAACGTCTTTCGTAAACTTATATTTAACTAGGGGTGTTTGCGGTCCGGTTTGGGCGGTTTAACCCCCCAAACCACAAACCAAACCGTAATGGCGGTTTAAGAAATTTCCAAACCGAGCGGTTTGACAGCAAGTCATCAAACCGGTCCACAAAAAAGCGGTCTGGTCTGACCGGTTTAGGCGGTTTGGGCCTCTTATGGGCTTTAAACTAAAATAACATAACATTTATAATCCAAAATGAAATTTCTATCTATATAACATTATTAAAAAATATATATATACCGAATTATAAAAATACGTCTATCTCTAATTCTCTATAAAAAAACATTGAATAACTTGAAAAAAATTTAAACAAGTCCACCAATAATAGTTGAATTGTGGACAAATATGAGTAAGTCGAATGACGATTTGGAATTTTGGATTTGATTTTTGATGTATTTCAGAATTATGCTAATTTAGATAACGTCTTCAATTGAGAAATGAAAACTAAGAACATAGTGTTTTAGACGTCTTTTTTTAAATTTGGCCATGAAGATTAAGCCTACAACATGAAACTAAATATAATTAATACATAAGTATTTTAGGCGGTCGGTTCGGTCCAGACCGCTCCAAAAAACGCTCAAACCGCAGACCGAACCGGACCAAGCGGTTTGGCTATTTTTCAGACCAAACCGGACCACCAGACTGCTTAAACCACCAAAAGCGGTCTGGTTTGACTTGGTTTGACCGGTTTGAGCGGTCCAACGGTTTTTTTGAACACCGCTATATTTAACCCAAAACTCACGCAACCATAAAATGAAAGGAAACCAAATACTGAAAACGTAGGAATGACGCATTCCATTCAAGCCTTAATATACGTGGGGGAAACCCAATATTAAAGCCATCATTTATCGTCGACCACATAAAAACCCAATTTGGTAAAATACGACATTACCATATAAAATACCACGAATCAACGATGAAGAGACACGTATACACTGAGAATAGAGTAACACGCAAGTAGGCCGTTCACGCGACTTCCTTGTATGTCATCTAAACGTTTCCATCTTGGATGGCGAGAACACGTGAATGGGGCCACTCGCGATGTTATTGGATTTCACCAACGTGCCCCGATTCTAGTTCCCATGCCATAACAGACATCACAATCCTCGAACCTGTTGTTGCCCCTTGCCATACTCCGTCGAGTTCCGCCCCGCGGTCTTACGAGCAACCGGGTGCCTAATCCAATCTAGACGAGTTCCAACTCTGCGGCTCAAACCACATATTCCTACTCGCTAGCAAACCCGAGCGGTCACTAAAAGTAACCCAAAACCTCAGGCCTTACATAACCGACAGACTTACGTGCCTATGGATCCATTACGACACTATCTATCATTACATGACTCCAAAAGAATGACCAAAGCACCCAAAACATGTAATTCACCAATGACATAAACGATCGTCATCATACTCAAAACCCACAACGGTTATAAATCCGGACAAATGTCCACATGACCCATTTAGTCAAAACCAAGCCAAAGGCCCAACACTTTACGTAAATCCCCAAATAAAAACCGATATAATTATTGGAACCCGTTTGACCATCTAATACGCAAACACGACCAAAAGTATAAATAAATAAATTTTCATCGTTGGTTGAGACAAACCATTTCCCCAAATGAACTCATACCCTTATGTTTTCAAAATGGCTCATAACACAATAATATGCACTTTCTGAAAGGGTTTATAAAATCAAATACACAAAATGACACTTACGCCAATTGAACTCCAATTATATATGTAAAATTATCAAATAAGCATTTCAACATGATTTATTTACCAAAATACCCAAAGATCCCAAAATGGGTGTCTCAACATGCTTATAAAACTAAACATTTCAAAATAACTAAAACTTATCAGCAGTTAACAATTTGCGGTACAACACAAACATTTTTAAATAAACATTTTGGCATGTACACTGTTTTCACAAATCAACTTGAACTCACCTTGCTAGATTTAGGCTAAATCTAGATTTTCCCCCCAACTAGAGCTCCTTTGAAGAACACTTGGATTCTCAAGTAAAAACTTCCAAAAACCTAAATCCATACATATTCAACCATAAATAACATAACAAACACGTAGAATCATTCCCCAACAATTTATATCAAATCCCCAAACGAGATCAAAACCCTAATTTCTCCAAAATCATCCAACCAAAAACTTAAGAAATAGAGTACTTGGAAACTATGAATGAAACATTTACAACTTGATTAAAGTGTTAGAAAGAAGAAGGGATGAACTCACATTGGTGGGTTTTGATAAAACTCAAAACCCTAGGATTTTCTTGAAGAAGACAACAATGGAGATGATAAGATGGTAGCTCCTTGAATCCTAGACTTCCAAGACCTTAGATGATGATGGAATGCTTCAAGATCAAAGTAAATGGCCATGGAAATGGTTGAGGTTCGAACCAATATGATAGGAATCGGTTTGGGAGAGAAAGGGAAAAGAGTGGAAGTGAGAAAATGGGATAAGGGGCTGAAAATCGCAACTTTTAACACTCTGGTACCCGTAGGCTATAGTGCCAGTGGCACAATCGCTGGCACAATCGCCAGCTCTGGCTATTGTGACGGCTATAGTGACATTGTCACAATCGCTGTCACAATAGCCAAGAGGGTACCGAACGCTGTTTTGGCCATAACTTATTCGTTTTAGCTCCGATTTCGCACCGGAAGGAACCGTTGGACTCGTAATTGAATCATTTATCCATCAAGACTATAAAATATAAGATTCAAGTCCAAAATCATAAATCTTATTTTTTTCCCTCAATATATCGGTTTCTGTATTAACTTTAAATGATACATTTTCAAAAATCGGGGTGTTACAATCCTCCCAACCTTAAAAGATATTTCGTCCTCGAAATCTAGATTCCCATGAAACGTTTACCGCATAATAGGTTGTATCTACTCCACTTGCCAGAACTACCACCATAACCTTATGTCGGTCCTCACGATAAATCGTCCTTCGACTTTCTCAATATTTGTCCAAAATTCAATCATTGTTGGTGGACTTGTTTAACTTTCTTTCAACTTGTTCAATGTTTTTTTTTTAATTTAATATATAAACGTTCTTTTGTAATTCGATATACTAATTTTTTAATAATGTTATAATGGTAGAAATTTTATTTTGGATATAGAGTTTATGCTTTTTTAATTTAAAGCCCATAAGAGGCTCAAACCGGTCAGACCAGACCGTCTTTTGTGGTCCAGTTTGACCGGTTTGGTTACTTGCTACCAAACCGCTCTGTTTGAAAATTTCCTAAACCGTCATTTGTAGTTTGGTTTGTCGTTTGAGGGTTTAAACCGTCCAAATCGGATCGCAAACACCCCTATTTCCAAAAGTCCAATAATTTATTTAACATGTTTTTAAATATCCAAAGATTTATTTATTATAAAAAATTATCCAAAAATTTAATCGCTCCAAACATTAAAGTTGATTGGAGCTTTTAACTATCAAAACAGGACTTCCGAAATAACGTATACGTCTATTTTCTATGAAAAAAAGAGAACTCGACCCGAACTCATACAAAAACCAGGCTTTAATTGACCCGAACCCGGCCAATAATATGCGACTCAACGTCAAATTAAATTAGGGTTTCCGAAGAAAATCCCAATTGCCTTGCGTTGCTTTCTTTGTGCAAATTTCCCATCGTCCTTGAAAAAGGTATGCATCACTTCTTTCACCATATTACTTCTTTGAATTCGCAGCACAACAATTTTACGTATCTCATTATGTGTTTTTTGTGTTTATGCATTGATGTTGTTGGATCTACTTTTGTTATTACGTTACGATGCATCGTCTTTCTAGGGTATTAGCGGGGGAGGGAGTATGAATATTTGGAATCGATTTGGTATTGTAATCAAAGCTTTCTGAGCTTAAAGTTACATATTGGATATCTTGGAGTTTTAGATGTGTGCCGTGAGTTTTTCCGATGGATTTTTCAGTGTAATGTTGAGATCAGCAACTTTTCACTTTTTTATTTGGAGATGGATTCATTCATGTAATGGCTATGCATTTTAATGAGCTATTTGATATGAATAATTGTCACTGATTATGTCTGAACTGCGCCAGAAATTAACGAGAGGAATCAGTTAGCTAATTAAAGAGTGTTATGTTTAAATGTATACATGTATGCTAAGAGTTTTTTTTTCCCATCAATTTGGTGCTATTTGAAGGTTAGAAAGAACAAAGAACATTATTTTCTTTTCTGTGTAAGAGTAGAGAGTTCTTAAAAGTACAATCGTTACTAGTACGATGGTTCTCTGCTTTTCATAATTTGAAGCTGTTTATATGAAGACACACAATCACTTGCAGCTGAGGTACACTAAGAGTGCTATGGAAAAGCTGGCTAGTGATGATAAGAGGAGATATTTAACTAATTGATCGTGTTATGGTAATAATGGGTTACTAATTTTGACCAATCATATGGTAGTTTTGGTTGCTCATCGGCTATGTACAGGATTGATGTTTAGGGGAGAACAATTGCCTCCCTTGTGTCTGGAGTAAGAAACAGGATTCGGGTTTTGAAGTTGTGCTGTTGGAAGTACGATTTGTTGCTGTTCTCCTTTTGCCCTGTGGGACCTTATTTTTTTCTTTCAAATTTACTTTTTTTTACGGATTGATTGTAAGAACTTGACTTTTGATAGAAGAAGTTGCTAACTTGCTCTTTGTGTTCCTCAATTTGTGAAGCTAAGTGGCCAACTACTCGTTAGCATATTGTCTACATGTATTTATCTTTAGTATCTCCCTATACCCTGATGAATAGTATTTAGCGCACAAAATATGTGGTTACATTCTGATTCACATCTTGATGCATGTAGATCATGTTGTCTGAAACATAGATATCTGTACGCGTATGTGAACACTGCTAACCATTTATATATCTCTCTGTATGTATGCTTATGTAGGCTTATCGTAGACTGTTAAATCATCTACTGACAGACAATGTTTGTGCTTCTCGATTTACCACCTTATAGAGGAGACAGCTAAGATCACAGTTTTTAAGGCATGATAGAGGGGGTGGGGTTGCTTTTCTGACTGTCACTTGTATGTTTTTGTGCTTCTCGATTTACCACATTATCTATACTACTTTATAAAGCATTTGGGTTACTTTTCTTAAATACAATCTTTTAAGCCTTTTGTACCACCATTTAAAGCCACATTACTTAATTTTCAACTTTACAACTCACTATTGCTCATGGTACAACTTATTAAAGCACACTATCTATACTACTTTATTGAAGACAACTTTCTTGGCACATAATACACCTATCATATGCCTCCGCCTAAGAGATTCACGCCCACGGCAACGTTTCACTCTCCAAGACAATGTTTCACTCTCGAGACACACACTCTGACAAAACACTTCACACTCCAAGATGCGGGGTTTTTAGAGCATCTCCAATGCCTATAAGAACCTCATTTTTGCACTTTTTATTGCCACCTCACTTCCAACTCATCCAAATAAGAACTCATATAAATGTCTACAATGGTAATTCTTATAAGAATCTTCTTTTGTGGATCCCATCTATATATACAATATTAATAATTATTATAAACTCAAGAAAATAAAATAAAATATAAGCAAAATGTCACATCTCACAAATTTCATGGTAAAAACCAAGGTTTTGTTTAAGAACATAGAGGAGTTTGGGTTCTCTCCACAATGATAGTTCCTACAAGCCATTGCATGCTCTTATACCACGATTTCCCTTCATCGTTGTTACCTGTTGCTTTCTCTTGGTTTTACGTTTCCTCTCGGTTTCCCCCAACACACACGACGATTCTCAGGTAGGGTTTATGTTGTTTTAAGTTTCCTCTCGGTTTCTGTTGTAATTTTTGTTGAATCGTGGAAATTTTGAGTTTAATTTTGTTACTGTGAGTTTGATTTTGCATCAATTTTGAGTTTGATTTTGCATCAATTGCATTTATTTTGTTACTGTGAGTTTGATTTTGCATCAATTTTTGAGTTTATAGTGGAAACTCAAGTTTTGGATTATCTACATTTACTTGAGAAGGTCTTGGTGGTAGTTGTCGATGAAGTTTCGCCATATATTTTCACTTTTTTGTGCAATGTTTTTAGGGAGAACAAGCTTGATAAGCCATCTAACAGAGTAATTAACGATGTTGCAAATGAATGTGGTTAGTGGAGAAATACTTGGGTTATAGAAACTCTGTGTGTATCAATTTTGAGTTTGATTTTGCAACAATTTTAAGTTTGATTTTGTTGCAATCAGATTGATTTTGCATAAATTTTAATTTTTTTTTTTGCATCAGTTTGCTTTTACTGTGATTTGTTGCAGGATTTAGACTCAAGTATATAGATCAAATTGCTTTGGTTTGGTTTTGTCAAGAAAGTTGGTTTTGTTTAGTTTGAATTTGGTTTTGAAAGTTGGTTTTTTGGTTTGGTTTTGTCAAGAAACACATCTTCTCAATGTTCATGTGCATCATCATTTTTTATTCTTGGCAAGATTCTTGGTCCTTACCATATTCTTCCGGTAAGGTAATCTAACTTGGTAAGCGCTTACCCAAATAAGTGTTTGGTAAACAAACCCTTAGTTTTGTAAGGTAAGATGCTATATTTGGTTTTTCATGACCTGGTTAGATTTACAAGCCTATAGTTAGAGGTTGAAATGTTTTTTTTTTGTTATGGACATAAGCTAAAATTTAGAATCTGAAATGGTTCCTTTTGTTCCATGATTATTCTTTTTTTAGTGGCTACTAATTTTGATTGTACAAAAGGTATTTGCTTGTAGATGATTAGGATGGAGTTGAACTTGATTGTAGAAAAGGTTGTCTACCAAGTAAGAACTTTTAATTGGCATTCTTTGTTTGCTGTCGTTATGGTCCATCTAAAAACAATATATCTCTTATACCATGTCGATGCTTTACAGAGTTCAGTGGATAGAAGAGTTTTGTGAAACAACTAGAATCAAGAGATGTTAAACTTGCTGTCAGAGTTCTTGAGGTATTTTACCCTTTATCTTTTTGAAACTACTGTTGGAGTCTCACATCGGCTAGACTTTGACCATATTTCCTCAAAATATGTTGGAAGTTTTTTTCTCCTTAAGGACTCTTTTTGAGAGTTATCTAATGGGTTCCACATATATTGTATCTAATGGGCTTTTACTTATTCTCACAACTACCATCCTTTGTTCTCATTCTAATTTCTTCATTTTGTAACCATTTGATATTTCAAATACATAAGTTTGAACTCAATTTTATTTAAAATTTTGTTTTACCATTTGGTATTACAACATCTATCTAACCATTTGGTGTTACAATATCTATTACCTCCCAATCGTGCAAATGTTGGTCAAGTGTAAGGCAACGTGGTGCTCAAACTCTATTGGTGGAGTGGATCTCCCTATATGTTAAAATATAACCACATTCATGAATAGATTGTGATTTTGTTCACTACAACTAAAATGTCTCCCTGTTTTGTCTCAAAAATGTTGTTATAAGATATGCTTACATGTTGTTTGTTCTGTTGTTTTGGATGATTTCATGTCTAAAAAATGTAATAGGATGTAGGCCATCATTTTTGTAAAATCAAAATCTGTTTTTTTTTGTAAATTTTAATTATTTTGAAGTACCGGGTTACCCAAAATACTGCACTCTAATGGCCTTTTTTTGAAAATCCTTTGCCTAGCGAGCTATCGATTCCATTTGTATTGAAGGCACTCTCAGGCAGGCTATCAACAACGAGGCCTTTCCTTTCGGTAATTTGCTTCCTGCTCTGTTTTCAAGGTTTTCTCCATTCAGTAGCTTGCTTACTTGGTTTCATGTATCTTTCCTTCCTTTTTTCTTACACAATGTAGTACCATGATTGACATCTGTGTTGGGTCTCCTGGACCACGTCTCTACAAAATAGAATGAGTTTGCTTATTCCTAAAGAATGGAACTTGTTTATTTGGTGCAGTCTTCTAAGCTTGAGGACTTGTGGGTCTAGGATCGAGTAACTGGGCTCCACATTTTATAGTCCATGCTTCCAGAGTTTGTTTCTCTTGTATGCAAATGTTGCCTATGCATGGCAACAAGACTGTCATTTTGTTCGGTTTTGGACTTTGGCTTTGAATTCTCCATTCCAAAAGTGTCATAGTTGTATTGTTTCTTATCATGTGAATAAATAGTTCCAAATAATTCCATGACTTTTCTTCTTAATGTCACGTTGTCACGGTTTCCTCTTTCTATTGTTCCCTGCTCTCTTTTTTTCCTTTCTCTGGCACAAGAAAGAAATGATTTATTGTTCAATATATGAAGTTGTTTGGCTTTGCTATGACAATCGTTAAAATTCCTAGATTGTAATTGGTCGTCATGTTTACAATTGCTCAAGTTTTGCATCCCGCTGCATTGCGCGGGTACATTGCTAGTAGAGGAGTAACGTCTTTAACAAAGATTATTATATTCATACATCGAGGAAGGATCATGTGAAAAAGGTGATCAATTTCTGAGAAGGCGAAAAGTTCCTAGATCACATGTCATACGAACATGTAATCATAAATGATTAAACACGTCCAAAAGGGACGTGGCCGACTTGGTGAACGCGACCTTTTGGTTGCGGGGAAGGTCGCCCGCTATATGTCGGGCAACACAACATGAGTTTAATCATATATGATTTATGATTACGTGTTCATATCACATGTAATCATGTATGATCTTGGAACTTTTTGCCTTTTCTCAAATTGACCGCCTTCTTGTTTGTACCTGACCCTACATACATACGTGTGTGTATATATATATATATATACAAGTCTAGTTTTCATAAATGTTGGTTCATAAATCGTAGTTGTGGTATCAGCACTATATAACGTGGATTATGTTATCCAAGTCTAGGTTTTAAATTGATGTTAGTTAACTGAATCTCTTGCAACTCATGAATCTTTGTTAGTAGAAAATGCTTTACAATTTTCATGGGGTACTTATTGTTTTATACAGCTTGAACATCAATTACCAACTTTGTAAATAAATGGTTTTAGCATCTTACGAGGAGTATGGTGGCTCGTGCTGTTATTGGTATCTGTTTTTCTGATCAGAATGTTTGAATTGTTAAAGGATCTGAGATTCGTTGTTATCTATCTAGGTTTTGATTCCATCTTCGTTCAGTAGACAAAGACCATGTCGGGTAAAGAAGAAAAAGGCGGTGCACAGGATGCAGCAGAACGAATCAAGGCTGCAACCCTTTCAGCTGCTAAGGGACTTAGCCGTTCTCAAGCAGAACGTGCAGCTGCAGCTGCAGCACGGAATGTAAATGCATATGGGCAGAAGGAAGAAGGGCCAAGTAGATGGCAAGAAAGGAAAGAAGCAAAGCGGCAAATGTATCTGATGAGTACGGAAAAACAAGTGAGGCTGGGTGAAAGGAAAGACCAAAAATCTTCAACGTCAACAGCCACCCATTGTCAGAAGTGTTTCCAACCCGGGCACTGGACATACGAGTGTAAAAATGAAAGGGTTTACATTTCACGACCCTCACGCACTCAGCAGCTGAAAAACCCCAAATTGAGAATGCGAGGTCCAGTTTCGTATGATTTGGATAACCCGGAGTTTGAGAAAGAGGAGAAAGTTGATAAGAAGAAGAAAAAGCATAGTAGTAAAGGTAAGAATAACAAAAGGAAGCATGATAGTAGCGATAGTGAAGCTTCAGTGTTTGAATCTGATAGCGGGTCTTCATCAGTTACGGGGTCTGGTTCTTCTTCTGAAGAGAGCGATTCAAGTTACACTTCATCTTCCGACTCCGAGGAAGACAGAAAAAGAAGTAAGAAGAACAAGAAGAAAGTGAAAGAACAGAGGAAAAGGAAACAGCGTCGGCATAGTTCAAGTTCATCCGAGTCGGAATCGGAATCGGAGTCAGAGTCGGAATCAGATTCTGATGACAGCAGAAACCGGAAGAAGAGCAAAAGGCACAGCAGAAGGCGTTGAAGGCCTTCCAGCGACCTCTTGTTCATGTTATTGTTGGTATTTCAAACTGAGGTTGATGGCGCATCGGAATCTGGGGATTAAAGGTTAGGTCTAAACCTTGTGGCTTTTAATATTTACTACTACTACTACTACTACTACTATTAGTACTAGTAGTGTTGTTTGGCACAATTTATTTGTATTGCTTCAACTTAAATTTACCTTTTCCTTCTTATATGAAACTTTTAGGCTTTAGCATTATGAAAGAGCCAAAACCTTGATTTTAAAACCAATCACAGAATTCCAAATTTTGGACAAATTGTAGGAATCTGAATGCAGAAAACATTTGGTTGGTTTGTTTGGTTGTATTTGACACTAATTCTTGATGTTTTGTATTGGAAGTAATCACAAATACAAGTGCATAAACATTTTTGGAGAAAAATATAAACGGAGATATGAAACCGAGAGAGATTTAGAGAGGTTTGACGAACGTGGCTACGTCTTTTTCTCATACAACACTATTTGTGTGTTATTTTGGTGAAACACGAATCTCCCCCTTTTTTATGATGACAAACGTTTAGGGGTTATTCGCATGCATACCCAAGCCTAATTGTAATTCTATAAAGCTTTCTTTTCTAAGGCTTTGTAAAAAATATCGTTAAATTACCTTCGGTGTCGATTTTTTTTAAAACAATGTTAGCTTTCTTGACATGATATCTTAGAAAATGGTATGGTGATGAAGTTCAAGTTTAGTGCGAGAGTGTACAATTGAGTTCTTACTCAAGTTGGTTGCACTATTATTTTCGCATTTTATGGGAATATTCGAGGTATATATACCTCGAGATCGAATAAGGTTGGCTTTATTTATAATACTTGAGCACATGCTCTTGTTGCTGCAACATATTATGCCTCCGTGGTTGATAACGCTACAAATTGTTGTTTTTTGGAGAAACATTTAAATAGTTGAAAGCAAGTCCGGTTGGGATCCCATAATCCAAGATTGGATACACTTTTTACACGCCAACTTAGGTTGTGTTTGGTAAATGGGTCGGATAGGACAAATTCAGTATTTCATGTTTGGCGTAACATTGGAGGGTGACATGAGACTCGGATCAAGCATGACAAAAATTATTTTGTTTATCCAAGTATGGGATAAAACTAGAAAATTTACAAATTTACTCATTTGACATAACCATAATATAATTAGTTTAATGGATCGGCGCTACCACTACCCTTGGTGGTCGCCCACCACCTCCACCTCATTTACAATCACCGCCTTCACCATCATCATCCATCATCTCCATGTCCTTCATAACTACCACATCTACCTCTACCATAACCACAACTACGATATTCACCTCCATCGCCGTCAGCCATCGATTACCACCACCTCCATCTCCAGTACCGTCGGGCCACTGATCCAAATCGACTGCCACGACCTTCGGCAACCTCTTATCACCTACTTCTCCTCCACAATCACCACCTAGCACTATATCGGTCATAACCACCCCTCTTTACCCACAAATAGTGTTCAATTTGCGGAGAAAAGGATTCTTGAAAATGAACCATATGAAAAGTTGAAGACATGATATTATTGTCTTCAAAAAAAAATTATGATATTATTAAAATGCCATCTAGTTTTAAAGATGATAGTGAGAAATTATGTAAATATACAAAAACCCGTATGTGAGTTACATTAATGTACTTCTAGGTTTATAGATCATCAAACTATTTCTTTTTTTTTTAACAGAAAGAATCCTAAAAGTATGATAATTTTTATTGTAAATGAATATATGATATACCTCAATTTTTAGAGTTATTTGTCACTCTTTTTAACCCATTTTATAACCTTTTTTCCGTACCCATTTGAGTTTTTCTCGTTTCTTTGGTCTAAAATGTTCTAAGATTTTCTAAATAACTAATGAGATCAAAAGGTCGAATTTTCATGAAATTTTCGTGCGCCGCTGTGGCCACAGTGTCTCCACTGTGGCAAGTATTGTTCATGCGATTTTCTACAGATTTTGGAATGCCATTTTGGTGAAAGTTCAAGGCTTGCTTGTTGGAGTTAACACCTGACCTTGTGCAAAAGAAGAGGCAAGATGAAGACAAAAACTTTGGAACAAAGCAACATGAGAGGTCACTCTCATGTTACTATTCACATCTCTTTTTCTTCCCTATAAATATCAAGGGTGTTTGGCTTTGGAGGATCATCCTTAACATCTCATATATCACAACACTTGGAATCAGTAGTAGTAGAAGCATTACTTTGTATTTCTAGTTCTTGTAGTAATTTTCTTTAAGTATTATTTACTTTATGTCCACCACTGTGGTGAGCTTGTGGCCACAGTTGTACGTTTACGCTTTATGAAATTTCAGTTTATGTACTTCTTCTTCTTCTTTATCATGTCTTTTAACATTATGAGTAGCTAAACCCCCCTTTGGGTGTGGGTGTAAGCCAACCCGAGAGGTTAAAATGTAACACTTGGGTGTTATCGCATTCGGCTAACTTCTCGGTTTGGTCATCCAAGTTGAAGCTTCATCTCAACGCGGACAAGCCGATCACTTGTGTGTGTTAATATTAGATCTTAGACCTCGAGAGGGGCGGATCCGAATACGGCTTGGGTGATGCAAGGAGGTTTGAGAAAATCTTCAATAATCGCATAGAGATATGGATTTTTGCATAATCAAACTAAGGTCCAGATGTCGGTCGAGTTGGTGTGTCATAGAGATATGCGCATCTCTCCATACTGGCGGGGCTAAGATCTTCGAGATCTACTTAGTGAGATTGGTAAACCGAAAGTTAGCAAGTGTGGTAATTTTATAATAAAACCGTTATTGCAACCGACATGACGTCGCTTCGAGGGGAGGAAATCGCGTGGGGTCCATTGCGACCGGTTTTGTTAATCATTTAAGTTATTAAAATACTCTCGGGGGAAACTTACACCCGTACCCGCTTTTTATTATCTCGTTCGTTTAATATTTAATATTTCGCTAAAAATCAACCCATCAATTTTATAAATCTAACTTTGCACCGGAAGTTCGTGGAAATCTCTGATTCTTAGTTAAGTCCAATCCCTGTGGATACGATATTTGGTCCTTACCATTATATTACTTGAGAAGCGAACGCAATACGTGGTGTATGCTTGCGTCATTATTGTGCCACATTTTACACGTGTGCATTTTTGCCATCAAGTTTTTGGCGCCGTTGCCGGGGATTGGCAAGATTTTACATCCTAAGATATTGATTTCTACTTGAGCCCGAGTCGCGAGTTTTTCTTAGAACTTTTCCATGTTGTATGCCACGACTACATCACTCTTTCACCGTAATGGAAGGTTCTAGTTGGGATGTCCCTTATTATAATACTTTCGATTATTGTGGGAAACAACATCCTAATTTTTTCACAAACTTTCAAGATGATGACACCTACACTTCAGTTGCACCTCCCTTTAAAAATTGGAATGACACGTATTTGAATACCAATCATGGGAGAAGCAAGTTGATTATTCATGTGATTTTAAGGGATGGATCCTTGCTATGGGTTCTCATCCTTTGTTCCCAACTACCCTTTGGACAATATTTTTGAACAACCCGAGAAATCTCACTCTGGTGAAACTATTTCCCCAAGCTTAATTGAAAGGCTTACAACTTTTTTGGGAAATTTTTCATCCTCTATGGATGCCTTGAGCACTAAGATGGGATAACTAGTCGACGAGTTGAAAAATCAAAGTCAAGGCCCCTTACCAAGTGATAATGAAAAATTAATATGTGTTGGTAAGGATGAGAGTGATGTTGAGAAAGAGCCGGAGATTTTTGAGATAAAACTCGAGCACATGAGCAAGCCTTCTTTACTCCCCAATAGTGAAGATGTGCCTCAAGATGCTAAAATTTCTAATATAATGATTTTTGCTCATGTTGTGGAACCTTCTTTTGACCATAGTACTCCCAGGGTAGTCACACATCAAACCGTGGGAATAAATATTGTCATCAAAAGCTTGGAAGATTTGACTAGATCGTGTTCTTTGGGTGGTGGAGTTGTTAGAAGAGCCTTTTGTAAGGTGGAAGTGTCAATTATCTTGAAACCATCCCACTTTTTGAAGATGCACAAGTGGGGTGGTGAATCACATCCTACATAAACTTGGTACAATTTTTTTCCTTACTCTCAACTCCAAATTTGTGTCTTTTATTTTACTTTTTTTAATGTTAGATTTGAGTCTTATATATATATATATATATATATATATATATATATATATATATATATATATATATATTTGCATAATTTCCATCTAGTATCAAAGTTTAAAAAAAAAGTGTCTCATTTTGAGTGTTGTTTACATTTCGTTATTGTGATTTTTTATTCTCTTATAATGTATGTTTTTTATTTTATGTATTCGTGTTTCATTTTTTTTAGTTATTTTCATTTGGAGTTGTTGAGGATAAACGTTTGTGTTTTTTATTTGTGTATGTGTCATTTTGGAGTTGGTGAATCTTTGTGGTGATTCACCAATGTGGTCACGAGGCAGAAATTCAAGCGGTCAAATTCAGGGATTTTCAATGTTGTGGCCATAGTGTCACCACTGTGGCGGGCTTGGTCCAAGGGTCCTATGGCAACTCCAGATATTAAAATGCATGTTGGATAATAGATTGCCCTTTAAAAAGCCGAGACCTTTCTGAAAAGTCAGCCTCATGCCAAATTTTCGGTTCCCAAGCAACATTTTTGGTTCCCCATGTGATATCCCTCTTTCATGATACATCTTACCCAACTTCTTGGGTAGACAAAAGAGGGTTTTCACTAAAACATATTTTTGTCCTCTTTATCTAGTCAAAAAACAACCTCCACACACCCTTCCCAAAGTCAGCCTATCACCCTAAGTCATCACCTTTTTCTTACACCTTGTCACCATTTTCTTACATTTTTATTAAAGAAAAACAAAAAGCCTTAAAAAAAAGTTGTTCAACCCTCTCCCTCTCATCTCCCAACCAGCTCTCATCTTCCTCTATCCTACAAACCACCCAAAATCAAATACCACTCACCCTTTAAACTTCCTAAAACCACTAAACCTAAAACCCCTTAACCCTTCATCTCCTGCCCAAAAAAAAAACCCACCCACGTTTTTTCTTCTTTTTTCTCCCACTCACCATCAAACCACTCTCCATCAACCCCTCGCTGGCGACAATCCATGGCTCGGCAGAAGCTCCTTACGTCCGGCCCACACCCACCGCGACGCACCCTCCTTCGGCCTACGGCCGCCGCTCGCCGGTCGGCAGTGGCGTCTCTGGTATTTCTCCCACGTCAACCGCCGCTCCACCTGTAACACCCTGAATTCTGGAAATAGCAACTTATTTAAAATTTCTAAACACGTCAATAATTGAATCATCTACAACCACGAATTTGGATTCAACTACAATACACATATACTATCTTATACATACGGACTATAAATGGCGGGTGCTACTCATACCCATGCATAGTCACTATCTCCATAATGCGGAAGACTTCACCGAATACTTACTTTCGGATCTAGCTAAGGCTCTACTCTTCATAGGGTTGCTAGAACCAACTCCCAACCTTGAAACCTGATGCACATGCCGACAAATAAAAGGTTAGGCTTAACGCCTAGTGAGCTCAAGAGTTTTCCTTAGAGATATGTAAAGCAAAGACTTTAAGAACATTATTTAAAAATCATGATTTCCAAAATGCAATACATTTGATTTGAAAGCAACCAAAATGAAATGCATTAAATCTTAAAAACAATCTCCTTTCCATCATTCACCCTTTTCGTGATTAAAAATCATAAAACAAACGCCTCCTGAAATAAAGCCAAAACCCAAAGCGCACGTAAAACATAATTGACATTATAATGATCAAACACGGAAAACGTAGATAAACCCAACTTCCAAAACATCCCAATAACTCAAATGAGTTTCAAAAACCAAAACCTTAAAACGTAGATAAATACCCACATTCAAACGTCTCCAAAAAATGGATTATAAAACTCCATAACCAAAACCTCACCTACTGGTGACGGGAAATACCCGATTACATTGTACGTGACGAAACACAAAAGCAGGTCACATAATCATGTAAGAAATCAAAACATGTGGGTTACACAAATAAAAACCCACCGAGCTCAACTCCTCTGAGTCTATTACTCGAAAACATCAAGTCAACCCCTCTAGGTCTATTCTTGAGAGTTCCAAAACGGGGAACTCTAGCACAAGGGAATTACACCTTACTGCCCATGGGACGCTGCCCGACCGTATAGGTCCACACCTTACTTACCATGGTGACCCGATGCCTATTTCGTGCCAAATGATGAACCAATGCCCAAAGCGGGGACATAGGAACACCGTGCCTATGGATCCATTGCACTAACTAAACCATTACATGACTCAAAGTGAATGAACTAATGCATCCAAAACATGTAATTCTCAACTAAGATGCAGTAAATGCAAATCATAACCAAACGCTCAACATTGAACTATTAAAAGCGGACAAGTGTCCTCGAAACCCAACAAAATCCAAGTCGAGCCATAAGCTCAAACAAATCCAAAGACTCAACGTTGAAAATCATAAATTGGAATCAAACATAAACAACCCTTACTTATGTAAACCCATACTCCAAAACATATAATTAATTCCAACGTAGTTTAGATTGGGACAAATCATTTTCCAAGTGAGTTTATAACATTTACCTCTCAAAACGTCCCATAACACAAAACCATGCATTTCTCCAAAACACAAAATGAAATACATTTATTCTCAAAATCTATTTCCATAAAATAAAACCTTAAGATACCAACATATATGATTTATTTATCATAGTATCCAAAATCCCAGAGATGTGTGCTATATAAGTTTATGAAGTTAAACACTTTCAAATAATCAAACTTATCAGCAGTTAACAATTTTCATGTAAGACGCAAAACACTTTAAAATAAACATTTTGGCATGTACACCGTTTTCACAAATCAACTTGAACTCACCTTGCTAGATTTAGGCTAAATCTCGATTTCATCCAACGAGCTCTTTTGAAGGCCGCTTGAATCCTCAAGCCGAAAACTTCCAAAACCTAGATCCATACAAATCCAAACCATAAATATCCATACATAATCATATAGAAACATTTCCCCAACCTTTATATACTAAATTCCACAACAAGACCAAAACCCTAGTTTCCCAAAAACCATCAAATCCGAGATTTGAGATACCCAACACTAAGAAACCACCAATGGAGCATTTAACATTATTTCAAGAAAGCTTACCATTAAAGATGCCGAGACTTTCCGAGAACACCCAATCCAACTCTTCAACCCGAGCTCCCAACCGATGGACTTGATGGGGAAGATGAAAATGGAGGTTTTGTGGTTCAAGATTCCAACTAGTTAGATGGTGAGTAAACATGTGGTTTGGGGAGGAAAAACCCCCAAAATGGGTTAGGGTTCGGTTTTGGGGTTTGGGAGAGAAAAGGGAAGAAGATAGAAGTGAAAAATGAGAGAAATGGTGAGAAATTCGGGCATTTAGGGAACCAGTGGCCGCAGGCGATTATGCCACGCGATAGTGACATTGTCACTATCGCGAGGGCACTCTCGCGGGAAATGTACCGCGGGTGGTACACCCCCGGCGATTGTGCCACGCGATAGTGACACATGTCACTATCGCGAGTCACAATCGCGCCACACGTACCGAGCCCCGAAAAGGTTGAAACTCGAGAT
This sequence comes from Arctium minus, assembly GCA_954870635.1. NCBI lineage: Eukaryota > Viridiplantae > Streptophyta > Magnoliopsida > Asterales > Asteraceae > Arctium > Arctium minus. The sequence continues at coordinate 117,797,571 of OX941084.1, read as the reverse complement.
TCTCGCATGGGTCGACTTAAGGTTCGAAAGTACAACCTTTTCCACTCAAAAGATAGACGGAAGGCGGAGAGATAACCAACGAAGGACGGAGCTTGTCTTACGAAAAACCGGGTGTTACAATCCTCCCAACCTTGAAATGATTTCGTCCTCGAAATCTAGGTTCCCACGAAACCTTACCCGCAGGAAGGTTGACCTTAACCCGTCTGCCAGCACCACTAACACGACCCTTACACCGATACTTACCTTTGCTGCCCCTCTTGGGCACATTATACTCATAACCGAGCGAGCACTTAACTCTCTAATGTAACTTCTTACTCACAAGGTTACGATCGTCTCCCAACCTTGGGTGACAATTACTACCTTCAGGTAGCTTGTGGCCTCAACTTCCCACCGACCAATTCCTTTCGAAACTACACGGTTCCGAACCCAAAGCCAAAGATCATAACCAATCTTCCAAAATCCTCAGATTTCAACTGATCCATTCCTAATATCTATAAAGAGATTCTTCCAAGGCGCACTCATGCGTCCTTCAGGTGACTGGTTAGCCCCGATTCGGTTAGCACTCAACTCCGTTCCCATACTAACCTCACAAAATTCCTATAATAGGATCTTTATCACCATGGAGATGCTTAAACACACCGATACTCAATCTTCAACACCCACACTCCTTTCAGATTCCATCACCGAAAGGTCAAAATCTTCCATGATCCGACCGGGATACTTCTAAACATTGCAAGATCCGATAACCTCAATAAAACAAGTCGACACCTAGGGCTAAACGGTGACCTCGAAAACATGGACATCCCGTCCCAAAATCCCATTCCAGACGGATAGCCGTACTAAGGTTGACGCTTAACTGAGTGCTAAAACTTCAACTCATGCATTTCTAACAGACGGACCACAAGAATTTCCTTAGATCACGAAGCCCACTAATACGGTACACCCTCCATAGATCATGATGCCACCCCGACGAGCAATTCGCCAAAACGAACCCAATCTAATCGCCGATAATCACCTGAGACCCTATCTCGCAGATTTACCGAAGCATAGAGGTCATCTCTTAATCAACTGGGGAACAAAATCTAATACCTCCACTACTCAAGCGTAACCCGATTCAAAATTTGAAACCCAATTTCAAGATTGACCACAAGTCGGATCATCCGACGCTTCAAATCCCAAGGACTCCTCTAGTCCCTTTATTATTGCTCCTGTCACGACAGGGGTTTGAATCTATAGGCCTAATGAGTTCAAGGTTTTCAACTAATATGCCAATTTAAACTCTTATAAAACTTTTAAATACACAAGTTTTATAACAATTAACCGTACAGTGAAAATACACTATCGTTCACCCGATAGGTTTCAAAACTGGGTACCAATACTATGCATATAAAACCATTTCAAAAATCCTTTAGCCCTTACTTACGCTAATCATGACAGTAATAAGGATATACAACAAGTTTTTCAAATGGGCCACTATGGTCCCAGTTCGCATCAACATACCCCATTCGTGGGAAAATAACTTTGCGTGCCAAAACAGTGTATAGCGAGACGATAGAACAAAACTCCCAAGAGACAAGTGACGTAATCGAGTTCTCAAAATTTCTCATTTGACTATATAAAAGTATGGAATAAAATTCCCAACAAGACCTACATGCTGAGTTCGTTTCTCAAAACTTAGCAACACAAAATATGCATGCAATTGGCCAACATACAATAGATTTAAATCAATTTTCAAACTTTAGGTCGTACAATGAAATGATTTTGTTCGAAAATAGTGGCTACAATGACATGTACGTCGATAACTCACTTAACGCGTTGCGGAATTCATAACGGTAAAATCAACAACTGAAATACGTTCAAAGCGAAAGTTCAATACGAAACGACATAAACTTTTCATATGCTTACTCACACCAACAATTTAAAACAATTCAAAAACCATGTAGCATACAACGAGTGACACCTGTATAAAACCCAAAAGAGAAATCACTTAATATTGAAACTTCCCAAAATAACATATGGGATAATATCTATTAACAAAACTCTCAAAATGTCTCTTACGGTTGCGAAAATACCGATGCAAAACTCGCACGAGACAAAATATTAAATGGAAATTTATAAGTTAACGTCCACAATAATGCAAGTATACACCTCTCAAATTCAAGAGCACGACGCAAAATGTCGTAAAATAGAATTCCGTAAGATCCAATAAAACCTTCCATAAAACCCAATGAAACACAACGATGCTCAACATCATATGGTGCCAAAACCGTCATTCCCGAAATCAAATAGCATGAAACAAAGTCATGACTAAATGTCAAAATTCCAAAATTTTATCTTTTATCGTACTTGATAGATATAAACGACACTTTCACCAAAACCCTCATGAGACTCAACGCTTCGATAAAACTCACAAACTTACACGCAATAAAATTAAAACTCACGCAATTCAAAATACACTCGTGAGTAGCAAGGCGTCATAAAATATCGTTTCATGAATTTAACATGACTCGTACCGACTAAATTCCAAAGAACATTTCGACTCAAGAACATAGGGACGACTCGTCCTTTAAAACCTTAACATACGTGGAGGAGATCCAATGTCAAAGTCAAAAATTCCATAGTTATTTCCCTAACAACTCAATTAACATTAAAACACGAATATTACAATATACGGGAAAATAGTGTCAGACCCGGAACAAGGATAAGGAGATTTTCAATAAAAACTGCAACCACGTGCAACAAAACAATTTTATGCATGCTTAAGCTCACGGTTTAAAATCTGATGAGTGTTAAAGGCTTTACCAAGGCTTCATAGTACAACTCACTTTACGCTTCGAAAACATGGGAAACAATTGATGCAAACTTATTTTAGAAATAAATTTTGTGCATGAACTTGGTCGGCACTCAACATCTCAGGACTATACTCTTCCATTTTCTCGACATACTATTGCCATCCGGATACATCAAACACCTCCGAGTCACGAACCCACTAATTGGGTTAACTTACAATTTCCCCTCGAAATAAAACTGGTCTAACGAACTTATAGTTCTAATCCAACCAATAATTCTTACTCAAGATGATCGACTTAATGCAGTCAACGCATTTAACTATCACTTCAACGTCACATCGCTATAGACATCAACCTTTCCTTAGATTACTTGCTTAGAAATTTTCTCACTACCCCAACGGTCATCCTACTAAGGTAGTTCAAGTATACACATGTGATATGTAGGTTCACCATAACACTGGCCAGGTGCCATTATGAACGTACCATACATGATCATCCTTGCGACCCTTGACAATTTCCCGTTTCTAATGACCCGATCAACTCCAAGATATTTTATCTTAAGGCGCCTAATGTGCAACTTCACTTTTAATCACCTACCAGTACGCTAGTTTGAGTCTAGGCATAAAAATCAACACCTAGTTCTCTCAAACTTATGCTCTGATACCAACTTGTAACACCCTGAATTCTGGAAATAGCAACTTATTTAAAATTTCTAAACACGTCAATAATTGAATCATCTACAACCACGAATTTGGATTCAACTACAATACACATATACCATCTTATACATACGGACTATAAATGGCGGGTGCTACTCATACCCATGCATAGTCACTATCTCCATAATGCGGAAGACTTCACCGAATACTTACTTTCGGATCTAGCTAAGGCTCTACTCTTCATAGGGTTGCTAGAACCAACTCCCAACCTTGAAACCTGATGCACATGCCGACAAATAAAAGGTTAGGCTTAACGCCTAGTGAGCTCAAGAGTTTTCCTTAGAGATATGTAAAGCAAAGACTTTAAGAACATTATTTAAAAATCATGATTTCCAAAATGCAATACATTTGATTTGAAAGCAACCAAAATGAAATGCATTAAATCTTAAAAACAATCTCCTTTCCATCATTCACCCTTTTCGTGATTAAAAATCATAAAACAAACGCCTCCTGAAATAAAGCCAAAACCCAAAGCGCACGTAAAACATAATTGACATTATAATGATCAAACACGGAAAACGTAGATAAACCCAACTTCCAAAACATCCCAATAACTCAAATGAGTTTCAAAAACCAAAACCTTAAAACGTAGATAAATACCCACATTCAAACGTCTCCAAAAAATGGATTATAAAACTCCATAACCAAAACCTCACCTACTGGTGACGGGAAATACCCGATTACATTGTACGTGACGAAACACAAAAGCAGGTCACATAATCATGTAAGAAATCAAAACATGTGGGTTACACAAATAAAAACCCACCGAGCTCAACTCCTCTGAGTCTATTACTCGAAAACATCAAGTCAACCCCTCTAGGTCTATTCTTGAGAGTTCCAAAACGGGGAACTCTAGCACAAGGGAATTACACCTTACTGCCCATGGGACGCTGCCCGACCGTATAGGTCCACACCTTACTTACCATGGTGACCCGATGCCTATTTCGTGCCAAATGATGAACCAATGCCCAAAGCGGGGACATAGGAACACCGTGCCTATGGATCCATTGCACTAACTAAACCATTACATGACTCAAAGTGAATGAACTAATGCATCCAAAACATGTAATTCTCAACTAAGATGCAGTAAATGCAAATCATAACCAAACGCTCAACATTGAACTATTAAAAGTGGACAAGTGTCCTCGAAACCCAACAAAATCCAAGTCGAGCCATAAGCTCAAACAAATCCAAAGACTCAACGTTGAAAATCATAAATTGGAATCAAACATAAACAACCCTTACTTATGTAAACCCATACTCCAAAACATATAATTAATTCCAACGTAGTTTAGATTGGGACAAATCATTTTCCAAGTGAGTTTATAACATTTACCTCTCAAAACGTCCCATAACACAAAACCATGCATTTCTCCAAAACACAAAATGAAATACATTTATTCTCAAAATCTATTTCCATAAAATAAAACCTTAAGATACCAACATATATGATTTATTTATCATAGTATCCAAAATCCCAGAGATGTGTGCTATATAAGTTTATGAAGTTAAACACTTTCAAATAATCAAACTTATCAGCAGTTAACAATTTTCATGTAAGACGCAAAACACTTTAAAATAAACATTTTGGCATGTACACCGTTTTCACAAATCAACTTGAACTCACCTTGCTAGATTTAGGCTAAATCTCGATTTCACCCAACGAGCTCTTTTGAAGGCCGCTTGAATCCTCAAGCCGAAAACTTCCAAAACCTAGATCCATACAAATCCAAACCATAAATATCCATACATAATCATATAGAAACATTTCCCCAACCTTTATATACTAAATTCCTTAACAAGACTAAAACCCTAGTTTCCCAAAAACCATCAAATCCGAGATTTGAGATACCCAACACTAAGAAAGCACCAATGGAGCATTTAACATTATTTCAAGAAAGCTTACCATTAAAGATGCCGAGACTTTCCGAGAACACCCAATCCAACTCTTCAACCCGAGCTCCCAACCGATGGACTTGATGGGGAAGATGAAAATGGAGGTTTTGTGGTTCAAGATTCCAACTAGTTAGATGGTGAGTAAACATATGGTTTGGGGAGGAAAAACCCCCAAAATGGGTTAGGGTTCGGTTTTGGGGTTTGGGAGAGAAAAGGGAAGAAGATAGAAGTGAAAAATGAGAGAAATGGTGAGAAATTCGGGCATTTAGGGAACCAGTGGCCGCGGGCGATTATGCCACGCGATAGTGACATTGTCACTATCGCGAGGGCACTCTCGCGGGAAATGTACCGCGGGTGGTACACCCTCGGCGATTGTGCCACGCGATAGTGACACATGTCACTATCGCGAGTCACAATCGCGCCACACGTACCGTGCCCCGAAAAGGTTGAAACTCGAGATTCTCGCATGGGTCGACTTAAGGTTCGAAAGTACAACCTTTTCCACTCAAAAGATAGACGGAAGGCGGAGAGATAACCAACGAAGGACGGAGCTTGTCTTACGAAAAAACGGGTGTTACACCACCCGCTGCCACCGCCGCCTCTAGCGATCGACCACCACCCTCTTCACCCCCTGCTCCCTCCACCACCTACTGCTGATGCTGACCACAGTGGCCAGCCCCCGCGCGCGTGATCTCTTGGTTTTTTTTAAACTCTTGGAACATTTATCTCTTATCTTTTGTGTTATCTTCTTTTGGGGTACATTTTGTTATTCTCTGACTGTGAACCTTATCTGATCTTATCTACATGGTGGTTATGTATGTTTTTTTTGTGCGTTCTTCGTTTCGTTATGCTAACAATGTTTGCAGGTGCCTTTCAATTTTTCTTCGTATTGCGATGCTTGATATGATGTACGCCTCCATTTCTCATTTTTGGCCCATACACCTCCCTTTCGTAACCTAGCCGTGTTTTTTTGAGATGACACCTTCCCGACAATTGGGACATTGTCTGTCTCTAAAGTTTGGGGAGGGGTTTTTAATCAACCCAAATAAATCCGAAAAAAAAAAGAAAAAGAAAAAATGGATTTATATGGTTTACAATTTTAAAAAGCCAAAGAAAAAGTTACATTAGGCAATTGTAAACTATATTTTTGGGTTCGCTTTTGACATGGAGGTTAAAATTAATCAAAGGAAGAAAAAGGAGAAAAAGTCAAGCCCACTCAAAAAACCGAATTATTCCTTTCGATTAACCTCACGCAAAAATATAAGTTTGGGGAATAAAAGGGAAAACCCAAGAATCGAGCGAGCATACACCCTCAAAAAGCCCTATTGATCAACGAAGCAATACGAAGACGAAAAAGGAGTGCACCGACAATTTCCAAAGGTAACGCATCGCCATCGCAAATATTTTGTTTCATTTTTTTAGCCAAAATTTCGGTCTATCTTTTGTTTTTCCATTTTTTTTACTTGAGGACAAGTAATATCTCAAGTTTGGGGAGGTGATATCCCTCAATTTTTAGAGTTATTTGTCACTCTTTTTAACCCATTTTATAACCTTTTTCCGTACCCATTTGAGCTTTTCTCGTTTCTTTGGTCTAAAATGTTCTAAGATTTTCTAAATAACTAATGAGATCAAAAAGTCGAATTTTCGTGAAATTTTCGTGCGTCGCTGTGGCCACAGTGTCACCACTGTGGCAAGTACTGTTCATGCGATTTTCTACAGATTTTGGAATGCCATTTTGGTGAAAGTTCAAGGCTTGCTTGTTGGAGTTAACACCTGACCTTGTGCAAAAGAAGAGGCAAGATGAAGACAAAAACTTTGGAACAAAGCAACATGAGAGGTCACTCTCATGTTACTATTCACATCTCTTTTTCTTCCCTATAAATATCAAGGGTGTTTGGCTTTGGAGGATCATCCTTAACATCTCATATATCACAACACTTGGAATCAGTAGTAGTAGAAGCATTACTTTGTATTTCTAGTTCTTGTAGTAATTTTCTTTAAGTATTATTTACTTTATGTCCACCACTGTGGTGAGCTTGTGGCCACAGTTGTACGTTTACGCTTTATGAAATTTCAGTTTATGTACTTCTTCTTCTTCTTTATCATGTCTTTTAACATTATGAGTAGCTAAACCCCCCTTTGGGTGTGGGTGTAAGCCAACCCGAGAGGTTAAAATGTAACACTTGGGTGTTATCGCATTCGGCTAACTTCTCGGTTTGGTCATCCAAGTTGAAGCTTCATCTCAACGCGGACAAGCCGATCACTTGTGTGTGTTAATATTAGATCTTAGACCTCGAGAGGGGCGGATCCGAATACGGCTTGGGTGATGCAAGGAGGTTGGAGAAAATCTTCAATAATCGTATAGAGATATGGATTTTTGCATAATCAAACTAAGGTCCAGATGTCGGTCGAGTTGGTGTGTCATAGAGATATGCGCATCTCTCCATACTGGAGGGGCTAAAATCTTCGAGATCTACTTAGTGAGATTGGTAAACCGAAAATTAGCAAGTGTGGTAATTTTATAATAAAACCGTTATTGCAACCGACACGACGTCGCTTCGAGAGGAGGAAATCGTGTGGGGTCCATTGCGACCGGTTTTGTTAACCATTTAAGTTATTAAAATACTCTCGGGGGAAACTTACACCCGTACCCGCTTTTTATTATCTTGTTCGTTTAATATTTAATATTTCGCTAAAAATCAACCCATCAATTTTATAAATCTAACTTTGCACCGGAAGTTCGTGGAAATCTCTGATTCTTAGTTAAGTCCAATCCCTGTGGATACGATATTTGGTCCTTACTATTATATTACTTGAGAAGCGAACACAATACGTGGTGTATAATTGCGCCATTATTGTGCCACATTTTACACGTGTGCATTTTTGCCATCAATATAAATATGGAGAATTCAGAGAAATGTGCAAATATATACAATAAATATATCGACGATTATCAAACATTATTTTTTTATTTGACTTAATAAAGGGTAACTTATGATTAATATATTATTTTTAAACTTCTAATTGAGAACAAAGTTTAAATAAGACTGGAGAATAGTCAAATCACATGTGATTATGGAACATTATCAACACGAGGGTGGGTGGGTGATGTAATCAAATGTGAATTTAGTATAAAATTTGTTGAAAAAATTATAATTACATTTTAATAAAATCAGTGCTTTATTTTTTTTCTTTTTTTGCTGAAACCAAGATGTAAACCGAAACTGAGATGTAACCAAATAGTTGGAATTTATATCGCAACAATCGAATCAATCCTCCTCAATAGAAAGAAAGAAATAGAAGCAAACTTCACTATGTGAAGATGAAATACAATACAGAAAATTAAAATCAACCTGTAATATGCAAAACGACATGGAATGGACCATGCGGATTAAATGAATCATGTCCCTAAAGGTTTTGACAATACTCTTTCGCTTGAGTGTATCGATCGTTTACCCAGGATTTGATGCAGTATAGATTAAACACTAACAACGATAGTGATCAACCGTAAGCAAAGAAGATGCAGAAACTGGTAGAACAACTTGAAACAGAATGGCAGTAGGCAACATAGAGAGAGTAGAGAGCATAACTCATTTTCTATTGTCCTGAAGGAGGAAGTCTACAGCCTTATTTATACTAGAGATGTGATTAGATAACCACATATGATCACATCCCTAAAAATCATCACTTCCCCCCCAAAGTTTTGTAAAAACAGAATGAAAACTAGTTTTAATAAATAAAAAAATGTGTAATTTATCAATTGATTTGAAATTTAAAAAACTGTTGGAGCTCAACACGAGGCTCCTAAGCTTTGATGCGTCGTGGAAAGTGCATCTCCTCGTGAATCACGCGACCACATATGCACGTGTGCATTGCACCTTAATAAAACCCCTACCTACTCAGGGGCAGGACCTATAGGTTGGGGAGGGGGGGTCCCGTACGTCCATTCAATCTAAAATATTATAAGAATAAAATTTTTTGAGGTAAGAAAGATGCACCCTAAAAATTGAGAGGTGCTCCAGAATATTTGAGAAATGGTTGGGATAAAGATGCACCAAACTTAAAAATGAAGGGACCAAAAAGTGAAATGGAAACACCGAGAGATCATTTATGAAATATGCAGTAATTAAACAAAAGTACAAAGATAGAGGACCAAAACTGTAATATTTGATTTTATATATACATATATATTTTTTTCAAAGACTTCATTATTAAAACAGCGCCCAGGACTAATCTAGAGAGAAAATAAATGGATGGAAAAGAAAAGGAGGGAAAAAAAGGAAGAAAAATAATTTTTTCATTTGTGTTCTCGAAATGAAAGAAAAATAGTTTTTCATGTTCTTGAATAGGAGAGAAAGAAAAGGAAAAATGTCAATTTTACAAATATACCTTTATAAAAATATATTTTTTATAATGAAAGATTGGGTAGTTTTATAATTTTAATAATTTCAGTAATTTTTTTAAATGATTTTAATTTCTTTCCTTTCCTCCCACATTTGGGAGGAAAGTTATCAATTCTTTCCTTCCGTTTCCTTTCTTTTCTTTCCTAAAAAAGTTTCGAGAACACGAGTTTTTTTACTTTCCTCCTTTTTCTCTCTCTTTCCTTTCCTTTCCTTCGTTAAATGAGTTTCAAGAACAACCACTCAACTTGAAGCTTCTGCTCACTTCTCTCACTCACTCTCAGCCTCCACTGCTCCGACCACTTTTCTCAATCTCTCATTCAGGTTTTGTTCTAAACCCAACTCAAACTTAAAATTTTGTACTAAATTTGATATTAATAATTTGCCCTAAATTGATTAGTTATACAACTATGTTTACATAATTTTATTGGTTTGTTTTGAGTTTTTACATTTGAGTAATTAAGTTTTGACTCTTCGACCTGTATTCTTGCCCTAGATTTATATCTGTTAATTTGATGTTAAATTTTCTTAGCTTATTTTTAATTTTCTCAACTTTAGTTGTTGTCTTGTTGATGCTAATTTGTTTATTCAATCTAGGGTGGGTTCTTTAAATTTGGTTAGTTAATTTTAATTTTCAAACAATATACTAAATTCCTAGATGCATAAGGAAACAAAATGATAAACCTAGAAAAAAAGGTAAAAGATAACGAGAATCAGATCTTAAAGGTGGAAATTTTATGAAGTCAATCAAAAAAACCGAAATATTATCCCGAAATCAACCAAAAAAAGATCACTCGAAATCAACCGAAAAACTTAAAAGATCACTCGAAATCAACCGAAAAACTAAAAAAATCACTCGAATGTAGAATTTAGCTAAAAACACATCAAACGGCTTTGTGGGCATTTGATCCAATTTTAAAGTGCACCCACCCGGCGAAAATCCCGAGTCTGCCACTGCCCACATCATAAGTCCAAATGTCCAATAAAGTACTCAAGGCTCATTTGGGTGTCAAAGTATATAAAACCATCCGAAGTTTACTATTCTACCAACAATGGATGGAAGAAAACTTCCAAACACACACTTTAAAACATAAAATTTCAACAATCACATGTTATTTGACAATTCTCGTGTTCTTTTATTTTGATGGTGTTCTTATTTCACCAACTCAATATAATAAAGATACAATTTGTATATATACAATTATCAAACACCATTTTTCTTAGATATGACTTTGAAATTTTGTTTTCAAAACAAGAAACAAAGGGGGCTGTTTGGGATTGCTTATTTGAGGTGTTTTTTAGCTTATTGCGATTTGGCACCGGAGATAAGCATTTTTGAGTGTTTGGATGAGCAAAAATTAAAATGGCTTATAGCGGTGTCAAACTGCTGAAAAACACTTTTTGATAAGTCATTTGATTTTAATTTATCAACTTATTTGAAAAGTGGTTATGACTTTTTTGGTTATTTTATATGTATAACCAATCCCAAACACCTTTAAATAACAACTTATTAGCTTATTACGTTTTGGTACCACAATAAGCTAATCCAAACACTTTTTTTAAAAACTCCGATTTAACATGGCATAAGTTGACAAACACTTTTTAAAACAAGGATAAATTGTTTTAAATAAGCAATCCCAAACACCCCAGAAATCGCTTCCATAAATCTAACGGTTCTAGTCTTCTAGACATTTCTTTACCTCTGGTTCTCATTTTGAAAAAACACACACACACACACAGTTCAACCAGGTGCTGCTTGAGACCAGGAGGAGATTAACATAGAAGAACAGCTCCTTTTACCACCAATCTAGCAAAGATGAGTACCATGAAATTTTGCCGAGAATGGTAATTTTATTTGTTTATGATGATTCTTTTTCTCTTGATGGTTATAATTTTTTTACGAACACAAACTGTTTGTTTAAATGTCCGAGTGTGTTTTTTCGGTTTGAACTCACAGCAACAACATTCTCTATCCTAAAGAAGATAAGGATCAGAAGATCCTCCTCTATGCTTGCCGCAACTGCGATCATCAGGTGAAAGTTTCTTGTACCCTGCTCTCCTCACCTGCACATAGTATGCAAACCCTAATGTTTTTTTCTTTTTTGGCGTGTCTTAAAATTTGTATCTTTTGAAACTTAAAATAAATTCATTGAACGAAGCTTAAACGAATCAAAAAGGGTTTTGTTAGGATCTGCAAAATTGTTAATCAAATCTTGTCAAGGGTTTTAACTTTTAAGTAGAAGTTCACTTTTCGAGCTCAAATGGCTTCCTTTGCAAAATCAAACTTTATAAAGAGTTATGAAAGTCTAGGAATTCTTCATAGATACATGTAACTTTGTGAACAGTACAATAAACACAAAAAGACGCAACAATGTCTCTTTCTTGTTTCCACTTGTTAAGTAGCAGAGCATATTCCTACTAAAATTTCCTATTTTTATGATTAATCTAACAGAAAATCTTAAACTGGTCCTTTGAGGTTTTTGTCATGTTAATTTTCTGTTTAGGATTATACTCATGGTTGCTCTCTAAGTTCCCATTTAACCTATGAAAAATAGTTTATGTGGTTACAATCCTGAGCTAGTTATTTATAAAGGAAACCAAGAGGAAAATTAAATGAGTAATCTTCACAGGCATTCTAATATTACTTTTTCATGGTAAAGTGTGCAAATGAGAAGTCACTTGATCAGATTGGTGTCTACCTGCCTATTTAGAGAAAAGGCCTGAGATCGTGCTCTTCAGCTGTACTCCAGGTTAAACTAGTTATTGCTCTGGTGTTGCTCGTAGACTTTTACTTTGTACTCAACTTCCACTCTATAGGCTGCACCAAGAAACTTCAATTAGGTCACCCGTAGCGTTACCTACTCTGAGTTTGGTTATTGAACTTCCCTTTATTCCATTTTAAGCGGCAGAAAGAAGCCAGCCATGGCTAAGGTGATGTGTTTCCGAATGTCGATGTACCTTGATGGCGGGAATGGTTATTGGAGGAGTTTGTGGTACCATGATTGTTTGCTTGAGGGGACAGACTAACAATTTTGATCGAAAGGGTTGAGATTAGGACCCAATGGCACAAGAGATACAATAGAGCTTGAAACCTTATGAACTGCATATCTAAGGATATGATGACCTCCATTGGGGGTGGGGTTATGGAGATATTTGCATTTTTAAAAGTGGCTCCACCGCTCCAGTTAGATAAAACTAATATAGTTTGATTCAGTAACAAATAATGTTCCAAATTGAAGGAGATCAGCTGTTAAATCTTGTAACTTATGTACCTCCCTCTTGGGTCAGCTGCTGCCGAATTGGTCAAATATTTACTTTAAGTAGAGAGGATTGTGGTATCTTCGAAAATAATTGGTCTTTCAAAGGATGGATTTTGGACATCTGAAACTGACAAAAAGTCTAGTGATACCACCCTGCTGAATGCCTACCTTGGAAGTTGGAACATTGTACGTGTCTTGAAAGGTTCGTTTATGCGCTTTTTAGTTGTAAGGGCAGAAATGCCAATGGAAGGTTGAAGATTGTCGAGGCTACAAGTCATAAATTGAATTTCTGTAAAAGTTTGTGTAATGGAGAGGTGAATTAAATCTCCTTATAGTGGACCATATAGACGTAGATCCTTTTTGTTTCTTTTATGTCAGATGGTCAAGTTTGTCAGATCCAGATGGCCCCCAAAGCTCCATTTTCATCTTCTATTTCTCAAAGGAACACCTTAAACTTTATGTGCTAAGGTGGATTCATAGATCTGAATCCTATAAAAACACATCTGTAAGCTGCTTTATGTTCTTTTCGTTTGTCTGGTCTAATCTCTCATAGCTCTTTCAGAATTACCTGGTCATATATCATCTAACTTGTGATTCTGCAATTTTTTCCCTCATATTCTTATGCTGTATATTTACTTCAAAGATTATCTTCATATTGATCTGGTTCCCCTTTTTTGTCCCCTTAGAGTTGAAAATTGTCGAGTCAAGGGGGTTGTTTGTTTGCCTCTTAATAGTTCCATTAAGAGGCAACCTCTGAATCACTAAGAGGTAAATCTTATTCGGCAAAAAAAAGTCTGCCTCTTAATGGTTCTAAAACCCTCTGAATGATTTTGTATCTTGGGCCTCCCTTAACCATTCAGCGCCCTAATTTCATTCTATACAATTACCAAGCAACCATATTTCATTTTGCACTATATAATAAAAGCCTCTTAATCATTCTGCACCAAACCATTTAGCAACTGCCAAACAGCTTAGCTTTAAAATTATAGTGTTGTTGCTCCACATATTTTTATTGTAGTCAATATCAGGTGATCAGCACCCTAACTTTCTTTGTGCATAAAATATGAAACAGCAGCTTGATTGTGTTCCATATTCCATCTGTAAGAAGTAAGATACATACACATGAAAGCATAACTTTTGGAAGTTGTTTTTGCCAAGTAATCAAAATAAACACTTTTGGTGTAACGAGTGTAACTGAAGATGGTGTGACCTAAGTTGCCATCTTTTTTAACACTTATTTTAACTGGTGTTAAAAAGGTGATTTCCTTTTCAATAGCTCCAGCTTGATTATTTGCTACTCATTTTTATGCAGTTGAAATTATTCACCCTAATTGTAATTTTTTTTGTATGCTAATTTATTTCACCTTGAACATCACACAGGAGGCTGCCGATAACAACTGTGTCTACAGAAATGAGATACACCATGCTGTTGGGGAGCGAACTCAAGTTTTGCAGGATGTTGCTGCAGATCCAACCCTTCCACGCACAAAAGCAGTTCGGTGTGCCCAATGTGGTCATGGAGAGGCTGTTTTCTTCCAGGTAACTTTTATCTGCTGTATCAAATATGAACCATTTGCAGAATCACATCTTCAGCTGTATATGCTTCCATTAATTTTTTTTGGCATGCATGCTAACATTTAATACCAATATTGCTATCTTTCTGTTTTAGCTGCTGCAAGTTTTTATAACACACACACACACACAAAACGTTTCCTGGTAGTTTGATATTTATTTTTATTTATAGTTAATTGCATTACAGCCCATTGAACTTTACCCGTTGAGCTTCAAAGATCTTTATAAAGAAGATGGAACTTTTATAAACAGTAATTTTACTACTCTGAGTCGCATAAAAAATTGAGATGGAATTTTACTCTAGTTCATGTAGAGCAGAAAAGAATAGAAGTGGAGTATAGAGCGAGATGTGCTAGCTTTCATGGCAGCAAACTATGCTATCATACGAGTTGTAGATTAACTTGATATGGTCCTAATGTTTTTGTGATGAACGTTCGTGATTGGAGATAAAATCTACTCTTGATTTTACTCGTCTATATGCTTGTACGTGACACTTGGGAAAATCTACAATAACAATAAGCGAGGGGATAGTGTGTATGAACTCACTGAAGAGTTGGTGTCTACTGCACTCCCTCAGTCCCATAAAAATGCAAATTTTGATCGGGAATATACACCACTAACGTAAAAAGTCTAAAGAGATATCAAAGGTTTTAAATACCCTTTAATAATGAAAAATAAGGGAGTTCATGAATGCAAAACAATACCTTCAATACAACATTCAGAAACAAAATATGTTTAGGTTTTCATAAAATGGAGCCGAGTACCAATTTTTGCAACTACAGCAAAAGCATCAATGGTGAGTCTTTAATCTAATATATTGTATAAACGTTTCAGCAAACGATTCATTATAATATGTGCTGCAAAACTTTTGTAATTATAGTTCAAGTGTTGATAGATTTGGTAATTATAACATGATGGCTGGATTAAAGATACAAAATCGTTTTACATTTTCATTTTGTGGGTCTCGTTTATACGAAACAAAAATGTGAAATAAGATACTGCTTTTTTTTATCAGGCAACTGCTAGAGGGGAAGAAGGTATGACATTGTTCTTCGTTTGCTGCAATCCGAACTGTGGCCATCGGTGGAGGGATTGAGGAGTATGCGACTCCAAGGAATGAAACTTTTGATGGGTTGTTACTTCTGATTGTTAATCGAAAAGCTGTGGAAATGTGGATGCTGATGGAAACTTGTGACTGTGATCTTAGTTGATTAGGAATTGGAGTTCGAAGTGAAATTATATCGACAAGTTTGTTCTTCGCTCTTTGCTTTATGATTACATGGTTTAGTTTTTGGTTTAGACATTATCCCAACAGAAAGAGGCTGGAGTTTTCACAGGTTCTCTCCACCTATCCTTCCTAGGGCATGGTTTAGGGGCTGTTTATCGACGCTAACTAATTAGTGCTTATCGAGAAAGAGTCACCACTCACACTTTACCCAATAAGACTATTGGTCATGGCATAGTATAAGTGGCTTTTACCTAGTTAGCCACTCTCACTTAGGGATAGTTTGTCAAAAGATAATTGGGTGTCACCTTATCGGGTGAGATGACAACGATGCAAGGATTAAGAATCTTACCTAGTAAGTGATGGAGAAGACTTTTACCTAGTGAGTGGTTCCTGGGTTAAAAATGCTTACCAACAATCAATTTTGATGGTAGAACATGTTACAAAATAAGGTAAGTGAGGGTGAGGCTCTTATTAGTAAGTGTTTGGTAAACGACCCCTTACAGGGTAAGATTTTTGGTCAATAAAATGATATAATAAGATTGTTAGTAAAGACCATCACCGACCTGGTGAATATCTCTTACCTGGTAAAAGATGATAAGTGTTTAGTATCAGGTAAAAGGTAGTAAGTGTTTGGCAAACAACGTATTTATTAAAAAAAATATATATTTAAAAGGATTTGATTTAATCCCATAGGTGTTAAATTGGTCGTGTTTAAATCGATTAATTTTGCATTAAAATCTTTTTGTTTAGTAGGATATTCAAATTCGTCGGTTTTTTTAGAGTTATTTTTATATTTTAAGAGAGGTTTGAATTGTTTACATTTTTATCACTGATTTATAATAATTTTGACATCGGAAATTTTATCATCAATTTATAGTGTTATGGTAAATTAATGTGAAAAGATAAATTCCAAATTTTATTTATCTAAGAGTGGCAACTTGGGATTTAATAATATTAAGTATATTTGTTAGTAATAAAATTAAAATAGTTTTCTTTGTTGCTAGGAAACTTGTGTAAAAAATCGTTAATCACACGACAGCATATATATTCATTTTGACTTATAATTTGATTTAGTTCAAAGATAACATAATTTACTCATTGATTGGTTTTAGGTGAATTCAAATTGATTAAACTTGTATTAGATTTATCAAAATATTGGAAACATCTATTATATTATGCTAAAGATTTTAGTTATATCTCGTTTTTAAATGGTTTATATCTAAACTAATATAGTTAAGAATCTCTAAAAAGATGACTAGTTGAAAATGTGTTAAAAAAAAAAAAACAAAGTAAATTAAATACTTGGTACCTATATTTTAGTGAAAATTACGACTATGATTTATATTCCATCACAAATTAGGTCCTTAGGGTGCGTTTGGTACGCAGACAGGACATGACCGAACAGAACAACTATCCAGCGTTTGACAAGTGAAGGACATTTTAGTCTTTTTGATCCATTACTTACAAAAACCATTATTAATTCACACAACTCATAGAAAAACCCTAAAAAATGCAATAAGAGGTGCAGAGAATAAGCCAAAAATACTTTTATTAATAAATGAAATGTAAGGACCCAACTATAACTTTCACTAAAAACAGGTACCAAATATGTAATTCACTCAAGTGATTTTGATTGAGTTTCTGTTAGATTGTTCTTTTTTTTTTTAATAGTAATTACTAAGTCTATACAAGAATGAATTTCAAGCAAAAGCAGTGAAGAAGGATTCAGAAGGAGAAGAAAAAAACTGATGATGATGATGACTTTACAAGGCCAATAATACCTTCACCTTCCTTTGTGGCATATTTCTTTTTCTACAAAAAATGAGAGACTAAAAAACTTCTTCTACAAAGAGGAAAGTGTCCTGGTAAACCAGTCCGATAAACGCCTCATCTTTACTGAGTACTCCTTGTTTCTCCCATGGTATATTTCTGCATTCTGTAGCAACACTTCCACATCATGCTTCATTGCTGCAAATCTTCTGTAGTAACTGTTCTCTAATCTACATTGTATTACTTCAAGAGTCAATGGCACCGCAAACCTGCATGCAACATCATCCATTCTTCAATTTCCTCACATTTTACTTCACCATACCAAACCCACCCTCCAAACGAGAAAAAAAAAACGAAGGTTACAATCATCATTTTCACTAGATAGATAGGCGATGTATAATGGGTCCAGTTTACATTATATGCAAGCATAGAGAGCATGAAGAAATCATTTAGGATATTACACATTCATTTAGTCAAAATGGCATGAAGATGAAAATGGGACCCACATATTGATTTAAATGATTGGAACCTAACCGAGAAAGACCATGTGGTCTAAAAGAGTCATACCTGTTGATAAATGTTGATGATTGCGATGCTTGTTTCAATTTTCGAACACCATAATGATCCTGCAAGTATAAAGAATAGAGTAAATAAGAAGCCTCAAGATCAAAGATATAATGTGACTTGCGGGATCTGAGATAAGGTCATTCAAGAAGGCTACACCAACACATCAACTTTCCTCGGCTCTGCAAGTGTTTCGGAAGGAGTTTTTAGTGTGCAACCTTCCCCTAGTCTTATGTTGCAAAAAGGTCGTTTGTGTGACTGGGTTGGGTTCCGGTGAGAAGTTGAGTTAACGTGAGAAACGTGAAAAGTGGTTATCAACCGCTGGATGCACATTAGGATGAGATGCACCAAGATAAGATGCACCAGATCAATTCCCTTAAGATGCACGATTCATGGGTGGGTTTGAGATTATAAGTGATCAAGGGTTCAGATCCACTTCTCATGCTTCTCACGTTAACTCAACTTCTTACACGATCCTTCGCCTTGTGTGACCTTCTAGTTGCAAATTAACCACCATTTTCGCTAATATAAAAAATGCACCATGGTTTGAAAGAATGAGTGATTTTGGACAGACTATGAAAATGTAAATGCAAAATAACCCCTTTTGTCCAAAATTTGCTTGTTCTAGCCAAGCATAGTGTTCTTTTGCAATTTTTACAACAAAGATGTGTTTGCAACAATGGTTCAAAAGGTCCATCACTCTTAAAAGAACGTATCAAAAGGAAAGCTACCTCAGATTTGTTGCCCGATTGCTCAAGTTTGGCCAAAGCACGAATGAGTTTAGTTCTGATATCATCATCAATATGGGGCTCCTCCCATACCATACTAGCATCATAGAGTTCCCAAGGACTATGTTGAAGCACATTTGGATCATTTTTGTACTGAACCGAAAACCTTTCCCATGGACTATCTGGAAAGTCAACAGATTTGGGCTTCACGGCCACAATCCGGCCTTCCCACCAATTCCCGTTTTCTTCGCCTTCGTTTTTCCACCAAACTTGGCACTTATCACGATACCTCCAGTCTCTCTCCATCGCAGCATCGTACCTACTTCTTTCAACAAGAAAATCTGGGAAGCCTGTCACTTCCGGAAGAGTCAATTTGAATGTCTTACCAACCACGTTGGAGGAAGGATCTTCAAACTGTAGGGTCATTTTGCAGCAGCCCTCACCAGAACCTGGACGTGTTGAATATTCAAGCTCTTTGACCTTACAAAACTCGACATCTCTGATGATTCCCTTCAGTGACCTCCATGGACCTGTCTCTCTTGAATTGCTACCATTGATGTAATCTTGATGACCCTGAACAGCGAGACCATAACGTAACTATTAAGGTACATATGATGTTATTTCTTTAAACCATTTACTTTCACCCCCCATTTCCGATTTTATGGATCCATAACAATTTTCGTGTTCATAGGACCCACTATTCCTCTTTGCATACAAGACGAAAGGAAATTATATAAGGATTGTTCAGATCACTTGAGATATACTATTTTCATTTTGTTTATATGATGAAGGAAAAGTGATCACGGGTTGCTTTTAGTTGATGAAAGGGGAATTGAGATGGGACCTCACAAAAGGGAGAATGAACAATGAAGATAAATGTGGTAAACTAAGTGACCCTTAAGCTTTCCTAGGAAATGTAGTTCCATTCTTTTCAGAGATCAAAAAGGTTGAGCTAGAAGTACTCGTGGGCAAATGTCAGCTACTCCCTCCGTCCCATAGAAACTAACGCTTGATTTTGCATATAGTTTGAAGGAAGGGTTCAACTTTTTTAGTAAAAATGCTTGAATAACCGTCAACAATGACAAAATCGACAAAACTTGTGGATATAGGTTAATGACATTAATTCTTTGTAATGATGATGATGAGCAAACATGATTCAACTTGGTTTGAGAAGTTGCTAATAAAATAAAATAAAAATGTTGCAATTTTCAAGGGACAAAAAGATCAAGACCTTAAATTAACAGTGACACATACCTGTCTGAAGTATACGACTTCATCCCCTAGCTGAGGAATATATCGAGAGCCCTCTTCATGAGTCGACAGCAGCAACCACGAACTTCTTGTTGATTGGTGTGGTTTCTTTCTTTCTGGAGACCTGTTTCTACGATTGTAATCAATGGCTCTCCTGCTTCTGGTAGACCTTAATCCGACATGAAGTCTTGGATTTAATCTACCCTCGTCTTGTGGAAGCTCATCACCTCCGTCAGTAGAAGATTTTTCTTTACTTGATGTATCTTCAGAAACATCATGGACAGCCCTCAAATTGACGTTTCTCCGAGTCCCATGGACTCTAGCTTCAGTTCGTTCATCTTGATTGGTATTACCTGCATTAGAAGTGCTTGTTTCCATGCCTCCACCATTAATTCCTACATTTGTCCTGGTCCTAGTTGACTTTGACCGTTTATAAACTTCTTTAAACATCTTATCACGTGAATGCGGCTTCTGTGATTCTTGGATATCAGAGCTGATAGTGTTATCATCCCGAGTAGTGTCTACAGATGCACCTCTGCAAACCCTATCATCTGAACTTGGTATCTTTGTGTCCGGAACATCAGAGGTGGAGCTGTCAGACAAAGCAGTACCTTCACCATTTCTTGATTCCTGTACTGATGATCTAATTTTTACTTTTGTGGGAAATTCTTCGTCTCTTAGAACTCTAGATTTTATCCTCAATTTTGTTTGCAACGGGATAGGAGTTTCTTTATCCTGCTTATTTTCTTGTTCCTCCTCTACATGGACCATTTTGCCCTTTTGAATTCGGGCATCCGAAGGACTAGAAAGAACGGGAATTTGGACATCCAAAGGACTAGTGGGAACTGTAAACTCCTTTTCAAATGTCGGCTCTTCGTTGACAACATTATCAATCTTGAAACTGCCATCAGGACATGACTCGTTCCCAGATTTAGCACCAGATGGCATTGGTTCCGTAATTCTTGAGCGTTTCGATGAGCGAGACTTTGCCCCTCCCCATCTAATGTCTCCATCTTTGTATCCCTCGAGCAGGCTTAAATGATTCATATTTTTCGTAGGTAAACCATTCTCGTTCCTTTCAAGAATTTCGCCATTTCCATGAACCGAAGAGAAATTCTTAGTGGATTCATCCATGTCGTGAGGGGTAGTAGATGATGGACCTACTACATCATTTGCCCTGTTTTCTAACTCCAATCGTTTTCTTGAATCACGGTTAGGAAGTTTTAACACTAACCTCCTGCTTCCAGAAGGAATGTGAGATTTAGGACTGTCCCGGTGGGTATCCCCATCTTCGGATGCTATTTCTTTACCTTTCAAATGGCCATTTTGTTCATTTTCGAATGACACTTCAGTTTCTTCACTTCCAACATCAGTGTCTTGCTGACTGGAATAACTTTCAGATGAATCGCCTTCTATAACGTCCTCTTCTCCATCCGAGGCTCTTCCACTTATCCGGGATAGAAAACTTAGAGCATTGCGTGCTGCAGCTCGCCTAGGCCTTAAAGACTTGGACTGAGACGACTTCTTTTTAGAGGCCTTTTGGCCAAATCTTGATTTTCTGCTACGATTGTTTCTAAGTGAACTCTCTTCACCATCCAAATTCCTCCTCTTTACACGTCTCCCAGAAGAAGTCATGAACTCAACCTGACAGAATTGTGAAAATGTCAGGAAGAAGGAAAAATATTTGCAAAACAGACATATAGATGAAACCTAAAACAACTTAACATGGCACGTTAAGACCTACCAAATGAAAACTTTCCTTCAATCTTACCAACAGTGAGAAGGAATTTGCTCTGTTTTAAACAAAGACACATTCACTGATATGGTCAAAGTGACCACTTTTCAGATTCAAAATTTTGCATCAACACTTGTACAGAATTCCAAGTCAAACTTACCATTTGTAGACCTTCTAAAATGTTTAATGTTACATATTATTTCTCTGAACTTGAATACATTCATATCAATTTTGTAGTTGAAAACCATAAAAGTCAAAATGTATCTCATTTATCTTTTTAAAAGTGAGACTTACTTCTGCCTTCAACTTTTTCCCTTTAGACCTACGGTTGCTGTCATCATGAGAACTTTGATCCTCACTATCTCCCCCGCTGCATTCAAGGCTAGCAGAAGCATTGGAACTCAAACTTCCTTGCTCTCCTCCGGAATGATATTCCTCTGTCACATTATACTCCGAATCGTTTTCATCACTTTGTACTTCTATTTCTGGTTCCCAGTCCATGACATCTAGAAACTCCGGAAGAGGGTCCATCAATATATCCAAGTCTGCTATTGGTGGAACTTGGTATTCTTGGTCAAGACTGATGTCAGTTCCTACAGCAAACCTCACTGAAGATGGCCTCCACTCAAAGCCCAAAGCTCCTAACCGTCTTTGCTGGTACATGCTTTGGTAGGGCTCCGGGTATGGAATCATGCCTAAAGAAATTCTTCAAAATTTAGAACATGAAAAACGCAGACCTTGATGCACCAAGGCTTTATGAGGCTTTGGGGGGGGGGGGGGGGGTGTAAGTAGTGTTTCCATTGCAGTTTGCAGAGAAGAGACCGGTTGCTCCAAAGCTATATTAAAGAATATGAAAATAAAGATATAATGGTTTCAGATCTCTTTTGAACAAACCTGAATCACAAAGGAGGTCTTGCATATTCCTTCGGTAGGGAGCAAGTTGTGTTTCCTGGGTCAGTAAAAATTAGGATCAAATACCCTAAAAGATTTGTAAAAACAGTAGCTAAATACAGTACTACAATTAAGGTTTTTGTTCTTTTCTTCCAAATTCTCCCTTTCAGCCTGTAAAGTATTTTATCAGTAAACTGTATTAATAAAATGAAGTGTTCTTTCTAATTGTAGAAAGTCAAATCTTGTCTGCCAGTTAGTCATTTATTATACTAAATCATTTTATGTACTTTTTTAAAGTCAACTGCACATGTAACCGTTGTAATGTTTGAATTCAAATCTGTGTAGTTACCTGCAAATAACTAGTAATCAAACAATTGTCATCGACTATAAGGCAGTGTGCATATAATCAAATTTCTTAACACCCTTGACAGTTTTTTTGTAAGTTATAATATTTTCCATAGCATAAGATTATGGTTTATGAAGAAGTAAGTATTTTTAAAGTAGAAGACTAACAGGACTGAGCACCAAACTGAGAGACAGCCAACTAACCTGATCGAGAACATTTCCATGTGCATCTTGGACAAGTGGCCTGTAATCTCCAAGAAAAAACTGTTGACAGACTTGTATAATGTCAGTAACAGATGTTGCTAGTTTTTTTAGGTATTTGTAGCCTAAACATTTTCGGAAACTTTTATACCAATAAATAAAAAAACTACTTTTTTAATTTTTATTTTATACCTGATCATACTTTGCATCATTTTGCGCCTCTCCTTGACCCGTGCTCAATATGTATAGTTGACCAACCTCATCAGAAAGTATAATGGATGTCCCATCTCTGGCAACATAGGAGATTCAGGATAGAAGAATAGGTAAGTGGTTCGTATAAATTATTTTACATCTTTGAATTATTTCAGCTTGAAGCAAAATAACATACTACGCCCATCACATGTAGCTACAACGATTTCTATTCTGGCAAGTTTTCAGCCTAAAAGGACTTCTTTGCCCACTGTTGCTGCTATGAATTGTTAAAGCTAAAATGACTTATTTGCCTGTTTTATTTCACACATTTGACTAATAGTCAAAACTCTGGAGTAAAGAGTTGTAGTTTTAAAGGAGACAGAGTAGCAAAGTCATTATGCCATTCTAATACTACATTTAACGCTACCATGCCACTCCTATATCAAGCATAACCCAAATCCAAAAAGACAACATTAGAAATAGTTAAATTCTGAGTCGACTATAAAGGAATAAGCAAATGGGGTTTGAATCATTAAGCATAAAGGGACATGAAACAAGATATGCCATCAACTTACGGGGAAAATTTTCCATCAACTAGCTTGAAGCGTCCGATTTCAAATATACGAATAGGTAGTCCTTCCCATATCTATATATGATTGAAGCAAAATAAAATCATTTAGTAAAAATGTAATAGGCAACAAGGATGACAAAACAAGGACGACAAAACAAATACTCACGTCCCACACTATTGTTTTTCCATCATATCCAGCACTCATGGCTATTCGTGGATTGAAAGGATGAACATCCAAAACGTAAGTCTACATATAAAAAGCACAATCATTAGAAAACAGATGCATGTGCTATGACAGTTTCACAATCAAAAGTAATCAGAATAACAAAGTAGTACCATAACCTAATAAATTAAAATAAATAAACCTAAAACAGGTCTATTTCCAAAAACTCCTCAAGTTTGAGAATAGGCATCATTCATTCCTATCTTGACAAGCAGAAGAAAGATACTCAAACCAGAATTGATTGAAACAGACAAAATAAAAGAAAAGTAGCACTAGCTTGCCACAATAGATCATGGATAGATCGCACCAGCACCTGACTAGGACAGTTGCAACAATGGGGGTAAGGAGCTGGAACGTTCGAACAAGCCATCCAAGCTTCTGGAGGCAGCAACAGAGGAGAGACATTTGACAGGCAGTGGGATGAACAAATCTAGATGGCATCAGCAAAGCAAAACAGAGCTGTTTGTTTGTATTTTCATTAAGCCCTGTATGGATTAAGCTGTCTGTATGGATTTAGATAAAAAATTCTTTTTTTTGTGCAAAATAAACTGTTTGAATGAAAGAAATGACCATTTTACCCCTCATCCAGGTATATACACCAAACCACCATAACCCAAACAAGCTTGAAGTACAGCCTACCATATCTTGAAAACCTCTTGGTATTTTCTTCAAACCCATTTACAGATTAATTTAGGTAAAGCCAAATTGTTCAACTGTGTCAAAGATGGTGAAATTGGCCCATAGAACGAGTTGTGACTTAAATCCAAAAATTGTATTGATCTAAGCCCTGAAATCCAATCAGGAATGGATCCAAAAAGTTGTTCCCAGCTAAAGACAGATTCTTTAACCTCTCAACCTTACCAATATCTAGCGGCAGTCGGTAGAGAAGAATTGAACAGATTATCCAAAATATCAAGATGTTCAAGCATTTTCCCTATTTTTCTTGGAAATTTCCCAGTAGTAGAATTGTTGGATATAGGGAGTTTTACTAGTTTTGTGACGTTTGAAAAGGCATCCAAATCAACATCAGCTGACAATGACTGATGCTTCCCCAAATGGGTTTGAAGGTTGATTTCACTAATATCAGATATATATCTAAAATCAAAGAAACCTCAAAAGAGATCACACAACCAAATGACAGGAATCCATCAAGATCCACAAAACAATATGAGAAATAAAATGCCTGAAGAAAATTAGTTTTCAACTACAAATGGATTTTGGGGTTTGTAAGATTCAGTACAGGGGGAGGAACGAGGTTGAGCAGAAGGGGAAAGGGCAAGGTTGAGCAGCAGGGGGGAAGGACAAGGTGGACCAGAAGGAGGAGGGGCAAGGTCGAGAGGATTTTATGAGAGAAACACGGTGATCGGGAGGAAGCAGCAGCTGCAAGGTGGTGGAAGCAGCAGCAAAGTGGAACGGCTGAATCCAAAAAGGTAACACAGCTTAGCGAACAGCTGAATCTATGAAGCAAGGAGACTTGGGCTGAATCCATAAAGCCAAAATTGCAGATAGGTTAATCATTAAGATGCAAACAAACAAATCGATATGGCTCAGCGAATAAACCCCCATACCATTAAGCCCATTAAGCTGCAAAAAACAGCCCCTGAAGCTACAATGGCAACAAAGGGCAGCAGTGGCTCTCCTAGTTTGTAACCTGTGCTCTGATACTATACGACAATCAGGACCCAAAAGCTTTATTCTAGTCAACAGTGAATCAGAGACTTCTGGAGCGAAAGCAAACAAATCACAATCACCATAAGGAAGTACTTACAAGCCTAATAAACTTAATATCAAGTCTTTCTCCTAATAAGACAGTCAGCTATCAGTATAAAAAATACAAAAAATACAACACCACGGAAGTGTGTCTAAAAAAAAAAAAAAACCTGAAGCCCTCAACTTGAATATGATTGAACAAGAGGTATAAATTTTTGAACTAGAAAATTCATATGGAAGTGTTCCCAATTTTGATATAGATAGTGGAAGTGTTTCCTAAAAACTCCTAGCAGGTAAGCCCGTGAACAGTTAACTGAGCCATCAGTTACCATTTGCCCATGTTTTCTCCTCTCAGAACCTTCTATCAGGATATGTTTAGTAGAAGTTGAAGCAGTAATGATTATATGACGCTTTGAAGGACAATTGACAGGTACAATCTATTTTCTTTTTGTTTGTTGAAGAGAGGTCCATTGCAGTTTTCTTGCTGGCATCTGTAGATGATTGGCCTTGGTGAAAACTGATGCATTTTGTGGTTCTTGTTAAGTCATAAATTTCATGTCTTACATTTCATTTCAGCACAAAAACCCAACAACAAATACAAACACAAGAAAAGCATTTTAAGGCTCCAGGGATCTCCATCCCCCTCTAGACATTCAGTACAAAGCTCCTAAGTTTTCATCTCTTAAATAACACTGTCGTATAAAGTTATAAAAATTATATGCTTCCATTCACCAGTGAAAAATACAATCCTTTTTCCTACAATATCGCATGAAACCGAGGGAATATTCATGCACTTCTGCTTAATTGATCTATTTTAGCCAACATTATCTACAATTATATAGTCAATTGTTTTTCCCCTTCAATTTTCAATGTAAGGTTGACAATGTGCATGTCACTGAGTCAAGAACGTTCAAAAAAAGATGAAATATCGCAAACAACAAAATATAAGCACTTACAGATTCACTGTGACCTGTTAAAGAATGGACTAAGCTACCATCAACAGCATTCCAAACACATATTCTGCAATCTGCATCCGATACAAATGAACAACTCATTTGGGAGTTCTTTATTCCATAAATTTAAACATCAGCAAGGATATATGCATACAAAAAAATGAATATTAGACAGACCTTAAAACAGAAAAAAGATCATTTAAAACAGGAATAGTTTAAGATATCTTCAGCCTACCCATGATGGCAGCAAGCACAAAGCGGTTGTCAAGGCTCCACACAATCATGTTAACACCACGTGGAGTAGGAAGAATCCTTTGACGTGGACCTCCTCTTGGTGGTTGAGGAGGCATTGGAGGTGGAGGAACTTTCAAGTGATATGCTCGTGTCCAGCGTCCAACCCTTCCCTGCAAGTCCAAGAATCTACTAATTTAATTGGCCCAGAAGAGGGTAAAAGAAAAGGCTAACTTCGGAGAGCTCAGTAAAAACAAACAAGTTGTAAAATTTTCACAAAAATAAGAGTTAAGAATGGTATAATCGAATAGCTCACATGAGATCTACGTGATTTTGGAACCCAAATAATTGCACTGCCATCACGGGAACAAGTAACAATGTTGTCATGGGTGAACCTGGAAAGTTAAACATGTGAGTGTGTTATAAATGAATGTTTAAAAATCAGATCGAAATTTACACTATCTTGTCGTGGGTGAAACCATGAAAGTTGAACATAAATACTTCAAATCAGGATGGGATTTAGACTAGTTGTTGAAGTAAACAAAAATTCATAACAGCAATGTAAAGAAAATAAATAAGCACCATGTGTTTTTGAATTTTGGAAGGTTCTCTTCTTTTGAGGCATCAGATAGAGAAAATCTAGAAGCCACAGCGCAGCCACTGCATCAATAAGGTAGAATAATTTTAGCATCCAAACCAAAAATGAAAAATACTTAAGTAATACAGAAATTGTACCTGAACTGTACATAGTTAACATCATTTTCATGACCAGCTAATATATCCATCTCATGATTGGGTTGCTCAGGATCATCATTGCTAGGTTTACAAGCATTCCAAACCTGCAAGTAATTAATACTAGAAGACTAAGGTCCAACTGGTATTGGTCCTTTAACATTTTCATCTCAGGAGTCCTATTTATACATTGAACATGGGACGCAAGATATGGAGCGAAGGAAAATAATCTAAATAAACGGGAAATTTATTTGGAGATCAATACAAGAGAGACGAAAGAAGTTGAAAATCCTGATAAATGCAAATCAAATGTCATTGTTCACAGTATACCCTGGCAAGAGTGTCTGAGCTTCCGGTGACAAAAACAGTTCCACTAGCATTGAATGCACAGCAAAATATTTGATGACTTTGCGGAACAAAACTTGATGATGATGGGCCATTGCTTTTCCCTACCATTACAAAAGTACTCCTAAATAAGTCGTTATATAAAACAACGAAGTTGTAACGAGCCCACTAACAGCCCTGACTAACCAGCTTGAGGTTCAGGAGGCTTAGGGATGTATATCCGTGGACTAAACTGAGAGTGTCTAGCATCCCAAATCCTACACGACCCATCATCAGAAGACCTACAAAAAAATAAAGTAAACAAAAATTTCAAAATTCTATGCATATAGAATAGGAGGTCATAAAAGCAAAACATTATATCCAATCTGTTCAAATTTTAGATATGAGACATGATTTAATCTGTAGAATGAGGAACACATGTACCACTGTTGGATCATAGGAATTAGACGTCAGGTAAACTCCTTAAAACACAAGCTTTTTAAAACAGAATTCAGAGTATGTCAAAGGCAGATGAATCAGAAGCAATTGGTATATGTCAAGGCCATAGGTATAGTAATCACTGTTGAAAACAAACTTACGAGAGTAGCTGATAAACAGAGCCCAGTCTGGGACTAAAGGCAATGGCTGTAACTGCCCCCGTGTGACCACGTAAAACTGATATAGGAAGTCCATCAGCTAGTCGCCACTGTCAGAAAAACAATGTCAGTTGACCAAAATGATATTCTTAACAAACCTGAAAGCTTGATTTACGATAAGTGAGATCTTACAACTCGAATTATGCAGTCATTTGAAGCAGAAGCAACTAGTGCGTTGTTGAAGCTCACAGCAAGGTCTGTAATGTCACCCTATTGAAACATATGACGTGATAGATAATAATTGCATCAAGTGAGAAACCTGATTAAGGATGGAAGATGTAATCGTATGTCAGCTGAACTCACTTCGTGTCCACGGCAGCTGGCCAAGCAATATGCTGTTTCCATTGACCAGATTTTTACAAGTCGATCATCTGAACCAGTGATAACATATCTCCCTAATCGGTCAAATATTGCTGAAATAAAGCACATTATTAAATATAATGCATATAAAAGTCAAATTACTTTAAAATAACCCGCCACATAAAAAACTTCAGTAAACAATAATAAATTGCTTGCATGAAAAAAGAACATGCAAAATGCGCAAAACAGCTAGAGCACAAGCACCAAGAGAAACTTGGTTAAAAAACACAACCTTGGCCAAGAAAAAGAAAAAAAAAATACATCAACACAAAAGGCAAACAGATTCTTTTGCTCCTCTATATTATTCCTAGTAGATTGGGAGAGAAGGGGTGGCTTACCACAATACACAGCATTCCGATGCCCTCTAAGCTTCTTAAGATTTTCCATCTTTTGTACCATGGTAGATGGTTTCACAATGGCATAAGAAGCTGCCCGAATAGACGGTGCACGATGATGCCTTGAAAACCCTCCACCAATTTCCCTTAGGCCAAGTCCACGCACCTGATCAGCTTGCATATGAGGCCAACGCATGAACCCCGGTGGGCGTTGGACTTGATTGTCTTCCTTCTTTACATCATCTGCAAGGAGGCCCAGGGAAACCTTAGTGGCAGCTAGTGTAGATAAAAAAATAAAGACAACCCAAAAACCGGAAGAGTAGTATCCAAGTGGTAAATTTGAGAAATTAGAAGTGCCCTATGTTTCCTTTTACTTTTTAACCTCTGATAACAGTTGATGATTTAACCTTAAACAAAATAAATGCAACGTCTTACTGCACATAGTTCAATGTGAGTGTTTGACTATTAATCAAATATCTAAATGCACATCAAGAATGACAAATAGGAGCATCATGTGGATCAAAATGCTATCAATGTTCTGCAATGACTAGCAACAGAAGTGGTAATTTTGGGTTGAAACTTCTGCAAAATGGGAAATGTTGCATTGATTTTGGCACGGTGGGAGTGTAGCCAAAAGGTAAACAATGATAATGTGATTGTGATCAAATACCACTCAAAAGTGAAAAGGAGCCAGTTCCCAATAGAGTAGGAACAGCAGCCGCATTCAGTGGAGTCTGGCCAATGAGGCCCTGTGATGAAGAGGCTGCACCACTTAACAGTTGCTTCAACAGCTTCACCAAGTGATCCTTCTCTATGTGAGGATACCTGAGCAAACACAAAATATTCAAATCACCCACAAGATAATGTTTAAAAAGCGATCCCTTTTGCAGTTATACACTACAACTTAACAATTATTTACGAGAAATTTTACAAATTGAAAAAATTCAAGGACCAATAAATATCGATACCTCTCAACCAACTTATTGTAGCTCAACGGGAAAGACGTGCCATCATCATTTTCATCCCCACTTGTAGCACCACTTCTTGAATACCAAGCATGATATCTTCTAGGCAAGAGTTGATGCTCCAGAAGTTCATTCCAAAATTGACCATAGGTCCGGTGACATGGGCCAGCTGATAGAAAATGCATAATCAAAAAGTAGACCTCCCTGAGGTCGATATCCGCTTCAGCTTCATTGTTGCGTCTATCCGCATCAACAAGTTGAGCTCTCTCCTTCACTTTACTGGAAAAACTTAATGACTTCAAACTCCCAGTAGGCGGTTCGTTGGGAGGAAGATTTTTGTGAAGAGCCATATCCTCTTTCAAATCCTGGAAATTATGCAAAACTGCTATTTATTACAGCACATTTTCCAAGAAACAAGACATGCTAAATGCAAGTCGATGTAAACACTAACCGATATGGATTAAAACTTTTGGAGAGAAAACTTAAATTCTGTTTTATTTCTTTATACTCGTGGTCGTGGTTCTTTTTCGAATCAATATACTCTTAAGCAACCATTGGTTATGTGAGTTCCACACATTTTAAACTTTGTTTGTCTTAAGGGGCCGTTTTCCCAAACACTTACCCAGTAAACACTTACCGGTTAAATTCAAAGCTATCACTTACCTTACCGGATAAGATTTTAGTCCATTAAAACGGCATTGTAGGCAAAATTTTACCCAATAAGTGCTAACCAGGCAAGAGTCGTTGCCCTCGCTTACCGGGTAAGACTCTCGATCATTGCTTTAGCTCTTAGTGGGTAAGATTATTGGTCATTGCTATATTCATCGATTAAGGTAATATAACTTGGTAAGCGTTTGGTAAACGGCCCCTTAGTCATCCTCACCCAGTCTCCACAACATCCTTTTTTCTGAAGTGGTTCTACTGGAAGAAATATAAATTGCATATTGAGGCAACACAAAGTTCAAGTGTCAATACTCCCCAGCCCTTTCCGCATTTATCATTTATCTGATCAATCATACCAGCGAGTTTCAACCATCAAGAAGTGTACTAACAACTAGAGGTGGCAAAGGATCAGATTGGGTAGTGTGTTAAGATGAGTTGGTTCTGACCAATTCTTTTACAGATCAAACCAGCTACCAAAGGTTTCAAATAGCTTAGTAATACACTTCAACACAAGTCACTATATATGAAAACAGGTAGGGTAGTATCAAAGTTAGCCCCAAAAGTGAAACATAAATGTGTAAAGATTTGACTCATTTCAATTCCATTACTAAGAAGCCGCTTAGCCTTATCATGTTTAGAAATCCATCGAATATAACCAAGTCTGTTTGTGTTCCAATGCATCATCACTGTTGGTGGTGTAGGAAGCGCGACGAGATTCTCATATAGATTATCTGAATTTACAAGTCTACAATTTGATTATAATCCCATCAATCAATGTTCTGATGACATGTCCAACTTAGCATTCATATTTCAGCCATGTGGTTCTTAGTCCTATGATATGTTGGACCCATTACCATCCTTCATGAACACCCCTCAATGTGAATGTATATACTGTCACCACCTAAGTTTCTTGTTTATCCTGTAGCCTATTACCAATCTACCTGATATTAATATTGAAAATCCTTTTCATGCACCTCAATGCCATCCACACACAAGTTTAGTTAACATGAAAACCGCACACATATAACTGATATTTAAATTAAGGGGCCCACTTCAGGAAACAAAATACACTGTCAATTAAACGATTCATCCCTAAATATCATCACACAAATGAAACTCTATGCAAATAAACGAAACAGAAGAGAAAAACTCACAATTTCAACAGATTAACCAGATGGATAATCACAAGAAACCCAAAATAGGTTGCAAAACCCCGACAATCCACCATACCCTAGCATTTCGCTCGAGATTAATACACCGCCCCCAACTTCAAATTACTGAATTTTCCTGCGGACAATACAATAAAAACGCACAAACAAAACCAAATTGAGATCTAATTAAACATGCAAGAACCCTTGTTACGCTGATAAACTAAATAAGGTTTTAACGATAAGAATTACCTTATTTTTTGGCTAAAACCGATGGAATTTTTGCGGGTTGAGTGAAAGTGGCGCAAGATATCTTAAATGTGGATCCGGAAGACGAAGAATTAGGATAATATATTGACAGAACAAGAATTGGAGTTCAAATATTATGAAAAACAAAATCAAAAACCAGAAAGATAAGATTAGAGAATCAAATTAGAGTGATGAAGGGAGCTCTGCTGCTTCTTCTACTGTAAACAAATTTATTTATTTATTTTGGGAAGAAGAGAGAAAGAAAACGCTCTAGGCAAAGGACGGAGGAGAGAGAAACAAAGACGAAGCCTTCCGAAGAGAGAGAGAGAGAGAGAGAGACAGAGAGATGAAGGAAGCGTTTTAAGCAAATCTTGAGACCTAAATGGAAAGAAATTAATACCTTGAGGGGAGAAAGTGGAAATATATTAAAATTATGGTAAATGTTTCAATTATGGGAAAGAGTGATTTGTACAAATTTAGTCCATGAAGAATTCACTACTATGCATCTTTAATCTAATAAAAACATTTTTTTGTACTTTCAACTAAAACTGATATAGTTTGTTTTATGTTGTTGACAAAGTACCATCCACCATCTTTAACCTTGTTCCTACAAACTCATCTACAATTTTATTTCCTATAACTAAATAAAAAAGAAAAACATTAAAGTAATAAATCAAGAATATAAATGTTCAAAATCCATCAAACCCATCAGCGCCACCATTGTAACACCCCAAATTTTGGGTTAATCTTTTATTGTTATGCTATTGGGTTACTATGATAATTTCACTTATAGTCTCAATCATGTATCGAGAAGTCGAACCATTGAGTTTTTTTTTTTTTTTGGGGGGGGGGGGGGGGGGGGGGGGGAGGGGGGGCATTCGGCGACAGTGCCCTTGGGTATTGTCGCGTATCAAAGTCGCCATCAAGACCCCACTCTCGGTACAATTTGGGAGAGAGTGTCCGGCGAGAATGCCAATGGCACTCTTGCGTATTATTGTCGCGCCGAGTGGGTGACTTGCGATGCACTCCTCGCGAGAGTGACAGGCGACATTGCCAATGTCATTCTCGCCTGGCAAGGTCGCCGACTGGAGTTGAAGCCTTAAATGTTTTTTCTTATTTTGGTAAGTCTCGTTTGTTAGCATTCAAGGGTTTAAGAAGACTGATTTTCTCTCAAGTATAGGTAAGCTTTTCTCCATTCTTCATCCTCTCCCCTCATTGAATGCAAATCCAACCACAACCTTCTTGACATTTATAATCCTTAAAGGTTTCTAGGGTTATTGAGAGGTAGCTAGCTCATTTGGGGAAGACTTCAAGTCATCACCTCTATTTCTAGGGTTTTGCTATTTTAGGGTTTTTACATCACAAACCTATTTGGTGAGTTTCCTAACCCCTACCTTACTATAAATGTTAATATTTGCTTATGTGAGAATTTGTAGGTACTTTGGAGTTAATCTAAAATTAGGGTTTAGTAGATTTTGCTAAACTATGGATATTT
The DNA here is from genome assembly GCA_954870635.1 of Arctium minus. Taxonomy (NCBI): domain Eukaryota; kingdom Viridiplantae; phylum Streptophyta; class Magnoliopsida; order Asterales; family Asteraceae; genus Arctium; species Arctium minus. The sequence continues at coordinate 117,763,415 of OX941084.1, read as the reverse complement.
GTTCTTGTTGGATGCATTTAATGTCATGATGTTTCCTATGCGCATATAGAGGTGTAAAATGAGTTATGTGTTGGTGGAGAACCATCTCCTACAAAAGAGGGTTTGACCCAAGTTATCATGTTTATAACGAGACTTATCATTCTAGCTTATTGTGTCTTTTGCTAGAAATGGAATTGGTTATTTTAACATGAACATGAAATATGCGTTATCATGCTTTGGAATGGAATGTATTATGCATGGTAAATATTATCTTTATTTGGTCATGGTCATAATGTGAAGTTTAATATTTATTTCCTTATGCACGACTCGGTTATAATCTTTGGCCACGTTAGGTCACTAGCGAGTAGGCAATGGGGGACTTTATAGTCCTTGAGGTGTAACTCGTCTAGATTGGATAGGCAATAATGTTCGTAAGTCCTTGAGGTGTAACTCCACGGAGTAGGCAATAAAGACATAAATGGTTTGAGGATTGTGATGTCTTGATGGCATGGGAACTAGAACCGGGATATGAAGTGTAATCCAATAACATCACGGGTGACTCCATTCACGTGTTCTTGTCACCCACGATGGAAATAGGTCTCCCCCGTATTTCAAGAGGTATCTATTGTGTGTATTTGTTCAGGCATGGAATATCTTTACAACATTGAATGTTGGCGTTGGTTCAACCTTTGGGTATATCGGTAACAATTAATTATGATGCTATTATTTCAATTATAAATTGTTCAACCTTTAAGACCTCACTAGACTTTTGGTCTAACACTTGTCTTGGTATTTTGTTGGCTCATAGGTCCCACTAGCGGTGATCATAGGGCACATTGATTTGTCGGTCGTGCACATAGGAGTTTTGAAGGACCGGGTTTTTTGGGAAACTTTTGAGAAGAGCGTTTTGGAGATATAGTGACACCCACATTAATCTAGTCTTGAATATTATTCTAGATTAAATAGGTTGTTGTGTTTTATGTCTCATTCATTCGTTACTATAATTAGTGCAAACTACCCCAACTTTATTGGGTTTTAGTTGTTTATATTTACCGGATGTTATATACCTCCGTATTATAGACGTCATATTGCCAAAATCATAAGTTTTAAATCTACTCTATTTTTAGGGTGTTACAAGTTGGTATCAAAGCTCTAGTTTAAGTGAACTAGGTATGTAAACCCGATGCCTAGACTTAAGCTGAGACAATTAAGCTACTAATTGTGAGTAATAGGTAGAATTTTAGGATGAGACAGTCTTAGAGTTGATGGAAACTACACCGGTGAGAATTATAAAAGTGGCAGCGATAATCCTTATGTGAAGTATGTTCATAATCGCACTTAGCTACTGTTATTATGAATATATCTTTACGTGAGCATGCTTGAATTACTATGATTATGACAATCGATGAACTGTATTAGTACGTTTCTTGTGTATAATCTTGTATAACCTATCTCTTACTCTCTCTCGATTGTGTGGCAAACTGAGATGGTAAATACTCGTAGTCATCATCCGTCTTCTCTGGAGGGCCATGTCGTGACTGAATTCACGGGCGATCGGCCGAATGTAGCGACGACAAATGCGCCTCCTCAACTTTCACCCTTACTTAGTAGGAGGGTGGAGCATATACCTAGAACAAATATTGCCACCGCCGATCCACTTATGACTGAGGTAACCCCTCAAACACAAATGATGGACATGATGAGAGTCATGAACGAGACCATGGTGAAGCAACAATAATTGTTCATGAAGCTACTAGAAGACCGAGAGGTTAATCATCGGTGACATGAGACGATAAAGGAAAATGTGGTTGTAGCGGGGTCCGGGGGTACCGAGGACGAGAACCGTACTGACGGGCTAGTGACCTTGGAGACAAGGAAATCGGGGAGGGTTTGTTCATACAAGTCTTTCCTTTGTTGCAAACCGCCGGAGTTTGTCGGATCAAATGACCCTGTGGCGTGCATGAACTGGCTCAGGAAATTTGACAAGCTTTTCTGCGCATGCGACTGTGAAGAGACCCAAAAGGTAAAATTTGGTTCTCAAATGCTTATAGGTTCGGCGTTGACATGGTGGAACATTTTCACCTCGACTCTAGAGGACCCGGTTTTGGCCAAAATGACTTGGGCGACATTCAAGAAAAAGATTTTGGAAGAATATTGCAATGAACAAGAGATGAACTTGATAGAAGAGGAGTTCCATACGCTAGAGAAAGGAAATTTTTCGGTGAGGGAATACACCCGACTCTTCATAGAGAAGTTGAATCTTGTGGGGCATGTGACCTCAACTGAGAAATAAAAGGTGAAGGCTTATTTGAAGGGTTTGCCTATGGACATGATGTGCATGGTCCGAAAATCCAAAGCTACCAACCTCGAGAGACAATCGAAGAAGCCAAGATCATGAAAAGAGTCTATGCGAGGGACAAGGAGGAGAAGACCAAGGTGGTGGAGAAGAGAAGGTGGGAGAGCCCGCCAAGTTCGTTCAAGAAGTCGAGGTTCCAACCAAGCGGTAAAAGCTTTGACAATCGACGTGAAGCGAAGTGGTTCCCCAAGTGCAAAAGCAAGAACTTTGGTTTTTGCAACCCTAACCCCAACCCCAACCCAATCTCTTGCTTCAAATGCGGTAAGCAGGGTCACACTAGTTCGGATTGTCCTATTAGAGGTACAATTTGTTATGAATGCAAGGAAATGGGGCACGTGAAGAGGGAGTGCCCCAAGCTTAAAGGAGGGGCAAGAGAAGGTAGCTCGGGAAGTCAACCAAAGAAGGAGGTCATCCCTAAGGCTCAAGGGAGGACCTTTCAAATGACGAGAGAAGAAGCGAAGGAGACTACCGACGTGGTGTCGGGTACGTTCTTACTCAACTCCCTTACCGCTAAAGTGCTATTTGATTCTGGTGCCAGTTTCTCTTTTGTGTATATTGAGTTTAGCAAAGCCTTGAATGTGCCCTCTAGTACTCTTAGTGATGCGTTGGTAGTAGAGGTAGAAAATGGGAGCAAGTGATCTTGCGGGAAACTTTAGAAAAATGTCACCTAGAGATTAGTGGTGAACTCTTTGAAGTAGATTTACTTCCCATGGCGATTGGGAGTTTTAAAGTGGTGATTGGAATGGATTGGTTATCTAAGCACCAAACGGAGATCTTATGTTCAAAGAAGCTGATCAGAATACTGACCTAAAGCGGGGACTTCGTCCATGTCTACGGGGAGAAGCGTAAAGGTGAAGTAGCTCTCATTTCATCCATCAAAGGGAGAAAATGCCCAGTGAAGAATTATCCATCGTTCCTCGCTTACGTAATCGACGCCAAAGCGGAGAAGAATAAGATCGAGGATGTGGGGATCGTTAGTGAATATCCGGATGTTTTTCCCAACGACCTTTTGGGCTTCCCGCCCGATCGTCAAATGGAGTTCCGAATCGACCTAGTTCCGGAAGCGGCACCGATAGCCCATGCACCTTACCGCCTTGCTCCAACTGAAATGAAAGAGATGATGTCCCAACTCCAGGAGTTGCTAGAAAAAAGGTTTTCTAAGGCCGAGCTCTTCGCATTGGGGAGCTCCGGTACTTTTCGTCAAGAAGAAAGACGGGTCGATGCGAATGTGCATCGACTACCGGGAATTGAACAAGGTGACTGTAAAGAATAAGTATCCGCTACCCCGAATGGACGATCTCTTCGACCAACTACAAGAAGCTGGATGTTTTTCCAAGATCGATCTTCACTCGGGCTACCATCAAGTGAAAGTTAGAGAGGAAGATATCTCCAACACCACCTTTAGAACCCGATATGGCCACTACGAGTTCATGGTTATGCCTTTTGGGTTAACTAATGCGTCGACCGTGTTTATGGGCTTGATGAACCGGGTTTGCCGACATTTTCTAGACAAGTCAGTCATAGTGTTTATCGATGACATCTTGGTGTATTCGAAGAATGAAGAAGAGCACAAGCGACATCTCTGAGAAGTGTTGGAAGTATTGAGAAATGAGAAGCTTTACGCCAAATTTTCTAAGTGTGAATTTTGGTTGCAGGAGGTCCAGTTCTTGGGTCATGTGGTAACCAGAGAAGAGTAAAAGTTGATACATCAAAGATTGAGGTAATGACGAACTAGGAACTACCCAAGAGTCACACCGAGATTCGGAGCTTCTTGGGCCTAGCCGGCTACTATCGGAGATTCATTAAGGACTTCTCCGAAATCACTTCACCCTTGACAAGGAAGAACGTGAAGTTCCTTTGGACCGAGAGTCAAGAGTGGCCTTTCGGACTCTATAAAAGAAATTGTGCGAGGCACCAATCTTATCCCTACCCGAGAGTGACAGGAGGATTTTATGGTCTACAGCGACGCGTACAAGATGGGTTTGGGGTGTTTTTTTGATGCAAAGGGGCAAAGTGATAGCTTATGCCTCAAGGCAGCTTAAGGAGCATGAGAAAAACTACCCAACCCACAATCTCAAACTAGCGACGGTAGTGTTCGCCTTGAAGTTATGGTGACACTACCTCTATGGTACAAAATGTACCCTTTTATCGACCATAAAAGTTTAAAGTATGTCTTCGACCAAAAAAGAATTGAACATGCGGCAACGAAGATAGCTAGATCTACTCAAGGACTACGATTGTGAACTCTTATATCATCCCGGGAAGGCCAATGTCGTGACGGACGCTTTGAGCCTGAAAGAGTATGGTAGTGGTGTCCAAACCACTTTTGCGAGAATTGAAGTTTTCTCAAGCCTACTTGATCGAATTAAAATGTCTCAGTCGGAGGCATTACTCAGAGCGAATCTCAAAGGAGAAGCTATGACGAAGCAACATCTCCAGTTGACAAAGGACGAAAGGGGTTTGAAACTGTTTCAAGGGCGGATCTGGGTGCCGAAGATCGGGGGATGTCGAGAATTATTGTTGGAGGATGCGCATAGTCCAAGTACTCAATTCATCCGGGGAGCACAAAAATGTACCGGGATGTGAAGTTAAACTATTGGTGGCCGGTAATGAAATTGGATATGGCCAATTATGTGGAGTGATGCATAACTTGTTTGCAAGTGAAGGCGGAGCACCAACGACCCTATGGTAGTTTGAAATCTCTAGAGATACTGGAATGGAAGTGGGAACACATTACCATGGACTTTGTAACCAAGCTACTAAAGACCTTGAGAGGTCACGACACCATATGGGTGTTGGTGGATCGATTGACCAAAAGTGTGTATTTCTCAAGGTTCTAAATGGCGTGAGGCGTGGCGTGGCGGCGAGGCCAAGCCTCAAGCCTTAGGAGTCACGGCGAAGCCATGGCGTTTTCAAGGCGTAACTTATGGCGTCAAATTTCTAATTCATATATAATATTATATATAAAAACGTATGTTTTGTAGTGTTACTCAATGAGTCAATAGTAATAAACAAATTAAATTATGTTATATATTAAAAACTTGCAAATAAGACATTGAAAACGTAAAGAAAAATCAAATATCTCATTACAATGACTGCGCATTAGGCCATGGCGTGCCATGGGCTTAACGTGGCGTGACACATAAGCCTTGGTGCCATGGCGCGCCATGGCAGCTGTGCGGCGAGTTTTTTTAGAACAATGGTATTTCTTGCCTATGCGGGAAACTTTACTGATGGACAAACTGGCTAAACTTTATATAGATGAAGTGATCTCGAGACATGGGGTGCCACTCTCTATTGTGTCTGACCATTATAGTCGCTTCACCTCCCATTTTTGGGATAGTCTATAAAAGGAGTTGGGTACTAGAGTAAAATTAAGTACCACATACCATCCCCAAACAGACGGCCATAGCGAGAGGACCATCCAGACCCTTGAAGACATGTTGAGGTCATACGTCATTGATTTCGGGGGAAGTTGGGATTTACATATTCGGTTAGTCGAGTTCGCCTACAACAACAGTTACCACTCGAGTATAGGCATGGCGCCATTCGAGGCGTTATACGGGAGAAAGTGTAGGACGCCTGTGTGTTGGCTAGAGGCAGGGGAAAAGCAATTTGTCGGGCCAGAGATCGTGCAAAAAACGGACGACAAGGTAAAAATCATTAGATTGTGGTTGAAGGCGACGCAAGACCGTCAGAAGAGCTATGCGAACAAGAAGAGAAGACCCGTCGAGTTCCAAGTAGGGGAGCGGGTGATGTTGAAGGTTTCACCATGGAAGGGGATTATTAGGTTCGGAAAGCGTGGGAAACTTAGTCCCCGTTTCCTTGGACCTTTCACCATTATCGAACGCATTGGGTTTCAAGCCTACAAGTTGTATCTACCGCCTGAAATGAAAGGGATCCACCCTACCTTTCACGTATGTTACTTGCGAAGGTGTTTATCCGAAGAGGAGAGCGTCATACCTTTGTTGGAAATTAGAGTGGACAACAACAGGTGCGTGGAGGAACACGAAACCATTCTAGAAAGGAAGACGAAAAAACTTCGTCACAAGGAGGTGGTTATAGTGAAAGTGCAATGGAAGCATCATCAGGGCGCGAATGTAACTTGGGAGGCGGAAGAGGACATGAAGAGGCGATATCCTCATTTGTTTGGTTGACGCAAGATTTCGAGGACAAAATTTTTCTTAGGAGGGGAGGATTGTAACACCCCGAATTTTGGGCTAATCTTTTATTGTTATGCTATTGGGTTACTATGATAATTTCACTTATAGTCTCAGTCGTGTATCGAGAAGTTGAACCATCGAGTTTTTTTTTTTTTTGGGGGGGGGGGGGAGGCATTCGGTGATAATGCTTGACGACAGTGCCCTTGGGCATTGTTGTGTGTCAAAGTCGCCATCAAGACCCCACTCTCGGTACAATTTGGGCGAGAGTGCCCGAAGAGAATGCCAATGGCACTCTCACGTGTCATTGTCGTGCCGAGTGGGTGACTTGCGATACACTCCCAGCGAGAGTGACAGGCGACATTGCTAATGTCACTCTGGCTTGGCAAGGTCGCCGACTGGACTGAAGCCTTAAATGATTTTCTTATTTTGGTGAGTCTCATTTATTAGCATTCAAGGGTTTGAGAAGTCCGATTTTCTCTCAAGTATAGGTAAGCTTTTCTCCATTCTTCATCCTCTCCCCTCATTGAATGCAAATCCAACCACAACCTTCTTGACATTTATAATCCTTAAAGGTTTCTAGGATTCTTGAGAGGTAGCTAGCTCCTTTGGGGAAAACTTCAAGTCATCACCTCTATTTCTAGGGTTTTGCTATTTTAGGGTTTTTACATCACAAACCTATTTGGTGAGTTTCCTAACCCTTACCTTACTATAAATGTTAATATTTGCTTATATGAGAATTTGTAGGTACTTTGGAGTTAACCAAAAATTAGGGTTTAGTAGATTTTGCTAAACTATGGATATTTGTTCTTGTTGGATGCATATAATGTCATGATGTTTCCTATGTGCATATAGAGGTGTAAAATGAGTTATGTGTTGGTGGAGAACCATCTCCTATAAAAGAGGGTTTGACCCAAGTAATCATGTTTATAATGAGACTTATCACTCTAGCTTATTGTGTCTTTTACTAGAAATGGAATTGGTTATTTTAACATGAACATGAAATATGCGTTATCATGCTTTGGAATGGAATGTATTATGCATGGTAAATATTATCTTTATTTGGTCATGGTCATAATATGAAGTTTAATATCTATTTTCTTGTGCACGAGGATTTAGATGGCATAATTTACTCGGTTATAATTGTTGGCCACGTTGGGTCACTACTCACTAGCGAGTAGAAAACGGGGGACTTTATAGTCCTTGAGGTGTAACTCGTCTAGATTGGATAGGCAATAATTTATGTAAGTCCTTGAGATGTAACTCCGCAGAGTAGGCAATAAAGACATAAACGGTTTGAGGATTGTGATGTCTTTATGGCATGGGAACTAGAACTGGGACATGAGGTGTAATCCAATAACATCACGGGTGACTCCATTCATATGTTCTTGTCACCCACGATGGAAATGGGTCTCCCCCGTATTTCAAGAGGTATCTCTTGTGTGTACTTGTTCAGGCGTGGAATATCTTTACAACATTGAATGTTGGCGTTGGTTCAACCTTTGGGTATATCGGTAACAATTAATTATGATGATATTATTTAAATTATAAATTGTTCAACCTTTAAGACCTCACTAGACTTTTGGTCTAACACTTGTCTTGGTATTTTGTTGGCTCATAGGTCACACTAGCGGTGATCATAGGGCACCTTGATTTGCCGATCGTGCACCTAGGAGTTTTGAAGGACCGAGCTTTTTGGGAAACTTTTGAGAAGAGCGTTTTGGAGATATAGCGACACCCACATTAATCTAGTCTTGAATATTGTTCTAGATTAAATAGGTTGTTGTGTTTTATTTCTCATTCATTCGTTACTATAATTGGTGCAAACTACCCCAACTTTATTGGTTTTTAGTTGTTTATATTTATAGGATGTTATATACCTACGTATTATATATGTTGTATTGCCGAAATTTTAAGTTTTAAATCTACTCTATTTTTAGGGTGTTACAACCATCACCCTGATTTCCAATACTGTTGAGCCTTACCTAAAACGAGATTTGATGATGATTAAGCACTAGTAAAACACTTGATTAAATATGGGTTTATAATTTGTGCCACTAATAGGTTGATGAAGGATCAATATGTGACGCTAAAACCTTGTACCTGAAGCCATTGACAATGAAGTTTAACCATTGACGGGATTTAAGCTTCAAAGACAAACCATCTAAATCAAGGAAATAATACAAATGGTCATCACTGGATAATGACCAGAAAACCTCCATTAATGAGGTGGGATCAGACCTGAGGCGTTGAGCACCTGGTGTAGATATTAGTGGCAAGCCTAATCACGTGATCAACTTACACCAACCAAGTCATCGCTGGATCTTGAGCAAGTTGATGAAGCCATTAACAGATGCGCAAATTCTCAGGCTCAATTGATAGAGCTAAGTAATGTTATAAAGAAAGAACAATACACTATCGTTGCACAGTGAACACATGAAGTTGTAGAAAAGTGCATAAAGTCAACCCGATAAGTACAACAAAGCGTACTTAGGCTGTCGATAGAGTAAGCTGGATATGCTAGTCGATCATTTACAAGCTTACCACTGATGTTGAAGATAAAATATTTGATGATAATACTTAGCAGGTTAAGACGACAAGTACTAAAACTATTGTTTTTTAGACCTATCTTAGATGACCTTGAGGTAGTCGTTGACAAAGTACTTGGAGTAATTGTCGATGAAACTGCCACTCAAGGGAGTTGAAGGAAGGGGAATTGAGCAGGCAATCGTTATCATTGACTCCACTAGTGACTGAGAGGATGAACAACCCGTCACCATCATCAACAAACATATGACACAAATAAGATCAGAGGTTGTCTCATCCTCTAACTCAACCATTTTGGCATTGTCTCCTAAAAATAGTCACCTACTTGATGTGGTGATCAGGGACAATACCCCAATACACTATAATAGTCGATTAAAAGGCAATGGATCCACTGTCATTCATCTACTAGCCACTATGGTCTATGTGTCATTGCAAGAGACGCCTCAAGAATCAGCTGTCAGTGTCGACCTAATAACACTGATCCACTCGACTGGGCAGACTTATAGAGTCATGGATTAGTAAGTGGATGATGACTATTATGTGACTTACAATGAAGGTTTGATAGAAGGTAGCACAACTTCTCCACTCATTGAACCTCAACTGGAAGATGACATAGCAACGTAGGTTCCATCCATCCTACCTAATATTTTTATCCGGAGCATACTTATGGTTTGGATTGGTTCATGGATGAGATGGATAAGGCTATGAGCCCTTTGTCTGAAATATCTCCCACTACCACCGGTAAATGGGATATAATGCCTCCACATAAGAACCACCATTGGTTACAAAATTAGTTGGTGAAAGGGTTTCACATGCTCAAACATAGAACTAATAAATTTATGGAAGTCATATTCTATAATTCCAAAAGGCAGTCCTTAAAGGCTCAAGCACAACCACGGTTGTAGGACCTTCATAGGCTAGTACATAAGAACCGTCAACTGTTGGAAGTCAAGTGACTGTATCCATCCCACCAATTCCAATCCCTAACATTGGCCTTCAATTTCTATTAAACCTAATACAAACATCTCCACCAAGGTCACTCCTATTATTCCTTTAATGGGCATGGACACTGAGATGGTGGGTGATCAATAGACGTAATTGGTCAAAAGATTATGTAACCTGAAAATCAAATATGGAATACCATGCAAGTATACATGTTAAAACACTATCATTTGAACAAGTAATAAAGTGGTACTAAGTATCGAATATCGTTCCCATAGAGACAATTAAAACAAGCAGTAATCCCAAGTCAAGCTTAAAAAGTGATTTCAAATGAGGTTTAGAAGGAATGTTCTTTTAGTGAGTTAAGAGTAATTTAAAGTGTTTAAAACAGAATAAACAATTGCAAGGGTGTAAGCTCCGGCTGGAGTTGTAAGCAATAATGCACTATGAACCTTGCTACAGCACCGGTGCTACAACAACCTCATTATCGGATCGCACAACCCTTTTACAAGGTTTATATTAGGATAAATTGCCAGCAATGCCTAATTAGGAAACCAAATTGATGTCACATAGACATGTTGTCCTCATTGTATAGTTCACAACCAATTAAGATTAAAGTGGTTTGTTACAACCCTCTATAACACCTTATTGTTCTGAAGTTTACGTTATCTTGCAATCAAAGTCCAATTCATTCAAGTGAAACAATGTACGTCACCACATCAATAATTACTTGGATGAAACTCAGAAATAAGGAGTGAATAATGAAGTTGATAGCTAGTAGCGAAAGAAATTATCCACAGTTACATAGGCTTTTATCTCCCAACCGTCTCTTATACCCAAGCTAGGGACTTACCCTATCATCACTTTTCACATGGTGTACGACATTATTGGAGAGACTAACATTAAATGTAAATGACAGGAATTGGAGAGCATAAATGTAAAGGACGTGAAATATAAAGCATAAATGTAAGACCGAACTATAAGGCGTAATCATAAATGACAAGAAATGTAAAGATGTTGTGAGGATATAAATTGATGTTGTGACACTGAACAGTAAGGTACCAAAAGATTGCAAATTCAATAATAAAAGACTTAAAGTAGTAAGTTAGGATAACTGTATGAGCTATCTAATTAATGTCTAAACTGGAAAGAGTGCCCTCCTATTAGGGGTGCTCACGGGTTGGGTTGATCGGGTTGAAGGCATTTCAACAACTCAACCCAATGTTGGTGGTTTGAGAATTTTCAACCCAAACCAACCCAAACAAAAGTGTAACCCAACCCAATCCGTTCAGGTTAGGGGTGAGCATCGGTCGGGTCGGGGCCCAAAACCCCAAACCCGATCGAATATCGGGTAATGAGGAAAGGACCCGAAACCCGACCGAATGAAGTTCGGGTTGTTCGGATATTGGGCCATTGGGTTTCGGGGATATCGGGTCGGATATAGGGTCATTTCGGATTTGCAACACAAAAGACCAACAGATCTCTCATCATCTCAAAACTCTCTCAAAACCCAAACAGATCTCTCATCATCTCTCAAAACCCAAACAGACACACAAGACTGTGTAGAGAGTGTATAAATCAAACTAGAAACAACAACTCTTCCAATTGCAATTTACAAACGAGCAAACTTAAAAATTATGCGATAACGAAATTATGAAAGATTTAAGAGAAGGTTACCTATGCACATGATGTAAGAGGAATTAGGCACAAGGATGACATCTTGTTCTACTGCAGCTTTGATTTTCTTTTCTTAAACTCTTGATTCCAACCAACTCTTTTGTTCTAAATCAGCAAGAACCCTAAACTTAATTTCCCCCCTGCTGTGTTGTGTGAAATTGATTGCCCCAGCAACTCACCGACTATCTTTTGCGGTCGTCGGTGGCTGGAGGCGGTGGCTGGAGGCTGGAGGCGGTCGCCGGTGGCGGTCGAGACTCGACTTGAGGAGTTGAGGAGATGAGTCGATCGAGTATTCAAGTTTGGGTTTAGGAATGGAACTCAGGAAATGAATGAAAATATGAAATTAGGTTATATATTTTATAAAACTGGATTTTTTAAAAAATAAAAATAACTATTCGGATATTCGGACGGGTCGGGTTTGGGATTTGGGTACCCAACCCGATCCTACTTTACCCGATAATTTAGATCGGATCGGGGGGTTCGGGTTCGGATAATTCGGATATCGAGTTTTATGCTTAATCTCGGGTCGGGTCGGGTTATTCGGGTCGATCGGGTTCTGCTCACCCCTAGTTCAAGTTGGTCGGGTTGTGTTTAAACAAAGTAAAAACAATATTTAAAGCATAAAAATAAGGAAACTTTTTTTTGAAATACGATCCATCATTCAAAAGAATATATGAGTTCATCACATATTTAGGTATTACATATAACTTTCCAATAATATCCTCTTATGAGTTCCTTTGCTCGTTATTGCCGAGTATTTTTGGTAACTTATACATATTAAAGGGAAATATAAATAATTTTAGAGAAGTCGCTAAAACTTTTATAGGTTTATCGGGTTGGTCGGGTTACTTTGAGCCTAACCCAATATCAACCCAATTGATTCGGGTTGTCATAATTTTGTATCGATTATATGTCGGGTTAGCTCGGGTTGATTTTTTCCCGGGTTGGTCGGGTTGGGTTGATTGGGTTGGTCGGATTTTTGAGCACCCCTACATCCTATTTATATTAGGAGAGGCATACTACACAACAAAATAATAAAGTATCAAAAAGTACAAGTTCACATGTTGCAAAAGCATAAAGTAGAGCATCTTATGTCAAACTACATGGTACAAGATTCCTTAAAGTAAAAAAAGGCACTTTATCATCATTGATATTCTTCTGCTCTTTGCCCCACTTTTCAACTGAAGAAGCTCCATCAACAAGGAATTGATACCCTATCCAAAATGATTATGAAGTTGATAGTCCTTGATAGTTGTCATATGTTGCGACACCTACTGTAGCACCAAATGTAACATCCCAAAAATGGGACAACAAAAATTCCCGGAAAATGGAAACGTGGTATGTAAAAATGCCATAGCATGAGCTTCTCAAAAATGGGGAAATACATAAAATTGTTTAATTACAGTTTGTAATTGTAAGGGAATATAAACAACAACCTATTAATCTATGTTAGAGCACAGATTGTTGTCTTCAAGATCATCTAGATTGAAGTCAAAAGCCCAAGTCAAAGCCTTCAAATGCAAAATCAAAGTCATCAAGTGGAAAGTCAAAGTCAACCAATGTCAAGCTTGTTTGTTTTGTTTGTGTGTTTCTTGTATTGTATCTAGGTATAAATACCTTTGTCATTGTAATGTGTGTGGAACTTAGAACGTGTGCATATTGTGAAATCATACTACATATTCTAAGAGAGAAAGTAGAGAGAGACATTGTAAAATGTGATGTTCATATCAATGACATATGAGATTTAAATTGAAATTCATTGTTCATATTGATAATCTTGCATATTCTGAGAATAATAATTGGTATCAGAGCAAGCATAGAATCAGAGAATCACTCAAGAATCTTGATTTTTTTATCGAAGTTTTGAAAAACTCGCAACTCACTGTTCCAGTTTAAATTTCGTGTATTTTTGTTGTTTTGGAGTTGTAATATCTCGTATTGTATTCATTTAGTGTCATAGAACACATTTGCTTTGAAGCATTTCATCCAATTCACAACATATTTGTGTGAATTTTGGATTAGATTGAATGTTTATTCGAACACTGTACACGCATTGAGTTTAGGATCAATTGTAATTTCTTGTTGATTTGATTGTAATTGTGCAATTGTAACCTGTTCGAATTGTGTTAGAAATCAAATTGACAAAGTTTCGTGGTGTAATTTGGAGTATTGGATCAATTTTGGATTGAAATTGAAGATTTTGGTACGAGATCTGAAGAATTCACTTAAGAAACTAAAGAACTCGCATGATGATGATGAACTCGCATGGAATTGGAGTTTGAAGGTTGCTAAGTGAGAAACTCGCATCGTGCTGTATACGAGAAGTCCAAAACTCGCATCTGCTTACATCTGAATAGAAGGAATTCGCATCATTTGACATACGAAAAGTTGAGTTTGAATTTGTTAAGGACGGAATTCGCATCCAATTATATGCGAAAAGTTGGAAATTCGCATACTGTTATGTGCGAATTCTAAAGAACTCACATCTCAAAGTTGAAAAAGTTTCTAAGGCAAGAATTTGCATCGATACGAATTGTTTGAGTTTGAAAAATATTCTAAGTCCAGAATTCGCATCACAAGGTCGTGCGAAAAGTGTTCAAGTTGGTGAAAATCTTAGCACTCACATCGTTCTATATGCGAAAATCTTAGAACTCGCATACTTCAGCATGTGAATTCTATTAATTCACATCCTTACTTGTGTGAATTTATTCCTTGTGCGAAAAGTTTGGTGGCTAAGTTCTTTTGGTGTACAAATTTCATCATTGTGTGTGAAAAGTTTCTTCTTTGGTGTGAGAATTCCATACTTGGTCATTTTTCTGACTGTGTTTTTCAGAGGTTTTGATATTTTCTGATTCTGTGTTTAAAGGTAGTGCAAGTGTTATCAAGATGGGATATTTTGAAGATGAAGAAGAAAATGAAAAATTCAAAAAAAGGAGATTGAACTACTTAAACAATCAGTTGATTATTATCAAAAGAGATCTAAGACATTTCATGCTGCAAAGAAATTGCTCACGGAAAAGGTTAGTGCATTAAAGAAAATAAATGAAGATCTTCAGAAGCAGATTTATGTTTTTCAACAAGTAAACGATGGCAAGGAGACAGAAGAAAAGATACATGGTTTGGAAAATGTTAATACTTAATTGAAAAGGAAGATCTCAGAGTTGGAAGCTCAAATTGACAGAAACAAGCAATAAGTTATCAAGAGGAGTGAAGAGAAATCTAAAGATTCAGAAAGTGAATCTGCTGAGTTATAGAAAAGTATTACAGGTTTAGAACAGCAGATTGCTAAAGAAAGATCAGAGTTTGAAAAAAAAGAATGAAGTTTGCATAGAAATTTTCTGAATTTTCAAGGAAGACTTTTGAAAAGAAGAAAGTTGTTGATCTGAAGTGTGCAAAACTTTCTCAACAAGTGTTACATTTTGAGAAAGTAATTATTATAGAAAGAGACAAGTTTAAAAAAGAGAAGAAGATAATTGAACAGAAATATGTTGGATTTTTCAAAGAAATGTCTGATCAGAGAAAAAATGTTGAGAAAGATTTTGAGGAAGAAAGGAAGATTTTTGAGTCAGAGATTAGTAAACTTACAAAGTCATTATCTGAACTATCAACAAAGGCCATGAAAGAGCAGAACACGAAGTCTGAATTTCAGAAAAAGATTGACCTACTCATCAAGGAAAGAAACAGTTTATCTTCTAAGATAACGGAACTTGAAGAAATTGTTTCTAATGTGGTTTTGACTAAGAAGAGGACTCCAGATTCAATTCTTCAAACACCTAGAAATGATTCAGCTGACTCTGAATGTTCATTCAAGACAGCAGTAAGTTCACCTCATACAACTGTTTCTACAAAGAGGTTAATTAATTCAAATGATCAGATTCGTACTACTAACCTTTTCTATGATTGGAATGTTGATGGTTCATGTACATTTAGAAGAAGAAATGGTTATGAGAAGTTCGTATGGAAAGTGAAAGCAACTTCTGATGAGAAGAATGATCAAAAATCATTTGTGCATACACCCATTATCAAAAACATTATGCATAAAGGTAAACCTGATCTTGTTTTTTCGATAAATCAATTAATCAGGTTAGCTAAAAAAAAATTAAATGTTCTTACTGTGGCTCAAATGATTTTGTTAGCAAAAATTATGTTAATTATTGGTATGGTTATTATTATATTACTCCGAAAAGAACTGCAACTAACAAACCTGGACCCAAATACCAGTGGGTACCAAAGCCAGAAGATCCATCTTTGTTGCAGGCACCTCAAGTCTAGGGGGAGTAAAGGAACCATGGCTTTTGGACAATACACTTCAAAACCCGCACTTCAATGTTAAGAAGTTTGACTTCTAGACAAAGCAGTCTAGGACTCGTGCTTCAAAGATCAAGTTTGACTTATAAACTCAACAATTTATGACTCACACTTCAACGATCAAAAGAAAGTGTACTCCAATGCATCAAAGAGATGATCAACCTTCAAGGGGGGGGGGGGGTATACATATTACCTCTACTGATAATATTGTGATTGTATATTTTCAGGGGGAGTAATTGATTTCTGATTATTTCAGATCAAAACTCGTTCTTAACAAGTTTTATTGCTTTCATGTTTTTAATTTTCAAAAATGTTTTTGTTTTCAATAAGACTTTGTTGCTTTGACGACTTTTTGACTATTTGTAGAATTTGAGGGCAGCTTACATGATCATACTATTCATGACTTTGGAGTTGACTTTATGAGATTAAAGCTGAGCGTAAGGATTATTCTACTCTTAATCTCATTGTGTTTGAAAGAAGGACAACTTTCAAACATGAAAAACATGGTTCTAAATGTTCAAACTACTTCTCATTCTCAAAATATTTTCATGATTTAGAAGTGTTATTTTAAATGTTTTTCTTTCATGAGCTTTATTGTTAAACAAACCATGTGTTTCCAAAGATAAATACTTGTGTATTATCTTTTCCATATACTGTCAAGTATTCATACACACCGGTTTCGTATCTTTTGTTGACTATGTTCTTACCATGTCTCAAAATAAAACTAATTTTCGATGGTAAGACACCCCATTTGAAATTCAAGTTTTGTTGAGCGTAAATTCATTCAAAGCGTTTCTTTCAAGACTTGTCTATACTTGTTCATATAGACAACATCCAATTTATCATGACCTAAGTTTTTAATGATAAATCATTCTTATTTGATCTTTTCATACAATGTCAGATTCTCAAACAAGTATTTTGTATTCATTTCATTCTTTCAATATACTTTGTTTTGTGAGAATCTTCCATGATTAAAATGCTCAAATTTTCATGATTATCTTATTGAGCATACTTACATCTGACATGTATTTCATAATGTGATTTAACTGTTAAAGTTAAACTGTTGAGCAACTTTGTGCTTTTAGGACAAATACATGGGATCAGTGTGAGGAATCTAATGAACTTCTATGGATTCACAATAACCGGTGTTTCTTACCCATGAAGTTATCCTTGAGTGACCGAGAGGCGAGGGGTCAATATCAGAGTGTGGGCGTGTGATAAGATAAAATGAAAAGAGAGATTGGTTAGAAGTGAGCTCGATGTTAAAAAGAAAGAGGGTGTGAGAACAGAGTAAAAGAATAACAAAACTCTACACCAAAACTTTTTCTGAGTTGGACAACCACTTTACTATTGTTTCACAATTCTTTCGTGAACTTCATTAAAACAGGCACTAGCCCATGCCAACTCCTGCTTTAAACCCCACCAGCTACTCATTTCTTTCTTAACAAAGAGATGTTTCAATTTTTCTTGGGGACGCAACATATAATCTATCTCATCTTCATTTGGAAGATTTGGATATTGAAACAGAAGGAAGTATGCCCTACCTTTGCATTTAGATCATGCACAATTGAGTTCGTGTAATACTGTTGTTGTCTCAATGGTTTACACATTTTGAGTCTTTTATAAAACATTCATGTTTAAATTCTTTCATACACAAGCACGAACACACAGAAAATTTGTTTTTCTGTCTGAACGTTCATAGAATAACCTTGTGTCATTCGATGATTGAATGGAAGACCTGGGGAGTGAACTTCAATAAAACTCCTTGTACAGTACATTTGTTGTACAAAGTGGCTTTGTGCTGCTTACAGACATTTTAACTGATTCATTTGTTGATTCAGGTTTTCACTCTTATTTGTCTGAATTTGAAAAGATTCAGATGAATATATTATGAATTGACGGATGGTTCAGATGCTCATTTGGAAAGATCATTGTTCAAGACAAGGTTCATGACATTTCTTGAAGAAGTTTTGATGATTTCTATGTTGCATCATCAAAAAGGGGGAGAAATAATTTCAAGAAATGTTGTCTGAAGAACAGTTTGTAACAGTTTTGGAAAAGTCAAGAAATGAGAAAGATATTGTGAATAAACTTCAAGGTTTCAAGAAAATTCAAGAAATTTTCTTTGAAGATTATTTTGGAAAGAGAAAAGTGAGCTAGAACCGAATATAATTTCTTTGCTAGAGATGATGATGTTTGTCAAAGTCTTTGGGGGAGAATGTTAAAGATCACAAAAAGTGGAGATTATCAATTTTCATCTAAATGGGGGAGAATGTTGATTACCTGAGAAAATCAGTTTTTATCCCAAAGGGGAGAATGTTCTTGAAAGGGGGAGAACATGCTTTCAAGATGAAATTCATTTAACGATAAGTGCAAGTCTATCCAAAGGGGGAGATCACTTGTTTCTGAATCAAAGGGGGAGAATTTGTTTTGAAGATGAATTTGTTTTTGAAGATGATCTTGAATCCAAAGGGGGAGAATGTTAGAGCACAGATTGTTGTCTTCAAGATCATCCAGATTGAAAGTCAAAAGCCCAAGTCAAAGCCTTCAAATGCAAAGTTAAAGTCATCAAGTGGAAAGCCAAAGTCAACCAATGCCAAGCTTGTTTGTTTTGTTTGTGTTTCTTGTATTGTATCTAGGTATAAATACTTTTGTCATTGTAATGTGTGTGGAACTTAGAACGTGTGCATAGTGTGAAATCATACTACATATTCTAGAAAGAGAAAGTAGAGAGAGACATTGTAAATTGTGATGTTCATATCAATGACATATGAGATTTAAATTGAAATTCATTGTTCATCTTGATAATCTTGCATAATATGGGAATAATAATCTAATTCCTTAAACAGAAACAAGATTACAAAAGGGATGTCGTCTATAGTCCAATGAATGTCTTCATAAAAGGTGCACCCACTTGCACTCCCCAAGCTCACGGGTCCGCCTAAACCTTCTTAAATGCGACGACACTAGAAACTGAGATACATATAGACACCAAACAAGTGTTAGGCCAAAAAGCCTAGTGAGGTTGAATGACAATAATAAATCCATGAATATCCATTTCATAGCTTTTACCAACAATTATAACCATAACCGGAATAAATGGGGGAGACCTATAACACCAATCAACTTACACCCAAGAGACGAGATACCCTAGTGTCAATTTCAACTAGCGACACCACAAGGCCCGACACATCCGGGGGTACAACAAGGCATTGCCCCAAATGGTGGAGGTCTAGGTACATACTATCGCGGTGGCACCCAAGACTATGTCCTCCTAGTGCCTATTTGACTTGGTTCAATCACTTGACTCATTCATGACCAATTAAGCATAGAAACTTTCTCATAAGATGCATATAATGCCATAGAAAGTCACTTGGTTCAAAGTACATGCATCCAATACCCAAGAGATATAAAAGTTAAGATATCACATACCACATATTTATTATGTATAAGACCTTAAAGAAGGGGTTACCCCCCCCCCCCCAATGGGAGGGTTTCCCAACTTTCAGAGTAACCCTATCATATGATAAATCTTGAGCAACAACAATTACCATCTCATTCACATTCCCAATCCTAGATACCTTTGTTTCATTCATAAAAGGACCACCATACATATCCTTAAGTCATCAATATCTCAAATAGCAAATATGATTAAAACCCTAAATTTCATGTGACAAAGAAAATCAATAGCAAAACAAATAATAATATGTATCTCACTTGTAAAAGGGTCAGAACACTCACAATCTAGGTTTTGACAAAAACCTAGAAATGTTGACAAAACCTTAGATGGAAATGGAGATGAGGACTTGAGACTTGGAAGTCTTGAACTCTTGACAATAAATGTTCAAACACTAGTCTTGATTACCCCTTTTATGTCTTCAACAACCCAAGGATGAAATTTAATGAAGAGTGAGGCTTGGAAGGAAGGAAAAGTCGTACTCAAGCTCCAAAATCGCCCAACAATCAAATTGAGAAGAGAAAATGAGGTCAAAATCGGTCAAATGTTAAATTTATAGTCTCCGCCCCCGACGGTGACTGTGCCCGGTGACAATGCCAAGGGCACAGTTGTGTGGCACTGTCGCGCCCCTTTCCCCTCTCTCGGTACAATACCGACAAGAGTGATATGCGAGAATGCCCTCGGGCACTATCGTTGCACAGGGGTATGTATTGCGACCCTTCTTCCCTCCGCGACCTTGACTCGCGACTGTGACATGTCACAGTCGCCTGGCACACTCACCCCACACCCGTTCGAGCCCGATTTTCTGTCCAATCTTTCGTTCTAACTTTTAAGGACTAGGGGTTTAATTCAATTGGGGTCCTATTCCAAATATTCGACTTACTTCGAGAGAAATTTAGAAAAAGAACATAATATTCTAACACCACTTACTAGCAGATTTTCGGAAGTTACAATCCTCCCTACCTTGGATAAGATTTCATCCCAGAAATCTCGCCCTACGCGAATAAGTGTGGGTATTTTCTCTTCATGTCTTCTTCAGCCTCCCATGTGACATTGGCTCCCCGATGGTGCTTCCATTGAACTTTGACCATGGTCACTTCTTTGTGACGAAGCATCTTCGTCTTGGACTCTAATATTGTTTCTGGTTCCTCTACGCACCAATTCCCGTTATCCACTTGGATATCTGTCAATGGAATGACGCTTTCCTCCTCGGCTAGACTTTTGCGAAGGTTACATAGGATGTATCCCATCCATCTCTGGTGGCAAGTCCAACCGGTATGATTGGAGTCTAATCTTTTCTAAAACGACAAAGGGTCCAAGGAAACAGGGACTAAGCTTCCCGCGCTTCCCAAAACGGATTATCCCTTTCCATGGTGACACCTTCAACATCACCCAGTCTCCTACTTGGAATTCGACCGGTCTTCTCTTCTTGTCCGTGTAGCTATTCTGTCGTTCTTGAGCCACCTTTAGACGCTCTCGAATTTCCTTTACTTTATCCGCATTTTCTTGAACGATTTCCGACCCGACAAATTGCTTCTCCCCCGCTTCAAGCCAACAAGTCGGGGTCCTACATTTTTGACCCTAAAGGGCTTCAAATGGAGCCATCCCGATGCTCGAATGGTAGCTATTATTGTAGGCAAACTCCACTAACGGTAGATGTGAGTCCCAATTTCCACCGAAATCGATGACGCACGATTTCAACATGTCTTCGAGGGTTTGTATGGTCCTTTCACATTGTTTTTCTGTTTGAGGGTGGTACGCCGTACTCAGCTTGACTTTAGTTCCCAACTCTTTCTGTAGACCGTTCCAAAACTTGGAAGTGAATCGGCTATCTCGATCCGACACAATGAATAGTGGAACACCATGTGTGGACATAGTTTCATCAATATATAGCTTCGCTATATTGTCCATTGGCAACGTCTCGCGCATTGCCAAGAAGTGTGCGCTCTTGGTGAGTCGGTCCACTACTACCCAGATCGTGTCGTGACCCTTCAAAGTTTTCAGTAGTTTGGTAACAAAGTCCATTGTAATATGCTCCCACTTCCATTCTAGAATTGACAAGGGTTGTAAACTCCCGTAGGGTCTTTGATGCTCCGCCTTGACTTGTACACAAGTGACACGTTTCTCCACATAGTTGGCCACATCAAGCTTCATTATCGGCCACCAATAATTCCCCTTGAGGTCTCTATACATCTTCGTGTTACCGGGATGTATGGAATACTTGGATTTGTGGTCTTCTGCTAAGAAAAGCTCACGGGTTCCACCCAACTTTGGTACCCACACTCTTACTTGAAACAAGTTTAGTCCACGACCGTCTTCTATCAATAAATCCCGTTACTTTACCATAACTTCGGCCTTGAGATTATCTTCCTGAAGTGCTTCCCTTTGATACGTCTTGAGATTCTCAACTAGGCTTGACACTACGTCAATCCTAGTGAGTGATAGAACGACACCGCTCCCATGACTTCGTCGGCTCAAGGCATCTGCCACTACATTAACCTTACTCGGATGGTAAAGTAATTTATAGTCATAGTCCTTTAGTAGCTCTAGCCATCTTCTTTGTTGCATATTGAGATCTTTTTGATAAAAAATGTACTTCAAGCTCTTGTGATCGGTGAAAAGAGTACATTTAGTTTCATAGAGGTAATGACGCCATAACTTCAATGCAAACACCACCACCGCTAGCTCTAAGTTGTGGGTCGAGTAATTCTTCTCGTGATCCTTTAGTTGACGCGACGTGTAAGCTATAACTTTTCCTCTTTGCATCAACACACATCCGAGGCCCATCTTGGAAGCGTCACTATAGACTACAAAGTCGTCTGATCCCTCGGGTAGGGACAAGATCGACCCCTCACACAACTTCTTCTGGAGAGTAAGGAAAACTTGCTATTGAGTGTCCGTCCATAGAAATTTGACGTTCTTCTTTGTCAACAACGTAAGTGGCGAAGCGATCTTTGAGAAGTCTTGAATAAATCTTCTATAGTATCCGTCCAAACCCAAGAAACTACGAATTTCCGTCGGACTCGTTGGAGGTTCCCATCCCATCATTGCTTCAATCTTTGACGGATCTACCTTCACCCCGTCTTTAGACACCCGTGGCCCAAGAATTGGACCTCTCGCAACCAAAATTCGCATTTTGAGAACTTGACGAATAGCCTTTCCTTCCGAAGAACTTCCACCACTTCCTTCAGATGCTTCCCATAATCCTCCTCGTCTCGTGAGTAGATTAGGATGTCGTCGATGAAGAATATTATCGATTTGTCCAAGAAAGGTCGACACACCCGATTAATCAAATCCATGAACACGGCAGATGCATTTGTTAAACCGAATGGCATCACCAAGAATTCATAATGTTCATACCTTGTTCGGAAGGCCGTTTTTGGTACATCGTCTTTTTTCACCCTTACTTGATGGTATCCCGGCCGTAAATCGATTTTTGAGAACCATCCCGCTCATTGTAGTTGATCGAATAGGTCATCGATTCGGGGAAGAGGATACTTGTTCTTCACCGTGACCTTGTTCAATTCGCGGTAGTCAATGCACATCTGCATCGACCCATCTTTCTTCTTCTCGAACAGGACCAGAGCTCCCCAAGGTGACGAAATTAGTTGAATGTAACCTTTCTCTAAGAGTTCTTAAAGTTGGGACATCATCTCTTGCATTTCCGTCGACGCTAATCGGTAGGGAGCACGGGCTATCGGGGCCGCTCCCGGAGTGAGATCAATGTAACCCGGGTAGGTCTTCCGGGAAAACGTCCGGATAGTCTCGAAAATTTTTTACATCCTCAACCGACTTCTTATCTAGCTTTGCATCCATAATGTAGGCTAAGTACAACGGACATCCCTTTACTAGGTGCTTACGGGCCTTCAAGAAGGAGATCACCGGAATGGTCCCCTTACACTTCTCTCCGTAGATCGTGATTACGCCTCCGCTCACCATAGGTACCTTAATCATCTTCTTGGAGCAAAAGATGTCAGCGCAGTTCTTGGTCAACCAAGCCATGCCTATCACCATGTCGAAACCCCTAATTGACATTGGTAGAAGGTTCACTTTACAAGAATTTTCGTCTATCTCTAAGACACAATCACGACAGTGTTCCCGAATTAACACTTGTTCTCTGTTGGCCACTTCTACCACTAATGCATCGGAAAGGGTACTAACGGGAGTGGAAAACATCATTCAAGTCGAACAAAACAAGAGCAGGCAAGGAGTTTACAAGAAACGTACCCGATATCACATCGGCGATCTCCTTCGCCTCCTCGGCGATCATCTGAAAGGCTCGACTCAGCACTTTTGGTGGGTTTTCTTTCTTTGAAGCAAGACCCGCTTGAGAACCCACGGTTGCCTCCATTCAATTTCGGGCACTCCCTCTTCATGTGCCCCGACTCTCGGTACTCATAACAAATGAGCCCTCATATAGGACAATCACGAGTCATGTGGTCTCTCTTTCCACACTTGGTACACTCGGAAGGGCCCTAGTAGGATCTTTGATTGCATGGGCCACTATGTTTGTTCTTGCACTAATGGAACCATTTCACTTCTCGTCGGGGGTCATTTCCCTTTCCCCCGAAAGCTGGTTTGAATTGATGGGCAGGTCCAGATGATCCTTCCCATTTCCTCTTCTCTCCCATTAGCCCTCACTCTTCTTTCCCCGCAACTAAATCATCCTCCACAAGCAAGGACTCTTCTATCACCTCTTGTAGCATTGACCCTCTAGCATTTCTCATGGTCGTCCTCATCTCGGCCAACAACCTATGCTGATAAGTTTTGATTTTTGATCGCTCATCAGGGGCAGATGCCCCACTAGGTTTAGCTTCTCCAAGAAAAGCTTCGAGTAGTCAGTGACGGACAACGTCTCATTCTTCATGTTTCTGAACTCTTCTTCAATCTTGTCCAACAACCGCTCACTGCAATATTTGTCCAAGATCTTTTGCTTGAACACCGGCCAAGTTAGCTTAGCCAGAACCTCGGGTGTAAGGGCGGACCGGGTGAGATTTCACCAGATCAAAGCCTCACCTCTTAGCAGTTGGGAGGCAAATCTGACTCTTTGAGAGTCATCACATTCGCTTGACTCGAATGCCATTTCTACTTCTTTGATCCAGTACATGCACGTGATTGGATTAGTTGCACCTGCAAATTCTAGAGGTTTACTCCCCATAAAAAGTCTTGTATGAGCATCCCTTGTCCTTTTTCTTCTCTTCGGTTACCACTAGCTCCTCCGTACTAACCACATTTACAGTTTTACACCACCTCCCGACCCAACTACGGAGTTCTCCGCCACCGTCTCGGGTCGTCGGTGACTGGCATCGCGGTCCTATAAAAGCTTCAAGAAGTACTCATGTTGTTATGCCATGGCTGCGTTCATGGCTTGCATCATGCTACCCATCATTCGGATCTCGAGGGTTACCTCCTCGATAATCGGCCTGGTAGTAGCTCACGTAACAACATACTCATAGTTACATTAGCTAAGTGGAATTATGAATATATTATACACAAGAATTCTTAACATCATCGCAACAATTCTCAATTCATGCAATTTCGTAAGCTTTAACGCTCTCCCCACCTAAGAATTTTACCCATGGGTGGATGTCTTATCACAAACGCTCACAATCTAAGTCTAGGCATGCTAAGGTCAATACATAGTTCGCTTAAGCTAAAGCTCTAATACCAACTTGTAACACCTCAAAAATGGGACAACAAAAAAATTCGAAAAATGGAAATGTCATAAGTAAAAATGCCATATCATGAGCCTCCCAAAAAAGGGGGAAAGAGCCTCCCAAAAAAGGGGGAAATACATAAACCTATTTAATTACAATTTGTAATTGTAAGGGAATATAAACAACAACCTATTAATCTAATTCCTTAAACATAAACAAGATTACAAAAGGGGTGTCGTCTATAGTCCAACGAATGTCTTTACAAAAGGTGCACCCACTTGCACTCCCTAAGCTCACACGGGTCCGCCTAAACCTTCTTAAACGCAACGACACTAGAACCTGAGATACATATAGACACCAAACAAGTGTTAGGCCAAAAAGCCTAGTGAGGTTGAAAGACTATAATAAATGCATGAATATCCATTTCATAGCTTTTACCAATAATTATAACCGTAACCGGAATAAATGGGGGAGACCTATAACACTAATCAAATTACACCCAAGAGACGAGATACCCTAGTGTCAACTTCCACGAGCGACACCACAAGGCCCGACACATCTGGTGGTACAATAAGGCATTGACCCAAATGACGGAGGTATAAGTACATACCATCGTGGTGGCACCCAAGACTATGTCCTCCTAGTGCCTATTTGACTTGGTTCATCCACTTGACTCATTCATGACACCTTTCTCATAAGATGCATATAATGCCATAGAAAGTCACTTGGTCCAAAGTATATGCATCAAATGCCCAAGAGATATAAAAGTTAAGATATCACATACCACATATTTATTATGTATAAGACCTTAAAGAAGGGTTTACACCCCCCCTAATGGGAGGGTTTCCCAACTTTCAAAAGTAGCCCTAGGGTATGATAAATCTTGACAGCAACAATTACCACCTCATTCACATTCCCAATCCTAGATACCTTTGTTTCATTCATAAAAGGACCACCATACATATCCTTAAGTCATCGATCCTAAATTTCATGTGACATAGAAAATCAATAGCAAGGCAAATAATAATATGTATCTCATTTGTAAAAGGGTTGGAACACTCACGATCTAGATTTTGACAAAAATCTAGAAAAGATGATAAAACCCTAGACAGAAATGGAGATGAGGACTTGAGACTTGGAAATCTTGAACTCTTGACAATAAATGCTCAAACACTAGTCTTGATTACCCATTTTATGTCTTCAACAACCCAAGGATGAAATTTAATGAAGAGTGAGGCTTGGAAGGAAGGAAAAGTCGTACTGTAACATCCGTAAATTTATAAGGTAAGTATTTGTTCCCTAATACTTTAATTGTGTTTATCTGAAAATATGAGTTTTTATATATGCATATGATATTTATTATGGGACTAAGATGTTATCTGATTAATATAATAATTGCATGTGTTTAGACCTCGTGCTCATTTTCGAAATTTGCTAAGTTTTCGGGTTGGGATGAGCTTGGCGCGATAGTGCCATCGCGATAGTGACATTGTCAATATCGCCGGGCACAATTGCCAGGATTGTACCGAGAGGGGGGGGGGAGTCTCGCGATAGTGACACGCGATAGTGACAATTGTCACTATCGCCGGGCATACTCGCGGAAGATGTACCGTAAGTGTGTGTGTGCTCGCGATTGTGACTCGCGATAGTGCCCTTGGCACTATCGCCGAGCACTATCGTCGTCGGGGTGCAGTGCCTTAAATGAACCCTTATCAGATTTTAACCTCATTTCTCTCAAAACCTATCTTTTGGTTGCGATTTTTGGAGCTCCCATTTCAGTCTCCATTCTTCTCTTACCAAACCCTAGCCCTCATAAATACTATCCTTTGGTGGTTGAGTTTTGTATTAAAGCATTAACTTCATCCCAAGGAAGATTCAAGGGTTTCTCCAAGTCTCATTCTCATCTTCAAGTTCATCCTCCAACTTCTAGGGTTTCCATACTTTCTAGGTTTTGGTTCAAAACCTAGATTGTGAGTTTACTAACCTTTGTTAAAACTAGATACACATCATAATCTTCTATTTGCTACTTTATCTCCATGTGTTCAAGTATTTGGGTTTTCTTGGTGAAAATAGTTGGAAATGTGTATATTAGTGATGTGCCATGATTTATATTATAGGTACCATTATTTGGGGTTTTTCTCATGAATACATAACACATGTACCTTGATATGTTAAATGTAAGCATGTATAGGTATTATGATGATTCTAGTTGGAATACCACTTTGATAACATATTTATATGCATGATGAGTATAATTGTCATTTGAGCCCTTTGTTAGACTTCATGAGGATAGGATGGTAATATTATACCCGTAGTCGGTATGGAAATATTTTGGGATTGAAATACACCTAAAGGACCTCCTATATTCATTATGATGGACGAACCAAGTCAGTCCACAAGGAGGATGTAGTCTTGGGCGCCACTGTGATGGTATGTGCCTAGACCTCCGCCATTCGGGGAATTTTCCTTTGGAGTAGTCTCCGGGTGTGTCGGGCCTTGGGATGTTCCTTGTTAAGGGCATCAAGGTATATCGACTCTTGAGGTGGGCTCAATTGGTGCTTTGGGTCTCCCCTAATGACTCCACATATATTGAACACTGGTTAACTGCTGATAAGAATTGTAACTGTTCATGCATGCTTATTATTTTTCGACTCACTAGGCTTTTTGGCCTAACACTTGTTTGGTGTCGATGTGTATCTCAGGTGTTAGGGGCGCAACTCCTAGGCAAGTTTAGATGCTCGGGGCTAGAGCTTGGGGATTTTGGCACTTGAACTATTTTTGGAAGATTTGGGTTTATAGATGACACCCCTTTTGTAATCTCTTTTCTAGATGTAGAAATTAGATTAGTTGGTTGTTGTTTATTTATCCGTTAAATTACAGATTTGTGATTAAACAGGCTATTTGTATATTTCCCCTTTTTGGGAGGCTCTTGCTGTGGCAAACTTTATACCACTTCTCCATTGATGGAAAGTTTTTGTTATCCCTATTTTTAGGGCGTCACAAGTTGGTATCAGAGTTTTAGTTTAAGTGAATTAGGTATGGTTTAGCGTATCTAGACTTAAGCTTTAGACTTTATGACTTCACTGTCCCCTTGGGGTAGAAATCCTAGGTGGGGAGAGCGTTGGGATTACGTAATTACTTTAATTGAAAGTTGTGATGATGGTGACAAGAATTCTTGTGTATGGTTCGTTCATAATTTCACCTAGCTACTGCTATTATGAATGCATTGTTATGTAAGCATACTTGGTTTACTATTATTATAATAATCGATGAAGGTATTAGTACGTACAATGAGTTAAACTCGCTTAGTCTTTTCTCAATCTCCTTCTCGTGCTTGTGTGGCAGTGATCAATGGTAAACACTCGAAGTAGATTACCGGACATGCCAGAGGGGCAACCAGAAGTGGAATCACCAACAGTACGACCCTCGGTGGGGGCAACCTCTGATGACATCCCTATACCCAGAATCTTGGGAGGAGGGCCTGAGCATATTCCACGCCGGAACCTCAACACAGGTAACGCCATCATGGAGGAAGTTACCATGGAGACCCGACTTCGGGATAGTATGATGTTGGCTATGAATGCGGCCCTGGATCAACAACAGTTGGCCATGACTTCGGCCATGACCCAACATCAAGAGTTTTTCATGAAACTCCTAGAGGATCGAGACGCTAGCCACCGACAACCTGAGACGATGGCTGAAAACATTATTGTGGGGTCGGGTGGACCAAATGTGGTAACGGTTGAAGAACCATCCGCTGAAGGGATTCGGGCGAAGACTAAGGGGTACACTTACAAGACGTTTCTGGGGTGCCACCCTAAGGAGTTTGTGGGTTCAGATAACCCGGTTGCTTGTATGTATTGGCTCAAGGAGGTAGAGATGGCCTTTGAGTCAAGTGAGTGTGATCCCTCTCAACGGGTCAAGTTTGCTTCTCAACTACTTCGGGGAGAGGCTTTGATTTGGTGGAACCTCACTCGATCAGTCCTCACTCCTGAAGTTCTGGCTAAGTTAACTTGGCCAGTGTTCAAAGAGAAGATCATGGACAAGTATTGTAGCGAGTGTTCAATGGACAAGTTGGAGCGGGAGTTCCGAGATCTGAAGAAAGGAAACCTGTCTGTGGTTGGCTACTCTAAACTCTTTTTGGAGAAACTAAACTTGGTGGGACATCTAGTCCCCGATGAAAGGTCGAAGATTAAAGCATATCAGCAAGGTTTACCGGCCGGTATGCGAACGGACGTAAGAAATGTTAAGTGTTCGACTTTGCAAGAAGTTATCGAGGAGTCTTTGCTCGTTGAAGATGACATCAACACAGAAAAGGAAGAGAAGAGGCATGTTGGTGAGAAACGGAAGTGGGAAGGGCCATCTGGGCCCGTGCGTCAATCAAGGTCGTTTGCTAATGGAAGAGCGAGTGATCAGCGCCGTGAGGATCGGTGGTGCCACAAGTGCGGGTCAAAACACTCGGGACCATGCACTACCAGAACTCACTCCGGGTCAGTCGGGTGTAACAAGTGTGGTAAGAAGAACCACACGACTCGAGAATGTTCCCTTCGTGGGCCGGTATGTTATGAGTGCGGTGAATCGGGGCATATGAAGAGGAGTTGCCCAAAGCTAGTGGGAGGAATCAGTGGAAATTCTGTAGGGTCGACGGCCAGAGTCGAGCAACCATCAAGGACCCCGAGTCGAGCATTCCGAATGACTACCGAAGAAGCCAAGGAGACCGTCGATGTCGTTTCGGGTACATTCCTAGTAAACTCCTTGCCAGCGCGTGTTTTGTTTGATTCGGGTGCTACATGCTCTTTTGTGTCGGAAATCTTCTGTAAGCAATTCACTACTCCTATTAGTGTCCTTCCTGATGCGTTAGTAGTAGAAATAGCGAATGGAGATCAAGTAATCATCTGAGACTGTTTTTGTAATTGCACTATAGAAATCGATGGGAATCCTTTTGGGGTAGACTTGCTACCTATGGCCATAGGGGGTTTTGACATGGTCATAGGCATGGACTGGTTAGTAAGGCACAAGGCCAATATCTTTTGCTCTAAGAAGATGATTCAAGTGCCTTTGGAGGGAAGCAAGGTGGTCATCATCTATGGAGAGAAGGGAAAAGGTTGCAACCCTATAATCTCCTCTCTTAAGGCTCGGAAGTTCTTAGCGAAGGGTTACCCTTCGTATCTAGCATTCGTGGTGGACGCGGAGAAGGAAAAGAAGACGGTGAAAAACGTGAAGGTAGTGCGGGATTTTCCAGATGTCTTTCCGGAAGACTTACCCGGATTACCACCGGAGCGACAAGTGGAATTTCAGATCGATCTCTCTCCGGGAGCGGCTCCGATAGATCGATCTCCATATCGTTTGGCACCGACAGAAATGAAAGAGATGATGACACAACTTCAAGAGTTGTTGGAGAAGGGCTTCATTCGACCAAGCTCGTCACCTTGGGGAGCACCGGTTTTGTTCGTGAAGAAGAAGGATGGATCCATGCGGATGTGCATAGATTATCGGGAGTTAAACAAAGTCACGGTGAAGAACAAGTATCCCCTACCTCGCATCAACGACCTTTTTGATCAGCTTCAAGGCGCGGGATGTTTCTCGAAGATTGACCTTCGGTCCGGATATCATCAAGTGAGAGTGAATAAAGAGGACATTCCGAAGACGGCTTTCCGGACGCGATACGGCCATTACGAGTTTTTGGTGATGCCTTTCGGTCTAACCAACGCTCCGGCCGTATTCATGGATCTGATGAACCGTGTGTGTTGCCCATTCTTGGATAAATCCGTGATCGTCTTCATCGACGATATCTTAATATATTCAAAGGATGAGTCCGAGTATGGAAAACACTTACGAGAAGTATTAGAAGTTCTAAGGAGGGAGAAATTGTTCGCGAAATTCTCGAAGTGCGAATTCTGGATTCAAGAAGTGCAATTCTTGGGGCATGTGGTATCAAAGGATGGCGTAAAGGTGGATCCGGCAAAGATCGATGCAATGATGAGTTGGGAGCCTCCAACAAGTCCGACAGAGATTCGAAGCTTCTTAGGCTTTGTGGGTTACTACCGGCGTTTCATCCAAGACTTTTCCAAGATAGCTACACCGCTCACTTCTCTTACAAGGAAGAACGTCAAGTTTCTTTGGACCGATGCACAAGAGCAAGCCTTTCAGATGCTCAAGAGGAAGTTGTGTGAAGCTCCGATCTTATCCCTACCCGAAGGATCGGAAGACTTTGTGGTGTTTAGTGACGCTTCCAAGATGGGTCTTGGGTGTGTCCTAATGCAAAAGGGGAAAGTAATAGCCTACGCGTCGCGGCAATTAAAGGATCATGAGAAGAACTATCCGACTCATGATTTGGAGTTGGCGGCGGTAATTTTCGCGTTAAAGTTGTGGCGACACTACTTGTATGGGACCAAGTGTACTCTTTTCACGGATCACAAGAGTCTCAAGTACATCTTCGATCAAAAGGAACTCAACATGCGGCAAAGAAGATGGCTTGAACTCCTAAAGGATTATGATTGTGATCTACTCTATCATCCCGGTAAGGCCAATGTGGTGGCGGATGCATTGAGTCGAAGGAGCCATAAGGGTGGCGTTAAATTGTCACTTACAAGAATCGACGTGGTATCAAGTTTGGTAGAAAGCATCAAGACGTGGCAAGTGGAAGCACTCAAGGAGCAAAATCTCAAATCCGAGATCATGGTAAAGCAAAGTGGACTTTTGATGGAAGATAGTCGCGGGCTTAAACTCTTTCAAGGTCGAATTTGGGTGCCGAAGTTGGGTGGAAATCGGGAATTACTTCTAGAAGATGCGCACAAGTCGAAGTATTCTATACATCCCGGTAGTACCAAGATGTATAGAGACTTAAAATTAAATTATTGGTGGCCGGTGATGAAGTTAGACGTGGCTAACTATGTGGAGAAATGTGTCACTTGCCTCCAAGTCAAGGCGGAACATCAAAGGTCGTATGGGAGTTTACAACCGTTGTCCATTCCCGAGTGGAAATGGGACAACATCACTATGGACTTCGTGACGAAGCTACCAAAGACCTTGCGAGGCCATGATACAATTTAGGTAGTCGTTGATCGTCTAACCAAGAGTGCCCATTTCCTTGCAATTCGGGAGACCTTGCCAATGGAAAAATTGGCCAAGCTTTATATTGACGAGGTGGTGTCGAGGCACGGAGTTCCGAAATCTATTGTATCGGATCGGGACAGCCGATTCACTTCGAACTTTTGGGCTAGTTTACAAAAGGAGATGGGTACTCGACTAAATTTGAGCACGGTGTATCATCCTCAAACGGATGGTCAAAGCGAGAGGACGATTCAGACATTAGAAGATATGTTGAGGTCATGTGTAATAGACTTCGAGGGAGGTTGGGATTCACATATACCTTTGGTAGAGTTCGCGTACAACAACAGTTACCATTCTAGTATCGAAATGGCACCGTTCGAGGCCTTGTATGGGCGGAAGTGTAGAACCCCAGTTTGTTGGCTAGAAGCGGGCGAAAAGCAATTCGCCGGGCCCGGATTAGTGCAAGAGACGACGGACAAGGTGAAAGAGATTCGGGAGAGGCTAAAGGCGGCACAAGACCGACAAAAGAGTTATGCGGACAAGAAGAGAAGACCGGTTGAGTTTCAAGTGGGCGACCGGGTCATGTTGAAGGTGTCTCCGTGGAAGGGGATCATACGTTTCGGGAAACGTGGGAAGCTTAGTCCTCGTTTCCTTGGACCTTTAGTCATCTTGGAGAAAATTGGTTTACAAGCCTACCGATTGGATTTACCACCGGAAATGGATGGAATACATCCTACATTTCATGTATGCTACCTTCGGAAGTGCCTAGCCGAGGAGGAAAGCGTTATTCCTTTGACAGAAATTCGGATGGACAAAGGGAATCGTTGCGTTGAGGAACCGGAGGCGATCTTTGAGTCAAAGGTGAAGAAGTTACGACATAAAGACGTAGTCATGGTTAAAGTCCAATGGAAGCACCATCGGGGTGCTAACATTACTTGGGAGTCCGAAGACGATATGAAGAAGCGTCATCCTCACTTGTTTGCTTAGAGTAAGATTTCGGGGACGAAATCCCATTTAGGTGGGGAGGATTGTAACATCCGTAAATTTATAAGGTAAGTATTTGTTCCCTAATACTTTAATTGTGTTTATCTGAAAATATGAGTTTTTATATATGCATATGATATTTATTATGGGACTAAGATGCAATCTGATTAATATAATAATTGCATGTGTTTAGACCTCGTGCTCATTTTCGAAATTTGCTAAGTTTTCGGGTTGGGATGAGTTTGGCGCGATAATTCCATCGCGATAGTGACATTGTCAATATCGCCGGGCACAATCTCCAGGATTGTACCGAGAGGGGGGGGGAGTCTCGCGATAGTGACACGCGATAGTGACAATTGTCACTATCGACGGGCATACTCGCGCAAGATGTACCGTAAGTGTGTGTGTGCTCGCGATAGTGCCCTTGGCACTATCGCCGGGCACTATCGTCGTCGGGGTGCAGTGCCTTAAATGAACCCTTATCAGATTTTAACCTCATTTCTCTCAAAACCTATCTTTTGGTTGCGATTTTTGGAGCTCCCATTTCAGTCTCCATTCTTCTCTTACCAAACCCTAGCCCTCATAAATAATATCCTTTGGTGGTTGAGTTTTGGATTAAAGCATTAACTTCATCCCAAGGAAGATTCAAGGGTTTCTCCAAGTCTCATTCTCATCTTCAAGTTCATCCTCCAACTTCTAGGGTTTCCATACTTTCTAGTTTTTGGTTCAAAACCTAGATTGTGAGCTTACTAACCTTTGTTAAAACTAGATACACATCATAATCTTCTATTTGCTACTTTATCTCTATGTGTTCAAGTATTTGGGTTTTCTTGGTGAAAATAGTTGGAAATGTGTATATTAGTGATGTGCCATGATTTATATTATAGGTACCATTATTTGGGGCTTTTCTCATGAATACATAACATATGTACCTTGATATGTTAAATGTAAGCATGTATGGGTATTATGATGATTCTAGTTGGAATACCACTTTGATAACATATTTATATGCATGATGAGTATAATTGTCATTTGAGACCTTTGTTAGACTTCATGAGGATAGGATGGTAATATTATACCCGTAGTCGGTATGGAAATATTTTGGGGTTGAAATACACCTAAAGGACCTCCTATATTCATTATGATGGACGAACCAAGTCAGTTCACAAGGAGGATGTAGTCTTGGGCGCCACTGTGATGGTATGTGCCTAGACCTCCGCCATTCGGGGAATTTTCCTTTGGAGTAGTTTCCGGGTGTGCCGGGCCTTAGGATGTTCTTTGTTAAGGGCATCAAGGTATATCGACTCTTGGGGTGGGCTCGATTGGTGCTTTGGGTCTCCCCTAATGACTCCACATATATTGAACACTGGTTAACTGCTGATAAGAATTGTAACTGTTCATGCATGCTTATTATTGTTCGACTCACTAGGCTTTTTGGCCTAACACTTGTTTGGTGTCGATGTGTATCTCAGGTGTTAGCGGCGCGGCTCCTAGGCAAGTTTAGATGCTCGGGGCTAGAGCTTTGGGATTTTGGCATTTGAACTATTTTTGGAAGATTTGGGTTTATAGATGACACCCCTTTTGTAATCTCTTTTCTAGATGTAGAAATTAGATTAGTTGGTTGTTGTTTATTTATCCGTTAAATTACAGATTTGTGATTAAACAGGTTATTTGTATATTTCCCCTTTTTGGGAGGCTCTTGCTGTGGCAAACTTTATACCACTTCTCCATTCATGAAAAGTTTTTGTTATCCCTATTTTTAGGGCGTCACACGTACTCAAGCTCCAAAATTGCCCAACAATCGAATTGAGAAGAGAAAATGAGGTAAAAATCGGTCAAGGGTTTAATTTATAGTCTCAGCCCCTGACGACGACTGTGCCCGACGACAGTGCCAATGGCACAATCGTGTGGCACTGTCGCGCTCCTTTCCCCTCTCTCGGTACAATACCAGCGAGAGTGACACGCGAGAATGCCCTTGGGCACTATCGCGATCACAATCACGCGGTATATACTGCGACCCTTCTTCCCTCCGCGACCTTGACTCGCGACTGTGACACATGTCACAGTCGCCTGGCACACTCGCCCCGCACCCGTTTGAGCCCGGTTTTTCGTCCAATCTTTCGTTCTAAGTTTTAAGTCCTAGGGGTTTAATTCAATTGGGGTCCTATTCCAAATACTCGACTCACTTCAAGAGAAATTTAGAAAAAGAACATAATATTCTAACACCACTTACTAGCAGATTTCCGGATGTTACACCAAAACAATAGCAACTTTTACTCCAAATTAGCAAACAACGTAAATTTGTCCTACTTAGCTTCAAACTCAATAAATAGCAAAAACTACAATAAAAGACTTACTTTGGTATTTGGGAAACTAAAATAAAGAGAAGTTCCTAATTGAAAAGTGCTAGAAAATGTGATACATTATATACTTATAATTAACTCCACCACCACCACCCTTTTCTACTCTTGTCTCAGTCTTCCATTTTGCAACACACATCAGTGCCTATCTTAACACATGCAATTACACCTATTGATGTTTGTCTCATCTTTTGGACCAACTATACCCCTCTTTGTAACACCCTAAATTAGGGGCTAGAAGTTTAAAGGTTAAAAGTCAACATTGTCGAATTTTAGGTTTATTGTATTAAGTCAATTATGATAGAGATAACAAATTGTTAGGATCAAGCGCTTACCACTACGCCAAAAGCAATTGCTGATGGAGAAGGCGCAACTTTATTTCCTTATAGCGTAGAAGCCAGTGCCACCTTTCGATTTAGGAAGATGTTGGTCAATGACCCAACAACCCCCCCTAGCATCTGCCAGCACTAACAAGATCTTCGCTAGAAGTTAATGGCTGCACAACATGCCTTTGACATTTAAATGCACTCCATGGGATTCGAACCCATGACCTGCTCTGATACCACATGTTAGGATCAAGCGCTTACCACTACGCCAAAAGCAATTGCTGATGGAGAATGCACAACTTTATTTCCTTATAGCGTAGCAGCCAGCGTCACATTTCGATTTAGGAAGATGCTGGTCAATGACCCAACACAAATGATCATCATAATTTTAAGACGATGATATACCTGCTTTTTCTTGAGTATGCGATGAATTAAATGAAGGTTGAATTTTTATATAATTTACAATGATCTTAATGGTGATTAGATATGTGTCATGAATTAAATATAAAATACAACAAGATAAATAATTGTATGAAAGAGGTTATGTGGCAAAAAAAAAAAGACATGTGTTCTTTTATAATTGATAAATGTCAATATATGATTGTCGTATAGAAGGATGAGAGATATGGTGGCATTTAAAGTGATAATGTGGAAAATGATGAATGCTTCACCAATTGGCTAGAGACACCTAAGGGTATTATGTCAAAAAAAATAGAGGAAATATGTGTTGGGATTTGATTGGTGTAAATGATGGGTGTTAAAGAAGGATCAGTAGATAAGTGATGAATATGCTAGTATCATACAAGTGTCTCTTAGTATTTTTTATAAGTGTCAAAAGGAGATTAAGGTGGCAAAATGAGGTTGACAAGTGGCAAGATTAGAGACATGTGGCAAGATTAGAAACTAGTGGCATTGAAGTTGATAAGTGTCAAATTATGAGTGGCCCTCATTTCGGAATAAGAGGGCCACATATGGAGTAAGTCACCAAAATTTTGCCTATAAAAACCACCTTCTCCATCTCATTCTCTCATCCTTCATACCTTGCAAAAACACTCCTTAGATAAGAGAGAGAGAGTTTAGAGTGAGAGAGATGTTCGGGGAATAACAAGGAGTAATCTAAGGAGAAGTTTTGGAAGAGGAAGAAACTTTAGAAGAAATCAAAGGTGAAGTTTATGTGTTCGTGATTGTCAAGTGGAGAAAGCCCATAATATATAGGAGTTTTGTTTCAGTTTTGCCCATAAACCAACGAAGTGAATATCATGTGATTTTTTAAAATGCATACATGCATATGTAAATATATATTACTTTCAAGCATGTCTTGAGATTTAAGACTTATGGTTACGTATTTTGGCAAGTTAAAGCATGATATATAGATATATTTGTTAATGTTACATGCTTTCATTAATCAAAGATATTACGTGTTTTAGTTAAAGCATTTTATAGAAATATATGTTTTGAGATTATGCATAAAAATGTTATAAGTGACATGTGTGGTCAAGCATCGGGACACTGATATAAATATGTGGGGCACCGCGAAGATGCAAATTATCGGTACATGTATCACAAGGAATTCTCTATATTTGGTTGTTGAGAGATTACAGGTACATATTACGGTCATTATACTTGTTAGATTCGGTTGAGTAAGATTGACCTACACCGTGTTGGTTCATATTGATATATCATATGTCAAGATTTTATGCTGCATTTGTGCAAAATTTAGCAAAATATGCATAACAAGGTTTAGCATTTTGAGAAGAGAAATGTATAAGATTTTATCCATAATTTTATGCATGTATTTAGATTGCATGATTCATGAAAGCTTGTTGGCATCTTTGATGTCATACGTTAATAGAAAAGTGTTGAAAGTTGTTTAGCATGAAAACCATGATCTCAATCAGCTTAAAGCTGAAAGTAGTGTGTACCTCAAGTTAGGTCAAGACAGAAAGTAGAAAACAAATGATGGAGATATAGTTGATGTAAAAGAAATAAGTATGTATAAGACTTCAGCTGCAATGGTAGTAGTATTTTGCTTATGAGGTTTGATGTTTATAGAGATGTTTAGAACGTCATGGGCTCTGAAAAGTGGGGTGTGACGATTTGGTATCAGAGCCTTTGGTTTGAGAGATTTGAGGATGTAAACTCAAACTCAAACTTAGGAAAATGATGTAAAAGCTTGGGTTGATTTGGATGATTAATAGTCTTTTCATTTTAAGGACTTGTTATTTGAGGAATTAAATATATGAAACTTTCATGATCTAGAGTTGTTAAGATAAGTGATATGAGAAGCAAAATGGAAAAAACTGAATCTGGGAGAGATTTTTGGAATAATCGGAAAATTTTCACATCATGGGAGAAGAATATGGGTCGTGCATTTTCATGCATGGAAACATCACAGGTCGTTCACTTGAGGAAGAAGGTTAAGCATGACCCGTAAGATGGATTTTAGCACGGGTCATGCGTCTGGGACAAAAGGTTTTTGAGGCATTTTAAGTTTTAGAGTTATATACATAAGTGATGTTCCACGATTTGAAAGTGATGACAAAACTTTTTTGGGGATTAAATTAACTTCTAAGTCTAGTGTACAAATCCTAGAATCCTATCTTATGCATGATCAAAGCATACCTAGGTATAATATACCATAAAGTAGGCAACTTTGGCTCAAATTGAGGATGATGATATTGAGTATTAAGATGTTATTTTACCTTCAAATAACCAATAATGTATACTTACTT
The DNA here is from genome assembly GCA_954870635.1 of Arctium minus. Lineage (NCBI taxonomy): Eukaryota > Viridiplantae > Streptophyta > Magnoliopsida > Asterales > Asteraceae > Arctium > Arctium minus. Next base: position 117,724,877 of record OX941084.1, on the reverse strand, counting down.
ATCCTAATAGATATAACCATATCGAGTAGTGTCTAGAATGATAGAAATGGTAGGGTTTGTTGATGTTTCCAAAAGGTTGCTAGATTATATCTACACCGATGGGATCCTGACTCTCCTTGATACCGGACTGGTTGTTTCATACTAGTAGTCAAACGAATTTGTAAGGAAGTGAGATATAAAATGACTTGATTAAGAGCTATGATTAGTAGACATATAATGCTTAAAACTTAATCAGTGGAAAAGAAGGAATAATCATTTGCATGACTTACTTAACATATAAATTTGAATCGATGAGGTATAGAGGTTGCGACCCTACAGAAAGACAAGAAAAAGTTGTGTTTCCTAAGTCACAAGTTAACCATTTTGGGATAATAATACGATGGTAGCTTCGTGATAGTGTGTAACACCCCTAAATTTAGGAAATAGCATAAAATTTAAAACCTTTAAACTCCTTCAATTCAAAGTAACTTAATACTAAAAATACATAAAGTTTACCCAAAAAGGAGAAAAAATAATGACTATCTAATTCCAAAACAAAATTAGAACAAGTTGGGTGTTACTAATAACATTAAATCTGCTATCTTCAAAATCCGGATGACCCCTCTAATGCCATTCAGTCCCTCTAAGACCTGATACACATGTCGATAAGAAAAAGTGTTAGGCTTAACGCCTAGTGAGTTAAAGCAATTTTATCTCATAATATATAAATCAGTAAAATCGAAAGAGTTTTCTTTAATCAATAATTCCTTATTTAAAGTCAAAGGAATATCTTCACAAACCCCATTGTTTCTAAAATAAGATCCAATAATTAAATGTTTGCTTTAAATGAAAACCGACATCCAAACTCACCCTTCAGAATAAGTGAATAAGACAAATTCCACAAAACACCAAAAATAAGAAAATACGTTATACCCCAAAATCACCTAAAACACGGGTAGAATCGATACCCAATGAAGCTTTCGATGACGGGGGAGACCCGCTTTCGTCGACTATGGTGAAAGACAAAGTAAGCCATGTTTCAACGTTATTGAGTAGCACTTTAAGATCACGGTCCTGGTGTCTAACCCTTCTCAAGTTTCCACCGCAATAACTAAGGTCCCAGAGCCCGACCCATACGAGTTTATCTCCGTAATACCCCGACCTTAATGCCTACTTACACACCCTAGAGTTACACCTACAAGCCAATGGTCCTGGGGCTCGGCTAGACATGAGTTCATTTCCAAAATACCCCCGATGACTTGGTGTCAACTCTATTAGGCCAAAGCCTTATGGGTCTGAGTGTCCGACTCCTCACAAGTTCATCACCGTGATACTACCCATGGTCCTGGAGTCCGAATTAACAAGAGATCACCTCCACAATACCCACGGTCCCGAAGTCAAACCCACACAGGTTCCTCTTTGCAATACCGACTCAACACATATCAATATGATTGACTTACATGCCTTTGGCTCCAATGTATTATAGTCCAAACATACATTATTGAATGACTAACACATTCAAAACAAGGAATATCCAACAAACATGCAATAACTACATTATACGTCCAAAGCCCTGCATTGAGTTATTAAAACCAGAAAAATGTCCTTAAAACTCTTTTGAGTTAAAATCAAGCCAAAGGGCTCCATAAAACACTTAATATTTAAATAAAAGCAATGTAATCCACATAAGCCAGATGAAATATTTCCGAACATTTAAAACACAAATGGATCCCATAACATAGATAGGTCCATAAACCATCACTTTATTTAGGCATAAAAGCAAGAAGTCCAAAATCGAATGGTTTATATTTTCAAGGATCTCACAAAGCCAATAATAGGCGTATATCAAAGATTTGTACATTTGTGTAACAACCTAAAATTTAGAGGAATAAAAAAAATCGAAATTTTCGCAATACGACGACTATAAACTGGGTAAACATGGGTAACAAAACCTGCCATAACAATCCAAAGTATCATCCCGAAAACAGGGTATAGAGGTAGCCTTTACAGTTGAATCAAACGGAGAATAACATACAACAACCTAATAATCTAGCTTATACAAGAAAGATTAATATCGGGTGTTGCATTTCTCCCAAAAATGTGTATCCACTATTGCTATCGTATTGGTCAATGTGTTATCCCAAAAAGACCGCTCTCGACCTCTAGGTCGGCCGCTCATTCCCGACGAATCCCCTCGCTAGGTTGACCTGCTATACATGTCATTTTAAGAAAAGTGTTAGGCTAACGCCTAGTGAGCTCAAGCAGTTGAATTAAAATATTTAACGATAAATATGAATAAAGAGAGCTGAGATATGATCTGAATAATGATGCAATTACCATAAATAGTTACCTCTTGGTTTAACAGGGGAGACCCGCTTACTAATACAAGTGACGGAACACAAAAGTAGGCCACTTAGAAATCAGTAAAGCCAAACACATAAAAGTACGCGCAAGGGATGTTAGGCTCCGTGGCTTTAAACGTACACCCGCGGAAACTCAACTTTAACCACATAGGGCCCTTACGTTGAGATCCTCATCCAATATTGTACATACTTAGCACGTAAGACTTATAGCCCAATCTGATGCCTAAACGTGCCTCGACGTGAGAGACTCGCGTCCCTACGTCGGACTAAATGCACAACAAATATGGGGTCATGACTCCCAATGCAACCAATTATGTCACATAAAACTAAAAAGCCCACCGATGTTTCAACAATAAGCTATGATGCCCAAAATATTGATAAAAGGAAGTTTTCGCATAATGCTTGCAAAATCTTACCAAGAGGATCCAAATACTAAATCCAAAGTTATGGTAAAACAAGTTCCTAATGTACAAACTTATAAGCATTTAGATGAAAATAGTATTAACCCTTCATTCCTGAATCTTTGAAGCTAAAGGGTAGAAAAACATAATGCCAAGTTTTCATCATACATATATTCAAGATATCCCTTTTTTTTCAAAAACTCTTTCCACACATAGGAACCCTAGAATCTCCAAAGTTAGGGTTTTGGGTGAAAATACACCCCAAGTTACATAAACAAAAATGGAGATGTCTAGTAGGTTAAAATAAGATTTTAACATGTATAGAGTTTTAGGAAAAGAATGAACTCACCTTGTAGGGTTTTATTTCAAAACCCTAAAATAACAAGACTTAGAGAGATGAGGAAGAGATCCTTGAGAATACTTGAGCTATTGCCACCAAAACCACCTAAGAGCTCCAAGATTGACATAAATGATCAATGAATGAGGTAGATGAGAGTATTAATGGCAAAGGAGGAGAAAAGATTGAACTTACCAAACCCTAGGGGAGAAAATCGTAGCCTCCAAGAGTTCTCTAAGTTAGATTTGATAAAATGAGGGTTTTGGCCGATTTCCCTCTTTTAATTAGGTCCGCGCGCCCGCGCAGGTGTCCACGCATGCTCACCCGCACCATGAGCCGTGCGGAGCATTAGAGTTGCAGTTCGGATAGAGACCCGCACGGCTCCACCCGCGCGGTAAGCCGCGCCAAGCACTGCCAATATTTTCTCTCTTTCCATTTTACTACCTTGGCTAACCAGATTGAATCATCTTTCAACCCTAAAACCTTGTCTGGACCCCAAAAACCCGAACTCTTTTTCTTAATGAAAAACGAGTTTAGAAAGCCAGACTTAGATACACACACACACAAAAAAAAAAAAAACCTTCTACATCTCATAACTATTTTACATATAACCCTTGGGTTCGATTTACTCCTTATTGGTCATCGGTTCAAAGTCTTATTAATAGAGGTTTTTCACCTATTAGTTTCATGATCCCATTAAATCACTCAAAGATATACACCACCAAAGGTTGGGTTTCGGTGAAAAGTTGAGGTTAATGTGAGAAACGTGAGAAGTGGTTATCAACCGTTTGATGAGAAATGAACGCACATTAGGATGAGATGCACCAGATCAATTCTCTTCTGAGTCGCAATTTATGAGATCGAATTTAATTAAAAGTGATCAACGGTTCAGATCCACTTTTCACGTTTCTCACGTTGATCTCAACTTCTCTCACCATCCTTCACCCCTTAAACCAAACCGATTTAACCATATTATTTAGGGAAATTGGCCCAAATAGCCATATTTCTTTCTCTAAGGCTTTCACCTTCTAGCCATGTCTCTACCAACTTTACGGATTTAGCCCTAGGTCCGCAATGGAGGACAACTAATAGTAAAAAAAAAGTCGCGGATTGCGGCATGTCCGCAATGGGTCGGGTCACCCAGGTCCGCAATTCGCAATATCCCGACACGTGTCATCTCCATAACAAACATTAATGCAAATCCATAATCAGACCTAGGTCCTCCATTGCGGACATAGGGCTAAATCCGTAAAGTTGGTAAAGAAATGACTAAGAGGTGAAATTGGAGGTGTAATACGGCTATTTGTGCCAATTTCCCATTTATTTATTTCCCATCTAACGGTCTAGCCCATGTGCTACACCAGTCCTAATTGTTGGGAAGGTATTTTCCGCGAATATCGCAATGGTCTTTAAAAATTGAATATTTATTTTTTGTTGACGTTGACTTTAGTGTCTGTATGATAAAGTCATGTCCAACACTTCCATCATTCGTACCCCGATAACCAATAAGCTGTTGATTCAGCTTCATCTTCATCCAGCCTTCAAAGATCGCTTTGATAATCTCAGGTAGACTATATCAACTACTCACTTGATGTTGTTCTGATTCAGTTTTTGATCATTAATGCTATCACCACATTGCAGGGAAGTAAGCAGCTGGAGTGATGAACATGAACTACACCAACATAAACTTAGCTCCTGCAACTTCACTCAATCCCTCAAATCACCACCTGCAACAGAATCAAATTATGGTTCCAATTCCTCCACTACCACCACTCCCACCCAATCTGCCTTGTGCAGATCTAATTGAAGGTAATTTCTTCACAAGTCACTCATTTGTGCCTGATTTACTTCATTTAGGTTTTGATATGTGAGTAATGAAGTAGTTTATTTTCTAGATATATTGAAACTTGATGCAATGTATTTTGTTTTTAGAGAAAATTTGATGACAATACTTAACTTCATTCCTTTGATCTCCTCTTTACTACCTTCAATCCCCTACAAGTTGTATGGGTGTAAGGAGTTATCACTCTTAACCTTTTTTTTTTGGCAGGGTGTCCAAGGCTATGCCTAGACTAATCCCTTGGCATATTATGACTTTAAGACATAAGCCCTAATTAAACTTCAGTGGCCACAATTGTTGTGTACGCCTGGATTCGAACCCTGGACAGATGGGTTATTCCACCACATCCCCCAGGGTCTTAACCTCTACACCACAATCCTTGTGGTTGTTATCACTCTTAACTTGTGTTAGGGGTGTTTGGGATTGTTTATTTAAAGTGCTTATTAACTTATTTCGGTGTGCAGTAATAAACAGTTTTTAGTGTTTGGATTGGAAAAAAGAGAAAATGCTTACACCGGTTTGGCACCGGTGATAAGGAGTTTTTGATAAGTCATTTCATTCTAACTTGTTAACTTATTTGAAACAACTTATCAGTTTTTTGGTAATTTTAATTTTTATATGTATAAGCAATCCCAAACACCCCCTAAAAAACAACTTATTAGCTTATTACGTTTTGGTACCACCATAAGCTAATATAAACACTTTTTATAAAACTCCGGTTTAACACCACATAAGTTGATAGGCACTTTTACAAAAAAAACATAAGTTGTGGGAAGATAGAAGTTGAGTCAAATGGTTAAAATGTGAATCTATTGTTTGGTTACTCTTTTTTATTTTCACCATAACCCACCCTCTTTTCTTCAAATTATCTCTGGTATGGAGTCCTCAATGTGCTTTAGGGGATGCTGGTAGAGCCGAATTGTTGTTTGTGGGAAGATAGAAGTTGCGATAACTTCATGTAATAAGACCTTGTAAGTTGCTGCAATTGCAAAACCACTGAGATCAAGAGGCAATCCACCCACACCATCCTATAAAAACTAATAGGTAGGGCTGCAAATGGATGGTTTAGTTCTTGTAAGGATGTCTACTACAGAAGGGGCAAGAGGGTCCTCAAGAAGAATTCTAGAGCCATTTATAAGGATGTTTACAACCATATGTGGTTTTTGTTATTTCCCTGATCCTCAGTGTTCAAGTTTGTATTTGCTGCTTTAGATGATTTGTTGTTCGTTTGAGGCAGGTTTTGGTGATTCAGGTTTGCTCATTTTTTACTTCTATCATGGTGAGCTGTTGGTTGGTTGGTGAATTTTTTGGATCTGTAGTTTCTGGTTTCAGTTAGGACATGTTTCAGTTTCTTTAAAAGAGATTATGCGTGACATCTCCTCATTCTTTCAATTTCTCGTTTTTCCCATAAATTTTTGAACCTGTTCTTTCCATGACCCCTCTTAATTGAGACAGGAGATCCAAGACTTGAAGTAGGAGTAAGTTCGGTTCCCTCATACATATAGGATCATGTCATAAAAAAGAATCTTTCTTTTCAACTCATTTATCTTTAGAGCCACTTCCCTTTCCTTCTGATGATGACACTGTCAAAACCAATCCAATAAAGAAACAAATCTATCCAACAAGCAAAAAAGGAGAGGAACACATGGATCCAGGGAACAAACAACTTCTTACTAGTAGGGGCTAATCATGGTAAAAGAGTCCAATCTATGAAATAGAGCTTAGTCTGTCCAAACTAATAGAAGGCTTAGGTTCTTATTTGATTCAATAAAGTCAGAATACCTTTCTATCTAAAAGAAACGGTGCTCGATGAAACGGCCCAGATTCCACACTATGCTATGCTCTGGTCCGGTGAGAGATCTGCTCGGCGAAGTTGGGCCTTCTGTGTTCTTATGAAGGAACCATACTAGAAAGAGAATAGAAAGGGCCTTAGCGAGGGAGTGATGGGCAACCTTAGTCTATATATTGCCTTTAGGCCGTACCCGGATCTTTGGAGTCCTTGTCTCCCCAGATAGAGAAGGCTCATTAAGTTTTATATCACAGGGTAAGAAACCAATCTTCGAAAGAAAACTTTATATCGACCGGGCTGTATAATTTAAAGAGCAGAACGAGTGGGAAATGTACGACTTTTTTAGTTAGAGCAACTTAAGAATTTTGTTGTGCAAGAAGAGCACCTAGCGAACAAAGGCGAGCAACAAAGCAAATGGCGTAACTGGCGTTCACTCGTAGAGCTAGTGTTGAATCTTTGCGAGTTAAATAAACCCCGTATTTTTGGCTGAATTGCTACTTTTTCTTGTAATTGATTAGCCGACTCCTAAATATAGGGAGGATTATAGGGAGCCTATATTAACCCCACCTAGACAAGGTATTTACAGACAAGGTATTTACAGTTTGGAGTAGTAGTAGGTACGTATTACTTTCAATGCCTAGCTGAGAAAGATCATGATGCATTGTCCCGGGGCACTATCCAATTCATGTTTATCTGTCAAGATCAAGATGAAGGGGGGACGATGAGATCTTTTGGCGGGTTAGTGGGGTCCTTGGCTAAGATGTAATCTTCACCTTTGCTTTCAAGCTATCAAAGCCGACAACCAAAGACGTTGATGATCGATTCCTTATTCCCCAAAAGGAGTTGTTTTTGACCCTTAGATCATCCAAAAGAGAATCAAGATGTCCGAGGAACCAAGCTAGGGATTCATGGCTATTTGGCTAGCGCGAAAGCCTAGGGAACAAAGAAGTGCTCATCTCTACAGTGTTTACCTCCCTTAGCGCACTTCTACGTTCAATAATCCCATGGACTTTCACTTCGACACGTCTTCGCTCGTGATCGCTTAGAGCCCCTCCATCGATACATCGACCACACGCCCTAGCATAGCCTCTCCTGCATGGACATCCACAATAGAGCACCAATAATGCTTACTCCTTCAACTCATTCTAAAAAAATGGGATTCTGTGTAATAAGCTTTTGATATTCAACAATTTATGTTAAAAAATAATCACAAAAATCCAAACATTTATCTATCCAGCCATGAGGTAATTCGGCACCGACTCCTCCAATACGAACACAAATAAGTCCTAAAGTGTTTGAATAATCGAAATGGATTTTACTTGAAATATTTGCTCAGTAATTTGTTAATGTAAAATTCATAATTGGCGGTCCCTATTCTAATCAATATGAAACAGACCAGGTTTCAATCTTAATCTTCTAAAATGTCTAAAAGAATACATTATAAGAGAAAATAGGGCAATGCAGTCGATCAGGTGATCGAATTTTTTGAGAATCATGTAAATTCACTTTTCGAATTGGTATTTCGACCCTATGCCTGGGTTGCACGAAATCCAATCTGGGATAAGACTCAAGACCACAATCGTTTTTAGGCACAAAAACGAGAGCAAAATTGCTGGAGAGTATATAAAGATTGTTCAAAATCGTGAGTCTAAAACATAAGTATATATGGTATATATACTAGTCCCATTCGTAAAATAGGAAAATAACTGAAATGACAATAGTGGCAAATTATTAGCAATAATGGTCGGTTACAACCGTTTTAGCTAAAATCATGGGCTGGAAATAACTGAGCAATAAATGTTCAGTACTAACTGCAGGTTCAGAGATAGCCAATCCAGAGATGCCCATCAGAGCCTAAGAGCCTCTGGTCCAGAGATAGGCGCCAGAACTGCAGGTTCAGAGATAGCCAATCCAGAGATGCCCATCAGAGCCTAAGAGCCTCTGGTCCAGAGATAGGCGCCAGAGCCTCTTGTCCAGAGATAGGCGCCAGAGCCTCTTGTCCAGAGATAGCCACTAGAGCCTCTGCAGAGATAGGCACCATAGCCTCTGCAGAGATAGGAACCAGAGCCTTTGCAGAGAGCCTCTGATTAAGTTTTTCCACTGCATTCCAAGTCCAAAATTCTGAAGAGCTTTTGGGGCGCTGCCCCAAACCCCGCGGGGGCGTCGCCCCTCGACCCCGCCCGATGATCGGTCAGAGGGATCACCGCCAGGGGCTCTGCCCCTTGGATCCCGCAAAGGGGTGCAACCCCTTTGACCCCCGCCATTTTGTCGCGTCCGGGATCAAACTCGTCTTATAACAAGTATGCACTCCGCTCCGCCTACCTTGTATTAGATCACAGTTTGAAACCCATTAGCACTCGTGTTATATAATTACACTTGAATGGCCGGTGACACTAAAATCACCGACATACATATGTCCCGTAATATGGGTATGAGTATAGTATATGTACAAACAAGTAAGTGAACTACTCCTTCGACTGGCCTGCCATTTGGCTTGAGGGCCTACATTCGACTAGGCCTCGATAAATCCTTCCTAGTTCAGATCACAGGTAAAAATAACGTTTCCAGAAAATTTCCATTAATTCATCAAAAGAAACGTCCCTTCTGCAACAAGAATTGATTTTCCTTGATATCTAACATAATGCATGAAAAGATCTTTGAACAACCATAAATTAGCTTGAAAAGCCCCAACAAAAACTTCTGCAAGATGCTCCATTTTCCATAGAAATATATTCATTCAAGAAGGGCTCCAGAAGATGTTGATTGTAAGTGGAAAGATTTGTTACGGAGAAAGATGAAGCCAGATTCATATTCACGTACAAGAGAAGTATATAGGAAGAAGAATAGCCTGTGATATCTTTTTGAAAAAAAAACTGGCTTTCTTTGAATTTGAAGTAATAAGACTATCCCAATTATGACACTCGTGGAGAAAGAATCTTAATAAATGCAAAGAAGAAGCATCTTGTATCCAATAGTGAAGAGCCTGAACCAAGATTTCCCGATGGGCTAGGTAAAGACATTAGTATATCCGATACATAACTTAAATGTAAAAAGTTGTCCTCTGGAAAAGAAATATTGGTACCATTTGTGACTCTTTGACAAAGCATGATGCAAGGGGGAGGGGTAGAAGTGAACAATACAAAACTGTTATAGAGGGGGTCCATCAAGTAAGGCTAAATGAGAACCATCCCTCCATTCTTGTACCTGCCGGAATCTGAATGGTGAGACTCAAACCAAAGAGCAGGATATTACCAATTTTTGGAGTTTCTGCTCCATTTACTTAGCTCAAATGATAGCAATAGAGTTCTATCTGGGATTTCTGATGCATCACACACAAACATTTATATATGATCTGTATAGTTTCCCTGTAAAAGTATTAATTTGCACATGAAAACTAATCTGGGAGTGAATGTAATACTAACTTGCTTTTGAAATTACTTCAAGGTAGTAGAGAAAACTACATCAAGATTGGTGTTCCACTTTATGAAGCATCGATTAAAGGTCATTGGAAAGCTGCTAAAGACATCCTTGACAAACAACCAGAGCTGATACGTTTTGCTATCACTGAAAATTACGAAACACCACTTCACATTGCAGCATCAGCAGAAAGCACCAAGTGTGTGGAAGAGTTTGTGGAAAATCTAGTGAATATGATGGACAAGAACGATCTGGAATTACAAAACAAAACTTGCAACACGGCCCTCAGTTTAGCAGCTGCAGCCGGAAATGTCAAAACCGCCAAAATAATGGTGAAAAAGAACAGGGCCGTGTTGGAAATCCCGGGTAGTAATCGAATGATGCCACTCTATATGGCTGCTTTATTTGCAAAGCCAGATATGGTGAGGTATCTCTATGAAAATTCACAGAAAATGTCCGGCGATTTTTGGACACATGAGAATCGGGGCTGGGTTCTACAAAAATGTGTTGAAGCTGATATTTTTGGTAAGTCATTACAAATCCTTGTTATTTTATCAAGGCCTTTTTTCTTGTATTTTTTAGCAAGTCTTTTTTGTGCATTTCTAACTCATAATTGTGCAGTCATTTACTCGGGTTTTCAAGCACATTTATACCATGGAAGACCCTTACTATCTGATCTGATTTTAATTATGTTTTCAATGATATATAGTCAAGTAGTAGATCCTACCCAAATCGACATTCTTTGTCATTCTTATGGTTGCAAGTATAGCTCATATATAAAACTGATCACTCTGTTAAATTCGAGACCTTCCCACTTGGATGCCTCACTGGTACTACATCAAAATATATCCTTTTTTGAGGTCATATACCTGATGCTTCATATTCCAGTCATTTAAAAGATAGATTTTGGGGTCACATCGTGTGTTGCCCTTCAAAATCTTTTTGTTTTAACCTTACCAATTTAGTGGTTGATATTTATACATTAGCTGCTACAATTTCTCTTATTAAGTGAACTCAAAATCTTCTGTAGATGTTGCCCTACAAATAGTGAAGGATCGCCCTGAACTCACTGACAAGAAGAGATTACTCATGGATGTACTCTTAGTTTTGGCTCAAAAGACTCGTGCATTTAAAGGAATAAAGCCAAATTTCATGTCGAGAATCATCAAGTCAAGTAAGTATACGAACTCCTTAGTCTATTATCTTTGCTTCATTCCACATTCAACACATGAAACACTTTTAAACTACCTATTTGGATTTGCCTATAAATTGTTTTTGAAATAGTGCATGATCACTAGACTACAGCGATCAACAACTAATAACCAACTTCATCCATCAATTTTACTCATATAATGTGGGTATGATGATCTCTACTTGTTTCTTTTGGTAACCGTGGGTGTTCGGGCCAGCTTGCGCACACCTCGACTAATCCCATGGGACCTGGAGAACAGCCAGGAAAATCCCTAGTGGCGACTCAAACCGGTAGCCAGGAAAATCCCTAGTGGCCTTGGAGGGACTCAAACCGGTGACCTATGGGGGGAGTCCCAAAGACCCAAGCCTTATTGCAAGTGAGCTAACCCCTCAAGGTTGATCTACCTTGTTGTTGGTTTTATTTTGTGCAGTCTTTCATGTGAAGATAGGGTATGTTGTAAAAGAAAGCGACGCCCTGCAATTATTAAGAATAATTTGGCAAAAGATTGCCATAATGCCTAAGAACGAGATTGATGACATAATCCGAGGGCCACCTGTGGAAGTTAAAACGCCAGGGGGCAAAATGAAAGCGTACCCTTCCCGAGTACTTTTTCTTGCTGCAAAAATGGGCAACACAAAATTTATACTTGAGCTCATTCGGACATATCCCGATATAATATGGAAGGTAGATGACAAAGGGCAAACTATATTTCACATAGCTGTCAAACGTCGTCATGCAAAGATCTATAATTTGTTGTATGAGATTGGCTCAATGAAAGATCTCATAACTCCTCTCAAAGACAAAAATGCCAATAACATGTTGCATTTAGTTGCTAAGAGTTCAAAGCCAAAACGATTTCAGAATGTCTCAGGAGTTGCTCTACAAATGCAACGCGAGTTATTATGGTTCAAGGTACATCTTTCTCTTCAAGCTTATTTTGTATTTGATAATTAAATTTACATGAAGGAAATGGTTTTTCACAAGTTAAATTACTTGATGTGTATGCATTGCAGGAGGTAGAGCAAATGATCCCTCCTAATTATAGACAAAGGAAGAACAAAGATGGGGAAATACCACATGATTTGTTCACCAAAAAGCACGAAAGATTAGTTACTCAAGGCGAGGAATGGATGAAGAATACCGCTTCTCAGTGTATGGTGGTTGCAACGCTCATATCTACCATAGTATTTGCAGCCGCTTTTACACTTCCTGGTGGATACAACCAAAACACTGGCATTCCTTTTTTCCGCCACAAACCATCCCTTATCGTTTTTGTAATTTCAGATGCCATTTCTTTAATCTTTTCTTCAACTTCGGTCCTCATGTTCCTATCTATCCTCACATCTCGTTATGCTGAACGTGATTTCTTGGAATCATTACCAAAAAAGTTGATGTTTGGTCTTGCAACACTCTTCCTCTCTATTTTCACCATGATGGTCGCGTTTAGTGCCAGTTTCTTCGTTCTTTACACTAAAAATTTGAAATGGGTGCCGATCATTGTCACTGGTCTTGCTGCCATGCCGGTCATTCTATTTGCCATACTGCAATTTCGTCTTTTAGGTGATGTCTTTTACTCAACGTATCGATCTAGATATCTCTTTAAGCCCAAGAAACGTATTCTTTACTTTTGAATCGTTGTAAATTTTTGTTCCAAGATGTACTTTTACTATTATCATTTCAATCTCGTTATGGTAATGTACATGGATGTTATGCTTTTTTTTTTGAAGCTAGATATATTTTAGAGTAACTTACGGATTTGGTCCCTAAGGTATGTCAATTTTTATGGATTTGTTCCTTTATCTAAATTTATTACAAAAAAACCCTCCATATATGCAGTTTTTTTTGTGGATTTGGTCCCCGAGGCAAACAACCATCCAACTTGGCCTTTTAACTATAACGGTAAATCTGTCATTCGTCATTTTTCTCTCTTTTTACCATTTTTTAATTAATTTGATTTTTTTCTTAATTATTAATTAACAAAAAGCAAATAAAACACTAAAAAACTCTCTCTCTCACACACACACACATACACACACATTCCACCCTCCATCTCCATCTCCACCATTCAATGCCATATACCACCAAGCACCACCATATACCACCACAATCAAATCTCAAGATCATCAACACAAGCAAATCAAACATAAATACAATGTAAACCAAACACAAGCTTCATAACAAATTAAATCAAGTCTAAAACAATAAAAAAAAATCCTAACTCAAAATCAAATAGCAATCTAAGAATCCTAACTCAAAGTCAAGAACAATAAAAAATTCCAACTCAAAATTAGGAACAAACAAAAACCCTAACTCTAAAACTGAACCATCTTGTTACTGGTGAGAAACCTACGAGAAGATGAACAACAAAAGATTAATTGGCGATTTCTTCCACCCCGAGAAAATGAATAGCCGAATAGGTTCCTGGGTTCAATCTATGAGTTTTTTTGGGTTCGATTTTACGACCATTGAGATTTAAAGGTTTGATTTTCACGAGCTTTGGGATTTCTGGTTTCTACTTCAACTCTGAGATTTATGGGTTTGATTTCACAAGCTCGGAGAAGAAATCCCCCATTCCAGATCCCATTCGCATTGTACCCAATGTCGAATAATGCTTTGATGTAGATATGGTGACGATGGCCTGCTGATGGTGGTGGGACGCAAATCTGGTGAGCCAAAGATTTTCAAAGGAACAGAGAAATTGAGATAGGTTTGGAAATCAGAGGGTCTACATGGAGAGAATACAAGGGGTGAGCATCGGACGGGTCGGGAGGTTCGGGTGAGAAAATCAATAACCCGATCGGTTTTCGGATATAGAAACCTAGCCCCAAACTTTGGACTTCGGATTTCGGATTACTTCGGGTTCGGGTTCGTCGGGTTTTGGGTTGGGTTCGGTCGGGTTTTGGGTATAATTATATGCAAAAAATTATAATATTCGATCGCTTTTGATGATGAACTCAATTAGTTGAGAGGATTGATAAATTGATAGTAGGTTTAGTCTCTAGAAAAGACTACGAACAACTAGAATTTAGGATTTTTGAAGGATAATTAGATAAATAAATATATTTATAATATATATAAATATATATCGGGGTTTTATCGGGTTTTCAGACGGGTCTGGTGGCAAGAAATGAAACCCAACCCGAACCAAAATATCCCCCAAAAATTCGGGTTTCGGATTTTCGGATTTCGAGGCATTCGGATTTTACAGAAACACCTCATTTTTGGTTCGGGTTTTGCACACCCCTAGTTTAGAGGGAGAGGCAGACAAGTTTACAGAGAGAGGGTTGGGTGCTACACCCTCAAATTTGGAAATAGCGACTAATTTAAAATTTTCATTAATACACCAAATAAATGATAAATCTCTTTCTATGAATAAATACTTGAATTACCTCAAATAGAAAATATAGATTTAATATCGACGACTGATAATCTAAACCTTAAAGTCTAGATTAGGGACGAGTGTTACTAAACCTCAATAACAGTCGTTATCTTCGAAGGCAGAAGACATCCTCGAATAACTAGATCATTCACATGCGTCTAACTAGCACTCAACTCTTCACAATGTCGCCAGTATCATTCCTACCAATAACCTGATACACATGCCGATAAATAAAAAGGGTTAGGCTTAACGCCTAGTGAGTTCAAGAGTTTTTAACATTTATATAAAACGGTAAACTAAAAAATGTTATTTAAATCACGATTTCTAAATGAAATGTATAAAAATATGAAAGCAACATCTTTCTCAAAACCACCATTTTCGTGTGAAAACCCCACTATAAAACATTCCTTCAAATATGAATTCGAAACCCAATACTCACACAAAACATAAATAATGATTAATGCTCAAATACTGAAATTCGGATAAAACTTTATTATTCAAACTACCGAAATATGAGTAAGATTCAAACCCCAAAATCATAACTTATGGAGAACACTTCATACTCAAAACGTCACCGAAAAACATGGATAAAACTCAATACCTGAAGCAACACCTTTCGGTGACGGGGGAGACCCGTTTTTCACGGATTATAGCGGAACACAAAAGAGCTACATTCCAATACAATCATGCGGCTTAAAGTTTGAAGTCGACCCAAATCATTTTACGTTTGATCAAATCGCATGCATCTATCTTTTACTAAGTTTGGGAAATAAACTGATGTATGCGAATCACATTGTGAAATTTTATTTCATGTCACGATATGGTTAAATGAGAAATTTTTGGAATTTGATTACGTGAATTTCCCTTTGGAAGTTTTGTACAAATGCCTTGTTATACACTGTTTTAGTACGTAAAATTATTCCTCATCTATGGCATAAATTGATGCATGTTAGGACCATAGTGGTCCATTTGAAAAGTTTGTTGTGTATCCCTTTTTATTGTCGTTATTAGCTTGAGTAATGACCAAACGGTTTCGAAATTGTTTTTTATGTGTGTGGCGTTTGAGACCACTTTGTGCACCTACCGAGTAAACGGTAGTGGATTTTATTCATACAACTAATTGTTATAAAGCTGTTACATTTAGAAGTTTTATAAAATTTCAAATTGGCATAGTAGTTTGAAAAACCTTGAACTCAATAGAGCTATAGATACAAACCCCCTCGTGATAGAGGTCGTGATTAAGGACTAAAGGAGTCCTCGAAGATTGAAGTGTCGGAGGACCTGACTTACGGTTAGTTTTGAATTTTGGATGTCGGTTCCATGAACTGGTTCGCGCAGAAGTAATTGAGACGTTAGTTTTATCCTTTCTCCAAGTTAATTAAGTGATGATCTTCCCGCTTCGATAATTCTTCGGGTTGAAACCTTGCACGGTTGTTTACTTATGGTTAGATTTGAATTTGTGGGTTAATGGTACAGTAGCATGCTATGTGTCTGTGGTGTACCATCTTAATGGGTATTCGTGAATAATGATGATGTTATGGTTGGCTAGTAAAGCTGTATGATTTTGGATTTTATTTCCATGAGTAGGTGTCAACTTAGATTCGAATTGCAAATCTGGAACGAAATATTTGGTGGTATGTCCATGTCGTAGATAGTTGTTTTGAGGATAGGTGTCGACCCTCGATTTGGAGGACAATGACTGTTGGGGTGCTTCAGTGCACTATCGTTGAATTTGGTGTGTCTGCAAGTTAAGTGGTAACTATAAGGATATTAGATGCTGGCAATTAGGGATCGATCATTAGTAATTCTGTAATCATCGAGCTTTTCACTGATTGACAATCGGTGCTTGAAAGCATTATGGGAATTGTGTAACCATGGGGTTTGGAGTGATCTGCTATCTGCAGATGTTATGCTTGTGTCAGCTTGGGGGAAACAAATTTATTGTGGATTGAATCAGACCAAACTAGTTGTTAAGAAATTTCGCCAAGGAAGGGACGACAAATCTTTTATGGTGTGGATTATTGGGAAATTTGGTGAGAATGTCAAGGTAGGCCTTAAGTATAATTCACTCATCGAGGAAACCTTAAATTGTCGAAATTAGAAATATCGTTTTTATAACAGTCGTGGGTGATCGACTCAGCAATTCTTTACGGATTACTTATCACTCGGGTAAAGCCAACTTGATTACTGATACTCGGAATCGAAAAGAGTATAGGCAACTGTATTTGGTTCGTTGCTACAAAGGTTGTTATAGTTTTGAAGGCAAGAAAAGGGGTGTAGCGTGGCTCGATGAGGGTCGATTGGAAGTATTTAAAGGTAAAATTCGCTTTGAGATAACCTTGGTGGAAAAGATTTGTTGAGGTCGTAAGCTACTCTTGCGGTGATATGCGCGACCTAAAGTTTGGAGACAACCGAGATTTTAATGCTAGGAAAATGATTTAATAAGGACTCGATGTTCACCCCATCATCGGTGTGATACGTCAAACCTTGGAATTGAGTTTGTGGCGTCTTGATATGAGAAAATGGCGGCAATCTTAAATGGGATGTAATTGGTTTCGTATATGAGGTAAAGTATTGTTGAGGCATCCCTTTTGGATAGAGAATCAATAGATCTCGCTAAATGCAACGTCGGGTGATTGGTCGGTGCTAGATTTCGAGGACGAAATCTCTTTTAAGGTTGGGAGGATTGTAACACCCCGAAATCTTTGGCCGAAGAGATAACGAAAACGAAAACAGTGTCTCGCGTGGATCAAACCGCACCGTGATCCGCAAGAGGCTTTGGGCTCCAGAGATCCGCACGACTCTCCGTACGAGTCTATCCACGCCAGTGCTCGCGTAGAGCCACTGTGCGCACATAAAAGGGGAGAACCGGCCTCCCACCCCATTTCACACAAAAACCCTAAACTCTTCCCATTTTCTATCCCAAACGGACCTCCATCCTCTCATATAAACCCTAGCTCATTTTTGGGTTTTTCTCCTAAAAGCCAAGTGTTTCTTCATCATCTAGCAAGGTTTGGAAGCTAGAGCTAAGGTATCTTCATCTTCTTCTTCATCAGCAAGTTTTCTTAGGTTTTCATCCAACCATTTTCATCATTTTGAAGATTGGGAGTTTGTGGTTTATTTTGGGGATCTAGAAGAGTATTGTTGATGGATTCAACTATGACAAATGTAATCTTCTCTTTTCTTCATCTATGGAAATTAGGGTTTTGGTATAAGTTGAGATCTTCATGTATAATGTTTGAGAAACGATTTTATATGGTTGAAAATGAATATTTATGGTCGGAAATTTATGGATCTAGGTTTTGGAAGTTTTGGCTTTGAGGATTTAAGTTTCTTCAAGGAAGTTCTAAGTGGGGTAAAATCTAGATTTAGCCTAAATCTAGCAAGGTGAGTTCAAGTTGATTTGTAAATGAAAGTGATTTGATGAATTATTGCATAAATGTAGATTACTTGGTCAAAATGCACTTTTAGTGTTTGTTGGAAATATGCATCATTCATGTAATGGGACGTTTTGAAAGTACAAATGTGTGAGTCCTTTTATTTTGGTAGTTCCCGACTTTGCGAACATTTTGGAAAATGTAACCTTTTTGGTTTTGGGCCGGAGGCCAATTGTGATTTGAGAGATAAAGACTTTTGGGAAAATATGTATTTTGGTTTACGTAACCATATTGGCTCACGTGTTTTAGCCAAACGTTTATTATGCCTTTGGGATGATTTATACTCAGATGAGTCTTTGTGTAACACTCGTAAATCTATGTAAGTCTGAATTCCCAAATTTATTTGATTTACGACTTTTATTCAATCGTTATGCGCCTTTACGAATCTTTGATTCCATTCAAGTTTGCATGTGAGTTGCGAGTTCGAAATCTCGGGTTTTTGGGCCTCGGTACCATGGGCGTGATTGTGTCCGACGATTGTGACCCTGTCACTATCGCCAGGGCACTATTGCGGGAGAGGGACCCCTTCGATACGTCCGGCGCGGTTGTGACCCGCGATTGTGACACGGGCACTATCGCCCCATCACTCTCGCGCCAACTGAGGAGGTCGCGGTACATCCTTGGCGAGAATGCCCCGCGATAGTGACAATGTCACTATCGCCAGGGCAAGGTCGTCGACGGGGTTTTGAGTATAAAAAGAACATCAACGATTTATTTCTTATTTATCTAATTTTTTAGAAGACCCTGCTTGTTTTTCCTCTGCAGATTTGGGTAAGTTCCATCATCCCTCATCTCTCCTCATTAACGCCTTCAACAACCTCCCTCTTAATGAATTTATGATCTTGGTTAGGTGATCATAAGTGTTCTTGGTGAGGAACCTTCATCTTCAAGATTCAAGTATCATCCTCTCCATTTCTAGGGTTTTCCAATAGAACCCACATTGTGAGTACATTCTTCATTTTTAAAACTTTATTCATATCAAAATGATGATTTTAAACTCATAATCATCTCCTTGTTCATCTACTCTTATTTAAAATAATTTTGACCTAACTTACTATTTTTGTAGATTTTTAGGGTTTCTAATGTTTTGTAAATATGATAAAGAGCTTTTATAATTGAGTTATAAAATGTTATTGGTTCTCATATTTGAGATTTGATACTTGGTTGAACTCATGTTAGTCACTTTCATAATCCTCTATATGGTGAGTTTTTACTTAGAATATATGAGTACCTTGGAATATGTAACATGTGGATATCTTGATGGTGCTAAAAATGATTTTCTTACATTTATGTAATTATAGTTTGGCACAAATGAAATTGTGACAAGCCTTAGACTATACTAGTGGATCCATAGGTATTGAGTCGGTTTATTTTTGGGATGTTTTACCCCTTGTAGCTAGTTGAGACATTGGGTCATCGGAGGCAAATTGGTACGGTTATGTGGGACCGGTTACTAGCCATGGGCCGTAAATGTAATCCTGGTGAATGAGTATGACTTGGATCCTCGGGTGCCCTCCCCCACATCTGAGTACGAGCCGCCATTGTTCGTGGTCATGGTTCCAAGTATTGAGCTCACAAATTGGAGAGTAGCTTACTTTTGTGTTCCGCCATGATCCTTGGAAATCGGGTTCCCCCGTCATCGCAAGATGTATATTGGACCGAAAGGTCACTATGTGGTTGTTAATTCATTTGCAAAATCAACTCTTTGGAAAAGATTACTTATTATTGTAAATTAATATCATTTCCCAATTTCTATATAAATTGTATGTTCTCACTAGGCTTTAAGCCTAACATTTTTTCTCAAATGATGTGTATAACAGGTACCCTTAGCGGTGGGTTGCCAAAGGTTTGAGTGATGAGCGTGGACGCTTGAGGCATTTTTGAGATGATAGATTTTGGAGTCCTTGCGTTTAGTCGACTTTATTATTTTGGAATTTTGCGTTGACAACCAATGTAATCTAGATAGGATGTATTTAGATTAGTTTGTTGTTAGTTCCCATATTCATGCGCAGGTTTTGTAAACGCTACCTTCACTTACCCTTTTTGGGTGGTTTACTCCAATTTCAAACATCATATTGCCCTTTTTTCAAAAATTTAAATTACTCTAAATTTTAGGGTGTTACAAGTTGGTATCAGAGCTCTAATTTAAGCGAATAGGCATGAATGTAAGATGTCTAGACTTAGACTGAGTAAGTTAAGTGATGACTGGTGAGTTTGGGCAGAGTTTCTAAGATAGGTCGGTCTTAGAAGTCGACGAATTTGCACTAATTGAAAATCATAACGACGGTAACGAGACTTCTTGTGTAAAATATGTTCATAATTTCACTTAGCTAATGCTATTATGAATATATTTTTATGTGAGCATGCTTGATGTACTATTGTTACGATGATTAATGAATGTATTAGTACGTTTCCTTATGTTGTATTCGTTTAACCCATTCTTACCTCCATTCTTGTGCGTATGTGGTAGATTAAGGATGGTTAGTACGCGCAGTGGACCGCGTACACGTGTGGATGGTGGAGAGGCGACCGCTTCAACGACTGATCAACCGGAGAGGGTTGAGGCCATTATGCGCCCATCTACCCAACCATTGCTAGGAGGAGGGCCTGAGATCATTCCACATGTAGACCTGGCTTCGTCCAACCCGGCTATTCGGGAGGTGACTCCCCAATCCGAGATGATGGCCAATCTAATGCTGGTGATGAATGAGGCAATTGCCAAGCAACAAGAATCTCTTCTGAAGATGCTTGAGGACCATGATGTGAGAAACCGGAGGAATGAGACGGTTGAGGAGAACATCGAGGTGATTGGATCCGGTGGTATGGGTCATGTAAATCGAACGGAAGAACTAATAACAGTTGAGGCGAGGCAAGGCAAGAGAGCTTGCACGTATAAGTCCTTACTATGTTGCAAGCCACCGGAGTTCTCCGGTTCCGAAGACCTTGTTGCTTGCATGAAGTGGATCCAGGGGATTGAGCAAGCCTTCAACTCTCTGAATGCGGGGAAGACCAAAGAGTGAAGTTTGGTTCCCAAATGCTCAGGGACACGACACTCACCTGGTGGAATGTCACCAAGTACACCCTCTCCCCTACTGTTTTGGCTCAACTGACTTGGGCCAGGTTCAAGGAGAAAATCTTGGACGAATACTGCAACGAGAGGGCCTTGGATCGCATTGAAGAAGAGTTCCGGTCTATCAGAAAGGGGAACTTGACGGTGAGGGAGTACGCCTATTGTTTCATGGAGAAGTTGGGGCTTGTGGGACATGTGGCCCCAACGGAGAAAGAAAAGATTACGGCCTATCTCAAAGGCCTACCGGCGGATATGATGCCGATGGTCCGCAACTCTAAGGCCCTAAATCTCCGCGAGACCATAGAGGAGGCGCAGATCATGGAGGATGTCTACGCTAGAGACAAGGTGGAGAAGGTTGTGGTTGTGGTAGGAGAGAAACGGAAATGGGAAAGCAATTCTGGACCTCCCAAGAGGACTCGACCTTTCGTCAGAAATCGAAATTTCGACAATCGCCAAGAAGCTAGATGGTGCCAGAAGAGCCGAAGCAAGCACCATGGCAACTGTAACACTACTCCCCACTCTTGTGCCAAGTGTGGGAAATATGATCACATCACCAGGGACTGCCTGATAAAAGGGATTATCTACTTCGAGTGCAAGGCACTGGGGCATGTAAAGAGAGATTGACCGAAGCTCAAGTCGGGTAGCGCACCAGAGAAGAGAGAGAACCCATCTAGGGTTCCAGGTCGAGCTTTCCAGATGACGGCCGATGAGGCCAAGGCATCCACTGATGTGGTATCAGGTACGTTTCTCCTAAATTTCGCACCTGCTCGTGTACTTTTCGATTCGGGTGCCAGTTTCTCTTTCTTATCTGAATTGTTTCGTCAAAAGCTTGCTATGCCCACTAATAGTCTAGAGAATGCTTTAGTGGTAGAGATAGCGAATGGTAGCCAAGTATTAATCCGCGATGTCTTGAGGAAGTGTACTCTTGGAATTGAAGGGAAGGAATTCCTGATTGATTTGATGCTGATGGTCTTTGGCGGCTTTGATGTGGTTGTCGGTATGGATTGGTTGGTAGACAATCATGCCGAAATCTTATGCTTTAATAAATTGATCCGACTTCCTACATCGGATGGTGAAATGGTGATAGTTTATGGATAAAGGAGGAAGGGCGATGTGGCGGTTATCACCATGGCTAAGGCACGAAAGTGCTTGGTGAAGGGATGTCAGTCCTTTTTGGCATACGTACGCAGGTTTCCTGACGTCTTTTTGGATGACTTGCCCGGTTTACCACCCGATCATCAAGTGGAGTTCCGGATTGACCTTATACCGGGGGCGACTCCGATTGCTCGATCCCCTTACCGGTTGGCGCTATCCTAAATGCAAGAGATGATGGGTCAGCTCCAAGAGCTTCTCGAGAAGGATTTTATAAGACCAAGCTCGTCGCCTTGGGGAGCTCCGATCCTGTTCATCAAGAAGAAGGATGGCACGATGAGGATGTGCATCAACTACTGTGAACTGAATAAGGCTACGGTGAAGAACAAGTATCCGCTTCCGAGAATCGACGACTTGTTCGATCAACTCCGAGGAGCAGGTTGCTTCTCGAAGATTGATTTGCGTTCGGGATACCACCAAGTGAAGGTGAGAGGAGAAGACGTCCCGAAGACGGCCTTTAGAACGCATTACAACCATTACGAATTTCTCGTGATGCCGTTTGGCCTAACGAACGCACCAGTGGTGTTTATGGACTTGATGAATAGAGTGTGCCGACCATTCCTCGACAAGTTAGTCATCGTATTCATTGATGACATACTTGTGTATTCCAAGAGTGAGCCGGAACACGAGCAACACCTTCATCAAGTTCTAGAGGTGTTGAGGAAAGAAAGGTTGTATGCCAAATTCTCCAAGTGCGACTTTTGGCTTGAAGAGGTTCAATTCTTGGGTCATGTTGTCACTCGAGATGGAGTGAAGGACCCCTCCAAAATTAAAGCCATGATGAATTGGGAGCCTCCCAGGAGTCCATCCGAGATCCGGAGTTTCTTGGGATTGGCGGGCTATTACCGGAGGTTTATTCAAGACTTCTTCAAAATCGCTTCTTCCTTGACGGCTTTGACTCGGAATAATGTGAAGTTTGTTTGGACCGAGGCGTAAGAGGAGGCATTCCAGACTTTACAAAAGAAGTTATGTGAGGCTCCAATCTTGTCGCTACCCGAAGGGTCAGAGGACTTCGTGGTCTATAGTGATGCTTCAAAGATGGGTTTGGCTTGCGTGTTGATGCAAAGAGGCAAAGTAATCGCCTGTGCCTCAATACAACTCAAAAGTCACGAGAAGAACTATCCTACCCATGATTTGGAGTTGGCAGCGGTGGTGTTTGCCTTGAAACTATGGCGACATTACCTTTATGGCACAAAATGTACACTCTATACAGATAATAAGAGTTTGAAATACGTTTTTGATCAAAAGGAGTTGAACATGAGGCAAAGAAGGTATCTTGAATTACTTAAATACTATGATTGCGAGTTGCTTTACCACCTCGGTAAGGCAAATGTGGTGGCCGATGCGTTGAGTCGGAAGAACTATAGCGGAAGCATACGAGCTACTCTTTCGAGAATCGAGCTACTGTCAAGCCTTATTGAGAAGATTAAGGCGTCTTAAGTAGAGGCCTTATTGGAGGAAAATCTCAAAGAGGAAGTTATGACGAAACAACGTTCGCTCTTAATGGAAGATAACCGTGGGGTGAAATTGTTCAACTGTCGTGTATGGGTGCCCAAGGTGGGAGGCAATCAAGAACTCCTCCTCAAGGATGCCCATAAGTCCAAGTATTACATTCATCCTGGGAGTACGAAGATGTACAGGGACTTGAAGCTACATTATTGGTGGTCGGTAATGAAACTTGATGTGGAGCGTTGTGTGACGTGTTTACAAGTGAAAGCCGAGCATCAACGACCATATGGGAGTCTTCAATCCTTGGAGATCCCCGAGTGGAAGTGGGAATATATTACCATGGACTTCGTGACCAAGTTGCCCAAAACTATTCGAGGTCACGATACCATTTGGGTAATATTTGATTGGTTGACCAAGAGTGCACACTTGTTTGCCATGCGCGAAACCTTACCGATGGACAAGTTAGCAAAACTCTACATCGATGAAGTGGTTTCGAGGAACGGGGTGCCCTTGTCTATTGTGTCGGATCGCGATAGTTGGTTCACTTCGAACTTTTGGGATGGTTTTCAAAAATATCTTGGAACGTGAGTAAAGTTGAGCACGACTTACTACCCACAAACCGACGGTCAAAGCGAGAGAACGATCTAAACGCTCAAAGACATGTTAAGGTCTTGCTTTATCGATTTCGGTGGTAGTTGGGACTCTCACCTACATTTGGTGGAGTTCGCTTACTAGCTACCACTCAAGTATTGGGATGGCACCGTTCGAGGCATTGTACGGGCGAAAGTGTCGAACTCCCGTGTGTTGGCTAGAGGCGGGAGAAAAGCAGTTCGTCGGACCTGAAATTGTGCAAGAAATAGCCGACAAAGTTAAAAGCATTCGAGAGCGGTTAAAAGCGGCTCACTATAGGCAAAAGAGCTATGCTAATACGAAGAGGCGTCCGATGGAGTTCCAAGTGGGGGACCGTGTGATGCTTAAGGTGTCTCCATGGAAGGGTATTATCTGGTTCGGAAAGCGCGGGAAGTTGAGTCCCCATTTCCTTGGACCCTTCACGGTACTTAAGCGTGTGGGATTTCAAGCCTACCAATTGGAACTTCCACCGGAGATGAACGGGATTCACAACACGTTCCATATTTGATATCTCCGAAAGTGTTTGGCGGAAGAAGAGAGCGTCATTCCCCTTTCTGAGATCAGGGTGGACGAGGGTAACCGGTGTGTGGAGGAACCCGATGCTATCCTAGAAAGGAAGTCCAAGAAATTGCATCACAAGGAGGTCACGATGGTCAAAGTGCAATGGAAACATCACTGTGGAGCCAATGTGACATGGGAAACCGAGGAGGATATGAAGCAGAGATATCCTCATCTCTTCGAGTAGTTGCGATTTCGGGTACGAAATCATTTCCAAGTTAGGGAGGATTGTAACACTCGTAAATCTATGTAAGTCTGAATTCCCAAATTTATCTTATTTACGACTTTTATTCAATCGTTATGCGCCTTTATGAATCTTCGGTTCCATTCAAGTTGGTATGTAAGTCGCCGGTTCGAAATCTCAGGTTTTCGGGCCTCGTTACCATGGGCGCGATTGTGCCCGACGATTGTGACTCTGTCCCTATCTCCAGGGCACTGTCGCGGGAGAGGGACCCCCTTTGGTACGTTCGGCGCGGTTGTAACCCGCGATTGTGACACAGGCACTATCGCCCTGTCACTCTCGCGCCAACTGAGGAGGTCGCGATACATCCTTGGCAAGAATGCCCCACGATAGTGACAATGTCACTATCGCCAGGGTAAGGTCGCCGACGGGGTTTTGAGTATAAAAAGAACATCAACGATTTATTTCTCATTTATCTAATTTTTGAAAAGAACCTGTTGGTTTTTCCTCTGCGGATTTGGGTAAGTTCCATCATCCCTCATCTATCCTCATTAACTCCTTCAACAACCTCCCTCTTTATGCATTTATGATTTTGGTTAGGTGATCATAAGTGTTCTTGGTGAGAAACCTTCATCTTCAAGATTCAAGTATCATCCTCTCCATTTCTAGGGTTTTCCAATAGAACCCACATTATGAGTACATTCTTCATTTTTAAAACTTTGTACATATCAAAATGATGATTTTAAACTCATAATCATCTCTTTGTTCATCTACTCTTATTT
The DNA here is from genome assembly GCA_954870635.1 of Arctium minus. NCBI lineage: Eukaryota > Viridiplantae > Streptophyta > Magnoliopsida > Asterales > Asteraceae > Arctium > Arctium minus. The sequence goes on along the minus strand of OX941084.1, from coordinate 117,698,921 downwards.
AAAATAATTTTGACCTAACTTACTATTTTTGTAGATTTTTAGGGTTTCTAATATTTTGTAAATATGATAAAAAGCTTTTATAATTGAGTTATAAAATGTTATTGGTTCTCATATTTGAGATTTGATACTTGGTTGAACTCATGTTAGTCACTTTCATAATCCTCTATATGGTGAGTTTTTACTTAGAATATATGAGTACCTTGGAATATGTAACATGTGGATATCTTGATGGTGCTAAAAATGATTTTCTTACATTTATGTAATTATAGTTTGGCACAAATGAAATTGTGACAAGCCTTAGACTATACTAGTGGATCCATAGGTATTGAGTCGGTTTATTTTTGGGATGTTTTACCCCTTGTAGCTAGTTGAGACATTGGGTCCTCGGAGGCAAATTGGTACGGTTATGTGGGACCGGTTACTAGCCATGAGCCGTAAATGTAATCCTAGTGAATGAGTATGACTTGGATCATCGGGTGCCCTCCCCCACATCTGAGTACGAGCCGACATTGTTCGTGGTCATGGTTCCAAGTATTGACCTCACAAATTGGAGAGTGGCTTACTTTTGTGTTCTGCCACGATCCTTGGAAATCGGGTTTCCCCCGTAATCGCAAGATGTATATTGGACCGAAAGGTCACTATGTGGCTGTTAATTCATTTGTAAAATCAACTCTTTGGAAAAGATTACTTATTATTGTAAATTAATATCATTTTCCAATTTTTAAATAAACTGTATGTTCTCACTAGGCTCTAAGCCTAACACTTTTTCTCAAATGATGTGTATAACAGGTACCCTTAGCGGTGGGTTGCCAAATGTTTGAGTGATGAGCGTGGACGCTTGAGCAGTGGCGTAGCTAGTAGGGGGGCTGGTTGGTGCCAAGCCCCCCCTAATAACCAAAACACTTTAATAGATATAGGAGGAATGTTTAATAAAAAGATTGAATTCGCTGATTGGTTAAATGTAATTTAATAAGTTATGCATGTGATATGGTGACTCATGATCAAATCCTTTTAGCCACTTCTTGGTTTTCCTTTTTTTTTATTTAATTGATAATCTTTTTATTTAAAAGTTTTAATTTTTTTGTTTTTATTATCAAAAACATTTATATTATATTTACATTTTATAAAAACATTCTTATATCTATGTTTTTATTACCAAAAGAATTCTAATTGTATTTACATTTATTACAAATGTTTTAAGAAAACATTATTTATCGAAAATCAAAATAAACTAATTATATATTAAACACTATACAAGGTTCAAAAATATATAATTTAAAAAATTTATACTGTTATTTTTGGATCGTAGATTACTAGATTTCCATGATGTCGTTTTCATCAAGGAGTTATAAAATTTATTCCTCACTTATGTATATGGTACAATATTGATATTTATATTGATATTATTTATGTTATAGTTATAAATTAGTAAAAATAATGGTTAGTTTGATGATAAAAATATAATTTAAGCTTCGATTAAAATTATAAGATAATTTTTTTTATCTCACTTTTTACGGGTTTTTTTTGTCTTCTTATCTACACACTTATCATACGTCAAAGTTAATCTCAAAATCTCATAAGATTTGTGACAACAAACATTAATCACACATCTTACGTTTATATTTTGCTTGAATGCCTTAACTTGACAAGTTAAATTCATTTCATTTGTAATTTTTGAACCCCCCAAAGTAGAATCCTGCCTCCGCCCCTGCGCTTGAGGCAATGTTGAGATGATAGATTTTGGAGTCCTTGCGTTTAGTCGACTTTATTATTTTGGAATTTTGGGTTGACAACCAATGTAATCTAAATAGGATGTATTTAGATTAGTTTGTTATTAGTTCCCATATTCATGCGCATGTTTTGTAAACGCTACCTTCACTTACCCTTTTTGGGTGGTTTACTCCAATTTCAAACGTCATATTGTCGTTTTTTCAAAATTTTAAATTACTCTAAATTTTAGGGTGTTACACTTTGGGTTATTCGTTTAGTTTTTAGTAGCTCGTTAAGGAGCTTTTAACGTATGGTGTACTTAGATGCATCTTATTTGAGAGTTACATGTTTTGAATGCGTTAGTTCATTCGTTGGAGTCATGTAACGTTTTAGACTGTAATGCATTGGTTCCATAGGCATATGAGTCAGTCAATTGGTTTAATTGGGAACTTTATCCCTGTTTGGGACTGCAAATATTTATGGTTAGCAAAGGGTTCGAGGTATAGATCATGGGTGGTTGAACTCGATGCCCGTGTAATCCAGTCTGGTTATTCATCGTGGAATTTTAGTGTCCACATTTGAAGTCTAGTGAGTGGTCCCTTAAGTCATGTTTTTATGTAAGCTTGCGGTGGTGCTCTGCAGAGCCGTATACGGAACTAAGTCTTGCGGTGGTGCCCATGGTGAGCCAGATACGGGGACTTGTGGCTTTTGTGGTGACACTCATCTAGAGGTCGAGTAGACACTAGGGTCATTTGGGTATCTTGCGGTGGTTGCTCAGTAGGGATCCGTATACGGGGACCCATGACTGTATGTGAAGCTCGAGAACATCGATAAGTGGCTTAACTTTATGTGCCCGCCACATTTGATGGAATCCGGGTCTCCCCCGTCACCGAAAGGTGTTGTTTTGGGTATTGAGTTTTAGTATCCATATTTTCGGTGACGTTTTGTATATATGGATCTTTATCCATGGTTTATGGGTTGAGTATTATGTCCCACCCGTGTTTTTTGGGTGTTTCGGAATATAAAGTTTTATCCGTCTTTCATAAATTGGGAGTTCGATTTCTATTCTCATTTTGAGTGAGTTTTGGGTTGAATTTAATTTACGAAAGAACGGTTTATATTGGAATCTTAGTCCTTAAAATAGTTTGGATTGGAAAACGTTATATTGGTGTTTCCTTCGCCTAAAATGCATATTATTGGAAAACAAGTCGTTTTCATATTTGAAGCATATCATTATGAAAGATTATGATTTAAATTGCATTCCTTCTTTTCAACAATATTTTTATTCATGTTGAAAACTCTTGAACTCACTAGGCGTTAGTCTAACCTTTTTATTTGTCGGTATGTGCAACAGGCTCCGGTTGGGAATAGTCCTAGAGACACTGTGAAGAGAGGAGTACTAGTTGCGTGCTCGAGGAGTGATTAACTTGTTGAAGTCTTCCACATTTATTTTGGGAAGAGCAACTTGTGTTTGGGGTTAAGTAACACTCGACTGCGGTTTAGTCCTTGTATATTATTGGAGTTCATATTTGTTGATGTGAGTTATAGAATTTTAACTTGAGGTATACTGAGTTTTGAATTGTAGGAGGAAATTTCGTTCCTTATATTGATGTTATATCGAAATTTTTAATTAATTGCTCTTACCAAATTTGAGGGTCTAACATGAAGATGCTCCCATCCAAAACTTCAGGATCTTCTAATCTCTTAGATGTTTCACGCTTGGTAAAAGTACAAGAGAAAATGAAAAGTAGTGTGACAATATTATTTTTTAAGAAAAACTTGTCATTAGCCCTCTATTGGATGTCCATTTCAACCTAATTTGCCATTTTTGTATTGATATGTTCTTACACTTGTATGTCTATATCTGTAATAAATTTTTGACCCTGGTGTTAGCTAGTATGTCTAAGCCAATAAAATGAAAGAATAACCGGATGGTAGGATTTATGCATTATTGTGGATATTGGTTGCAAAGTCCCTGGCCTGAGAAAATGAGAATGGGAACTCATGATCTTACCTCCAGTTTTTTAAATTGTTACTGGTCTACAAGTGTTTCAGTTGCAACATTAGTGACTTCACTGTTAACAAAATGTCAAAGTTGAAAGAAAATGAAAATCTGATTATTAGCCAGCAGAGTGATAAAAACGATATGGTAGAATGTTATATCCATGTTCTTGAGCCTTTGGTTTCTTTGTGTAAAAATTCTAGATAGTAATTTTGCAAGATTTAGTTTTTCTTTGACACTCAAATGTCTCTATGATTGCTGAATTTGTACAAGTAAAAGTTATAGTTGATTCATGAATCAATGTGTGTAAGAAATATTTGACTGCAACTTTTAACTTGACTGCAATTTTTGGTTCTCTTTGTCTTTTATGCTATCGATTTGCTGTAACCTGTTTTGTAGTATGTTTACAAGAAATATTTTCATATTCTGAACCAATGTTAAACTTCTTTATGAACTATTTAGGATAAGGGTATAACAATGTAAATCATGATCCTCATATTGGCATGTGCATCTTCATTTGATCACATGAATTTAAGGTTCCAAGGTGTGTGTCCCTCTTAGGATACGAAGGCACAAACTACAACCATTCCTTTTTAGCATTCTAATTAAGCAACATCATCACCAATTATTTAGCATCTTCAATATGAAATATGTTACTATTTCACCTAAACATGTTGATGAGAAAATTCAGCTAAATGGTTGTTGGTTTACCTTGTGATTAGTAATTATTACACTTTCTAGGCTAAACATGATTTTAAGCTACAATCCACCAATTGTCTTGCTATAATTATTACTCTATATATGAGCACCGGAACTCTAACAAACCTTTCAACCTTATACCCTTCCCTGACATGATAGGTTGCAAGACTTTTGCATTTTGGCTTCAAGTTTCATCTTGCTTGCTATTATTACTCAGTTGAAGGTAATTTCTTCCATTTATAATCAGTTTTATGCCATTACTTGCCTCTATAGATGCTTTAGCTAATTACTTTGCTTCTAATAATCCAATATGCATACCATTTATTGATGATGAGTACCTTCTTCTTCTTATAAAATGACAACAAATACTTGCACAAATTGATGCGTTGTAAGCCAAAAACCCCTAGAACTATTTTATAGAATTCTTGAATGGAATATTATAGCAAAAGGTAAAAAGAAGAAAACAACTTTTGAAAAATTTGACAAAAAATAAAGATTATAAACACAACAAAAATTTACACTTTAACCCTTCAAGAACTTCTTGTATTGCTTCGCTACCCTCTGAAAATATCATAAATCGACACACACTCCATAAGAATATAAAACCTGCAAAAACGAGAACAGTTGATGAGCATAAAGATGTAGAAGCCTTGCACGATCAAGTAAATCATGATGATGGAAGAATATAATATTAACACCAACTCTCAAGTATGACATGACAACTAGGCAACATGTTAGTGATTTTTAAACCAAAATATTAATGAATGAAATATCATCCTTTTTTCTAACCACAAGGGTTATGGCGTACTGGTTAAGGTCCTAAGGGACGTGATGGAATATCCCATCTGTGTCCAGGGTTCGAATCTAGGCGTACACAACAATTGTGACCACTGAGGTTTAATCAAGGTTGATGTCTTATAGTCATAATTTGCCAAAGGATTAGTCTAGGCATAGCATAGGACACCCTTCCCAAAAAAACATTATCCTTTTTTCAATATTTCCTAACAGCAACAAAAGCACTTTCGACTATTGATAGGCTTTAGCTCAACAAATTCAAATTCATAAAAGAACACAAACATATTATAAATAACTTGATCCAAGATATTGTATAATCATATGACAATTTATCAATAAATCCTTCATACAATTAAAGAAATTCCAGAATTTTATGATACATTTATCAACAAATCTCAAGGCAAGTCGACAATAGTCATTTTAACTACATTGATGAACCGTTGATCAAATATGCACCAAACCTTCATACCGCTTTTACAGGTCTCACAAGAAAGTGGTTGGTCTCACTAGGCTTAGGATTTGGAGATTTTTAATCAACTTATAGAATGAAAAAACATGAAGCATATTGTAAGTCAAAGATTATTACCTTCAACCCACTGAAGAGTGGGTTACAAAAAACTCAACCCGGTAAATAGAAAGAGAAAAACACACATAAAAACACTTAAACCTCTCTAACTAACATGTTTTGTGATGTAATCATCCAAAGCGTTATTAACACGGAACATTGTCTTAGAAAATGGATTCACCTTGCTCTGCGGAAAATTTTTCATCACTCCAACCAGTTTACGTTTGGGGGAATTTGACGGCAGTTCGAGCGGATTTTGTCTAGAAAGACGACAGAGAAGAAAGATTACTTCTTATTTTAATTGATTAAAACGTAAGTTTAAATATTATTATTAAATTCTTCACATGTTTTAACCGTAAAAATCGTTATTATAGCTTTATTTGATAAATATTATCTATATTACATATAGAGACAAAATGGCAGCAATTATGCCAGGACATTTAATTCAAGTATATCGAACAATGGATTTGGTGGGATGTGTATTCCGTTTGGATCACTTCAAACTTGAAGGCATGTGTTTCGACTACCCGAAGTATGAGAACTACACTTTCTTGCGTGACGAATGGGTAATCTATATAAATAGGAGAACGAGGTTTACCCCATTGATGAATGATACTCCAAATGGTTTCCTCTTTTTTCATTTGTGCCTACGATTAGAACCCTTGCAAGGGATAGGATTACGCGAACAATTCTAATTGGTAAATCTAAATTATCTATTACATCTATATTTTTATCTTATTTTTCTTTTAGTAATTAAAACCACATTTTTTGAGAAATCAACATGTTGTTGGAAAATTTTTTGTGAGTCGTCGGATCATGAGTGCGTTTGAAGTGTTGCTACAAGATAAGACATAAGTATGTTCATTTTTTAAAATTTACATATTAACAAATTATAACAATTTTTATAACATTTAAACCGTAAACAAGACGTACGAAATCAAGTTGAGATTAAAGAATCTGTAATTTATGTGACTCGGGTTAAACTCATTCACCAAACTGAAAGCATGTTATTTGATAAAAAAATTATTAATGTTTTTATAGAATTATAATCTTATCAAGTAAATTAGTCCACTATTTTTGAGTCATAATTAAATGTTTATTACATTTATTTTCAGGTAATTTTTTGTGTTTTACGGAGGTAACAAAGATCGTGTTTCAACCACGTATGCCGGAAGAGAAGAAGAATAATCTTATGCATATATAAAAACACCCGACCAAACAACATTTAGTCGACACTATTATGTTTTTTTGTTGTTGTTGTGTACAGATTTTAGGGTTACTTTCTAAATGTCGTGACTATGTTTTTTTCTTTATATATTTCTTAAACTTTGATAATATCTATTTTTCAATTTTACATTTTTTTACCTTTTGAATGAATGAATAATGCTTGTTTAAACTATTAGTAATTTCCAACAACCAAGATATGTGAAATCATTGAGTATTGTATATTAATAACCCTGCTTACACCTAAAGGGGATGGATGTAACTTTTTAGTTTCAAAATGTTGTCATTACATCTTTTCATTTATATATTTCTTAAACTTAGATAATATCTATCTTTGAAGTTTACATTTTATTTTTTGTCTTTTGAACAATATTGTTTCTTTAAACTATCATTAATTTTGAACAACCACTCGATGTGAAACCACTGAATGTTGTATGTTCAAACCCTTTTCTTAGACCTGTAATCATGCAATCATCAAGCTACAAATACATCATTAGATTAGGCGAATTAAATTAAATTAATAAAAACATTTTGACCAATTACAAGGTAGATGTGTTAATCGATGATATATCGTGGAAAAAATTTCTTCTCAACAAATTAATAAAATGACGACAAGATCAAGTTCACCATCTTGGTAGCACATGGTCAGTTAAACTTAAAGTGATTCCATTACCAAGGTGACCTTGATATGAGCAATTACAAGCCAACTTTCACACCAATAAACAAAAATAATTAGCCACTTCAAGCATATGAAGTGATTTGCAAAAATGATCTAATTCTAACGCACGACGAAACCAAGGAAATACAAATCTTACATCCATAAAATTTTAACACAAAAATTCTTATATCTTTTTCTAAGTTAGAGATTTAATATTAATTGTTTGCATATTATTAGATGCATAATACCCATTCATTAATTTGTTCAGTGTTCACGCTTGTTAACACAAGTATCAAGTGACAGACTAGGTCATTAAATAGCAACTGCATGAATGTAAGACAAATATACTAAAAACACTACACATATAAGAGATCAACTGCTTCTCTATTTAGCATGTATTTACGATCTCTAAACAAATATGTGCTTAGGAATTCAGTCACTATATATGCAATGTCTTATATGTAAAAGTCTCAAACTTTTGACCAATTTAAAATAAATGAGTAATTACAAATGTTATTTAGACAAAAAAAAAACGTAAGGTTGTTTCAAAAATAGAACAAACATTCGGGGAGAAATGGTAAAAGTCAACAAACACCACAAAACCATTCCATCATTGTATCAAAGAACTACCCATGATGCAATAGAGAATACTTTATAACTGAGATTCTTACCAATATTGTCATTAATCATTAATGGCGATAAGTTTTTTTTTTTTGTCATCGTATGTTTTTAAAGTTCTATTTTAAGTTCTATCATACAATGTTCTCTTTTTTGTTTCATTTACCTAATTGCTTAGTCATAAAGTTTGCTGATTAGTTGTTGTTGATAACTTTATCCATAGTAACTAAGAGGGTAGAACATTATGCATCAGTTTATAAGTGCAAAAAGGATACCCATGAAGGTAGTATGATCCATTGCTATTCTATGTTATTTCTTATATAGTATAGTGTATCTATATTACATAGATACATACAACATGCAATGACATTATATATAATAGAAACTTCTGTAAAGTTATAATGAATATCATATATCTTAGTCTATCGGTGATTAAGAGAAAGTTAATTTTGCATTATATATTATTGTTGCAGAACAAAATCAACTTACAATACACGACCTAATACTCGACAGAAAATGACAAAAGGTGGCAACAATGATGTCTCCCAACTTGATGTGATTTACAAAAAAGTATGTAGACCATTTATATAATAAATAGAAAACATTAAAATATTTTTTATGATTTAATCATTCATAATGTATATGCCATTACAATTATTGTTGTAGAAAAACAAAAAGCATATGACAGAGAATATTATGCATAGAACAAGAAGAAGATAAAAATGAGAAGAATAGCTAATGACGAAGGAAGTAGTCGATCTACACCACTCATAAGAAATACCCTTGGAGACGACTCAGATGAATATTGAACCTTCAGAAAGGGTGCCATTAGGTAAATTCCTAAATCAAAGAATAATTACTTTATCAAATTATGTCTGAAGGATAGTCAAACAAATTAAATGACCTTATGTGCATAGAATATAACAAGCATGTGTGATATTGTACCAAGAAACAACTGTGATATCGCAACATCTCATCATCAAGTTCTTAATGAATTGGATATCGAGGGAACACTGTAACTGTAGTAACCATTGCTTAACAACGGAGAATTGTTAATAGAAATTATTATCAATGAAACAAGGAAATGAACAATAGCACAACAAGTGTTAGCACACAAGGAAGCTCTCAACCCTTTACAACTACCATTCATACCACGTAAATTCAAAATGTCGATTGTCGAAAAAGAACGCCACAAACATCTTCGACCTTGACCCACGAAAACTTCAACCGTTAGAACAATACTTTATAATACTATTTTCAAATATTTTGTAAACGTGTTTATTATTAACAATTTTGGCATTTACATTTGTAGATGTCGGGCCTTCTACTCAGGTTAATATCGTATCATCAATCAATGATGACATCGTTCTCCATGACCAATACGATTTTGTTTTTTATGGTATCCATACAGAACATCGTGTCTTACTGGAACATAACGCATGTGTTTATTGTGGAGCAAAACGGGTTAAGATTCGAATCACGTGGCTTTTGTTGCATGAGTGGGAAGATAATGTTAGCGTACTCACCTATTCATGAAGACTTATACGAACTCTTTGCATCCCAATCTGAATTGAGAAAAATCTTCAGGCATAACATACGTGCATAAAACACGAACTTTTTCTTCACATCAATGGGTGTGACATTGGATAGTTCAATGACCAATATGATATCAGGAGTATATATTCTCAATACACACAATATATCATAAAATTGATCAATTGGTTTCATAGGATGGAAAACCTAGACACCTACAATTATATTTTTATGATGATCAATCAAAGTTCATACATAGACTCTAATGGCCAAATCTTGATAGAAACATTGTTGAAATATTGGCACGTGTTCTTGCTACAAACCCGTATGCGATAACATTTTGAAGCCTTGTTGAGCTAAGACCTCTCGACAATTATAGAGTCACTTTGAACGCATTAGTCAAACTAGACCAGAGGGTATACAACCGACCAACCACATATGAGGTTTGATTAAAAAAATGTATCCTCTGTGTAATACACACACATATTATATACCATACTCAATTATACCATTCTACAGGTTGCTGGAATTTGGGTTGAAGACAATGACAACATCACTGCAAAAGTATTACTGTGTAACGGAGATCTGGCTACAGTCAAACAATCCAACAATCCAACCTTACTTCGCTTGTTACGATCCTTTGGGTTATCCATTGTTCTTTCCCAATGGTGAGCCTCGATGACATCACGAAATACCAAGACATAGAGTGTTTATTAGTGAAACTAAGGCAGAAGAAAACATCAAGAAAGATGAAGAAGGTATGTATGCTAGATATCTTTAATTTTTATCATTATCATAAAGGTAGAAAATATTACATTAAGTGAACATATCATTACTTTATAATTTTCCAATATCAAAACTATGCAGAGGCCGACGGGCAAACATGTAGGAATAATGTAACCATGCGAGAATACTATTGCTACAAGTTCCAACGACAATGTGCTTATATTAAGTGGGATATTATTCCAATAATTCGTAGTAGATATGTATATCAAGATTGATACTGCACGATTAGATTTTATTGAAAGAAACCAAACGAGGATAAGATCAAATTTATACCAAGGTGTTGTGGATTACGTCAACACAGGTGAGGTTCAACCATGTAGAATTGGGCACCAACCTATAACTTTCATCGAAGGCCCATGTGACATATGTCGACGATTTTTAGATGCCATGACTTTGGTTCAAGATGATGAGAAACCTGATATGTTTCTTATGATGACGTGCAATCCAAAGTGGCCTGAAATCCTTACTAAGTTATTGCCTATTCAGACCGAGCAAGATCAGCCGAATCTTCTTGCCAGAGTGTTTCATGCCAAATTAGAGGATCTGAAGAAACAACTTTTCAAGAAACACATTCTAGGCATCGTTGAGGCATATGTTTATGTTGTGGAGTTCCAAAAACGTAGATTGCCACATGCCTATTTTCTCTTAATAATGGCACATGGACATAAAATGACCAATGACAAATCATCTCGAACTACACCGCTTGGTCGTCAAACACATGATGCACGACCCTTGTGGTCATTTATGATGGTCCAGTCCTTGTATGGAGGGTGAGTCAAGAAAATGTCGTTTCAGATACCCTAGGAAATTCAACGACAGCATGGCATATACAGTTGACTCTTACCCCTTGTATCGTAGGAGAAATAACATAATGCAAGTAGATGTACGAGCAAACACCCTTGATAATCTATGGGTGGCCCCATATAATCCAAAACTCCTAATGATGTTCAATAGTCACATCAATGTTGAGGCTTGTTCCAGTATAATATCTTTTAAATATATATATATATATATATATATATATATATATATATTCAAGTATTGTTGGGAACTGAAAAATTCATTAAGTATGGTTAATGCTGCTAGTTCAGAATTACTACTGCTAGAAGACTCCAAAGTTAATACTGCTGAGTATTACTACTGCTAGTAGAATTAATACTGCTAGTAGAATTAATACTGCTAGTCAAAGTTAGTGCTGCTTGAACAAAGTTAGTACTGCTTAGCTAGTTAGTACTGCTAGTGGTTAGTGCTGCTTAGTAGTTAATGCTGCCAAGACTTAATGCTGCTTATAAGGTAATGTGAAGATAATGATGAAGAGATCGTGGGTAAAGATAAACAAGGATATTCTGAAGATATTCATGGAAGATATACTGAAGATTTTTTATTTATTTGTAATTATCTTTTTGTTCAGTATATGTATAGTTTTGATAGATTTAGAGAAAAACAGATTTATCATTCTAAGTTTTTGTTTTAGAGAGAATCAACCTCAAGGCATAGATCCTAATTCTAGAGAAGTAGAATTCGTCTTGAAAGAGCTTGTTCTTCAAGATTGAGGTTGAGTGTGTAATCTTGTGATTTTAATACAAGTTTGCAAAGTGTTTATTATATACTGTTTGTTTACTGTTCCATTGAATATCAAAGTGTTATTCCGCAACTTCTTTGATATTGTTTCTGAGACTTTATTCTTGTTGAAAATTCGATCCTGACAAGTGGTATCAGAGCCTGTTCTCTCAGAAACATCTATTCATTCATCATGGAAAACTTTGCAGAATCAAACAGTACTCTGGTCTCAAAGGTACCAATGCTCAGACCCAATGAATTCGATATGTGGAAGATCAGAATCAAGCAGTACATACTCCTCACTGACTATTCTATGTGGGATATCATAGAGAATGGTCCTTCTGAAGCAGGTAAGATTGGTGCAGATGGAAAGAGAACTCCACCAAAAACTGATGCAGAAAGAAAGGCTAGACAGACAGAGATGAAAGCCTTGAGCACTTTGCTCTTGGCTATCCCCAATGAATATCAACATCAGTTTTGTAACTGCACTGATGCAGAGATGCTCTGGAATGCTCTAGAGAAGAGATTCTCAGGTACCAAAAGTACCAAGAGAAATCAGAAAGCCATTATGAAGCAACAATATGAGAACTTTATGTCAACCAAGAATGAGTCCATGACTCAAACTTTTGACAGGTTCAACAAGCTTATTGGTGAACTTGCTACAGTGGGAGTACAAATTGATCAAGATGATCTGAACAGAAAGTTTCTAAGGTCCCTGAGTGATGAATGGACCATGTATACTGTGTCTTTCAGACAGAATGATCAACTGGAAGAAAAGGAACTTGATGATCTATATAATGATCTAAGAGTTTTTGAATCTGAGGTAGAGGCTAAGAAGAGGCCTTCTGGATATGTTCACAATGCTGCACTCTTTTCAGCATCAACTGATTCTACTTCCAACTCTGAATCAGTTAGTGCTTCCAATGGAGCAACTCAAGAGAAAGGCACTGAAACTGTATTTAAAGCCTTTCTAGCAAGTCATGGAAACTCTTCTCTCATTAATGATGACTTGGAACAACTCCATCCAGATGATCTTGAAGAGATGGACATTAAATGGCAGATGGCCATACTCTCTATGAGAGTCAAGAAGTTCATCAAAAGAACTGGAAGGAACAACTTCTCACAAAGAAGAGAAGATGGAGCAGGTTTTGACAAGTCAAAGGTGGAATGCTATAAATGCCATCAGAAGGGACACTTTGCTAAAGAATGCAGAAGTGGAATGCCTCAAAACAATAACCATCAACAAGCTCAATCTGGAAGCTTCAATAATAACAGAAACTCTGCACAAGCCCTTGTCTCTCAACAAGGCATGGGGTTTGATTGGAGTGATCAAGCTGAAGAGGCCATCCAGAACCAAGCTCTAATGGCAGAGGTGTCTGATCTCCCAACAGAGGTAACTTCCAATCTTTGTTCTCAAAATTGCATTAACACTGTTAAGAGGTATAGGGATCACAATCAGAACATGAGTGATAACCTTAAGAGAATGGAAAAGGACATAAAAGATTATGTCAGGATAGTTGAGAGATTTGAAGAGCAGATTAAGGGTTTTCAAGCCAATGAGCTTCAACACTCTTATGACACAAACTACTGGAAGTGGGAGAAGAATGACTTAGAACTTCAACTGACCAGATCCAAAGAAGAGAGTGAAAAGCTAAGAGTAAAACTAGCTAAAGTCAAGCTAGATGTAGAAAAGTTTTCCAATGCCTCTAAAGCTATGGATTCTTTACTACAATCTCAGATTCATGATAAACTGAGAAGAGGAATAGGGTACAATACCACACCACCACCCTATAACAACAACTACATCCCTCCTAGTTCAGATTTGTTAGAAACTAAGGATAGGAAGGACCTACCTAAGGGAGCCTCTGAGATAGATCCCTTAGATGAAGTAGTTGTTAAGGATAAAACTGAGAAAGAAGCTGTCAAGGATAAAGACAACACTGTGAGTGGTGAGATTCCTATAGAAAACCACATAATCACCAATGAGGGATGTGGAAAGTGTCAGGATCGAATTCTCAACAAGAATTAATTCTCAGAAACAATATCAAAGAAGTTTGCGGAATAACACTTTGATATTCAATGAAAAAATAAATCAATACAGAAAATATGAATAACAAACTGTAAGCTTGTATTGAATGCTTTGAAGTTACAAGATTACTCACTCAACCTCAATATTGATGAACAGGCTCACCAATACGAATTCTACTTCTCTAGAATTAGGATCTATGCCTTGAGGTTGTTTTTCTCTCTAAAAGAATGAAAACTAAAAATTATCTAACTATTCTAAACAATACAATATATATACTGAATACAAAGATAATTACAATAAATAAAATATCTTCAGTATATCTTCTATGTATATCTCTAAGCTTCCATGTATATCCTTTCATACGAATCTTCATCATATAAGCAGTATTAATCTTCAGCAACATTAACTTCCTTCTAGCAGCATTAACTACTAAGCAGTACTAACCACTAGCAGTACTAACTAGCTAAGCAGTACTAACTTTGTTCAAGCAGCACTAACTTTGACTAGCAGTATTAACTACTAGCAGTATTAACTACTAGCAGTAGTAACACTCAGCAGTATTAACCTTTAAGTCTTCTAGCAGTATTAACTCTGAACCAGCAACATTAACTTTGTTCCAGCAACATTAACTACAACTGGCAACATTAACCACAGAAGTAGTAACCTCAGAAGTATTAACCAAGTTCTTTTAGCAGCATTAACTTCAGAAGTAGTAACCATGTTGAACTAGAAGTAGTAACCATGTTGAACTAGAAGTAGTAACCATGTTGAACTAGAAGTAGTAACCATCCTTGGCATATTTCAGACCCAACAATCTCCCCCTAACTTAACTTTTCAAAACTGAGAAGTTAAGTTCTTCAGTATAGGTTCTTTATGATAATTTCAAAACTTTCTGCAATTACTAGTTCTTCTTGATTCAGTTTCTGCTGTTATCTTCTTTTCTGTTTCTGTTGTAGTTACTGCTTTGTTTCAGCTTCTTCACTTATCTCCCCCTCAAAATAAGATTTCATATCAACTTGATTCTCCTTCTCAATTCTTCTCAAGTTCAGATGTTTAAGTCTCCCCCTTTTTGAAATAATCATGATCTTTTCATCTCTTTTATCTCCATAATTTGATTGTGAACTTTCAGACTAATTGTACCAAGTGTATCCATCAATTCTTTGTAGTTAAACTGTCCTCACCTCCTTTAGATGTGTTTACCACCTTTGAAGGATCCTTGGATCTTTTAGTAGAGATCTTCTGCCTAGCAGAAGCACCTTCTACTCCCTTGGTTTCTTGGCACCTGGGACCTTTAGATAATTACTCATCTAAAGTTGCCATGGGGAAGGTCTTAGATATGTTCACACTGTCCTGTCCTGCACTTTGTGCAAAGTCAGTAGTGTGAGCCTTACAACCCATATGCTCTTGCATCTCCTTATTGAGCACCTTCTTGAGGTTGGGAGACACCTCTATGGTTTCCCTTTGGATATTCTCTGATGAAAAATGCTCCATCAGAGGGCTTGTAGGTTTTGAGGTTGAGGATACAAGAAGGGAAGGAACCTTCTGTATCTTTTCCTTATATAGTATGGTAATTGGGAATGTTGGTTTGACAAAAGAAATCTGAAGATTTGTGCTTTGTAGTGGAAGGTATGGATAGGTCATCAGTGGGTTGGTCTAATGAGGGATTTGACCCTGATGCCTTACCTTCTTGATTGTGGGACACCACCATCATTGTTGAGAACAATGGGGTGTCAACTCCTTCAGAGTCCCTAGCAGATCTTCTCATGTTTGAGAAAACCTTGCCTTTAGGGGGTTTAGGTACATATACCTCATCAAAGTGAGGTATGTCCGTCAATTCATTATTAAGTACTTCTTGTACAAACCTTGGATACAGATAAAAACTTTTTGATTGATATCCAGGTTTGACATTAAATCATTGAAGATCATTTTTAGGTATAGAAAACTTACATTAGCAGTAGTAACACTTATCAGCAGCATTAACACAAACTGGCAGTAGTAACACATACCAGCAGCATTAACACAGTCTGACAGTATTCACTGAACTAGAAGTACTAACTACCTTTCAGTATTAGCAACCTTTTTCACTTTTCTTACCTTCTGCTGGATCAAAAGTAACATGTCCTCCATCAAATCTTTTGAAGAATTTGAAGACAATCCATGTTCCTTGTTATGTGCCAAGAGCAACCATTATCTTCATTCCAAATGCTCTTCCTCTTGATCTTTTGATTGCCCTGCACACTTGATAAATCAGTTAGTCTTTGATGGAACCCAAGCCAAAGTGGTCTTGGGTTGACCTTTCTCATTAATATAATCTGTCAGTTTGGTCTGAATGAGTTGTTTAGGAATCTCATGACTTGAGTACTTTGTCAAGATTATAGGCTTGGCTGCATTACTACTAGAAGCAGCACTAGCCTTGTTAGCAGTACTAACTTGGTTAGCAGTACTAATCAAGTTAGCAGCACTATTCTTGTTAGCAATACTATCTGGGATAGCAGTACTAACAGGTTTCTTTGCAATTGGAACCCAAACTTGAGCAAAGTTGTTTGCTTTCTTTGTCTTTAAGTTACTCCTTTGTTTATTTGAAGTATTTTTCTTAGTTTTAGCAAACTTGTTTTGAACATGAGACTTTTTAGGTGCTCTGTTCTCAGCCATTTGATTCCTTCCTTGCTTCCTATAACCAAAGGAGTTTTGAGTTTGTCTTTGAAAATTTACTCTTTGGTTTATAGGATTGAAATAACAGTATTTGGCAACATGATTAAGCTTTCCACAAATAAAACAAGGTTTTGGTCTATTGATTTTACTTAGATCAACCCCTTGTTTTTTGTGCCCACTGATTATTCCAATTTCTCTGATTTCCCCTCCTTTTATCATGTTTTTGGGGCTCAGATTTATTGCAAGTACACTGTTTGCAAGGGACAGGATTCACAACTGTTGTCTGTTTGTAGTGGACCTTACCAGACTTTCCCTCTGTCTTTTCTATGTCCTTAGATTTGACCCAAGTCTTTCCACATCCCTCATTGGTGATAATGTGATTTTCTAGGGGAATCTCACCACTCACAGTGTTCTTCTTACTCTTATTATTAGAGTACTCTCCTTCAGAGTCTGTTTCAACCACCACTTTGTCTAATGGATCTACCTTAGTGGCTTCATCAGACAATTCCTTCCTATTCTTGGTCTCTAGCAAGTATGATATAGGAGGGATGTAATTGTTGTTGTATGGTGGTGGTGTGGTGTTATAACCTATTCCTCTTCTAAGTTTGTCATGGATTTGAGTTTGGAGCAAAGAGTCCATTGCTTTAGAAGCATTGGAAAATTTCTCAATATCCAGCTTTGCTTTCTCAAACTCACTCTTTATCTTCTCATTCTCCTCTTCTTTTTGTTTAAGCTTAGACTCATACTGATCTTTCTCCCACTTCCAGTAGTTTGAGTCATAAGAGTGTTGAAGCTCATTGGCTTGGAAACTCTTGATCTGTTCCTCAAAACTCTCAACAATTCTTACATAGTCTTTTATATCTCTCTCTAATCTTTTAAGGTCATCACTCATTGTCTGGTTGTGATCCCTGTACCTTTTAACAGTTTCCATACAAGTTTTAGAGCAAAGATTAGACATTACCTCTGTGGGGATTTCTATGCTTGAAGAATCTGAAACTTTAGCCATTGATGATTTCTGATTTCAAGGAAGAATGATGATTGCAGGTTTCTGAGAATACTTGCTCTGATACCACTTGTCAGGATCGAATTCTCAACAAGAATTAATTCTCAGAAACAATATCAAAGAAGTTTGCGGAATAACACTTTGATATTCAATGAAAAAATAAATCAATACAGAAAATATGAATAACAAACTGTAAGCTTGTATTGAATGCTTTGAAGTTACAAGATTACTCACTCAACCTCAATATTGATGAACAGGCTCACCAATACGAATTCTACTTCTCTAGAATTAGGATCTATGCCTTGAGGTTGTTTTTCTCTCTAAAAGAATGAAAACTAAAAATTATCTAACTATTCTAAACAATACAATATATATACTGAATACAAAGATAATTACAATAAATAAAATATCTTCAGTATATCTTCTATGTATATCTCTAAGCTTCCATGTATATCCTTTCATACGAATCTTCATCATATAAGCAGTATTAATCTTCAGCAACATTAACTTCCTTCTAGCAGCATTAACTACTAAGCAGTACTAACCACTAGCAGTACTAACTAGCTAAGCAGTACTAACTTTGTTCAAGCAGCACTAACTTTGACTAGCAGTATTAACTACTAGCAGTAGTAACACTCAGCAGTATTAACCTTTAAGTCTTCTAGCAGTATTAACTCTGAACCAGCAACATTAACTTTGTTCCAGCAACATTAACTACAACTGGCAACATTAACCACAGAAGTAGTAACCTCAGAAGTATTAACCAAGTTCTTTTAGCAGCATTAACTTCAGAAGTAGTAACCATGTTGAACTAGAAGTAGTAACCATGTTGAACTAGAAGTAGTAACCATGTTGAACTAGAAGTAGTAACCATCCTTGGCATATTTCAGACCCAACAGAAAGCATTGGATCAAGTCCAATGAGATAGAGAAGACTGAGGGAAAGAACAAGAAGGTTTATTATAAGCAGACCACTGTTGTGAACCCTATCCCTTGCAAGCAGTGTGCATGCAATACTTCTAAGCCCCAAAAACATGATAAACCAAGGGGAAATCAAAGAAACTGGAACAACCAATGGGCACAAAAACAAGGCATTGATCTAAGTAAAATCAATAGACCAAAGCCTTGTTTCATATGTGGAAAGTTAAACCATTTGGCTAAGTACTGTTACTTTAACCCTATTAACCAACAGATGAACTTTCAAAGATTTGTGCAAAAACCTGTTGGTTATAGGAAGGCTGGAAAGAAACATGTGGTGAAGAAACCTGTTGAAAACAAAGGTCCCATGAAGAAAAAGGTTTTGAATGAAAGTATTAAAATGTGGGTGCCTAAAAACACTAAAACTGTTAGTGCTGCTGACAGAGATAGTACTGCTAGAAGCATTACTGCTGCTACCAGTGTTAGTACTGCTGAAAATTTTAATGCTGCTAATACTGTTAGTACTTCCTCAAAGATGAATACTGCTAACACAGTTACTGCTGCTAAAACAGTTACTACTTCTAATAAGGTTAGTACTGCTAAGCATGCAAGTGCTGCTAATACAGTTAGTACTTCTAAAACCAGTACTACTTCTAGCAAATGTGTTTCCAAGCCTATCATTGTGACAAAGTACTCCAGAAATGAGGAGTCAAAGTTTAAAAATCTTGTCAAGAAAGAATGCAAGTATTTTGATGAGAAAGGGGTACCCAAGACCACTTTGGCTTGGGTTCCTAATTCAAAATAACTGACTTATCTTATGTGCAGGGCAACCAACAGCTCAAGGGAAAGAGCATTTGGCATGTTGATAGTGGTTGCTCTAGGCACATGACAGGTAACATGTCATGCCTTCAGGATTTCAAGCATATCAATGGAGGACATGTTGCTTTTGGAAATGATCTTACTGGTGGTAAAATAAGTGGCAAAGGTAATGTCACAAAAGGTAAGATGACATTTGAGGATGTCTACTATGTTGATCAATTGAAGTACAACCTGTTAAGTGTATCACAGGTTTGTGACAAACAACATAGCATATTATTTACTAACACAGAGTGTATGATCCTTGCTCCAGAGTTTAAGGTAGTTGATGAAAGCATGATACTACTTAGAACTCCAAGAAAGGACAATGTTTATTGTCTAGATATGGACAATGTTGATAGTGATTCATCCATGAACTGTCTTGTTTCAAAAGCTTCTGTGGATGAATCCTCTCTATGGCACAGAAGGATGTGTCACATGAATTTCAAGACTATGAACAAACTTGTTAAAAACAACCTTGTAAGAGGTTTACCTTCAAAATTCTTTTCATGTGATGATCATTGTGTTGCTTGTCTTAAAGGCAAACAGCATAAAATTTCTCATAAGACCAAAGAGTTAAATTCTATTTCTTCTTGTCTCCAGTTATTGCATATGGATCTGTTTGGTCCTACAAATGTTATGAGTATAGGCAAGAAATCTTATTGCTTGGTTATTGTTGATGATTACTCCAGATTTACTTGGGTATATTTTCTAAGAACTAAGGATGAGACAAGTGGACTGATCAAATCCTTTATCCTAAGAATTGAAAACCAAACTAATCAAAAAGTAAAAGTCATTAGATCAGATAATGGGACTGAATTTAAAAATCTTGATCTAAACACCTTTTGTGCAGAGAAAGGCATTGAGAGACAATATAGTGCCCCTAGGACTCCTCAACAGAATGGAGTTGCTGAGAGGAGAAATAGGACACTAATAGAGGCTGCTAGATCTCTGTTGGCTGATTCAAAATTGCCAATTACCTTCTGGGCTGAAGCAGTTAATACTGCTTGTTATGTCCAAAACAGAGTTCTAGTAGTCAAGCCAAAGAACAAGACCCCATATGAGCTTTTAAATAAAAGAAAACCATTTATTGGATTTTTCAAACCTTTTGGGTGTCCTTGTACTATTCTCAATACCAAAGCTCACTTAGGTAAGTTTGATAGCAAAGCAGATGATGGATTTCTTGTTGGTTACTCATCTCAGAGTAAGGCTTACAGAGTCTTTAACTCTTCTTCTAGAATAATTGAAGAAAGTGACAATGTCAAATGCAATGAGAACACACCAAATCCAATTGGGTCTAGTCCTCAGTGGCTATTTGACATTGATTCACTAACTAACTCTTTTGGTGTCAGTAGTGATGATTATGCAGGATCAGGGAGTGGAGGATCAGGAACTACACAAGTTCAAGACAGTTTATCTCAATCTGTGATCTTTCCCATACCCACAGTGGATCCTGTTGAAGACTGTGAAAAGGAACCATCTACTGAACCAAGTCAGAGTGAAGAAGAGAGTAGAGATGAGGAGACTCAAGTCAATAAGGAATCAGAAGTAGCTGCTGAAAACACCTCAGTTGAGTTGAATGACTCAAATCTAGAGGTGGTACTTAATGAAGAACCTAATCATCACACCAGAATTCAAAAGAATCATCCTCCACAACTGGTAATAGGAGATATATCCTCTCCTATGATGACTAGAAATCAAAGCAGGCTGCAAGAATTGCAAGATCAACAGCATACAGTGCTTTCTTGCTTTTTATCCCAGCTTGAGCCTAAGAAGGCACATGATGCTATGAAAGAATCCAGTTGGATAGAAGCAATGCAAGAAGAACTACTGCAATTCAAGCTGCAAGATGTTTGGGATCTGGTAGACCTTCCTAAAGGCCAAAGAGCAATAGGAACAAAATGGGTCTTCAGGAATAAGAGAGATGAAAGAGGAATTGTGATAAGGAATAAAGCAAGGCTGGTGGCTCAAGGGTATACACAAGAAGAGGGGATAGACTATGATGAAGTATTTGCACCTGTGGCCAGGATAGAAGCAATTAGATTATTCCTGGCTTATGCTTCTTATATGAAATTCAAAGTCTATCAAATGGATGTGAAAAGTGCATTTCTTTATGGCTCAATTGAAGAAGAAGTATATGTCTGTCAACCACCAGGGTTTGAAAACCCAAGCTATCCAGACAGGGTATACAAATTGAAGAAAGCACTTTATGGATTGCATCAAGCTCCAAGAGCATGGTATGACACTCTGTCATCCTATCTCTTGGAAAATGGCTTTGAAAGAGGAGTCATTGATAAGACTTTATTCATCAAGAGAAAGAAGAAGGATATCTTGCTGGTCCAAATCTATGTTGATGATATCATCTTTGGATCTACAAGAGACAACATGTGCAAGGAGTTTGAGGATCTAATGCATCAAAGGTTCAAAATGAGTTCCATGGGGGAACTTACTTTTTTCCTTGGACTCCAAGTTCAACAGAAGTCAGATGGAATCTTTATCTGTCAGTCCAAGTATGTGCAGGATATTTTAATCAAGTTTGGTTTCTCAGATTCAAAACCTGCCAGCACACCTATGGAGACACACAAGCAGATAACAGCAGATCTTGAGGGGGAGGATATGGATGTTCATCACTATAGATCCATGATTGGCTCTCTCATGTATCTTACAGCATCTAGACCAGATATAATGTTTCCAGTCTGTGTATGTGCAAGATTCCAAGTTAGGCCAAAGCAATCTCACTATCAAGCTGTTAAGAGGATATTCAGATATCTCAAAGGGCAACCCAGATTGGGACTTTGGTATCCTCATGACTCATCCTTTGACCTACTTGCATACTCAGATAGTGATCTAGGTGGAGCAAACTTGGACAGAAAATCTACTTCTGGAGGATGTCAATTTTTGGGTGCAAGACTAGTGTCTTGGCAGTGCAAGAAACAAACCACAGTGTCCACATCTACAACAGAGGCATAGTACATAGCAGCTGCAAGTTGTTGTTCTCAAGTCTTATGGATTCAAAATCAAATGCTGGACTATGGGGTAACCTTTCTACACACTCCAATTTTTATTGATAACAACAGTGCTATTAGCATTGTGAATAATCCTGTCAAGCACTCAAAGACAAAGCACATTGAAATCAGGTATCACTTCATAAGAGACTGTAATGAAAAGAAACTTATTCAAGTTGTAAAGGTTCATACTGACAACCAGTTTGCTGATCTATTCACCAAAGCCTTTGATGTGGGTAGATTCACTTTCTTGGTAACAAGTGTGGGAATGATCAACTCTGAATAAACTCCTTCTCAAAAAGTGGTTCAATACCTGTATATTATGTATTCTTGGTGGTCCTAATCTTTCTTTTCAGGGAATTCATAGCAGTCCTCAGTTCATCATAAGTTGAAAAAAGTAAGTATTGTAAATACTGCCAGTGCATTGTTAATACTGCCAGTGCATTGTTAATACTGCCAGTGCATTGTTAATACTGCCAGTGCATTGTTAATACTGCCAGTGCATTGTTAATACTGCCAGTGCATTGTTAATACTGCTCAGTAGTTAATACTGCTCTCAGTTAATACTGCTCTCAGTTAATACTGCTCTCAGTTAATACTGCTCTCAGTTAATACTGCTCTCAGTTAATACTGCTCTCAGTTAATACTGCTCTTAGTTAATACTGCTCTAGGTTAATACTGCTTATGTCCCGAATACTATAAATACCCTTTGCCCGCCTAAAAGTTCATAACGACTCTTTGCATACTGTTCACTTGCGCTCTAAACCCTTTCTCTCTCAAAGTTTTCAAGCAAGACCCTTCAAGCTCAATGGCATCCATGGCGTTCATAGACGAGCACAATGAAATCGCGATGCTCCAAAAGCCAAAACAAGCTGAAGGTTTTCACCAGATAGTCGACTTTCTGAAGTCCAGCCATATTGCCCATGCTCTCACTATATCTCCTACCATCTTCATAGAGCATCAGAGGCAATTCTGGGCAAATGCCACCATTGTTACTGAGAATGGTGTGCAAATGATCAAAACAAGGGTGTGTGACAAACCCTTGACAGTTACTGAAGAGGTACTTCGCATCAGTCTACGTCTAGACGATGCCTCTGGTATAACTTCTATCTCTAATGATGAACTGTTTTCTACTCTTACAAGAATGGGGTATGGAGGCCCATTGGGTGTGTTCAAGTTCTCAAAAGCCAAATTTTCACCCCAATGGCGTTTCTTTGTCCATACTCTTATGCACTGTATATCTAAAAAGACTACTGGATGGAGTGAGTTCAGTAGCACCATTGCTTATTCTTTGGTATGCTTAGCCACTGCCAGAAAGTATAATTTTTCACAAATGATTTTTAATGATCTTGTCTCAAACCTGGGAAGTAAAAAGAGATTTTATATGTACCCCAGGTTTGTCCAAGAAATTATTAACCATGAATTGACGGATATACCTCATTTTGATGGGGTATATGTACCAAAAATTCCCAAAGATAAGGTCTTTTCAAACATGAAAAGATCCCCTCTGGACTCGGAAGGAGTTGACACCCCATTGTTCTCTACAATGATGGTGGTGTCCCAAACTGATGAAGGTATGGCAGCAGGGTCAAGGCCCCCATTAGACCAACCCACTGCTAGCCAATCCCAACCTTCCCACTCTACATCACTTCCCCAGTCTCTTCTTGATAAACCAACTTCACCAATCACCCAAACATACAAAAGGAAACAGGTAAAGAAGGCTCCTTCCCTTCTTGTACCATCAACCCCTAAGCCTTTAAGCCCTCTAAGGGAGGATTCTCCCTTAGAGAATATCTACAGGGAAACCACAAGGGTGTCTCCCAACCCAAAGAAGGTGCTCTCTAAGGAGGAGGAAGAGCATATGGGTGAGCAGGCTGCCACTACTCCTGCTAACACAGAGGAGGACAGTGGTAACATAACTAAGACCTCCCCCATGGCAACTTTGAATGAGCAATCATTCAAAGGTCCCTGGTGCCAAGAAACCAAGGGGGTGGATAGTGCTTCTGCTAGGCAGAAGACTTCCACTACAAAAAGATCCAATGATCCATCAAAAGAGGGTAACACTTCTGGAGAAGGTGAGTACAGATATACTTACTATGAATTGATGGAAACAATGGGCAACATCAACCAAGATGTTCTCAAACAAGGGAAAGAAATTGAAGAGATGAAGCTGGTAATCTTGTCCCAACAAGTGCAGATTACCAAACTCAAGAAATTGGTGATGAAGCTAGTACAGAAAAAGAAGAAGAGACAATTTGTGCTAAGGAGAAGGAAATCTGGGAATGATGCTCCCAAAAAGGGGGAGATCAACATGGAAGAAGCTACAGAAAAGGGGGAGCTTGATGGGATGAAATATGGTGGTGAGGGGGAGAGATTTGATGTTGAGGGGGAGCAAGAAGCAGAAACCGAAAGAGAATCAGTGCAAGCAGAGATAAAAGAACAAGCAGTAGTAACAAAGCAAGCAACAGAAACCATTAATTCTGCTAGTTCAATTAAAGCAGCAGAAATGGTTAGTACTGCTGAAATAAGCAAAGCAGCAGAAACTGTGAAAGAAGTATTAACAGATCTTGAGATTGCAGAAACCTTACTTAAAGCCAAACATGATACTCCCAAGGTCACTTCAAAGACCAAAGGAGTAGTCATCAAAGAACAAGGTGAAGTGATCAAGAAAGATAACAGTAAGAAGGTAATGAACAAAGACAAAGGAAAAGCAAAGATGGTGGAATCTGATCAACCAGTCAAAAAGCAAAGGTTGGTTGAATCAGATGAAGCCTTGGCCAGGAAGATGCAGGCTGATATTGAAAAGGAAGAAAGAGTTCAGGTTGAAAAGGACAGGGAGATGGCAAAGGCTCTAGCTGCTGAACTGAATGAAGCTTATCAACAAAGTCTGGCAACTGAACTTGCACAGAAGAAAGCAGCATCTTTGAAGAAATCTGTGGTGATAAAAACAGCTGCAAAGAAGAGACAACCCTCAAAGACTTTCCTTGGTACTCAAGAGAGAAACAAGATGATAATTTTTCTCAAGGGTGCTATAGGAGTCAGAAAGGAGATGTTCTCCAAGATGACATTTGAGCAGATCAAGGAGCTGTACAATTCTGAAATGACTAAGCTTCAAGGAAATGAAACTGCCAGGGTGGAGATGGAGAAGAGAATGAAAGAAAGTAATGATTTCATGATAGAAAAACCTTTTCCAGATGAGCAAGAAACACCACCAAAGAAAGAAGCCACTCTGGGTGAAAGTCTAAGGACTTTAAAGAGAACCAAGATGATGGCAAGGAGAAAGTCAACCAAGAAGCCTAGAATAGCTGAAGGAGAGGCTGAGAAGGTTGCTGAAGAAGAAGGGGCACCTGAGTCATCTAATCAGAAAAAGCTATCAAGTACAGATGATGTAAATATGTATATGGTAGTGATGGACAAAGTGCCTGAACCAATTTCAGCAGAACCTGTAGGAGTTAAGCCTCCTGAGGTTATTCTTTGGGATACATTGACAGTGGATGGAAAGGAATACATAAGGCTCAAAAGGAAGGATGATAAGTATGAGGTATTCAATGCTTGGGCAAAGATTGTAAGAACATGCTCTAGGTCAGATCTTGAAGAAATGTTTGAGATAGGAATGAAGTTGTATGCAGATATACTGAAGGCTCCAGAAATTTCAATTACAAAACTGGTGATGGAGTATCTGTGTATGATGTTCAAACCTGATGAAGTAGAGTATGTGATCAGAAATGTGTTCAAATCTATCAGCAATTGGACTCTATATGAAACTAGTGGAGTATATGCAGTGACTTTGGATTTGAATCACACTGAATACTTTCTAGTGGATAGAGTGTACAACCATAGCAGATTAAAGCTTCATGCCATGCTGAAGAAGAAGCTAGGATGTATTCCAGATTCAGAAATGGCTAAATATTTGATCCAAAGAACAATAAATCAGAGTTTAGGGTTGGATGCAAATACTGGAATTTAGGCCATGATGGAGTTTTGGGAGCATCTTGAAGATCAGATCTGAAGAACTTGACTTATCTTCCTAAAAGTCAAGTTAGGGGGAGATTGTTGGGAACTGAAGAATTCATTAAGTATGGTTAATGCTGCTAGTTCAGAATTACTACTGCTAGAAGACTCCAAAGTTAATACTGCTGAGTATTACTACTGCTAGTAGAATTAATACTGCTAGTAGAATTAATACTGCTAGTCAAAGTTAGTGCTGCTTGAACAAAGTTAGTACTGCTTAGCTAGTTAGTACTGCTAGTGGTTAGTGCTGCTTAGTAGTTAATGCTGCCAAGACTTAATGCTGCTTATAAGGTAATGTGAAGATAATGATGAAGAGATCGTGGGTAAAGATAAACAAGGATATTCTGAAGATATTCATGGAAGATATACTGAAGATTTTTTATTTATTTGTAATTATCTTTTTGTTCAGTATATGTATAGTTTTGATAGATTTAGAGAAAAACAGATTTATCATTCTAAGTTTTTGTTTTAGAGAGAATCAACCTCAAGGCATAGATCCTAATTCTAGAGAAGTAGAATTCGTTTTGAAAGAGCTTGTTCTTCAAGATTGAGGTTGAGTGTGTAATCTTGTGATTTTAATACAAGTTTGCAAAGTGTTTATTATATACTGTTTGTTTACTGTTCCATTGAATATCAAAGTGTTATTCCGCAACTTCTTTGATATTGTTTCTGAGACTTTATTCTTGTTGAAAATTCGATCCTGACAAGTATGTTTACAAAGATCATGACAAGCAAGTTGTAAGTATCGATCCGGATGGAGATGAGACTGTTATTAACGAGATAAATAGGTTTCAAGATGCGCGATATATGTCGCCTCCTGAGGTAATGTGGAGAATTTTTAGTTTTAGACTCTCTCAAATCCAACGTCATGTAATGGCCTTGCAAATCCATCTCCCGAATAACCAGTTTGTTAGGTTTTCAGATAATGATATAATGACATACGTTGTTGCTAGAGAGAGAGAGAGATAAGAGAACAATGTTAACCGCCTCCTTTCGCAGGAATAGAGTAAATATGAGTGCAAGAAACTACTTATATAAAGATTTTCCAAAATACTATACTTGGAACGCAAGATTATGGCAATGGAATCCTTGGCAAAGAGGATCAATGAGAGGATGATTTGTTTATGCTAATCCAGCTGAAGGAGAGTGTAACACCCATAATTTTCGAGTATGTATAATTTCAAGTTAGTGTATAAATCGATTTTTAAGAGAAATAGACGAAATAGAATTTTGGATTGAATCCTAGTTTTTATAGTCTTGTTGGATGGAGAATTCAAATACGAATCCAACGGGCCTTTTCGGAGCGAAAACGGAGCTAAAACAAAGAAGTTATGACCAAAACAGTGATCAAGCGATTAACCGGGCGACCAGTGTCAAGTGGACGTCCGCATAGGGAAGTAAGTGGACGTCCGCATAGGGCGGATGTCCGTGTGGTTTCGCGGAAGAAACAAAAGTTTCAGTACTGATGCAAGTGGACGTCCGCATAGGGCTCCAAGTGGACGTCCGCATTAAGTCTGACGAAAATTTTGCTTTTCTTCCAAACTTTCCCTCTTCTCTCTCTCACTTTACCAAAATCGAACCCTCTTCATTTTCTCTCCATTTTGGGCGATTTTCTCTCCAACTAAGGTAAACTCTTGCCTCCCTCATCTCTCCTCATTTATGACTCGATTTTTGGGGTTTATGATCATTGAATGGTCCATCCTTAGGTGTTACTAAGCTTTAAAGTGATCTCAATCAAGTCTTGGTCAAGTCCCAAGAGTTCTCAATATCTAGGGTTTCAAACTATTAACCCCAAGGTGAGTTCATTCCCATCTTTTAAAACCTTATACATGTTAAAATCATATTTTAGACTTCTAATTATCTCCTTGTTCTTATATTCTTCGATTTAATGATTTTGACCTAACTTGATATTTTGGAGATTTTTAGGGTTTTTACTATTTTGCAATATGATGAAGGGTACTATGATTTGTGTTATAAAATGTGATTTGGTTTACTTATTTGTGGCTAAAAACTTGGATGAACACATTTTAACCATATTTATACTTTTCATTTCATTGTAAGATCTATTTTGGCAAAAGAAAGAAGTAAAGAATTTGGTACTTTGAGTTTATACTTGGTTGTGAACTAATAAATAGTATATATATATACGTGAAGTGAAAGTATGTACATGTTAGACTAAATATAATGGATCAATATGCATATGAGTCTTGTTAATGTTGAATTGTTGGGATGTTAATTCCCAAATGTACCAAGAAATAGGTATGGGGTCAAGCATGGTTTTCAAAATCGGTCGAGGCGAGGCGGTCCAAAACCACATATGAGGCTTATGCCTCAAGGACAATGGACGCGGCTTACGCCTCAATTAGTGAGGCGGTGCCTCAAGGCGGTGAGGCGTGAGGCGTTGGTGAGGCGCACAACCTCAACTACTGATACATTTTTAGATAAAAACTGATGTTTACTTTTTTTTTTGAAATAGACTTGTACTTTTATAACCATTGGTCTATTTAAAAAAGGTAGAAGAGTCAAAACAAAAGCAAATGTACTTTTATTAATTTTAAATTACAAAAAACCCATTTTGGGTGTCCTTTCCTCTTCTCAACAAGAAAGAAAGAGACTGACCACCTTATTTTATCCCCACTTTTCTCAATCGGTTTCTCTTCTCAAAGGTTCAAACTTCATTTTTTCTCTTCTCATTTTCTCACATTTTCCACTCCCAAGAAGATTTTCTGATCTCTCAAGGAACAACAACCCAAGAGGTAAGTCTTTTTTGCTCTTGTTTTCTAATCTCTCAAGCTACTGTTTTTTTGCTACATTTTATTATTTTTGCTACTGCTTTTTTATTATTCTTGCTGTTGTTTTTTGTTACTGTTTTGACTCAACTCAAGCTACTGTTTTTGCTGCTGTTTTTGATTATTCTTGCTGCTGTGTTTTGCTACTGTTTTGATAATAAACATGAATTACTACTGTTTTCTCAAGCTACTGTTTTTGCTGTTGTTTTTGATTATTTTAGCTGCTGTTTTTGGTTATTCTTGCTGTTTTTTTTGCTACTATTTTGATAATAAACATGAATTACTACTGTTTTTGCTGTTGTTTTTTGCTGCTATTTTTTATTATTCTTGCTGCTGGTTTTGATTATTGTTGTTGTTGTTTTTTGCTACTGTTTTTATTTTTTGTATGTGTTTAACTATTTAATGTATTTATGTTTTTTTATTTTCTATTTCACCATTTCGTAAGGTGTGGGAAGATGGCTAGTTTAAAAACGGGATCACATAAAGACCTAGCTTGGAAATATGGGGAAGAAATTGAAGTGTCGGGGGAAGGCGGGAAAAAAGGATAGAAATATATCAAATGTAAGTTTTGTAGCAAGACGATTAAAGGAGGGGTTAAAATAATGAAAGACCACCTTGCATGCACTCATAAAAATGTTGTAGCATGCCCTCATGTCCCCAAAGAAGTGAAGAACGAGATGAACTTGTACTTGAAGAACTTTCAAAGTACGAAATTTGCTTCACAACGAGATTTTGAGGAGATGATAGATGGTGGGGATGTCGTGAACTCTTTTCCCACTAGTGGTGGTGATGGAAGTAGTAGGGGAGTTAGAGGACCTATGGATCGATATTTGGGAAAAATAGACGAAGGAATCATGGGTGATCAAAAAGAGACTCCAACAAGTGCTAAAGAGCATCAAAATCAAGTTTGCATAGGTATCGGGAGGTTTTTCTTTGAGAATGGGATCCCGTTTAATTGTGCAAGAAGCCCCTCCTATTTTAATATGTTACGTTTAGTTGGCAATTTCAGACGAGGATTGAAAGCCCCTTCAATGCATGAAATGCGGACTTGGATCTTGAAAGAAGAAGAGAAGACAACATCTCTCACCATGAATGAAATAAAAGCAACATGGAAAAAGACGGGAGTTTCATTGTTATCGGATGGTTGGTCCAATATGAGAAATAGGAGTTTGATAAACTTTTAGATCAACAATCAATATGGGACGATGTTTTTGAAAACTATTGATGCATCGGATTGTGTCAAAGATGCTAAAAAGTTGTTTAAGTTGCTTGATGATGTGATTGAAGAGGTTGGCGAAGATATTGTGGTTCAAGTGGTGACCGATAATGCAAGTGCATACAAGGCCGCAGGGACTTTATTGATGGACAAGAGGAAACACTTGTATTGGACTCCATGTGCCGCTCATTGTATTGACTTGATTCTTAAGAAAATTGGAGAGTTGTCGCAACAAAAAAGTGTTTTGCTCAAAGCAAAGAAAGTAAGCAACTTCATCCATAACCATCAATAGGTGTTGAGTCTTTGTAGAAAGATTGCAAAGAAAGATCTTCTTCGACCCGGTGCCACCCGATTTGCCACTGCCTTTCTAACTCTAGAAGGTATGTATGAGATGAAAGAAGATTTACAAATTATGTTCGTTTCATGAGAATGTAATAGTTGTGCATGGGCAATAAAAGACGATGGGAAAGCCGTGAAATTTTTTTTAATGGATGAGCACACTTTTTGGCCTAACGTGGTTTATTCAATTAAAACCACAAAACCACTTGTGCATGTTTTACGGATTGTTGATGGTGATACTCCCGCAATGGGATTTATTTACGGGGCTATGGATGAGGCCAAGGAAAAGATAGCAAAGAACTTCAATGATGATGTGTCTTCTTATAAGGAGATTTGGGATATTATTGATGCTAAATGGGATCGTCAGTTGCATTGTGACTTGCATGCAACCGCATATTACTTGAACCCCCGATATAGATGGATTCAGGATGTTTTGGACCATATAGAGATCAAGCAAGGGTTGTTTAGGTGCATATATAGACTCATCAAAGATGACGCGACACAATCAAAGGTTGATAACCAACTTGAAATGTTCAAACACAAACGAAGAATGTTTGAATATAAAAGATGTTTTTTGATCAACAATTAATACGGGACGGTGTTTTTGAAAACTATTGATGCATCGGATTGTGTCAAAGATGCTAAAAAGTTGTTTAAGTTGCTTGATGGTGTGATTGAAGAGGTTGGCGAAGATATTGTGGTTCAAGTGGTGACCGATAATGCAAGTGCATACAAGGCCGTGGGGACTTTATCGATGGAGAAGAGGAAGCACTTGCATTAGACTCCATGTGCTGCTCATTGTATTGACTTGATTCTTGAGAAAATTGGAGATTTGCCACAACAAAAAAGTGCTTTGCTCACAGCAAAGAAAGTAAGCAACTTCATCCATAACCATCAATGGGTGTTGAGTCTTGGTAGAAAGATTGCAAAGAAAGATCTTCTTCGACCGGTGCCACCCGATTTGCCACCGCCTTTCTAACTCTTGAAGGTATGTTTGAGATGAAAGAAGCTTTACAAATTATGTTCATTTCAAGAGAATGGAATAGTTGTGCATGGGCAAAAAAAGACGATGGGAAAGCCGTGAAAAAAATTGTAATGGATGAGCACACTTTTTGGCCTAGCATGGTTTATTCAATTAAAACCACAAAACCACTTGTGAATGTTTTAGGGATTGTTGATGGAGATACTCTAGCAATGGAATTTATTTACGGGGTTATGTATGACGCCAAGAAAAAGATAGTGAAGAACTTCAATGATGATGTGTCTTCTTATAAGAAGATTTGGGATATTATTGATGCTAAATGGGATCGTCAGTTGCATTGTGACTTGCATGCAACCACATATTACTTGAACCCCCGATATAGATGGATTCAGGATGTTTTGGACCATATAGAGATCAAGCAAGGGTTGTTTAGGTGCATATATAGACTCATCAAAGATGACGCGACACAATCAAAGGTTGATAACCAACTTGAAATGTTCAAACACAAACGAGGATTGTTTGAATATAAAAGATGTTTTTTGATCAACAATCAATATGGGACGGTGTTTTTATGGGACGGTGTTTTTGAAAACTATTGATGCATCGGATTGTGTCAAAGATGCTAAAAAGTTGTTTAAGTTGCTTGATGGTGTGATTGAAGAGGTTGGCGAAGATATTGTGGTTCAAGTGGTGAGCGATAATGCAAGTGCATACAAGGCCACAGGGACTTTATCGATGGAGAAGAGGAAGCACTTGTATTAGACTCCATGTGTTGTTCATTGTATTGACTTGATTCTTGAGAAAATTGGAGATTTGCCACAACAAAAAAGTGCTTTGCTCAAAGCAAAGAAAGTAAGCAACTTCATCCATAACCATCAATGGGTGTTGCGTCTTTGTAGAAAGATTGCAAAGAAAGATCTTCTTCGACCCAGTGCCACCCGATTTGCCATCGCCTTTCTAACTCTAGAAAGTATGTATGAGATGAAAGAATCTTTACAAATTATGTTCGTTTCAAGAGAATGGAATAGTTGTGCATGGGCAAAAAAAGACGATGGGAAAGCCGTGAAAAAAATCGTAATGGATGAGCACACTTTTTGGCCTAGCATGGTTTATTCAATTAAAACCACAAAACCACTTGTGCATGTTTTATAGATTGTTGATGGCGATACTCCCGCAATGGGATTTATTTACGGGGCTATGGATGAGGCCAAGGAAAAGATAGCAAAGAACTTCAATGATGACGTGTCTTCTTATAAGGAGATTTGGGATATTATTGATGCTAAATGGGATCGTCAGTTGCATTGTGACTTGCATGCAACCGCATATTACTTGAACCCCCGATATAGATGGAGTCATGATGTTTCGGACCATATAGAGATCAAGCAAGGGTTGTTTAGGTGCATAGATAAACTCATCAAGGATGACGCGACACAATCAAAGGTTGATAACCAACTTGAAATGTTCAAATACAAACGAGGAATGTTTGGATATAAAAGATGTTTGGCCTCATACAAGACACGCCCTCCCGGTAATTACCAAATATTCATACTTTTATCTTTTTTAAACTATATTCTATAGTATATTTATATCTAAAATATATTATTTACTTTCTGTTTGTTTTTCTCTAATATATATAGTTGAATGGTGGGACTCTTATAGAGATGAAACACCAGAGCTAAAGGCGTTTGCAATAAAGATTTTGGGCCTTACTTGTTCGACATCGGAGTGTGAACGTAATTATAGTACGTTCAATCAAGTGCACACAAAGAGGCGAAACCGTCTACGCACTAAAAGAATGAATAGTTTGGTGTACATCATGTACAATAGGAAGTTGAAGCTCAAATTTCTAAAGAAATGGTCACCAAAAGTGGAAGATGATTTGTTGTTTGATGTGCCTTCCGACGATGAATGGGTAGCCAACCCAAGTGATGAAGAAAATGGTGTAGCAATTGCAGTTGATGAGCCAATTGAGGTTGATGGTGATGAAGAAGAAGATGGAGATGAGGATGGAGATGAAGGCCAATGTTTAGAATTAAGGAAAAGAAAAAGTGTTCAAGTGCAATTGGAAGATGAAGATGATAGTGATCATGGATACAAATACGATGGTGGAGCTATGCAATTTGATCAAGTTACGGGGAACTACAACTTGTAGATTATTATGTTTTTAGCCTTATAACTAGTAATTTTATGACCTTATGATGTTTAAAATTTGGTATTGAATTATGTTTTGCTTATTATTAGTAATTATGAATTTTATTTGGTATGGAATTATCTTTTCTACCTTGTATTATACATATAAATATATATATGTATATATACATATATTATATTATATACATATACACGCCTTGAGGCTTACGCCTCGCCTCGTGGAGGGAAAACGCCTCAAGTACCGATTGGGATTTTTAAAACTATGGGGTCAAGATGGGTAATAGTTGTGTGGCTTTAAAGTCGGGCAACGACCGGTAACATCCTAAAATTTGAGATGAATTTAAAAATTGAAAATTCGGCAATATGACGTCTAAAAGTGGAGGAAACCAGCCCACCCTAAATGGGAGACCAAACAACCTGTATATTATGGATATGACAATCTAAACCAAGTGTATGTCAACCCAACACGGGGAACAAAGTATGACAATTACAATCCCAAATCAAATAAAGAATAAAATTCGACAACCTAATAATCTAACTTGGTCAAGTAAGATTAAGGTCGGGTGTCGCTATTCTTCCAAAATGTGTAATCTCTAAACTTCAATGTATTGGTCACTATATCTTCAAAAAGACCGCTCTCGACCCCAAGGTCGTCCTCTCAATCCCGACGAGCCCCACCGCCAGAATGACCTGCCATACATGACCACCAAAGAACAAGCGTTAGGCTAAAGCCTAGTGAGAATAATTAAGCGGGAAGATAAATAAATGATAAACCTGTTTGAAGTCATACAGCCGATCTAGTCGTGAGCTAAATCAAAACAAATCCAATAAACCATTAGTGATCAATATATGTTACAAATAAATCTAATCACATAGCGAGCTCAACTACTCCAAGTCTATTGCTCGAAAACATCAAGTCAACCACTCCAGGTCGATTCTTGAGAGTTCCAAAACAGGGGCACTCAGGCACAATGGAATTACACCTTACTGTCCATGGGAACCGTATAGACCCACACCTTACTTACCATGGAACCCGATACTTATTTTGTGCCAAAGTGGTGAACCTAATGTCCAAAACGGGACATAGGAACACTGTGCATATGGATCCATTGCACTAATACTAACATCAAACACAATAATTCATGATGATAATTAAATGTATACCTTAGACTCAATGTCCAGTTACATTCATAACAATTCTTGCTTCAAAGACTTGACTCCCTTTATTTGGTAGAAAACATTTAGTATCAAACCTACCAAATCTTACCATAATGATTGTTTATACAATAATATTCATCATTCATGAACATTGAACCAAAATGAGTACATCAAGGTGAAACCCTAATTTAGTTGAGGGTATATCAATCATCATAAAAGCAAATGTAAATCAATAAAACTTGTGAGTACATGAGGAATCATCTAACCCATATCTATCCAGTATAGATGCCATATTTATTATTATCAAACCCTAAAACCCCAAATGTTAGGTCTTGGGTTGAGGTTTATTAAACCAACCATCACTTAGGTTAGAAAAGTGTAGAATACCTAAATACAAGTACATAATTACAAACAAGAGTTAAATAAGTGTGTAAACTCACCTTGTAAGGGTTATACACGAACCCTAGATGGTGATACTTCAGATGGAAGGAGAAATGACACTTGAGCTTGAAGCACAAAACCCTTAATCGCAATCACCAAGCTAAACCACACCCATAAACCATAAATGAGGATACCTTCTAGAATCATTCAATGAGGGAAGATGGAAACCCTACCTTTTTTATCTTCAAAATCGCCTTCAATGAGCTCCCAACAACAAAAAATGAGATAAAAACGGGTTGGTGAGCATTTAAGGGCCCGGAGGCCGTCGACGACGTTGCCTCGCGATTATGACACTGTCATAATCGTTTGGTCACAATCGCCCGCTCCCAAGGATCTACGGTACGACTTCGACGACATTGCCATGCGAAAGTGATATTTGTCACAATCGCTGGTCATAGTCGCCAGCTCCACCCCCCCTTACGGTATACACCTCGCGAGAGTGACTCCTGTCACAATCGCGGGCATTGTCGTCCCAGGCGTGCCGAAGTCCATTTTCACCCGATTTCGACCCGAAGAACACATGCTTCCAACACCAATTCAATAACAAGGTTTAAGATCAGATTAGAGACATACCGAAATAGCGGGTGTTACAATCCTCCCCAACTTGGAGGAGATTTCGTCCTTGAAATCATGGCTAGCTGAAGAGATGTGGATATCTCCGCTTCATATCTTCTTCGGCTTCCCATGTCACGTTAGTACCACGGGGATGCTTCCACTAGACCTTTACCATAGTGATCTCTTTGTGACGAAGCTTCTTCGTCTTCTTCTCCAAGATTGCGTCAGGTTCTTCGACATATCGATTTCCCTCGTCAACTCTAATCTCAGAGAGTGGAATGACACTTTACTCTTCCGCCAAGTACTTCCGAAGGTAACAAACGTGGAATGTGTTGTGAATTCCACTCATCTCCAGAGAGAGTTCCAATTGATAGGCTTGAAGTCCCACGCGCTTGATCACCGTAAATGGTCCAAGGAAACGGGGACTCAACTTCCCACGTTTTCCAAACCGGATAATTCCCTTCTAAGGGGCACCTTCAACATAACACGATCCCCAACTTGGAACTCTATCGGTCGTCTCTTTTTGTCGGCGTAGCTTTTCTGCCGGTCTTGAGCCGCCTTCAAACGCTCGCGAATACCCTTAACTTTGTCCGCCATCTCTTGCACAATCTCGGGTCCGGTAAACTGCTTCTCCCCCGCTTCAAGCCAACATACGGGGGTTCGACATTTGCGACCATACAAAGCTTCAAATGGTGCCATTCCAATACTCGAGTGGTAGCTATTGTTATATGCAAACTCCACTAAAGGTAGGTGTGAGTCCCAACTACCCCGGAAGTCGATCATACAAGATCTCAACATGTCTTCAAGTGTCTGAATCGTCCTCTCGCTTTGGCCGTCGGTTTGGGGATGGTAGGTCGTGCTCAACTTCACACATACCCAATTCCTTTTGCAACCCATCCCAAAATTGCGACGTGAACCGGCTATCGCGATCCGAGACAAAAGATAGCGGTACACCATGACGAGATATCACCTCATCGATATATAACTTTGCAGTTTGTCCATAGGTAAAGTTTCCCACATGGCCAAGAAATGATCCCTTTTGTCAAACGGTCCACTATTACCCAAATGGTGTCATGACCTCTTAGTGTCCTTGGCAGTTTTGGTCAAACGGTCCACTATTACAATCTCCAACGATTGTAAACTCCCATAAGGATGTTGGTGCTCGGCCTTCACTTGTAAGAAAGTCATGCATCGTTCCACATAGCGTGCCACATCAAGTTTCATGACTGACCACCAATATTGCAATTTCAAATCCCGATACATCTTCGTGCTTCTCGGATGAATAGAATATTTCGATTTGTGGGCATCCTCTAGAAGGAGTTCTCGATTGCCCCCGATCATAGGTACCCAAACTCGCCCGTTGAAGAACTTTACTCCCCGACTATCTTCCGTCAGAAGTAAATGTTGCTTCGTTATGACCTCCTCCTTGAGGTTCTCTTCTAGCAAGGCTTCGGTTTGCGACGCTTTGATTCGATCGATGAGTGTTAACGCCAATTCGATCCGTGAGAAGATAGCTTGAGAATTTCCCCCATAGTCTTTCCGACTAAAGCAACTCGCAATCATAATCTTTCAACAATTCCAACCATCTCCGTTGCCTCATATTAAGTTCCTTTTGGTCGAAGATATGCTTCAACCTCTTGTGATCAGTTTAGAGCATGCACTTAGTGCCATAGAGGTAACATAGCCAAAGCTTCAATGCGAACACCACCGCTGCCAATTCCAAATCGTGGGTAGGGTAGTTGACTTCGTGAACCTTGAGTTGCCTCAACGCGTAAGCAATCACCTTACCCCTTTGCATTAGAACGCAACCCAAACCCATCTTCGACGCATCGTTGTATACCACAAAATCCTTCGACCCTTCAGGTAAAGATAAGATCGGAGCTTCACATAGTTTCTTTTGTAGAGTCCGAAACCCCTTCTCTTGATTTTCGGTCCAAATAAACTTCACGTTCTTTCGAGTCAAGGCCGTCAATGATGAAGCTATCTGTAACACCCTAAAATTTGGTAAGAGCAACTAATTAAAATTTCGATATTACATCAAGTAAAAGATAAATCTCCAAAATAAAACTTCCTATTTAACCTCAACAAATATAAATTCCAGTGTTATACAAGGACTAGGCTAAAGTCGGGTGTTACTTAATCCTAACTATAAGTTGATCTTCCCGAAACAAGTGTGAAAGACTTCACTAAGATATTCACTTCTTGAGCACACAACAAGCACTCCTCTCTGCACAGAGTCACTAGAGCTATTCCCAACCGAAACCTATTGCACATGCCAACAAATAAAAAGGTTAGGCTAACGCCTAGTGAGTTCAAGAGTTTTCAACATGAATAAAGATATCATTGAAAAGAAGTGATGCATAGTGATAAATTTCTCAACAACCCATAAAACAACGCACACAAAGAGCTCGAACTATGCATTTCAAGGTTCACCCATCCGTGCAAATGTCGTAAAACTATATTCCATAAAACTTAACAAACTCACATGGAATATAATTCTCAAGAAAACTCAAACACTAAAATAGTGGAAGACAACTCTTCGTTTAAGGCCTTAACATATGTGGAGGAGATCCAATGTTAAGGTCATAAGTCGTATTTACTTGTCCAAGACTCTATGCAACGTCAAAATACGAACATCGCAATCTTCAAAAGTAGTATTAGGCAGCAAAGAGAATAAGCAAAGCCTCAACAAGGCTTGCGACCACGTGCAATAAAATAATTATATGCATGCTTAAGAGCATGGTCTAAAATTTGTGTGTGCTAAACATTACAAGATTTCGTAATATAATTCACATGGTGATTTTGGAAACACGAGAAATAATTGATGCAATTTATTTTAGAAATAGGTTATGTGTAACACTCTAAAAATTCAACTTATAAAAAATTCATAAAATTGGCAACATGACATCCAAAATTCGAAGATCCAAACATCCTGTAATTAATGTTCCAAAAGAATAACAACCCATTATTCAATACAACTACAACCTTGAGAAGTCGGGTTAGTTTGTGTAAAAAGAGTTGCCATAAGAAATGGGATATTAGTAATACAACGACCTACTTAATCTAAGATCAATTCCAATCTAGATTAAAATGGACGTCGCAAAAATCCCTATTAACGCTCTTCACAAAAATTCCCCAAAAGACCGGCACTTCAAGATCTCCTACGTGCCCGGTAGCCAAGCCGACATCCTAAATTCCTCCACGGTTAGGATCTGTGAGGAAACAACAACCACAACAAGTGTTAGGACGAAGCCTAGTGAGATCCCATAAATATGCAGATAATAAACATGACATTATAAAATCATAATCATGTTACCGAACTCCTCTGCCTCGTGCGGAACAATTCTCTACCATCAGTTTCTTAAACCTGAAGATAAACATACAAGAAATACCTCTTGATTTACGGGGGAGACCCGCTTCCATCGGGGCGATGTTTACTCGAAAGTGGGATCGCCCGCGATGGTAATGGATTACACCTCATGCCCCGATCTTAGTTCCCATGCCATAACGACATCACAACCTCAGACCGTATTTACTGCCCTTATTGCCTACTCCGTCGAGTTACACCTCAAGGTCTTACGGACATTATTGCCTATCCATATCTAGACGAGTTACACCTCAAGGATACGAGATCCCTTATTGCCTACTCGCTAGTAACACACCATGATTAATGCAAAATTCATATATTAAGCTACTACCTCCTCGTGCACAAGGAGTAGTACCACATTCTTATCAGGTGATCCACATTTGTTAAATAAATAACACATTATATACACCTCTCTTCCACATATAAAACATTTACTTCCTTATTCCTCATAATATCATGGTCCTCATAATTTCATACATGTAAATACATCCACACATTATCCTTACCTCATTCCTTCATAAAGTTATCAGCAGTTGGATTAAATCATGACAATAGTAGTTTCCTCATGAACTCAACATATAAGCATGAAATCTAGAACATATAATCCACATAGTTACCAATAAAGAGGTTATTAAAATCTACTAAACATACTCACCCCTATTGGGTTCATAAAGTTGAGAGTCCCACAAGTTAGGTTATAAAGCTACAAACAAGTAACACATAGGAGTAAAGTAGGATAAAACCATGAAAATAAACAAATACAAGAGCATTTAAGGAAGGATAACTCACCAAGTGGGTTTTTGGAGAAAACCCAAACCCTAGGGTAGAACCTTAGAGAAGATGACAATGGAGGTGATGGCTCAAGCCCAACTTGAATCCTTAAATGCTAATCCCAAGTCTCTAGCAATAAATGAGATGA
This sequence comes from Arctium minus, assembly GCA_954870635.1. Classification (NCBI taxonomy): domain Eukaryota; kingdom Viridiplantae; phylum Streptophyta; class Magnoliopsida; order Asterales; family Asteraceae; genus Arctium; species Arctium minus. The sequence continues at coordinate 117,658,382 of OX941084.1, read as the reverse complement.
ATGGTGGTGGTTGGAACCCTAATTTCGGATGGGGGAAGTTATGAGGCTTGAGAGAGGAGAAAATGGGTAGATGAGAGGAGTAATGAGGTGAAATGGGGAAGAAAGTCGTATTCAAGAGACCAGGGGGCTTCCGCGTGTTATGCCGCGACTTTAAGTCGCGGCACAAGTCGCCCGTGTGCCTGAAACCGAAATCCAACAGTGAGTTACGCGGGTTATGCCGCAACTTGCAACCCGCATGTAACTCGCGAAATCCCCTGTGTTGTGCCCAAACCACCAAAATCCAAGTACTCAAACTAGATCATAACATAAAGCTAATGATAACCGTTAAACACGAGAATACAACATTAAACAGTACACAAGGCTAGAAGTTTTATCACTAGATTCTTATAACGAAAATTTCGGGGTGTTACATTATGTGCGTGCAGTTGATCGGCACTCAACATCTCGAAACCACGCTCCTTAATTTCTTAGTCACACTATCGTCATCTAGATGCTTAAACATCTCAAAGCAATAATCGAATATTTCATCGGTTCACCTTATCATTTGTCCTCAAATAAAGTCAATTCCATAAGGCTAAGGTTCTACCACGACCATCAATTCCGACACGGAACGGTCCACTTAATGCAATCACCATGCGTATTGTCACTCCAAGTGACGAATGCTAAAATCATCAGCCTCTCCTGACGGCTACTCACATAGAAACTTCTTCACTACCCCAACGGTCGTCACATCAAGGTAGCCCAAGCATACATATGTAACTCGTAGGTTCACCATAACACTGGTCAAGTGAAATTATGAACGTATTGCACATGATCATCCTTGCTACTCTCGGTGTACTTCCCGTTACTAGAGACTCCATCAACCTCAAAACATCAAATCTTAATGTGCCTATTGGTGCAACTTCACTTTCAATCACTTAAATTAACGCTAGTTTGAGTCTAGGCATCCAAAATCAATACCTAATTCTCTCAAACTTAAGCTCTGATACCAACTTGTATCACCCTCAAGTTTGGTAAGAGCAACTAACTAAAATTTCGATATTACATCAAGTAAAAGATAAATCTCCAAAATAAAACTTCCTATTTAACCTCAACAAATATAAACTCCAGTCTTATACAAGGACTAGGCCAAAGTCGGGTGTTACTTAATCCCAACTATAAGTTGCTCTTCCCGAAACAAGTGCGGAAGACTTCACTAAGATATCCACTTCTTGAGCACACAACTAGCACTCCTCTCTGCACAGAGTCACTAGAGCTATTCCCAACCGAAACCTGTTGCACATGCCGACAAATAAAAAGGTTAGGCTAATGCCAAGTGAGTTCAAGAGTTTTCAACATGAATAAAGATATCGTTGAAAAGAAGTGATGCAATTTAAATCATAATCTTTCAATTTGATATGTCCCAAATATGAAAACGACTCATTTTCCAATAATATGCATTTTAGGCAAAGAAACACCAATATAAACGTTTTCCAATCCAAACTACTTCAAGGGCAAAGATCCCAATATAAAACGTTCTTTCGTAAATAAATTCCAACCCAAAACTCACTCAAAACGAGAATGGAAAGCCGACTCCCAATTTATGAAACGCGGATAAAACTTTATATCTCAAAACACCCAAAAATACGGGTGGGGCATAATACTCAACCCATAAACCAAGGGTAAAGACCCACATAAACCAAATGTCACCGAAAACATGGATGCTAAAACACAATACCCAAATCAATACCTTTCGGTGACAGGGGAGACCCGATTCCATAAAATGTGGCGGTACACAAAGTAAGCCCCATACTATGTTGTTAAGACTAAGTCATATAAACAAGTATCCACAATGAATGTCAGGCTCAGTAGCTTTAAACGTACACCCATGGAAGGTCAACTTCAACCATAAATGGCCCTTACGTTGAGTTCCTCATCCAATATCGCATACTAGCATAGGGCTTATACCTCATCCGATGCCTAAATGTGCCTCAATGTGGAAACCTACCATTCCATCATTGGATCAAATGATTCCAAACGCAATGAATGTCAGGCTCAGTAGCTTTAAACGTACACCCACGGAAGGTCGACTTCAACCATAAATGGCCCTTACGTTGAGTTCTTCATTCAATATCGTATCCAAGGCTCTAGGTCGAGCTATTAAAACTGGACAAGTGTCCCCAAAACCCAAATCATAAATAAATACCGAGCCACCTGCTCAAGCTACCAAAAGGACTCATTGGCAAAAGAAATAAAATGCAACAAAACGCACGCGACCAACGTTTATGCAAACACGTGTTCCGAAGTACACGACCAAACTCCAATACAACTTAAAATAAGACGGATCATTTTCCCAAAAAGTTATACCATTGACCCTTTTTAAAGCGTCCCAAAACACGAGCTATGCATATTTTCCAACAAAGACAACAATGCACTTTTACCAAGAAATCTCCATTTATACAATACATTGATAAAAACAAATGACCATTTATTACTCATCTATCGAAATGCCCAAAAATCCCAAATATGGTGTTTCACAAGATTTATAAGATCTTATTTGTTCAAATAGCAAAACTTATCAAATATTTCAACATTTTAGAATAATGATCAAGTAAAATACATAAATATTCTAAAATAGACATTTTTGGCATGTACAACGTTTTCACAAATCAACTTGAACTCACCTTGCTAGGTTAAGTTAAACCTAGGTTCCAACTCCAACCATTAGCCTCCATTAGTGTAGATTCCACCCTTTCCAAGCTATCACCAACAAAAAGGCTAGGGTTTCCAAATAACCCATTTCTTCAAGTCTAGAACAACCAACAACAAGTAAAACTCTTAGATCTACAAAGATCCTTATACTAAAGCTTAGATTACTCAAGGAAACTTACCACTTTAGATATTGAGACTTTCCACCCAAAGCTATCCAAGGAAACCCATCCAACTCTTCAACCCGAGCTTCCAAACATCGAACCTTTATGTGACTTTAGGATAGAACCACCATGGATGCTCCAAAATACCATCTTCAATCTCCCAAAATCGCCCAAGGAGAGAAGTGAGGAGAGGGAGTGAAATGAGAGAAGTGGGAAGGGGATGTGAGAATGAGAAAACCCTAGAAAATGGGTATTAAATCGTCAGACTACTCCCGCGGCCTTGGTCGCGGCCTCCAAGACGCGGGCCAAGCCGCACGTGCTACATAGCTAAACACAACAGTGGGTTGCGCGGGTTTAGCAGCGGCTTTGAGGCCGCATGCTAATTCGCGCGTGTCCCTGGTGCACCTTCTCACCTTTCGTGTTAAACCGCTCCCCGATCGTTTCTCTCGGTCGATCGCTGCCTGTTTTCCTTAGCTGATCATTGACCGTCCTATTAGAATTTACGGGTGTTACACTATATTGGAAAAGTCTTAAATGAATCTCCGGTATTATCTCGCCAATCCTAGAAAGCTTCGAATTTCTGACGGAATCTTGGGAGGTTCCCTGTTTATCATGGCCTCGATCTTTGCGGGGTCCACCTTCCTTCGTGACTACGTGCCCCAAAAACTGTACCTCCCGAAGCCAAAAGTCACACTTAGAAAACTTCGTGTAGAGTTTCTCTCGTCTTAGCACTTCCAACACTTCTCGGAGATGTTGTTCGTGACCCTTCTCGTCTTTGGAGTACACTAGGATGTCGTCAATGAATACTATCACCGATTTGTCGAGGAATGGCCGACACACTTGGTTCATGAGGTCCATAAATATTTCCAGCGCATTGGTTAGGCCGAACGGCATTACTAAGAACTCGTAATGACCGTATCGTGTCCTAAACGCCGTATTTGGAATGTCGTTTTTCGCCACTTTCACTTAATGATAGCCCGACCGAAGATCGATCTTTGAGAAGTAACTTGCGCATTGAAGTTGGTCAAACAAGTCATCAATCCTCGGAAATGGATACTTGTTCTTCACCATCACCTTGTTCAGTTCTCTATAGGTGATATACATCCGCATCGTGCCATCCTTCTTGTTAACGAACAAGATCGGAGCTCCCCAAAGTGACGAGCTCGGTCGTATGAAACCCTTCTCAAGAAGTTCTTGGAGTTGAGTCATCATCTCTTGCATCTCAGAGGGAGCCCATTGGTAAGGAGCTCGAGCAATCGCAGCCGCCCCCGGAACGAGATCAATCTGGAACTCCACTTGGCGAGCGGGTGGTAAACCGGGCAAGTCTTCCGGAAACACATCGGAAAACTCACGCACCACCCTAACATCTTCTAGCTTCTTCTTTTCCTGTTTGGTATTGATCGCATAAGCTAAGAAGGATGTGCATCCTTTCGCCAAACATTTCCGCGCTTTGATCATAGAGATGATCGCCACTTCACCTTTTCTTCTTTCACCATAAACTATAATCGCTTCACCGTCCGCAATGGGTAGTCGGATCATGTTATTGGAACACACAATCTCGGCTTGGTTCTCCGACAACCAATCCATTCCCACTACCACATCGAATCCACCAATATGCATAGGCATTAAGTTGATAGGGAACTTCCTCCCTTCTAACTCCAGAGTGCAACCCCTCAAGGTATCACGGATTATCACCTGACCCCTATTAGCTATTTCTACCACTATAGCATCCTCTAAACTACTCTTAGGCATGACAAGATTTTGACAAAACAAATCAGAAATGAAAGAGAAGCTAGCACCCGAATCAAATAAGACACGTGTAGGCACAGAGTTTAGGAGAAATGTACCCGACACTACATCTACAGAAGCCTTGTCTCCCTCTGTCGTCATCTGAAACGCTCTCCTGGTCGCTTTCGGAGGATCTATCTTCTTCCCACTGGTTCCCCCGGCCTTCCACTTCGGGCATTCATCCCTAACATGCCCCGGCTCTTTACATTTGAAACACATTCGCCTCTTGACGGGACAATCTTTATAGGCATGACCGGGCTTCCCGTATTTGAAACAAGCTCCGGGGACAAAGTTGCACGGGCCGAAGTGCTTGCTTCGGCACTTGGAACACCACCTAGCCTCGCGCCTAGGATCGCTTCCTCGTTAGTGTTGTTGTTGTTGAAAGGTCTTGGTTTCTTGGAAGCCATAGAATTTCCATCCCATTTCCTCTTCTCCACAAGTCGGCTACCCTTCTTCCTTGCCCCGGTTGTAGGCATCTTCCATCAGTTATGCTTCCTCAACCGCCTCCCGAAGAGTAGAGGCCTTCGACACCCTGACCATTGACATCATATAGGATGGAAGCCCCTTTATGTAAGCTTTAATATTCTCCTTCTCTGTTGGGACTAAATGTCCCACCAATCCTAGTTTGTCCATGAAAAGCTGGTTGTACTCTTTCACAGTCAAATCACCCTTCTTCAAATTTTGGAACTTTTCTTCGATCCGGTCCATTGATCTTTCATTACAATATTCCTCCAACAACTTCTTCTTGAACGTCGACCAACTTAGATTTGCCAATACCGTGGCCTCAACTAAAGTGGAGTAAACGTTCCACCATGTGAGGGTCGCCCCTCTGAGCATTTGAGAAGCAAAAGTAGCTTTCTGGCCTTCGTCGCACTCGCTTGATCGGAAGGCCTGCACAATTTTCTGAATCCAGTTCATGCAAGCCATTGGATCATCCGTGCCTTTGAACTCCGGCGATCGGCAACCAAGGAATGCCTTGAACGTGCAAGCTTTAGTCGCGAGTCTTGCTTCCGAGGCCGCAGTCCCATCAGTGGAAATTTCATGTCCGGTACCCCCGGATCCTGCCACAATGACATTTTCGGCAACCGTCTCAGGCCTTCGATTGATGGTCTCTCTGTCTTCTAGAAGCTTCAATAATAACTCTTGTTGTTGCGCCATGGCCCGATTCATGGCCAACATCATTCGGTCCATCAATCGGGTTTCCGCCGTAGCCTCTTCCAAAATATGCTCCTCTGTATTTAGATTGTGTTGGGGAATGTGCTCGGGTCCCCCGCCCAACACATTAACCACACGAGAAGGCTCTTCCGCCACAGTTACCTGCAGGTGGTCGACCGTGGATGTCGTGGCTTCTTGACCCTCCGGTCTATTCCGGGTGGTAACCATTTGTCTGCCACACACATACAAGAAAGAGAATGAGAGACAGACTACAAGAACAACACAAGAAACGTACTACTACATTCATCAATTATTATAACAACAGTAGATCAAGTATGCTCACGTAAAACATCTTCATAATAACGTTAGCTAAGTGAAATTATGAATACATGATACGTAAGAGTTCTCGTTACCATCACTACAACTTTCAATTTGTGCAGGTTTCGTCGACTCTAAGACCATTCTATCTTAAGAGTTCTACCCCATCTCACAAATCATGGCTTAATAATCTCAGTTTAAGTCTAGGTATCTTACATTCATACCTAGTTCACTTAAACTAATGCTCTGATACCAACTTGTAACATCCTAAAATTTGAGGTGAATTTAAAAATTGAAAATTCGGCAATATGATGTCTAAAAGTGGAGGAAACCAATCTACCCTAAATGGGAGACCAAACAACCTGTATATTACGGATATGACAATCTAAACCAAGTGTATGTCAACCCAACACGGGGAACAAAGTATGACAATTACAATCCCAAATCAAATAAAGAATAAAATTCGACAACCTAATAATCTAACTTGGTCAAGTAAGATTAAGGTCGGGTGTTGTAACATCCTAAAATTGAGGTGAAAATAAAATTTTAAAATTCGGCAATATGACGTCCAGAAATAGAGGGAACTAGTCTACCCAAAAAGGGAGACCAAATAACCTGTATAAGGATATGACAATCTGACCCAAGCGTATGTCAACCCAACATGGGGAACAAAGTATGACCTTTACAAACCCAAATCAATTAAAGAATAAAATTCGACAACCTAATAATCTAACTTGGTCAAGTAAGATTAAGGTCAGGTGTCGCTATTCTTCCAAAATGTGTAATCTCTATTCTTCAATATATTGGTCACTATATCTTCAAAAAGACCGCTCTCGACCCCAAGGTCGTCCTCTCAATCCCGACGAGCCCCACTGCTAGAAAGACCTGCCATGCATGATCACCAAAGAACAAGCGTTAGGCTAAAGCCTAGTGAGAATAATTAAGCGGGAAGATAAATAAATGATAAACCCGTTTGAAGTCATACAGTCGATCTAGTCGTGAGCTAAATCAAAACAAATCCAATAAACCATTAGTGATCAATATATGTTACAAATAATTCTAATCACATAGCGAGCTCAACTACTCCAAGTCTATTGCTCGAAAACATCAAGTCAACCACTCTAGGTCTATTCTTGATAGTTCCAAAATAGGGGAACTCAGGCACAATGGAATTACACCTTACTGTCCATGGGACGCTGCCCGACCGTATAAGCCCACACCTTACTTACCATGGAACCCGATACCTATTCCGTGCCAAAGTGGTGAACCTAATGTCCGGACGAGACATAGGAACACCATGCCTATGGATCCATTGCACTAGACCAACATATAAAGCATTTATTCAATCGACCTTAATCATTTACATAAGTACTAAGTCAAATTGATCATATATAATTATACCGATATAAAGTCTAGACTCTTCAACTGGGAAGAGTTCCACATCCACAAATCCATTACCATTATATCATAAATCCCATTTTAAAAATATATTCCTCCACAACAAAACAATTACTTGAACCATAACCCAAACCCTAGTTCCTCTTGGAGTGTACCAAACCCTCATAGAAACGAGGTTAAATCCTTAAAGGTGTGGAGGATTGTAGCATACCACCATTCATAGCTTTAACATAATTTCTAACCATTTTCGTTAGGCCAAAACCCCAATATACCCCAAGTTCACTTTTAGGTCAAAATACAACAATACCCAAAATATGTTTTGTAGATATAGGTGAAATTTATAACACATATGCAAGTAATTATGTAGAGAAAAAAGGGTACGAAACTCACCTTGTAAGGTTATAGGAAACCCTAGATAATAACACTTGAGAGTAGAGTTTAGGAGGGAACTTGACACTTCAATCACAAAGCTTTTAAACATCGCCACCAACCTAAACCAACCCAATAAATGCATAAGAATCTTGCATTTAGTAGCAATGAATGAAGGGAGAGGAAACCCTACCTCTTGGCTCTCCCAAAATCGCACCTCTAGAGCTCCAAAATGCAAAATCATGGGAAAAAGGGGAAAACTCCCGTATTTGGCCTGCAGGTGCCTACCCGCGGCTTTGGCCGCAACTATGAAGTCGCACCGTAAGCCGCGCGTGTCCTTAGCCTGGAGACTCCAGTGAGTTATGCGGCTTTGGCCACGGTTTCCAAACCACGCAGCAACCCGCATAAGTCACTGAGTTTGCCTTCAAACTCTGAACCTTAAGCACTTAGGCTTAACAATTTCACACAAGAGATAACAACGTATGAAGCCAAGAGAGGGTAAGTATACATCGCATATACATACATCCACAATGTGTAAACAAAATTTACGGGTGTTATAGGTGTCGTTATTCTTCCAAAATGTGTAATCTCTAAACTTAAATGTATTGGTCACTATATATTCAAAAAGACCGCTCTCGACCCCAAGGCCGTCCTCTCAATCCCGACGAGCCCCACCACTAGAATGACCTGCTATACATGACCACCAAAGAACACGTGTTAGGCTAAAGCCTAGTGAGAACAATTAAGCTGAATAATAAATAAATGATAAACCCGTTTGAAGTCATACAACCGATCTAGTTGTGAGCTAAATAAAAAAAATCAAATAAACCATTAGTGATCATTATATGTTACAAATAACTCTAATCGCATAGCGATCTCAACTACTCCAAGTCTATTGCTCGAAAATATCAAGTCAACCACTCTAGGTCGATTCTTGAGAGTTCTAAAACAGGGGGACTCATGCACAATGGAATTACACCTTACTGTCCATGGGACGCTGCCCGACCGTATAGGTCCACACCTTACATTCCATGGAACCCGATGCCTATTCCGTGCCAAAGTGGTGAACCTAATGTCCAAAACGGGACATAGGAACACCATGTCTATGGATCCATTGCACTAATACTAACATCAAACACAACAATTCATGATGATAATTAAATGTATACCTTAGACTCAATATCCAGTTACATTCATAACAATTCTTGCTTCAAAGACTTGACTCCCTTTATTTGGTAGAAAACATTTAGTATCAAACCTACCAAATCTTACCATAATGATTGTTTATACAATAATATTCATCATTCATGAACATTGACCCAAAATGAGTACATCAAGGTGATACCCTAATTTAGTTGAGGGTATATCAATCATCATAAAAGCAAGGGTAAATCAATAAAATTTGTGAGTACATGAGGAATCATCCAACACATATCTATCCATTGTAGATGTCATATTTATTATTATCAAACCCTAAAACCCCAAATGTTAGGTCTTGGGTTGAGGTTTATTAAACCAACCATCACTTAGGTTAGAAAAGTGTAGAATACCTAAATACAAGTACATAATTACAAACAAGAGTTAAATAAGTGTGTAAACTCACCTTGTAAGGGTAATACACAAACCCTAGATGGTGATACTTGAGATGGAAGGAGAAATGACACTTGAGCTTGAAGCACAAAACCCTTAATCGCAACCACCAACCTAAACCACACCCATAAACCATAAATGAGGATCCCTTCTAGAATCATTCAAAGAGGGAAGATGGAAACCTTACCTTTTTTATCTTCAAAATCGCCTTCAATGAGCTCCCAACAACACAAAATGAGATAAAAACGGGTTGGTGAGCATTTAAGGGCCTGGAGGCCATCAGCGACGTTGCCTCGCGATTATGACATTATCATAATCGCTTGGTCACAATCGCCCGCTCCCAAGGACATACGGTACGACTTCGGCGACATTGCCATGCGAAAGTGACATTTGTCACAATCGTTGGTCATAGTCGCCAGCTCCACCCCTCTTACGGTATACACCTCGCAATTATGCCCCGCGAGAGTGACCCTTGTCACAATCGTGGGCATTGTCGTCCCAGGCGTGCCGAAGTCCGTTTTCACCCGATTTCGACCCGAAGAACATCATGCTTCCAACACCAATTCGATAACAAGGTTTAAGATCAAATTAGAGGCATACCGAAATCGCGGGTGTTACAAGGCCAATGACCATTAATTGTAATTTCTTGTGAATGAGTGAAATCTAGAATTGATGGATTGATCATTGATTCGTAGTGGGGCTCTTAAACATGGATATGTGACCTACTTTTGTGTTCCGTCACCAACATGGAAATCGGATCTCCCCCGTCATCGCAAGATGTGTATGTGTTACAATTGTTGAAATTGAAGAAGTGTTTATGCTTTGAAATGCATCAAGTCTATATTTCCGGAAATTATATTTTCTATTTTGAATATAAATTGTTTGATCTTACTAGGCGTTAGCTTAACATTTTTTCTTAAATGTGGCATGTATATCAGGTTCTAAGGGTAGCGGGGGAGGCAACCATGTGAGTGATGTGCTAATTGTCGGAAGAGACAAGTTTTGGGCATAAGTTTCTAGAAGGAGACATTTGGAGATTTTTGTTGAATATAAATCTTTTGGTGATCTTAGCGACACCCGTCTATAATCTAGATTTATGTTTAGTCTAGATTAGTTAGTTGTTGTTTAAGGATCCATGTTATAGTTGTAAACTCCTTATATACTTTTCCCCATTATTGGGTGATTTATTTATGCATAGAATGATATATCTAGCATATTATTCATGTTTTAATTTACCCCTATTTTTAGGGCGTTATAGAGAGCGATTTTACATGGGTCTACGTTTGTCACATATTAGTGGGCCTACATCATTTGAAGATCTTTACACAGTTAACGGGTTACAACACCCAACATTTCGAAAAATGACTCTAGAGAGAGGGTTCGGTGATAATCTTTCCCAATGTCTTGCAGAGGCCTCCATGTTTCAATTTCCAAGTGCTCTTAGAAGGCTATTTGCGACAATATTGATTTATTGTGAACCGGGAGATGTTCACAAATTTTGGGATGACCACTATGACTCACTTTGTGAAGATTACTTGCGGAAATATGGAAGTGTTCAACAAGTATAGGATATGGTCCTCACTGACATCATGGTCTTTCCACAATCGATGGGCAAGGATTTGAATGATTTTGAATCTTCCAACAGTAAATACAAATTCCAATTTACAAGATGGAGGCTTTCGTGAGGTACAAGAGGAGTACTCCATTGTCATCGAAGATGAACACTTGCAAGCACGAGACTCTCTGAATTCAGACCAGAAATCCGCTTTCGATGAAATCATGAGGCATGTTCTCGATGGTTGTCCGGGTATGTTCTTCGTAGATGGTCCCAGTGAAACTGGAAATACATTTTTGTACAAAGCTTTGCTTGCTGAGGTCCGTTCTCGTGGTCTAATTACACTTGTGACTGCTTCATCGGGCGTTGCAACTAATAACATGCCAAAGGGGGTCCTATTCATTCTCGATTCAAGATTCCCATCAATTTGGATAATAACTCATTATGCAACATCAACCAACAGAGTAGAACTGCTCAACTACTTCGTTATGCAAGCTAATCATTTGGAACGAAACATTGATGGCTAAGAGACAGGCGGTGGAGGCGCTCGATCGAACAATGTAAGACCTCATAGGAAACAGACTTCCATTCGGTGGAAAGATAATGGTGATGGGAGGTGATTTTAGACAAGTGTTACCAGTCGTGCGTCGTGGTACTCGAGCACAAATTGTAGACTCCAACCTATGGATGTCACCTCTTTGGTCTTCGATTAAAAAGATGCAATTAATGATCAGTATGAGAGCGCTGGCTGATCCATGGTTTTCAGATTTCCTTTTACGTGTTGGTGATGGAGATGGAGATGAGGAATGGTGGATGAGACTTTTATTCGCATACCTGACAACATGACAATTCCATAAGAAGATGAAGGTAACTCGAAGGATGCTTTGATTGATGCAATATTCCCATCTCTGCAAATCAATGTAGGTGCATCAGATTATATCATTTCCAGGGCGAAATTATCAACTAAAAATCAGAGTGTCGATGAGATTAATGATGAGTAGATTGAAAGATTCTGCAGAGAAGAAAAGTTTTACTATAGTTTCGACGAAGCACAAGATGATAGGAAAAACTTCTATCCAACCGAATTCTTGAATTTACTAACTGTTAATGGTTTGCCACCTCATTATCTTAGACTCAAAATTGGATGCCCCATAATATTATTACGAAGTATTGACCCCTTAAATGGTTTATGTAACGTCACGAGATTGGTATGCAGAGGTTTTCAGCAGAACGTCATCGATGCTGAAATAACCATTGGTCAACATGCAGAAAATAGGGTATTTTGGCCGAGAATTCCTTTACGTCCATCCGAAGACGGAATGTTCCCATTTAAACTAAAACGAAAACAGTTTCCAGTTCGCCTGATGTAACATCCGGAATTTCAGGTAAGTATGAGGCTTTGTTAATCTTATGTATATGTGTTTATCAAAGTAGAAATTATATGCTTAATTGCCATTGACGTCTATGTTAGTTGCTTGGTGTCGGATTGGAAGTTTTGACTAGCAATTGTTGGGCAGTGAGCTACGCGACTTAGTCGCGGGTGGAAGTCGCGGCACAAGCCGCGTAGTCCACTGGAGGGTGCATGTTTGAGGAACCTCGCGACTTACGCCACGGGTGGAAGTCGCGGCACAAGCCGCGTAATCCACTAGAGTCTTCACAAGTTGAGTACACGGGCGACTTATGCCGCGGGTGCAAGTCGCGGCACAAGTCGCGATCAACCTGCTGTCCCCAAAACCCCCCTTTATCCGATTTTTCTCTCTTATTTTCATAACTCTCTCTCTCTCTCTTGGCGATTTCTCTCTCAAGAATTCAGTGTTTCCCTCACCAAACCCTAACCTCATTAAATACAAACCCTTTTGGTGGTTGGATCTTTGGGGTCTTGCATTTACTCTTCTCAAGCCTTCAAGCTTCATCTCCAAGTCTCATCTTCTTCTAGGGTTTTCCATTTTCTAGGTTTTGGTATAAAACCTAGATTGTGAGTTTACTAAACCTTTTGTTAAAACTAGATACACATCATAATCTTCTATTGGTGATATTGTAACATTTCTCATGTTGGTTACCTTTATGTGTTCAAATACTTGATGATAGCATTATGTACAATATGTTGGATTATCTTCTATGAGTATTTGCCATGCTTTACTCTATTGGTTGAATAATTGGGATTTGCTCCATGAATGTACATTGATGGCATTGTGGCATGATATGGATTATATGCGGTATAGTAGATGATAAATTCTACATGGAATGCCGTTTGGCAATTTAATATCTAAACATTGATTATGTTGGTATTTGGGTCTCATGATAGACTTATGTGATAGGATGGTAGCATAGTACCCATGGTTGGTATCAAAATGCATTGGTAGATATATACCACAAGACCTCCTATATGTATTATGTTGGACGAACCAAGTCGGTAGGCACTAGGAGGATGTAGTCTTGGGCACCACCGTGTGGGTATGTGCCTAGACCTCCGCCATTCGGGGTATTGCTATGGTTGCATTTGTCGGATGGGCCTGGCCTTTGGGTGTCACTCTTGGTAGTGGCACTAAGGTACATTGTCTCTTGGGTGGAACTGATTGGTGCTACGGGTATCCCTTGTTGACTCCACATGTTGTTGAACTCCGGTTAACTGCTGATAAGAATTGTAATTGTTCATGCATGCTTATTATTGTTCATCTCACTAGGCTTTTTGGCCTAACACTTGTTGGTGTCGATGTGTATCTCATGTTCTGGCGGCGCCGGTCCTAAGCAGGCTTAGTTGCTTTGGGGTGAGAGCTTGGGGATTTTGCACATGGACATTTTATACCTTAGAATGAACCGTTGCGTTTTTAGATGACAACCCTTTTGTAACCTCTTTTCTAGTTGTAGAAATTAGATTAGTTGGTTGTTATTTGTTGTCCGTTAAATTACAACTGTAATTAAATAGGTTAGTTATATATTCCCCATTTTTGGGAGGCTTTTGCTATGGCAATTCTTGTATACCTCATGTCCGTTTTTTCGGATTTTTGTTATCCCTATTTTTAGGGTGTTACAAGTTGGTATCAGAGCTTTAGTTTAAGTGAACTAGGTATTGTTTTAACATATCTAGACTTAAGCTTTAGACTTTATGACTTCACTGTCCACTTGGGGTAGGAATCCTAGGTAGGGAGAGCGTTAGGATTACGGAATTACTTTAATTGAAAGTTGTGATGATGGTGACAAGAATTCTTGTGTATGGTTTGTTCATAATTTCACTTAGCTACTGCTATTATGAATGCATTGTTACGTGAGCATACTTGGTTTACTATTATTATGATAATTTATGAAGGTATTAGTACGTACAATGAGTTCAACTTGTTTAGTCTTTTCTCAATCTATTTCTCGTACATGTATGGCAGATCGAAATGGTAAACACTCGAAGTAGGTTACCGAATACTCCAGAGGGTCACTTGGAAGTGGAGTCTACCGCTGATCGGCCTCCTGTGGGCGTAGCTACCGAGGGACCTCCCATGCCCAATCTGTTGGGAGGAGGACCTGAACATATTCCGTGCCGGAACCTCAACGCGGATAATGCCATCATGGAGGAGGTGATCATGGAGACCCGGATTCGGGATAGCATGATGTTGGCCATGAACTCAGCCATGACCCAACAGCAAGAGTTCTTTATGAAGCTCTTAGAGGATCGAGACGGCAGTAACCGACAACCAGAAATAATGGCGGAAAACATTGTTATGGGGTCGGGTGGACCAATTGTGGTATCTGTTGAGGATCCAGCGGATAATGGGATCAAGACGAAGACAAAGGGGTGCACCTACAAGGAGTTTCTGGGTGCCACCCTAAGGAGTTTGCGGGTTCAGATAACCCAGTGGCTTGTATGTATTGGCTCAAGGAGGTAGAGATGGCCTTCGAGTCAAGTGAGTGTGATCCCTCTCAACGGGTCAAGTTTGCTTCCCAGTTACTTCGGGGAGAGGCACTGATTTGGTGGAATCTTACTCGATCCGCCCTCACCCCGGAGGTTCTGGCTAAGTTAACTTGGCCGGTGTTCAAAGAGAAAATCATGGATAGATATTGTAGTGAGCGGTCATTGGACAAGCTGGAGCGGGAGTTCCAAAATCTGAAGAAGGGGACTCTGTCCATTGTCGAGTACTCCAGACTCTTTTTGGAGAAACTGAATTTGGTGGGACATCTGGTCCCCGATGAAAGGTCAAAGATTAAGGCCTATCAACAAGGTTTACCGGCCGAGATGCGAACGGCGGTAAGAAATGCTAGGGGCTCGACCTTGCAAGAGGTCATTGAAGAGTCTTTGCTCATTGAGGATGACATCAATGCGGGGAAGGAGGAAAGAAGTCAGGCTGGTGAGAAACGGAAGTGGGAAGGGCCGTCTGGGCCCGTTCGTCAATCAAGACCCTTTGTAAGCGGGAGATCGGGTGACCCTCGTCGTGAGGATCAGTGGTGCCACAAGTGCAAGTCAAAGCACTCGGGGCCATGTACTACAAGAACTTACTCCGGTCCAACCGGGTGTGTCAAGTGTGGTAATAAGAGCCACACAACTCGAGAGTGCCCCATCCGGGGGTCGGTGTGCTACGAATGTAGAGAACCGAGGCATATGAAGAGAGAGTGCCCAAGGCTGGTTAGAGGAGGTGGTGGAAATTCAGTGGGTTCGACGGCTAGAGTCGAACAACCACCAAGGGCACCGAGTCGGGCTTTCCTGATGACTACTGAGGAAGCAAAGGAGACCGTTGATGTTGTTTCGGGTACGTTTCTAGTAAACTCCTTGCCAGCTCGTGTTTTGTTTGATTCGGGTGCTTCATGTTCTTTTGTGTCGGATACCTTTTGTAAGCAATTCACTACTCTTATTAGTGTTCTTCCCGATGCGTTAGTAGTAGAAATAGCAAATGGGGATCAAGTAATCATTCGAGACCGCTTTTGTGATTGCACTTTAGAAATTGATGGAAATCCTTTTGGAGTAGACCTGTTACCTATGGCTATAGGTGGGTTTGACGTGGTTATAGGCATGGACTGGTTAGTAAGACACAAGGCGGACATATTTTGCTCTAAAAAGATGATCCAAGTGCCATCGCCGGAAAATGGTGTGGTTACCATTTATGGGGAGAAAGGAAAGAGGAATAATCCCATTATTTCATCTCTCAAGGCTCGCAAGTTTCTAGCGAAGGGTTACCCTTCGTATTTGGCCTATGTGGTGGACGCAAAGAAAGAGAAGAAGTCGGTAGAAGATGTAGAAGTAGTGCGAGATTTTCCGGACGTCTTTCCGGAAGACTTACTCGGATTGCCACCGACATGGCAAGTAGAGTTTCAGATCGACCTCACTCCGGGAGCGGCTCCGATAGCCCGTGCTCCATACCGTTTGGCTCCAACGGAAATGAAAGAGATGATGACGCAACTTCAAGAATTGTTGGAGAAGGGCTTCATTCGACCAAGTTCCTCACCTTGGGGAGTACCGGTACTGTTCGTGAAGAAGAAGGATGGATCCATGCGGATGTGCATAGATTATCGAGAGTTAAACAAGGTCACAGTGAAGAATAAGTACCCTCTACCTCGGATCGACGATCTCTTTGATCAACTCCAAGGTGCGGGGTGTTTCTCAAAGATCGACCTTCGATCTGGTTATCATCAAGTGAAAGTGAAGAAATAAGACATTCTGAAGACGACTTTCCGGACGCGATACGGTCATTATGAGTTTTTGGTTATGCCTTTCGGTTTAACCAACGCTCCGGCCGTGTTCATGGATTTGATAAACCGTGTGTGTCGCCCATTCTTGGATAAATCCGTGATCGTCTTCATCGACGATATTCTAATATATTCAAGGGATGAGTCCGAGCATGGGAAGCACTTACGAGAAGTATTGGAGGTTCTAAGAAGAGAGAAGTTATTCGCGAAATTCTCTAAGTGCGAGTTCTGGCTCCAAGAGGTGCAATTCTTGGGGCATGTGGTATCAAAGGACGGCGTAAAGGTGGATCCGGCAAAGATCGAGGCAATGATGAGTTGGGAGCCTCCAACAAGTCCAACAGAGATTCGAAGCTTCTTGGGTTTGGCGGGTTACTACCGGCATTTCATCCAAGACTTTTCCAAGATAGCTACACCGCTCACTTCTCTTACGAGGAAGAACGTCAAGTTTCTTTGGATCGATACACAAGAGCAAGCTTTTCAGATGCTCGAGAAGAAGTTATGCGAAGCTCCGATCTTGTCCTTACCCGAGGGATCGGAAGACTTTGTTGTGTTTAGTGATGCTTCCAAGATGGGACTTGGGTGTGTCCTAATGCAAAGGGGGAAAGTAATAGCATACGCGTCACGACAATTAAAGGATCATGAGAAGAATTATCCGACTCATGACTTGGAGTTGGCGGCGGTAGTGTTCGCGTTAAAGTTGTGGCGACACTATTTGTATGGGACAAAGTGTACTCTTTTCACCGATCACAAGAGTCTCAAATATATCTTCGATCAAAAGGAACTCAACATGCGGCAAAGAAGGTGGCTTGAGCTCTTGAAAGATTACGATTGCGATTTACTCTATCATCCCGGTAAGGCCAACGTGGTGGCGGATGCGTTGAGTCGAAGGAACCATGATGGAGGTGTCAAAATATCCCTTACAAGGATCGACGTAGTATCAAGTTTGTTGGAGAGTATAAAGATGAGTCAAGTGGAAGCACTTGAAGAAGAGAACCTCAAGGTCGAGGTCATGTCAAAGCAAAATGAACTCTTAACGGAAGACAGTCGTGGACTCAAACTCTTCCAAGGACGGATTTGGGTGCCAAAGTTGGGAGGAAACCGTGAATTACTTCTCGAGGAAGCGCATAAGTCGAAATATTCTATACATCCCGGTAGCACCAAGATTTATAGAGACTTAAAGTTGAATTGTTGGTGGCCAGTAATGAAGCTAGATGTGGCTAGATACGTGGAGAGGTGTGTCACGTGCCTTCAAGTCAAAGCGGAGCATCAAAGACCGTATGAAAGTTTGCAACCGTTGTCCATTCCCAAATGGAAGTGGGACAACATCACTATGGATTTTGTAACCAAGCTACCGAAGACCTTGCGCGGTCACGATACCATTTGGGTGATCGTGGATCGGCTAACCAAGAGTGCGCATTTTCTTGCGATGCGGGAGACTTTGCCAATGGAGAAATTGGCTAAACTGTACATAGACGAGGTGGTGTCGAGACACGGAGTTCCGCAATCTATAGTATCAGATCGGGATAGTCGCTTCACTTCGAACTTTTGGGCTAGCTTGCAAAAGGAGTTGGGTACTAGACTGAATTTGAGCACGGCGTACCATCCTCAAACAGATGGTCAAAGCGAGAGGACGATCCAGACATTAGAGGATATGTTGAGATCATGTGTTATAGACTTCGGGGTAAGTTGGGATTCACATCTACCTTTGGTGGAGTTTGCCTACAACAACAGTTATCATTCTAGTATCGAAATGGCACCGTTCTAGGCCTTGTATGGACGGAAGTGTAGAACCCTAGTTTGCTGGTTAGAAGTGGGCGAGAAGCAATTTGCCGGACCGAAATTAGTTCAAGAGACGGCGGACAAAGTGAAAGAAATCTGGGATAAACTAAAGGCGACGCAGGACCGACAGAAAAGCTATGCGGACAAGAAAAGGAGACTGGTCGAGTTTTAAGTGGGCGATCGGGTCATGTTGAAAGTATCTCCATGGAAGGGAATTATCCGGTTTGGGAAGCGTGGGAAGCTCAGTCCTCGTTTCCTTGGACCCTTTGTTATTTTACAAAAGTTTGGACTTCAAGCGTATCAGTTGGACTTACCACCGGAAATGGATGAGATACATCCCACCTTTCACGTTTGTTATTTGCGGAAGTGCTTAACCGAAGAAGAAAGCGTGATTCCTTTGACGGAAATCCGAGTAGATAATGGAGACCATTGTATGGAAGAACCGGAAGCAATTTTGGAAACGAAAGTAAAGAAGTTGCGGCATAAAGACGTAATCATGGTCAAGGTCCAATGGAAGCACTATCGTGGTGCTAATGTCACCTGGGAATCCGAAGAGGATTTGAAGAAGCGTTATCCTCATTTATTTGTATAAAGGTGATTTCGGGGACGAAATCCAAATTAGGTGGGGAGGATTGTAACATCCGGAATTTCAGGTAAGTATGAGGATTTGTTAATCTTATGTATATGTGTTTATCAAAGTAGAAATTATATGCTTAATTGCCATTGACGTCTATGTTAGTTGCTTGGTGTCGGATTGGAAGTTTTGACTAGCAATTGTTGGGCAGTGAGCTACGCGACTTAGTCGCGGGTGGAAGTCGCGGCACAAGCCGCGTAGTCCACTGGAGGGTGCATGTTTGAGGAACCTCGCGACTTACGCCGCGGGTGGAAGTCGCGGCACAAGCCGCGTAATCCACTAGAGTCTTCACAAGTTGAGTACACGGGCGACTTATGCCGCGGGTGCAAGTCGCGGCACAAGTCGCGATCAACCTGCTGTCCCCAAAACCCCCCTTTATCCGATTTTTCTCTCTTATTTTCATAACTCTCTCTCTCTCTTGACGATTTCTCTCTCAAGAATTCAGTGTTTCCCTCACTAAACCCTAACCTCATTAAATACAAACCCTTCTGGTGGTTGGATCTTTGGGGTCTTGCATTTACTCTTCTCAAGCCTTCAAGCTTCATCTCCAAGTCTCATCTTCTTCTAGGGTTTTCCATTTTCTAGGTTTTGGTATAAAACCTAGATTGTGAGTTTACTAAACCTTTTGTTAAAACTAGATACACATCATAATCTTCTATTGGTGATATTGTAACATTTCTCATGTTGGTTACCTTTATGTGTTCAAATACTTGATGATAGCATTATGTACAATATGTTGGATTATCTTCTATGAGTATTTGCCATGCTTTACTCTATTGGTTGAATAATTGGGATTTGCTCCATGAATGTACATTGATGGCATTG
This sequence comes from Arctium minus, assembly GCA_954870635.1. Taxonomy (NCBI): domain Eukaryota; kingdom Viridiplantae; phylum Streptophyta; class Magnoliopsida; order Asterales; family Asteraceae; genus Arctium; species Arctium minus. Next base: position 117,638,452 of record OX941084.1, on the reverse strand, counting down.
TGGCATGATATGGATTATATGCGGTATAGTAGATGATAAATTCTACATGGAATGCCTTTTGGCAATTTAATATCTAAACATTGATTATGTTGGTATTTGGGTCTCATGATAGACTTATGTGATAGGATGGTAGCATAGTACCCATGGTTGGTATCGAAATGCATTGGTAGATATATACCACAAGACCTCCTATATGTATTATGTTGGACGAACCAAGTCGGTAGGCACTAGGAGGATGTAGTCTTGGGCACCACCGTGTGGGTATGTGCCTAGACCTCCGCCATTCGGGGTATTGCCATGGTTGCATTTGTCGGATGGGTCGGGCCTTTGGGTGTCACTCTTGGTAGTGGCACTAAGGTACATTGTCTCTTGGGTGGAATTGATTGGTGCTACGGGTATCCCCTGTTGACTCCACATGTTGTTGAACTCCGGTTAACTGCTGATAAGAATTGCAATTATTCATGCATGCTTATTATTGTTCAACTCACTAGGCTTTTTGGCCTAACACTTGTTGGTGTCGATGTGTATCTCAGGTTCTGGCGGCGCTGGTCCTAAGCAGGCTTAGTTGCTTTGGGGTGAGAGCTTGGGGATTTTGCACATGGACATTTTATACCTTGGAATGAACCGTTGGGTTGTTAGATGCCAACCCTTTTGTAATCTCTTTTCTAGTTGTAGAAATTAGATTAGTTGGTTGTTATTTGTTGTCCGTTAAATTACAACTGTAATTAAACAAGTTAGTTATATATTCCCCATTTTTGGGAGGCTCTTTCTATGGCAATTCTTGTATACCTCATGTCCGTTTTTTCGGATTTTTGTTATCCCTATTTTTAGGGTGTTACACCTGAGCTTTGTTATGACAATTAATAAAGCTCAAGGACAGACGATTCCAAATGTGGGAGTTTATCTACCGGAATCAGTATTCTCGCATGACCAACTTTACGTGGCATTATTCAGAGGTATATCACGGGGAACTACAAAGGTATTAGTGAAACCTGGCAAAAAATTATTCGCCATGGAGTCTATACATCAAATGTGGTGTATCAAGAAGTTTTACGCGATTAGTAAGGTATAATCAACTATCGATTATGTAACATTTGTTAAATTATGTGTATATATATAATCCCTACGTATATATTTATAATAACTATGTATTTCTTGCAGGATATGTCTGCATATGGACGTTTTGAGCAATTCACCTCTGAAGCTGACCTGGTCGTTGATTTTGTTTATGTTTTTTTTCCCTTCGTTTTGCGTTGTTCTTTTTGTACATGTATAATCTTATGACATGTGTGCATATTTTATTCTTCAAGCTTTCCAATAGGTCTCAATTTTACTCTACCGTCATCGGTGACTATTTAAGTTGGAAATATATGTTCACCAGGCTTATCTTTAATGGAAGATCTACAATTTCTTCAGTGGACACAATTCACCTTTTCGATGATGTGCACATAATAGAAGAAAATGCATACCAAAGTATTTCAGAGTCGATGCATTTTCCACTAAGCGACTCAAGCCCAGAGCCTTCATAGACTTAGTATCAAGATACTTCGTGCGCAACTAAATATTTTTGTCAATTGTTTTTTTTTCGATTTCTAGATATTTCGCACCGCATCGTGCGGATACGTAATTAGTTTTTTTTATAAATTGTATTAAATATTTTAGTAACATAAATTAATATTTTAATATGCAAATTGGAGAAACTGTTGGAGATGAACAAAAGTTTTTTTTTCGTTGACTTTTGATTATCTATTTTGGAGAATCTCTTAGGGGCCGTTTACCAAAATGCTTATCGGGTAAGCGCTTACCGACAAGGACATTACCTTCACTTACCTTATCGTATAACATCTAGACCATCAAATTTGATTGTTGGTAAGCGTCTTAAACCCGGTAAACGCTTACCGGGTAAGAGTCATTTCTTTCACTTACCGGGTAAGACTCTAAGTCCTTGTTGTGGCTCTTACCAGGTAATATTCTAGGTACTTTACATGCTCAATAGGTAAGGAACGTAAGGCAAGTGATACCGGTAAGCGCTTACCCGAGTAAGTATTTAATAAACGGCCCCTTAGAGATGCTATAAGAACTACATTTTTGCTTATAAAAACCTTTCATTAAAGAGATACTAAGGGTTGTTTGGTTGGTTTTCCATTAATCTGTGTGGATTAATCTGTCTGTATAAATCGAGAAGGTTAATTTTTGTTTGGGAGGGGTTTTTCATAGATGGAAGGATCGTGTTTTTTAATTGGGAGGGCCAATTTTGGAAAAAAACTTGGCTTTCTGTATAAAGCTCACTCATAGAAGCTTACTGAATAAGTCACTTTCTATATCATTAAACCACTACCAAACAGTCATGTATAGCTGCCGAATAAGCTGTGAGTCTCATTAAGCTGCTAACAAACAGACCCTAAAACATATATATTTTATAGATTTAATAAAACGAAATAAAATGATAAAATAACAACAATTTAGACAGGAAACCGAGTTCTTATAGAAGCCTATAATCAAAAGGATCTCTATCCTACAATAAAGATTGTTTTAAAAACCCAACAAAAATTATAACAAAAACCTCCTTTATAAATCTCTTAAAAATCGTATATAATTTTTTTCTTCGTATAAAGAATATTGAAACAAGGAGAATCATCGTGTGAGAAGTCGAGTTAACGATGAGAAGCGTGAGAAGTGGATCTGAACATTTATTTTAATCTCAAACCCTTCCATGGATTACCACTAAAAAGGGAATTAATCTGATGCATCTCAGTACATCTTATTCTAATATACATTTATTTCTCCAAACGATTGATAACCACTTCTCACCGGAACCTTTTTAACACCTTGAAACAAAATATTACAAAAAGAAAAAAAAAGAATATTTTTGGTACAAAACAACATAATGTCGTCATCTGGAAACACAGTTTTCTTTGCTTGACGGGAACACAATCTCCTGAACAACGTCGTAGTGTCCTCCGGCGAAGCCTCACCGGAAAATAGTTCTATATCCGTAGTCAAAAGCATGAGACCTCCACTCGGGAAGCCGATCAACATCAACGCCGTCGCTCGCAAGATCGATGTCGATGATCGAATTCCTCTTCGTAATTATTATCGAATCGCCGATAATCTCCTCAAACAGGTACCGTTGCCAAGAAAAGGAAAATCAGTTTACTTTAGACTCCTATTACTGTTTGCTACTCCACATTGATTGAAATTAAATCTGATTAGTTTATGATCTTAGTTACTTAGGGTTTACATGTTATGGATTATTTGTTCAAATTGAGCTTTTGTCAACTGTCAAATATTGCTGATGATGACTTGGTAGAACAACAACTGTCAAATATTACTTTAGCTTTCTATGCTTCTGCTTGTCTTTTCCCCTTTGGAAATAAAAATAAATGATGTCAACTATTGGTGCAACTGGTGATCAATGTGGCTGGTGCGTCTCCATGAATTGTGTTTCTCCAACATTTGCTACCTGAATGTCAATTCCTTAGTTGTATTCTGATCAATCAACCTTTCTGCTGCTTCTGCTGATATTAGTTATGATCTATGGGTTAAATGATTTTGCTTAGAGCTCCACAATTAAGCATGTTTGGTTGAGAGTGATACTAGGATGGTGGATCTTAGTCGTGGTCTGCACTTGCCTCTCTCTTAACTACTCCTTTCAGGGATGAGGCCGTGAAGGTTTTGTTGGCTGAGGCTGACTAGTGTAAGAACTTCGTTGTCAAACATATTGACATTAGATAGCGTACCTCCTATTCCTGGCTATCAAGTGATGCTAACAACATTCAATAAAACCCAGGGGATTCAGCTTGTAGTGTTAAATGTGGGTAAAGTGGATTTAGCCACCCTAGCTCCCTATGGGCATCCCACAATTCTATTGGTAGTTTGGTACAAACTGGAGATGACCAAATGGTTCACAAGCAATGCTCCCTCCTCTCCTAATTTGCACATTCCTATAATCTCCTTCAGATTTCAGTTGCATCCATTCTTGTATATGTTATATCCCCTTCAAACTTTTTTTATGCGACACTATGATGCCAAAATATGTACATTTGACTTTATTCTGCTCTGTAAGCCTTTTAAAGGTTGTCTCTCTTTGAGCCTTCAGGACAGATAGTGGTATTAACATCTTCAGGAAGATGTAAAGCAGGGACACACCAAGTAGGTCAGAAACATATCTTCCATATACAAGGATTTGGAGGACGGGGATTAGATTTGTCTCATCAAAGCAGCATGGAACCAAAAAAGGGAAGTGGAATGAAAATAAACCATAAGGAGGCTGTATATTGACTTGTGTTCAGATAATAGAACTAACTCCTACGTAGAAAATTTTAAACATTCCGGCACAAGCCACTAGGACCTCCATGTGAATCTGAGTCTGGTACGAGATACATGACGTACCCTATCAGCATGTATGCTATCCCTCAATAGCATGTGAACAAGGATCTGACTTCTGAGAATCGTGTTTAACGGTTAAACTTTTATTGGCAGCAAAGAAAAACTAGACAAAATCTATGGCCTCATCTACCAATTTAGTTATGCCCCCTAAGAGGGAAGAATAAGCTATAAGAACATTATTTAACTATGATGAATGAGAGGACCATCCCCAGAGGTGGCCTTTCAATGACTGGTTTGATGATCTGACTCCTTATTATATACCCATTTGTTTTTTTTGCTTCATCTCTTTTTAAAATGAAAAAGAGACAATTGAAGGCACACAATTACATGGAAACCCTTGCAGGAAAATGACAACAAGAAGATGAGAAGAATTTATTGTGAAAAATCTCAAAACTGGAATTATGTAGGGGACCAATTACTCAAATCCTAGAGAGCAAACTGTTGTGAAAAATCAGATAATGCATAAACCCTATAGCTGATGCGAATAGTAGATAAGCCAAACAGTTGAAGTGCTTTATGCCCCCACTTACAACACTAAGAGCTTGTTTGTTAGCAGCTTAATGAGACTCACAACTTATTCAGTCAGCTATATATGACTGTTTGGTAGTGGCTTAATGATATAGAAAGTGGCTTATTCAATAAGATTTTAAGGGGGAGCTTTATGCAGAAAGCCAAGTTTTTTCCAAACCAGTCCCTCCCATTAAAAAACATGTTTCTTCCATCTATGAAAAAACTCTCTCAAATAAAAACCTTCTAAATCTATACAGACAGATTAATCCACACAAACAACTTTATCCATACAGAACTTAATGGAAAACCAACCAAACAGCCCCTAACATTATATTTCTCCATTTGGGTCAACAGAAATTTTAGTTTGGGCCTAGACCATAGTTGGGTACACTGTAACTTCAATTTATGACATACTCGACACTTTGTAAACATTATTTTAACCTCTCCGAAATTTAAGTAACCCTGTTTATATTGTATTTTCTTTTCGAAGCATATTATATGCTTGCATCTGTTTACAAAGTAACATTATAGGTTGTGGTATGAAGTGTTCACTGTTCTTTTAAAGGCGTCTCTGGTGAATCTTTTTATATATGCATGATCTCATATGCACATATACTTGCATAGTTGCATCTTTTGCCAACTAGATATTTTGTGTTGCCGGTATGTAATGTTTGGTGTTTTTTGCGTATCTCTAGTAATCTTCTTTGCATGCAGGCACGCATATATCGAGAGGAAAAGAATATTATAGATTTGTATGTTATGCTTCTAAGATATTCAAGGTAATGAAAGAAAGTCACAATCAGATTCAAATTTAGATATTCTGAAATTTGCAATTTCATACGAGCATACAAGTGCCATCTACTTATTGTTGTTATATGTACCGTTTCTTTTGTACTTTCAGTTTGGTCCTGGATACTATAAGATTTCATCGCGACTACCAGGTTTTGTGTCCAAAGGAACGAGCATATTGCAAGAAGGTGAAAATGCTTCATAGATCTTTAAATGTGTCTCACACTGTATGTTCCTTCTTGGGTTAAAGTTTTGATGACAAGGTGTTATGTATTTCCCTTTTTTTTTCCAGCAATTGCTTGTGGTGATAGATGAGTTGGAATCTTTGAAAGCAGAAGTTGACAGTCAAGTAGATGGATTGAACAAAGGTCATACTAGAAATGAAGAATCTCAACCAAATGGCCTTGGAGAAACCCCACCACATAGGTCAGGGGAGTCTTATTTACAACTATCTGCTGTGAATAACAGAGTTCCTCTTGGCTCTGATAACAAACAGGTAATAATTGTTGTCATGTTAAGCTAAGTGGAGGGCTTAGTTGCTGAGTCACATCCTATTGCATCTTTGGACATGTATTTGGTATCATATCCTTTGTACTGGAGTTTTATGTTATTGCTGCATAGGGAATATGTAAGAGTCATACCGATTTCTACTTTTCATAATGCCTTGGAAAGTTCTTGTCTCTAAAATCCACTATTCGGAAAGAGTGAAATCCTTAGGGTTGATAAGAAAATAAGGAAGCGGTCATTGATTTTCCTGTGCGTAGGTGTTGACAAGAACCCAAGAGCAAGTTGATGCAAAAAAGGGGTATAATTATGTAATGAAGATAGCACCAAATTTATGTCATAGACAAAGCCACAAGTTATGTGTTTCTTCGCTATTAGCCTATTACAAAGATACAAAATTACAAATGATCAAGGAAACTTATTTGCTCACCTATTTGAATTTGAAATTTCTAAATGGGTGTTTGCTTTTCTCATCATTATTGCTACTCAGTAAAATCTTGATGATTAATAAGCTTATGGTACTCATTAATCTCATTAGATGCCTTTTCGTCAGTTTTCTTTTTGCATCACCTCTTATGCTTTTCTTTATGTTGTTGCAGTCCCACAACAGGGGAAGTCCGCTCTCCTGGAACCAGAACCTTGGAAGTACTCAAAATATGCAATCAAGTTCCAATGACATGCAGTTTCAAAAGCTGTGAGTGTTTATATGTGATAACTGATAAAACATCCATTGCTTATGACTGAGGTTTCTTACGAGCTTCCCTCATTCTATTGTGGGTGGCAATGATCGAGACAAGCTTCTCCCATACAATATCATTTTGAAATGAGTTGCAAAGTGTAACCAACTAGACTTATTTGTTACTTGAAAGGGATTTCAAATGCCATTGTCCCTCATCTTGTTGCAAAAGATGGAGGCAACTTCTTGTATTAGTTGTTCTGTTTTTCCTTCATCAAACCATGCATTACCTTTTAAGTTACCCTTCTAGATTATAGAGAAGTGCTAAGAAAAAAGTATAGGAACAGTGTTTTATGTTTAGAGGGGAGAATATTGCTAAACATCCATGTCGTTAGTTTAAAATATCCAAAATCTGAACTATAAAGGTTTAAGTATGCTTACTCATTGACACTACATGGAGGACGTACATTAGACAAACTCTTGTGACTTATGAGAACTATGCTCTATTGATTGAAACATCGGGGTACCTGGAGATATGCAGGAGAAAGGGGCTTGCCAAAGGCAACATATGTAGTTGTAGTAACAAGGACTTTATCTATAGAATATAACAAAAGAACTGGCTTTAAAAGGGGTGAAGAAATGCGATTTGTGCATCCATTTGCACAAGGTTTTGGTCAATTATCCTTCTTATAAAGGTTCCGCTTTTAGCCCATCCCACCAATTTCAGATGAAGGCTTTGTTAGGTTCAGGTTATTTATCATTTTCTTTTTTGGGAGATATACAACCATCTTTTTTGAGGGAAAGGGGGTTTGGAGTTGGTTATTGGGTGGGGAGTCTGAGATGTAAGATTAAGCTGTTTTTGTTACGTGTAAGAGGGGATGTGAAGATGCGGTCATTGCCTATGTTAGTATGCTAAGATTTAAAGTTATTTGCAGATCTCTATTGCCACCTCCCAGACAAGAAACTTTATCAAGACATTCTCTTCTAGGCCCTAATGGTCTTCGCAGTCAGTGGTCAGGCCCTAGTGCACAGATAAAGGTAGAAGTCATCATGTTTTATTGTACTTTGAATTTTGAATTCTGAGACTAAATCATGTTGTATGACACAGGTGCAGTATCCAGCATATAACGACTTAAATTCAAGTGATAATTTGAGGTCAGCATCCTTACAGAAGTCTGCCTATTTAAATTTACCTTGAAGCCTAGTAGTTCTAGTGGCATTCCCTGATTATACATATTTTAATCAGCTCTCTATATTCGTCGGTAACTTGTAAAAACATTTTGCATCTTCTCTTTGTATTTTACTGCTAGAGCTTATCTGCTTAAACTATATTCTGTTATGCTCGCAGCTTAATTCAGTCTGCACAAAGTGACATTACTGGTGTCAAAGATGGCAACTCAGGACTGGATATATCTACAATGGAATCAGTGCTCTCGTTAGATGATGGTAGATGGTCGCGTTCTGCTGTGGAGCCATTCACTCAGTTTGATGATGATCATTTTCTTTCTGGAAATATTAGGCAACCTTCTCCCCCTCCTGTGCTTGCTCGACTGCAACCAGAACATAGTCCAATTTCTCCAGCACGAGTTGCTGACCCAAGACCTGGACCTGCAATGCCATTGCAAGATGATGCAACCACTTCTAATACATATCACCATTTACATATTGTAAGTTCTATATCTGATAACTATTTCTTCTATTCTTGGAAGTTTGAGGAATATTTCTGACAACTATTCTCGGTAGATATGACAACTGTACTTAAACTTTTTTGCAGCCTGTAAAAATGATGCAAGCTTTTTTGAGATTGGCACAGGAAAATACTAAAAAAAACTTAGAAACATGTGGTGTTCTTGCTGGTTCTTTGGTAAGAGTACATAGTCTGAAACTCTGAATTGAATAGAGTAATGTAGATACTTTTCTTATAGTTGTTAGATCTTGTTATCTTATTATTTTTTTTTATTATTCTGACTGTAGAAAAACAGGAATTTTCAAATCACCACACTTATTATACCAAAGCAGGAGTCGACTTCCGATTCAGTAAGAATTCAAAACTATATAGCATCAATCTATTTTATTGTATTTGCCATTGAGTTGCTATGTATACAAGGTTGTATGATCCTTTTCTTATCAAGTCAACCAAGCCTTTTTACAAATTAGGCAGGTTGGTCTAATTAAGTTGTTTTTGATCTTTGGATCTCAAAATAAGTAAGCTTTAACAATTTTATCCATCTAAAGTGATGTTTCCGGTTTGACATAAGTCGGTGATACTCTTGATCAACTTCTACATTCTTTTAGTTTAGTTTTTTCTGTCTTACCGCACCTCTTCCCTTTAATATTGATATTTAAGTTCACTAATACTTGCATGGTCAGTTTTACAATCTATGGTTGTGATTTGTTATTTTTGGCTGCATTGCTTTAGTTGGTGCATTGATGATGATAAACTAATCCTGCTGCATTGTATTTTGCCACCAGTGTCAGACACTGAATGAAGAAGATATATTTGAGGTTCAGGACAAGCGTTCTCTCTTCCCACTTGGATGGATTCATGTAAGTGGCATGATGTATAGCTTGCTGACAAGCAGTTGTGTACATACTTCAGTTTTATGCTGATATATAGCTTGCAGAATGATGTATGGATTAGATTTTCTGATGTTTTGGGCACTTGAATTTTTCCAGACTCATCCATCGCAAACCTGTTTCATGTCATCAGTTGATCTGCACACTCATTACTCATATCAGGTACAATAGGACATACTGCTAGTGCTATTTGTTTGTTTACTGAATCCACTCGTTGATTTAATCTACTAGCTTGACATTGTTCATTGCTGGTCAAAGTATACCCTTTGTATTGATATATGAAGGCACTCATTGCCCGAGTCAGCTCCTGGGTCCTTGGTTAGGCTGATTGGAGGATACGAGGGATGATACAATTACAAGGTATATGCAGCAAACAGGGATGGAGGGAGGAGTAGCTGATATGTGCCTTTGTTGATACCGATGGAAAATTTGGTTGTGTATAGCGAAATACTGTAGTTTAGATGAAGCGGCGTGGAGATAATGTTGTTAACCAGTTGATTAGTGGACTCGAAGGAGAGGAGTATGTTCATGTGAGTATCACATCTACTAATTGATTGGAGGAGACACTAGAGAGAAGTAGGTTTAAACCACTTAGTTGACTTTTTCAATACAATAAATTGAAGATTATTACTATTAGTAGAGGGACAGAGCTGAGTAGCTTGATAATGATATACTAAACCATCAACCAGTTAATAATAACTTTGAGTGATGATACTCTCAAGTGTGCCAAAGGTGGGTAGAATTATTGGGGGTATTGGTGTGGAAAGATATGTTGATTGTTATATCAAAAGTGGTTGTAGCTGGGGTGGGGTTGGGTTGAGGAAGACATCGATGGAGTATACGGTATTGACTAGAAGTTCAAGGCGATGATTCCTTTCTTATTTAAATGTGGTTTGACCATAGGTGCCTTAGTTGGTAACCTGGTCAAGACCCTTTGAAGTGATCAAAAGCTGTTCTGCTCGGGTATGTTTAGAGTGTTTTGTTAGGTGATAATGTACCGAGCCTCATGCACAACACACTATTTTCCAAGTAGTTGGCTAAGAAAGATATCTTTCATTTGGGGGGGGGGGGGGGGGGGGGGGTTGCTATTGAATTGGTATAAGATGAGAAGGTGTATGAAATGGTAGCATGCATCTGGAACCTCACGTCTTAGGTGGCTTTTGGTTCACAAATTTCTTTTGGAAGGAATGAAATTGTCAAATTCAATTGAGAGGGAATTGGAATGGAAGGGAATGTGGTTAACCTACACACTTGGTTGGCATGGAATGGAATTGCAATTCAATTTCTTTGTGATTTCATGTTTGGTTTGTATATGTATCTTTGGAATTGGAATGTAAATAATTGCAAATGCCCAAATTACCCTTTATATTCAATTTCTTTGTGATTTTTTGTTAGGTTTATAAATACATATTTAGAATGGGGTGTAAATACTAGTATTCTTGTCCAAATTACCCTTTCTTAATTCAATGTTTATCAAACCTTTTTAGACTCCATTACAATAACAATAATTTTCACCAATTACTAAAACCCTAATCACATCTCATAGTAACGAAAATTGATGGATGGATTCAGTGATACCATCCACCTCAGTTATATTCTAAGATATCAACGACGAGCCAGTAAACATAAAACGCCAACATATAATGACACATCTGACCACACAGTGGTTAAACACATTCCATATCCCTCTTGCATGTGTTATTCATTTGACTTCCTACATAATATAGCAGTTCGGCCATTATTTCAAGGTTACAGCTATTCCAATTACTTGAGTCACCAAAGTAGTAGAGAATCAACTAAGAATGGCACTTTTATGATAGTTTGCTGTAGCTGCTGAATCGATAGGAAAACCAAGTGATCAACTTGTGCATGATGATTTATTTTTCTTTAGAACTTAAGGCTGTTTTGCTCTTTAGAACTGAAGAGGACGGTTTGCATGAGTGGTTCATTAGCTTATTTTTCGTCAGGTCTAATATTTGAATCCTTGCTGTTCTCCAAATATTTTTAAATGCATGCCTTAATTTCTCATTCCAACAATTATATTGCTGTTCTGAACCTTAAACCACTGTAATTAGAATCACACATTCATGGCTTGTGATGGCTACACAAACACACAATGGAAATATATGCATTAATGTATGTTAGGAGTGGATTATTGTGCAACAAGTTCAATGGAATTTTCTTCCCAGATGTTGCACATCTCCATGTGCTTTGTTGTGGATCTTTACTTCTGTTTCAGTAACTGTTATTTTTTCCCCTGCCTATTCCTACAGAAGTACCTAACTTGTGCCTTCTTTTTCAGATTATGCTTCCAGAAGCAATTGCAATTGTGATGGCTCCTTCAGACACATCCAGGTACAGTTCTATCAACTCCTTTCACGCTTAAAATCTATGTATGGTATTGAAATTTGAAGCGTTATTTGGGGTACAATTTCATTCTATTTCGGTATTCACAAATATGTTCAAGGAACCTTGCTATCTTTGAGGAGCAAGTCTACTGTTCTTCCTTATTTTAAATTAAAAATTGAAAATAATATTGGCGAATAACTCTTGGGTCAAATTTGGTTGAGTATTTTAGTTCTATCCTTCAACGCATGAACTGCTTGCAAGTATCTGAAAGATAGAATATTTATGCAAGTCTATGCACAAACACACTTTCTAGTTGCAACTTGGTCTTAATATTGTGACTGGTTTTTCATAAGGGTATATTGGTGAAAACCTCAAATTTTAGCCTGAAATTGGGTTAAGTAAAATGTGGTCAGGGATCGAAGTTGGGATGGCCATGTGATTGGGGCCAAAAATTATCTCAGATGGGACAACAAACAACTATTTTTTACTGACTAGATTAATTAAAATAATCAGAATATTATCTAGGGTTTCTGTTAACCTCTGCCCAATCTAAGTTGAGCAAAATAGGAAATACATTATTAATCAACTATTGGGCATAGGCTGTATAAGGTTCAATCAAACTTTATGACAGTAATAATGAGCAAGGGAGTTGGACACTTTACTATTCCATGTTCAAAATGTAAGTGGTCTAAGCTTTTGACATATCGATATAGGCATGCAATTTTTACATGCAACTTGTGACTATGATAAATTTTATTTCACTTTACTTACCCATTTAAGTTATGCAATCTTTGGACTTCCTTGACAGAGAGAAAGATGGATTAGGCCCTATTTAATGAAATATTTGTATTATTTGATTAAAAACAAGTTCTCTTTTAACATCAAAATTGACAAGATTTTTTTTTACAGTGGAAAAAAATATATTGATTACTGGTATTGGAATAGAAACGCTATGGAGCCTTAAGCTGTTTCAAATTAGAGTTTGAGAAGTATTAGGCTTCAACATGAGAAAACAGAACTGGACCCTTCACTTTTCGGGACAGAGGAAGCCTGTATTTAGCTACATGAACTTTTTACAAATTATCGATATAATTTGTAGAAAAATAGCCTAATTGAGACGTTTCTCAATCTCATTTGCAAGACATGCATATTAGCGTTCCACAAAATTGTTGCTCTATCAAATTCCTATTGTTCTACATTTTTTCGATGAAATATTTCCAGCTTTTCACATGGTTAACATAAATTGTTTGATTATCTGTAAATATTTAGGATACCTTCAAATAAAAACATAGAGAGGAATCGTTTCTTTTTTCCTTCTAAAGTATATAATATTTATATATGGCAAATACTCACGCACACTACTCACTTTGGTGAGGTTGGAACCCTTCGAGGTCCTGGGACTCTGGGCTCTACCCATAACCCGGGTGCCACTGGTCCAATGTCCCTTTGGTGAGAGGAATCTTATAGACTCACATCAATTCCATCAATGTAGTTTTAAAGATGATGATGGGCAAATCTTATAGGTAATTCTAACGTGAAGTTGTCAAAAAATGAAAGGAGGGATTATGTGTGTAATAAGCTTTTGTTTTGAATGCAGCCCACATGGTATATTTCACCTTTCGGACCCTGCTGGAGTGAAACTAATACGGAACTGTGATCAACGTGGTTTTCATCCTCACGAGGAACCAGATGATGGCAGCCCAATTTACGAGCATTGTTCTCATGTTTATATGAACGAGACATTGAAATTCGACGTTGTAGATCTTCGGTGAACTTAGTTACGTAATTCAAACTGTAAATTATGTTTTCACAGATATGTTATTGTGAATATGATCTTGGGGGGGGGGGGGGGGTGAAGGAATTTAGGGGATACAAACATTTTGGTGAAGAGTGGCGGTAGGTATACGTTGATATGGTATGTGTTTGAATATATTTGGTTACATACGGTTTTAATTTGAATTTCTTAGCCATTGTGGCAGCCTCGATAGGGTAACGGGCGGTGAGATGATGAAGACTGAGATGTCTTGTGAGGGTAGGGAATGGATAGATGTGTATTCATGGGATGTAAAGATGCTTTAAACATGTGTATATTGAAATTTATTTTATAAAACACGAGGAAAAAAACGTTTAAGTATAAAAAGACCAAAATGTATCCGTGTGCGAAGACTTAATTAGCCTCCACTAACGGCCGTTGAGATGTGGGACCTCATTTTTTGTAAGAATTTATAAACCATAGTGACTATCAATGTAGTAAAAAAATCGTATAGATGTAATTACAGGCGATTCTTGAATTTAAAGAGAAAAAAGCACCTAACATAGATAAATAAGATAATTTACAATTAAAAATAATATATATTATTTTTCTTGGAGTTTTTTTTTTAACAAATGAAGTTAATTAGTTCAAATAACAAATTAATAATCATTAAAATTCAAATTAAAAGAACACATTTGCTTTAAAGAACTAGTGTTGAGTGGGAGGATCCAAGGTCCAAAGCCTTTAGGGTTAATAATTCAAGTTACAAGTAATAAACAATTGTTTCATAACATAAAGAATGGGTAATTAGTCGAGGTGTGTGTAAACTGGTCCAGACATCCACAGTAAAAAAAAAAAAAAGAGAGGATAATTAAGCATGTGAGAGTAAGGGGAGCAAAAGTAATCCATAACTTTTGACATACTACATGAACCCAAAAAAAATAGTTTACTTTTTTGTTAATTTGTCGAAAAATCAGGGGCTGTTTGTTTACCTCTTAATGGTTTCATTCAGAGACAACCTCTGAATCGTTAAGAGATGAATTTTGTTTGGCAAAGAAAATGTCTGCCTGGTTCCAAAACCCTCTTAATGATTTTGTATCCTGACCCTCCCTTAACCATTAAAAGCCCTGATTTCATTTTGAACAATTAAAAAACAATTGTATTTCATTTTGCACTATATCATAAGAGCCTCTTAATCATTATGACCACTTAATCATTCTGCACTTAACCATTCAGCAACTTTAAAAAATTTAGATTTAATCTATTCAGGAATTAGATTCTAAGATGAAAGTTCATTCCTAAACTACGTACTTAAGTATTTAGGACATTTTTTCTTCGCTCCTACAAGTCTGTGTTTTATACACATACTTGGAAAATTGAGATAAAATGTGGTCGAAATTTTCTTAAATATTCAATTTGTTAATATATATTTACATATCATTCAAAAAGTAGGTGATGATTGACCACCAACCATTTGCCTTTTGTTCATACAATGCATGCATTTTAAACAATAATTTATTTTCTAAATTATAGATGGATCGTAGATACCATGTCCTATTGTTGAATATTTTGCGTTTATTGAAGTTGTCGAGAATAATAAAGAACGTCCAATATGGTTTTTCTATACAATTATCAAAATTTTCATAAATATAATAATTATATTGTAATTAAAGAACAACTAAATTTTTTTGGGTTTATAGCATTATATATACTTGTTGCTGCAGCAATAGTTCTTGACATCTACTATTGGATCAAACAACCTTCTTTCGAGGTTTAGGTTAGACACTCACTGGCAGTGTTCTGATGAACATAAATCCAAATAGATCTTACATTTCCTTTCATATAGTTTGCAACCTATGAATATTGCCATAGCTTTTTATAGCCATCTACAACACAAAAAGTCTATGTGGGCTTACATTTAAGTCCAACTCATCAAGTGTAATAACATGTGTCAGTTTGTCAAAAAGTATTTAGATGAAACATTAAAACAAAGAATGAATAATGGAGTTGATTGTTATGGCAAAAACAATTATTCACAAATACTTAGGTGACGTTTGTTTTTTAAGAGGTGCTGAAGTCTGAAGTCTGATTTCACTTCTGATTTTTTAAGAGGTAGTGCTGAAGTCTGAAATTTGAATCAACAATAATGATTGTTTTTGTAAATTGACAAACGGCTGAATATGTAAAATTGTCTATTTTATCCTCAAAAATTCAACTTAAATACGTCAATTTTTTTTTGGTAAAGGAGTATCCCAGACCACTTTGGGCCCAGACTAATCTCCTGGAAAACAGGCCTATGGCCCGCGAACATTCATCCCGTGGCCACAATGCTGCGAGTGGGGCTCGAACCCGGGCAACCGCTATGAAGTCCCCAGGCTCTTACCACCATGCCACAACCTTGTGGTTACGTCAATTGAAGTGAGCATCGATGATCGAAGGACGGAACGGGAAAAAAGAAACAAAAGAAGGATGCTAACAGATTTGTGAGGTTTTGGAGTTTTAATCATATCTCAAACACCGACGCACCGATTTAAGCAATTCAAGATGTTTTGGAAAGCCAACACACAAATCAACAATATTCATGTTTTGCGTTTTTGCAAATTCGGGGTGCATTTGGGCTAAAACCGATGTTGAAATCGAAAGAATGATGTTGGACGAAAATAAGAGGTAATTAAGTGGTTGTGTTATCACTTAATTATTCAGAGAACATTAAGAGTTAAGAGGCCTTTAAAAGAAAGAAAAAACAAACGGTCCGAATCATCTTATGTCTGACCGAGTCAGACATAAGTGACAATTAAGAGCTTATTTTGAAAAACCAAACACCACCTTGACTTAATCTCCAAACCTTCACTCATACCTAAGTTAGGGTATTTAACCTATCATCACCACCGGAAAAAGTACAGACATTAAGTTAAAGTGCATGAAAGTAGAGTGCAAGAAATGTGAAGTTCTGGAATCTAAGGGCGTGTTTGGTTTGCGGGATTGGAATGGATTTGGAGGGATTTGGATTTCAAATCCATTCCAATCCTGCGTTTGGTTTACAGGAAAGGATTTCGTTGACCGGATTTCAAATCCGTTGACCATTTTAAAATCCCTCATATGATGGATTTGGAAATCCTTGGCTTTGGGTCTGGATTTGAAATCCAAATCCGACGAATTCTAAAGCGTGATCCAGACCAATGTTTTAAAAACCGGTTTTTTGATTGAACCGGTGTGGTAACCGGGTCACGGTTCAACCCGTTTTCAAGAATTTATTTGTATTTTTCATTTTTATGCATATATATATATATATATATATAACCAAAATATTGATGTCCATAAGTTAAAACATTAAAAAAACACATAACAACAAGTTTTACATCAATCCAAAAACATTAAATAAACACACATAAGCATAAGTTTTTTATCAATTCAAATACATCCAAACGAAATATAACGATCAAACCTAATCATGGATCTTGAGACATTGGAGTGTTGGTTTTTAACGCTAATACGTATTGCCTATTGGACTATTCGTTTTTAACTTTTGTTATCGGGTCAACCGGTTCGATACCGGTTCGTTATGACCGGTTCAACCGGTTTTTTAATAGAACCGGCCGGTTCAATCCGGGTCATAAAATGGCATAAACCCGGTCTCTTGACCGGTTCGACCCGGTTTTTAAAACATTGATCCAGACGTCAAATTGTATCGATCCAAATCTGACGTTTACCAATAAAAATAAATTATTTATAAAACAAAAAAATAATAAAAAAAAAACTCAATCCAAATCCTACAAACTAAACAAGACTTGTAAAGGAATGGATTTGAAATCCATTCCAAATCCTACAAACCAAACACATGAAGGGATTTCAAATCCCCCAAATCCAAATCCCTCCTTGAAATCCAATTCATTCCATTCCAATCCCGCAAACCAAACGCGCCCTAAAGTTCTAGAATGTAAACTGTAAAATGCTGAAATGTAACTTGCTGAAAATGTAAAGTACTTGAAGTGTAAACTTCTTTGAAGTATATACTTGTTTGTGGGAAGTAAGAATATTGATGTAGCAAATCTGGGTACCAAACGATTACTTAACTGAAAACAGATATTATAGTAACTGAGTTTCCACAAGCTTAGAAGCTTGCTTCTGCTTAACAAAAGAACAACTAAGTTTTTATACTAGTACTTAAGAGCTTTTACGTTGTGTTCTCGAAAACTTTTTTACGAAGGAAAGAAAAGGAAAGGGAGGGAAGTAAAAAAAAAAAAAAGACTCGCGTTCTTAAAACTTTTTTAGGAGAGAAAGGAAAGAAAACGGAAGGAAAGTAATGATAAGTTTCTTCCGTCTGGGAGGAAAGGAAAAGAAGGGAAAGAAATTAAAACGTTTAAAAAGATATTAAAACTACAAAACAACCAACCCTTTCATTTTAAAGGCTATATTTTTAAAGGGTATAATTTGTAAAAATGACATCTTTCTTTTCCCTTCTCTCCTGTTCAAGAACATGAAAATTTATTTCATTTCCTTTTGAGAATACAAATAAGAGAATTATTTTTCTTTCCTTTCTTTCCCTCCTTCCCATTTCCCTTTTTTTTTTTTTTTCTTTTCTCTCCAAATTCGAGAGCACAATGTTAAGGCATCTAGACTAAGGGGCTGTTTGGTTGGTTTTCAATTAAGTTCTGTATGGATAAAGTTGTCTGTGTGGATTAATCTGTCTGTATAGATTTAGAAGGTTTTAATTTGAGAAAGTTTTTTCATAGATGGATGGAACATGTTTTTTAATGAGAGAGATTGGTTTGAAAAAAACTTGGCTTTCTGCATAAAGCTCCCCCTTGAAATCTTAGGGGCTGTTTGGCAGTTGCTGAATGGTTTAGTGCAGAATGATTAAGTGGTCTGAATGATTAAGAGGTTTTTATGATATAGTGTAAAATGAAATATGGTTGTTTGCTAATTGTTTATAATGAAATCAGGGCTCTTAATGATTAAGGGAGGGTCAGGATACAAAATCATTAAGAGAATTTTGGAACCATTAAGAGGCAGCACTTTTTTTTGCCAAACAAGATTTACCTCTTAACGATTCAGAGGTTGCCTCTTAATGGAACCATTAAGAGGTAAACAAACAACCCCTTACTGAATAAGCCACTTTCTAAATCATTAAGCCACTACCAAACAGTCATATATAGCTGACTGAATAAGCTGTAAGTCTCATTAAGCTCATTAAGCTGCAAAGGACCTAAGGGAATAATAATAATATAAAAACCATCGGGTAATAACCACCCAAGTCAACTTAATAAGTACAAGCATTTAGGTATATTAACATCTAATCAAAATATCTTCTATTAGTCAAGAATCGGATTCCAACTTCACTCCAGCAAAATACATCTTTAACACGAATTTGAAAACTGAAGACTTTCATAACAAGTCTGTGTTGTAGCAACCAGTTGCAGCAAGTACATAGTTTGTAAAACTTTTCTTCATTTTAACCAGGGACGGACTACAGTGGTGCCCACGGTGGCACGTGCTACCGTATTGTTTCTCTGTCGTAAGGTAAAAAAATTTAGGTTTGTGAAAGGTGCAACCGTATCGTTTTAGAAGGTGCAACCATATTATTTTAGAAGTGCAATCGTACATCCTAATCAACCAACAAACCAAAAAAGCTCTTGAAATCAAACAAAAAAACCGAAAAAATCTCTTAAAATCAACCAAAAATACCGAAAAAGTCTCTCGAAATCGATAAAAAAAACTAAAAAATCCCTCGAAATCAAACAAAAAACTTTAAAAACCCCTCGAAACGGCGGAATTAGGCTAAAAACACATCGGGCGATATTGAAAGTTGGTAAAAAAAAAATGAAGACACGTCTATAAAAACCATATAAAAAAATATGGTGCCACCGTATGAAAGAGTTTCTGGGTCTGTCCCAGATTTTAACCAAAACTCATCAACCTAGCTCCAAACTTGATAGAAGCAACACAAGGATAAAAAGACTAAATTTATGATTTTGAAAATAGAAAACATATAATGAGAACCTAAAAATATGCTAAAGTGGGTATGATTTTGCATTTGTTACACCTCCATATACTTAAATTGTGGCTTGAAACATAATTGATGATAGATGCCAGTAGTTGCATAAACAAAACCATAACCTTTCATAACCAAGTTCATCCTAACATAAGGTTCTAGTAACATAAACCAAGATTCAAGGTTCACTTGTTAGGCAAATCTCATTTTCAAAACTTAGAATCATCAGGAAATTTAAGGGTTTTGTTCAAGTTTTTTTGGCTTTTGATCTCTTTTCTAAGTTTGCCTGAAAGTATTAGTTTTGTATGTTGCAACATAGAATACAACTACTACAAAATCGCTTTTATCTTTGCTGCTTTGACTTGTACTTCCTTCACTCCATATTTCTGAGATAATTTTCTACTCTTTGATCTTTCTAATATACTAAGTGATAACTTCCCTGCCCCATACTTGAATTTTTCAATTTTCTAACATGTGAGTAGACATGGTTTAATGGTGTAAAGAAAAAAAATGTTTGAGAAGTGTACAGAAAAGAGGGCCTAAATCATGGTTGCCAAGTTGCAACTAGAGGTGTTATTCAGTCGGTTAAATCGGTTTTTAAGCTTTTTAAAAATAACCGATAACCAAACTTAATAAGGTTCCGTTTAATCGGTTTTGGGTTATTCGGTTTTTGGGTTATCTAGTTCGATAACTGGTTAAACCGAATAAGGATTTATATTTTTTTTGTTAGACATTTGCTCAAATAATTTTCACAAATTAAGTGTCCTTTGCTTCTAATATATAATTGTATAATCCACTCATACTCAACCATTGACTTATATTAAGTAAAAAAACATCATCTATCAAAAACCAATATCTACCAAATAATATTATTTTTTTTCATGCGATGTTGTAAATTGAGCAAAAAAATGTAATATGATAAAAAAAACATTATATACTACCAGGAAAAAAAATTATATAGCATTAAAATATGTAAAATAATAATAGTATAACATGTATTTGGTTTATTTTTTTATGAACATGATATATATATATATATATATATATAATATTAGTAGAATGTGTTAGTCGGGTTATTCGGTTTAACCGAATTAGGAAAAATTTAACCAAAAACCGAACCGAAAAAGGATCTTTATTCGCTTAACCGAGTTGTTTAACCCGAAAACTGAATAATCCGAACCCGTTTAACCCAAATTTCATTCGGTTCAGGTGGGTTATTCGGTTTCAGTTATTTTTGACACCCCTAGTTACAGCCCAGGAAGGCATTACTTGGTTCTAGTTCTAGAGTTAGGATCGACAAGAATATTAAATTAATTAGGGCTATATTCACTACTAGAAAAAGGGTATCAGTGACGAAAATCAGTGATGGAAAATTCCATCACTAATTAGTGACGGAAATTATTTTGTCACTAATTAGCGACGGATTAGCGACGGATTAGCAACGGAATATATTTAAAAAAATAAATAAAAAAGAAAATCCACGTGTTCATCGCTAATTCATAACTAATTAGCGACGGAAATGTGGATTTTCTTTATTCTTTATTTTTAAATAGATTCCGTCGCTAATTAGTGACGGCTTCTAAATTCCGTCGCTAATTAGTGACGATTAGCGACGGAAAACATATTTTTCTCATTCGCATGTGTTACATGTTCAGTTTTAAGATGTTATTTGTACATATGTTTGTATTTTATGTATTCCTCGGTCCGTGTTGGTTGCTAACCACAATTGAATCTATTTGTTTATATGTTGTGTTGTATATATATGTGTGTTTGTGTGTGTGTGTGTTTATACCCATGTGTATATGTGAATGTATTAATAATATATGTTTGTGTGTTGTTTATTAGTAACCGCATATGATGTACATATGCATGTGTTAATAAACCACACATTATATGTTGTTGTGAATGTATAAATAAGTTGTAGAGAGGTGTATGTATGTTTGTAACCACATATATCAATATAAGTATATAATAAGTGACCATTGTTGTTTATCACTTCAAAATCACTCGTAATCTTAGTGATAGCTTGTTGTGCTATAATGTATCTTATTGGGCCTTAATACTAAGCTATAGTTGGTCTTAGTGGTGTTGTCGATCAAGCTCCAATAGACACCACATGTAACATGCAACACACACTTGCATACATGAATGTAATAAGTCAACAAGGATAAAAAACGAGTTTTATTGGGCTTTAATAGATCTTAGTGAACTTTAATAAGTTATATTGAGCTTTAATGGATCCATTGGACTTTAAACGATTTCATTGGGCTTTTATGGGTCTATTAGGGTTTATTCGGTTTCATTAGGTTATAATGGGTTCTATTGGGGTT
Organism: Arctium minus; assembly: GCA_954870635.1. Taxonomy (NCBI): domain Eukaryota; kingdom Viridiplantae; phylum Streptophyta; class Magnoliopsida; order Asterales; family Asteraceae; genus Arctium; species Arctium minus. Next base: position 117,616,583 of record OX941084.1, on the reverse strand, counting down.
TATTAGGCTATAATGAGTTATATTGGGCTTTATCCGTGGTATATTGGACTTTAATCGGCTATATTGGGCCTTCTTCTATTTTATTGGGCTTTCATGGATATTTTGGGCTTTAATAAGTTTATTCGGTTTTATTGGGCTTTATTGGGTTCCATTAGACTTTATTTATGTTTATTGGGATTTATTGGATTTATTGAGCTTTAATCGATTATATTGGGCTTTATTCGATTTTATTGGGCAACGGATATTTGGGTCTTATTCGGTTTTTTTTAATTAAACAATCCAATTAATAACAATAAATAAAATGTGTCAATATATAACATAATAAAAAAACCCATAAATAAGTTGAAGAAGTTGAAGTTTCCGGACGGGTATGCTTCAAACATAGGGGGTGTGTGAACCTTGAAGATTCTAGTTTTTATAGCTTCAAGAGTTATGATTGCCATGTGTTTATGCAACGATTGCTCCCTATTGCCTTACGAGGGATGATACCAACTCCGTTATGGGATGTAATAACGGAGTTGTGCACATTCTTTCGTGCAATATGTTCAAGGGTATTACATATAGAAGACTTGGTTCCATTGCAAACAAGTGTTGTTCAAACAATTTGCATGTTGGAGAAGGTCTTTCCCCCCGGATTCTTTGATTCAACAGAACATCTGGTGATACATTTGACACATGAAGCTATAAACGGTGGTCCGGTCCAATATAGGTGGATGTATCTCTACGAGAGGTGAATTCTAATTTCTATTCAAATATAGTATAATATATTCTTATAAAACACTCTTTCTGTCCCTAACACGTATTTCATCTCTTATTTAGGAAGCTTAGGTCGTTGAAGAGAACGGTTAGAAACAAAGCAAGGGTTGAGGGCTCTATTGTTGAGTCGTACCTTGTGAATGAACTGTCCACCTATTGCTCCTTCTATTTTGATCAACAAATAGAAACAAGACATAATCGTGAGTAAAGGAACTTTGCCCCGGATATTCATAGTTATTCAGGGACCGATGATCGACTAAGCATATTCAAGGTTTCATCTCGTCCACTATTCGAGAAGGGTGGGAAACAGATCATCTTGACTGATCATGCCATGCATAAAATCCACACATATGTCTTGTTCAACTGTGTAGAAGTTCAACCTTTCCAGTGGATCTTTGATCAATGGGCTCGACAAATGGAACCGAATATTGATGATGTTGCACTTGAACAACTACGGCAAGAAAGGTTCTGTGGCTGGTTCGAGCATCACATGCTCTTGTCACCTGAGTCAAGTGAACTGCTGAAATCATTAGCTCGCAGACCAGGCCTTTATGCTTGGTCGCATCAAGGATACTTTGTCAATGGTTACAAGTTCCATACGGTAACCCATGGTGTTGGTCGAGTTACACATAACAGTGGTGTATGTGTAAGGGGGTCCTGTTACGATGAGTTTGATGAGTCCGACTATTATGGAACGTCGGATGACATTATAGAGGTGGAATATTTTGGTGCGGGGCGTTGCATTGTTGTGTTTTTTAAATGCATATGGTTTGATACTCCGTCGGGGGTTAGAGTAGATCGTAAACATAGTTTGGTTGATATGAAATATAAGTCCAGACTAAGAACTGACAACCCATTCGTTCTAGCATCACAGGCAGAACAAGTCTATTATACTTCATATCCTTCGATGACAAGGGATTTGAAAGATTGGTGGGCGGTTGTCAAGACGAAGCCTCGTGGCCTATATGAAGTAGAAGAATCTGTTAGCAATGTCGAGGTTGATGGAAATGTGGATAGAGAACAATTCTTTCAATTCAACGAATGGGTAACTCATACAATGTCTGCAGGATTAAATGATGACATCGATTCCGTCCCTCTTATCACAGGGGAGGTAAATGTAGTTGATGCTCATGACGGTGACGATGGACCTGTTAATGAAGATAGAGAAGAAGAAGCAAAATTTGAAGACACAGATGATGATTCAGATAACGAAAATGAACTTAGTTTATCTGATCATTCTTCTGATGAGTAGCTTATCTTCTGTATGTTTAGTTCGCAATTGTATAATTGACATGTGACATTCTCCCATTTTGTTTTATAAAATAGAATTTTCATTTTTTTTTCAGGTGATGGCACATCGTCGATGGGGTGATAAAGGTAGAGGTAGAGGTAGACATCGAGGCAGCAGTAGCTCTAGCGGGTGTGGGGACCTGTGTGCTGATGATTGTGATGAGTTTATTGGTGACACCCACCCCGCCACTGGACTTGGTGATGAGGACGAGCCGGTGGATATCATTAGGGGGTCGAGTGCTTCAGGGTAGACGAGAGGACCCAATCGTTCGTTGCTGACGCCACGACACCCTAGTCAGCGACCGCGGCTAGTGATGACTTCTGAGGGGTAAGTAGATGTGGTATAAGACCTTATATTATGTAATCAAATGATATATATGGCTTTATGTTGTATAATTTGCAATTGTGTAGGTTTCTTGATACAAATGCCGTTCGAGAGATGACCATGATTTTTAGAGGTTTGTTTCGTAGATCGTGGCATAGTTGGAGGAAAGTCCCTCAGGATGATCGTGATCGTATGTACCATGGCTTTCAGGTTGGTAAATGAATCATTTTTAATTGTACATATCATATTATTGTTTTTACCTTGATACAAATCTTGTGCATGTAGGGAAAGTTCCAATGGGACGATGATCAGGAAGCAGAGGTGCATGCTATATGGAAGCGAACCATGAGCGTTAGGTACAAGGACTGGATGAGGGCTGCACGCAATTAGGCCGCAGAACAGGCCCTACGGATTGATGGTGTGACTTGGGACAAAGAGGATTTCTCGGTCATTAGACAATACCACCTTGATTGGTTCCCAGAGCCCTATTGGCAAGAGATAATAGATCAAGTTTTTATCTATAGTTTGTGGTTTGTGCATTATCTTTGTTTTATACCCACTTATGTGTTATGATTTTAACATGTGTGGGATACTGAGCGTTGGAAAGCAAAGTCTAGGTCCGGTAGGACCAATCGGTTGACCGAGTTTGAGGCGGTGTCCTCAAGGCATGTTAGGGGATCGATTAGTACTGGACAACACCGATACAAGATGGTAAGTCTTCAATTTTTTGAATATGTACCGAGATTAGTTTGTATGTTTACTAACAACTTATCTTAATTTTCTATTATAGGCACAAGCATGGGGTTGCGACCTCACCTCTAGTGAGGTGTATGAACGACTCCACTACACGAACCGGACGGGCCCTCCAGGTTCCGACCCACCTACTGATCCTCCGGTGTACGTTTACCCCAAAGCGGCTAGAGTCCACGTAAGTTTTCTAAAACCATTACACTTAGTATATGTATGGTATATATGTTTATATGCATGTGTATACAAATATGTTCAACGTATGTTTTGTTTGGTAGCCGCAATAGATATATATGTGTTGAATATATGTAGTTTGGGCTGCCACTGTTGGACAGACGTTAGGCTATGTTAGTAGATAAGTTGGATATATTTGATTTATAGCCGTTATGCTGCTGAAATTTCTTCTTACCCGTTTTTGTTTTGGTAATCGTAGACGTGCTTTCGAGAGCTTAGGGATGAGGCACAGGCTAGCCAGACTCCCGATTCCCCTCTGATTGACGATGCAGATCTTTGGGAACAGAGTGCCAGAGGGCGGAAGAAGGGCCGTATTTTTGGCTGGACGACCCAGGATCCCCGTTATGCTATGACCAATGAGTGTAGTAGCAGCAGCGGCGGAAGATCATCTGGGAATACATCGGCAGAGAAGGTATGTTGGTTATGTTTGTTATATTGGTTATGTATCATGTTGTTACTTTTCATTGCCAATAAATACTAATTTTTGTCAATTACTGTATTTACAGTTAGCGGCGTTGAGAGAGCAGATGGCAAATATTGAGGAGGATGCGAGGTTGTGGGAGGAACGCTTTTAGATCAGTTGGAGCTCGAAAGGAATCACAACGAAGAGCTGCATGCGGAACATGTCAGACATGTTACCCAGCTAGCTGAGAAGCACACATTATCGCAACAGTTTGCTGCCTTTATGCAGCAGGATACAGTTTCCCCCATCCCCGCCCTCCCCCCTAGTTAGATTGCTAAGATTGTTTTGTATGAATTTGGAATTGTATGAATTTAGAATCGTATGAATTTGGATTTTTATTTTATTGGGATGATTTGTAATTTAATGGGCAAGTTATTTGTGTCAATTTAATGGGCAGATTATTTGTATAAAAATACAGGAAATGCTGATTTTTCAATTTATTTTTTTAAGATTAGCGACGAAATTAGTGACGGAATTCCGTCGCTAATAAATTCCGTCGCTAATTTCCGTTGCTAAATAGTGGTCGTTGCTAATTCCGTCGTTAATAATTCCATCGCTAATCCATCGCTGATTTTCGTCTCTAATCCGTCGCTGATAAGCATTACCCACCACATATTTAGTGACGGACTTTCAGCGACGGAAATGACTTTTAGTGACGGATTAGCGACGGAAATTTTCATCACTGATAGGGTCCTTTTTTGTAGTGTATATGGTATCTACAAGAACTACCAGTTACTACTAAATAAAAATAGATTAATAAAACAAAGAGTAAATTACATATTTGGTCCATGTTGTTTACATGTTATAAACACTTTAAGTCCCTTTTTCGAAATAATTATGGATTTGATCCCTCTAGTATGCAGTTTATAATGCCTTTTGTCCTCATCACTAAATCTGTCAAAAATTTCTATTAAACAAGTTAGTTCAGAGTGCATTTTAGTCATTCTACTCATCTTCCTTATTTTTTTTATTAGAATTGAAAATATAGTTATATATATAGGGTTGGGTTCCAGTACTAAGAATATAGTTTTGGTGAGAATGGTAAGAAAGGATTTCCATCCTTGGATGCACATTAAGATGAGATGCACCGAGATGCATCGGATCAATCCCGTATCAAGCGAGATTGATGAGTGGGTTTGAGATCAAAAGTGATTAAGGGTTTGGATCCCTTTTTACCTTCTCACCTAAACTCTTCTTCTCACACGATCCTTCGTCTCTCTCCCCTCCTCTCTCTTTATATATATATATATATATATATATATATATATATATAGAAACACACACATACATCACTTCATTTTTGTATACCAAATCCCAATCTCCGACCACCCTCCTTTTCCGCCGCCACCGGTCGCCATCTTTCCCCACTGCACCTAGTCTCTGACCTCCCTCTTCGTCTGCCGCCCCACCACAACGAAAGTCGTCTAAAACGAGTCCACCTATAGCCTAGAAACCCATATGTTCTTCATTCTACTATGCTGGAGAAATCGCCCACCGCCTAAGTCTAGATTTGAGGTTGCCGCCACGAAAGATCAAGTGCAATAACTCAATCCGCCACTACCTAAGTCTAGATTTGAGTTTTGGTGATTAAGTTAAGGTTTGGTTTTAATTTTTATTTTTATTTTTGATGTTTTCATTTTGGTTTGATTTAGATTTTAAGGTTTGGGTTTGATTTTGAGTTTTCGCTGTGTGTGTATGTGTGTGTTATGGTGTGGGGTGGCGAAAGATGAGGTAGTGGCCGGAGAAGATGACCAGAGAAAGGATTTGGTAAGAGAAGACGAAGAGGAATGGTCGTGGTATTGTTTCCAAGGGAAGAGGAAGATGAAGAGGGTAAGGGTGGGGGTAAGGGGTAATATATATTTATGATTTTATTAAATGAGAAAACAAGAAAAAGATTAGCAAATGAGCAAAACACCCATATATTAACGAGGGTTTTTGTAACACCAGCTAAATTCGAAAATGGCAAACAAAAATCAAACTTCCATAACCTTCAATTACATAGTTATAACAACATAGTACTTAAAGTTTACAAAGGAAGGAAGGCAATAAAATGTATCAGAGTTCTAAACGGGATTATCTAAAGTCATCCTATCAGAACCTATACAAACATCTAAGTTCCTCTCAGATCCCACTAAGACCTGATATATATGTTGATAAGAAAAAGTGTTAGGCTTAACGCCTAGTGAGTTAAAGTAGTTTCAACATATAAAACATTAAAACAGTAAGAATGGACATTTTACTTTAAACATGACCACCCTTTTAAACACATGTTTATAAAAAAGGACTATGTTTATAAAGCTTGTTATTATTAATCGGAAATACTCATTCTAGATAAATAACCTATATCCAAACTCACCCAATGTATGTACAAGGCGCTTCTTCAAAATACCATGTGTATAGACAAGATTATTTATACTCTAAACACCGAAAGCATGGGTATTGAATTTACCCGAAAATAGCACCTTTCGGTGATGGGGGAGACCCAATTTTATTGTATGTGGCGGGAACACAAAGTTAAGACACTTATCAACGTTCACGAGATTCACTTCGGGCCATGAATCCCCGTAGACGGCTCGGTTGAGCACTACCGCAAAGATTCCCAAATGACCCTAGTGTCTACTCGACCTCTAGATGAGTCACACCACAAAAGTCACCAGTCTCCATCTACGGCTTCCAATGAGCATCCCCATAAGACCTAGCTCCGTATACGACTCAATCAAGTACCACCGCAAGCTCACTACCTATGACTTGGGGACCATTCACTAGACTTAAGTGTGGACATAAAAACTCTACACCTAACAATAAACAGACTCCTATGCCTATGGTCCAATCATTACAGTCCAAAACATTACATGATACCAATTGAATGACTAACGCACTCAAAACATGTAATACCCAACGAATGTGCAATAAATGCATCATACACCCAAAGCTCCACTTTGAGCTATTAAAAACCGGACATTTGTCCCCGAATCTCTTTTAAGTTAAAAAGAATCAAGCCAGTAGGTCCCATAAAGCACTTGGCTATTTAAATAAAGCCAATAATAACCACATAAACCAAAAATGCATATTTTACAATATTTAACCAAAAACATGGCACCTATAACATGATTAGGTCCATAAACCAACACCTCATTGAAGCATAATAGCCAAAAGGCTCAAAACCATATGGTTTGCATTATCAAAATTCTTAGAAACCAAATCAAGGCAATTATCAAAGATTTATGCATTTTAGACATAAAGAGGCTCAAATAACACCATTAAAGTTCATTAGTTGGGTTAAATCCCAAAACAACACTTTCCCACAATTTCAATAAAACAATGCTCTCAAATCATTTAAATACTCAAGAAATCTCTATCAACTCAATGCTAATTCTTTGGGGGCAATCACTGAAAGTTTATTACTTAATAAATTCATTGTAAGCCTTTCCTCAAGTTTGAGACCTAAACATACCAAAGTTCACAAAAATAACAAAGTCGTCAAACATGTGACTAGCCCATCAAGATGCATTTAAAACCCAAAACAGAGACATTTTGACATATACATAGTTTTGCAAAGAAACTAGAACTCAACTTGCTAGATTATGCTAAATCTAGGTTTTACCCAACAACTTGAGTCTTCTTAGATGAAGACTTAAAACATTCTAGTGAACTCTCTAGATCTTAGCTCCAATCTTTCTACAAAGTTTCCTTTACCACAAATATTCCCAAAGTTACATCAAACTCTAAGAAGATAGAAGAAAATGAAGAACAATGAAACCCTATCTTTTTGGGTGAAGAGATGAGGAGATTACCTTAACCACCACTCTTGAATCCACAAAAATTACACCTCTAAGGATTAATATTTGACCCTAAGCTCCCAAAATACGCCAAGATGAAAGAAAAGGGTTGATAGGAAGTTTCGTGAAGAAGAAATGAGACAAAAGCTGGAAAATCGGACATTTAAGGCACTCTGGTACCCAAATGTGAGAGTGCCATGCTAAAGTGACAGGTCACTTTCGTATGGCACATTCGCTTAGAATGTACCGTGCCTTCCCCAATTAGTATGAAAGTGACGACTAAAGTGCCAGTGTCACTTTCGTGTGTCACTTTCGCTCAGAAGGTACCGAGAGCTTTATTCTCTCCTTGAGAGTGCCCGACGATTGTTCCTATGACACTTTCGCCCCACTTGTACCAACCGTTCCTCGACCGTTCCGCGACTGTTTTCCCGACCGTTCCTTAACCGTTTTCCCGGCCGTTCACAGACCGTTTTCCAGGCCGTTTTTCAACCGTTTTTCCGGCTGTTCACCGATTGTTTGTAGAACATTTGGGGTGTTAAATTTTTTAACTTCCATTAGTGCCAGGGATCAAAATGTTACGAAAATGCAAACTCTGGGGGCTATTTTGGAATAAAAAAAATTCTAGGGACCAAATCCAATATAAACTTAAAACCATTAAGTGAGGGATACTTTAATTTAAAAATCACCATTAAGTGAGGGATACTTTAATCTTTTATTTCATTTTTATTTTATGTTCTTTCAAAATTTCAAAATATATATCATACACACACATTAGAATAAGGACTTGAACCGTCACTGGTGACCCCCTCTTCTCTGAACAACCATTGAACCCAAGGGAATTACAAAAGACGAGTATTACAATAGGTGTACCAAAAGTTGGTCTAGTTTCTGTTTACACCATTGACCATGGTTTGTTGATTAGCAAATTACTTCAAATTCCTTCTTTTTCCATTTTCTTATGGCAAAATTCAGAAACATTCTGGGTATATCTGGATCTTTTTAAATCTAATGCTAGTTATTCGAGGCTGGATTTAGGGCAAATAGTCCTATCAGGGCAACCAAAACAGACACTCATACATCGCAACAAAGACGCAACATAGGGGAGGCCTTTAAAGGGTGGTTTTCGATTAGCCCCAATAAATCAACAACCCTTTGATTTTTTCTTCATCTTCAACAATATCAGTTGTGTTCAACAAGATCAATAATCCAGTGTCTACCCTACTCAATATTTTCTACTTCAACTTTAATTAGAGTCCTATATGTAAATCTTCATTATCCATTTAAGAATTGATTTTGGATCCCTTTTGAGACATTATACACAAACCAAATGTAATGGAGGAGGGGGAAGGACGACGAAGGTGGTGCTGGTGCGTTGGAGGAGGGGCGGTGCTCGGTAGGAGTGGATATGGGTTGGGAGATTTGTGGCATTTATATAACCAATCCAGTGATGGTGGTTTGAAAAACTTTTAGCCCAACCCAACCCATTAAAAAGTATAACCCAACCCAACCCAAACTCAACCCTTTTGTTGGGTTGGATTAGGTTAGGTTGGTGGGTTAATAGTTTACATAACTTTGACGAATGAAATATGATAAATACTACTAAAAATTTACCAATGAAGTTATTACACAATCCAAAGACATATATACATATATATATATATATATATATATATATATATATATATATATATATATATGGGAGTGGTTTCATTTGGAAACTCTCTTAGAATGGAAACTTTGCAAACCATCTAGATACCATTGATCTCATTAATCAATTCAAGATTCATTTGACTTAATTATGTAAATAAATGAACTAATTTAATAATAGAAATTAAGAATAATAGGACAAAAGGGTAAAATTGTCTATTGCTTTCCCTGTTCCATTTTTGGGAACCGGATGAAATCCCGGTTAAAAGGAACCGTGATCGAATTCTAAAGAAAAGTTGTAGTCTTGTTACCAAAGTTCACAAGAACGTCTTCAAGTTTCATCATCAACCATGATATGAGTCACTGGAGGTAATCTTTGACGATTCAATAGTTTCGAGCTCAATAAGAAAATAAAATCCTCCTCTTTTTTATTTTGATTTCATTCCCTCACCTTATAGCGGTTCACTGGCTTCGATTTCATTGTACAGGTCGGAGAGGAGCAAAAGATTGATGAAGAAGAATACATTTTAAAACTTCACGAACACATTAGAGAATCCCCCCAATGAAGATGGTAATGAAATCAAACAGAACGAATATGGGAACACTAGGAACAGACTGCCAAAGGTGAAGCTCGAAATCGAAGTTAATAAGAATGGCTCTCTTCGAGGTAAGTTTATGTAGAAATATACATGTTCTTATTTCAATTTCTGAAATTGATTATTGTAGTTGGGATTTTGAAGGAATTCAAATTTAGTGGTTAAAACCTTAGTTTATAAACATAGGGTTAGTTTCTTTAAATAACGTTACAAGGGAAATTGATGAAATACTGTTACGAAACAAGATGAAGCTTACTACATTTTGAGATGAAATTATGTTTACAAATGTAATTGGATTCATGGTAAACAAATGGGATTCTCACGGTGGTGCATGTTTCATCTAAAAAAATGAAGTAGAATGTTTCATTGTGTCTATATCAACAGTGGCCTTGAACAGTGCTATCAAACGTCAATTAGAGTTGCGATGTTAGAAATTTGAATACCAAAAAACACCCATATTTTTTAAGACAATAGTACAAGAATGACCAATTGCTTAAACCAAGTATATGCAAATTTCTATATCAAGTTTTATACACCCTTTCTTCGGTTATTAAAGTTATCTTTGTTATGTTTTACAATATTTAAGGATGCATGTAGTTAGTTATAAGTGGTAGACTCGATTATATATTGTTATTCACATTCACTGGGATCTTTTTTCCCCTTTCATTTGGAACAAGTATAATGAACTAAAAACTTGGACTCTTAAGTGTGCATGCATGAATAATTTGAGTTAAAGCTATGTTGCTCTTTGTATGTACATTATGATTTTCGTCATTTATAACCAATTCCTTTTCAGTCATTTCTTAAACAAAGGGTTCTTGGTGATAATTTCATTTATCTTTGAAGATTAAGTTATGTTTTTATGATGTATTATATTTTGGAAGCCTTCTAACTGTTTGAGTAACATTCAACATTTTTACACATGTATACACTTGATGAAACAAAGTAATTATCTATTTCATTAATCAATGAACTTTTCATCAACATGTTAAACATACGTTTAAAGAAAGTTATGGGTTTTGTACTATCCAATGCACCTATATGTGCATATGATAAATGAAGTCGACAGGTTTACACATGTCTATATGGTTTCATCACTCTATTCAAAAATGTAGACGAAGTCAACAGTTTTACACGTGTTTAACCGGTTTCATAAAAAATCTGAAATAGGTGAAACGTAGCAATAATTGATGAAACATAGTAAGTATTTATTGCATCACTCAATGAACGTTTCATCATCTACGTTTCATTAAGTAAACATATGTTTTTCAACTATTCATCAACTAGGTTTCATCTATGAGCATCTATGTTTCATGAATTGAATAGTTGATGGAACATATTAATTATCTATTACATCACTCAATGAACGTTTCATCAAGTGAACATATGTTTTTCAACTATTCAACAACTATGTCTCAATTATGAACAACTATTTTTCATATATTCACCCCCATCTATTCATCATCTAGGTTTCATCTTTGAGCATCTATGTTTCATCTTACATACGAATTTTTGTGATGAATCAGATGAGGGTGATAGGAAAAATCTACGACCGTCAGAACAAAGTGGCAAACCAGGTAATGATTGTATTGAAATTTCATATACAAACTTACAAACTAAATTACTAATGTTTTCGCAGGGAAAGATACCGGAACTTCTAAAGTTGGAATTACAAAAGAAGCATCAAGCCAAGGTAAAAATTGTTTTAGCTATACTTAATTTAATTTAAAATGAAATAACGTTCAAAGATATGCATTTTAAGACAATAAGTTATTGATCTTTATTATTAAGGGTTCGCATACGATTTAAATGGAATTACTTTCAAAGTTTAGAAAGCCTAAGTTACTTTCAAAGTTACTATGAGCGTCTATGTTTGATATACTTATCATATGTGTTTTAGCTATGAACATCTATTGTTCGTCTATGTTTCATCTATTTTCCATGTATGTTTCATGTATTGCTGAATTACAAATCCTACTTGTGAATTTGGGTGATGAATCAAATGAGGCTGATAAGAAAAATGTACGTCCATCAAAACGAAGTGGCAAACCAGGTATTAACTGTAAGCAAACTTCATATACATACATACCCCTACAAACAATATTACTAACATGCGCGCAGGAAAAGTTGCACGAACATCTAAAGTTGAAAATACAATACAAGCATCAAGCAAAGGTAAATATTGATTTAGATAAAGTGTAACACCCGCGTTTTCGTTAGTAAGTTATAACTCATAATAATTATAACCTTGGGTAGTTGAGATCTTGTTTATTTAATGGTTAAATTGTCTTTCTTGCTATCCTTGAACCATACGTGCATGGAAGAAAAAAGCACGAATTTCGACCGATCGGTACCCTCCATGCGACAGTGACAACAACGGTGCCATTTAGGCATTGTCGCCGGTCACAGTCGTGGGGGAAGGAAGACCCACGGTACATCTCAAGCGAGAGTGACAACGATTATGCCCTTAGGCATTCTCGCGTGTCACAGTCGCACCACTTGTACCGAGAGTGGGTGGGAGGCCGCGATAGTGCCGGCGATAGTGCTCTTGGGCACAGCTGCCGGGAAAAATCGCCCAGGTGCATACTTGGTTATATAACCCTTTTTACGGATTTAACTCATTTATTTCTTCATCTACCCAATTTTAGAGCTCATTGAAGGCGATTTTTCTCTCCCAAAACCTCCCTCTTCATTATTGCAAGCCTAGGGTTTTATTTCAATCATCCTTTGATCATTGAGGGTTTTCATGGAAGCATTTATTGGATAGTTTCAAGCAAAAGATATCCAAGTTTCATCACCTCAATTATTCACCATCTACATTTCTAGGGTTTGGTCAAGTTTCTAGATTTTCTACAAAAGCCTAGATTGTGAGTTTCTAAACCCTTGTAAAACCAGATACACATCATTATTTGTATTTTCATTGTCATTCTTATTTATTTGGTGAAAATCTCTCATATCTATTAAAAGGGTCAATCATATATAAATGTGAAGAACTTATGTGTTATGATGATGAAAGCTTTCTATTTGATAATTTGAGAGTTTCATGGGTAGTGTACATGGAAAATAAGGGATAGTAGTTTTGGTTACATAAATCATCCCCTTTTTGAGGTTTGACCTAATCTTGGGGATTTTCCCCATATTATGCATAATTGTTTACAAATGAAATTGGTAATCATGACATTATGGATTTGGAGACTCTTACGTGGTAATATGTGCCTAAAGGGCTAATATGAGCCTGATGGAATAATAAATAAGATTCATTAAGATGCATGTGGTGTTTGAACCATAAGTTGCCTATGATTGGTATTGGATGCACTTCCATATGAGTTATTGCGCCTTTTGGTAATGTTTGGAAAGTTGGATGAACCAAGGCAAGTAGACACTAGGAGGACATAGTCTTGGGTGCCACAGTGTGGGTATGCACATAGACCTCCGCTATTCGGGGCAATGCCATCGTTGTAACCCTCGGATGTGCTGGGCCTTTGGGTGTCGACCGTGGTAGTCGACACTAAGGTATCTCCACTCTTTGGGTGGAACTTGATTGGTGCTATGGGTCTCTCACATTGGGACACCTTTTGGCAAAGCTACCATTTGGAGTAGAGACGACACCTTTTTTATAATCTTATTTCTATTTAGAAATTAGATTAGTTGGTTGTCGTTTGTTATGTTCAATTACAAATTTGTAATTGAACTGGTGTTTATTACTTTCCCCATTTTTGGGAGGCTCATGCTATGACAATCCATACCACAATTCCAATTTTTGGAAGTTTTTGTTTATACCTATTTTTGAGGTGTTACAAGTTGGTATCAAAGCTTTAGTTTAAGTGAACTAGGTGTCGACGCTAGTGTACCTAGTCTTAGGTTGTAAACGTCAATGGTTAGGTGGTCAACGTTGGGTAAGAGTCATTGGTGGGGAGAATGTTAGGAAGTACGGAATTATGTTGATTGAGAATTGTAATGATGGTAACGCGAATTCTTGTGTATAATACATTCATAATCTCACTTAGTTAATGTTATTATGAATATATTATTATGTATGCGTGCTTGATTACTATTGTTACGGTAACTGATGAATGTAGTAGTACGTGTTCATAGTCTATTTCTCATCCCCACTCGAGCGTGTATGAGAAACTGAAATGGTGAATACTCAGGGCAGATTGCAATCGTCACCAGAAGGGGTCGCAACCGTACAAATCCCCCACGACCGCCCATCTTGGGAGGAGGACCTGAGCATGTACCAGGGTTGATCTAGCATTCGCAAACCCTATTATCGCAGAGATGACGACTCAAGCTGAAATGTTAGACATGATGCGAACCATGAACGTGACCATGGTCAAACAACAGAAACTGTTAATGAAGCTACTAGAAGATAGGGACACAAGTCACCGTAGATACGAAACAGTTGTCGAAAATGTAATCTTAGCAGGGTCCAGGGTACTGGAGACGAGTTCCCAACAGACGGACTAGTGACTTTGGACATAAGACAAGTGGGGAGGGCTTGATCCTACAAGACATTCCTCTATTGTAAACCATCGGAGTTTGTTGGTTCTGATGATCCAGTGGAATGCATGAACTGGATCCGAGAGATTGAGCAGGCTTTTAGAGCTTGTGATTGTGGCGAGGACCAGAAATTGAAGTTCGGTTCTCAGATGCTTTGGGGTTCGACTCTCAAATGGTGGAATATCTTCATCTCAACTCTAGAGGCCTCCGTTTTGGCTAAAATAAACTGGGCCGCATTCAACAAGAGATGGACCAGATCGAGGAGGAATTCCACACACTCAAAAAGGAAATTCTACAGTCAGGGAGTACACCCGACTTTTTATGGAAAAGCTGAATTTGGTGGGGCACGTGGCTCCAACGGAGAAGGAAAAGGTTAAAGCATACCTCAAAGGATAGCCGACGGACATGATTTCCATGGTCTAGAATTCTAAGGCCACCACCTTGAGAGAGACTATAGAGGAGGCCATAGTCATGAAAATAGTGTACACTAGAGGGAAAGAGGAAAGGGTTGTGATTGGAGAAAAGAGATGATAAGGGTGGCCGGACCCACTCACTAGTTTAGGCCGTTTTTTTTTGGGGGGGGGGGGGTAGAGGAATAACGACCCCCGACGTGAAGTCAGGTGGTGCCACTGGTGTAAAAGATAACATAACGGTCCGTGTAACCTTAGGTAGTCCCTAAATTCCAACGAGTGTGCCAAATGTGGGAAGAGGGATCACACGGTCTGGGATTGCTCCATCCGGGGGCCGGTCTGCTTTGAATGCCGTGAGCCGGGGCACATGATGAGGGAATGACCGAAGCTAGTGGGGGGAATCGAGTGGTTCCGAACGGTATGACGGAGAGAAATGAGAACCCACCAAAAGCACCGAGCCGAGTAGTCCAGATGACCATGGAAGAGACGAGGGAGACTGTCGACGTGATGACGGGTATGTTACTCATAAACTCCTTACCTGCACGTGTATTATTTGATTCGGTTGCGAATCATTCTTTTGTATTGAGTTCTTTTTGCAAACAGTTTTCCAATCCCTTTAGTACACTTCCAAACGCTCTAATAGTAGAGGAAGAAAATGGAGAGCAAGTATTTATTCGAGAGTGTTTCGACGATTGCATTTTGAAGATAGATGGGAATTTCTTTAAGGTAAATCTATTACCTATGGTGATAGGAGGCTTTGATGTTGTAATAAGCATTGAATGGTTATTTGGGAATACGACCGATATTCTTTGCTCCAAGAAGATGATCCAAATACCGTTGTCAAGTGGGAGCGTGGTGACTATCTATGCATAGAAAGGGAAAAGAACCACTTCGATCATTTCTTCATTAAAGGCTCGTAAGTTCTTGGCAAAGGGGTACCCGTCGTACTTGGCCTACGTGGTGGATGCAAAGTTGGAGAAGAAGGGGATTGAGGACGTGGAAGTGGTGCGTGACTACCCGGACGTCTTCCCGGAAGATCTACTCGGTTTACCGCTGGAATGGAAAGTGGAGTTTCATATTGACCTTACGCCGCGAGCGGCACCGATTGCTCGTGTTCCCTACCATTTAACGCCGATGGAAATGCAAGATATGATGATGCAACTACAGGAAATCCTAGAGAAATGATTTATTAGACTGAGATCGTCGCCTTGAGGAGCTCCGATATTATTTGTGAAGAAGAAGGATGGATCTATGTGGATGTGAATAGATTATTGAGATTTAAACAAGGTCACGGTGAAGAATAAGTGCCCACTTCCTCGAATGGACAAATTCTTCGACCAATTGCAAGGAGTGGGATGTTTCTCCAAGATTGACTTGCGGTCAGGATATCATCAAGTGAGGGTAAAGGAGGACGACATCCCAAAGACGACCTTCCAAACGAGATACGGGCACTACGAGTTCTTGGTTATGCCTTTCACCTTGACGAACGCCCCGACCGTGTTTATAGATCTCATGAACCGAGTGTGTCGTCCTTTCCTCGACAAATCTGTAATTGTATTTATCGACAATATCCTAGTCTAATCGAGGAATGAGGCCGAGCATGGCCAACACTTGTGGGAGGTGTTATAAGTCCTTCGAAAGGAGAAATTGTTTGTCGAGTTTTTAAAGTGCGATTTTTGGCAAGAAGTCCAATTCTTGGGGCATGTGGTGTCCAAGGACGGAGTAAGGGTGGACCTGGCGAAGATTGAGGCCAAGATAGATTGCGAACCGCCAATGAGCCTAATTGAGATTTGTAGATTCTTGGGATTGGCCGGTTATTACCGAAGGTTCATCCAAGACTTCTCGAACATAGCCTCACCACTCACCTCCCTGACAAGGGAGAATTTTAAGTTTCTATGGACAAAAATTATAGAACAAG
This sequence comes from Arctium minus, assembly GCA_954870635.1. Taxonomy (NCBI): domain Eukaryota; kingdom Viridiplantae; phylum Streptophyta; class Magnoliopsida; order Asterales; family Asteraceae; genus Arctium; species Arctium minus. The sequence goes on along the minus strand of OX941084.1, from coordinate 117,599,918 downwards.
CTTTTAGGACCCTCAATAAGAATCAATGTGAAGCGCTAATCTTATCCTTACCCGAGGGATCGGAGGATTTTATGGTCTATAGTGATGCTTCCAAGATGGGTCTCGGGTGCGTGCTAATGCAGAGGGTCAAGGTGATAGCTTATGCATTGCGGCAACTAAAAAAGATCACGAGAAGAACTACCCAACTCATGACATGGAGATACTACCTCCATAGGACAAAGTTCACCCTCTTCACTGACCATAAAAGTTCGAAGTACATTTTTTATAATAACCGGACTTTTATATCGAACTTTAAGTGAAAATTAGTGTTTGGAGTTAGTCATTGCTTTGTATGCTTGTACCTATAGCATATGGACTTAAACCGAACTAACTTTGTCAAACATAACCATTAGAGGGGTTAAACATGGATTACTGAAACTATAATTAAACAAAAATGTGAAGAAATTCTCTAACCATTGTAAGGATGCAATTCAAGAAACTTGAGGGACCAAAAGTGAAAATCTGAAAAATATAAAAACAAAAATTGAGATTAAAATCTCATAATCATATTTTCTTCTCATCTTGTTCACGACTCTTCTTGAAACCCTAGAACCAAACACTTCTCCATGAAATTAAGCTTCAAACCTTGAAGAAATGATGAAATTTTGAGGTTTTGGAGCTAAATCATTGGGTAGGATTATAATCTTGAAATCTAGGTTATTTGATGAAAATACATATTAATTTTATGTGTATTCTTGTTGTTAAGGGCTGGATTTCGTAATGGTTTGAAGGAATCAACACCTTGAAGAGGTGTAATCATCTTTGAGGTAAGAATTTTGTAAAACCTTGGTGTTAGATACTTGGTGAGTTAATATTCAAGAATGTTTTGGTTTATATGATGTTAAAGCTTTTTAAACCAAACCAAAATACTCTAATTTTGCAATAGATAGGTTTATAATGGTTATCAAATCAAATGGTAGTGTTTGGTAAGTTAAAAATAGTTAAATTTGGTGTTGTTGGAAGGAAGCAGAAAGTTGCTGTTGGTTTAAAAATATGTATACAATTAACCATTGATCCAATTGAGGTGTGTGATATGTATTTGGAAACCTTAGTGTGTCTAGAACAACTGTTATGAAAAGTCTGAAAGATAATTTTGAGCTTAAGTGTGCCAAAATACCAAATTACAGTAGCTGGTCTCTGTAAACTTGGGAATTGTACACTGTTAGTATAAAATTCGTATAAAATCTATCACTGCTTCAATCAACATGAATCTAGTTCTACTGGAATCCTAAGAGGCATAGTTACAACTTTCGTTTAGACAATATCACCAAATTGAGCTCCTAAGTATGAGTAATATGTCAAACACAATGATAGACAAAAGCTGAAATGTGCAGGGGAATTTCCCTCTGCAATATTTTGGTTGTTTTGTTCAATCCATTTAGCACCCTTTCATAAATACTAGAATTGAACTATACGGACGCTCTTGGTTTGCGGGAATGGATTGGATTTCAAGTAAGGATTTAGATTTGGGGGGATTTGAAATCCCGACCCATTGCAAAGGAATTCTAAATCCATCAAGTTAAGGATTTTAAGAAGGTCAAAGGATTTCAAATCCGATCAACAAATTCCATTCCTGCAAACTAAATACAGGATTGTAATGGATTTGAAATCCAAATCCCTCTAAATCCATTCCAATCCTGCAAACCAAATGCGCCCTAAGCCTTTAAGAATGGAATTAAAGTTAAATTAGGCTCATAGAAGGGTGCAAATGGTTTAAAGAGATCAAACAAATATAAGTAATCATTGTATACTTCTAAGTGTATATTACTTGTGATAGGAAATACGATTAGCAAGGATTGGAAACATTGGCATTCGAGCATCGTGTTTGATTTTCTCGGCTATATAAAGGTTTAGATCTCTTATTAACTTGAAACGGGAGTGACCTATTATTGAGAGTCTTTCCATTCAAATTTGATTTACCGAAAAGTAAACTTGAGGTTCAAAAAGATCTCAATGATGTTGCATTTTCATCGTGTCATTCCTTTGTTGAATTCCATTTGGTGTCCCATTAGTTGATCACAACCTAGGAATGTTCCGAAGTCAGATGCCCCGAATAGGGACCGTTGGCCCGGTTCTTGAGTTTTACTCTAAATGCTAAGGCGCGAATGAAATTTCATGAATATGATTTGTTGACTCGGTCCAATGACCGTGATATTATCAGATTGAGAATGGCACGACTAGATAGAGTCAAGCCATGTTGACTTGTTCATTGATTGTTGGTCTATTTTTGTGATTTGGTTAGATCACATTCGTTGTGATCTTTTACCTAGACACTTAGTCGGGGGCACTGACCTTGTGATGCTTCCATGGTGGCTATAATCACTATGGCATCCTCGTGTATGCGTGGAGAGTGCACTGGCCTGATCCGGCCATGGGGCCGAATGAATATCCTAGGAACAGAACAGAACTAAGACTACTTTAATAGTAGTCGAGGGCTAGTGGGTGTCATGCCCACACTGCTAGTTCTCACTTATGCCCATAGAACCATACATTCTTTGGGAACAATGGGTTTATTGTATTCAAGTGATTTATGTGAACTTGAATAACACAAAACACGGAACGGGTGATTACGTGAACCCATTTGTTATATCTTTGTGATATTCGATTGATTTATTTTATCATTTCATGATTATAAGGATAATTTGTACTTACCATATATTGTTTATTATTGATTTCATTGATCTGTTCACTGAGTTATTGCTCAGCCACATTTGTTATACCGTGGCATGTTCTAGAGACAGATTGGGGGATTATCCGGGTTGAGAGACCAAGAGTGAACATTTTGAAGACTAACTTACCGGACAACCTTACTTTTGTATAATTACTTTTGGGATTGTATATATAAGTGTACCTTAACGTCGGGTTGTCTATAACTATTACTATTTTGCTATAAAGTTACTTAGTTGCTCTGTTTGCGTTTAAGCAAGTTTAGCTAGTATGGGATGTTACATTTATGGTAGCAGAGCATAGGTTACGACGTGTAGAATAAATCTAAGTTTGACCCTTGAGAAATAGGTAGACTTAGGATGGGATAGAAATAGTTTATTATGTCATATTATATTATTTGCTATTTGACTAATTTTCATTTAGATGAATTCACTAATCAAGATGCGTTCTGTGGTGTTATCAGAATGCCAACAAAAAGGAGTACACGAAGGAGGCGAATAGAGGAGGTGTACGGTACGGTAATCACCCTCCTAATCAGCCGAATCTTGACATTTCTGAGGTTGTACAACAAGCATTTAACTCAATGATGCCTGGTTTAATAACATAAGTAGTTGAATCCGTGCGTCAGGCTGGTGGGACCGCAACTCCTAATAATGCCGGAGGTACTGGTATTACATCATCAGGCAACACCACTGCTACAGTTGGGACTCAACTAACCCTACACTAGTGGTTAGAAAAGTTCCATAAACAGAAGCCCTAATCTTTCTCATCGGCCACGAATCCTGTTGAGGCCTAACATTGGATTAAGCATCTAGAGAAAATATTTGAAATACTTGAATGTCCCGATAATATTCAAGTCAGATTGGCGACATACAAATTAGAGGGTGATACAAATCAGTGGTGGCAATCTTGGAAGCAGGCTCGAGGAGGTAATACAGTTGTGGAAAATATTACTTAGAGCCAGTTTAGAGATGTATTTCTCCAGCAATACTTTACTGAAGCTGATCGGGAATCATGTATGCGGGAATTTTCTATGCTGAAACAACATGAGGAAGAGTCTGTAACAGATTTTATGGCTCACTTTCTTCTATTAGTCGCTTTTGCCAGACCACTTGCCGGTACTGAGGTTAATCAAATCCAAAAGTTTAAATGGGCCTTAAAAAATAAATATCGTTCAAAATTGATAAGGCAAAGATTCACAGAGTTGTCTCATATTATTAACACGACGTGAGACATTGAGCTTGAACGGATTGATTTTCTTGCTACTAAATGTGATTCAAGGAAAAGGAGTCGAAATTCATCTTCTAGAAGTCAAAGCGGGCAGGCAGCTATCCGACAAAAGTATAACTATGCATGGCAACGGAAACAAGCTGGTTCACGACCATCTTTATCATCGGGAGCATTATCAAATACAGGAAACCTTACTCCGCCTACCCAATGTAAAGATTGCGGTAAAATCCATAGGCTAAGCCCATGTCTTCGAATGACGAGTGCTTGTTATAGTTGTGGCCAATAGGGTCACATGGCTAGAGACTGCAAATAGGGTAGAAGTGGTAGACCGGGATCGAAATATAAAGGCAAGCAGACCACTGCAGGCGGGCGAGTCTTCGCACTATCAGCAGATCAAACTACCGATGGTATGGTTTCCGCCACTGTTCATATTAATGATAATGATTTTTATGCCCTATTCGACACCAGAGCTACTCACTCCATTGTGTCAGAAAATTTTGTGAAATTTCTCAAGCCGTATAAGCGTCCATTGAATGAATTATTTACTATTGTAACACCTTTGGGATACACGAAATATGTTAACGATGAATATGTTGATTGTCCATTAATGATTGGGGACAAAGTCTAGATAATCACCCTACTTCCTAAGATGAATGGGAGATTTCGATCTCATACTCGGTATGAACTGGCTGGCTAAACATCGAGTCACAATTGACTGTGAAGCTAAAAAAGTTATATTTGGGGACGCCACTGAGCCTGAACATGTACTTCAGGGTATTCCACCCCAAAAATCTATCTTTGTCATCACTGCTTTAAAGGCTCACAAACTAATGAATGACGGGTGTGAAGTGTTTCTAGCCGCGGTCCAGGATGTTTCTAAAGCAAACCCTAAATTGGAAGATATTCCAATTGTAAAAAGAATTCATTGATGTCTTCCCAGATGAACTTCCTGGGTTACCGCCTGAACGGGAGGTTGAATTCTCAATCGATCTTATTCTAGGAGCTGGCCCAGTTTCAAAAGTTCCATATCATATGGCCCCGTCTGAGCTAAAAGAAATGAAGGAACAACTGCAAGATCTATTAAAGAAAAGGTACGTTCGACCTAGTGTATCTCTGTGGGGCGCACCTGTATTCTTTGTAAAGAAGAAAGATGGTTCCATGAGACTGTGTATTGACTATCGTGAGTTGAATCATCTCACTATCCGGAACAAATACCCTTTACCTAGGATCGATGATCTGTTCGATCAGTTACAGGGTGCCAATTGTTTCTCAAAGATTGATTTGAGATCCGATTATTATCAACTCAGAATCAAGGATTCAGATACACCGAAGACTGCATTCCGAACTCGATACGGTCACTATGAGTTTATAGTTATGCTATTCGGATTGACAAATGCTCCAGCAATCTTCATGGATATGATGAATAGAGTATTCAAGAAATATCTGGACGACTTTGTGATTGTATTTATTGATGCCATTCTTGTTTATTCAAAGTCAAATCCTAAACATGAAACATATCTCCGATTAGTTTTGGATACACTACGAAAGAAAAATCTATATGCAAAGCTATCAAAGTGTGAGTTCTGGTTGGATTGAGTGGCGTTCTTAGGCCACGTTATTTCAGCGGATGGCATTCAAGTTGATCCCGCTAAGGATGAAGCCGTTACTAATTGTCCAAAACCAATAAATGTTGCTGAGGTGCGTGCATTTCTGGGATTAGCTAGATATTATTGGCGTTTTGTTCGAAACTTTTCTAGGATCACACTTATGTTGATTCAACTCCAACAAAAAGGAGTAAAGTTTGTATGGGGTGACGATCAGGATAAAAGTTTTGAAGAATTAAAGCGATGACTCGTAACTGCACTGATACTTGCCTTGCCATCTGGATCAGGCGGGTATCAAGTTTACAACGATGCTTCCAAAATCGGATTGGGATGTGTATTAATGAAAAAATGGATGAGTTATAGCTTATGCTTCGCGTCAAGTCAAACCGTATGAAGTTAACTACCCGACACATGATTTGGAGCTAGCTGCAGTTATCTTCGCTTTAAAGATTTGGCGGCATTACTTGTACGGTGAAACATGTGACATATTCACCGATCACAAAAGCCTGAAATATATTTTCACACAAAAAGAACAGAACATGAGGCAGCGTCGATGGCTTGAATTGTTGAAGGACTATGATGTCCGAATACAATATCACCCTGAAAGAGCAAATCTTGTGGTCGACGCTCTTAGTCGGAAAGGTGTCAGATATGTATCATGCTTTTCTGTTCAACCCTAAATTGCAACAGATTTGGAAAGAATGGGAGTTGAATTATGTTATCGAGTTGGAGATGGGGTGTTAACTAATCTTACTGTCGAACCGACCCTCATTTCCAAAATTAAAGCACAATAATCTGATGGGGAGCTTTGGGCAATACAAGAAAAGATCCAAGGTGATTTCACACAAAAAGAACACAACATGAGGCAGCGTCGATGGCTTGAATTGTTGAAGGACTATGATGTCCGAATACAATATCACCCTGAAAGAGCAAATCTTGTGGCCGACGCTCTTAGTCGGAAAGGTGTCAGATATGTATCATGCTTTTCTGTTCAACCCCAAATTGCAACAGATTTGGAAAGAATGGGAGTTGAATTATGTTATCGAGTTGGAGATGGGGTGTTAACTAATCTTACTGTCGAACCGACCCTCATTTCCAAAATTAAAGCACAATAATCTGATGGGGAGCTTTGGGCAATACAAGAAAAGATCCAAGGTGATTTTGAAACTAATTTTCATGTTGATGATAAAGGCATGTTGTGGTTTTAGGAAAGATTGTGTGTTCCGAAAGTTCAGAAACTGAAGGAAAAAATCTTGGTTGAGGCTCATAATTCTCTGTTTTCTATTCACATAGGTTCCACAAATATGTATCAGGATTTAAAACAACATTCTTGGTGGAACGAGATGAAAAGAGATGTAGTTGAGTTTGTTGCTAAATGCCTAACTTGTCAGAAAGTCAAAATTGAACATCAACGAGTCGGGGGATTGTTACATCCGTTGGATATTCCCGTGTGGAAATGGGAGAATATCATAATGGATTTCTTAACCAGTTTGCTAAGAACATCCCAGAAGAATAATGCAATATGGGTTGTTATCGATCGACTTACAAAATCGACACATTTTCTCCCTATTAAAGAAACAGATTCTACCGGCAAACTCGTTGATCTCTTTAACCATGAAATTTTTCGAATACATGGTGCTCCTATTTCTATTGTTTCTGACAGAGACCCAAGATCCACTTCACGATTTTGGACCGAACTTCATAATGCTTGGGGACCCCGATTGAATATAAGCACCACATATCATGAACAGACTGGCGGCCAGTCCAGAAGAACTATTCAAACTTTGGAAGATATGATATGTGCATGTACTTTAGAGTGGTCTAGAAATTGGGATGAGTATTTGTTTTTGGTTGAATTTACGTATAACAACAGTTACCAACCTACGATAGGAATGGCCCCGTTTGAAGCTCTATATGGCCGAAAGTGTAGAGCTCCAATATGTTGGAATGAAGTGGGCGAAAGGAAGATTGAGGGTCCCAAATTAGTTCAGATCACTACAGAAAAGGTCGAGTTGGCAAAATAGAAAATGCGAGAGACCCAATTTCGAAAAAAAAGTTACGCCGACAAACATCGATGACCTTTAGAGTTCCATCCAAGTGACCGTGTATTTGTTAAAGTGTCTCCGATCCGTGGTATGCGAAGGTTCGGTATTAAAGGCAAACTGAGCCCTTGATATGTTGGTTCATTTGAAATTTTGGAAAGAGTGGGCGAAGTTGTTTATCGTCTTGCCTTACCTCCACATATGTCTCACATTCACATTGTTTTCCATGTTTCTTTGTCACGCGAGTATAATTACCATCCCCTACATGTAATCAACTACATGCTAGATCAAATTGGTTCAGATATTTCATACAAAGAAGAACCTGAATGGATAATCGGACGAATGACTAAGAAGCTACGAAATCGATCGATTCCATATATCAAAGTCCTTTGGAAGAATCAAGATTACCGGGAAGCGACATGGGAATAAGAGGAATCGTTCAAAAATGATTATCCAGATTTCTACAAAAATTGTAAGTTCTCTAACCCTATTCAATCTTATTTTAAGGGGAAGGAATATACTAACCAGACTTTTATATCAAACTTTAAGTGAAAAGTTAGTGTTTGGAGTTAGTCATTGCTTTGTATGCTTGTACCTATAGTATATGGACTTAAACGGACCTAACTAACTTTGTCAAACATAACCATTAGAGGGGTTAAACATGGATTACTGAAACTATAATTAAACCAAAATGTGAAGAAATTCTCTAACCATTGTAAGGATGCAATTTAGAAAAATTGAGGGACCAAAAGTGAAATTCTAAACATTATAAAAAGAAAATTTGAGATTAAAAATCTTATAATCAGATTTCTTCTCATCTTGTTCACGACTCTTCTTCAAACCCTAGAACCAAACACTTTTCCATGAAATTAAGCTTCAAACCTTGAAAAAATGATGAGATTTTGAGGTTTTGGAGCTAAATCATGAAGGTAAATCATTGGCTAAGATTATAATCTTGAAATATAGGTTATATGATGAAAATATATATTAAGTTTATGTGTATTGTTGTTTTTAAGGGCTGGATTTTGTAAGGGTTTGAAGGAATCAACACCTTGAAGAGGTGTAATCATCTTTGAGGTAAGAATTTTGTAAAACCTTGGTGTTAGATACTTGGTGAGTTAATATTCAAGAATGTTTTGGTTTATATGATGTTAAAGGTTGTTAAACCAAACCAAAATACTCTAAATTTGCAATAGATAGGTATAGAATGGTTATCAAATCAAATGGTAGTGTTTGGTAAGTTAAAATTAGTTAAATTTGGTGTTGTTGGAAGGAAGCAGAAAGTTGTTGTTGGTTTAAAAATATGTATAAAATTAACCATTGATCCAATTGAGGTGTGTGATATGTATTTGGAAACCTTAGTGTTCTATTACAACTGTTATGAAGAGTTTGAAAGCTAAATTTGAGCTTAAGTGTGCCAAAATACCAAATTACAGTAACTGGTCTCTGTAAACTTGGGAATTGCACACTGTTAGTATAAAATTCGTATGAAATCGATCAAAACTTCAATCAACATGAATAAAGTTTTATTGGAATCCTAAGAGGCATATTTACAACTTTAGTTTAGACAATATTACCAAATTGAGCACTTAAGTATGAGTAATATGTCAAACACAGAGATGGACAAAAGATGAAATGTGCAGGGGAATTTCCCTCTGCAATATTTTGGTTGTTTTGTTCAATCCATTTAGCACCCTTTCATAAACACTAGCATTAAACTGTAAGCCTTTAAGAATGGAAATAAAGTTAAATTAGGCTCATAGAAGGGTGCTAATAGTCTAAAGAGATAAAACAAATGTAAGTAATCATTGTATAATTCTAAGTGTATATTACTTATGATAGGAAATCCGATTAGCAAGGATTGGAAACATTGGCATTCGAGCATCGTGTTTGATTTTCTCAGCTATATAAAGGTTTAGATCTCTTATTAACTTGAAACGGGAGTGACCTATTATTGAGAGTCATTCCATTCAAATTTGATTTACCTAAAAGTAAACTTGAGGTTCGAAAAGATCTCAATGATGTTGTTTCTTGCATTTTCATCGTGTCATTCCTTTGTTGAATTCCATTTGGTGTCCCATTAGTTGAGCACGACCTAGGAATGTTTCGAAGTCAAATGCCCCTAATAGGGACCGTTGGCCTGGTTCTTGAGTTTCACTCTGAATGTTGAGGCGCGAATGGAATGTGATGAATATGATTTGTTGACTCGGTCCAAAGACCGTAATATTATTAGATTGAGAATGACACGACTAGATAGAGTCAACCATATTGACTTGTTCATTGATTGTTGGTCTATTTTTGTGATTCGGTTAGATCACATTCGTTGTGATATTTTACCCAGACACTTAGTCGGGGGCATCGACCTTGTGATGCTTCCATGGTGGCTATAATCACTATGGCGTCCTCGTGTATGCATGGAGAGTGCGCTGGCCTGATCCGGCCATGGGGCCGAATGAATATCCTAGGAACATAACAGAATTAGGACTACTTTAATAGTAGTTGAGGGCTAGTGGGTGTCGTGCCTACACTACTAGTTCTCACTTATGCCTGTAGAACCATACCTTCTTTGTGAACAATGGGTTTAGTGTATTTCGGTGATTTATGTGAACTTGAATAACACTTAACACGGAATGGGTGATTACGTGAACCCCTTTGTTATATATTTGTGATATTCGATTGATTTATTTTATAATTTCATGATTATAGGGATAATTTGTACTTACCCTATATTGTTGATTGTTGATTTCATTGATATGTTCACTGAGTTATTGCTCAACCACGTTTGTTATTCCGTGGCAGGTTCTAGAGACAGGCTGGGGGATTATCCGGGTTGAGAGACCAAGAGTGAACATTTTGAATACTAACTTACTGGACAACCTTACTTTTGTATAGTTACTTTTGGGATTGTATATATATGTACCTTAACATCCGATTGTCTATAACTATTACTATTTTGCTATAAAGTTTACTTATTTACTTTGTATGCATTTAAGCAAGTTTAGAAAGTATCGGATGTTACATTTTTTAACAGAAAGAACTCGACATGCGCCAAAAAAGGTGGCTCAAATTGTTGAAAGATTATGACTATGACTTGCTCTACCATCTCGGAAAGGCGAATGTTGTATTGGATGCTCTAAGCCAGAAGAGCCATGGAGGAGGTGTTAAATTATCCTTCACACGAATCAATGTGGTGTCGATTTTAGTGGAAAGCATCATGACGTATGAAGTGGAAGCACTTCGGGAAGATATTCTCAAAGGCGAAGTCATGACGAAGCAAAAGGAACTACTAACGAAAGATAGCCATGGTCTCAGACTCTTCCAAGCCGGTTTGGGTGCCGAAGTTGGATGGAAATCGTGAACTACTTCTTGAGGAAGCTCATAAGTCCGGATATTATGGCAATACAAAAACGTATAGGGATCTGAAGCTGCATTACTGGTGGCTGGTGATGAAACTCAACGTGGCAAGTTATGTCGAGAAATGTGTCACATGTCTCCAAGTCAAGGCAAAACATCAAAAACCGTATGGAAGCTTGCAATCCTTCACAATTCCGGAGTGAAATGGGAACACATAACGATGGATTTTGTGACAAAGCTACCGAAAACTTTGCGGGGTCATGATACAATCTGGGTGGTGGTGGATCGACTCACAAAGTACACACTTCTTGGCAATGTGAGAGACATTGCCCATGTACAAGCTAGCCAAGATCAACATCGATGAGGTGGTGTTGAGGCATGGGGTGCCACTATCTATTGTATCTAATAGGGATAGCCGGTTTACTTCAAATTTTTTGGAAGGCCTACAAAAAGAGTTAGGTACGAAAGTCAAACTGAGTATGACTTATCACCCTCAAACGGATGGCTAATGTGAAAGAACAATTCAAACCCTCGAGGACATGTTGAGGTCATGTGTCATAGATTTTGGCGGAAATTGGGAATCACACCTACAGTTGGTAGAGTTTTCCTACACCAATAACTATCATTCAAGCATCAAAATGGAACCGTTTGAAGCCTTATATGGCCAGAAATGTAGAACTCCGGTTTGTTGTCTTGAAGCGGGAGAGAAGCAGTTCGTTGGGTCAGAGATCGTACAAGAAACGGCGGATAAAGTGAAGTCGATCCGAGATCACTTAAAAGCAGCCCAAGATCAGCAAAAGAGCTATGTGGACAAGAAGCAAAAGTCGGTCGACTTTCAAGTAGGAGATCGTGTTATGTTGAAAGTATCTCCTTGGAAAGGAATCATTCATTTTGGAAAACGTAGGAAGCTTAGTCCTCGTTTCCTTGGACCCTTCACGATATTGGAGAAAATTGGTCTTCAAGTTTACGAGTTGGATTTACCCCCAAAAATGGATGGAATTCATCCCACTTTCCATGTGTTCTATCTTCGCAAGTGTCTAGCCGAGGAAAAGAGCATCATTCCGTTGATGGATATTCGAGTTGACAACGGAAACCAATGTGTAGAAGAGCCGGAAGCCATTCTAGAGTCAAAGACAAATAAACTATGCCATAAGGAAGTGACCATGGTTAAGGCTCAATGGAAGCACCACCGTGGTGCTAATGTGACGTGGGAGTCGAAAGAGGACATGAAGAAGGGATATCCTTATTTGATTGATTAGGACGTTATTTTGCAGATGAAATCCTCTTTTATCTGGGGAGGATTGTAACACCCAAGTATTCGTTAGTAAGTTATACCTCGTAATAATTATAACCTTGGATAGTTTAGATCTTTCTTATTTAATGGTTATATCGTCTTTCTTGCTATCCTTGAACCATATGTGCATTGAAGGAAAAATCCCGAATTTTGACCAGTCAGTACCCTCCATACGATTGTGACAACGACTGTGCCATTTGGGCACTGTCGCTAGTCTCAGTCGCGAGGGAAGGAGGACCCGCGGTACATCTCAAGCGAGAGTGACAACGATTGTGCCCTCAGACACTCTCGCGTGTCACAGTCGCACCACTCGTACCGAGAGTAGGTGAGAGGCCACGATAGTGCCCTTGGGAACAGTCGCCAGGCACAATCGCCCGGGTGCATAGTTGGTATAAAAACCCTTTTTACAGATTAAACTTATTTATTTCTTCGTCTGCCCGATTTTGGAGCTCATTGAAGGTGATTTTTCTCTCCCAAAACCTCCCTCTTCATTAATGCAAGCCTAGGATTTTATTTCAATCATCCTTTGATCATCAAGGGTTTTCTTGGAAGTATTTATTAGAGAGTTTCAAGCAAAAGATATCAAAGTTTCATCACCTCAAGTTTTCACCTTCTACATTTATAGGGTTTGGTCAAGTTTCTAGGTTTTCTACAAAAAAACCAAGATTGTGAGTTTCTAAACCCTTGTAAAACTAGATACACATCATTTTTTTATTTTCATTGTCGTTCCTATTTATTTGGTGAAAAAATCTCTCATATTTATTAAAAAAGGGTCAATCATATATAAATGTGAAGAACTTATGTATTATGATGATGAAGGCTTTCTATTTGATGATTTGAGAGTTTCATGGGTGGTGTACATGGAAAATAATGGATAGTGGTTTTGGTTACAAAAATCATCCCCTTTTTTGAGGTTTGACCTAATCTTGGGGATTTTCCCTATATTATGCATAATTGTTTATAAATGAACATGGTAATCATAAAATATTGGATGTGGACACTCTTACGTGGTAATATGTGCCTAAAGGGCTAGTATGAGCATGATGGAATAATAAATAAGATTGATTAAGGTGCATGTGGTGTTTGAACCACAAGTTACCTATGATTAGTATTAGATGCACTTCTGTTGGGTCAGAATATGTCAAGGATGGATACTACTGCTATTTGAGAGGTATTACTACTGCTTGTAATTTTAATACTGCTAGTAGAATTAATACTGCTTGAAAAGTTAGTGCTGCTACTTGAATAGTTAGTACTGCTTGGAGAGTTAGTACTGCTAATAGTTAGTACTGTTGAAAATTACTACTACAAGCATGGTTAGTACTGCTCAAGGATTAATACTGCTGAGGATGTTTGTGCTGCTCAATGATTAATACTGCTAAAAGAAGGTTAGTGCTGCTTCTAAAGATAAAGAAGACTTGAAGATAAAGATGAGCTAGAGATAAAGATGAAGATAATTATGGTATTGATATTGAAGATCAATTTTATTTTGATAATTATCTTGTAATCAACTCTGTATATATAGTATAGAAGTCTTTGTTAGAATTAACAATTATTCATACGTTTTGTTTAGAGAGAATTAACCTCAAGAATAGTTTAGATCCTTTCTATAGAGAAGTATAGAACGTCTGTTGAGTCTGTTCAACAGATTGAGGTTTTGTGTGTAATCATCAAGTTAAATTAATATAACTTGTGATTTGAGTCTTATATACTGTTTCATTGATTTTCTGTTAAAGTGTTTTTCCGCAACTTCTTTAACATTGTTTCTGAGTTTGTGTTAAATTCTTGTTTGAGTTTCGATCCTGACAACTTCCATATGAGTTATTGCGCCTTTTGGCAAAGTTTGGAATGTTGGATGAATCAAGGCAAGTAGACACTAGGAGGACATAGTCTTGGGTGTCACCGTGTGGGTATGCACCTATACCTCCGCCATTTGGGGTAATGCCTTCCTTGTAACCCTCGGATGTACCGGGCTTTTAGGTGTCGACCATGGTAGTAGACACTAAGGTATCTCGACTCTTTGGGTGAAACTTTATTGGTGTTATGGGTCTCCCCCATTGACTCCAAATATCATGATACGGCTTGATATAATCATTATTCTTGCATTATTATTGTTCGTAATTTAATTGTCCAAACTCACTAGACTTTTTGGCTTAACACTTGTTTGGTGTCAATGTATATCTCAAGTTTTAGCGGCGCCGTCTCTAAGATGGTTTAGATGAGTTCCATCAGCTTGGGGGAAAGCATCCTTTTGGGACACCTTTTGGTGAAACTACCGTTTGGAGTAGAGACGACACCCATTTGAGAAAGTGATAATGTTTTTTATTTATAAATTTGTTTAATTTAGACTTAATAATATAATGTTTTTTATATAAAAAGTATTTTGTTAGAGTTCTACGATTATCTTATATATTTTAATGACATCTAGAAAAAATAACCAATTACATATTTAATAAAAAAATTAAAAAAATTTATAGTAATATAATATATTAATTAATAGTGATACATGGAAAGGTCTGCATAAAAGGAAGGTTCTGCACATGCCAAATTAGTGGGTGTTAGAAGTCTGCAGTAGTAATATGTATTTTGTACTTTGATACATGTAAATTAAGAGATTATTAAAATCTTGCATAAAATGATGGTACCTTGTGCTTAGTAATTTGTATTTAAGAGTTTTTTATCCGTACTTTATAATATAGTATAGATAATATAAATATGTGGTCTGTAATGGATCTCTTAAATCTCATAAAATGGGGAATTTTCAAATGATTAAGCCTCCATAAATATACATATATATATATATATGTATAATAAACTAGTATATTATATATAAATACAAATATAATTTAAATGAAATTATATATTTAGCGTCGGTTTGACAGGTTGGGTCGGGTTGAGCTAGGCCTAACCCAATTTCAACCTTATTAATTGGTGGTTTAGGGGTTTGATGGATTAACGGTTTGACAGATTGAATTTAATTGAGTTGTTAGTAGGTTGGGTTGCACGATTGAATGGAATGACGTTTTTTTAAATATGTCGCTCATATGTATTTTTTAATTTTATATATTACTAGTGTTGGGCCCGTGCATTGCACGGGAGGATAAATTTTTTGTTGGAATATTGAACCGGGTTAAAATAAAACGTAATTTCTCTATTAACAGTTAATGAAATACAATGTGAAAAACGATTTTATTTTCATAAGTGGTTAACTTGCATATATTCTTAATCGTTTGTTGTTATGACTTTGTACAATAATATTTGTAATAGTTTTGTATTATATTATTTAAAACTCAAACGACATGTCTCACAACATCTTTATCTGACTATTGACTTCAAGACCTCATAGTATTAATCGATAAAAATAAAGATATGTATATATATCTTATTCCCCTACTTCGAAAAATATGATTGTGGGTTTTGAAAAATATAAACAAATCCTCAGTAAATAAAATAAAATATAAAAAAGTAGTTTTTCAAAGAAACAAAAATATAGTGAAATATCTTTTGTTCAGTTGCAGATTTCGCCATTGACACCCGACCGTTCGTCTTCTTCTTGTACTCGGATGATACATAAAGAAGCTATATATATTTATAGTGAATGTAGAGAATATTTTAAAATCTTTTATTTTCATTTTCGATTTTACATTTAAATATAAATATATTAAAAATATGGAAGAATATTTTTATATCTACATCGTTTCTATTTTATTTTCTTTACACTTGGTTAATTTGGAAAGTATTGCGGAATATTTTTATTTTAAAGAATACGATAATTTATTAGTGTATCTCGTTATTTTTTATTTTTAACTCATATCAACCTTCTTTTTTCTTCTTTTAATGCTCGTGAAAAAAAAATACGTGTGGATTTTATATTATCAAAAAAAATACGTGTAGATTTTATAAAATAAAATAGATTTTATATTAGCAAAAAAAAATACGGAAGAAAAAAGAGTTTATATTACATCTCATTATGTAAAAAGATTTTATAAAATAAAATATGAAAAATCATTATGAGATGTAATATAAAAAAATACGGAAGAAAAAAGATTTTATATTACATCTAATTAATATAGATTTAAATGTAAAATCTACATTTAAAATAGATTATGCTAATATAAAATCTATTTTATAAAATCCTCCACCAAAAAAACAAATAGTTATATTAATAAATGAATATCTATTCCATAAATAGATGATTATGTGAGATATTGTGCTTGAAAAGGTTGTACCAAAGCATTAAGAAATTGTAAATTAAGTAATTGGCTTTAATTAGTTGTAACTTGTGTTTAAAATGTTGTAATTAAGAGTTTTTTATACCGTTTTTATAATATAGTATAGATAATAATATAATATACAAAAATATAACATATTTATTGTTCTTTACAAAAAGTTAGTAAAACAAGTAGACGAAAATGTCATTCACTTAATGGTACTTTGATTAACGATGTTAATGAGAAAAACAACTTTCATAACAAAATGCAAAACACCTAATCGTTTATGTACTTATTGAAGTTTAGAGACGATATTCGTAATTGAATGTAAACCATAAGAACCACAAGTGTAGTTTACTCTTAAAAAAGAAAACTAAAATTTTCTATCACCTTAAAATATCCGGGTGCAATAAACATTAATAATTGTTAATCGTACTCGGTTCGTTTGGCTGAAAATTGAGTATGATAAGTATCAATCATCTTCAATTCATTGTTAGAAAACCAGGTACGATAGTTGATAATGGCACCCATTTATATTAAAAGAGATTGGGTAAAATAATTGTTAATTTTACCCGGTTTGATTTCTTAAAGTCATCGAGTACGTTCAAGGTCATGCCTACAGGTGTTCAAATGTGACATATCGAACAGTCCCCCAATTTTCTTGGTCAAATTATACATGTTTTAGTCTTTACATAATTATATATGTATTTACCTTTTGCTCAATTATACATGTTTTCACTCAATCATAATGTTTTTAACCTAAATTTGCTCAATAATACATTTTTTGACTCATTTACAATGCTTTAGCTTAATTATAATGTTTTAGGTTTTTACTCATTTAGTCTATTCGCCAATTCTCGATTCCAACTTTCGAATAATTTTAGAAAAATGATTATATTTTAGTGAGTTTTATATGGTACTTAGTTATTTTAACATATTTTGTTGTTTTTTTTTATTGCAAGACATTTAATATAATCATATGAAACTTTTATATTTTGTTTTATTTGTTACTTATATAATTGATCTATACTTTAGATACATGTATAACAGAGCCTATAAATAGATCGAAACTACCATTTACAAATATTATCTAATCATACGTACTCAAATTAATTAAGTGACGTGGTCCCAATGCTAGATCCCCGTAGTTTTTTTATTTATTAATATGGTACCAAGTTTCTTTCAATACTTGGGGCACGTTTGGTTTGCGGGAATGGATTGGATTTCAAGTAAGAATTTGGATTTGGAGGGATTTGGATTTGGGGGGATTTGAAATCCCGGCCCATTGCAAATGATTATCAAATCCATCAGGTTAAAGATTTTAAAGAGGTCAAAGGATTTCAAATCCGGTCAACAAATTTCATTCCTGCAAACCAAACACAAGATTGGAATGGATTTGAAATCCAAATCCCTCCAAATCCATTTCAATCCTGCAAACCAAACGAACAATTAGGTTCCACTTTATTATTAGGCCTGATAATAGAACCGGTTATACCAGATACCATTTGCTATTTTAAACTGGGCTTTTTTTTAAATTTCCATTGCATCGAGTTGATGGAACGTCAATATATACACCCATTCTCTGTGTATAGGTCCGCCCTTTGTAATGATAAAAGTTAGCCACCATTTGTTCGATATGTATTCATGTCATGTATTTAACTATTAAGATTTAACTTCATTTATATGTCCTGCTACTAGTTATCACAACCAAATGTTAATATATATAGGGAGAGGTTCATTTGAGAAATGGTAAATATATGAGAAATAGAGAAGTAATCTTAGTCATTCATCTGGTCAACATTTGCGGCTTTGACCGCGAAACACCGGATAATTCCTTGTGTGGTCTATAGAAGGTAGAGGGGCAATTTCGTAAAATACACGAGATGAGTTCATATATGAATCTGTATGAATCACAAAGATTCATATATGAATCTGTTAATTAGTTCAACTGATTCATATATGAATCTTTGTGATTCATACAGATATGAATCTGTTAGTTAGTTCAACTGATTCATATATGAATCACAAAGATTCATATATGAATCAATTAAAAGAGTTCAGTTGTGAATTACACTGTTCATATATGAACATATATTCATATGTGAATTACACATGTTCATATATGAACACAACCCGTGTATTTTGTTAAATTTTACGAAATCATCCTTCTATTTTTGGGATAGCTGCAACTTTTGACCAGTCAAACCCGCAACTTTTGACCGGTCAAACCCGCAACTTTTGACCGGTCAAAGCCGCAATATTTGACTAGTCAAATCCGATCTTGACCATATGAATGGCTAGAATTATTTCTCTATTTCTCATATATTTATCATTTCTCAAATGAACCAAACACTATATATATATATATATATATATATATATATATATATATATTACATATAGCAGGTCTGGTCCTATTATTTTGGAGGCCCTGTGCTAAAACATAAACGTGGCCTTAAAAAATAATGTTGTTTTGTTCATATAATCATACACAAAATGTGAAGTAATTACACGAAATTGAAAAAAAATTAGATAGAGAACTAACATTTTAAGCTTACTATTGAATGTTTAAATATGTATGATTTTTTCTGGAAGATTGTGAATTCGTAATATAGAGAGATAAAAATGTTTAATAGGGATTAGGGAGAAAATTACCATAAAATCTAAATTGTAAAAAAAAAAACCTAAATTATAAGAAATAAAATATATATCTTGAAACACATTCAGAAAAGAAACTAAACCAAATATTTTAATTAAATAACCTCTCATTTTAAGATTTTTGATTAATGATTGGATATGTTTCTCCTACTGAATCATAAAGAGATAAAAAGTTTTGATAAAGATTATAGGGAAAACGGTTGAAAGCCCTAAACTACGATGAACAAAATAACTAATTATAAAAAAAATTAAATCTCTTAAATTAAATAAATAATCTTTTAAGTGTTGACGAATAATTATATATGTTTCTTTGAATATTTGTGAAGATTGAAACTTTGAATTATGAAGAGATAAAATGTTTATAACATACATTAAGTTGAAAACGGCCGTAAGTCTTAAAATTACATAAAACTAAATTATAAAAAAAAATTATGATTTCTTAAAATATATAGACAAATAAAATATAGTAAGTAAAAATAAAAAACTAAATTATAAAAGTAAAATATAAATCCTAAATTAAAAAGATTAAAAGTCGTAAGTAATAGGTTTGGGAAGTAAAATCTTGATTTTAAAAATACATATATTACTGATGTTAAACATAACAGGCTCGAATTGGATCTAAACCATAGATGCCATTTGGTTTTACCTAGGGTTGTAAACGAAACGAAAGAACACGAATGGAGGTTTGTTCATGTTCATTTGTTTAACTTAACCGAACAAACGAACGAACACGAACGGTAAACGAACGAAATTTTTTGTGTTCATGTTCGTTCATTAAGAAAATATGTTTGTTCGTGTTCATTTATGTTCGTTTATTAAGAGCTAAACGAACATAAATGAACGAACACAAATGAATAAAAAGAAATCACCGTTACTCATCATTTCGTTTGTAAAAAATAACATAACAAAATGGAAAACTGAGTAAACTTAGGAGGTATAAAAAATTAATTTAAAAAAATTAATTTAATTAATGCTTTAACACATTAATGTCATAATATATATATAAATATATTTAAATATATAAACAAACATAAACGAACGAACATTAACGAACGTAAATGAACGAACGAGACCATTGTTCATGTTCGTTCATTTAACTAAACGAACAAATAAATTGTGTTCATGTTCGTTCATTTATTAAATAAACGAACTTCCCGTCGAACGGCTCACGAACAGTTCGTTGAACGTTTGGTTCGTTTACAACCCTAGTTTTACCATATAACCTAGGCTCATTTTTCGATTAAAACTATATATTTTTCCTATATAACATCATTTTGCAAAAATATAACGGTGTTAAGAAAGATTATTGGAGGTCCCGTGCGACCGCACTATCGGCACACCCAGGGCCGCCCTGATATATAGACTTGGGATCACGTGAGACCAGTCTATTTTTGTGAGATTCGTGAGACCACGTTTTTACACTTGAATCTTCGCAGCAAAACACTGTGAAGGTAAAAACCTTCACAACAAAACACTATGAAGGTTCATATTTTTTTTACCTTCATAATGTTTTGCAGTGAAGTTTCAAGGGTAAAATCGTGGTCTCACGAAATCAAGTTGGTCTCACGTGAACCTAACCCTATATATATATATATATATATATATATATATATATATATATATATATATATATATATATAGGGGGTTATTATGCAACCCTTTTATCCACCACACATTTTGCTTTTAGTTTTTTTCCTTTTTTTTAGTTACATAAAAATGTGTGGTGGATAGAGGGGTTGCAAGGGTTGCATCATGTAAATGGGTTGCATTTGAACGCCCCTATATATATATATATATATATATATATATGGTTGAGTTCCGAGTGAGAAGTTGAGTTAACAGTGAGAAGCGTGAGAAGTTGTTATCAATCGTTGGATGAAAAATTGACGCACATTAGGATAAGATGCGCCAAGATAAGATGAACCAGATCAATTCCCTTCTAAGCCGCAATTCATGGGAAGACTTGAGATTAAAAGAGATCAATGGTTCAGATCCACTTCTCATTCTTCTTACCGTTAACTCAACTTCTCAAACGATCATTCACCTATATATATATATATATATATATATATATATGAGTAAATTATTGATTTGGTCCCTACGATATGCGGATTTCTACGAAAATGGTCCTCAGACTTCATTTATTACATATAATGCCTTGTGGTATGCAGATTTTCACGGATCTGGTCAGTGTACCAAACAGCTGTCCACCAGGTCGGTTAAACTCGAGGGCAAAACGATCTTTCTCCCATTTTTCTTTATTTTAATATTTTTAGTTAACCTTTTCAAGTTAGGGGTCAAAATGTAAACAATAAAACTTTGAGGGTCGTATAATTAAAACTTGGAGGGCCAAAGTTGAACATTGTAATCTTCTTCTCCAATTCATGTCGGCAATGTTTATGCCAAAAATTACTCTTAGGAATAACTTAAGGTTGTTGTGGAGCTTTAACAACCAAAGATGGTTTTCTTCGATAAACACAAGACAAACATAGAAAAGTAAATAAGACACGGGAATTTGGTGACGCAGAAAACCGCTGCTAAGGGTAAAAACCGTGGACGACGGTGAAGGTCGTTAGTGTACTAGTGACGCCAAACAGGGATGTCGTCCTTTTGTAACAAGGGTTGAGAGTACAAAGATTACAATACAATCAAAGAATAAAGAAATCGTAAGATTAACTGATGTCTTCGAGTGTGTCATATGATTTGCTTGTGTGTAGCTTGAATTGTTGATGTTCAACTTGTTTTCTTCAGAATTGACTGAGCTTCGTTTATATAGGTTTCTTTGTTATAAATGAGCCTTTTATGAGCTTTGATGTCAGCAACGGTTTCTATCTTTAATGCCCTTGAATTGGTGTCTTTGTTGGTCATTAAATGAGAGGAGACTTGCATTAAATCATCATAAAACACTGTTTGTCGAGCATTAGTAACGGTGGGTATATATCAATAGATACTTACGATCATCGCTACTTAGTGACGACTAATCATATGAATGTCTTCAGTCATTAGTACTTGTTCGGAAAATATGTCTAGTCGTAGGATTCTTATGTCGGTCGTGACTTTGGTATTTATTTTTACCAAAACAGCAGGTAACCGTTGTCAGCCTCATCGCCGGTGAAATATATCCCTTCCTTCCGTCCCGAACAACAACCCCAATCTGCAGGGTTCACATGCAACTTTATACTTCACAACGCCCACCCACCCACAAATATATATATATATACACTCACACTCACACGCAAACACATAGAGCACATATACAGAATAGAGGTTTCATGGCATTCCCCCTTTCCCGTCCCCATACACACACATAAATAGAGGGGATATCGAGAAGGAGAGAGAACAAGAGGTGGGTGAGACTATAGTTATAGTGGAGAGGGAGATGTGGGTGGAGGTTGTAGGGGAGGAGAGTGTTAGTGCATAAATATGTTCGATACAAGATTATAGAAGACTGAAGATGAAAGTCAAGAAAAGTTAAAGAGCTCAAGTCAAACTCTCAAGCTAAAAGTCAAAGTATTTTAATAAAGTCAAAGTCTTTGTAATAAAGTCAAAGTCAAAGTTAGTGTTGTGAGTGTTTTAGCTTTGTAAGAGTTCTTAGTATAAAAGTGTTTTTCTTTTGTAGAATCATATGACTAGAAGGATTGTATGTATACTGTTTTAGTGAGAGAAAAATCAAGAACTTCATATTGTAATTGATTTGAATTGAAATAGAAATTGTTCAATATTGTTTGTCATCTTGATAATTGCATTGATTGTGGGACACACAATTGGTATCAGAGCATACAAATTTTCAGAAATCATGATCTAATTCAAGATTTGGTCGACATTTTTCAAGAACTCGCAAGTACACTGTTCAGATTTGATTTTCAAGCATCTTTTTTATCTGAGTTTAGTTGTGATAGAGTCGATTTATTATTTAGGACAATTTTTGTTTGTATTGTTCTTCCTAATTCACATCAATTTGGTGTGAATTTTGAATTTTCTTGGATTTTTGTTCGAAGATTGTAATCGCACTGTTCTTGATCGAGTTGTAATGTTTAGTGTTTTTGTTTGAAATATTTTGATTTTAATATTTTTTAGTGATGGAATAGATATCTTCTGCAAAGTTTCAGATCGTTTGGTGAACATTTTGATCGATTTCAGTGTGAAAAGGTTGGGTTTTGATCGAAAAGTGGAAGAACATGCTAGATCCAAAAACGTGCAAAGCACATTCTGTAGAACACACACGACAAAGATTCTCGCTTAGGATGAAGAACTCGCAAACTTAAGTGTGCGAGAAGTCAGAACGTGCAAGAAGTTGTGTGCGTGTTTATGTCATTTGATTATGTGTTTTGCGAGAAGTAGTCATCTGAGTGAAGTGGATTGTTTGCGCGAAGTTATTAGTCAAAAAAATTTCTAAGTGTTAAACGCGCAGACACTTTGCGCGAAGTGGTATTCTTAAGAACTCGCAAGTAGTTTTCTGCGCAAAGAAGAAACTCGCTCATTTCAGTGTGCGCAAACTCAGATCTCGCACATCACAGTTTGCGCGAAGCTTGTTCTCGCATTCTTCGGCGTGCGCGAACCTCAAACACGCACAACACGGTTTGTGCGAAGTTGATTCTCTGTGGTTTGCGAGTTTTCATAATTAGAATTTTTCTGAGTGTTAAGGGTTGACCAAGTTTGACTTTTGTAGATCCAGTTTGTTTCTGAATTTTTGACGATCAGTTTTGTGCAAAATTTGAAGATGACTTCCAGAGAGGCTCTTGTAATCGGTACGGATGTAAAGCCACTTGTTCTATTTAAAGGAGAATACGAACAATGGAAGGATAGGTTCTTAGATTTCATTGACCAGAATGACTTAGGAGACTACATCAGATTATCCATCTAAGAATGAGTGATGAAACCTCCTACCAAGATTCATACTGTTGAAACTGAAGGAGATGAAGTAATCAACAAAGAATACCCACTGCTAGTTGAGGAGTACACTGATGAACAAACGAAAAGAATGAAAGCTGACAGACTGGCAAGATCATTTATTCTGCAAGGGATTCTGAATGAGATATACGTCAAGATAGACAGTTTATAATGCTTCAGAGAAAGAAATGTGGGATCAGCTTGAGAAAATGATGCTCGAATCCAAGATTGGTAACCAGCTGAAGGTATCTAACTGTTTGAACAACAACGAAGAGTTCAAGGCAAAGGAGGGTGAAAGTCTTGAAGCCACATATGACAAATTTGTTACACTTCTGAACGAGCTCAACAAGAATAAAGTCAGGAAGTCTCAGATAGAGCTGAATGTCAAGTTTTTGAGCATTCTACAGCCATAATGGAAGAGGTTTACAAGGCAAATGAAGCAGATGAAATATTTGAATGACATACCACTCCATAACGTAAATGAGACTTTGAGACAGAACGAGGAAGAAGTAGAAGAGATTAAAGATGAGAAAAAGAAAGCTGAGAAGATGGTTGCAGATCCAGTGGAATTGGTAGTGAAGAAGAAAGAGAAGAGATCTGTCAGTTTGAAGAAAAGAAGAAGGTGATAGTGTCTGAGTCTGATGATGTTGATAGTGAGGAAGATTTTGATTCCGATGACTGTGAGAACTTGAAACAAGCCATGTTGTTGTTGACCAAAGCTTTCTAAAAGAAATTCTACAAAAAACTAGGGTCAAATAGTCAGCGATACTCATCAGGTTCAAGAAATTATGAACATAAAGAAAGGGTTGAAAGTAAAAGATTTGAAGAGAAAAAGGCAGAAGAGAAAAGGTACAGGAATGAAGAGAAGAAGGAATCTGAGCCAGTAAAGTGCTACAACTGCGGGAAAGTAGGCCACTATGCTAAGGATTGTCGAAAACCGAAGGTTTGCAATTCTAAGTACTACAAGAATAAAATGCTTTTGTCCAAGCAACAAGAAGCTGGCAAAGCATTGATGGCCGAAGACGAGTACTGGATAGACCATTATGAGGATGAGGATAAAGATGAAAATGCTCATTTGTGCTTCATGGGTCAAAATGTTACTGAAGCAGATTCTGATACTGAGGAGAATGAAGAGGTATGTGATATGTCTGAATCTGATGTTTTATCTCAAATGCAATCCATGATGATTGAACTTCAAGATTTGCAGTCTAAGCTTAAACGCGAGAAAGGTATCATTAAAGAGAAAAACCAATCAAAACTGAAACTCAACATTGATATTGCTGAGAAGAACGTATTGATTGAGGCTTTACACAAAAACATTGATACATGTGCGAGAGAAAAGATTGTAATTCATAATGAACTATCTGAAACTACTTCTAAGTTTAAACTGTGTGAACTTGAGATCAAAGAAGTTGCGAAAAAGTGTTTATATTTTAAGAAAGAAAACAAATCTTTGATTGAGAAAGTGAATGTTTTGGAAGAAAAACTTTATACTTTGGGTCAGACTGAACATACCATTCATCTGAACAAACCAAAAGAGAGTAGTGAGTGTTGGGGACTTGGTTACGAGAACCCACACTATCTGAAAATGGGTATTTCTAAAGTGTTTGCTTTATATGATTTCGGTTTTCTTAAATTGGCACCTTAATACCCTGAACTCAAAGTGAAATGGACTAAACTATCAGATGAGGATGAAGCAAAAGAACTTGAGAAAAGAAAGAACAAAACTAAAATGCAACTTCCATTTCAATATGAGAGGTTGAATTCTAGTTATAGTTCTACTCCATCAAAATTGCTTTCTAACGATTATTTTCAAAGTTACTCTACAGAGGAATTGGAGGCAAAGCCAGCTGAAGGCAAAATTTATGTTCCTTACTCGTTTTACAAAGTAAAATTTCTGAACTCGAGAACACTCTAGTAGAAGAAAGAATTTTGACTGGGTTAGAACAAATGATATTTTCAACTGTGTTCATTAATTCTGATTTTTCAAAGTCTTCCAAAGCTTCAAAATCAAATGATATTACTGGTATGTTTGATGAAGAGTTTGATTTCCTAAACTCTGATGGTTGTTTTGATGATTGTGTTGATTAATTTGACTTTAATGCAAAACTTCCAGATCATTCTCAATTCATCATTAATTCTAACGGTTTACCCAGTGTATACGAAAAAGGTGAATCATCAACGAAAGTTGATAAACCAGTCTCTGTGAATACCAAGGATACCAAAGGTAAGAAGAAGAAAACTCGGCATTCACAGAAACGAACCACCACTGGTAAATCAAAGAATAAGCAATCTTTCAAAACTCAAAGTTCTAACTTTCAAAGTTCAAATGTTTCAGATGTGTAAAGGAAAAAGACTGAAGTGAGATCAGAGTGGAGACTAAAGAAGAAAATTAACGAGACTGCAAAATCATGTTCTGATTCTCATTATAATAGAATGACTGATAGTAAAATTGATGTATTTGGTAATGTTGCTTTTTACAAAACAAAACTTGTATCTTCGTACAAGCATTATTCAATAAAGCAATTACTCCAATTATCTTCGTCAACTAAAAAGTCTTCTAAATTTCGTCGGAATGATTCTGTATCTCGACAATATTCTGATGATTGGTTTGGATCTTATCATGTATATCATTCTAATGTTTCAAAAGTTTTTCAAAAGAGCAAAGGGTCCAAATTCATATGGATGCCAAAATCATGTGCTAACACTATAGGACCCATCTACAAATGGGTACCTAAACCAATTGTTTCCTGATTTCTCATATGTATATCCGTCATATGTGGTACTTGGATTTTGGTTGCTCGAAGTATATGACCGGGCAGAAAGATATTTTGTCTAATTATACAGAGAAATTTTGTGGGAACGTTCGCTTTGGGAATGACCAGTTTTCACCGATTCTCGGATATGGTGATGTTGTACAAGACAATGTAACGATTAAGAAGGTGAGCCATGTAGAAGGACAAGTACATAACCTATTCAGCATTGGTCAGTTATGTGACAAAGACTTAGATGTGAATTTTAAGGCCAAGAGTTGTTACGTTCGAACCGAAGATGGTAAAGAACTTTTGGTCGGGACGAGAAAGTCAATCCTCTACACGATTAACTTGTCAAAAGTCAAGACTGATAATGAGGTATGTCTACTTTCAAAAGCCTCTATGTAGCAAAGTTGGTTATGGCATAGACGGCTATCTCACCTCAATTTTCGGTACATCAACAAGTTGGTCACTGGTAATTTGGTGAAAGGACTTCCAAAGCTTAAATATGTCAAAGAACATATGAAAAGGGCACCTCATAAGCCTAAGCATGAACCGAGTACAAGTTCTACATTGGAATTACTGCATATGGATCTCTGCGGTCCTATGCGAACTCAAAGCATCAACGGCAAGAAATATGTTCAAAGATTTTTTTAAATTGGTAGTTATCTTTATTTTGGAATATAATAATTTATCGTTTCTAGCGTATTCAAAATGTATATATGCACATCAAGGCTTAATAATTTGAACAATGCACACATGCACAGAAAACAAAAACATTTTAAACATTAAGTTTGAAACTTAACATATAACCATATGCACAAATACAATCTTAAAAGATGCACAAATGCATATATGCAATTTCTAGATTGCATACTCTTAAAACAAGGTACATATGCACAGACCAAACATTTTAAACATATTTTATTAGATACTTAGCTTATGTCCACATTAGCAACTCTTAAAAAGATGAACAAATGCATATATGCATTTTCTAGATTCCATACTCTTAGAACATGCACAAATGCATATCCACAATTCTTACACAATTTTCATATGCATATTCAAAATGCATATATGCACATTCAAAATGCATATATGCACATCAAGGCTTAATAATAGAAAACAAAAACATTTTAAACATTAAGTTTGAAACTTAACATATAACCATATTCACATATGCAATCTTAAAATATGCACAAATTCATATATGGACAGGTTGCATATATGAATATACCATTTACATCGAACTGGATATATGCACATGTTGCATATATGGATATACCATTTACACTTCTACATTGTTTCATGGTTGAAAATAAGCTACAAACAACAAATTTGGATATCGAAAATGATGTTAAAAAGAATATAATCAAGAACACGATCACAATCAACCCCGACCACATGAACACGATCGTCGATTTTCTTCACCTTCTTCCCATCAACCCTTTCGCAAACGGATATAAATGCGCCAACACCCAAAAACTGAAAAACACGCCACCAAGAAGACGACTCCACTGCGGTATCATACTGTAAATCGTCCTGTTAAACCCGACAGAAATGGCGATCAAGTTCACCATCATGATCGTTATCGGCGGGATCATGAGCGATGTCCATTTCACTACGTAAAGATCCGCGAATTCGTCATCTTCATCGTCTTCGCCGGATTTTGACGTCAGCGTGAAAGAGATTTCGATTCCGACGATCACTTTCAGAAGTGCTTGAAGAACAACGGCTAATTATGAAATCAAATAAAAAAGGATAATTGAAAATTGAAAATATGAATCATGGATTTGAAATCTCCTTCACGCTGAAAGTGGTCGCCGGAATACATGAATCATGGTTAATATGAATCATGGATTTGACAAAATAAAATCAAATAAAAAAGGATAATTGCAAATTGAAAAGATAACTCCTAAAAATAACTGCATAATTTAAATTTAAGATTCTCCCTGATTTCATGCACCATGATTATCTTCAAAAATAATTAAAATATAAAAGGAAATGTATTTTGACCGAAATACCCCTGTGCATACATGCATTTTATTTTTATAAACCGTTTTTTATATTTTATTTTAATCAAAATTCTAATTAATTGTGAATCATTGATCTAAATAATCAACGGTCTAGATTAGTTAGCACCAATACCGTAGTTAGCAAATGAATGAGGCTCTACATATATATATATATATATATATATATATATATATATATATATATATATATATATATATATATATATATATATATATACATATGGGAGAGATCAAATGAAAAACACTCTAATTTTACAAACCGTGTAAACCACCGATTTCATTGGTTAAGTTAATGAAATTGGTTCAGTAAATTTTTTAATTTGATGAAATTGTGTTATGTAATTCTTTTGTTGATGAAATTGTTTCATATATTTGTGTTTTTTTATGTAAAAATGAAATTGTTTCATGTATTTTCTCATTCTGATGAAATTGTTTCATGCATTTTCTCAATCTGATGAAACATTTTCATTTTCACATAAAAAACACAAATATATGAAATAATTTTATCAAAAAAAAATTATATAAAACAATATATCAAGTTTTACAAATATATATAGTTATATAGTTATATAGTTATATGCCCGCGCAATGCGGCAGGTATAAAAGTTTATTTTTATCTTCCAAATTTATTTAAAAAATTAAATAAAGGGCAAAGGGGCAGTTGAAGATAGACGTAAATTCCAATAATTTCATGCTTATAGTATAATCAAATCAAGAATAACAAATATCACTTCGTTGTACGGAATTCGTTAGTTGGTGATTTATGTGAACTATTTCAATAATTTGTTATGTGTGTTACAATGTAACTTTTTCAAAATAAAATGAATTGATGAAACGTGTTTTTAATATATTTTAGTTGGTTTACGTATTTTTAATATGTTAGAGTTGAAAATAAAATAAAGTGTAAGAATATAAAACAATCTTATTTATAGATATTCATAATATTTAATAGTACGGTTAAATAAAAAAGTATTCAATATTGGGCTTGTTCGTATACGATTATTTATGTTAACATGATAAGGGTATAAAATAGAAAATAAGAAAACAAGGGATATAAAATAAATTAAATAACTAATTGTAAAGGTGATAAACGTAACATTTAATTGAATTAGGAAATGGACATGGAGGAGAAAATTTTGGCTTTCAAAGGTTTGTAAAAAATTGTATTAGAATTTTTATAATATAGTAGAGATTATATTGATGTAATTTATAATAAGAATGAAACGTATTTTTAATATATTTTACGATTATGTATTTTTAATGTGCTAACAGTGAAAAAAAATAAAACATATGGATATAAAACAATTTAATTCGTAGATATTCATGATATTTAATAATACGTTTAAATTAAAAAATATTCAATATTGGGATTGTTTTGAAGGTATTGACGAGACGATTATAATGGTATAATTTGTAGAAAAATGAACATATTTTTTCATTGCATTTTTATTCATATACGATTATTTGTGTTAATATGATAATGGTGTAAAATGAAAAATGAAAAAGGGATATAAAGTAAATTAATTAAGTAACTGTAAGGGTGGTAAATGTAACATTGTAAGGGTGATAAATGTTATTGTACAAAAAATTATACAATAACCGTTTTAGAATTTTTATATAGTAGTATAGATATAGATAATTATAAAATTCCAAAAAGATCCGTCAAAGGAGAACTCGATCCATTAAATCTCAATCGATCCATTAAAGCCCAAATGGATCTATTAATGCCCAAATGGATCCATTAAAGCCCAATCGATCCATTAAAACTCAATCGATCCATTAAAGCCCGATTGGTTCAATTAAAGCCCAATTTGATTCATTAAAGCCCAAATGGATCCATGAAAGCCCAAATGGATCCGTAAAAGCCCAATTGGATCCATTAAGCCCAAATGAATCCATTACAACCCAACCGATCCCTTAACGCCCAATTGGGTCCATTACAGCCCAACCGATCCATTAAAGCCCAATTTGATCCATTAAAGCCTAATTTGTTCCATTAAATCCCAATTTGATCGATTAAAGCTTTAATGGTTCCATTAAAGCCAAAATGGATCCATTAAAATACAACTAATCCATTAAAGCCTAATTGGATTCAATGAAGCCCAAATAGATCCATTAAAGCCCAACCGATCCATTATAGCTCTATTGGATCCATTATAGCACAATTTGTTCCATTAAAGCCTAAATTTGATCCTTTAAAGCCCAATTTGATCCATTAAAGCCCCAAATGGATTCATTGAAGCCTAATTGGATCTATTAAAGTCCAAATGGATCTATTAAAGCTCAACCGATCCATAAAAGTCCAATCGATCCATGAAAGTCTAATTTGTTCCATTAAAGCCCACGTTGATGCATTAAAGCCGAACTGATCCATTAAAGCCCTATTGGATCCATTAAAGCCCAAATGGATCCATTAAAGCGTAAATGGATCCATTAAAGCTCAAATGGATCCGTTAAAGTCCAATTGGATCCATTAAAGCCCAACCGATCCATTAAAGCCCTATTGGATCCATTAAAGCCCAATTTGATACATTAAAGGCCAAATGGATCCATTAAAGTCAACTAACACACACACACACACATTTGTGTATGTGTGTGTATGTGAACCACTACATGTGAAACTAATAAATATGTACTGTGTATATAAACTCATACATGTGAACAACTACATATATGAACATATACATATATGTTTGAATGTGAATCGAATTGATATATATTTGTGTGTATGTGAACCGTTGTATGTGTGGGTTCACATACATATGAATCGCTATATATATATATATGGGGGGGGGGGTTAGGTTCTAGTGAGAAGTTGAGTTAACGGCGAGAAGCGTGAAAAGTGGCTATCAAATGTTGGATGAGAAATGGACGCACATTAGGAGGAGATGCATCGAGATGCACCAGATCAATTCTCTTTTAAGGCGCAATTGATAGGAGGGCTTGAGATTAAAAGAGATCAACGGTTCAGATCTACTTCTCACGTTTCTTACCGTTAACTCAACTTCTCACACGATCTTTCACCTATATATATAAACACAAACATGTATGCATGTGAACCGAATGTATATACATGTGAAGTCATGCATATGAACCGCTACATTTGAACCGAAAGTATATATATGAACCGGATTTTTACCGACATATTATAATTTTAAAATTAAAACTAAAATTAAATTAAATCTGCCGATAACTTTAATCAATCAAACAATTTTTTAGGAATTGTTTTAAATTAAAATTTTGAAAATTAATTTCAATTAAAAAAATTAATTTTTTCAACGGATTTTCGGTGGATTTTAATATTTAAAAAAATTAAATTCGTAGGAAATCCGTCGAAAAAATTAAAAAAATAAACAAAATTAGAAATTTATTTCCGGCGGAATATATTATTTTTCTTAATTAATTTATTTTATTTTCTAAGGAAAAATAAAAAATAATTTAAAATTTTTTTGGCGGATTTCAGGCTAATATTATTATTTTTTTATTTAAAAAAAAATAAATCCGACGAAAATCCGCCGAAAAAGTTCTAAAAAAAATAAATTTTGTTTTTAGTTTTGTGGTTTGATGAGAATTTCTATTTTCATCTCTATAGTTTATAAATAATTACCTTTTTCATCCTTAATTGGTGATTTATTTTGTAGTAATCTCCATGCATCTCAAGGGTGGAGTGCATCACTACTAGAAATATGAGTATCTTCGACCCATATTTTCAAGGATAGAGATTCCATTTTAACTTTTTCACCGTAACTTTTATTCTTACGGAACCCAACCCAGGGATGCATTACCCGCCTAATACCCTCCCCGTTTCAATCCCTATTTATTACACTATTAATCATCGACGGTGAGTTGCAGAAATTAATATTTCAACCCCCTCAAGGTTACATATGATCATTTTGTGAAAAAAAATCTTCACCATCCAAATACAAGTCTATAAATACAGGTGGGTGTGTAACAACTTCTTCTTGTATATCATCTTCCCCATTCCATCCCTCTTCTACGTACCCTCTTTCATTTCTTTATTAATTACAACCTGCAGAAACAAATTAACACCTTAATTAATTTGTGAAATGGGAAGAGCCCCTTGCTGTGAGAAAGAAGGGTTAAAAAGAGGGAGGTGGACTGCGGAAGAAGATGAAGCATTGATCAAATACATTCAAGCCAATGGTGAAGGTTCTTGGAGGTCTTTACCCAAAAATGCAGGTATCAATCCATTACAAATTAATTTCAACCCACCATCTTCGAGATACTTGTAGTGTGATTCACATATATATATATATATATATATATATATATATATATATATATATATATATATATATATATATAGGTTGGGTTTGGTGAGAAATTGAGTTAACGGTGAGAAACGTGAGAATTGGTTATCAATCGTTGGATGAGAAATGGACGCACGTTAGGATGAGATGTAACGAGATAAGATGTGCCGAGACACCAGATCAATTCCCTTTCTAAGCTGCAATTCATAGGAGGTTTTGAGATTAAAAGAGATCAACGGTTCAGTTTCACTTCTCACGCTTCTCACCGTTAACTCAACTTGTCACACGATCCTTAACCTATATATATATATATATATATATATATATATATATATATATATAATATATGTGTTTGGTTCATTTGAGAAATGGTAAATATATGAGAAATAAAGAAGTAATCCTAGCCATTCATATGGTCAAGATCGGATTTGACTAGTCAAATAATGCGGCTTTGACCGGTCAAAAGTTGCGGCTTTGACTGGTCAAAAGTTGCGGCTATCCAAAAAATAGAAGGACAATTTCGTAAATTTTACAAAACACATGGGTTGTGTTCATATATGAACATGTATAATTCACATATGAACTATATGTTCATATATGAACCAGTGCAATTCACAACTGAACTCTTTTAACTGATTCATATATGAACCTTTGTGATTCATATATGAATCAGTTGAACTAACTAATAGATTCATATATGAACCTTTGTGATTCATATATGAATCAGTTGAACTAACTAATAGATTCATATATGAACCTTTGTGATTCATATATGAATCTGTATGAATCACAAAGATTCATATATGAATCAGTTGAACTAATTAACAGATTCATATATGAATCTTTGTGATTCATACAGATTCATATATGAACTCATCCCGTGTATTTTACGAAATTACCCCTCTACCTTCTATAGACCACAAAAGGAATTATCCGGTGTTTCGCGGTCAAAGCCACAAATGTTGACCAGATGAATGACTAAGATTACTTCTTTATTTCTCATATATTTATCATTTCTCAAATGAACCTCTCCCTAATATATATATATATATATATATATATATATATATATATAAAGGTGTACGTTCATCCAAGAACACAATATCTATTTAAGAAAACAGGAGAACGGTCAAATACATACAAAATCATATATGATTCACGTACAAAATCATATATGATTTGCGGGCGACTTTGTGGGAGACTTAAGTCGCGGCCAAAGTCGTACGAGTCCACATTTTTTTTGCTCTTAATGCTATTATGCTAAATCGTACTCCATCCGTCCCAAAATAAGTGTCCACATTAGAAAATGCACACAGTTTTAGACATGCATAATAATTACACTTTTTTGTCAACCAAACGACATATTTACCCTTATTTAATATCTCTCTCTTCACAACACTTAAATATTTGTTCATTGATTAAGGGTAAATTTGAGAATTTAGATATCTACTTTTAAAAGCAGACATTTATTTTGACACAAACATAAATAGAAATTTGGACACTTATTTTGGGACGGAGGGAGTATATAATTTTGCAATGATTTGTTGTTTTTTCTTAAATATTTAGCGTTTTTACTTAAAACTTCCTCTACATATATACATATCCGAACAAAATAGAAAAGAAAACATTCATGCGGTTTATCATTTTTCCAACTAATTAATTTGATTATGGTTTTTCTGTGAGCTTTTCGTGTTAAACCTTCGTTTAGTAAATATATTTACTGCATTCAATATATATATAGAGATGAGTTCATACGAGAATATTATCTATTTAAGAAAACACAAAAACAGTCGATTACACACAAAATCATATATGATTCACGTACAAAATCATATATGATTCACGCGACTATGCGTTTGGCCTAGACATTGCCCGCGTCCGGTTTTTTTGGGTTAGTGTAAAATCACATATGATTTTGTACATGATCTGCTGTGTTTTTGTTGTTTTCTTTTTTCCTTAAATAGTTAGCATTCTCGTTTCAACCTTCCCCGCTCTCTCTCTCTATATATCTTAAAATACGTACATGTAATATTTGATTAAATGCATATACAATTAAAGTTTTGTTTGAAATTAAAATTTTGAGGTTAATTAATTAATTACTCGCATTTTGAAAGGATTGTTAAGGTGTGGAAAGAGTTGCAGACTTCGATGGATCAATTATCTGAGAGGGGACTTGAAGAGAGGGAATATAACAACCCAAGAAGAAGAAATCATTGTCAAGTTACATGGATCCTTGGGAAACAGGTTTGTTCGATCAGTACGTACTTCTTTCTTGTTGAAAAATAATATATATACAATCATTAAATTTTTTATTTATTATTTTCACTTGTTTATTTAATTTTGACAAAATCTTTTTTTTTTTCTTTTCATTTTTTCCACAAGACAATGAGACAAATATGCATTGCCAAAGTTTTTAGAATAACAATCACAATTATATAATTGGTGTTTTAAAGGTAATAATATTTACATAGTTTTATATTTATTTTAAGGGAAAAATTAAAAAAAACCTAATAAACTATTGGATTTTGAATGATTAAATCCTTGAACTATTTTTTTAATGAAAAAACCATTAAACTTTCTCATTTTGAATGATTAAATCCCTTAACTATTTTTTTGAATGAAAAAAACTATTAAACTTTCTAGTTTTGAATGATTAAGTCCATAAACATTTTTTTTATAAATAAAACATCGAACTTCTAAAAATTGGTTACCTTTTTCTAAAGGTATCTGAAACTGACTATGAAAGTTTTAAAGTAAAAACAAATCTAAATCAGTTTTACTGTTTTCAAACTCTAAGCAATTAAAACCCCTCACAAACAATTGTATCGCTCCGCCTCGCCACTTCCTGTTTCCCTTATGTTGTACGTTCTCCATTTCGCCTAACACGTTGTTCCCTGCCATTGATCTCCCTCTTTTTGATCTATTTTTATATATCAAAAGAGGAAGAATATATCAAAAGATAACCGGTTACACCACACCAAATGTTGTCTTAGACAACATATGCTAATTGTTTATGTTGCTTAAGATAAGCTTAGGCAACAAAGGCTAATATATGTTGCCTAAGTTTCCTCTTAGGCAACATGTAGTTCTATGTTGCCTAAGTTAGACCTTATGCAACATATGAATAATTATATGTTGCCTCAACTATCTTAAGCAACATTTTCCCTTATGTTGCCTTAGTTTTATAATTTTTTTTAATAAATGAAAGTTATCTTAGGCAACATATTGTCTTGTTTATATGTTGTCTAAGGTCATAAATATAACTAAATATAGGTAATCGAAAATTTAATAACTTGTATAATGTTTTTTTTAATCAATGAAAGTTATCTTAGGCAACATATTTTCTTGTTTCTATGTTGCCTAAGATCAAAAATATAAATAAATATAGGTAGTTGAAAATGTAAAAACTTGTATAATGTTTTTTTTAATTCAATGAAAGTTATCTTAGGCAACATATTTTCTTGTTTTTATTTTGCCTAAAGTCAAAAATATAAATAAATATAGGTAGTTGAAAATGTAAAAATTTGTATAATGTTTTTTTTAATTCAATGAAAGTTATCTTAGGCAACATATTTTCTTGTTTCTATTTTGCCTAAGGTCAAAAATATAAATAAATCTAGGTAGTTGAAAATGTAAAAACATTTATAATGTTTTTTAAATCAATGAAAGTTATCTTAGGCAACATATTTTCTTGTTTCTATGTTGCCTAAGGTCAAAAATATTAATAAATATATGTAGTTGAAAATGTAAAAATATGTATAATGTTTTTTTTAATCAATTAGAGTTATCTTAGGCAACATATTTTCTTGTTTCTATGTTGCCTAAGGTCAAAAATATAAATAAATATAGGTAGTTGAAAATGTAAAAACTTGTATAATGTTTTTTTTAAATCAATGAAAATATCTTAGGCAACATATTTTCTTGTTTTTATGTTGCCTAAGGTCAAAAATATAAATAAATATAGGTAGTTGAAAATGTAAAAACTTGTATAATGTTTTTTTTAAATCAATGAAAGTTATCTTAAGGAGTCTGCTTAGGCAACATACGATGTTTGCCTATGTTGCCTAAGTTCTTATGCAACATTGAGAAGACAACATTGACATGTTACCTAAGCCTTAGGCAACACATAAACCCCTCTTAAACAACATTTTTCATTTGTTGTCTAAGTGACATTTGGTGTAGTGTTACAGATAGTTTTTTTTTGTTAAAATGATGTAAGTAAACAATTTTTAGAAGTTCGATGATTTAATTTATTGAAAAAAAATGTTCAAGAACTTAATCATTCAAAATGGAAGATTTTAATGGTTTTTTCATTCAAAAAGAGAAAGTTTAATGATTTTTCATTTAAAAAAATAGTTCAGGGACTAAATAATTTAAAATGAGAAAATTTAATGGTTTTTTCATTCAAAAAATTAGTCCAGGGACTTAATCATTCAAAATGTAATAGTTTGTTGGGTTTTTAATTATTTTTCGCCAAATACCATACGGTTCATACTACGAGGGCCTCTCTCACTCGGCTCCCCTCCCCTCTAGTATAAGCGAGATAGAAAAAGATTAGATTTTCTTTCACTTTTTTAAATCGCTTATATTGAGGGTATGGAACAACGTCAATCGATATGGCTTGCTTATAATGCGAAATTCAAGATCAAGGTTTACGTTTTTAAAGGCAAAACTTATTAAAATTGAACAAACTTCGTTTTCATTCATACCTTATAAGAAATTATGAGGACCCATTTTGATACACTTTCAAGAAGGTAAATAAACCCTAGCTAATACTTAACAACAACAACAAAAGAGGGTAATATATTGAAACCTCTAAAAGGGGTGTTTGATTTTTGGGAAACAATTGTTTCCTGAATAATGAAATTTATGTATGAATGTTGAAGATGTTGACGGGACATATTAGAACTCAATGGTTTTAATTGATGATGATGAATGAGCCATCGCAATAAATATTGTCCATAATTTTCCGCGTTAAATTAAACCCAGTGGCTAAAAGTCACATGCTTCAGGTACGTACTGTACTAAACCATCCTGGTCAAGTGGGTGGGTTTGATCACGGGTCAAGTACATGGGACCATAATTTCTTCTACATGCAATTTCAAAGAATATCGAACTGGCCCTTTAATTGTGACACCAATGACTAGTCGTTTGTAAACAACAAGTGTGAATTGGTTGCTATAAATAACTTATTATATACCTAGGGTTTATATAATGCTAATAATGTTTAAGTGTCTGTTAATAAGTTTATAAGATGTTTAAGTTTTAAAGACAGTTTTTAAAAAAAAGTGTCATATTAATTAACTTTATGACATTATTTCAAAGTTCTTGAAAGTAGGAATAATTTAATAATTATATTAGGTTAATTTTTGATTATAAAACCGTATTTTTAACTATATTTTATTTTATTTTATGATAGTTGATATAACTTCGAAAATTTCCTGTTCGTTGATACGTATTTAGAACGCTTCACTCGTCACTATAACCTAATTTTATCCTTCGTAATATTAATTCCTCTTTTAAAAATTTCGTTACAAATAGTTTTCATTAAACAAATTCCATGACGATTATACGCATGTGAGCGATATATATATATATATCTCGTTTTCTCAGGTGGTCCGCGATAGCTAGCCATCTACCAGGACGAACAGATAACGAGATAAAAAACTACTGGAATTCTCATCTCAGACGCAAGATCTACAGATATTTTAGAGGGAAAAACAACTCGACCCTAAACTCGATTGACGTATCCAACGTACTAGTTCAAACAAGCGGAAGAATTGGTCGCGTAAGCCGTCGCGTTGCTAAAAAGTATAACAAGAATAGAATGATGGATAATAACAAGAAATCACCACCACCACCTTCTAGCATTGATTCAGCCATGCAAACAGTAAATGAAGAGATAACAGGTAGTAATTCAATTTCCGTGAAGAAAAATGTCACAGGAAGTGAAGCTTGTGGCATTAAGTCGTCGAATCTTGAAGAAGGGAGAGAAAATCAAGATCTGGGACCTGATGATTATGGGTTCAAAGATGATGAATTAATGGATATCAGCAAGTTGTTTGGAAGTTGGACTATGGATTTAAATGGGGTTTTGAGCTTTCATGATCATGAGGAACAACCAGAAAAGCTTTTAGCAGATCATACGGGTGTTTTTGAAAATGCGAAAAAGGCTGAGACAGAAGATGAAATCTTGAGGTTGAATTCATCACAAGCTATGGGGTTTTGTTCTAATGGAGATTCCATGGAGTTTGAGTTGGAAGGTGATGACATGCTTCTATGGCTGTGGGAAGATGATGATCTTGAGGCACATAATTGCTAGGGTTTCCTGATTCAAAATTTTGTAAAAGGGAATAGACAAAATAATTGGATTGTTTTACTTTATTTGATTTTCTTAAAATAAACTTCTAATTTTAGCATATCATTATCATTACAAGCAGAAACTAGTTAAATTATTTTATTTAACCAAGAAAATACGATTAGAGAGTAGTAAAAAAAAGGATAGTTCAACTCGTACCACTTCAAATTTGTTTTTTAAGTCACCAATTTAATTAAGAACATCATAAAAT
Source organism: Arctium minus (assembly GCA_954870635.1). NCBI lineage: Eukaryota > Viridiplantae > Streptophyta > Magnoliopsida > Asterales > Asteraceae > Arctium > Arctium minus. Next base: position 117,560,300 of record OX941084.1, on the reverse strand, counting down.
AGATAAAATGATCCATTTATTCCTAATGAGTTATTTATGTATTTTTGATTAATTATGTAATATTAAATTAAAATAAAATAAATATTTTATATAACAAAATATATTATTAAAAAGTATTCGTAACGACAATTAAAATGATACCAAAATAAAAAGTTTATGTAGTTTCCACTTTTTATTTTGTACCTTTTCTGTATTTTATTATTATTAATATTTATAAATTAAATAAATTAATTAAAATAAGGAAATTGTATAAAAATAATATTTTGAGGACAATAAAGTGAAAGTTTAAGCAACATAAAATACAATAGATGACATTTAAAAATTAAATAAAATGTAAAGAGGAAAGCGTATTTGATGTTTTAAAAGAAAATTAAGTTTTATTATAAGGTTGTATTGATAAAATATAAGTATATTCTACCTTGTTCCAATTTGTTTTTATAGGGTGGAGGTGGAACACATGTTTTAGTATTTTACTTTGTTTCTGTCTGTTCTACATAAAAGTCTTGTCAAACATGAAACAATAATCTCTGTTATGTCTTGTACAGTGTACCAAATGCACCATTAATAACTATAGGGAAATTTCTTGAATTGTTGACTTCGAATATATCATATACACGTGCGAATTAAAGATTATCGACGAGGATGGTCCTCTTAAGTTTAACTATTAAAATATATAACAATATTTTATGGATCAATCCAAAAAATAAATATATCTATACTATATTATGAAGCATCTATAAAAAAATTCTTAAAAATAATTGCTAAAGTTTAATGTACTGTTATTTAATAATAATTACTTAAAATCTCTTAAAAACAAACATTAAAAGCTTTATATATAACATTTAATGTTATTTATTAACTTTTAATTTTATCTCTAACTATTTTAACTCCCCTAAAATCACTCACCGCATAACCAAATATAGGATAAAAATCAAATTTTAAATATAAAAAATCTAAAATATAATTAAGAAAATCTAACAGAATATTTAATGTTTATTTTATAAAGAAAAACATTATATTATTATTAAACTATCGAACAAACCCTTAACAACAAGTTTTAATGCATTAAATACTGTTTATTGATACACATTACTTAAAATTCAAGATTACAAGTCATGATGTGTAACACCCCGATTTCGAAAAGTATCGTTTCAAGTTAACACATAAATTGGTAATTTTAAGGGAAAAATAAGATATATGATTTTGGACTTGTATCCTAGATTTTATAGTCTTGGTGGATCAATGATTCAATTACGAGTTCAACGATTCTTTCCGGAGCGAAATCGGAGCTATAACGAAGAAGTTACGGCCAAAACAGTGAACGAGAAGAAAACCGGGCGAACAGTGCACGACGCGACTTGTGCCGCGACTTAGGGCTACCCCCGCGACTTAGGGGAAGCGGGCGACTTATGCCTCAACTTAAGGTCGCGTGGTAAGTCGCGAAACGCCCTGTCGAGCATAAAACCCGATTTTTAGCCCTAGAACTTCATTTCTCCATAACTTTTGCATTTCATCTCCGTTTTTGGTGATTCAAGTTGCCATGGTTTCGTTTTTGAGAGATCCCCAAGGATATAACAAGAGATTTGATGTCTATTTGAGAATACAAGAGTATTTTGTGTTGTAAGCTCCCCATCTCTCTTAATGTTAAGCTAGGGTTTGATGATTTCATCCTTTTCCCTTTCATCCTTCAACTTGGGTGTGATTTTGATGACTTGTGTGGTGAAGGTGACCTTGTAGATGTGTTGGATCTAAGATCTAGGGAGATTTCTTGGAGATTCAAGCTTTCATCAAAGGAGATTCAAGTTTTTAGGGTAAAATCTAGATTTAGCCTAAATCTAGCAAGGTGAGTTCAAATTGATTTGAGAAAACGTTGTACATGTTAAAATGTCTATTTTAAAGCATTTATGTATCTTACATGAAATTATCAACTGTTGAGTTATTTGGTAACTTTTGATTATCGAAGTGTTTAGCTTATTAAACTTGTAAAGCACACATGTTTAGCTTATTCTCGGGTTTTATGCATCATTCATGAAATGGGGTGTTTTGAAAAGTACGAAAGTGTAAGCCCTTTGGTTTTGGGTCATTCCCGACTTTGGGGAACATTTTAGAAATGGAAAACCTTTTGATTTGGGCCGAAGGCCAATTGTGATTTGAGAAACAAAGTTTTGAGGAAAGATGTAATTTGGTTGTGTAACCATATTGGTTCTTGTGTTTTAACCAAACGTCTATTACGCCTTTTGGGGCTTGATTTGTACTCGGTTGAGTCTTTGGAACACTTGTTCAGTTTTGGTAGCTCGTTAAGGAGCCTTGGACGTATGGTGTACTTAGTTGCATCCTTTTCGAGAGTTACATGTTTTGAATGAGTTAGTTCATTCGTTTGAGTCATGTAACGTTTAGACTGTAATGCATTGGATCCATAGGCATATGAGTCAGTCGGTTGGTTTAGTGGGGACTTTATCCCCGTTTTGGGACTGGATATTATTTATGTCTAGCGGGAGCTCGAGGTACAGATCGTGGGTGGTTGAACTCGATAACCGTGTAACCTCTATTGAAGGGCTCGAGGTATAGATCATGGGTGGTTGAACTCGATGCCCGTTTGTAAATCCAGTCTGGTTACTCATCGAGGAATTTAGTGTCCGCGTTTGAAGTCTAATGAGTGGTCCCCAAGTCATGTTTTTTTATGTAAGCTTGCGGTGGTGCTCTGCAGAGCCGTATACAGAGTTAAGTCTTGCGGTGGTGCCCATTGTGAGCCGTATACGGGGACTTGTGGCTTTTGTAGTGACACTCATTTAGAGGTCGAGTAGACACTAGAGGCATTTGGGTATCTTGCGGTGGTTGCTCGGTTGGGAGCCGTATACGGGGATCCATGGCTCAATGTGAAGCTCGAGAACATTGGTAAGTGGCTTAACTTTGTGTGCCCGCCACTTTCGATGGAATTTAGGTAGGGGTGAGCATGAGACCAGTACCGTACCGAACCGGTACCATACCGAAAATTCCCGATACCGAAAATGTGGAAAAATCGATACCGAATACGGTAACGATTAGAACGGTACGGTACAGGTTCGGTACCGGTATTGGTAATACTAACGATATTTCGGTACTAGTACCCCATCAATACCAAACCGATTACCGATTATGGGAAAAACATGGAACCGATTACCGTACCGAAATACATGGGACGGTCCGGGATCGGTACGGTACCGGTTCGGTATCGGGATTTGGGACTCCTTGCTCACCCCTAAATTCGGGTATCTCCCGTCACCGAAAGGTGTTGTTTTTGGGTATTGAGTTTTATTATCCAAGTTTTCGGTGACGTTTCGTATAAATGGATCTTATCCATAGTTTATGGGTTGAGTATTATGTCCCACCCGCGTTTGGGTGTTTCATGATATAAAGTTTTAACCGCATTTTCACAAATGGAGAGTTCGATTTCTATTCACGTTTTGAGTGAGTTTGGGTTGAAATTAATTTACGAAAGAACGTTATATGTTGGGACCTTGTACCCGAAGTAGTTTGGATTTGAAAATGTTTATATTGGCGTTTCTTTGCCCAAAATGCATATTATTAGAAAACGGGTCGTGTTCATATTCAAAGCATATCATTTTGAAAGATTATGAGTTAAACTGCATTACCTCTTTTCAAAGATATCTTTATTCATGTGGAAAACTCTTGAACTCACTAGGTGTTAGCCTAACCTTTTTATTTATCGGCATGTGCAACAGGTTCCGGTTGAGAATAACTCTAGAGACACTGTGTTGAGAGGAGTGCTAGTCGTGTGCTCAAGAGGTGGATATTTTAGTGAGGTCTTCCACACTTGTTTTCGGGAAGAGCAACTTATAGTTGAGATTAAGTAACACCGACTTTGGTCTAGTCCTTGTATAAGACTGGAGTTTATATTTGTTGAAGTTAAATAGAAAGTTTTATTTTGGAGAGTTATCTTTTACTTGGTGTAATGTCGAAATTTTAATTAGTTGCTCTTACCAAATTTGAGGGTGTTACATGATGCATGAGTACAAATTTCTAAAACCATATGTTTGAATTCATAACTAACTGATAAACATAATCAAAACAGGATAAACATCTCAATTTAAATATAAATAATTTAAAATATATAAGATCATCATTGAATTCTAACACAATACTTAATTTTTTTTATATAAAAAACATTATATTATTAAGACTAAATTAAACAAATTTAAAAAAAAAACTTTATCACTCTTTCAAAACCATCCAAAATCGTACTATAAATCGATAAAAAACGAAAAATAAAAGAAAACATTAATATCGTGATGTATCTCGCTGCATTGCACAAGTATACTTCTAGTAGTACTTTATAAAAGTAGTGCATTGACTTTCAAAGATTCAAAAGTAAACTCAATGAATTTTCTTTTCTATAATTCAATCGTCAAGTTTCCGTCTATGATTAATAAGATATTAAGGGGGCGTTTGGTTCGCTGGATTCCGTTGGAATCTGATGGAATTGGAATGGTCAAATCAATTGACCAAATTCCATCATGCTGTTTGGCTACCAATGGAATGAAATTGAATTCCATGAAATCCTTTAATCATGGATTTGGTCATTCTTTCTTAAAATGGATGGAATTGAATTCCATTCCATCAGATTTTCTCAAAATGACACAAATACCCTCCTAACCCCTCTCTCTCTTCTCTCTCTCTTCTATCTCTCTCCCCTCTCTCTCTCTCCTCTCTCTCTCCCTCCTCTCTCCTCTTTCTCCCCCCTCTCTCTCTCCTCTCTCTTTCTCCTGTCTCTCTCTCTCTCTCCTTTCTCTCCTTTCTCTCTCTCCTCTCCCTCTCTCTCCCCTCCCTCCTCTATCTCTCTCGGCATTTAAAAAAATATAAATAAAAAATAAAAATAAAAGAAAGGGTATTTTTGTCATTTTTCAGAATTCCATTCCAATTCCTTTGCAAACCAAACAGACAGATTCTAATTCATTTGACTGGTTACATTTCATTCCTGCCAACCAAACACTTGGTCAAACCTGATAACATTCCATTCCAATTACTTCTAGATTCCAATTCCTTAGACAGATTTCATTCCTTCAGAAATCATTCTGCGAACCAATCGCCCCTAAAATTACATAACCATCAATGGAATCATTTTTCAAAAAACAATATATAAGAGCTTCTTTTTTCACATAATACAACATTTTATAACAACATGCAAATTACTTTAAAAAATATCAAACATTTAATTTAATATGCATGCACAAATATTTTTATGTATTGCATTTATAAAATATATAATATATTTTATGTGACTTTATTCATTAATTTTGTATGTTGAAAGACTTCAGGTATTATTTTACTAGGTTACCCCTCTCTCTCTCTCTCTCTCTCTCTCTATATATATATATATATATATACTAGCAGTATGCCCGTGCAATGCATCGGGCGAGCAAGGTGTGAAACTTTATTCTACATGGAAAATGAAAAGCCGACAGGCATGTAGCTTGAGCTTGGTTGGCAAAAAGGCAAAGCGACTTCACTCAAATATAAAACATATTGAAACTCGAATTGTTCGAGACCTGTTTGAACCCATTCGCTAGCCTTAGCCGCTGATCAACTTTGAAAAGTCTCCTCACATGGTCCATAATCTACATAAATTTGATATATATTCACTTGTAAATACTTGAAACATTAAAGTATTAACATCCAAGGGACACATTTAAGTGATGTATCCATGACATAAACAATCTTAAAACCAGGTCAAATAAATTCTACCGGAATATATTCACATGCTCTTTTAAACATTTAAATATGAATAGGATAATAAAAGAAATGGAACATATGGTTCATAATTTCTAATCAACCATTCATTACAAATTGAATATGATAACAAAGGTAAATTTAACATGCATCGCCTAGAGACACATGTACAAAAACAACACAAAGGCTTGCTTATTCATTTAGGAAGATCCATCCCATATGGCATCAATGCCATCATAGCTCCAAAGATCTATTGCCTTTCCACCATCCATGGAACAAGTATCCCACTTGTCTTCAAAACATGGCATTAGAAACAACAAGTCAATAACTCCTCAGAAAGAGACTTGGAATCCTCCATCAAGTGAGCTTCATCAACCTTAGATGTAATCTCAGGAGTCCTTGAGCAATGCTCACTACTCCAGCCAAGATCATAAACAATCAAAAGAGTCAATAGCTTACCATAATAAATGGCACTACTCTCTGCTTTATCTTTATCAACATCAGGGTTCACTTGTGGTTTATGTTTCACAATTTAAAATGAACCATTATATATTAATATTTTGGTTGAAGGTTGAGTTGAGCTTAGAAAGTGGTTTGTGTGGTGAAGTTCCATTTCCATCTGGGAAGTTGAGCTTTGCCTTCTTCCCACGGATCCTTCTTGCCTCTGAATCATAATCTTGTGCAGTTTCTTTAGCAGTATTAAAGGTTCCAAGCTAAACACGGTCTCCTTTGCTCGGATCACATATATCCGCAACCCATTTACCCCAAGAACGTCCTACTGTACTTGTTTTTCCTTGTCCCCGAACTACGTTTTCCAGCATACTTATTTGAGCCTACTTCAAGAAGAAAAAGAAAAAGGATGACAAAAAACTACGTCAAGCACTCGAGAGTTTATAAGAAACATCACACATATATTAGGAAAACAACAATTCTATGTTTGTAATTTAAACTGATTAATTAAAACGACTTTCAGATATGCTATTGCAGAAGTGTAACACCCTTAAATCTGAAGATAGCAACTTATTAAAAATTTTCTAAATACATCAATATTTACTTCGACTACAAACATAATTTAAGAGTTAACCTCAATACACACATTCATCTGATACATACAATATATGACAAAGACGGGTGCTACTAAAACCCAATACAATTACTATCTCCAACCTGCGGAAAACTTCACTAACAACTTACTCTTGCATAAAGCTAAGGCTTAACTCTTCATGAGGCTACTAGAGTCCGAACCCCCAACTAGAACCTGATGCACATGCCGACAAATAAAAGGTTAGGCTTAACACCTAGTGAGCTCAAGAGTTTTAGCATGAATGAATATATCTTTAAAAGAAAGGAATTCAGTTTTAAAGCAAGATCCTTCGAAATATTATACTTCAAAATTTAACGACACATTTTCCCATAATATGCACTTTTAAAGACAATGCTCCCAAACACATTTTTCTTATAAAACGATGCAACCCGTAACTTGCCCAAACGGGGTCATAGTTCAATACTCACATTTATGAAAATGTAAATAATACTTCATAATCCAAAACACCCTAAAACACGGGTGGGACATAATACTCGACCCTTAAATAACGGAAAACAATCCATGTAACTATGATACGCCATTAAAACACGGAATTGAGACGTAATACTCACGCGACCATGAAATGGAATGAAATCCAAGTATTAAAACATAGACAATTAAATATCCAAAATACCGCGGGCCGACAACGGGGGATACCCGTATCCGTTGAGAGCGGAGGAACACAAAAGTATGCCACTCAAACAACGTTGTCGCATGACACTTCACGACACGAATGTCCAAGTGTCCCTACGACTCCTTGACAAGTATCACCCAAGAGACAGCTGACCTTAGCGAATACCACCAGAAATTATCGCTCAAAGGCTTGGCACACGGGGGATACCCCGAAGGCATTGCCCCACACGGCGAAGGCCCCAAACGCCCATCAGAGGACCCCTCTTAGTCATGATAGCTTACCCGGGCTCAACCCTCCTAGTGCCTACTTGCAAAGACAAGGTCATAACCCAAGAGTCCCGGAGTCCAACCCCGTACCACTCAAATGACCATCAAATAAGACTGACTTATGTGCCTATGGATCCAATGCAACACAGTCTAAGATTACATGACTATACCTGAATGACTAAAGCACTCGAGTTTGTAATTGTCAATAATATGCAATAAAATACATTAAGATGTAAACCATGAAATGGGACTCTACATCGAGCCATTAAAACCGGACAAATATCCTCAAACCCCTTTTTAAGCCAATACCGAGCTAGAATGCTCAAAATCTATTTGACCAACAATTACCGGTTCCCCAAATAATGAAATGTCTTTAAACAACGTTTATGAAGACACATATCTCAAAGACGAGATTAACCCAAAACTCCACACGAGATGGGACTAATGATTTTCCAAAAGGTTTATGAATGCAAATGTACCAAAATGCATATAACATGAAATAAACTTCATTTGTACAAAATCACCAATGATGCATAATTCATGAGAATAGATTTTACTTGTACAAAATCACCATGAATGTGAAAACCATGCAATTTACTCGTTAGAACATTCAAAACCCCAAATATGAGCATTTCATGAGGTTAACACAACCCAAGTTCACCAAATAAGAAAACTTGTTAAAATACTCACTCTTTGACAAATAACCAAGTAAAACATATTTTACTTCAAAATACTCAAAACTTATCAGTAGTTAACCATTTCATGTAAAATACTTTAAAATAAACATTTTGGCATGTACACCGTTTTCACAAATCAACTTGAACTCACCTTGCTAGATTTAGGCTAAATCTAGATCCCTCCCCCCCAATTAGAGCTCCTTTGAAGAACACTTGGGTTTTCAAGACAAAACTTCCAAAACCTAAATCCATACATATTCAATCCACAAATAAACATAATCAACCATAAAGAATCGTTTTCCAAACCATATACATGAATACCTCAAATAATATCGAAACCCTAACTTCCATAACCGAAGAGAATAGAAGATTACCTTAACCCAAGCTTGAATCCACCAACCAAAACACCTCTAGTTCACCAAAATGGTTACAAACCTCCAATCTATGAAAGGGAGAACAAAAGGTGGATGAAATCTTAGAAAACCTTGGTGAAGAAGATGAATAGGGAGAGATGAGAAGCTTACCACTACAAAATACTCTAGTATACTTCAATAGACTTCCAATCTCTTGCTAGATCCTTGAAGAGCTCTCAAAAACGAAACCTAACAACTTGAATCACCCAAATCGGAGCTAGGATGAGAAAGATATGAAGAAATGAAGTTTGGGGCTGAAAATCGCGATTTAAGCTCGATCAGGGGGGGGGGGGGGTTTCGCGACTTATGCCGCTAGTGCAAGTCGAGCGTAAGTCGCGAGATGCACTGTTCACCCGGTTTTCCCCTCGTTCACTGTTTTGGCCGTAACTTCTTCGTTATAGCTCCGTTTTTGCTCCGGAAAGAACCGTTGGACTCGTAATTGAATCCTTCATCCATCTAGACTATAAAATCTAGGATTCAAGTCCAAAATCAAATATATTATTTTTCCTTAATATATCGGTTTCTGTATTAACTTAGATTGATACCTTTTGAAAATCGGGGTGTTACAAGAAGACTTGCCGAATAGAAACTAAACAGAAAAATTATAAATTTCGACTAAAATTTGTACAGTCCATAAGCTATGACCATGGCTGAGGAATGTGAATTCTGAAGGTATAAGAACATCTACCTTTTTAGAACCCAGTATTAAAATACTGAACACACAATTGCCATCGATGTACTCAATAACTTGTAGCTGGCTTTTGCCTTTTTTTGCTGTTTTTATAATATTGCCTGAAGAAATCCTTTACAAAAAAAAAAAAAAAAACTTGCGTACCACCACTCATAAGGCATTTCATCGAGCACCTAGTAAGCCTATACACATTATATTATGTATATATCAAACTCTATATATGTATAATAAAGATGCACCTTATCCTCTTTTGGACTTCAAATCGTCTTCCATTTTCTGCTAGCCAAATAACAAATATTACATATATGCTTGTATATATATATATATACCAAACCCAAAGGCTTGAAACTTGAAGACCCGTGTGTATGAAAGCTGACTCCAACGAGAAATCTTCATAGCTGCTTCACAACCTCAAGGCCCAAATTAAAATCGAGTAGAGCAACTTCGGTTGATATAGGTTTTTTTGTTTTCCATCATTTCTTAAATAATGAGGAAAATTCTATGAACAAATGCAAGAGATCCGGATCACTTGTTGGAAAGAAAAGACTAAAACATTTTAGACCTAGGAGCTAAAATCAGGATAAATAAAAGTTAGACGGAAGAAAGAATGGTTTGAAGATACCAATAGGAAGGAAGAAAGCTGGAAAAGGGATGAAAATCTGGAAAGGAAGAAAGCACATAAGAAAGTTTCAGGGGCTATTTGGTTGGTTTTCCATTAAGTTCTGTATGGATAAAGTTGTCTGTGTGGATTAATCTGTCTGTATAGATTTAGAAGGTTTTATTTGAGAGAGTTTTTTCATAGACGAAATGAACGTGTTTTTTAATGGGAGGGACTGGTTTGGAAAAAACTTGACTTTCTGTATAAAGCATATCATTAATAAGATGTAAGTCTCATTAAGCTCATTAAGCTGCTAACAAACAGACCCTCAATAACCTCTTGGAGACGTATCAAGTAGAACGTTCAAAATTTGAATTAATGGAAATCAAATTTTGGACTTAAGCCTTTTTGGTGAAAGAAACCTTTTTTCATCCAACAGTTGGGGAAAGAAACCTTTTTTCTTCCCAAACTTGGTGGAGGTGTGTAGGGATTAGAAGAAGGCTTTAATAACTTGTAACATATGCATATCAAGTTGTCTTTAAGAGATTTTTGAATTTCATGCTTAAATTGGTTGTACATTGTGCTTTAAGAGTTGTGTTTAAGACATTTGGTGTAAATGCATATTAAGGTAGTATATATATATATATATATATATATATATATATATATATATATATATATAGGGGAGCGATCAAATGAAAACCACTCTAATTTTGAAAACCCTGGAAACCTTCGATTTCATTGGTTAAGTTAATGAAAGTGGTCTGGGATACTTCTTTACCAAAAAAAATTGTTTAATGAAATTGTTTCATGAAAAAAACTCTCTCTCTCTCTCTCTCTCTCTCTCTCTCTCTATATATATATATATATATATATATATATATATATATATATATATACTAGTCGTCTACCCGCGCGATGCAGCGCGAGTGAATCACAATTCTGAAGCAAATAATTGTTCTGACACCAATATTTTTTGTTCGTATTATTCTCGTTTTCTCCCAATTTTTTTATAGGTTAGTATAATTTAATTGCAAAACAATTACTACCATAAAATATGTTTATTAATAAGATATCTAGGAAAATAATCGCAAAAGTGTCAAGTTTTCAAATCCATATATTCACAACTCGTTAAAAAATATAAAATTCATGGCTAAACAAAACATACATTACAATCATATGTAAAAATGCACATTCGTAGATCCATAATATGATAAGACACGTGAAGCGTCAATCTGTAAGCATGCCCTGTAAAAAAACATAATTATTTTAAATATAAACATATTGTACCAGATGTGTAATAACAGTTAGGGGTTGTTTGTTTTTTAAAAATACCTCTTAATAGCTCTTAAGTCTGAATCATTTAGACCTTTTGACATTTAGACTGTTTTTTTCCCAATCTTCAGAACCTCTTAATGACTCTTAAATACATCTTAAATAAGAAGTAATGACCTAACTTTTAAAAATCACTTATCCCGCCTTATTTCATATGCTCCTCTTTCTCTCAAGACGTCTCAAGACGTTACAAAAATAAACAGTCTTATTGATTCAAATTTAAGACTTCGGCGCCATCTCTTATTAATCAGAAGTGAAATAAGACTTAAGACTTCAGACCTTTTAAAAAACAAACGCCACCTTAGTTGATTGTACCTTATTCATCACGTAAAAAAACTCTAAAAATACCAACTTTGATATATTCATTAACACCATAAAAAAATTAACTTCAACCACATTCCAAAAAAAATCAAATTTATGAACTATACATTAATAAATAATTATTAATTTATTTATTTAACAAATACTTCTTTAAATAAAAACGACAAATTTATAATCAGTTAACTCAAGGGCACTTTCGTCTTTTTATTATTTCCACTTATTTTAACTTACAAATAATATATCTACATATAATATTACTAATATACTATTAATAAGTAATAAGTAGATAAATATACACAGTACATAGATATGCACCACAAGTCACCACCAAGTTTTCTTGCCCTATTCTCCGGCGATCTCCTCCACCCATGGCGCTCATGGTTGCACCACCGCCACCGATGAACAACACTGTTCCCCTCCTGCCTATCCCCCTTTACCCCTCTGTCGCCTTACACACCCCTCGATTGAGACCTACAGCGGGATTTGTCAAATTGCGGGGAACGTTAACGGTGATAAAGCTCCGTCGTTCACAATTCTCCTTCTGCTGCAACGATGACCAATAAGAACCCCCCCCCCCCTCTGCCAACGTTTTGGTTTGTGGTTTTTAGGATTTCGATTTGCTTGTTGATATCGTTCGATTTGGATTTGATTTGCTTTTCTTAAATTGTTTTTTTTTCTGTTTGATTGGTTTCTATAATAAACCCAATAATTAGCCGTAAATCAAAAATTTATTTACAATCGTTGTCGGTAGACGCCACCACCATCCTAGTTAGCATTTAGCATCTTTATTCCTCTCCTTTACCCACTCCACTATAACAACACCATCACTGGCTCCCCCAAACCGTAAACCCCTCATCCGGCCACCTAGAAACTTTCACAACCATAAACCTATCGTGGCTGCAAACCCGATCTGCATCTTCTTGCCGCCCACCTGCAAACCCTCACCACCTAATTTTTTGTGATTAGGGAAAGAAGTGGTAGATTGAAGGAGGATGTGAGGAAATTGAATATGGTCACGATTTTAGGTGATAGAGTCTGTAAATGCCAAGAGTTAAGGTCTAGAAACCAGAAATCGGAAGGTACGCAAGTATAAATAGATTGCGATGTTGACTATATTGCATGTCGTCTTTGGATGGGTGAAGTGATAAATTTGCAGAAGTGTGAAGGAGAAGATATGTGGAATCGTTTTCGAGTTGTTTCTGTCACATACGTGGATTCGTTTTCGAGTTGGCAGTGGTGACAACAGTGACCTTCTAGCCACTCGAAACTCAAATAAAACAAACGAATGGACTTGAAATTCGATTCTAATATATAACAATGTACTATAATTTTGAAAATAAGGTCAAGTTTTACCTCTGAATATGGAACCCGAAAACTCATGTTAAAACTCCGATAACATGGAAATGACTTTAGTATTGAGTATGGCAGTGGTAGGCGAAAGCTTTGAAGATGAGGAGAGCGCCAAAGGAGTGCGAGACGATGGAGGATTTGAATTTTAATTGGGATTGCAGAATACAAAATGGTATGGAGGAAAGCTTTGAAGATGAGCATCCTTTGAATTGGGATTGCAGAATACAAAATGGTATGGGTGAATTTGAATTTGAGCATTCTTTGAAGTTAAATTTTGAAATTTGAATTTGAATTGGGATTGCAGAATACAAAATGGTATGGAGCACCAAATTAGATTCAAAAAGGAAAATTCGTACATGAAGATGGAAAGGGAGACTTTTACACAAGCAAAAGAAGACTATTCAGATACCCAATGCATTAGAAGTGGTAATTAGGTTGTACAATGTTTCTTGCAGGACATAAAGCAATATCTGAACTTACCAAAATTAGTGGAGGAGGTGGTATAGGTTAAAAAAGCTTGTACATTGTGCTTATTTACTTGTAATTCATAGTTTTTTGAAATTTCAGCATAAAATAGAAGTACCTTGTGCTTTATGGTTTGTAATTAACAGTTTAGGTGTAAATGTATTATAAGGTAGTATATATATATATATATATATATATATATATATATATATATATATATATATATATTGGATGAGTGCATGAAGGGTGAGGTTAAACCATGTTTACTCATAATCCCTTTCAATTTGATCTGCATTAAAACATTACTTTTTCTTATCCACCTACATAATCTTCAATTCCAACTCAATCTCACTTCTTTTATCATTTAACCATAATCCCCTCTAATCTAAAATATTATTTTGTAAAAGTTATATATATATATATATATATAATTTTTTTATAACTATTGATTTTTAATTTTAACATAAAAAACAAACTCATGGTATTATAATTTGAATTTTTTTTAGAAGTTTGGATGATAGCTGAAATTGAAAGAAACAGAAAGTTTTGGAATCTGTAAGATAATCGGAGTATTGAAATGAAGAGAAAGATTGATGTGATGAAAATATATGTTAATATTGGGCTCTATCCGTAGGATATTAACAACTATGAATTTTGGTGTATTTTTTATTTTTTAATTCTTTTGTTAAAGTCATTTTTTAATCATATAAGTTTTAACATAAAAAATTTAAACCAACCAATGAAAGGATGGTATATGTCAATTTTATTTATAAACTAAAGCCTCAATCTGGTTTGCTGCACGATACGGATCGATCTGATTGCCTATTTTCCTTTTTAATTTTTTTATTCTAAAAGTTTTTATCGTGTTCACAATCATAGTGTTGAGATTGTGAGTAGAGATGGTCTAAGGGGTTAGATTTTGGCTATTTAAAAAAAAACTTGTTTGTAGAAAGTTGATAGTGAGCATGGGCTCACCCTGGGCCAAAGGTGGCTCCATCGTGATGATTATAAGATTAGTTGAAATCTAGGCTAACTGATCAATACATTCACAATTATCAAAAGAATAGGATTAAAAATTTAAACTGATCTAAACCTGAGTTGTAGTTATCATATAAATAATTGGAAATAAAGGTATGGGTAAAGTAAATGTTATTTTGTCACTCTATATATATTTAAAATAGTGAGTCAACAAAACGACTCATTATCCATATTCATATTCTACCTATGAAAATTATGGGCAACATAACATGTAATATTGTTACAAATAATATTGTTTCAAATCAAACATATAATAAAATATAAATTCATTAATATTTTTTAGAGCGAGAAACCACAACTATACATAGACAAAGAAGAAGAGTCCAAAGGACTCTTAACCCACGAATCCCAACACACGACCCTCCCAAACATTGATCGATGCTTGATCCAACTAAACGTAAAAAACTGCACCAAGTTGACCACCTCCGCCACTTTCATCGCCTTGTTGTTAAACACAATATTGTTTCTCTTCTTCCCAATAACCCCAAAAAACGCAATAACCACTACCTTGAGAACCGATCTTAGGTGTTTTTGAAGACCCTAGGAGTTTGCCAAGTCAACCAACTCCCTAATAGAACCGTCCCGAGTAGGAAATTTGTCCCACCATATATGTAAAATTGCAGCGACCTTCCAAGCGAAAGAGCAACCGGCAAAAATGTGTTCAATAGATTCTTCTTTAGAGTTACACATCAAACATAAGCCTGAGGCAACTCCGACCCCACTTTTGACCGGATTATCATGCACGGAGAGTCTTTCCATCCGGGTCCTCCAGTAGAGAATGTTCGCCTTGCGTAGCACCTAGCAATTCCAGCATGTCTCATTCTCCCCATGAAAATTATTTTATATCTAATTTGTTCCAATAAACATTATAATATTATTCTAAACATAACTATAATATGATATTTTAAAAAACATCAATATAAAAATTCAAAAAATACATTTATTTTTGTTATATTTATTTTCCCGACACTCGTCTTGTTTCTCATATAATCATCATGAACTTTTTTACTTACGAATATGAAACGAAAATTTAAATACGTATTAACATATGTCATATATGATAGCATTATAAGGAAAATGTTAATATTAATATTTATATTATTGTACGTATATGTATATAGGTGGAGGTTCAAATGGGAACATCCCTATTTTACGAATTTGCAAGAACACTTCTAGGTCTCCAAATTAATTAACACATAATTAAAATATTAAGAAAAATAAAATAGTTAATTAAGGATAATTTTATGATTTCATATTTGTCTATAATCATGCAGACTTCTTTATCCTGAAAATCATGTACAGCTAACATACTCAACGATATCAAATCATTATCATATTATTATCACAGTAAAATCATATAATGAACAGACAGAACGATGATTGTAGACGTGATCATAATTGGTTTTCGACTATCACATCATTATCACAATAAAATCACACAATTATCGGATGATTATCACAACAAAATCATATCATAAAAAATCTTCAATTTATCAAAGAGTTATCACATTATTATCACGGCAAAATCAAATCATTATCACATCATCATCAAGGGAGGCATCGACATAAATCTCCGATAATACTAGCAACCTTTAAGGGATAATGACAAATCTAAGATAACATAAAATTATGGTTAAATGATAATTTATTTTAATTTATTCTATATTTTATTATGTGCTAGTTAATTTGGAGGCTTAGAGGTGTTCTCATATTTTCATAAAACATGAGTGTTCTCTTTTGAACCATTCCCTCTGTGTATATATATACACACACATATATCTAAACTAATATAATGGGTAATGAAAAATATTGTTTATCCGTACCTTATCTACTATAATGCTGGGTAAATGGATAATGGATAAGTGGATAATAAAATTTTCTTTACCCATATTTTTATCTAAATTCCAGTTCTTCTTTTCACGCCGGAAAATAGCATTTCTGACGAATTTTTGGCAGATTTGCTTGTCGGTGAAAGCCTCGCCGTGAATCAAGTTTAGCGGCATAATTTCTAGCGGATTCCTCCGCCAGAAATCCGCCCCTAATTTTTTTAATTTTTTGCAATTTGACCAAGTTAATAAATTAACTTAATTATTTGGGAAAAAATACAGACAGATTAATGGCAGATAATCTGCCGGTGATTTATTAAATAAATCACCGGTGGATTATTCGCCAATAATTCGCCTTTATTTTATTCCGCCAGAAATTTAACTATTTAAATTATTATTTTATTAAATATTTTAAGAAAAAATAAAAGAAATTATCCGTAGTTAAATGCACGCTTCAAAAAAAGAAGATCCTACTTTTTATTATTTATATATTCTAAATCTTGTAAATATTGGAAAACTGCTAAAATGTATACGACAAAAATGTAAAATCAAATATCATACATTAAAAATAAATACGATGGTTTGGGTGGAAATGCTGATCTCAACCATCGGATTTGTATATAATACTCATAACATCCAACCAAATACTTATAAAAAATTATTCTTGTTTACCTTGTTTCACAAGGTACCTCTCCGATGAACTTAACTCATCGGATATTACCTCATTTGATATCATCCAATCATGTTGTTTTAAGTTTCGGATTTATCATCCATTAGATATTGCCACATACAGTTGGATATCATCAAAGCTCTCATCTGATCAACTCTTCTATCGGCTAAAGGGTCCTACTTTTACCAACGCTTGGTCTATCCGATGTAGCACCTTCATAACATTTTATAGCTAGTAAATCCGATATATAACTTATATTTCAGATATAGAGAAATATAGCATTTTTTCTTGTAAAAGTCTTATAATTATCTGTATTGATCCAAGAGAAAATTGCCTTCAACAAAATTAAAGATTAGTTGAAGTAAGGTCAATATCATCACTAAAGCGGATTAGTTTGTCATCAAGCCGAAAGAAGATAAGTACAAGATAAAGTCAAATAGTAGTCTGACAAATACTACTATTGGCAAGCCGAACTTTGAAGTACAAACTTGGCCACCAAGTTTGGCTCACCAACTATGTTACTTCCTTTTTTGGTATGAGAACATGTACAACATTCCGGCATAAGCAAGTACAAAAGCACCATTTTATTGGTACCTTGTTTGCTTTATTGTTCCCTCAACATACTAAAGGATGAAGCAAGTTAAAATATTGTATACATCAAGATCAAAGGTTGAAATGAAGAGTACTAGGATGCATGGATCAACCAATCAGAAGAAGACAAACATTAAAGTTGGACAATTAGCATTTAACGTATTGGTGGCTATAAAAGGTCACCCTTGTCATTCAATGCTTTTTTAAAAGCATATCCTTGTGAGTGTTCTAAAGTAAATCCGACATCATCCTCTGAAGAACTTCCTTAGTTCTTCGGATCAGGAAGAGAAACATCTCCCCCCCCCCCCCTCTTCAGTTTAACAAATTTGTTACAGTCAGATTGTTTAGGATCACAGGTCTTACCTTCGTAACTTCTGTAACAAATATGTAATTTTTATTCAAAATATAGAAGAAAGAATTAAAAAAGTGAAAATATGATGTGTTTGTATTCAACATCCCCTTCTACAAACACTTATGGTGTATGTCATCACTTCTTAGGACCAATAAGTGATATCAGAGTGGTTTGTTTAATATCATAAACAAGATCCGATATGACTTCCACAACCATTGTTAACGGCTCTCTATCGAGGTTCTCTTGTCTCCATAAAATTATGTACGTTTCTACAAATTTTCGGATGACCTTATATTTCATATATAATCTTTTTTTTAAATGCAAGAATCGAATTTCCTTTATCCTATCCTGAAAACAAGAAGTGAAATAATGAAAATTTCAGATTCACTCAAAATTTTCATCTCTTTTTCATTTCTAAAGAAAACTCTCAAAAACATTTATTTTATGTCTACTTCTAATCTGGTCATATCCAATAAACTTGTTGTCAACTTTGAAGTATTAAGTTGGTCAATAAAATATCTTCTTGTTCTTAATAAACTCTTAAATCCAGATTTAGAAATATCTAAAAGAGTATTCTCTCTCTCATTGACAAAAGATTATTGTTTAAGCACATGTTCTTTATAGAATAATCAATCTTAAAAGCATATGTTTTATGGCTCACCTTTCTGAACCTAGTCTCTCTGACAAAAGCTTTTCAGAAACCTCTTCACCGATATCCTTAAGTTTAAAGAATCATTCTCAGGTACATCTCTCCTCATTCACAAAAATCCACAAAAATAACTTTCATCAGAAATTCGATGTCTATCTTATACTTATCTTATCCTGAAAACCCCATGATTTTATAGGTAGTTTATCACTAATCATTTAAATGAATGTATGGACCAAGTCATACCTAAATTTGATACTTGGACAATGGGTGCTCAAGGTCCATGAATGGTTATTTCTCCCTGCTCAAGGACATTGTGTCAGTAAAAGGTCCTTCTATTACTTTTGACAAAGTTGCCTATGTAGAACTAGGGGTTCTCAAAAATCCAACCAACCCGATCAACCCAACCCGAAAAAGCCTGAAAAAATCAACCCGAGGTAACCTGACATATAATCGATACGAAATTAGGGCAACCCGAATCTATTGGGTTGATATTGGGTTGAGCCCAGAGTAACCCGACCAACCCGGATTACTCGATAAAAGTTTTAGCGACTTCTCTAAAATTATTTCTATTTCTCTTTAATATATGTAAGTTACCAAAAACAACTCGACAATAACGAGCAATGGAACTCATAGGAGAATATTATTGGAAAGTCACATTTAATACCTAATATTTGATTAACTCGTATATTCTCTTGAATGATTGATCGTATTTCGAAGAAAGAGTTCCTTATTTTTATGTTTTCAATGTTGTTTTTACTTTGTTCAAATACAACCCGACCAACCTGAATGGGTTGGGTTGGGTTACACTTTTGTTTGTATTGGGTTGAAAATTTTAAAACCGCCAACATTGGGTTGGGTTGTTCAAATGCCTACAATCCGATTAACCCAACCCGTGAGCACCCCTATGTAGAAGGACTTGAATATAATCTTTTGAACATCAGTCAACTTTGTGATAAAGGTTTTTCTGTAAAATTTCTTGAAGAAAAATGTTCTATGATTTCTCTTGAAAACATTGCAATTCTTTTTAGTTTTCGTAAAAATAATGTCTATGTAATAGACATGACTTATGTCGTTCTTCTTCGTGTCAAAATGCCTGGTTCTTTTCTAAAGCTTCTTCTGAACAAAACTGGTTGTGGCATAAGCATTTATCTCACACAAATTTTGAAACCCTAAATTTGCTGTCACAAAAATGACTTGTGAAAGGACCTCCTTCATTATTTTTCTTCAGAAAAACTGTGTGGTTCTGTGAAAAAGGGAAACACTAAAAATCCAGTTTTAAGTCCAAAAGTTGTTCTTCAATCATCACCCCTCTTCATCTTCTTCACATGGATTTATGTGGTTCAATGAATGTCATAAGTTTGGGTGGAAATAAATACACTTTGGTCATTATTGATGAATTTTCTAGATATACCTAGGTCATCTTTTTATTTGCCAAAAGTGATGCAACTGAAGAAATCATTGAATGTTCATAAAAAGAATTGAAGTCCTAAATAATACCTCTGTTAGGGCATCAAGAAGTGACAATGGAAATGAATTCAAAAATTCCATTTTAGATGATTTATGTTCAAACAAAGGTATCTGTCATAACTTTTCTACAGCTAGAACCCCCCAACAAAATATGTTATGGAAAGAAGAAATAGAGCCTTGTGTGAAGCTGCTAGATCAGTGACGAGTGATGCATGTTTACCCACCTACTTTTGGGCGGAAGCTATGAACACTTCCTACTTCACTCAAAATCATGCTACTATTGTAAGAAGACATCAGAAGACTCCCAATGAACTCTTCCAAAATAGACATTTTTGGCATGTATAAAGTTTACACAAAGCAACTTGAAACTCATCTTGCTAGGTTAAGTTAAACCTATTTTCCAAACCCATAGCTTCTAACAATGTGGTGGTTCGAGATCTACAAGTAGGTATTCTCTAAGGAAACTTCCCAAGAGTACAATTCAAGCCTAACAATGCACCAAAACTAACCACAAGATCAGATCTACACAAAACCTAACCTAGATCTCAAAAACACTCAAAAAGCTTACCTCATCAAGATCTTGAAATATCCCATCATAGATCTTCAATCTCTAAGATTCTTCTCTCTATTTTCTCCAAAAACCTCCCACAACTCGACTTACCGAGTACCACCTCAAGACTTACCTTCGAATACTAATTCATCGAGTACCACCACAAGATTTAAGGTGACCTTGATGCCTACTCGTCTTCTAGATGAGTTTCATCCATAAAAGAGAATGGTCTCCATATATGACTCAAATGAGTACCACCACAAGCTCTAAATATTGACTTGGTGACCACTCTCTAGAATTATAGTGGAAACATCAAAACTCCTCACTTACTAACAACAATGAACTCTTATTCCTATTGATCCAATGCATTACAGTCCTAAAATTACATGACTCAACAAGTAAATGGTAAAAGTCTTTAGTCAACTTGTTTATAGAATGCTTTTGTTTCCTGTAGTTGTTGTTCAGTGGCGCCTCACGAGAAAATGAATAGCCGGATTTTGGTTCGCTAAATTGTTGGGTAGCAAAACTACTGGGAAGATGTTCATGTTTTAAACACAATCAAAACATGTAACTCTCAACAACTATGCAAATTTTCAACATTTAATATAAACATCGAATAATCAAGGTTAGGCAGAACCCCCAAAACTCATTGAATCAAATATCTTTCAACATTAAGTCTGTCATAATCCTAGAACTCTAATAAATTCAAGTAGCAATCAACAATATTCATAGCTTTTTTGACGCTCTCATTAAAAGTCACAATTAATCAACATGTATTTTCCAAAAGTTTGTGTAATGTATTTTATGTCCTTATACAACAAAGTATTCCCATTTAGTGAACAAACTCGCCAAAGCTTTCATGTATGGTTCAAAAAAGTCACATATTCACTATAGAGGATTTGTTAACGAAATTTCTCTAAGCTTCAAATTCATCTTCAATCCATGAAAGAATGCCTTGTCTTCAATACACAAAAAAGAAGGAATTTACAAAGAACATAAAGTAAATCTAAATCAAAAAATCTCTATGTAAGAAAATGAAGAACAAACCAAAGAAAATTAATCTAAAACTTAATTTAAAAAAACTAATCAAATAAAAGGAAGAGAAAGAAGATAAGGTAGAGAAATGCTAACGTGGACGCTCTCAAAAGTTCGCCACATTTCAAAAAATTTAAAATAAAGCTTTAGATACATGTAAGAAACTCACTTAGGTCAAATCCCAAGTTCTTGAATGTTCATGGGTTGCATCTTCACTTTTATATATCACTCGGTCTATTTGAACACCAACTCAACTCTAACTTCCATCAACTTATTTAGCTTAACTCATTCTTTTAATCCTTACCCGATCTTCCAAAGTCCAATCTAAATTCTCGATCATCGTCATTTTAATGATTAATTCGGTCAAAACTCAACAAAACCACACAAATTTCATAGTAATATCCCAACGACGATTATGTTAGCTATGTTGTAAATATGCATAGAGTTCATGGGTTATTTCTGTAATTAGCTTATAGTTGTAGGTATATATACATATATATTGTCTTTATTTTCTCCCTTTAGAATCATTGTACTCAAAACCTAATATATCGATTTCACAGAGAACATTGATGTTAACCTTTGATAACCTTCTTTGCTCATTCAAGTTTACATGGTATCAGAGCATTAAGGTAATACATTTGTTACTCTATTTTGCTATTTTCCTGGTGACTCCATATCAGTCTCGCTAGGGTTACTCTCAACCCTCTATGAATTGATCCTAAAACCTTACTAGTATAATTTGTTTGACCGTGAAACTTGCTCCTATTTTCTTGTGAGACTTGCTTCTATTTTTTGGTACTCTCTGTAAGGTAGACAAAACAAATATGGAGTTCACATTCAAATTTTTGGCCATCGAAGTTGTTGTTCCTTTTCCTGACTGAGTTTCCAACACCGCATGCCAAGTGTCTGATAAATTACTTCAAAGAGATTATATGTGGACTGTTTGCTATAGCTGATGGGAATCTGCACAAGGTTCCAAGTTAGTTCCATCTTGCAACCTTATATGGCGAATACAACTGATGTCCATTTTTTTATTTTCTAAACATGGTTGATCCTGTTCCAAACAATTATCGCCTGATCATAGTCATTCTTGATGGCTCTAATTATACCTTATGGGCACGTCACATGACTAACCATCTCAAAGGCAAGATGTTGTGGAAGTATATAACAGGTACTGAAACTAAACCAGTTTGAAATGCAGGCGAGTCTGATCTTGAATTTATGAAGAGAGAAGACATATAGGATTGTAAAAATGGTGAACTTAATTCCTATTTTTGTAGCACCACTACTACCGAGATCAACAAATTGTTCGTGCAACTTGAGACTAGAAAAGAAATATGGGATTTTATGAAAGCAAGATACACCACCTCTGACTTAGCTCATCAGTATCAGCTTTGGTCAGCACTTCATGGGAAACGACAACAACCTTCCTAATCCATCAACTCCTTTCCTTCTGAAATGAAAGTAATTTGGGATCAAATGGATATTGCCAGACCAGTTTTGTTTAGTGATTGTCCGACTCACTCAAACCTTTATCACTCATAACACAAGTTGGTTATGTTTTTAATGGCCTTGGATTCTCGCTATGAACATGTTCGAGCATTATCCACAAGAATTCCCAAATGTTCCTTAACCGAACCATTTTAACCATTGGCCTGATGTTTCATCAAAATACGTACCAATGCATTCTACAAGGAGATAGTTATCCCAAACTCAGCTTCCATAATACATTTAAGCACCAATCATCCAATCGATAGAATATTTACCAATCCAAAAAGTATTTAATCATCAATACCTATTTATCAACATCTAATCTTTTAAAGTTACTATATATATATATATATATATATATATATATATATTGTTAACACCTTTTGGAGTTCAATGGAAGCAGACATTCCAATGGTCACTGACCTCAAATCAAAAGTCGATACCTAACAAAAAATTACTATACCGCGAACATGGCTATGCTAACAAATATTTCATTCCTAGTTTGCAATGTGTCAATTTTGAATATCGACTTAAGGTTGACACCTGATATGGAAATTAGAATCCCAAATCTATACAACTCTAAAGAATGAACCACGCCATCTTTTTCATTCATGAAGGCTCACCAAGATGGTATGTCACTAACATACAACATGATGTCAACCGAACAACCCATCAACTCAAATCTAATCATATACAAACATCCACACACAACTTCAACTTGAAAATACTGAGATGATAGAGATTGCTATTTTAGTGACTGGGATGACTCATAAGTCTAATACCCTAAAACTTAAATGTGTGCCGTCTTTTCAAGCTAAAACCTAGCAAATTAAAACTAGACACTAGTCGAATCATCCGATATTTCATTTCCCAAGGACTTCTCTAGTCCTCAAATACAACTTCTTTACAAAAAAAAGGTTTCAATTTATGGTTCTAATGAGTTCAAAGCTTTTCAAGTATAAGACTCAACAAATATGTCAATTCGCAATTTTAAAAGATTCACTGAACATAAAGTCTTTATAATAGTTTTACGCACGCATAAAAATTACTGCCACTACTAGGTAGTCGTGCAAATTGGCCACAAATGCCACGAACATTAAACTAAACAATAAAATGCTTTTTGGTTGTCAAAACACCAATGACAACAAACGAAAATACGCTCAACAAAGGTCTTCAAACGAACCGTTATAGCCCCAACATACATTTACTCACACCATGTAAGTAAATCAATTCATGCACTAAAAATGTGCAACAAGACGTGTTCATACAAAGCTCAAAGGAAAACTATGCAAAATCTTCAAATTCTTTACCTCCAACAACAAAATCGCATTGGGTAAATTTCTCAATAAAGCCTTATACACAAACACACGCAACAAATCAAGCCTACACATTTCAAAAGTTCACTCTTGCCACAAAAACGACATGAAGTAAAATTCCAATAAAACTTTGCATACAAACATATGCAATCGAGTGGTTTCATGTATTTAGAATTTGATCCAAATCTACCATACGCATCAAATTATAAATCAATATGTGCAACTTATCAGGCGCATGGGTAAAACATGGAATGATTTATGTTAGTTTTCAAATTTAAAGATACTCAAGGATATGCTTTCAACATTCTACAATATTGGTAAAATAACATAAAGAAAACTTATAATAAAAGCTTGTCTACAAATCCTACACAACAAAACAATCCTTGAATTTTAAAACACGGGCTACGCTACAGTCTCAGGTGTGCCAAAACATTCTCCAAAATTCGTAACCTGGCAAGTACGAAAGTTTTGACAACCGTAGAATAATTTTTGCAATTTATTTTTAGAAATAAATACGTGCGTGAATTTGGTCGAGACGTGAAGTCTTAAAACCATGCTCGCCAAATCTATTAGTCACATGATCAACATTGGATTACTCAAATATCTTAAGGCGATAATTCACAAGTCGATTAGCCTTACAAACTTCTTCCCAAAATAATGATGATTCAACAGCCTCACAGTTCAAACTTCACCAATATTTCTGACCCATAATGTCGGCTTAACGTAATCACCATACTTAATTGTCACTCAAACAATGTATCAAAACATCAATTCTTCTAGAGATCATTCACTGAGAATTCACTCACTACCCCATCGATCATCACAGAAAAGGCAATTTAAGCACTCACATGTAATTGTAAATTAATAATAACACTGGCCATGTGCAACCATGAATGTACCATACATGAGAATTCTTGCTACCATCATCAGGATTCTCGATTCTAATGTCTCTATCAACCTCAAATATCATATCTTAAAGTGCCTAATCATACATTCTCGCTTTCTTATACTTAGAAAAACGCTAGTTTGAGTCTAGGCATCCTAAATAAATACCTAAATCTCTCAAACTTATGCTTTGATACCAACTTGTAATACCCTCAACTTTAGAAAGAGCGACTAAATTAAAATTTCCAATAAAACATCAAATAAGGAATAAGTCCCTTTCTTAAAAGTCAACAATTGATTACCTATAATGACAATCTAAGATTTAACATCTACACAATATTTTCAAACCCTATGCTAGTCTACATTTAGGGACGGTTGTAATTAAAACCAAACCAACAATCGCTTTTTCCAACGTATGGATGATGTCCCCCATATAGTTGATTCTTTCTCGTGCCTCTAACTAGCACTCATCACATCAAAGTGTCGCTAGCACCATTCCCCCAAGGACCTGATGCACATGCCGAAAAAGAAAAAAAGTAGGCTTAACACCTATTGAGTTCAAGCAGTTTTCATCAGTTATATAAAACGGTAAAAATGAAAGAATATTATATAAATCATAATTTCCAATATGAAATGTATTTAGAATGAAAAAGATATCTTTCCCAAAACCCACCATTTTCGTGATGATAACCCATTAATAAAACACCCATCACATCATGAAACCAAAACCTAATACTCACACGAAACACGAATAAGGATAAATATCCAAATACTGAAAAGATGGATAAGACACTGTTATCCAACACATTAATACATGGAGGGGATCCAATATATCAAAACCATAAATTACGACTATTTTTCAAACCCAAATAATAATAAAACATGGATGGTACATTATCCGAAAATAACACTTAATAGTGACGGGAGAGACCTGCATCCATCGAATGTGGCGAGCACGAAGTAAGCCATACATCAATGTTATTAAGTAGCACATCAAGATTCAATTGACCTTAGCGTCTACCTCCAAGGTAACACCTCAAGGCTCGACATACTTAGTCTCTAACCCCTATGGGTAACACCTCAAGCGACGAAGATCTTAGTGCCTACCCCTATGGAGGTAGCACCTTAAGACTCAATAACCTTAGTTCCTACTCTTTGGAGTAACACCTCAAGGATCATGTCCTTAGTGCCTACCCCGACTGGTAGCATCTCAAGGCACATGGTTCTTAGTGCCTACCCCTTTTGGGTAACACCTCAAGTCTTAAGTCCTCAATGTCTACTTAACTAGGCCAGAAGCCTCAAAATAAAGGTCTTGGGGTCCAACTCCGTAATGCTGGTAGTTCTAGAGTCCAACCCCGCAATGCTAGTAGTCTCAGAGTCCAACCACGTTACATTTGTACGACCATTAACACAAGACTGACTCATATGCCTATGGATCCAATGCGTTACAATCTAAAATTACATGACTCCAACTGAATGACCAACGCACTCAAAACATGTAATTTACAAATGAATATGTCATAGATGCATATAACTCCAAAAGATCAACATAGATCAATTTAAATCGGATTAATGTCCCTGCGACTCTTTTAAGTCAAAACCGTGTCAAAAGTTCAACAACTCAACTGACTAATAAATAAAAGTCATCAAAACAATAAAACGCATTTTTAAACCATGTTTATGCAAATACATGCTCCAAATGTAGGATTGACCCAAAGACTCATTATTTGCATCCTTAAAATGAACTCATACTAGTTATATTTCCAAAATGTCTCATAACATATAAGTATGCATTTTCCAAGTGGTTTATAAAACCAAATACACTAGAATTGTGTTTCCACCAAATAATGTTCATTTATACCATAAACCCACAACATACATATTCTTATGATGCGTTTATCAGTATATCCAAAAACCTCAAATGTGAAAATTAACAAACTTTATAAGACCAAAAGTACCCAAAATGCAAATCTCATCAAACGATCAATACACTTGATAAACATCAAGAAAACATCTTAAGACTCCTAAGTAAACATTTTTGGCATGTGCATAGTTTTCACAAAGTAACTTGAACTCACCTCGCTAGGTTAGGTTAAATCTAGGTTCCAAATTCATCTCTAACTTCCAAAATGATGTTGGCTTTAGATCCATCAACGCCCACCTTTTGAAACTTTATCTGGGTCACAACTAAATCCTAGAGATGTACCAAAAGTAACCCCAAACTCAGATTCATAACAAACCTTAATCAAATTTTCTAATTATCCAAATACCCAAAATTGGTCAAAATTTCAAAACATGGATAATACCTCAAAATAAATGCTCTAGGAGGTTAAAATGAAAGGTTTTAACAAAAATAAAGGTTTAGAAGGTTAAGATGGTCTTACAATTCATTTTTAAGAAGAAACCTCAAAACGAGGTCAACAATGGTGGAAATGGTAATTGGGGAAGATGAACTTTGAATCTTGGATAGACTTGGAGATGTTTGAGAGATCTTAAATGCTTGGAGATGAGAAATAAAACACTTTCAAGTCTTCTGATTGAGTTCAAATGAAGAAGCTAAAAAGTGGAAATGGTGAGGAAGATGAAGATCATGAGTTTCATTCCATAAAACTTGCATCCCTAACTCTTGATCTCACAAACTCACATGGAGAAATCAATTTGGTGAAATAATAGTGTTAGGACCAAAGTAAATATGGTGAGAGAGAATGAGGATGAAGATAAAGGAGTTTTGGAGTGAGAAAATGGAGGAAAATGGAGTAAAATCCCGTTTTTTTTAAAGAGAACAACAGCTAAATTTTTTTTGCCCATCCTCCCCGGGCATGAAGATTTCTCCCCGGCTGTGAAGGCGATCTCCCCGGGCGTGAAGATTTCTCCCCGGGCATGAAACTTCTCCAAAAAATAAATTACTTGATTTCACTCCAAAACATTATACCAACTCAAAATTCATAACAAGAGTTATTCTAAGACAAAATATAAATATGGAGCTTAGAATAAACATACTGAAAATCCGGGTGTTACAGAATCCCCACGTGCCTAAAAGATCAAAACCACCAAAATCTCTAATGATTATGATTTCCTAAGTGTGGTTGATGTCTAACAATAGGGATTGTGTACTTGGCCTATGGACTTGAGTGAAAGAATGGGATAAACATGAAATTATGCTAGGCTATGGTCCTGTTTTGGTCTTCAATCTCATTAGTATCAACTTTTCATTTCACCTTTAAAAATTTTCTTTACTTTATGGATTGAGTCATTTTTAGTTGTCATTTTAGTTGCTTAGGGATATGCAATGGTTTAAGTGTGGCGGTGTGATATGTGTGTAGAAGTATACACTTTAGCACCCACTTAGGACTTTATTTTACCTCATTTTACATCTTTCCCAATCCTATATTGAGCTTTTTAGTCTTATTTTATACTTTTAGTTTGATTGGAGCTAGGATGTAGGAAGTGGTAATGTTCTATGATTATTGGTGAAAACATTGCTAAACTGACTATTGCTGCAGCAGACATTGCTACAACACTGATATTGGCAGCAACCAGCTCAATCCTTGGAAGATTTTTTGTGAAGACTTTTTTAAGGCATCTTGGAGTACAAGTGCAGATGAAGAGTGATGGAAGATACCCCTCAAGATGCCTTGTTTTGTCTCTTTAAGCATCTTTTACTTTTGTTAATTAGACTTAAGATGCCTAGTTATTATCCATTGGACAATTTGCTTTTGTACTAGTAAGCATCTTTTTTATTCCTTTAGTTTAGTATAAGTTTAACTTTCAGTCGTAAGCATGAACAAAATCTGAATCAAAGCTTCTCACAAGCTTTGTATTCTAGTAGTTTTTAATTGCAATCTGTAGTAATTTTTCTTATTTTCTGTCAGTTGTTGCTACAACAACCTTTACAACATTCACTTTAGTTTTCTTGCAAGGTTACTTTTAAGTCATTTACATTCATGTCATTTACTTTGATGTAATTTATTTTTGATCATTTACATTCAGCCATGCTAGGCTAAGCACCTTAGTGTGGGTGTAAGTGAAGGTTATGAGATTAAGCCAAGTGTTAGTGGATATTTGCTTGTTAATAACAATTTACTTCACTATTCACAACTGGTGCAAACATTTCATCTAGTAATCTTTGACAAATTGACACATGTTATTTTATTTAGATGAGTTGGATTTAAATTAAGACAACACAAATGTTTTTACTAAGTGTGTTATAGAGGCTACAGAGAGCTGCAACAACCTTATGGGTTGCAAAACTATAGGGAAAGAAAGGTAAGATCTATACTAGTTTGGTTCTTGATGCATCACCATGTGCACTGCTATATAACATATGGTCTAATTTGCACTTCCTTGGAAGGCTATTCAATCCAGTAGTGTTTATAGAGAGCTATTGTTGCAGCACCCTTATGATGTTGTAACAATGTTCATTACACTCTGTTTGCTGAAATCCAACCTGATCTTGCACCCATACTATCTTTTACTTATTATTACATTTAAGTATTTTGGTTACCAATTCTCAAAAGATATTGCTTTGATTTTACTCTTGATATCTTGTTTTAAAATTGACTTTGGTTACTCTTCTTGCTTTGAAAATCCCTAAGGTATGATATATGGTATTACTTACCATTATTACTTGCTTTGGACAATACTAGTGAGCCATATATACTTGCATGATTTGCCAGTTGTTATAGCCTTTTGAGGTTATATCCAATCCACTACACAATGCTAAGTCTCCTTCACTTATCTGACAGTGTTCTTCTTACCCCTAGGCCTAATAGAAATAGAAGATTCCAACATCTGAATCAGACTCCCAAACATTTGAAATATGATGGAAAGAGTCGCGTCGAGTGTTCTTACTGTCACTCTACTTCTCACATGTTGCTTGATTGTCATGTTAGGATATGCAAATACTGCAATAAGCAATATCCTCATCACTATCACTTAGACTGTCCAAAGAATCCGAATCACTTTAGGGTGAACACTGGGATTTCATCTGACACTTCAGGGACTAAATCAGAACAAGAGTCCTTCATGCCACCGTCAATGTCATCTTCTACCTCATCACTTCCTGCTTATTCTCATGATGATGTCATTACTCTCTTGAAGCAGGTTATGTCGAGCTCTGCCCACTCTATGGCTACACCTCAAGGTACATCATCTTGGTTATTTGATTTAGGGTGTTGTAAGGATATGACACTGCATTATGAGATTTTGTCACCAAGACATCAGGAACACCCCTTTCATCTGTCACTACTGCTGATGGAACACGACTGTCAGTTACACATAGTGGCCATGTTTCTACAACTACTCTTTCTCTACCTGACCACTCTATGTTCCTCAGTTTTCTGTTTGCCTTATTTCCATTAGTCATTTATGTGATATGGGTCTCACTGTTACCTTTTCTGTCTCTGGTTGTTGCATGCAGGATCCCAGGGCAAAGCAGACTTATGGGATAGGGCGTAGAGATGGGAAGATGTACGAGCTAGTCCACCTACATATTCCAAATTCACTTCGACCAACCCAACCTTATACTCTTTCTACTTCTTTAAAAGAAAACACTTTTGATGTTTGGCATGCTAGATTAGGCCATATTTCTATTGATAGATTTAAACTTCTTGTTTCTTCTAGTATTTTGGGAAATGTTACTGTTCAAAATTTATCATGTATGCCATGTCAACTTGGAAAACAACCTGCTCTTCCATTTTATATTAATGATACAACTTCTACTGCATCGTTTGATATTATACATTCTGATGTCTGGGATCCCTCACCTCATCCTACAATGGGAGGGGCGAGATATTTTGTTATATTTATTTATGACCATACAAGGTACACTTGGATTTATCTCATGAAACAAAGATATGAGTTGCCACAAATTTATATAAACTCTACTCGTATGATTCACACCCAATTCTCCAAATCTATCAAAATACTTCATGCTGATAATGCAATAAAGTACAACGATCAATCTTTTCTTGCTTTTCTTCGTCAACAAGGTACCATCTGTCAGTACTCATGTCCAGGTACCTCTCAGCAAAATGGTCGTGCTGAATGAAAACATTGACATATTCTTGACACTGTGCGTACTTTACTTATATCCGCCAAATATCTGAAACGCTTTTGGGGTGAAGTTGCCTTATTTGCGGTATACACCATCAACCACCACCCCACCCCGCTCCTTCATCATAAATCTCGTTATGAAGTTCTTCATTCTATTGCTCCTCCTTATGACCTTCTCAAAATTTGGGGTTGTGCCTGTTGTGTTCTCCTCCAGCCTCATGAACGAACACAACTTGAACCTCACTCACATATTTGTTGCTTCTTTGGATACGTCATCAAACATAAAGGATATCGATATTAGGATCCTATCTCTTAACTTCTGCGTATCACTCGACAAGTCATCTTTTGGGAAGATCATATGTTCTCTTCTTTTTCCAAGTTTAAGGTACAATTCGATCGTACTCATCAATTCGTTATTGATATCTCTATTCCCCTTTCCACTGAGGCATCCGCTTCACCTACTTCTCCATGTATAGATGACACAGATAATTCACATCTTTCTCTTGAGCTACCCACTTTTTCTCTTGGCTCCACATTGAATCCTTTCCCTACTACTGGTCTAAATGAGTATGTTAATACTGATAATCATGGCTCCGCTCCTGATGACCTTTGACGCTCCCATTGGGTAAGACATATACCTTCTCATCTTCATGATTATCATTGTTACTCTATTCTTTACCCATACCCCTTCTTCCTACAAGGAAGCCTCTACTGATCCTCTTTGGCAGCAAGTTATGTCTGATGAATTGTAGGTTCTTAGTAAATCCAACTCTTGGGAGTTTGTACCTCTTCCTCCTAACAAAGGTGTCATCGGTTCCAAGTGGGTTTACAAAGTTAAAACTAAATCTGATGGTTCTGTTGACCGTTACAAAGCTCGACTAGTGGCTAAGGTATTGACTATGAGGAAACATTTGCTCTAGTTGCTTGTGTTACTTCAGTTTGCAGCCATCTTGCCATTGTTGCTGTTAAGTGGCCTCTTTATCAAATAGACGTCAAGAATGCTTTCGTAAATGGGGATATCTCTAAAGAAGTTTATATGAAACCACCGCCTAGAGTTCCTCATCCTCTTGATCACGTATGTTGTCTTCGCAAGGCTCTCTATGGGCTCCAGCAGCCCCCCACCCCACCCCCCACCCCCGAGCATGATTTGAGAAATTCAATAATATCGTATGCTCATTGGGTTTTACTTCTAGTCATTATGATTCTGGTATTTTCACCAAGTCTACTGATTCAGGAACTATCCTTCTTCTATTATATGTCGATGACATGATCATTACAGACAGTGATATTCATGGCATTGATGATTTGAAAAAATCCCTGCATCAACATTTTGAGTTGAAAGATCTGAGACCCTTCACTATTTTCTTGGTCTTGAGGTCTTGACACATAATTCTGGTATTTATCTCTCTCAAGCCAAGTATGCCTCGAATCTCATTTCTCGAGCGGGTATTACTGACAACAAGATTATTCTACTCCACTTGAGCCGAATTTCAAGCTTACGCCGAGTGATTGGCACTCCTCTTTCGGATCCTATACTCTATCGTCAGTTAGTGGGATCTCGTGTTTATCTGACTGTCACACGACCCGACTTGGCATTTGTTGTTCATATTGTTAGCCAATTATGGCTGCTCCTCACACCACTCATTATGCTGTTGTCTTGAAAACCCTATGATACATAAAAGGGACTATGTTTCATGGTCTTCACTTCTCATCATCATCTTCCCTTGAGCTTCATGCCTTCTCTGATACTGATTGTGTAACGTCCCAACACAAACATAACATAGGATTAATAAAAACTCCCAAAACGGGTCTCATTACAACTTAATATAAACAAGGTCTCATAAAATAAAAGAAAGCGGAAAACTCCTACCACAGCCGAGATGTCTAAGGCTAGCCGCGACTATCATAGTGCTCTAGGGCTGTTATCATCAATTCTAAGCTTTCAAACTTTCTCCTTCCCCTTTGAAGAAGTCACGCCGACTCCCTTACCTGAAAACGGTTTAATTTTCGAAAACGAGGATTAGACCATAAGGCCTAGTGAATTACCCTCCGAAGACGGGTAAAACATCTTACAAATAATTTACATTACGAATGCATAAATTATTGAATAAAAACAACGAAAGACAACATAATACCATAACCACTTCATCGTAAAGGGATTTACTCGGTGAATCAGTCTACCTCACACTTGGTGAAGTCCACCCTCGGGGACCCCTAATAGATCCCCATTTTCGGCCCCCTAGTAGATGTCGTATCCGTGTGCGCGATAAACAAATTCAAGGCACATGGGTCACTCAATTAATTCCAACATCTCCACAACCCGAGGTATACAAATCCACATACATTCGGACAAATTATACAATAATCCATAATAGTCATGCGTAAAGCAAAAGTCTTTCAACATAAATTTACGTGCGGATGCTTTCCAAATTTCATATTTCAATTCACATAAAATCAAACTGTCAAGGACATAAAGCCTTAAGAATTTATTTTCCAAAATAAAGGAAAGGTATTAGGGAACTTACCTGAATGCAAGTAACTTGACTGAACACGGGTCCTACTTTGATCAAATCGGGAACCTACAATTCGGTCAAAAGATCACCCTTTAGTCCTACTTAAAACTTACCCGATAAAAAATGAGTCAAAATCGGAATTCACTGAAACTCAAAAGCCCAACCCCCAGTCTCAGGTTAATCGGGTTAAATAGCATCGGATAACCCCAGTTTCCTGGGTGGGGTATTACCAGATGATCTCGGTTTCTCGGGTGGGAGTTTACTGAGTGATCCCGGTTTCCCGGGTGGGACGCCTGCCCGTCTCCCATATGTGGCGCTTAACGGGTTTCAGCCGACTCCCGGTTCGAAATTCGGGTCCCTTCCACTTCGTTTCTGGATAAACTCAATCCGGTTCACGACCAGACCCAGGCGATTCCCGGATGGTCGTACTAGGGATTCGATTTCTACTCCACTCAGATTTAAACTAAGGTTTTCACCTTAAAACAAAGCCAAATAAACTATGGGATTAAGACTCCCCTTTTTATGAACAAATCAGTAAGACAAAGATCCCTAATCCAAGGATTAAATCCCAAAATTTTAATGTACACCATGAAAGACCATTTCTATGGATTTCTCAGATTTCTAACCATTAAAATATCAAGAATCACAAATGAAACATTGAGAACTTACCTTAGATGATGAATCTTCAGAACGTCTCTGGCACTCCATAATCTAACACCCTTCTAGCTCCTCCTTATCTCTCTTTTTACAAATTTTCAGCCGCCACTAGGTTCTCTTTGAGAAAAATTAGGGAATTTCACCTCTTATGTATATTTCCCAAATTTTCACCCAAGTCCCCAACTTTCTTATTTCTCACTTTAGCCACCACTTTACGCAAACGTAAGCACTTTAGAATATATTTTTTTTAGGTATTACGGATTGGGATGGCGATCTTACTGATCGGCGTTCAACTACATGCTACTTTTTTTCTTGAAGACTCACTCATATCATGGCGCAGTAAGAAGCAATCTCTCACCTCCCGATCTAGCACGGAATCTGAATATCGTGCGCTCGCTGATACTACCTAGGAATTGCTATGGCTATGATGTTTGCTAACCGATATGGGTGTTCCTCAATGTTCTCCCACTATGGTGTGACAACCGTAGTGCCATACATTTTGCTCACAATAACGTCTTCCATGAGCGTACCAAGCACATCTAAATCGATTGTCACTTCACTCGACAACATGTTGTTCGCAACACTATATGCCTTCTCTCCATTTCCTCACATGATCAGACCTCGGACGTTTCACCAAAGCTCTCCTTTCGAGCCACTTTTCTAATCTTAACCGTTGGATTCATGATCGACGGTTATTTTATTTTTATTTTTCTGTTTTTTTTAATTAAAAATATTGGGCCCCATATCCATTGTAACCGCCGATCATGAATCCGACGGTTAAGATGTGGGTTGCAAGGTTTGCAACCTTTTTAAGGGTTGCAAATAAAACAATCCCTATATATATATATAGGGGTGGGTTCAAACGAGAACATAGTGTATTTAAAAGAATAAAGGGACGATTCTCAGTCAATCATTTTTTAAATTAATTCCAAAAATAATAGTTTCTAAAATTAGGAGTAAAAGGGCAATAAAGTCATATTATGCTATGGATAATTTAGGATAGTATTAACTTCCAAAAAACAGGGATTATAATATTCAATTCAAATCAAAAATGTATTTATACTTTTCCTTTATTAAAGCAAATCCGGTTAATCCATTTTGGTAGTTCAGCTGGAATCCAAAATCATTTATGATTTTGTAAAGAAATTTGTGATTATATTGTAAAGAAATTTGACAGATTGTTTAAGTGTAGCAGCACATGTGATTATACCTTATAGTAATTGGACAAATTCTTATATTTGATATCTTTCACTTATCATATATGATTTTATGATAATTTGTTTAGATAAAATGATGTTATTAGTTTGCAACCCTAAATCACATGTGATTTTGTTCTAAATACTTAACACCACTGTTCTAAAAAACTCGCCGCACAGCCGCCATGGCGCGCCATGGCACCAAGGCTTGTGTGTCACGCCACGTTAAGCCCATGGCACGCCATGGCCTAATACTCAGTTATCATAATGAGATATTTGATTTTTCTTTACGTTTTTAATGTCTTATTTGTAAGTTTTTAATATATAACCTAATTTAACTTGCTTATTACTATTGACTCATTGAATAACACTACAAAACATATGTTTTTATATATAATATTATATATGAATTAGAAATTTGACGCCATAAGTCACGCCATGACTTCGCCATGGCTCCTAAGGCTTGAGGCTTGGCCTCGCCGCCACGCCACGCCTCACGCCATTTAGAACCTTGCTTAACACCAAGTTCATACTTAACACCAAAATCATATATGATTTTGTACTAAATAACTTGGCTATAATACTTGACACCAAAATCACATGTGATTTTGTTCTAAACACTTAACACCAAATTCATACTTAACACCAAAATCATATATGATTTTGTACTAAATAACCTATAATACTTAACACCAAAATCATATGTGATTTTGTTCTAAATACTAAACACCAAATCCATACTTAACACCAAAACATATGTGATTTTGTACTAAATAACTTGGCTATAATACTTAACACCAAAATCATATGTGGTTCTAAATAACTTAGACAAAATGTTTCCATATAAATTGGATATGGAAAAACAGAATAGTTGATGTTTCCATATAAATTGAAAAATACAAGCCCTAACTCACATCCTCAAATGCACAAAAACAGAAAAATACAACCCCTAACTCACGATAATAGTCGATGTTTTCATATAAATTGAATTGATTCGATTGAGGATTGAAGTCGACGAATACTAAAGGATTATTCAAATGGCGAGGACGAATTACAGAAAATGGAGGGAAGATATGAAGTTTGAAGACATCAATGGAATTTTTATAACATCAATTACAACAACAACAACAATAAGTAATATATCTTTTAGATCACAGAAATTCGACTTTGATTCATTTAGAATGGTAACTTTTTATTTCCAGTTCCGTTAACTTTGACGGAAAAACCTCGGAGATCTTGCCTGTAAGGTAGATACGATTTCATCTTTTCTCCTTTCTGTTCAGCTCTTTTTTGAACGTAAAATAGCTCGTGAAACGACGGAGATGACGCCGCCGTCTTCGATTTTCCGGCGACTTTGCAAACTTTGCCGGATTTGCCAAGCCGTTTCCGATTTGATGCCTCGACTCTCTTAGGACACAAGATTTGATGCCTCGGCTCTCTTGAGAAATCGTGAATTTCTTGAAGAACTCGTGAATTTCTTGAAGAAATCGTGAATTACCTAGTATCGAATACTATGATTTTGAAACTAGAAAAAGGGATTTGCTTGATTTGTGGAAAGTCATACATACATGATCAAATTTTGATACGCAAGAGGTGATGTAATCCCTAATTTTTAGGAATTGAAGATTTATTCCAAATTAATCCATATCACAATATGACATTAATACCCTTTACTCTGAATTTTGGAAATTATTAGTTTTAGAATTATTTTTAAAAAATGATTGGTCCAGGATTGTCCCTTTATTTTTTTAAATCGTTACAATTCTCGTATGAACCTACCTCTATATATATATTCTTTATTTTCTCCCTTTAGAATTAATCATTGTACTCAAAACCTAATATATTGATTTCAGAGAGAACATCGATGTTAACCTTTCATAACCCTCTTTGCTCATTCAAGTTTATAGATTAAATGAAAATTAATTAATAATCAAATAAAAACTACATGCGGACGATTAAATGAGATGTAAAATACGACTATAAACGAACCTGATACATGCACAAAATAAACATAATTTTCGTAAACATGATATTAATGTTGCATTAGATAAACATCAACTCCAAATATATTAAGATGTTGGTGTTGTTTCTTGATGCGAATGGGTTGCAATTTGCAAATGGACCAAATAGGATTCTACCTTCTTGCCTATGAACTCTAATTTGTCTTGTATATTGTGTAAAGAAGAGTGTCTTTCATTTATTGAGGACTTCTATTTATATGTTACATTTAGATTTAATCTCAACTATCAACCGAGCTAGAGATTAACTTATAAATGAACTCTTTTAATTAATCAATTATCTATTATTTAATAGCGCATCCTTAATAAAAACAAAGAATTCCTAGTGTACTTAAGATATACATTTGGTGAACAAATTCTCGAATATTCCAAAATTAGAAATATAATTTGCACCTCTTAGGCATTGTTTGGCAAACTAGCTGATAAGCTAGCAAGCTAGCGGGTAGCTGATAAGCTAGCTTTTCAAAACGCTACTTTGAGTAGCTAGCTGATAAGTTAGCTTATAAGCTAGCTTTTTTTGCCAAACATAGCCTTAAACTCAACCCAAGTAATCATCCATGCATGTATGCTTCCTCCAAATTCCAATGCTTTGAACTTGCATATTAGATTCATATGAAATAACTCTGCCGGTGCTTTTTGCTAATAGTTGCATAAGTATTTTCTAGTATTAGATGAGGCATCATGTGAAAATGACAGATATGATGAAAATGATAAGAATATTTTTTAGTTCTTGGATTGAGTTGATTTTTTATTCTAAGGTTTTTTTTAATAGTATTAATACATTCAACTACGTTCATCTACCTTTAACTACCTTCAAGTACTTTAAATTATCTTCAATTATATTCCTCTACCTTTATCTTCAAATAATGTATTTTCATTTTTAAGTCACTTTCACGAATTTTTACTTATATTTAATTACTTTTGCATGCATTAATTTTGTTTAAAATTCCAGCCATAATGATGAAAATAGGTAAATAAAGATAGTTGAATATAAATGAAGATATAAGAATATTTTGTTCTCACCAGAACTCAAGCTTCTCGTATTAATCATTAATTTTAGAACCCATTGCTAATAAAACGGATACTCATTTTTTCGTAATCTTAATAGCCTACCAAACATTAAAATGTTATTATGTAATCAAACTTATAACAAATGACTATTGGCAAAATAGGATGATTACTTAGGTGTTGAAGTCTGAAGTCTTACTTAACTTTTGATTTCTAAGAGTTGGTGTTAAATCTGAAAGTAAAAATCAGTAAGACTGTTTGTTTTGTAAACTGATAATTATATGAATCTGATTAATTGTTTATTTTATCCTTCAAAATATTATAACGTTTAATTTATATTATTTATACAATTTCGTTTGTTTATTCATCATCATTATAAAATTTACATCTAAATTATAAACAAACAATTCATTTTAATCAAAATATACCATCGTCAATTATAAAATAGCAATTCATTTTAACGAAAATATACCATCGTCAATTATAAATTAGAAATCCATTTCCAACAGTTCTATATAATTTTTTTAAATAGAGAAATAAAATTTAAAATTTAAATAAAAAATTACATTAAACTCCAATAGATTCTTTAATTTAAAATTTTAATATTGATTATATTATTAAAATAATATATAATAATATATTAAATCACATTGCTGTGAAAGAAAAAAAAATTATTTCTCTCTCCTTACATTACATTTTAAAGAAATTCTCTAAATATAGAGAATTTTATTGTTTCTCTCTTTTTTTCTTTATGTTAGAGAATTAATTAAAGAAACCGTTAGAACAACTTCATCTATGCTAAAAAAAATGGACATTTAGAATTATTTTTTTGCTCCAACAACTATGCTAAAAATAGAGAAAGTAATTAAATGAGAGTGTAGAGAATTTAGAGAAATATCTAAAACTCTATATAAGAGAGAGAGAGATAAGTTCAATTCTTTCCCACCAATAAGAGGTATTGAATTAAATGTAATTTTTTAGACATTTTAACTGTTAATACTTCATTTTAGAAAAATTATAACATAATTGTTGAAATGTTTTGAGAATAGAAATGTCAAAAAGTCTCCATTTACTTTCATTTATGAAGTCGGTTGGAGATGTTCTCAAAGTTAATTTGGGGGTGCTATTCGGTTAGTTAAATCGGATATCGATTTATTCAGCTTAGATTAATTTTCAATTTTTTTAAAACTAACCGATACCAATCCAAATGAGATTCACTTTCATCGGTTTCCGGTTGTTCGGTTCGATGAATGTTTAAACCGAATAAAGATTTATATTTTTTCAGTTCAAAACTTGCTCTAGTAATTTTTCCACATTAAGTGTCTATTGTTTCTAATATACAATTGTATCATGCATTCGTATGTAAAAAATGACTTATATCAAATAAAAAACATCATCTACCAAAAACCATTATCCACTAAGGGGTTGTTTGTTTTATTAAAAAAACCTCTTAATGGCTCTTAATTCTGAATCGTTCAGACATTTTTACATACCACCTCTTATTAATCATAACTAAAATAAGAATTCAGATTTTAGGCCTTTTAAAAAACAAACGGCACCAAAATGACATTATTTTTCTTTATGTGATGTTATACATGAAGCAAAAAACGTAATGTAACAAAAAAACATTAACTACCATCAAGCAAAAAAATTATATAGCAATACATTTGTAAAATAATAATAGTATAATATGTGTAGGATTTATTTTAATAGGCATATGTTCAAAAGAGAACACCCATATTTTACGAAAATGCAAGAACACTTCTGAGACTCTAAATTATTAATTTAACCGGTAATAAAAATTAGAATAAATGAAAATAAATTAGTATTTATCAACAATTTTCTGTTATTTTAAATTTCGCGTTATCCTTTTAAATGTTGCTAGTATCATCGAAGACTTCTTATATTGATATCTCCGTTATGTGACAATGTTGTGATAATGATATAATTTTGTTATGATAATAATGTGATAATACTTTGATAAATCAAAGACTTTTTATTATGTGATTTTTTGTGATAATGATCTGATAGTTATGTAATTTTATTGTGTTAACAATGTGATAATGTTCTGATAATCGAAAACCAGCTGTGATGATCATGTCTACAATTCATTATGTGATTTTTTTTGTGATAATAATATGATAATATTTTGATACATTGTGATCGGTGAGTATATAATTTGTACGTGGTTTTAGGGATAATGAAGTGATCAGCAAGATCACAGATGAATACAAAATCACATGATTATCTTTAATTATTTACTTTATTTTCGTTTAATTTTATTCATAAGATAAATAATTTGGAGACTCAAAAATGTTTTCGCATTTTCGTAAAACTGGGGCGTTTTGTTTGAACCTCTCTCAATTTTAATAAATATGAAATATATAAAATATTTGTAGAATGTGGTTCACTTTAACCAAATAAAAGAGAATTATCGAAAATCAAACAATAAAAGGATCTTTATTCGATTAACCGAACCGTTTACGCCCAAAACCATTTAACCTAAATCTCATTCGATTCGGTTGTGTTAATCGATTTATGTTATTTTTAACACCGCTACGTAAAATGTGTGACAAACTTATAATCAATGATAGTTACACTATGTCCTTAAACAAGTAAGTATATTCAATCTTTTCCTTCCACACTATTGATTTCATTTCCTTCTATTCACATGTGATCTCTTAAAAGAAAAATATTCACCCATTCAAACCAGATCAAGTACGTATACCTAGAAACTCAGATTCTTGGATGAAGTTATTTCAATTCAAACACTGCAAAAATCATATCATTGCCTTTATGATATTGCTTTGAAAATAAGTTTGTTATCTTTTAAAAAAAAAACAAGATTAAAAAAATAATTATAGTTGATAATAACTAGACAGAATAATCATGTACAGTTGTAGTTCATCTTTAAATAGTTGTGTAAGTTCATGATGTTGTAGTTTTTGTCGTTTTTTTGTTGTCGGTTACTGCTTGATCGAGATTTCCTGGGTGCAATTTGGTTCATTTCTTTAGTCATCAGTGAGTTCTATTTGCTATTTATAAAATATAATGACAGACAATTTATATTTATAATGTACATATTTTCGTTCAAGGGAGTTAAAAGAAGAATTAAAAAAAATTCTATGCTGAAGGTAAATAATTCTGATTCTTAATCTTAAATTCAAGCATGAAAAATATTTTCTTAAATGTTCAAACCACTTCTCTATTCTCAACAAGATTTAATGAATTTAGATAGTGTAATTTTAATTTGTTTCATTAAGATATCGGATTACATCATTTCTGACCGTGTGTTTCCAAAGTTTACTACTTGTTTATTATCTTTTCATTATACTTTCAAGTATTCATACACACTGATACAACTTCATATTGATTTTGTTATTACCATGTCTCCAAACGAAAAAAAAAATATTTCGATGATAATACTCCCGTTTGCATTCAGTGTTGTTGAGCATCATACATCATTTGAACTTGAGCCTTCATTTCAATATTGTTTATATTAATTGTTCATATAAACTCTATCAAATTCATTGATACCCTAATCTTTCAAGTTTATATTTCATGATATTTGATCTGATTGATACATTATCAGATTCTAAAACAAGTCTTTTGAATTCATTTCATTTATTCAATATCTTTGTTTTGAGATATCGTCATTCAAATGCTTAAATAATGATGATTTTTTTTGTGGAGCATATATTCATTTGACAATGTTTTCATATGCTGAGATTCATTGTTCAAGCTAAACGGTTGAACAACACACCTTTTAGGATAAAATTTCATGGGATCAGTGTGAGAGCATAAAGAACTTATATGGATTCACGTTAACTAGTGTTTCCTACCCAAGAAGTTATTCTTGAGAGATTGAGGGGTGAGGGGTCTATATCAAAGAGTAGGGGAGATAACTCATACGGTTGAGTTTTTCTCATTGTACTGAGGTAAAATGTAAAAGAGAGTTTGGTTAGATGTGAGCAGATTAAAAATAGAAAGAGAGTGTGAGATCAGAATTAAAAAAATATGAGAACTCTACACCAAACTTCTTCTGAGTCGGGCATCCACATTACTGTTGTTTCACAAATCTTTAGTGAACATCATTAAAACAGGCAGTAGCCCATGCCAACTCTTGCTTTAACCCCACCAACCACTCATTTCTTTCTCAACAAAGAAATGTTTCAATTTTTCTTGGGGACGCAACACATAATATTTT
The DNA here is from genome assembly GCA_954870635.1 of Arctium minus. Classification (NCBI taxonomy): domain Eukaryota; kingdom Viridiplantae; phylum Streptophyta; class Magnoliopsida; order Asterales; family Asteraceae; genus Arctium; species Arctium minus. The sequence goes on along the minus strand of OX941084.1, from coordinate 117,517,216 downwards.
ATCTTCATTCGAAAGATTTGGATATTGAAAAAAAAGGAAGTTTGCCCCACCTTCGCACTTCAATCATGCACATTGAGTCCATGGAAAACTTGTTGTCGTCTCAACAGTTTACACAATTTCAGCTTGATCGTCCATAAGTTGCTTCAATCATTTCTTAAACTTGGACGTACAAACAAGGAATATGTTTTCTTGTCATAATGTTCATAGAAATCCCTTTGTATTTTTCGATGATTGAACGGAAGCCCTGTGGGAGTGAACATAAAAAAGCTTCTTTCTAAAGTACAAACATTTCTAACTATTTCATATGTTGATTTAGGGTTACAACTTTCAATTTGTCTGAATTTGAAAAGATTCGGATAAATATATTTTGAATTAACGGATGTTCAGATCAAAGGAGGTATTCAAAGACAGTGATATTATTGAGAAGAGTTTTTATGATTTTGATATTCACAATCATCAAAAAGGGGGAAATAAACAGAATATAGAAGAAAATAGGAGATATTTGTCAAGCTAAAGTCAAAGGGAGAGAGATCAAAGTTTTGATGAAGAATGGTGAGTTGAGTCTTCATGACTTTCACGATCAGACTCATCAGAAGGGTAACTAATTCCTAGGAATGCACATAGACTTTTTGGAAGTATCACTAATAAGAGCCATAGAAGGGCTCTTTATCTCTTTGATGATAGTTTTCCTTTGGATCCTAGTTTGTTCATAATTGAAGAGGGATTCATGGAGAACGAGAAGAATATTATCAAGGTCCTTGGTTGTCTTGATACATGTACATATGTTTTCCCAGAAATCAGGAAGACCATCCATAAATTTACACAAGACTTCCTCGTTGTCATGTAATCTTCCTAGAAGTTTGAGATCGTTAAGAAGACTGTTAAAACGATTATAGTAATCAGAAAGAGATTCTTCCTTTTCATGAGAGAAGAGTCCGTACTTTCATACAAGAGAGATCTTTTTTCTCTTTTTGACTTCTTTTGTACCATCATACATAACACAGTGTGGTCCACATTTTTTTGGCTGTAGAAAGATTTACCAAAGAGTGGTACACCTCATCAGGGAGGGAGAGAGCAATGATTGCTCTGACTCTAGAGTCAAGAGCAATGAGACGCTTGCCATCCTCATTGTATTTCTTGGGATTTTTGAGGATGTACCTTCCAGTAGCAGAGGTTCGTTCTTCATCTGAGGAATTATCAGAATCACTATAAGCAACATCCTTATCTTTATCTTTAGAATCAGTACGGGTTTTTTGAAAACGATCCCATAATTTAGGGACTATGGGTCCCTCATGAAGCATAGTGATAAAACGACTATTCACACCCTCCAGCAAACAACATCCTACGACTTTTCCAAAGGAAAAGGTTGTTAGGGTTGAACTTAGGGGGTTTGGCAATAGAGCCATTGTCCTGAGAGTTGGAAAATGAGTTTTAAGATGAAGATTCAACTTTCACAGAGGACAGTGATGCCATTACAAATCTAGTTTATAGATTAAACTAACCCGCTCTGATACCACTTGATGGTCCCAAATAAGTAAAACAAGTATTGTAGAAGAGGGGGGGGGGGTTTAATACAATATACAAAATTTCACTTAATTTTAATTTATTTATAGATATAAATATCAAGAACTACACATAGAAAACAATAAAGATTGTTGCGGAAAAGAATAGGTAAACTATTCTAAAAATCTCACACTTAGAAATTTAGAACACAACTTAGAAACACACAAAGTTTAAAAGCTATAAGGATGAAAGAAAAATAGTTGTCAACTTTTCTTGAGTGCACTAAGTTCTCTTCTTGAAAGCGTGACTTGTTTGGAGGATGTCTTCACCCTTATATACTACTTTATGCATTAAATGCAAAGGACACTTGTCAAACTGATATTGGATCCTTGAGATTTTCTTCAATAAATTACAAGATATCTGAAGTGACTTATCAAGACACAAAAAGGACTTTTGTACCTTGATAAGACAATATCTTAATAAAATATTCCTGGTATAAATCTTTATAAGATCTTTTGGAGAAAGTCTCCATCAATTCAAAACTTGAGTGAATATCCTCTGTGCAATAGAAGGTTCCATTTCTTTTGTGAGAAGGATGTTGGAAAAAAGGGGTATAGTTAAATCATGACGATTTGAGTACTAAGGAGACAACCGAATTATAAGTTTGTTCGGCAGGAGGGTGGTCTGTCGAATTAGAAAAATCGTCAGAGGGGTGATTTGCCGAATAAGAAGGATCGACAGAGGGTGTGTCATGCCGACCAAACATAGAGGTATCAGTAGGACTATAGTCTGCCGAAGAATGAGTACATGTTCGGCAAGGATAGCTTAGTAATTTATGAAGCTTGTCTTGATCCGCATCAGTAGGCTCACTTCCTTTTGAATTTGGTTGGTCTTCGATTTCACCGATCTTTTGAAGCACAACTAAGTTATTACAAAGAACCTTAAAATAAACTAAGTATGGATATGTACAACATTTTACAGATATGAGGTTACAAGCCGAAAGGAGAGGTAATAATCAAATCCTTGATGATCCAACAATACTCATTATCTGATTTTAAATCCTTGATGACCCAAACAATACTCATTACTTAATCATACTAGTTTACATTATCTTTATTTAAATCATATTAGTTACATTATTTTTATTTAAATCTTAATTAAAAATAACTAATACAAAGAGTTATTTTTAATCAAGTCAACCTTATCATTTGAACGTACAAAATTAGATATATAATAATGAAATCATTTATTTCAAACAAAATAAATAATGAAACCATTAATTATAAGGTGGTCACATATTCTTAAAGAAATTAATTTGACAAGTACCCATCCTCATTTCCTAACTACAAGGTCTTTTATAAGGTGGTCACATACTAAATTTAATATTTGATACTGAAAATACTGAAAATACTTGTACATTTTGATAGCACCGACTTAGTCTTAAATTAATAACGAAAAAAAATGATATATATACTAGTGTTGGGCCCGTGCATTGCACGGGAGGATAATTTTTTTGTTGGAATATTGAACCGAGTTAAAATGAAACATAATTTCTCTGTTAACAGTTAATGAAATACAATGTGAAAAACGAATGTATTTTCATAAGTGGTTAACTTGCATATATTCTTAATCGTTTGTTGTTATGAGTTTGTACAATAATATTATTATTGGTAATAGTTTTGTATTATATTATTTAAAACTCAAACGACATGTCTCACAACATAACACTATGATACATAGAGAAGCTATATATATTTCTAGTGAACATAGAGAATATTTTAAAATCTTTTATTTTCATTTTCGATTTTACATTTAAATGTAAATATATTAAAAATATGGAAGAATATTTTTATATCTACATCGTTTCTATTTTATTTTCTTTACACTTGGTTAATTTGGAAAGTATTGCGGAATATTTTTATTTTAAAGAATACGATAATTTATTAGTGTATCTCGTTATTTTTTATTTTTAATTTATATCAACGTTATTTTTTCTTCTTTTAATGCTCGTGGAAAAAAAATACGTGTAGATTTTATATTAGCAAAAAAATACGTGTAGATTTTATAAAATAAAATAGATTTTTTATTAACAAAAAAAATACGGAAGAAAAAAAAGTTTATATTACATCTCATTATGTAAAAAGATTTTATAAAATAAAATATGGAAAAATCATTATGAGATGTAATATAAAAAAATACGGAAGAAAAAAAAATTTATATTACATCTCATTAATATAGATTTAAATGTAAAATCTACATTTAAAATAGATTATGCTAATATAAAAATTACTTTATAAAATTCTCCACCAAAAAAAAATATTTATATTAATAAATGAGTATCCATTCCACAAATAGATGATTATGTGAGATACTGTGTTTGGAAAGGTTGTACCAAAGCATTAAGAAATTGTAAATTAAGTAATTGACTTTAATTAGTTGTACTTTGTACTTAAAATGTTGTAATTAACAGTTTTTTAATGCCGTTTTTATAATATAGTATATATATATATATATATATATATATATACTAGGCACATACCCACGCGATGCAGCGGAATGTAAGTAAAGAACGAACAATTAATTTTATTTCCTTATAGACATGTCATCAACAATCAACCATGACATAAGAATCACAACTTATGAAATCATAAACCCATAAAAATATTCAATAATTAATTTATATTACAATTATTGACGAAAAAAATTATAATGATATATTTTATAATAAGAATGAAACGTATTTTACGACTATGTATTTTTAATGTGCTAACGGTGGAAAAAAGTAAAACGTATGGATAGAAAACAAATTAGTTCGTAGATATTCATGATATTTAATAGTAAGGTTAAATTAAAAAAATATTCAATATTGTGCTCGTTTTAAAGATATTGATGAGACGATTATAATGATATATTTTGTAAAAAGAAGAAACGTATTGTTTATTCCATTATTGTTCGTATATGATTATTTATGTTAACATGATAGGTATGTAAAATAGAAAATAAGAAAACAAGAGATATAAAATAAATTAAATAACTAATTGTAAGGTTGATAAACGTAACATTTAATTGAATTAGGAAGTGAAATATTGGGAAATTTTTTTTGGCTTTCAAAGGTTTGTAAAAAATTGTATTAGAATTTTTATAATATAGTAGAGATTACCGTGATTTATTTATAATAAAAATGAAACGTATTTTTAATATATTTTACGATTATGTATTTTTAATGTGGTAACGCTGAAAAAAATAAAATGTATGGATATAAAACAATTTAATTCGTAGATATTCACGATATTTAATAGTACGGTTAAATTAAAAAATATTCAATATTGGACTCGTTTTGAAGGTATTGACGAGACGATTATAATGGTATAATTTCTAAAAAAAGAAACGTATTTTTTCATTGTATTTTTGTTCATATACAATTATGTGTGTTAATATGATAAGGGAGTAAAATGAAAAATGATAAAAATAAGGGATATAAAGTAAATTAAATAATTAATTATAATGATGGTAAATGTAATATTTTTCCAAAAACCGTTTTTTTCTAAAACTACCTTTTTCAATAACCGTAATAGAATTTTAATATATAGTATAGATATATATGTTACAAGCAATGAGTCCTCACTTCATGATTATTTATTCAAAACAATTAAGTTTTTTTGTTTGGAACACATTAAAAATAATTAAGTTAATACTAATGAAACAAATCGTTATAACTATACAATCTATTATATATAATTTTTTATAAATAAACATTTTCAAAGGACTAGAACTTCAACTATCAAAAATCGAATATTACTAATCTTTGTATGAATATGATGTGATGACGGGTTAGAAAAATACATGTAATTAACTTTGTAAACCACAAGGGCTATGGTGTGGTGGTAAAGGCTTGGGGAGTTCATAGCGCTCAACCCGGGTTCGATCCCCACTAGCACTTGTGGCTACTGAGGATAAACTCAGAGCTGCACGCTTTAGCAGCTGGACCAAAGGCCCTAATTGTCAGGGATTAGTCTGGGCCATAGGCCCAGGATACCCTTTCCAAAAAAAAAAAACTTTGTACTAACATAATAAAAACGTAGTACCTATCATGAAATAAAAAAACATGATATCACACTGGGTCTTTATGTATTGCATTTTGTATCATGGTGGATATCATAGTATATTTTTATCACAATGGGTATCACAATTTATTTTGTATCACGGTGATTATCATATTGTATTTTGTATCACAGTGGACATCACAATGTATTTGTATCACAATGTGTAACATATTGTATTTTGCCGGAATAACGTTCACCACGTTCACCGGACGTCAGAGAGAGAGAGAGAGAGAGAGAGGAGAGAGAAGATTTTTTAAATACCTAAAATACTCTTTAATTATAATTTTAAATCAAAAATTACCAAATTACCAAATTTATTAATTTCCAAATTTATCGTATGATTTGTGGTTGAGATTGGATCTCACGGTTACCACAAAATAGCCAGTTCTCACATGACGGGCTCCCTATATATATATATATATATATAATTTGATTATTTAAATAAAATTTGGTTTTGGTTCACTTCATCTAATTTTGTCGTTTTATTAGAAGTTTCTTATCACCTTCTACATGAAGACATATATATAATATCCCCGTCACCTTCGTCCTCCTCCAAAACCCTAATCACCATCGTCATAATCACACATACACAGTTCTGGACCTTCATCTCGCATGGATAATTCTTCCATTTCTGCTGCATTCATGGAGTCACAATGTGTAATTCAACCTCGCAGGCTCAAGGATTTTCTACAAGACCAGTACCTACCATTCCACAGGCCACTTGTTAATTAGATGAACTTAGGGTAATGACTAATATATGAATTAGCTAAAGGACAACTTGTACGATAATCATCTATTATATTTCTAAAAAGAAGAATATTACTGAAAAAAACATGTTTGAAAGATGAAACCAAATTACTAACCGGTTTAACTTTAAAAAAAAAGTTGATCTTTTAAACACTATATATATATATATATATATATATATATATATATATATATATATATATAGGGTCATTCAAGGGAGATCCTGATTGTTTCTGATAACCGTGAGATCTAATATGAGCCACATATTAGATGATAAATTAGGAAATTATTAAGTTTGGTAATTTTGACTGAAATTTAATTAAAAGGGCATTTTAGGTATTTGAAAAAAATCTCTCTTCTCTCACCGATGAAATTTATTCCGACGAATACCCAAAATACATTGTGTTACAGTGTGATTACCAATGTAATGCACTCAAAGTACATTGTGTTACATTGTGTGTTACACTGTGATTACTATTATGATGCACTCAAAGAACATTGTGTTACACTGTGATTAAAATCGTGTTACACTATAATTACTATTGTGATGCACTCAAAAAACATTGTGTTACATTGTGATTAACATTGTGTTACACTGTGATTAACTTACAAATGTGATACCCATTATGATACGACGGTAATACCAAATGTGGTACCACTATGATACCAACTATGTTGCATTGTGATTACAATACAAAATCCTCTATTTTTCATAGTAAATTAGGGTAATTGAAATTAGAATAGGTAAGCGTGTGATTGGAATTTGGAATGTGTCAAATAAGGAATTGATTTTTTTTATAAAAAGAAAATTCAAATTATCAATTTACCAAATTATCTTTTTACTTTATTTTAAAAACAAAATTAGTTATATTAAATGAGTGACTCACGTTGGATCTCACAGTTACCACAAATAATCTAGATCTCATTTGATTAGGCCCCTATATATATATATATATATATCTAGCAATTAGTCTCTAAGAGCATCTCCAACAGTTATGCTAAATTTTTCTAAAATAGAGTAATAAAATCAAAATCTCTAAATTTTTTTGCATGCAACTGAAACAACTATTCTATTTTAGCAACTCTAATATTAATTATCTTATTAAAATATTTAATTTATTTAATTATATTACTAAAATATTCAATATATAGAACTTGGAAGGGGAAAATTTTGCTTTTTGAGGTAATAATTAGTTTTGGGGAGAAACCAACTATTTTGAGATTTCTCTAAATTTGAATATTTTTACAATTTCTCTCATATTTTCTCTATTTTAGTATAGAGGACAGTATAGCTCTTGGAGCAACAAAAATACTAAAATCCCAAAATTTTCAATTTTAACATAATTGTTGGAAATGCTCTCACTATTCTTTTGGTTCCTTTTTCTTGGGGGCGGGAGAGAGGGTTTGGATGCTCATGTTTAGGTGGTTGTGGTCCTTTGATGGTTGCCTTCTCTTGGCATATGAAATAAATGTTTTGCTTTTAACATCAATAAAGTTGTAATTTGTTGATTGATGTTACTTTTAGCACTTAAATTTATACTATTTATTAGAATAACTCTAATTGTTTTTAGGGAAATTAGCACAAACGGTTAAATTACATTAAAGATTGCACCTCCTAGCCAATTCTCTTCAGTTTTTGCAAATTTAGCCATAAGTCCTCAATTGCGGACTTATGGACTTAGGGGTTGTTAACATCGTGCCACGTGTCGAGTATTGCGGATTGCGGACCTGGGTGACCCGACCTATGGCGGACCTGCCACAATCTGCGACTTTTTTTTGTCTTTTAGCTGTCGGGTTGCGGACTGTAGGTCTCCAATTGCGGACCTATGGCTAAATTTGCAAAAACTGGGGAGACTTGGCTAGGAGGTGCAATCCTTAAATGTAATTTGGCCATTTGTTTTTAAATGGTTAATATTAAATTATAGCATTTTATATATTTAACATATATTTGTTGATTTGTTATTTAACTATAATTATTTATTGTGTATATTAATTAGTATAAGAAAATTAGTTACATTTAAATTTATTTAACTATAATAATCTTTTATGTATATTAATTAGTTTTAGTAAATTAGTTAAATTTATATTATTTATATCTTATCATACCAACACACTTAATTTAGTATTTAATTTTACAACTTATTAAATTTTCAATCAACTAAAACAAAACATGCATAAAAAAATGAACTTTATTTGAGTTAAAATGAAATTCATCAAAGTGTGCTAGCATTCTTTGGAATGGCTATTTTTGACCGAATAAAAAACATTTCAGCATATTTGTTTGGCATTTTAGCATAGGGAGGATGGTTTGTTACTATATTATGACGCTTTAGCTTTTTAACATACCTATCGCAGATGGCCTTACTTGGTATAATATGTGTTTTGACCATGATTCATATGCCTTCTTAGGAATGTTTTTTTAGAAGCATTCCAAGGATATGGTAATTAATAGTTTCACTTGCACCTAATTTTTTTTAAAGGCAAACAAATATATTAACAAGAAACAAAAGCAACAAATAGAGTTTGAATGAGGGATCTGGATAATGTAGAACCAAACAAAACCAAACCACCCAAAAAGAAATGAAAAAGGCCCTGAACAAACAAAGTACTAGACCAAAACACCTAAGCCGAAAAAGAAAATACAACCCAAACAACCGAAACACAACTAGAAACGCTCACAAAAACACATCAACCGGAAGACGAATTTGGAACTGCAACCAAAACCTATCCAAACAACTAGACTCGATACCAGTCTCCAAACAAACTTGAACAAATTAGCCACTATGTCCATAGCCGTTATACCAATCCGACCAAGAAAGACTAAAGTTATGTGCACACTTGGATATCCAATTATACAACAAGAGTTGAAGATTATATAAACGATCGATTTGAAGGTATGAATCTCCTCCAAAAACCCGATTGTTTCGGTAAAACTAAATATAGTAAAAGCACTCCATACCACCGTTTTCCACAAGGGCCGACGAGAACCCGTGATGGCAATAGAGTCCGAACCAAGAAGATTATCTAAAGAGATTAACAGCAATATGGACCAACCCCAACATCTAAAGAAGGGAATGAAGATCGATCCCTTCAGACAATGGACAAAGCAATAAGAACAATTAACAACAATATGGACCAACCCCACCATCTTCGGATAATGGACAAAGCAAAGCTCGATAGTTTTTTATTCCTCCTTGCTACAAGGACAAAGAAGGAGATGAAGATTGATCCCTTTGTCATGAAGAACTGCACGAACCGGGACCCATCTCCGTATTAGCTTCCAAATGAATACAAAAACTTTCCTCATAATGATAGAGCACCATTGAGTTTGAATAGTCTGCTCCGAAACCTGCAATAATTTATCGTCAACCAAACCCCTCAAAGCATGGACCAACAAATCACTATCCTCTCTCAACCACTACACCTACGAATCTTTCTCACGAACCCGCGAAAAGACATTATGAAGCAAGGTGTTCAACTCCTCTACATCATCACCCGTCCTCCCTCGTGGAACCCTCACCTAATACTAAGACCCACCCCAAACATTATTTTAAAGAATTGGATAAGGAAGGGCAGCAGCAGGAAGATCCGAGTACACCAGACTCCGATTTGTTCAACAAGAGCCACAAGATTATGTGCCGACACCCCTTTCACTATTTCTAATCTATAAAGTCGCGAGAATTTTTCATACACCTAAAACGCTCCAACCACTTATCTGTCCAAAAAGAAGTGCACATCCCGGTACCCACCCTTTTTCCAAAGGAGTCGACAAATGTAATACTAAGCTTCTTTAGATCCCGAACCACTCTAATCACACCACCCCAAGCCCCTAAAAACCTGAGCCGCTTATTCTAGATGGAAACCTCCTCACCCATTTCACCAAGACCCCCATCCTCCCCATAGATGCATTTAATGACCCTAACCCAAATCAAGTTCAAACTAAAAAAATAACCTCCACCACTATTTACCTAAAAGCCCCCAATTACTTTCCTAAAGGCTACCTACTCCTAGACCCTTTATGAAAGGAATTTAACACTGTGTCTCATTTAACCCAAGCCTATTTACGAGAAGAATCATCCCCACCCCAAAAAAATCCCTTCTCACACTCTCGAGAGAATGAATCACACTGTAACACCCGAAATTCTGCTTCCTTAGATATTTTGACCTAAAATTATACCTTTTTATCCGGTTATGTCATTGGAAAATGTTATGGGATGGATCCTATGTAAAGTCCTAAGAAAAAGGCTCTAGGAAGTCCAAATAGTGATCAATGCAACTTCGATGCGGGTTTAGCCGCTTGAAACTCGCATTAGGGACTCTCTACCCAAGATTTTGGATGCGGGTAACTTTTGGCGCGAGTTTAGCCGACCGAAGTCACGTCATGGTACTGTCAGTTTTTAAGCTGATTTTCCTTAGGGTTTCATCACTTTTTCCTCACTAACATTTCTCTTCTCCATTTCTCTTCACCATGGAATATTTGAGCAACCTTGGGGACCGAGTTTCAAGAGTTTTTGGAGCTATTAGAATGAAAAGCTTACAGATGGAAGGTTTATGATTGTTAATCTTGTGGTCAATCTTGGTATAATTCTAGGTTTAGTTGTGACCTAGGTAATATTTCTAGAGTTGGATGTCGGTGGATCCAAGTTTTCACTATTTTGGAAGCCAGAGATGAGTTTGGAACCTAGATTTTGCGTAAATCTAGTAAGGTGAGTTGAAGTTGATTTGTGAAAACTATGTACATACCAGAAATGTCCATTTTAAAGTGTTAATGTGTTTTACTTGATAATTTTCAAATGTTGGAATATTTGATGAGCTTTGCCTATTTTGTGTATTTAATTTTTTAAATCTTGTGAAACACCCACATTTGGGATTTTTGGGCATTTTGATAAAAGAATAATAAGTGTAGGTACTTTTAATGACTTAAATTATAAATGGAGATCATTTGGTAAATATGTATTTTTAGTGCGCGTGGTTTGGAAAAATGCGTATTCTCGTGTTACAGGACGTTTTGAAAATATAAATGGTATAATTCCTTTTGGAAATGATTCCTCCCAAACTAAAGTTGCAGTTTTGTGTTAATCATGTCTTTGGAGCATGTGTTTGTATGAACGTGGGTTAAATACGTTTTACTGTATATGATGACTTTTATTGAATAATCAATTGAATTGTTGAGCTTTGGGCTCGAGTTTGACTCAAATTAGTCTTGGGGACATTTGTCCGGTTTCATTTTCACTATGTCAAGCTTTTGGAGTTATATGCAGTTATAACATATTAACTTGAAAGTTACATGCTTTGAGTGTGTTGGTCAATCATTTGTGTTCGTGTATTTTAGACTGTAATGCAATAGATCCATAGGCATAGGAGTCAGTTTGTTGATTGAAAATGGGATCATTGTCCCTGTTTTGTAATTGGCGTCTGTATGAGCGATAGACCTAGAGTGGTTCATGACGTCTTCCACATTTGGAGATAACGACTGTTTGGATTCTAGTAACACCTGACCTTGACTTAGTCTTGATGTAAGGCTTGGTTTATCTCTTTTTTGATGTTAAATGTGGATTCGATATTCAGGATAATTTTAAGTATTGAATTATGGAACGACAATTATGTATTATCAAATTTTTTTAATTTAGTCGCTCTTGCCAAATTTGAGGGTGTTACACACACGAGATGGCACACAATAAAGGGAGAAGAAGTAAAGAGGAAGATTACCCATAACCGATTTTAAAAGAGTTAGTCTACCACCCACCAAAAGACAACGCATCTTCCAACTAGACAACTTATTCTTGAATGTTTCAACAATAATGTTCCAAATGTCGATTTTATTCATGTTTCTTCCAACCGAGAGTCTTAGGTAAGTGAAAGGAAGAATACCTGCACTACAACTCATTTTCGTGGCCATATCCCAAATAGACGAATCCGGAACCTCCACTTTGTAAAGTTTACGTTTTTCTACGTTAATCTTAAGCCCTGAAGAAATTTGAAAACGATTTAAAATGGCCATCAATTACGAATATTACTAACATCCTAGCCACCAAAAAAGATAGAAATGATAGGAAGAAAATGTTAGGCTAAATTCCCGATGCAATGCCTATTTCTTAGTTGTTATCCTAAAGATATCGGATCCAATCCATTTTGGGGACTTTCGTCCCATAAGTTTGATCAGAATTTATCCTAACATTTTTTTTCCTATCTGTTTGTTGGATGTGATTGTATTTCGCTAAGGCTGAGAGATGCAAACCATGAGATAATAGGGGGTGCCGATGTAGTCGTCGAAGGAAGTCATGGGGTTGTTCTGGGTTACGTCAAGAATGGAGATGATGTTAGGGTTTTTAATGATTTATTTATTTTATTTTTTGAATATAAATGATTTGTAAATATATCAAGGAAAGTAAAGAAATTGCTTGTATTGACATGAATGAAAGGATTACATCACACACTTATTTATACTAACCAATACAAATAGAAAGTACCAAACTACCATGATACTCTAATTACTCTCCTCAAGATGAGCATGGAAGACTTTCTAATGCCATCTTGAACAGGAAAACAAAAATCATCAAACTTGGGAAATAAAATGAGCAAGAACAACAAACCTATCAGGGCTCAACATCCATTATGGGAGCATGAGTAGAAACGACCGAATTGAAATATCCATAAATGGTAGCGATCAGAGTGACAACGATGGGAACAAATACACGTTGGATCTCAACATCCATAACTCGATGATGACATTAACCAATATATGAAAGGGAACTAAAAGAAATCTAAAAGAAATCTAAACAAAATATACTCAGAAAACAACCAAATGTATCAATCCTCGATGCTTTGTCCTCATGATATGCTCTATAGGTTGGGGAAGGGAACTAAGGTTGCCTTATAAGGGACTATACCATGAGTCTAGGTGTGGGTAACTCAGACAATATTTGGTACGTTAGGCCATGATGTTAGAAATGGTATCAATGTCAGGAACCGAACTTGTGTGTGAGGGAGGACGTTGGGCTCCCAAGTCCCAAGGTGGGTGGATTGTAAGATCCTACATCGGTTGGGGAGGGGAACTAAGGTTGCCTTATAAGGAACTGGATACCTCCTCTATAAGACGCATTTAAAACCGTGAGTCCAAGTGTGGGAAAAACAGAAAACATTTAGTAAGGTTGGCCTATGATGTTACTTATGGTATTTGAGTCGGGAACCGAACTTGTGTGCCAGCGAGGATGGAGGGCTCCCAAGTTCCAAGGGGGTGGATTGTAAGATGCCACATTGGTTGGGGAGGGGAACTAAAGTCTCCTTATAAAGGATAGGGTACTTCCTCTATCAGACGCGTTTTAAAATCATGAGTCTAGGTGTGGACAAAGTGGAGGATGTTAGATTTTTCCACATCGTATGAATTATCTCCGCCGGATAATAATTGGTAGTACCAACATTATAACTTGCAATCGCTTGAACTAGAGCCATATAAGATGAAAAAAGTTGAAAAATAGACGTGATTGTTGAAGAGCTTCTTGATGGGATTTGTAGGAAACTTTAGAAAAAAAGATATCAAAGATAGCAACGAAAGCAAGAAAGAACCTACAAGGATTTCATAAAATCTCCCAACAAGGATCTCATGCATGAAAAACTTAGAAAAACAAAACACAACCATAGAGTGTTTAGATCTACAACCTTTGAAGCTTGAACTTTGATGTAGGGTAGAGAAGAAAACCGGATCCTCCTCCAAAGTTGATCCATACCAAGCAACCTCCTTTTGTTGATTTTTAGTTCCTTCCAACCCAAAACTTGTGTGTGTTTTATTTCTATCTTAGAAATAAAACCAAAGTACACCCTCCCTTTTGTTCACCTTTTTTTTAGCTCTCAAAAGACTCCCCTTTTAAAAGGGTTTCAAACACTTTCAAATCCTTTTATAAAAGGAGAGAAAAGTTAGAGAGAGAGAGAGAGAGAGATTTCCAAGTATACTTGTGTTTGTTTTCTTTTTATAAAAGTAAAAATCACCAACACGGTGGTGTGGACTGTTGGTCCCGAAGGTGCTTAACAAGTTTGTAGAAGGGAAGGGGGGTTGAATACAAACACATAATTTAAAGTTTAATAAATTGTTTATTGATAAATCAAACACAATTTACAAGTCTGTTGCGGAATAAGATTAAGTAGAACTTAATCTAAACAAACTTAAGAAAACACTAAGATGGTTGCACAAGAATATAAAGAATGGGAGATTTGTGAGTATAGAAAACAAGGGTTTCTATATTTTAGAAAGATGAATGCTTAGGGCAACTCTCAGATAGAGTTGTAATCTTTCTATTTATACCCTATACATTAAATGCATGGCAGAGCACTTTACACATGTCCTTCATTGATTAACAGAGAGAGTCTGACTTTGGGAGACATGCTTTCAGTCGTATCATGAACAGTGTAGTTGTCAGAGTTTTTGTACGAATTATAGCAGAGGAATGTCCGTTCTGACACATCGTACTGGTGTGCAACGGAAAGACAAAAGAGACTTGAGGTATAAGCTAAGTGATCATTGATCGTTGAATATCTCTTCCTTCAGAGATACAAAGAAGTTCAGCTATCGCTGAAGCTTTTCCTCAAGTTTCTTCGCGTATGAGTAGAGTCGTCTTTGCTTCACTGATATCCGTATCAGGTCACTAGTAGACTTGTCTTTGTTCAGCAGCTTCGTCTTCGATTCAGCTATCAACATCTTTTGACGTGAAACTTGTCTTCAGAGATTACGTCTAACTGTTTACAACAGAAACCATCAGCGATACTAAACATACTCAGTATTTAATCGTTGAAGGTGAAACACTAATTCATATGAATGTTTACAAGAAAGATCATCAGTGATCACTGAACAGATTTAGTTTGATCACTGATGATGAGACACTAATACATATTATTAAACGTAATTTTCACTAAGTATAGAAGAGGGTCTTTATCAAATCAGTGAGAGAGTTTGGATCAACAATCTCCCCCTATTTGATAATGACAAAGCAACTGAATAAAATTACTTTTTAATTCAAAATAAGGAATAATCAGGACTCATAACATACATGTCCCAATTACTATTTTGAGGGATCTTTTACAGTACTGATAGAGTTAAGTACTTCACTGAATTTTTTATTAATTCAAGGAAAGAATTACAAGATATGAAAATATAAAGTACAAGTGAAGAACTAACTACTGTAAGTCTAACTAATAGATTACAAGAATTAAAAGACTAATCTATTAGCTATCTAGATAGGATTTTTGAACCATTATCATATAATCAGGTACTACTTCTCCTCTTTGCCTTCGATCTGTTGATTCTTGACGAATGATTGTCTTGATCGGTTCAACTAATGTAGAGAAGTCGCACCAAAGACACAAAAGATCTTTGAGATGACTCAGGGGGCAGATGGGAATCTCAGAGACTCTTTGAAATCTGAGTACCCCTTCATCATCTATGAAGAATATTCCATGAGGATTGTTGAGTACTTGCCCGAGAATATATGGTCCACCAGGAGGAAGTGATAGGTTTAGAACTGAGAGATCATGAGGAGGTCCGAGCAATGCTTCCTTTGGAAATTTGATGGAGGTGCCGTTTCTGATAGCAGCGACATTTTCAGAGGAGGAAGAAGCAGGCTTTCTTTTGATTTGTATTGCCTTAGAAGGAAGAGCAGATGACATGTTTAAGACTGCAGAGATTCTGTTGATGAGGGATTCTAGGATACCTTCGACATAGCCTCTGTAGGTTGACTTGGATTTCTTCAGCGCATCTTTGAACTCTAGCCATTCCATGTAGCCAAAACTCTCAAGCTTTGAAATGAACATAGCCTTTGAGCTTACATCCTCTCTAATTACCTCCATGGTGACAGAAATTCGGTCCTTCTTCTTTCTTCCAGAGATGATAATGGTTGTTATCTTCAATGGGTCGGAGCGATAGTAGACTTTATGCTTACACCAATCGACAGTGTTATCGTTGACCTTTTGTTCTTTTGAGCGCTCCTCTTCAATTTCTTTGAGTAGAGCAGCCTGAACTTCCACTGGATTTTTCTTTAGTTTCTTGTCTTTGACCTGAGAGGACTAAACCTTGAGAGCTAGATTTGCATCTTTTTGACATTCAGCGATCAGTTTCTCAGCTCTGACAGATTCTTCAATTTAAGCTTCAATCAGGAAGTCAAGCTCTGTAGATGGATTTTGAAGAGGGATCTTTAGCCGTTGACTCTCTAGATGAGAGATCATCTCTGTTCTTCTGTTCAGTTCTTCCTCTGACTAATGAGCTGGTCTGGAGGGCCTTCCTGGGTGGAGCAGGGCTTCTTCTTCTTCTTCTTCTTGTTCATCAATCTCACTAAATGAGATTGGGATTATTTGTTCTTCAGCTCTAGAGGCTGGGATTATTTGGAGTTCTATTCCCTTATGTAGGGGAGATAACTGTCTGGTCAAGAAGTGAAAAGGAATTAGTGTATATTATGGAAAAAGAAAGATAAAGGCTTACAAAGAGACAGGGGTTTGGTAGTTATAGAAAGATATGGGTATACTAGAAAGACATACCTGAGAAGGATTCTCCCCCTCAGATTGTGAGACTATGTTCAGGTTTTCCTCGGCAGCTATACCCTTCTTCTTGCCTTGGGAAAGAGTACCTGAAGAAGTTTCACTTCTCCCCCTGTTGTGATAGCTCCTTTCGAAGCTGTAACTGAAGAGACGTTCACCGTTGAGAACCAGAGAGATTGGTCTTCTACATCGTCGTCATCATCATCAACTTGTTGCTCTTTCTCTTGATCCTGCACATCAAGATCTTCTTCATCTTCTTCGTCCTCCTCCTCTTCTTCTTCTTCTAGAACTTGATCAAGTACTGAAGATTGAGGGGCTTTGTCAGCAACCTTCTCCCCTCAACATGAGAGGGAGGTTTTTCCATCTAAACTTCGGCAACATCTTCCTCAATATTTTCTTCAATAAGCTCTTTCTCCCCCATCTTTGTCATTGTCAATGTGGGGGAGGTCAGGGATCAAAGGTGTAGCTTTTGCAGTTGTCAGAGATCGGACTTCAACCTCCAAACGCTCAAGATGACCCTCTATGACAGGAATGTCTGAAGTAGCCTGATGAATAAATTCAACGGCTATATTCAGAGAAGTACGATCATTCTCTGTAAAGGAAGGCGTGGGCGTTGGAGCTGGTTCACTCATCTTGACAAGCACTTGCTGAAGCATTGAGGTGCATAAGTCAACCTTCTTTGTCAGGTCTCGAACATCATCATGGAGGCTTCCGTAGAGTCCTTGAAGCAGTTGGACCTGTTGATAAGTTCCACCAAGGTCGTCCTTGATCTTGACGATGTTCTCCTGAACATCTGTCATTTGGGAGGAATCGGCCTTGGCGGAAGAGGCAGTGGTCAACCTTTTCAGCTCTTCACCAGCAAGATTTACAGTGCCGGTGGATTCGTTAACAGAGGTAGTGAGAGTCTCCACCTTTTCAGCAAGAGCGTTGACATGAGTGTCAACAGTGGCCAAATTAGGACCTACAAGTAGAGTTAGAGGATGAGCACAACGACGCTCAGGCTTAGATGGTGAGATGGGAGATGTGTATATGTTTTTAGGATTACCTGAATTATCAAACATGTTGTAGAAGTGCATGTCTTCTTCAAAAGTTTGACGTTCAGGTACTATGGGGGGGAAAATGAGGTTGCTGTGAAACAGATGGAAGGTTAGAGACCAAAGAAATAGAAGGAAGAGTAATGGGGATAGAAGAGATTTGGATAGTGGAGATTACCTAAAAGAGGTTGTTGAAGAACTGAGGTGATGGGTGGCGTCACTGTTGTTGTGGCAGCGATTGTTATCGCTGGCACGGATGATGTGGTGGATGTTGAAGTTGTGGAGGAGAGACCTACAAAAGCATCCAAAGTAGTTTGTTGAGAAACTACTTCAAGTATAGAACTAGTAGGGGCGATCTCCTTAGTCTTTCTGGCCTTTTTGGAGGGACCAGGAAGAGCAGTTGATGGTCTTTTGGAAGCGATGGTAGCGGCAGGGATATCAGGAGAAGGAACCCCCTGCGTGGTCGCTGAAAGCGAAGAGTGGAGAGAAATACGAGTGCGTAGAGTTGAGAGAGTTACCTCGTTGTCGACCGGCTTAACCTCCAGCGAGCGCTGACCAACTTTTGAAAAAGTACCATCTTGAGAAGTTGGGTACTTGTCAGTTGTGTTGTTAAAATCGCGATATATCGGCGATATATCACCGATATATCGTGTATCGCCCCCTATGTAAAATATCGGTGGAAAATATCGTACATTATATCGGCTGCCGATATATCGGCGATATTTACCGATATATCGGCGATATTTTAATCAAAATATCGGCCGATATAACCGATATATTGATAATACAAGAGTTTGGGCCTTTTTTTTGTAATACATTATACTGGGTTGGGCTTTGTCATTCCATATGGGCCTTTTTTTAATTTGTTAGAAATATAACTTAGGTTTTAGAATTTAGATTATACGGCTTCTTCTTTAATACAACAGTCTCTTCATCAAGTTCTGCAAGTTCATCGACAAAGAATATAACTTCTGCAAGTTCTCTTCAACACAACAGTCTCTTCATCAGTTCATCGACTTCTTCTTCTACTGCTGCAGTGCTGCTAGTTCTTCTCTTCTTCAGGTCGATTTTTTTCTCTTTCTTTCCTGCATCGACATCTGTTGTCTAATCTTCTTTTGCTCATCTGTTGCTGCTTCTCTTCCAAGTTCCAACACAGGGTAAATATTATAGTTATAATTTATAAACTTATAATCTGTTATTAAATTAGAGTTATAAAGTTATAAAGTTATAATCTGTTATTAAATTTATTGTTAGAGTTAGAGTTATAATTTATAAACTTATAAGTTATAATCTGTATGGGTTGGAAACTTGGAATTATAGTTAGAGTTAGAGTTATAATTTATAAACTTATAAGTTATAATCTGTATGGGTTGGAATTATAGTTAGAGTTAGAGTTATAATTTATAATCTGTATGGGTTGGAATTATAGTTAGAGTAAAGAAAGCAATGGAAAATAGAGAAGGGGGTCAATCATCACGAGCATCTACGACCCCGACTAATACTACTACATCAGATGCGGGGACAAAAAGCATGGCCGGACGCGACATGGCTTGGGAATGGGGGGGTATCGAAAGATCCAACACACATAAATTATGTATGGTGTGCTTTGTGCGATAAAAAAATGAGTGGAGGGATTAGTAGGTTGAAAGAACATCTTACTCACACCGGGGGTAACGTGATTCGTTGTCCTAAAGTGACTACCGACATCCAAAAAAAGGTTCTTGCATCAATGAATGAACAAGTTAAGAAAAAGATAGAAAAGAAAAGGAACACAGAAATTCTTTCGACAGTGTTCAATTGATGACGATGATGGGCAAGAAGAAGAAGATGAAATAGAAATTATTGAAGGAAGAACACAAGCCGAAATACCACCTCGTAGTGTGAAAAGAAAAGTCTCTAGTGATGTTTGTGGTCCTCTTGATTCAATGTTCAAGCCCGACTATGACAAGATTAAACAAAGTAATTTGGATAGAAATAACCCAATCAAAGAGAAGTTAAATATGGCCGCTTGGAAAGAGTTTGCGGTTTGGGCATATTCGGTTGGGTTGTCGTTCAATGTCGTGCACGACGAAAACTTTCAAAAGTTTATAAATGCAGTTGGAGAGTATGGAAGAGGTAATTACCAATTTCAAATCTTGAATATATCTCTCAAAGGTTAATCACTAACTTTATTCCTATAATTGGTAGGCATGCCGGCTCCAAGTTATCACAATATCCGTGTCACTTTGTTGAAGGATGTCCTCGAGGATACAAACAAGTTTGTGGATTCCTTCCGTTTACATTGGAAGAAGAGTAAATGCTCTATCATGTATGATTTTTCGACAGACGGGAAAGGTCGAAGCTTGATCAACTTTTTGGTCAATTGTCCTCAAGGAACAATCTTTTTGAAATCTATTGATGCATCGGAGCATGTGAAAGATGCTCAATTAATCATACAAATGATCAATGAGGTTATAGAGGATGTTGGAGAGGAGAACATCGTGCAGATAACAAATATTCTATGTGAAAGATGCTCAATTTGTGTGTGTGTATATATATATATATATATTACAGTATTGTCTAATTGTTTTTTTTACTTATACTAGTTTATTACCGATAATGGGTCCAACTTTAAAGTTGCGGGAAGAATCTTGGAAGAACAACATCCTCAGATGTTTTGGACACCATGTGCAGCACATTGCGTAAATCTTATGATAGGAGATGTGGGAGAGAAAATACCAAAGATTAAAAATGTGTTAGCTGAGGCGAGAGCGGTAGTGGTTTATATTTATAACCACGGAAGGATTTTGAATATGATGCGGAAGCTCACTAAAAATAGGGAACTGCATAGGTCTTGTGTTACAAGGTTTGCAACACAATTTTACACCAGAGCATTCATGACAACCGACATCATCTACAAGTGCTATTTGTTTCCGAACAATGGAGGAAGAGTGACTTTGCCAAGAAATTCATCGGAAGAAGAATCGAAAGAATAATAGCTAAGCAAGAGTTCTGGGACAATATTTTTCTTGCTTGTCGGGTATTAGCACCATTGGTTGATGTTGTTCGATTGGTTGACACGGAGGAGAAGCCGTGTATGGGTTATATATATGATGTTATGGAAAGAGCAAAGGATCAAATTAAGAAGAACTTGGCTGGCACTACCTACGAGAGATTGGTCACAAAAGTGTGGGCTATGATTCAAACACGTTGGAGTGACCAACTTCATCATCCTTTGCACGCAGGTATAATTTATAAAAAAATTGTTATGTTTTTTTATTTAACCTATTATTGGTAATTTGGTATTAACTTTTAGTACATTTGTAGCCGGATATTACCTAAATCCCGTCATCTATTATGCATAAGATTCAGAAGTTGAGAATAATAGATACATTAAGACGGGATTATATGAGGCAACTGACCGACTTGTGCGTGATGAAGAAAATAATGACACTTTAAGGATGGAACTCAATCAATATGTCGAGTCATCGGGGCAATTTGGATCTGCAGCTGCCATAAGGAATAGAGTTAAAGTTGCACCACGTAAGTATGATATATATATATATATATATATATACATAAAAGTTTATTTATGTGTCTCTTATTAACCTAATATACCTATAAAACGTAGATATATGGTGGCGTTCTTATGGCATCGACACACCATTGCTCCAACAATTTGCGATTAGTGTTCTAAGCCAAACATGTAGCGCTTCTCCTTGTGAGAGGAATTGGAGTGCATTTGATCATGTAAGTTTTCTTTGTTATGGAAAATAAATGGAACTTTAATTCAAGTAATGGTTTTAACTTTTAATTTATAACTATCATTTCAATTGCACTCTAAGAAGAGAAATTGTCTTTTGCAAAAGAAGTTGAATGATCTTGTATTCATTCAATATAACAAAAGACTAGAGAGGCGCTACAAATCTCTCAAGAATAACAAATCTTTCGATCCTATCTTCTTGAGAGATGTGGAAGAAAATGATGATTGGGTGGTTCCAACCGAAGTTGAGATCCAAGAGTTTGTGGATGCAAATGATGACCTCCTTTGGTCGGATGTATGAGAAGCAATGGGAGGTAATGAACAAGTTGGGCTAAGTACAAGAAGTAAAAGAGAGCGTTATAGGGATGATGATGATGATGATCAAGTTCGAGAGGAAGGGGAAGAAGAAGAAGATTGGGAAGCTAACGTAAATGAAGAAGTGAATGTTTTAGATGATGTTGATTCGGATGCCGAACCTATTGCTTGCGATTAGCTCATTTATGAACACTTTTCCTATATTTTGTTTTGTGAAACTTGTTTAAGTTGATGTTGATTGTTGAAACTATTTTAAGTTGATGTTTTAATGCATATGATATGTTTATGGATTGCATACTGAATTACTGATATAAATATATAAATATATATATATATATATATAATTCTGAGAAATGTTATATGAACCGATATTACCGATATATCACCGATATTTCCGATATATCGTGTATCGGTCCTTGACCGATACACCACTGATATCCGATATTAACAGCATAGCTTGTCAGCGTATAGAAACCATAGGTACGCACATATAAAGCGTACGTATGGGATCTTGGGATCCCTCTATGTCTTCTCTATCTTTGACTTAAGGTCATCAAAGATAGCGCCAGCATAGTCGAAATGTTTGTCAGCGATGACTGAATAGCCCATCTGGAGCTGAACTTTGCTTGCTTGATCCAGGGAGAAAATCTTCCCACTCATGCTTTGAATGATGTGTGAGAAGATGTAGTTTAGTTGAAAAGGCATGTTTGCCTTTTGGATCTTTGTGAGCCGCTTGTTGGGGATGGTGGAGCGAGGCTTGTTGTCCCAGCAGTACTCCATGTCATCCAAGAACTGGATGAGTTCAGCGTTAGTAGGGAGGGCATCGGATCCAGCTTTTGTCTTCTCAGGGAGTCGTAGTGCCTTCCTGAGACCATAGGCAATGAGCATGCCTGATCCTAGTTCAGTGGTGAAGGAAATAGCGGGAACCACTTCACCCTTTTTGTTGGTCATGGTGGTTTCATCAGTTGTGAACCAAAACTGTTGCAGAAGAGTTTTGGAAGGTTTTGGGTCCACATTGAGAGCGTAGGCCAAGCAAGACGGCTTCAGAAATGCAGCTGCATCCACCAAGTGTGGGTATTTGTCAGCTTCAAAGTCCAACCTTGCGAGATGGTTGTTCTTTGGGACCTCGGATTCAGTGATAGCGAATTTGACATTCTTGGAGGCAATGAGCGTAGCTTGGGCCATTTCTGAATATAGAATGAAGTAGAATGGAGGGAAAGGTTTAGAGTCCAAAAATAAATAAATTTTTTACCAGTTTCTGTATTTAGAAAGAAACATATAAAAAATCAAGTTATTTTCAGAGTAAAACAGTGTTCTTTGTCAAGAAGAAAGAACATGTAGAAAACCAAAAGTTTTTAGACAAAATAAAATCAAAAGAAATGATTTTAGTGTTGAGAAACTTTTTTTAAAATCCGTGATAAAGAAATATGCAGGATTTTAAGAAGAAGTTTAAGAATATGAGAATCAAAAACCTGTTGATCGTGAGAAGATGAAGATTCAAAGACTTGAATTTTTGTTTGCTTGAATGCCATGAGAGTTTTTCTTGCTTGAAAAGTTTTTCAGAAAGCGTAAAAAGATAAGAATGGAAAAGACATTCTTTTTATATGAAAGAGAAAGAGAGAGAATGAGTGAGGCGGGAAAAAAAATGCTCATCATGACATAGACACGTCTTACGAAGTTGATTGGATAGAAAGGCAACGGATGAACGTGTCAGAGAAAAAGGCATGTCGTGGATTATCGGTTCAAATGACGTCATAGGAGAGAGAAAAAAAATGTTTCATTTGTCCTTTTTGAAATTATCTCTGAAGAAAAGTCAGAGATAGGATTTATTTTTGAAAGAATCTCTGATAAAAAAATTCAGAGATTGATTTTCATTTCAAAAGGATCACTGACGAGAAATGACAGTGATAGATTTTGTTTCTCAAAAAGCTTTTAAGCATTTGAAGAAAAATCAGTGATTAAAGTTTTGATTTAAAAAAAAAACGTCTTACTGAATAAATATTCAGTGATTGAGAGTGAGAGAACAAACCTGAGAGTCAGAGATATTTGTTCAGAGAGTAAGTGATAAAAGGGAACTTAGAGTCACTGACATAATGCGTGAAAGATGAAGAATCACTCTTCAAGGTTCAGCATTCCAAACTCACTAATGAGAAAGTTGAACCTTGTCTCATCAAGAGGTTTGGTGAATAAATCATCTAGCTGATAGTCAGTGGGGATAAAGTGAAGTTCAATATCACCATTAATCACATGATCTCTGATAAAAAGATATTTGATCTCTATGTGCTTTGTCTTTGAATGTATCCCTGGATTATTTGCTATAGCAATAGCACTAGTGCTGTCGCAATAGATTGGAATTTTGGATAGTTGAAGGTCATAGTCTAATAGTTGATTTCTCATCCATAAGACTTGAGCACAACAGCTTCCAGCGGCTACGTATTCAGCTTTAGCTGTAGAGGTGGACACTGAATTTTGCTTTTTACTTGTCCAGCTTACCAGCTTTCCTCCTAGAAGTTGACATCCACCAGTGGTGCTCTTTCTATCGAGTTTACAACCTGCAAAATCACTATCTGAATATCCAATTAGATCGAACCCTGTGTCTTTGGGATAGCAAAGACCGAGGTTAGGAGTTCCTTTTAGATATCTGAAGATTCGCTTGACAGCGATCAGATGGGATTCCTTGGGTTCAGATTGATAGCGTGCACATAAACAAGTATAATACATGATGTTAGGTCGACTCACTGTTAGATACAGCAGGGAGCCTATCATTCCTCTATAGGCAGTGACATTAACAGGTTTTCCAGATGGATCCTTGTTTAACGTCAGTGGATGTGCTATAGGAGTTTTCATCGCTGAAGTTCGAGTTAAATCAAACTTTTTCAGCATATCTTTAACATACTTACCTTGGTTGATAAAAGTACCTTTTTCAGATTACTTAATATGAAGACAACGAAAGTACGTTAGCTCACCTATCATACTCATTTTGTATTCTTTCTTAGCTCACCCATCATACTCATTTTGTATTCTTTCTTAGCTCACCCATCATACTCATTTTGTATTCTTTCTTCATTCTTTCAGCGAAACGAGTACATAGAGATGGGTTAGTAGAACCAAATATTATGTCATCGACAAATATTTGCACACAAATAATATGACCTTTTATCTTTCTGAAAAACAAGGTATTATCGATCTTAGCACGTTCAAAATTTTCAGAGATAAGAAAAGATGAGAGAGTGTCATACCAAGCACAGGGGCTTGTTTTAGACCATAGAGAGCCTTATCCAATTTATAAACATAATTTGGATACTTAGGGTCATAGAACCCTAGAGTTTGTTCTACATAGACTTCTTCATTCAGCTTTCCATTTAGGAACGCTGATTTTACATCTATTTGATATACAATGAAGTCTTTGTAAACTGCATAAGCTAAGAAGAGTCGAATTGCTTCAAGCCTATCCACAGGGGCAAAGGTTTCATTATAGTCTATGCCTTTCTCTTGTCTGTATCCCTGAGCAACAAGTCTAGTCTTGTTACGGGTTACAGTTCCATGTTCATCTAACTTGTTTCTAAACACCCATTTGGTGCCTATAACAGTTTTATCAGATGGTCTAGGAACGAGATTCCAAACTTTGTTACGAGTAAACTCAGTCAGCTCTTCTTGCATAGCGCTGACCCAGTTTGGATCTCTGAGGGCATCATCAGTCTTCTTTGGCTCTATTAAAGAAATAAAGTTGACAAAGAGGCAGATATTACCTGAACTTCGTCAAGTCTGAATACCTACATCGGGATCACCAAGAATTTGATCTATGGGGTGATCTTTTGTCCATCGCTGAGCAGGAACATGATCGCACACTTCAGGAGTTTGAACAACAATAGGAATGTTCACTGATGAAGAAGCTTAAGGTTCATCAGCTATTAATTGTTGAGTGTCAGACAGACCATTGTTTTCTGAGAGGTTTTCAGACAAAGGAAGATCTGGCGGAGGGAGTGTGTTTAGAGGCTCAGCTGAAACCCATGAGGTGGATTAAGCGTTAGGAGGTATGATGTTTGGATCATCATCAGCAGCTGGAGAATCTAAGTGCTGATGGTTTGAGAAGAAGGGTTATGTTTCTCTGTAATGAGAAAACATCCAAGCATTTAGCTCTTCATTGTCAGTGATTGGCTTAGAGTTCGCTGAGCGAGTTTCATCAAATGTGACATGAATTGTTTCTTCTACAGTTTGTCTTCTTTTATTGAAAACTCTGTAGGCTTTGGAGATAGAGGAATATCCAAGAAATATTCCGTCATCAGCTTTTGGATTGAACTTTCCAAGTAGATCTTTGTTATTTAGAATGAAGCACTGATAGCCAAAGATATGAAGAAAACTGATAGAGAGTTTTCTTCCATGAAATAGTTCATAAGCTGTCTTTCCAAATCGCTTTACTATCAGCGATCTATTTTGAGTAAAGCATGCAGTATTCACAGCTTCAGCCCAAAATTGAGTAGGAAGGTGAGAATCACTGAGCATTGATCTAGCAGCTTCAATGATCGTTCTGTTTCTTCTTTCAGCGACTCCGTTTTGCTGAGGCGTTCTTACTGAAGAAAAATTGTGAGAAATTCCCTTGTTCTCAAAGAAATTGTTTAGAGAACTGTTTTTGAATTCAGTTCCATGATCACTTCTTATTGAACGAACAGTAAGATTATTCAGCACTTTCCTCTTTTTAATGAAAGATATTAGTTCTTCTGGAGTATTACTCTTGCAGCAAAGAAAGATAACCCAGGTGTAGCGAGAGTATTCATCTACAATGACAAGTGTATATTTCTTTCCAGCTATAGATTGTATGTTGACAGGGCCAAACAAATCCATATGCAAGAGTTGAAGAGGACTTGTCACTGAGGAGAATTGTTTAGATTTGAAACTAGCTTTTGTCTGTTTTCCTTTTTCACATGCTGAACATAGAGATTCCTTAGCATATGAGTGCTGAGGAAGACCAGAAACCAGTTCCTTAGATAAGAGAGAATTCAGGGTTTTGAAGTTTAGATGAGAGAGCCTTTTGTGCCATAGCCAGTTGACATCAGAGGAGGCTTTAGAAAGAAAACATACGTTCTAAGTGGTAGTGGAGTCCATATCTACTACATAGACATTTTCTCTACGATGACCACTGAGAGCAAGTTTCCCATTCTCATTTACCACTGAACATGCTTTCTTAGTAAAGCGAATTTCATATCTTTATCACATAGCTGACTGATGCTCAGAAGATTGTGCTTCAGTCCATCTACATACGCGACTCTTCTGAAGGTAGTTGTCCCATTGCTGAGGACACCAAACCCTCGGGTATATCCTTTTCCATTTCCACCAAAGGTCACTGAGGGACCTTTCTCTTCCTTGTATCCAGTGAGCAGGTCTTTTTGTCCTGTCATGTAACGAGAGCATCCACTATCAAGATACCAGATGCCCTTTGATCCCGGCAATCATAAGGAAGATTAAGCTTTTTTTGGTACCCATTTTTCAATGGGTCCTTTAGGGTTAGTGGAGATGGAAGGTTCAGCAATCTTGACAGGAGATGAAGATTCAACTTCAGTGGTAACCTTCACTTTGGTTATTTTCTTAACCTTAGTGGTATTCTTCACCTTTATCGATTTCTCAGCTTTGATGACCTTCTCAGCCTTGGAGGCATTCATCTTCACTTTAGCTGTTTTATCAGCTTTAGTGGTAGTTGGACATTTACTAGCAATATGGTCAGTAAATCCACAATGATAGCATTTTCTATATTTGAAGGTGGTTTTAGGACCATGAGTAGTAGATTTTGAGAATTTAAGATGAGCAGGGCCAGCTCCAAGAATGCCTTTAGCATGAGATCTGGGAGGAATTTTCATTTCTTCAGATCTCTTAGGCTTAAGATCAATCTTCAGCTTTGGAGGATAGAGATCAAAGATTTCTATCACAGAGCTAGAGGATCGATTTACTGAAGGTTTTAAAGGAACTTTCATCTTTGCTTTCTTGGTAGCCTTTTGAGGATGGAAAATGGATTTTCCTTTATCTGCAGGCTTAGAGCCGTTAGATATTTCCTCAGGGATGGGATTATAAGAAGATGAAGAAGAGCACTGAGCATAAGAAGTGTCCGGGATAGAAGAGACAAACGTTCCAAACTTAAGCATGGAACTGTCTTCCTTAGGCTCATCCTGTGGTTTCCAAAAACCAAGACCAGTTCTATCACTGGCAGGGATCTGAGCACTTATAATCTCAGTGATCTTTGTTGAGGATTTACACCATCCTTCAACAGTAGCCTTCTCTGCTTTTAGAGAAGCGATGGCTTGTTCGCGTTCTATGCTGATGATTTCATTAACAATGACTTGATCTTTCAAACTTTCCTCTAAAAGAGTCAGTTCTCATTTCCTTGGCAGTCTTAAGATGCATGATGGAATGGAAAGCTTCATCAGGCAGAGCCATAGAGATAATGGTTTTTGCCTTTGCATCTAGACCAACTTTCTTTTTGTCTTCATCACTCCACTATCTTATTTCCTTAAGAGAATAACGCTCAAGGACAGCAGGAGTGGTGGCAGTAGCGGGAACAGCAGCTATGATTGTGAAAGGTTCATAGGGTCCATTTGCTACATAATCAGGTATAGTAGGGTCTACACCTTCTAGAAATAACATCATTTGATTCTTCCAGAGAGTAAAGTTATCTCTGCTAAATCGAGGAGGTTTAGAGAGTGAACCATTATCATAGTAGTTTTTGTTTGCGTTAAGTGCCATTTAAAATAACAAGGAAGAGAGTAAAGCAAGATCTTGTCTGTTAGATTAAACAGTCTGCTCTGATACCACTTGTTGGTCCCGAAGGTGCTTAACAAGTTTGTAGAAGGGGGGGGGGGTTGAATACAAACACATAATTTAAAGTTTAATAAATTGTTTATTGATAAATCAAACACAATTTACAAGTCTATTGCGGAATAAGATTAAGTAGAACTCAATCTAAAAAAACTTAAGAAAACACTAAGATGGTCGCACAAGAATATAGAGAATGGGGGATTTGTGAGTATAGAAAACAAGGGTTTCTATATTTTAGAAAGATGAAGGCTTAGGGCAACTCTCAGATAGATTTGTAATCTTTCTATTTATACCCTATGCATTAAATGCATGGCAGAGCACTTTACACGTGTCCTTCATTGATTAGCAGAGAGAGTCTGACTTTGGGAGACATGCTTTCGGTCGTATCATGAACAGTGTAGTTGTCAGAGTTGTTGTACGAATTTGTAGCAGAGGTATGTCCGTTCTGACACATCGTACTGGGTGTGCAAGGGAAAGACAAAAGAGACTTGAGGTATAAGTTAAGTGAACATTGATCGCTGAATATTTCTTCCTTCAGAGATACAAAGAAGTTCAGCTATCGCAGAAGCTTTTCCTCAGGTTTCTTCGCGTATGAGTAGAGTCGTCTTTGCTTCACTGATATCCGCATCAGGTCACTAGTAGACTTGTCTTTGTTCAGCAGCTTCGTCTTCGATTCAGCTATGAACATCTTTTGACGCGAAACTTGTCTTCAGAGATTACGTCTAACTGTTTACAACAGAAACCATCAGCGATACTGAACATACTCAGTATTTAATCGCTGAAGGTGAAACACTAATACATATGAATGTTTACAAGAAAGATCATCAGTGATCACTGAATAGATTCAGTCTGATCACTGGTGATGAAACACTAATACATATTATTAAACGTAATTTTCACTAAGTATAGAAGAGGGTCTTTATCAAATCACTGAGAGAGTTTGGATCAACATAGACGTAAATGAGAGAAAGAAAGGGAAGCTAAGCCTCCCAATTATGTTTCATGCAAAATATATCTTGTCTCCTTTTCTTTTACTTTTATAAAAGTAATCCTTTGGTGTGTATTTTAAGCAACCTTACACACCTTGAAAAACAACCACCTAGTAATCAAAACCACCCATGGTTTCATTACTTAGTTTACAAGTTATTTCTTATATTAATTTTATATCAAAATATAACAGATATATAAGTAATATCACACATAACAAATTGAGCGTACATTTAAATCAAAGGAAATAATAATAATAATAATAATAATATGTATCAAATACATATTATACTTAAACACAAGTCAAAATATATATATATATAGAATATATTTTATCATTATAAAAAATTATTATTTCGACTAAATAATAATTTGCATGTAAATTGTTTGGGTTGAAAAATAATCGAATAGCATTCGATTGTACGATTGAGGTCGGTTTGCTTGTATGTGTGTGACCCTTTGGGATCGTGTATCGTTAGCCGTATCATCAAGTGTAGTTTCATCGGCATACAGATCCACCAATCTTCCACTTGCACATGATACAATACACTATGATACAGACAGTGGTAAACGTCTAGGAACATGTCACTATCCCTAATGACAAACGACAAAGCTACCCTTATGTGAAATGTCTCTAAGCTCACGAGCTTCGTATCATTGGTACAAGTAATAGTACTATTATCCCTTTGTTACCCACATCCCGTTGAAACATGAGACGTGGATCAAATCATTCTCATATGGTGTTCAACTATTTTGTTTCTCTATTGAGATTAAAAATGATAAAGCAAACAATGTTGAACGAATCAACTTAGTTTGAGTATGAACATGCATTTTCATCACATAAGAATCATCGAGAGCACCAGAGATGTTATTCTCATCAGATGAAAGGAACAAATGCCATCTTGACTACATACGTTTTAAAATGTATAGTATCATGTCTAACGTTCACCTTTATAATTGCATGTCAAATCAGTGTTTGACCAAATTAAGACATGACATTCTTCACATGAAAACCAATATATATCTCAGGTCTAGGGATAATCATCTCGTTCTAGAGATTCACTTATGACGTCGATCCAAAGAGGGTCATATCCAATGTTTGTTCTCTAACAAACAAATGAGAATTTTGGTTGTAACCATTGCCTACTTTCATCATCCATGAAAGTCAACCAACTAATTCCCATTAGTCTTATTTCATAGTTATTCCCATAATTATGACTGCCTATAGATTTCTTAGAATAACTAATTTATTCATGGATTTTAAACATGCTAATATAGAACACAACAATTGTTAATTAATTATCATAACTATGTCTCCACATATAATATTAAAATAACCAAGTGTCGCTTACACGTTCCAAAATATCAAAATACACATATATAATCACTCACAAGCCAAAGTCCTATAGATCTAGCATGCCCATCATGCTTAGACTGATGTAAAGGATTCATGAATGGATCTGCCATCTTCTGATATGTATGAACTTTGAGAATACACACATCTCCTCTTTCTACAATCTTGCGAATGTAATGAAATCTCCTGAGGATATGCTTGGTGTTGTGATGTGATCTAGGTTCTTTTGCTTGAGAAATGACACCTGTATTATCACGAAAGATCTCTATAGAGTCCTCAATGGTTGGAACCACTTTTAGATCATCAATGCACTTCTTCATCCAATCAACTTCTAAAATGTAAGAATAAGTAAAAGATAGTATAGGTCTTAGATCAAGTTCGATTTCAGCAAAAAGAGTGCAGTGAACATTGCTACGGCATCACGAGGGTGCTGCAACAATAGCTTTATACAAACACTACTGTATTGAATGGCCTTCCAAGGAAGTGCAGATTAGACCATATGTTGGCAGTGCACATGGTGATGCATCAAGAACCAAACTAATATAGATCTTGCCTTTCTTTCCATATAGTTTTTCATCCTATAAAGTTGTTGCAGCTCTTTGTAGCCTCTATAACACATTTAGTAAAAACATTTAATTTGTCTTAATTTTAAGTCCAACTAATCTAAATAATACAACATGTGTCAATTTGTCAAAGATTACTAGATGAAATGTTTGTACCACTTGTAAATAGTGAAGTAAATTGCTATTAACAAGCAAATATCCACTAACACTGGTGCTTAATCTCCCATTATTCACTTACACCCACACTAAGGTGTTTAGCCTAGCATGGCTGAATGTAAAAACTCAAAATTAAATGACATAAAAGTAAATGACATGAATGTAAATGATTTAAAGTAAATGACTTGAAAAGTAACTTGCAAGAAAAGTAAATGAATGTTGTAAAGGTTGTTGTAGCAATTGATAGTAAGTAAGAACAATTTCCAAAAGATTGCAATATATTAAAACTACTAGAATACAAAGCTTTTAAGAAGCTTTGATTCAGTCGATGTCCCTAAGCAATAAACATTACTTCCTACTTAGATTAAGGAATCAAAAAGATGCTTAAGAGTACAAATGTAAATTATCCAAAATGTAAAAACCAAGCATCTTAAGTCTAATTAATAAAAGTAAAAGATGCTTAGGGAGACAAAGCAAGGCATCTTCAGAGGTATCTTTTATTACTTTTCCTCTACATTTGTACTCCAATATGCCCTCCAAAAAGTCTTCACAAAAAGAAAAACTTCCAGGATTGAGCCGGTTGCTGTGAATATCAGTGTTGTAGCAATGCCTGCTGCAACAACAGTCAGTTAGCAAACTAATAGTATAAAATAAGACTAAAAGACTCAATATAGGATTGGGAAAGATGTAAAATGGGGTAAAAAAGGTCTTAATTGGGTGCTAAAGTGTATACTTCTACACACTTATCAGGGATCATCATTGGTATATGCATCGCCGTTGCAGGATAGGTTGTTACGATCGTTGAAGGGATCAGCATAGCATATCCACCTGCAGGAGGAGGAGGAAAGAATGTCGGTATTGGCAGCGGGGAGGCAAATGAACGTTATGAATCATGGGTTGATTTGGAGGATTCCTCGTAAAATGTGTCTGATTGAGGGGAACCCTGGTGAAAGGAGGTTGATTTGGAGGGTTTGCTGGGATGAATTGGAATACAGCTGTAGATTCGGAGCTGTTGAAGAATATTCCTGGGTTGGAATTCCTCGATTGTGAAATTTCTTGGCTTGATTTGCGATTTTGTTCATCCAGCTTGCGGATGTGGTTGCGAGCAACCTCCAGATCCACTTGCATTTGATCCATTGCATTATGGTTCATTCCTTGAGCTGCTATATTCCTGTAATAGAAAATCTTACACAAAGATTTTTAGTAAGACGCGTGTTCCTCGAAAAATTTCTCTAATTGGGGTCCCACAGTAGGCGCCACACCGTTAATGCCAAAAACTACCACTCGGGATAACTTAAGGTCGGTGTGGAGCTTAACAACTAAAGATGGTATTCTTCGAACAACACACGACAAAAATAAAGAATAGCAAATGAACACAAGCAATTGGTGATGCGGAAAAACCCCTGTCGAGGGTAAAAGCCATAGACGACAATAGAAGTCGTCAATGCACTATGGACGCTAAACAGGGACATCGGCCTTAGTAACAGGTGTCGAGAGTACAATAAACTTTAATAAGAATGTAAGAACAAGTAAATTGTGCGATGAACAACTGCTGTCGTGAGTGTTTATTTCAAGAGAGTGTTCTTCTTCGATTCTCAGAGATTCTGGCCGGGGTGGTAATGATCTGATGGTCTTCGTTTATATAGGTTCTTGGTTAGTAAATGTGTCCTTTATGTAGATTAATGCAGGCAAAAGTCTTGTCTTGAATGATCTTGATGGCAATCTTCAGTTATATCCGTCTTCAGTTTATGAGAAGTCTTGAATAAATCTCCGGTAATAGCCCGCGAAACCCAAGAAGCTTCGGATCTCGGATGGACTCTTGGGAGGTTCCCAATTCATCATAGCTTCAATTTTGGAGGGGTCCACCTTCACTCCGTCTCGAGTGACAACGTGACCCAAGAATTGGACTTCTTCAAGCCAAAAGTCACATTTAGAGAATTTGGCGTATAACCTCTCCTTTCTCAACACCTCTAGGACTTCACGAAGGTGTTGCTCATGCTCCGAATCTCTCTTGGAGTACACGAGTATGTCATCAATAAACACAATGACCGACTTGTCGAGGAATGGTCGGCACACTCTATTCATCAAATCCATAAACACCGCCAGTGCGTTGGTGAGACCAAACAGCATCACGAGGAATTCGTAATGACCGTAACGTGTTCTAAAGGCCGTCTTCGGGACATCTTCTTCTCTCACCTTTACTTGGTGGTAACGAGAATGCAAATCGATCTTCGAGAAACACCCCGCTCCTTGAAGTTAATCGAATAAGTCGTCGATCCTTGGAAGCGAATACTTGTTCTTCACCGTTGCCTTATTCAGTTCACGGTAATCGATCCACATTCTCATTGTGCCATTCTTTTTCTTGACAAACAAGACCGGAGCTCCCCAAGGCGATGAGCTCGGCCTTATAAAGCCCTTCTACAGAAGCTCTTGGAGTTAAGCCATCATTTCATGCATCTCTGATGGCGCCAACCGGTAATGAGCTCGAGCAATCGGGGTTGCCCCCGGTACCAAGTCAATCCGAAACTCGACTTGGCGATCGGATGGAAAACCGGGCAAGTCTTCCGGGAAGACATCGGTAAACTCGTGCACCACCCTCACGTATTCAAGCTTCCTCTTTTCGAGTTTGGTGTCTATAACGTAAGCTAAGAAGGATGAACATCCTTTCGCCATGAACCTACGCGCCTTGGCCATAGTGATAATCGCCACGTCGTCCTTCCTCCTTTCTCCATACACTACTATTGTTTCATTTTCCGACGTAGGGAGTCAGATTAGTTTCTTGGAGCATAGGATTTCGGCCTGATTATTCGCCAACCAATCCATATCGATCACCACATCGAATCCACCAATGACCATGGACATCAGATCGATTGGAAATTTCTTCCCTTCGATGTCAATCGAGCAATCCCTCAAAACGTCGCAGATCACTACTTGACTACCATTTGCTATCTCTACCACTAAAGAATCAACTAAGCTACTAGTGGGCATGGCAAGTTTTGACAAAAAGATTAAGACACAAAAGAGAAACTAGCACCAGAATCAAATAGCACACGAGCAGGTACGGAATTTAGGAGAAACGTACCCGATACCACATTGGTGGATGCCTTGGCCTCATCGACCGTCATCTGAAAAGCTCGGCTGGGAATCCTTGGAGGGTTTTCCTTCTTCCCTTGCGGCCCTCCCGCCTTCAACTTCAGACACACACTTCGAATGTGGCCCGGTTCCTTGCATTTATAGCATATGACCCCTCGTGTAGGGCAATTTTTGCACACATGCCCCACCTTACCACACTTGAAAAAATTTGTCCCGTTAGAGTTGCACAGGCCAAGATATTTGCTTCGGAAATTTGGGCACCACCTAGCTTCCCTCCTAGGCTCAATTCCCCTATTGATGTTATTGTTAAAAGCTCGTGGTTTCTTGGAGGGCAAAGAGTTGCCTTCCCATTTTCTCTTTTCGGTCGCCCCGGCTCTCTCCTCGCGACTCTGGGCATATACATCCTCCATGATTTTGGCCTCTTCAATGGCCTCACGGAGAGTAGAGGGCTTAGTGTTGCAGACCATGGACATCATGTCCGCTGGCAACCCCTTCAGATACGCCTTCACCTTATCGTTTTCAGTTGGGGCCGCATATCCCACCAGATGAAGTTTCTCAACGAATTTTCTTGAATAATCCCTCACTGACATATTACCCTTCTTGAGGGCTCGGAACTCATCAACAATCCGATCCATCGCCCTCTCATTGCAATACTCCTCCATGATCTTCTTCTTAAACACTTCCCACGACAATTGGGCAAGAATGACAGCATTGAGGGAGGATCTAGTGACGTTCCACCACCGATGTGTCGGGCCTCTAATCATTTGGGAGACGAATATTACTTTCTAATCTTCCCCACACTCGCTGGAATCGAAATCTTGCTCGATCTCCTGGATCCAATTCATACATGCGACTGGGTCATCGGATCCTGAGAACTCGGGTGGTTTACTACAAAGGAAGGTTTTGTAGGAGCAGCTTTTTCCACCTTTCTGAGCACCAACAGCCACGTGTTCTTCCGTCCTGGTCCCATTTCCTGTGCCACCCGAACCGTCCATCACATTCTCTACAACCACCTCAGGCCTCCGAAGACTAACATCCCTATCCTCCAACATCTTCAGGAATGCCTCTTGCTGCTTCTCCATAGCTGACGTCACCATCTGCATGACACTGGCCATCATATCGACTTGAGGGTTTGCCTCCCAAATAACCGGATTTGTGGATGCCAAATCCACTCTAGGTATGTGCTCTACCTCTCCGGTAAATATCGGCGGCATATTGGGGGGAACTACATTCACCGCCCTAACCACTAGATTTGGATTGGATGTGCTATCCTCATGAACTTCCTCTTCGGCCAATGGTCGACTTCAAGAATTCACCATGATTGATCAATGGCTGCCATACAAGTATGAGAGAGAATAAGATATTTGATCGAAACACAAAATAAAACATACTAATACATTCAATAATCGTCATGACATTAGTAAACCAAACATGCTCACGTAACAATATATTCATAATGGCATTAGCTACGTGCAATTATGAACACACTATACATAAGGATCCTTGTTACCGTCGTCACAATTCTTAATTTATGCAATTCCATCGACTCTAAGACCAACCCATCTTAGAAGTTCTACCCAATCCTCACCAATCATAAGTTAATAACTCCAACTTAAGTCTAGACATCTTACGTCCATGCCTAGTTCACTTAAACTAATGCTCTGATACCAACTTGTAACACCCTAAAATTTGATTTAAAAAAACTGAAATTTTTGCAATATATCGTTTATAAAACGAAGAGAATATAAACCTGGAACAAGAACCGACAACCTACTTAATCTAAAATAGTTATAGTTTAGATTATAGTTAGGTGTCGTAATCATTCCCAAAATATCGGTAAGTATAATGCACGCTCTATATCTTGTCAATGCTAATTTCCCAAAAGGTCGATCCAACACTCTACTCAAAGTTTCGCCATCCCACCACTAATGGAACTTGATATGTACACCAAAACAGACAAGTGTTAGGCTTGGAGCCTAGTGAGTACATCCAAAATCATATGTGCAGTAAAGTGTAATACATTGGTGATCAATTAATAATAAATAGAGTGACAATACTAAACAAATCCTCCAACGTTGAACTTTATGCGAGACGGGGGAGTCCCGTTCCACCATA
Source organism: Arctium minus (assembly GCA_954870635.1). Taxonomy (NCBI): domain Eukaryota; kingdom Viridiplantae; phylum Streptophyta; class Magnoliopsida; order Asterales; family Asteraceae; genus Arctium; species Arctium minus. Next base: position 117,480,179 of record OX941084.1, on the reverse strand, counting down.
GGTTGCGGCGGAACACGGAAGTAGGCCACAACCCATGTGGAGCATTTAGTTGGAATGGTTATTTATTGGCATCAACTCTATTCATGAATCTTTAGTCGTTAGAACATCAACTTTATTCATGAATCTTTAGTTCAATGTAAATATGGGTTCAACTCTATCCGAGCCTTACACCAAAGAGTCACCAAGTTCAACCCTATTCATGGATCTTTACTTTGGGACCTCACCATTCCAAACTAACATGATTCACCAATGTAACAATTTGTATTTTGCTTTAAATTCCAAACACATGGATCTCATATAGCACCACATCAAAATAAGGTAAATCCAACATTCATGCACAACATTTCTTTTCATGTAATCTCCTTCTATCCAACATAAGAAACATATTAACATAATGTTCCCTACGCACAAGTCTCATGAAATACATTTATACCATAGACTTCACAAAATCTAACTTTCCAATATAACCCCAAATAATCATTTCACCCATTTGATTTCTCAAGTTCCATAGTACACAAATAATCCATGATTGTCATTCCACCAACCTTTTTAGTCATCATATCACGTAAAATCACCATAGTGTCAAAACCCTAGGTTTTGACCTAGAAAGTTCAAAAACACAAAATGGAGAAAAATGTAGGTTTTTAAAGTAATGTGTAACACCCTGATTTTCGAAAGATATCATTTCAAGTTAATACAGAAACCGATATATTAAGGAAAAATAAGATATTTGATTTTGGACTTGAATCCTAGATTTTATAGTCTTGATGGATAAAGGATTCAATTACGAGTCCAACGGTTCTTTCCGGAGCAAAAATGGAGCTATAACGAAGAAGTTACGGCCAAAACAGTGAACGAGAAGAAAACCGGGCGAACAGTGCATCTCGCGACTTACGCCGCGACTTAGAATGTATGCCGCGACTTAGGGGTAAACGGGAGACTTATGCCGTGACTTAAAGTCGCGGCATAACCCGCGAAATCCACTGGTCGAGCATAAAACCCGATTTTCAGCCCTGGAACTTCATTTCCTCATAACTTTTGATCCACGACTCCGATTTTGGTGATTCAAGTTGCCACGGTTTCGTTTCTGAGAGATCTTCAAGGATCTAGAAAGATATTGGAAGTCTATTGGAGTATACAATAGTATTTTGTGGTGGTAAGCTCCTCATCTCTCCCACTTCATCTTCTTGACCAAAGTTTTCTAGGGTTTCACCCACCCTTTGTTCTCCCTTTCGTAGATTGGAGGTTTGTAACCATTTTGGTGAACTAGAGGTGTTGTTGTTGGTGGATTCAATCTTGGATTAAGGTAATCTTATATTCTCTTCATTTTTGGAAGTTAGGGTTTCGGTATCAGTTGAGGTATTCGTGTATAAGGTTGGGAAACGATTCTTGTGGTTGTTTATGATTATTTATGGTGGAAAATGTATATTTATGGTTGGAACCTTGTAGATATAGGTTTTGGAATATTTGGTTTGAAGAATCAAGTTTCTTCAAGGAAAGCTCTAAATGGGTAAAAATCTAGATTTAGCCTAAATCTAGCAAGGTGAGTTCAAGTTGATTTGTGAAAATGGTGTACATGCCAATATGTTTATTTTAAAAGTGTTTTGCGTCTTGCATGAAATTGCTAACTGCTGATAAGTTTGGTTATTTTGAAAATGTGTAACTTTATAAACTTATATAGCATATATCTTCGGGATTTTTGAGCATTTTTGTTAAATGTGCCATAAATGAATGGGTTTTGATGAACTATTGCATAAATAGGAATTTGGTCAAAAATGCACTTTTGAGTGTTTTGTCGGGTTTTATGCATCATTCATAAAATGACATGTTTTGAAAAGTACGAATGTATGGATCCTTTGGTTTTGGGTCCTTCCCGACTTTGGGGAACATTTTAGAAATGGAAAACCTTTTGGTTTTTGGGCCGAAGGCCAATGATAATTTGAGAATCAAATATTTTGGGAAAATGTGTATTTTGGGTTGGGTAACCATATTGGCTCTCGTGTTTTAGCCAAACGTTTATTAAGCCTCTTGGGGCTTGATTTGTACTCGGTGGAGTCTTTGGAACATTTGTTCAATCTTGGTAGCTCGTTAAGGAGCCTTGGTCGTATGGTGTACCTAGTTGCATCTCATTTGTGAGTTACATGTATTTAATGCGTTAGTTCATCCGTTGGAGTCACGTAACGTGTTAGGCTGTAATGCAATGGATCCATAGGCATAAAGGTCGGTTTTATCGTGTAAGTGGGATAAGATGCCTGTGTTTTAATCTGGAAATAGGCATTGATGATACGATGTAAGTCCTAAATAATCAAGTGTGTCAAGGATGGCGATATCCCAAGGTAAAGATCTGGATAGGGTTGAACTTGGTGATTCTTTGGGGCTAAAGACTTGGATAGAGTTAAACCCATGTTTGCACTGAACTAAAGACTTGGATAGAGTTGATGTTCAAATGACTAAAGACCCAGAGAGGGTTGATGTCTACTATGACTAAAGACCCAGAGAGGGTTGATGTCTATTATGACTAAAGACCCAGAGAGGGTTGATGTCTACTATGACTAAAGACCCAGAGAGGGTTGACGTCTACTATGACTAAAGACCCAGAGAGGGTTGATGTCTATTATGACTAAAGACCTGGATAGGGTTGATGTCTACCTTGACTAAAGACCTAGATAGGGTTGATGTCAATGGTTGTTTATCCTTGAAGATACGCTTATAACATACATATGTGTCTTAACTTTGTGTACCTGCCACATTCAATGGAATCGGGTCTTCCCAGTCACCGAAAAGTGTTGTGTTGGGTACTGAATCTTGTATCCTTGTTTTCGATGACATATTGTATATGGGATTTATTAACCATGATTTATGGGTTGAGTGTTATGCCCCACCCGTGCTTTGGGTATTTTGGGATGTGGAGTGTTATTCAAGGTATCACAATTGGGAGTCGTTTTATATTCACGTTTTGAGTGAGTTTTGGGTCGCATCGTTTTATAAAGAATGTTTGTATTAGAGCGTTGTCTTTTAATGGTGCAATTTGTGGGAAAACGAGTCATCTTTATTGCTAAAGTAAATTAGTTTGAAAGATCTTGATTTGAACTGATTTCCTTTCTTTTAAAGATATATCTATTCATGTTAAAACTCTTGAACTCACTAGGCGTTAGCCTAACCTTTTTATTTGTCGGCATGTGCATCAGGTACTGGTTGGGAATAGTCCTAGTATCACTATGAAGAGTGGAGTGCTAGTGGTGCGCTTGGGAAACGAGTAGCTTTGGCGAAGTCTTCCGCTTTGGTTTTTGGGAAGAGCAACCTGTATTGGGGTTAAGTAGCACCCGACTTCGGTTTGGTCCTTGTTTAATACTAGAGTTTATAATTGTTGAGGTTAATTATAGAATTTTATATTTGAGGTATGATGGATCTTGCTTTGTATTTGATAATATATCGAGATTTTTAATTAGTTGCTCTTACCAAATTTGAGGGTGTTACATAATGTAAAGAAAAGGTTTTCATGTAAGCACATAAGTACTTAATAAGAAAAATGAACTCACAAAAAAATGGGTTTTGATGGAAACCCAAACCCTAGATCTTCTTTTGAGAAGTAGGTGAAGAACCCTAGCTTCAAGCTTTTAGGACTAGCTGGAGATCTTCAATCTAGCAATAAATGATGGTAGTTGGACTCTTGGAACCTCCAAAATAGAATTCAATGAAAAGAGTAGGTTGGGAGAAAGTTTGGAAGAGAGTAAATGAAGTGATAAATGAGAATGGGAGTTGGAAAAGGTTTTATTTAGGTATGGGCCCGACGGCGAGATTGACACGCGATTATGCCCTTGGCATAGTCGTCGGGCATAATCGCCCCGTGGAGAGTACCCTCGGTACACAGTTCGCGAAAGTGCCACGCGATAGTGACCCGGGCATAATCGTCGGGCACGATGGCATAGTCGCCGGGCATACTCGCCCCCGACGTACCAAATGCCAAAACTTCACATTTTCACATGGATGACAAGGAGGGTTCGATAAAAGGATAGCTATACAATTAACGCAAGCAACAACTCACGATAATAACTATAAAGAGGAGGTTAAAGAGCGTACCAAATTTCTGGGTGTTACAGTCCCCTCCCATTTACGGAACTTTCTTGCTGCGATACTTCATGTTCCGCCAATATTTCGACATTTGACACGACTCTTGGCTCGATCTCGAGTCCCGGTGTTGGTTTCATCAATTTGGTCGTAGCCCTTCGGGTTGCCCTCCCTTGACCCCATCCACGACCCCTGCCCCATCCTCGGGTAGCCTCTTGCCTAGTTGGGTTCAGCGGTCCATCTACAGGGACCTCATTAGTTGGAATTGCCTCGTCCACTGGCACCGACCTGTTTTTCAAGATTCGCTCGGACATGATTACTGAAAAGAGTACACAAAGACAACACTTAATCCCACAGTTCCAACATAACAAGGCAACTAAGCACATACATGTACCTGTAAATTTGCAATTACATTGGCCAGATCTAACTTCAAATTTACCTTACATGTTAGTTCTCACTACCGTATTATATATGTTCCTACTGTGGTATTTCTTAAAGACATCCTATATCTCGGTTGTGTCCCTCACCCTAGAGTTTAAGTTTAGGCCTATACGGTCACCTAAATCTCTTAAACTATGGCTCTGATACCAATGTGTAACAACCCAAATATAAAGATAATATAAGCAACCAACAATCCCAAAACGGGTCCCCAAACATCTCAAAATAAAACAAGGTCTTCAAAAAAAAATAAAAACACTGCACCACAGCCCAGATGTCTACAACTATCAGCAACTACAGGGTCCTCTAGACCAGCTATCCTCGACTCCTAGCCTTCACACTTTCTCCTTCCCTTTTGAGGAAGCACTACCATTTCCCTTACTTGAAAATGGTTTTTAAAATTTTGAAAGCTAGGGTTAGAGCGAAAGGCTAAGTGAATTCCCTTCCATAGACAATTTAAACAATTATAATATTATCTTCGCAAAAGCAATACTTATTAATCAACATCAATTTAAAAGAAATACCACAACCAATCCCCTACAAGGATATGTGCACAGTGAATAGTCACCATCACCTTCCGTGATGTCCATGCTCGAGGCCCCCCCAGTAGATCCCCTTTTTGGCCCCCAGTAGATGTCATATTCGTGTACGCGAGAAACAAATTCAAGGCACACGACTCATCTAAATTCTCACGTTCACTTCACATTCTGAGATACTCGATTCCCTAACATTTGGCAATTTATAATTAAACAGCATCTTAATCAAAATTAAAAGAACGATTCTATATCAAATAATAAATAAGGCATGTTTCCGACTCCACATATCAAGAAAAGCCAATACAACGTATAAGCACACAACAATGAGAATTATTTTTCCAATAAATGAGAAAAAAGGGAACTCACGTGCTCGATAGAAGAGCGACACACACACAAGACCTACTTTAGAAAGACCAAGCACCTATAAGTTGGTAAACCGATTATAGTCAAACCTCGGCTAGACTTCTCTTTAAAATCCCAGTTAACGCCTCTTGGGATTTTCTACACGCCTTCAAACCCACCCACCCTGATCGGATCTGAGCATTCGGCCCCTACTGGGTTTTATCCCATCCTCCGGCTTTACCGGGTGAGATCCCGGGTTTTGGCCCATACCGGGTGCGACCCCGGATTTGAGTTCCATCCGGGTTTCATCCCGGTTCTTACTGGATGTGAATCCCCGATTTTGCCACCGATTTTTGGCTGTAGACTCCCGGCTTATCCGGGTTGGTACTGCGCTCCTGGCTTGCCCGGGTTAGTCAAGTGACTCCCAGCTTGTCCGGGTATGTCAAGTGACTCCCAACTTGTCCGGGTTGGTCCGGTTCTGGGGTTTTCACCATTCGACCCCTGATTACCCCAAATGGTTTTTCATGGATTTTCTCCCCCAAATCGATGAACACAAACTAAAACAACTACGAATACCAAAATCAACAGCATCGATTAATCAGATCTTTGATTTTTCCCCAAACAAGTGTTTAGATTGATACACTATTAACACTTATCAAATCCACCCAAAACCTTCAATAGATTCCTCCTTCTTTTAACCAAAAGAAGGACTAGTAGGAGATGGTTACCTCAAAGGAAGAATCTTCCAAGCCTTCCTTGATTCTCCTCTCATTTCTTCAAAATGTTAATCTTCCAATCTTCTACTCTTTCTCTCTTCTTTTCTTTCAATAGTAGCCAACCAACATGAATAAGGGAGAGTGTGTGATTTTCTAGTGAACGACTATAAGCTAGGATCGGGAGGTCTAGGGCCATAGACCATGCAAAGTTGAAATGGATGACCAGTGATTCATAGTGGAACTCATGAACATAAATATATGTCTTACTTTTGTATTCTGTCACTTTCAATAGAAATTGAGTATTTCCTGTCATCATAATATGTTTTTGGCGTTTGTGGGTTTTATAAGAACCGCTCGCTTAATGAAGTTTATTCTTACTAAGATTATGTTTTTGAGCTTATTGGTTTATAACCTCGATTTATAAACCGTTTGAACTCATTAGGATTTAAGTTTAACACTTTTTCTTGTTGATGTGTGTATATCAGGTTATTTTAGTGGTCGTGCTAACAACGCTTGAGTGTAGCGTTGGGTGCTTGTAAAGGCACTAGTTAGGCTAGAATTAAGTCTTCAGATATACAGATTTTTGGGGATTAGTAACACCCGACTATAATCTAAATCTAATATGAGTTAGTTTAGGAGGTTATCATTTAAGAATTACTTAAAATTTTCTAATTAGGTGATTTTGAGAGTAAAGCTCGGTGTTTTATATTATATACCAAGCTTTGATGTTTAATGTTCTTCCTATTTTTAGGGGTGTTAGACCAAAAACCTCCAAGTGTCTTAATTAACTACTTTTATAGGACTTCAATTTTGTAGAACCAAACATATATGTGTCATATTTAAAAGTGTTGCATTAAGTTTATAGGACACAGATAGGCGTCTTAACATGTTTTTTATGACACTTTTGAAATAAACATCCTACTATGTTTTTTATAAAACGATATATAAAAAGGTGTTTTATAAAAAAAATGTCCTATAAAAATATGTGTGTATAGTACATTGCTCAAAAGTGCTCCCATATAAAGCTAATGCCTAATGTAACATTTTATTTGAAAAATGTTCTATAAACTATTTAAGACACCCAAAAGCATATTAAAAACTTATTTCAACATTTGCACATAGAACACCAAATGTTTGGTACTACTATAAATTTAAGTCATTTAAAGGTCTACTAAGACATTTAAATATTTGTGACATTGTATAAAATCGATTTTATTGTAGTGAAAATTGAACATTAGCATTAATTAATTCAGATAGAATTATACGAGAATAACATGATTAGTTTGATTAAAAACACAAATATGTAATCCACAAATGCTCTTTATTCAAGTACTAACATGGAAAAACATATGAAAATGCAATGAATATTTTTTGGACATATTTATAACTTATTGTTATTTTATCAAAAATCAAGCATTTGTGTTAAAAATATATGTCAAATCAAATGATATATTTATTTTAAATTAAATTAAATAAATGCATCCATTTATCCATTTCAACCAAGACATATCAAATTAGAGACTTTAATATTATTGATCATGTGGTATAAGTATATTGATCATGTGGTAAAAGTAGACAGTTAAAATACAATTCTAATAACAAAATCATCTTATTTGTATATCGTACCATCAAGACTCGATTATTTTGCCTACATACGAAACATTGGACTTGAAACAAAATGGATGCAAAACAAAGTAATTATAGCATCGAAATTTATTGTAAATGTGATCTTTAGTACCAACGGAACATTGGCATTGTAAAAAATTTCATCCCAGATTTACAATGGAAACCGTTGCTTTCACCACAAGCAAAGTAATACGGCTTCCACTTGTTAAGCACAAACTCAAATCCCTTGCCTCCACCCTGTGTTGTTTTTGCCACTTGTTTCGCCCATCTTAGATCGCACCTTATAAAGCTCCATAGGTTTGGTAGCAAGTAGACACTGTGTGGATGCGTATTATTATCACTTGGAGGATCAAACTTGAACACTGCAATACCATCTCTTTAAATGTTAAATCATGGTCATTCCATGGGTAAAACTATCCACAATTGTATATACGGACAACATATAGTAAAAAGACATGAGCCCTAAACTTCTGTATTATTTTGCATGGTTTTTGTCCATTACCGATGAACAAGGTCAAGACTCATGCAAAACCTAGCTACTATACGTTAAATTAAAAAACGAAGGACACAAATTTCACATGCATTATAAAGATACGTACCAAGAGTGTCATTAAAGAAGAATGGGGCATTATTCTTAGCCCATTCAGTGTAGTTAAAGCCAAAGCGCCAATTATCAGATCCACCAACGATGATCCTCCTAGAACTCTGAGTAGGAAATGAATGTCTGGGTGGCCAGTTCGTATAATTAAAGTTAAAATTCCAATTTTGAGCACCCTTTTGGAAATCCCTATTGCTCATTCCCATACCCAAAATTGAAGCAATCAAGACTAGTGAAAGGAGCAATTGAAGATGATTCAATGCCATTTGATTGAAAGAATATGAAGAATGAAATTTGTATTTGGTTGGTGATTTGTGAAGTTGAGACAAATGGGTTTATATAGGGGACTCAAAGTAACTACCCATTTTTTGCCAATTGTAGTGGAATTACTTAAATACCCTTTTAGAAATAACAAAATATATAATTTTTTCTTTGATGAGTCATTTTAACTTATGGATTGATGAAAATCGAAATACAATGCTTTAAAGGATAAATTAAAAATAAAAATTGTTGAAATTTTAATGGAATACAAAAATAATTAACAAATGGGATTGTGCCTAATTTTTATATTGGTGGTTGGTATCAAAGGTTGAAATATTGTTTACTTTGAAACATTCTTCCATTTTTTTTTTTCTTTCAAAGTCTCCCACTTTCTTATTCTAATCTTATTTTAAAATTTAATAAAAAAATATTTTTTTTTTCGGGTTTTTATGATTTTATTTGTTCCATTAATCTTCATGGGTCGCTGAAATTAACACTTATTTTTATGTTTTTACTTGTATTCTTTTATAATATAAACAAAAATATAACTTTCATTTTTTTAAGGGCATCCCAAGCTATGTTCAGACTAATCCTAGCAAATTACGATTGTAAGAAATCAACTGTGATAAACTCAATGACCATTATTCACAAAGTTTGGAATCGAACCCAGGACAGATAAGATATTTTGCGACATCCCCCTAGGCCCAGGACCGGTCCCGAGGCTTCGGATGCCCATGGTGGAAAGCCGGAAAAAATGCCCCTAATATATGACAAAATAAACTATTTGAAGGGGTATAGATCATACTTAAGCTAGACGGCTCTTCCGCACGCCGATTATTTGTCAAATATAACAAAAATAATACAACCGGGAGGATATAAACCAAAACCTTGAATAACAAAACATTAAGTATATCACCTAAAACAATGTCTTAATGCATTTTTTGAGGCAAAAATATCAATCACTTAACATAGTTAACATTTGCAATTTTAATTCACAAAAATACATATTGATTGAGTCATTCTGATTTGGCTTTGAAAATGTAATATTTTGATCCTTGAAACACATACAAAATTGAAATTTATAATGGCCAAAACAATAGAATTATTAAATAAACTTTAGTATCGCTCTAAGTGTCTAACAACTAATATTCAAAATCTAATAACTTTTATACGTAAATTTTGATGATGCAAAACCAAATCAAATGAACCTCTCTGGAAAGTGAGAATCAGATATACATAAACATTTTACCTACCACAAATAATAAAGTGGTTATTTTTTATTAAAAAATACAACTTAAGGCATTCTAGTAGCATGGTTATATCACAAAATTATCAAGTAAGATAATTAACGTTATTAAAAATAAAAGAAAAATAATAAGATTTCTTGTCATTCCAAATTTAAGTTTAAATTTTTGTTTATGCCCTATGGAATTTTGGATTTTGTTGCCAAAAACAAAACTTTTGTTGCTCTCTTAGGTCTTAGGGGTTGTTTGGTTGGTTTTCCATTAAGTTCTGTATGGATAAAGTTGTCTGTATGGATTAATCTATCTGTATAGAATTGGAAGGTTTTTATTGGAGAGAGTTTTTTCATAAATGGAAGGAACGTGTTTTTTAATGGGAGGGACTGGTTTGGAAAAAAAATTGGCTTTCTGCATAAAGCTCCCCCTTGAAATTTTACTGAATAAGTCACTTTCTATATAATTAAGTCATCACCAAACAGTCATATATAGTTGATTGAATAAGTTGTAAGTCTTATTATGCGCATTAAGCTGCTAACAAACAAGCCCTTAGCATTTGATGTCCATGGCCACCGTCATCATGGCCATGGGCTAGGGCCGATCATGCCTAAATCTCAACCATTATATCACAACCCTTATAGTTATAATTGCCTTTTCATGGACGTAAAATAATAAAATTAATTGGTAACTTTTTATGTAACTTACATATTTTTCATAAAAAACATTAACTATAAAAATAAACCGTGAAAAAATTGAAAAGAAAATGACTTTATTTTCAAAAGACAACTAGAAGTGTACTCGCACAATGCAGTGAGATATATCACGATTTTAATGTTTCATTTTTTATTGTTTTTTTTTTTTGTCGATTTACAGTACGATTTTGGATGGTTTTGATAAAGTGATAATGTATTTTTATAAATTTCTTTAATTTAGACTTAATAATATAATGTTTTTTTATATAAAAAAAATATTTTGTTAAAATTCTATGATTATCTTATATATTTTAATGACATATAGAAAAAATAACCAATTACATATTTAATAATATAATTAAAACAAATTTATATATAGTAATATAATATATTAATTAATAGTGATACATGAAAAGGTCTGCATAAAAGGAAGGTCATGTACATACCTAATTGGTGGGTGTTAGAAGTCTGCAGTAGTAATATGTATCTTGTGCTTTGATACCTGTAAATTAAGAGATTTTTAAAATCTTGCATAAAATAATTGTATCTTGTGTCTAATAATTTGTATTTAAGAGTTTTTTATCCGTGCTTTATAATATAGTATAGATAAACTTGTTTAAAAGGACACGTCAAATTTCTCTTTTCTATATATTACTAGAAGCGTACTCGCGCAATGCAGCGAGATACATCACGATTTTAATGTTTAATTTTACTTTTTGTTTTTTTGTTGATTTACAGTACGATTTTGAATGGTTTTGAAAAAGTGATAATGATTTTTTCTAAATTTATTTAATTTAGACTTAATAATATAATATTTTATATATAAAAAAATTAAATATTTTGTTAAAATTCAATGGTAATCTTATATATTTTTAATGACATATAAAAAAATAACCAATTACATATTTAATAATATAATTAAAATAAATTTATAGTAATATAATATATTAATTAATATTGATACATGAAAAGTTCTGCATAAAAGGAATGTTCTGCACATACCAAATTGATGGGTTTAGAAGTCTGCAGTAGTAATATGTATCTTGTGCTTTGAAACTTGTAAATTAAGATATTTTTAAAATCTTACATAAAATAATGGTAAATTGTGATTTATGACTTGTTTTTAAGAGTTTTTTATGTTTGCTTTATAATATAGTATAGATTAATTGATTAATTAATTAATTAGATCATATGTCAACCCTCATCATGTGTTGGAATTATTTGGGCGCCTGAGAATTGTTTCGTGGTCAAACAAAGAGGTTGACTTTGAAGATGATGGGATCCATGACATCACGTGTTGGTGTCCAATACTTGTTAAGGATTCATAAACACAAATATTGAATCCGGATTGGATCAAATTACATCAAAACCGGTAAGAGTGCTTAAAAAACCAACAAACCTGATCAACCCGAAAAAATGTGAAAAAAATTAACTTGAGATAACCCGACATATAATAGATACTAAATTAGGATAACCCGAATCTATTGGGTTGATATTGGGTTAGGCCCAAAATAACCCAATAACCCGACTCGGCAACAATGACCAATGACACTCATAAGAGGACATTATTTAAAAGTTATACGTAATTCTTAAATATATGATGAACTCGTATATATTCTTGAATGTTGATCATATTCTAAGGAATATTTCTCTATTTTTATGTTTTCATGGGCGGAACCAGCTTTGGCCCAGAGGCCTCACTGGCCCACCCTTACTTTCAAATTTTTTTATAAGCTCAAAATTTTGTTTTAATAATCCCAAATTTCAGACCAGATTTAATGTATACAAACATAAAACAACAATTTAAAATTAACCATATGGATAAATTATCTAGTGGACTCTTAATATTTTTATTATATTATATGAACCAATTCCATTGCAGATTATCTATTATTGTATCCATAAACAATCCCAAATCTCAACCCTAACAAATTTGTTCCTAGACTTTTAAGTATTTCTATTTTGAAATTATATATTTACTTTTTGATCGAACTTTTGAAACACATCAAATTTATTGTTGAATATGTAAAGGTTAGTGTTACGGCTTTTAAAATATATATTTACTTTTTGATCGAACTTTGTCATGAATATAATATCATCATATATCTATTTTTTTTTATTAAGAATGACCACCCTAGACGAAATTTCTGGTTTCGCCCTTGGTTGCTATTACTTTGTTTAAACACAACTCGACCAAACCGACCAACCCGAAGGGGTTGGATTGGGTTGGGTTGCACTTTTGATTGAGTTGGGTTGAGTTGAAAATTTTTGAAACCGCCAACATTGGATTGGGTCGATCAAATGCCTTCAACCTGCTCAACCCAACCCATGAACACCCCTAAAAACCGGTTATAAACCGAAATTTTTATTTATTTATAAAAATCGTTTTTTGATAGTTTATGCATGCTATAAAATGTATATATCTTACCTTTCAACCCACCCCTACTTCATATGAGTTTTTTTTTCTTTTGATTTGTGATTCAATAAGCTTAGTTCAATACCAAAACAGTCGGGTTAAAACAGACTAGAGTATGTAATCGGTCACAATCAGGTTTGGGACCAAACCGATTTAACTATATAGGTTCCGTTTTCAGTTCCATTATTTTTTATTTTTCAGTTACTCCACCTCTAATTCTATCCAAACTAGTGTAGCTAATGACCCAATTGATGCATCCCCTAATATGATTTGTAACTATAAATAGTTTGTTATGATCCAATATTTATTTAAATTTTGATTATATTTATTTAAGTTAAATCGTATCTTGAAATGCTTTGTATCAAACCGAAATTTAAAATAAAACGCTATAAAATCGAATTAAATTATTTGAATTAGTGATTTGGTTTAATATCTACAGATAAATTTGCACATAAAAACTTTAAGAGGATAGTAATAAGCTAACAAAGTATAAGGAAGTCGTCTATTAAATAATGTTAGACAATAAACACTGTAGATTTAAATAGCTTTCAGAGATAAAAAGCATATACAAGTATTAAGACGGAGTTTGAAAAAAAAATAGGACGTTCGAACATTGACGTATTTCTTTAGTCTTTGAATGATTTCTTATCTATAAATAGATGTTGAAAAACTTGGTTTGGAGATGATGTACAAATCATACAACTCAAGGTACAAGTAAATGAAGCTTGGGGCCAAAAAGTGTATTGGGCCACTAGTCAGCCGCCCTAGGCCACATGGGGCCAAGGCCGCATTGCAAGGCTTTCAAACGAAGACGAGTTGGACAATCTGGTGACCTCTAGGCGGCATGAAGAACGGGCGACTTTCTCGAGCAACACTAGCAGCACCACCTGTGCCTGCATCGCACCTTGGTTAATACTCACAATCCTAGCACGGGCGACCTTCGAAGGTCACGTTGGTAGTCACCTGACCCACCTGACACACATATATATGCCTTTAGGCCTTGGGTTTGTTGATGTCAGCATATACAGGATATTTCCCTTTTCGTTTCCTTTGTTTGTATAGGTTTCCATTTATGGCCACGACTTCAGTTCATCTCAGTTTTAGATCTGTTCTTCATTAGGAGATGCTCATGAACAACTAAGGATCAAGAAGTACAGTTCAGAACCGACACTTCATCAGAGATAATTTCTTGCAACCGAAAATAGACTGTTGAAATTCTGTCAAGGATCAAAGAGCTTCTAAGTCTAATTCTCATCCTTTGGTCTCACATCGGGACTCTCAGATTTACACACTTGGTAGTTTCAAGATCTTCTATTAGAACATATTTTTGGTTGATACTCATTTCGAGCTCCTCATTTTTGAAAGATTTCTTCTTGTTAATCCAGAGCTTCTAGTTATTTGTCCAGAGCCTCTAAAGCTTACCAAGCGCTACTTGACCATTTTTAGAAGATTTCTTCATTGAGAGCATCACGTTCAGAGGAGCATGGAAGATTGTGTTTCAAGTCCAGACCCTCTCTGAAAATTCTAAGCCTTGAAGATTAGAAGTAGCAAACCTTCTTATATAGAGCTTCTGAATGCCTCTGGACAAGCTTCCCAAAACTAAAGCTACTTCTTGACCAACCTATCAGAGGGTTCCTCGGACTTGGATCGAATCGTGTGCAAATGAATTCTAGCCCATCTCTGACTTACTCGACCGAAGAAAGCCCAGAGGTACCAACCCTATGCTTGAGGCTTTGATTCCTCTGGACTCGCATCCCATAGATAGAGCTACTTCTAGAGTTGAATTTCAGAGGGCACCAAGACTTAAAGAGTTTTTTTTTGGAATGATGTTGCTACATCAAGAGGGACCTACGTGATTGCCATATATAGGAGGAGCTCCAAGTACTAAAACTAAAATGGGAAGATGATTTGCGATGTAAAGGTAATTTTCATTTTAGTGTTTTCCTTTTAACACTTAGGGGGAGATTGTTAATCCCAGTTTTAGAGTTAAAAGTGTAAAAAAGAAAACTTGAGCATAAAGTTAGAAAATCACTATTTTTTGTATTTTCGTATAAATAAGAGTCCCCTTCCCATTTGTAATTTGTGAATGTGAGTTGTTTTTTAAAAACACTTCATCTCCAATTACCCTCATCATTTCATATCCATGTAAGATTTATGGTCACGATTAATCATATGACTACGATTCTATGATCATATTGTTCTTCATTTTGATTAATCGTTCTTCCATTTATAAACTGTTTTGATTTAACTTGCTTCCGTTTTACATATTTTCTTTAGATTCTTGATTCAATTTGAGATTTGGGATCCTACAAAGGGGACTCCTATTTATAGGAAAATACAATAAATAGTGATTTTCCTATTTTATGCTCAAGTTTTATTTTTCACACTTTTAATACTAAAAGTGCGGCTAACAATCTCCCCCTAAATGTTAAAAGGAAAATAATAAAATGAAAATAACTTTTCCAACGCAAATTATCTTCCTATTTTACGTTTAATACTTGAAACTCCCCCTAGATATGAAATAACATAGCTCCCCCTTGATTAGCAACTATATTTTCCATCAAAACTCTCTTAGTCTTGGTACCCTCTAGCATTCAACTCCAGAAGTATAATTATATCTCGGATGCGAGTCCAGATAAGATCAGAGCCTCTGGCATTGAAGGGTTGCTACCTTTGGGGTTTCTTCAATTAGCTAAGTCTAAGACATGCTAGACTTCATATTCACATAATTCCATTTAAGTCCATGGTACCCTCTGATATGTTGATTAATAAGCAGTTCTGGCTCTAGAAAGCTTGTCAGAGGTCTAGAAGCTCTGGATAAGAAGGTTTGCTGCTTCAGACCTTCAAGACTCAGAATCTTTAGAGAGGGTCTACACTTAAAACACTTAGAAATAGCATTCCAAGCTCCCCTCAATGTGATGCTTTGTGAATAAATCTTCCAAAAAGTGAGTGTTTTTGTTCCTCCATGGTGGTCTGAATGCATAAGTTATTAGTATATTAAGGACACGTTTGGTTTGCAGACTGGGTGGGACGGGACAGGACAAAAACTCACTGTCCCACGTTTGTCATGACATGGGACAGGACAAAAATTCAATGTCTCACGTTTGACGCGACATAAGACAGGGACAAAGACTGGACAGGGTGGGACAAAAAAAGGGTATTTTCTTGTTCCACCAAAATAGGTGGAACAACATGAGACAAAAGTGAGATAAAAACTAAAAATCACTGATCTGTCACCATTTAATATATTATCATAATATGGTATTATTCTTAAGGGTCACACCTACCCATTACCACTATTACCACCATCGACGGCCACCAGTGGCCACTGTTAACCACCGTCGGCCACGTCTACCTATTTTTCCACCGTAACAACTTCCTCCACCACCTACACAACCATCGTCCATCGCCACCACCACTACCATCGTCGACCACCTCCACTAACACCGATCACCACCACCTATGGCACCACCATCATCGACGGCCACCGGTAGCCACCACCAACCATCGTCGACCACTTCCACATCTTCCTCCACTACTACAACAACTTCCTCCATCACCTCCATAACCACCGCCCATCGCCACCTCCACCGATCACCACCACCCATTTCCATCGCCAACCACCATCGTTTGCCGCCAACCACCGTCTGTAACCTCCGCCTCTTCCTCCACTACAACAACCTCTATTACCATTGTCCACCTGTAACGACTCGGTTTCCAAAAATAACCACAATTACCTAAAATCATCCAAAACATGATTCGAATCGAAACGACTAAAATAATTTTCCCAGAATCACCTCAATTACGACGGTAAGAAATAATTCTAACCGCAATAATAAATTCTAACCGGTGATTTAGATCCTACCGATCTATGATCACCCAACTGATAACAGAATATAAACAAACCGATCAATACTAGCGAACCAGTAATTGAATCCACTCTCAACTACCTTTTTCCCCAAGCTAGCAATCCCAATATAAAATTCACCTGAAATGCATATTTTGAAAACAAAATGAGGGTTAGACCATACGGTCTAGTAAGTAAATCTCTGTCAGATAAATAATCCAGTAAAATCATATTGACATAATGTCATATATAAATCATTTAGTCATAAAGTAGGCTCTCAGGCACTACGAACCAGTTATAAATAAATTCACACTCAGACACAATATTTTTCTCAGGTAACTAACCACAACAGCCGCTTTTCAAAATAACGCACACCCCGATAAGACCGAAGTCAATATCGACGGTGGTTCACTACACGAAACATATCCGCGAGTATAAACACGCACACTCCGATGAGACCGCAATCAACATCGACAGTGGCTCACCACACGAAACATATTTGCGGGCCAAAAATATGTATATATAACCCCCTACGCAGACCATTACAGTCTCACACGCACACGAGCTTCTATTGTGTAAGTTCCTTTAACCCACAAATCAATAACCACATACATGTAAAATAATATCACATGTAACAAATATCGTTATCACGATTATCAATTGTAAACGTATCGTACCAATACGATGCAACATTTAAATGATAAACATTTGTAAATATATGCATTTCAGTTTGAAACTGGTTAAACGAAAAACTCACCTCAGTCCAATTATTTCACCCTGGGTCTTAACGGTTAAAATTGCTCTAACCGTACATCTTTAATAAAAAAGAATCCATAAAACGAAACCTCCTTCCTTGAAATTTTCCTTCGTTCATCTATATGAACTCTATCTCTCTCTCTCTCTCTCTCTCTCTCTCTCTCTCTCTCTCTCTCTCTCTCTCTTTATCTTCTTTTCTCTAATAGCGTCACATATATTGAGTATGAATTGAGAGTCGGCAAAACCACAATAGAGATAAGGACTCCTCTTTTTGTGCACCCATATTTACATAAATTACCCTTCAAGATTGATAATTTAACAAAATCATCCCTAACATTTCATTCATTTCAATTCATTTTTTCTTTTGGTCAAACTAAAAAAAATGGGTTATTACAAACTCTCCCCCTTAATAGAATTCCGTCCCATAATTCATTCAAGTAACAAACGAGATTGACCAGTTACCAAATCGATTTCAAACTTTTACAATATCAATACCTTTAGGAGATTGCCAAAGGACTTTTCACCTGAGCAACCGCCTTGTTGCTCTAAATATAACCTTTTTCTCACCCGAAACATTTTTTTTTCAAATCTTAACACGAATACTAACATATTGTCACACTTTCGCTGCACAACTCTGACTAAAATCCCAAATCACATGATATCCGTCACAATTTCAAAACCTGAATAATCCACCAATCCACCAATTAAAAACTAGTTCAAAATCCTAAAACAAACATAATCCAAATTTTTCACCGAATAAACCAATAATCACACTTTTTCAAAATCACTCGAAATTTACTTACTTCACAAAAAGAAGCAACCCATGCTCACCCGACACTAATTCAAATATAACATTGAGCTTTATAATCATCCAAAACATTTGTGACACAAATCTATCTATCTATCTATATATATATATATATATATATATATATATATATATATATATATATATATATATATATATAAGGAAACCTAAGAAGGATGATGTGGCACAATGGTAGAGTAGGATTCTACTAAAGAAATTTTCTCATTTTTTTGAATTTTTTAAAATATCAAATAAGTTAAAGATCTTTCTACCCTTAAATGAAAATTATGTGTTTCATTATAATAAGGATCTTTTGGTAATTTTACTTCTAAATTAATTAGTTTTAACTAGGGGTGATCATAACCGGGTACCCGCCCATATTTCATGGAACCGGAACCGGCGGTTCCTGGGATGAAGGAACCGGAACCGGAACCGCTTGCATCGGTTCTCTATTTTTTGGAACCGGAACCGATGGAACCGGTTCCGATTCCGGGTACCCGGTTACAATTTTTTTTAAAATTTTAACATTTAATACAATAAAAAGGTAATTTTAAATTTTTAAGTCTAGTGCAAACAACAAAATACCAACTTAAAGTAATAAATACAACAAATGATGAAAACTAATCCGACAAAAACTAACTATTACATAAACAAATTAGACACTCTCGAGTCTTGACCGTAATAAAACGACTTTCATTACATTTTTCACGTCAAATAATCGTGACGTGGGAGGCGAGAGCAGCCATGTAGAATTGAAAGTGTGTAATTGTAATGTGAATTTGAGAATCGTGAAAGGAAATGAACCCTAAATGGTAATAGTTTTTTAAACATATAAAATAATTATAAAAAATAGCTGGTACCCGTCGGTTCTGTTTCTGGGTACCCAGCGGGACCGGGTACCCTGTCCTGGAACCGGTTCCGGCAGGTACCCAGCGGGTATCGGTTCCAAAAAAATGAGAACCAGAACCAGTCTTAATCGGTTCCGTATTTTAGGAACTGGAACTGGAACCGGAACCAATCGCATCGGTTCCGGTTCCGGAACCGGCAGTTCCGGAGCGGTTTCGGTTCCAAAAACGGGTACCCAGTTCCGATACTCACCCCTAGTTTTAACCTCCAAACTATCCAACTTCTTATAACATTTATTTTGCTCTATTTATTTCTCCATCTATTATCCATATATCTATATCATATATCATATCAATATATCAATATCAATCTATATATCTATATTAAAAGAGAGGTTAAACATTGAAATCCTTCGTTTAACTCCTCAATGCATCATTTTGCTTTCTCATGAGTTGTCTATTGCATAATCTCTTCTTCTATATCTCCATCACTTGATGTGTTCTTAATTCCATAAATCATTATTCTTTTACAAAATCGCTTTCCAGGTTTATTTCGAGAAGACTAATGTGGGTATGTATTTTCTTTGTTGAGATTTTACAGTATTTTTTTTACGTATGTATTCTATATTTTTCGTATGTATTCCCAATGAAACTGAAGGTTTGTTCTTTGCAACACTTTTAAGGTTTTGATGACAACAAGGTTCGATCATAGAATATTAAAGGTATTACAATCTATATGTAGCCTTAACTAACTTCAACGTGTCATTTTTCAATGCTTAATTTTATTTTTTTAAGTATTATTCGAGAATATTAATTCGGGTATGTATTCATTTTGACTTTTTTGTTTTTGATATTTTAAGGTTTTTTTCTTTTAATTTTCGTTTTCTATAATGTTCTTAAGTTTTTTTTTCAATGATGGAACCGAGAGTTTGTTCTTTGCAGAATTCTAATGGCAACAAGGTTCGATGATGAAATCTTGAAAGTATTATAATTAGGGGTGAGCGTCGGAACTGGGTACCCGCTTTTGGAACCGGAACCACTCCGGAACTGCCGGTTCTGGAACCGGAACCGATGCGATTGGTTCCGGTTCTGGTTCCTAAAATACGGAACCGATTAAGACTGGTTCTGGTTATGGTTCTCATTTTTTTGGAACCGATACCCACTGGGTACCCGTCGGAACTAGTTCCAGGATAAGGTACCCGGTCCCGCTGGGTACCCAGAACCGGAACCGACGGGTACCCGCTGTTTTTTATAATTATTTTATATGTTTAAAAAAACTATTACCATTTAGGGTTCCTTTCCTTTCACGATTCTCAAATTCACATTACAATTACACACTTTCAAGTGTACATGGCTGCTCCTGCCTCCCACGTCATGATTATTTGACGTGAAAAATGTAACGAAAGTCGTTTTATTACGGTCAAGACTCGAGAGTGTCTAATTTGTTTATGTAATAGTTAGTTTTTGTCGGATTAGTTTTCATCATTTGTTGTATTTATTACTTTAAGTTGGTATTTTGTTGTTTGCACTAGACTTAAAAATTTAAAATTACCTTTTTATTGTATTAAATTTTTTAAAATTTTAAAAAAAATTGTAACCAGGTACCCGGAATCGAAACCGGTTCCCATCGGTTCCGGTTCCAAAAAATAGAGAACCGATGCAAGCGGTTCTGGTTCCGGTTCCTTCATCCCAGGAACCGCCGGTTCCGATTCCATGAAATATTGGCGGGTACCCGGTTATGCTCACCCCTAATTACAATATGATGTAGCTTCAACAAACTTCAACATGTCATTATCAATGATTATTTTTATTTTTCTCAAGTATTATTCGAGAAAACTAATCCGGGTATGTATTCGTTTTTGACATTTGTTGAGATTTTAAAGTTTTTTATTTTATTTTGTCCTCTATATTTTTTCTTAAGTTTTTTTTTTCCAATTATGGAACCGAGGGTTTGTTTTTTTGTAGGGTTTTTAGAGTTTTGAAGGCAACAACAATTCGATGATGGAATCTTGAAAGTATTACAATATTTGATGTAGCCTCACCAAATCCAGCATGTCATTTTTCAAAAGTTATTTTTGTTTTTTGAGGTTACTTGAGAAGATTAATTTGGATATACATTTCTTATGAATTTTGTTTGGATTTTAGAGTTTTGTTAAAAATTATCTCTTCTATATTTTTCATATGTTATGCAGTTGGTTTGTTTATGACAACGATTTTAGAGTTTTGATAACAACAATGATTTGTAACAAAGTCGGGAAATATTATAATGTCTTATATAACTTTACCAAACTTAAACGTGCATTTTTATACTTTGTCTACTTATCTATATATCTATATAAAGGAGAAACATCAAAAGATGTGGTCTGTTGATTAGTTGTTATTTTCTCAAAAAATTTAATTATTTTTAAAATAAAAATATATCATTAAATGAATTAACCTTTCATTTACTTTATAGGTTACATGTAAAAAATTATATATAAAAAAATCATCTATCTATATCTATATCTATATCTATATCTATATAAATGAGGATTCTAATTAGTTGTTATTTTCTCAAAAATTTTAATTATTTTAAAATAAAAATATATCATTAAATGAATTAACCTTTCATTTACTTTATAGGTTACATGTAAAAATTTATATATAAAAAAATCATCTATCTATATCTATATAAATGAGGATTCTAAATAAATGATGTAGCATCTTCTAATTTTTAGAAGCATTATCCCCTTTTATATCAAATTTTTGATTTTTTAAAATGTTGAATATGTTAAAGATTTTCCCGTCCCCATATATAAATTATATTTTCATCAAACACGATGATCTTTTTAATAGTTTTACACACCTATCACAGTTTATGTTATTAACCATGTGGTTTTCTTTTTTTATGTTATTAACTATTCATTTTCTATTAACTATCTTTGTGAATCCTAGATTGCTCAGGTAACAATGAATAATAGAACGATTAATTGTATTGATTGATTGAGAGAGTTACAAATATAGGATTGAAAAGCAAACTCTCTCTCTAAACTATAAAGCGCACAATACATTTTCTCTCAACTTCTAACCCTAATGATTAGAAAACACACTTTAAATACTCAGGCCTAAAACCCTACAGGCCAAAGGCCCAACAAACCAAAGTAAGGCCCAAAACACACAAAGCCCAATATTAAATAAAGGCTTTTACAACGCGATTAATAATTAACAAATAAACTATATAAATATTTTATATAACTTTTCACGCACTAGGACTTTCAGTCCTAACAATCTTAATTAATCATTCAATTTATTGCAATTTATGTAAATTAACTTTTGATTTTCCTTTCATGTTACTAACCATTCATTTTCCTTTTCTTTATTTTAATTAATCATTTATTTTCCCTTTTTTGTTTTTTGTTGGTTATGTTATTGTTTTTTTTAACTCTGTGGTCATACAACAACCTACCTCTCAATCTCTGCCTCTAATACATAGAAACATTTAAACTATAGTTGTTACTAATAATTTTCGTCATACATCTAATATATATTGTAACTCTATTAATGAATCTTCTCAAAGCCAATATTTATCTAAAATAAATTGTTGTACGTGGATTTGCAACATATTTCATACTTATTGAAATAGTCAACAAAAACAAATCTTACAGTTTGGTTAATATAAAATTTGATCATCGCGCAACGCGCAATGTCGAACACTAGTATTAATTTAAATCCAACAGTCTTTCACGCTAATCGCCACATACAACCATTTTACAATCCCTTTTGAAAACTTAAAATATATACTATCAATAGAAAAACTTGCTAATAAATTGCAAGTTTTAAATCAATACCCGGATTAATCTACCAAACATTTTAGCTGGATAAATCACCATAGCTCCTTATTATGTTCTCCCACGGAGCTATATAATCAATAAGATATAATTTAAAAGTAATTCAACATTTTTATATCTTATAACATTTTTATACCATCCAAAACTTTCTTACTTTTATCAAAACGACTTATTTTCAAAATACCACTTCCGTTTTTCCACACTATCATAATATACCAATGACCACTTGTCATTACTTAAAAAAACTTAAAATAAGACCAAACACCAAATCCACATATCCACTTGCTAGATTAAATTTAACCAAATGGTTCCTCCAAAATCCATAATTAAGATACTAGACAATTTTTGCACACCTGACCATCACGAATAATACCAAATGCTCCAAAATACTACGTACTTATCGATTTTCAAACGGAGTTAACTTAACCAATTGCATCCCTTTACACTTAAGGAATATATTTCAATTCAAAATCCTTAATCAAACAGTGAACACTATCAACCAACCGAATCTTACATTTTTATCAATGTCCAAACGGAATAAAATAAACACATCCATAATTATAATCCAATCAAACAAAAAACATAAGTTCTCCGTTTTAGAAAGTCACTCGTTACCACCAAAGCCTTAAAATCTCAAAATAACAATAGTGTAACACCGTCTAAAAATCCATACATTTTTAACCGATCAATCTTATCACTTTCTAAATGACTCCCAAGAGACATCCCAAATGAGATTCACATAATCGTCTTTCCATCGAATCATACGCACAAATTGGTACGATAATTCTTAGATATTCACTAGCCAAAACTTTCTTCCCACCAACCAATAAACCAATAATAAAATAAAATTAAGCCATAACGTGACTTAATTCTCTCAAATTTAGACGAACCACAAATCACAAATACTTTCATTCACTTAGACAACTTTTCTATACAAAGAAAAGCTCACAACCACCAAATTCTTATAATCATTACTGATAAAATCAATAAATATTAATATTGTCTTTCAACTTAAGTCTAAGCTATCAGCAGCCTAGTTCACTTAAATTAAGGCTCTGATACCATCTGTAACGACTCGGTTTCCAAAAATAACCACAATTACCTGAAATCATCCAAAACATGATTCGAATCGAAACGACTAAAATAGTTTTCCCAGAATCACCTCAATTACGTCGGTAAGAAATAATTCTTACCGCAATAATAAATTATAACCGGTGATTTAGATCCTACCGATCTATGATCACCTAACTGATAACTGAATATAAACAAACCGATCAATACTAGCGAACCAGTAATTGAATTCACTCTCAACAACTTTTTTCCCCAAGCTAGCAATCCCAATATAAAATTCACCTGAAATGCATATTTTGAAAACAAAATGAGGGTTAGACCATACGGTATAGTGAGTAAATCTCTGTCAGATAAATAATCCAGTAAAATCATATTGACATAATGTCATATATAAATCATTTAGTCATAAAGAAGGCTTTCAGGCTGTTATTCCCAAATAACAATGCGATCACAAGATGACAATTGAATCCATCAATCTCACTTTTATTAATCTCTGATTTAAATTACAATGAACTCTCACACTGCTTTCTCTCTCTAACTCTTTAGCTCAGAAACTCTCACAATACTATCTCTTGTTACTACTAGTCACATGTCTATTACACACACAAAGCACTATTTATACTACAAAGAATAACGCGCTAACTATTATTATACAGAAACACGCACAACTAAAACTCTTATAACACTAGAAAAACAGAAAATACAATGTTTGACTTTCAATTTATTACACTGAACTTTGACTTTGATGCTGAGAGTTGACTTTAGCTTTGACCTTCAATATTCAGTCTTCTATGATCTTGTATCCAACATATTTATGCTCTAACAATCTCCCCCTTTGGTGTAACACCCTCAAATCTGGAAATAGCATCTTATTAAAAAATTTCTAAATACATCAATAATTGAATCATCTACAACCACAATTTAGGTTCAACTACAATACACATATACCATCTTATACACAGTAAACATTAAGGACGGGTACTACTAAAACCCAAAACATGTCACTATCTCCAACTCGCGGAAGACTTCACCGATTACTTACTTTTGTAAGGCTAAGGCTCAACTCTTCATAGCACCGCTAGAATTGAACCCCCCGCTAGGAACCTGATGCATATGCCGACAAATAAAAAGGTTAGGCTTAACGCCTAGTGAGCTCAAAAGTGTTAACATGAACGAATATATCTTTAAAAGAAAGGAATTCAGTTTAAATCAAGATCCTTCGAAATATTATACTTCAAAATGGAAACGACACATTTTCCCATAATATACACTTTTAAAGATAATGCTCCCAGAACACACGTTTCTTATAAAATGGTGCAACGCATAACTCACCCAAACGGGATCATATTTCGACACTTATTTGGTAAAAACGTGAATAACCATTTATAACCCCAAATACCCAAAACGCGGGCGGAACAGAGTGCTCGACCCATAAATCGCTATCAAAACCACATATATTGTACATCTGAAAACATGGACACTGGGTCCAATACTCACGCGACCGTAAGGAACCAATGACAATAAAATAAGACGTTCTTATATTTAACATACTGATAGCCAACAACGGGGGAAACCCATATCCGTTGAGGGTGGAGGGAACACAAAAGTATACCACCCAACAATGTTAATCGCATGACACCTCCCGACATCCCAGCCCGGTGTCCCTACGACTTCTTTACAAGTGTCACCCAAGTCAGTTGATCTTGATGGATCATTCCGAAGAACTCCATCCCGAAGGCCCGACACACTTAAAGACTACCTCCCAGGCATTACTTCAAGCAGCGGAGGTCCTAGCGCCTACTACTCCGGTAGCACTAGCCGACTCAACCCTCCTAGCGATCACTTGTAAAGTTTCCGGTCATAAAACATGGGTACCGAAGTTCAACCCCGCAATACCCAATTGACCATCCCAAAACAGACTGACTCACGTGCCTATGGATCCATTACACACTGTCTAACGTTACATAGCTCCAATTGAAAGACCAAAGCTCCCAAAACATGTAACTCACCAATGACACAAATTAAGTGTCCTCATATCCAAAACCCACAACGGTTTAAAAGTCCGGACAAATGTCCACACGACTCGTTTAAGCCAATACCGAGCTAAAGAGCTCAAAATCCGTTTAACCAATAATTACCGGTCTCTACAATAGTGAAATGTCTTTAAATACCGTTTATGAAGACACGTACTTCAAATACTAGATTTACCCAAAACTCCATACGAGATGGAACTCAAGATTTCCAAAGTGTTTATGAATGCAAACAAACCAAATGCATCTAACATGAATTAGACTTTACTTGTACAAAATCACCAAGAATATGTAATTCATGTTATTTAGTTGTTGGAAACGTTCAAAACCCAATAGAAGTATTTTAAGAGGTTAACACAACCCAAGTTTACCAAATATGAAAACTTATCAAAATACTCATACTTTGACAAATAACTAAGTAAAACACATTTTACCTCTAGATACTCAAAACTTATCAGCAGTTAACCATTTCATGTAAAACACTTTAAAATACACATTTTGGCATGTACACCGTTTTCACAAATCAACTTGAACTCACCTTGCTAGATTTAGGCTAAATCTAGGTTTCACCCAACGAGCTCTTTTGAAGGCCGCTCGAATCCTCAAGCCGGAAACTTCCAAAACCTAGATCCATACAATCCAAACCATAAGTAACCATATCCGACCATGTAGAAACATTCCCCTAACAATATACCAAGAAACCCCAAATAATAACAAAAACCCTAGTTTCTCCAAAACTACCAAATCCGAGATTTGAGAAACCAAACACTAAGAAACCATCAATGGAGCATTTATAACCTTAATACAAGAAAACTTACCCTTGAGGATGATGAGACTTCCGAGAACACCCAATCCAACACTTCAACCCGAGCTCCCAACCGTTGAACTTGATGAGGACGATGAAGGTGGAGCTTCTAATCTTTGTTGGGTGGGGGAGAACACTTGGAACATGATAGGTTTGGTGCCATGGATACATAGAAACCGATTTTAGGGTTTGGGTTTGATTTCTAGAGAGAAAAAGGGTGAAAGGGGTAGAGAATAATGAGGTGGGGCTGCTCAAAATCGAATTTAAAACAACCAGAGGCCGCAGGCGATTGTGCCCGGCGATTGTGCCCAAGGCACTTTCGCCAGGGCACTATCGCCCAAACTGTACCGCGGGCACCACTCTGTTGGCGATTGTGCCCGGCGATTGTGCCCAGGGCTCTATCGCCCAGAGTGTCCCGAGCCCCGATTTCTTCCACTTTCATCCGGATCACCTACGATGCGATAGGGCTTAAAAAGTAAGGCGTAAGGGATGAAATTCTATGATCAGAATCAAGGATTTCTCAAGGGATTGGCTTTCACATACAGGAATTTATGGGTGTTACAATCCTCCCAACCTTAGAATGATTTCGTCCTCGAAATCTAGGTTCCCATGAAATCCCACCCGCAGGAAGATTGACCTTAACCCGTTGCTAGCACCACCAACACGTCCCTTACACCGATACTCACATTGTTGCCCCTCTTGGGCACAATATACTCATAACCGAGCGTACACTTAACTCTCCAAAATAACCTTTTACTCACAAGGTTATGGTCGTCTCCCAACCTTAGGTGACAATTACTACCTCCAGGTAGTTAGTGACCCCAAATTCTCGCTGACCAAACTTTTATTCGGATCTACGGTTCCGAACACAACGTCAAAGATCGCAACTAAACTTCCAAGTTCCTCAGATTTCAACTGATCCATTCTTAATATCGATAACGATATTCTTCTAAGGCGCACCAAAGCGTCCTTCAGATACTACTTAGCCCAGATTCGGTCAACACTTAACTCTGTTCCAACACCAATCCTCACAACAATCCTTTAACACAAGCTTTACCACCACGGAAATGCTTAAACACATCGATACTTAATCCTCAACACCCAAACTCCTTCCAAATTCCATCACTGAAAGGACAATATTTTCCATAACCAACCGGGTTACATCCATACATTTCAAGATCCAACGACCTCAAGAAAAACAAGTTGACGCCTAGGACTAAACGGTGACCTCGAAAATGTGGACATCCCGCCCAAAATTCCATTCCAGACGAATTGTCGTACTAAGTTTGACACTTAACCGAGTGCTAAAAATCCCAAATCTTACATTTCTAACAAATAGATCGCCCAAAATTTCCTTTTAATCGTGGAACCCACTAATACGGTATACTGACAACACAGCCCATGATGTGACACCGACTAGCAACATCACAACGAATCCCAAAAGAAGCGCAGATAGTCACATAAGACCTTATCCCGCATGATTACCGAAGTAAAAAAGCGTTCCTTAATTAACTGGGAAGACTTAAATCTACTATTTTCAATAATACAAACGCGCGTAGATTCGAAAATCCAAGTCCAAAATCCAAGGCTGACCGCAAGTCGGATCATCCGACGCTTCAATTCTCAAGGACTCCCCTAGTCCCTTAATTGCAACTCCTTTCCACGACAGGGGTTACACCTATAGGCCTTATGAGTTCAAGGTTTTCAGAGAACATGTCAATTTACACTTTTTATAAAACTTTCAAATACACATGTTTTATAACGATTAATCGTACAGTGACAACACACTATCGCCCATCTGATAGGTTTTCAAAATTGGTTACCAACACTACGCATGTAAACCATTTCCAAAAATTCGTTTGATTAGTAATTACGTTAATAAAAACGGTAACAAAAGATGCGCAACAAAATTTTCAAACGGACTACCATGGTCCTAGTAATGCATCCATTTATACTATGCATATGAAAGATAACTTTCCGCACTATAACATGTGCAATGAAAGTTTGTACAATTCCCAAAAGAGACATTCACAAATTAATTTTAAAGTTCTGACTTCCCAACCCAAAATTCGTTGCGACATAAAATTATTAACTCCATATGCAACAGTTTATTCTCCAAAGTTCGGTGGGATGATAAGAATGCAAATAATTCTCAAATCGAGTTTAAAACTTTAAGTCGCCTCGATAAAACACATTTGACCAATATGATAACTACAACGATATGCAATTCGAAAATTCATTTCATGTATTGCAGAAAATTTATAACAGCAAGGTCAACAATCGAAGCACGTTTAGATTAAAGTTTAGTATGAGACAACATAAATATTTCACATGTTTACTTACGCGAGTGAAAATCAAATTCAACCCAAAAATATGCACATATACCCGTGTGAAACTCAAGATGCAATCATGCGACATTAAGATTTTCAAGGTGCCTCTTACGGTTGCAAAAATGTAGATGCAAGACTCGCATGAGACAAAGTATTAAACAAAACTCGTAAATTAACGCACACAATAATGCAAGCCTACACATTCTCAAAAATTCCCTTTTATTACGCGGTTCAAATGGTCATAAAATGGAATGCCATTAACCCAACTAGACTTGCATAAACTCAATGACGGCAAAAACAAGCGGTGACAAAATCTCTGTTTCCCAACACAAAAGCGTAAAACGACTATAAGTCTAAAAAGGTTAAAAAAAATTTTAAACCACCACGTAAGATAAAGTGACCCTTTTCAACAAAACTCTCATGAGATACGACACTCAAAAGCTCGGAAATTATACGACATAAAGTTAAAACTCACACATCTCAAAGTACACTTACGAACCCAAAAAGATCGCAAAACTATACCCCGTAAAATTAAACACGACTCATGCAGACTAAGATTTCATAGAAAATCCCGACTCGAGAACAGCGGGACAACTCTTCCTTTAAAACCTTAACATACGTGAAGGAGATCCAATGTCAAGGTTAAAATTCCACAGTCGCTTACCCAATACCACATGCGGTATTAAAATACGGACCTTAAGATGTCCAAAGATAGCGTTAAACACAAAACATGGACGGAGAGATTTTCAATATAAATTGCAACCACGTGCAACAAAACTATTTCATGCAAGATTAAGCTCACAGTTTAAAATCCGATGATGACTAACTGTTTTACTAAAAATTTATAATCCAAAACACTTTAAGTTTGGCGAACATGAGAAACAATTTATGCAAACTCATTTTAGAAATAACTTTAGTACATAAATTTGGTCGGCATTCACCCCTCTGGACTACGCTTCTCAACAACCCGACATACTAATATCATCCGGGTGTATCAAGCATCTTAGGACAACAATCTCAATTTCCTACTATTGTCATCCGGATACTCCACATCTTAAAGCAACACTCAGATACTTCATCGGTTCACCTTACAATCTCTCCTCGTATAACATCAATTCCCTAAGCTTAAGGTTCTACTCCAACCAATTATTCTTACTCACGACAATCAACTTAATGCATTCAACGCACTTAACTATAACTTCAACGTGACATTGCTATAGACATCAACCCTTCCCTAGATCACTCGCTTAGGAACTTTCTCACTACCCCAACGGTAATCATACCAAGGTAGTTCAAGTATACACATGTAGCATGTAGGTTCACCATAACATTGGCCAGGTGCCATTATGAACGTACCGTACATGTTCATCCTTGCGACCCTCGACAAACTTCCCGTTTCTAGCGACCCTATCAACTCCAAAATATCTTATCTTAAGGTTCCTAATGTGCAACTTCACTTACAATTGCTTATAAAAACGCTAGTTTGAGTCTAGACATCCTACAATCAATACCTAATTCTCTCAAACTTAAGCTCTGATACCAACTTGTAACACCCTCAAATCTGGAAATAACATCTTATTAAAAAATTTCTAAATACATCAATAACTGAATCATCTACAACCACAATTTAGGTTCAACTACAATACACATATACCATCTTATACACAGTAAACATTAAGGACGGGTACTACTAAAACCCAAAACATGTCACTTCTCCAACTCGCGGAAGACTTCACCGATTACTTACTTTTGTAAGGCTAAGGCTCAACTCTTCATAGCACCGCTAGAACTGAACCCCCCGCTAGGAACCTGATGCACATGCCGACAAATAAAAAGGTTAGGCTTAACGCCTAGTGAGCTCAATGTGTTAACATGAGCGAATATATCTTTAAAAGAAAGGAATTCAGTTTAAATCAAGATCCTTCGAAATATTATACTTCAAAATGGAAACGACACATATTCCCATAATATACACTTTTAAAGATAATGCTCCCAGAACACACGTTTCTTATAAAATGGTGCAACGCATAACTCACCCAAACGGGATCATATTTCGACACTTATTTGGTAAAAACGTGAATAACCATTTATAACCCCAAGTACCCAAAACGTGGGCGGAACAGAGTGCTCGACCCATAAATCGCTATCAAAACCACATATACCGTACGTCTGAAAACATGGACACTGGGTCCAATACTCACGGGACCGTAAGGAACCAATGACAATAAAATAAGACGTTCTTATATTTAACATACTGATAGCCAACAACGGGGGAAACCCATATCCGTTGAGGGTGGAGGGAACACAAAAGTATACCACCCAACAACGTTAATCGCATGACACCTCCCGACATCCCAGTCCGGTGTCCCTACGACTTCTTTACAAGTGTCACCCCAAGTCAGTTGACCTTGATGGATCATTCCGAAGAACTCCATCCCGAAGGCCCGGCACACTTAAAGACTACCTCCCATGCATTACTTCAAGCGGCGGAGGTCCTAGCGCCTACTACTCCGGTAGCACTAGCCGAATCAACCCTCCTAGCGATCACTTGTAAAGTTTCCGGTCATAAAACATGGGTACCGAAGTTCAACCCCGTAATACTCAATTGACCATCCCAAAACAGACTGACTCATGTGCCTATGGATCCATTACACACTGTCTAACGTTACATAGCTCCAATTGAAAGACCAAAGCTCCCAAAACATGCAACTCACCAATGACACAAATTAAGTGTCCTCATATCCAAAACCCACAACGGTTTAAAAGTCCGGACAAATGTCCACATGACTCGTTTAAGCCAATTCCGAGCTAAAGAGCTCAAAATCCGTTTAACCAATAATTACCGATCTCCACAATAGTGAAATGTCTTTAAATCCCGTTTATGAAGACACGTACTTCAAATACTAGATTTACCCAAAACTCCATACGAGATGGAACTCAAGATTTCCAAAGTCTTTATGAATGCAAACAAACCAAATGCATCTAACATGAATTAGACTTTACTTGTACAAAATCACCAAGAATACGTAATTCATGTTATTTAGTTGTTGGAAACGTTCAAAACCCAATAGAAGCATTTTAAGAGGTTAACACAACCCAAGTTTACCAAATATGAAAACTTATCAAAATACTCATACTTTGACAAATAACTAAGTAAAACACATTTTACCTCTAGATACTCAAAACTTATCAGCAGTTAACCATTTCATGTAAAACACTTTAAAATACACATTTTGGCATGTACACCGTTTTCACAAATCAACTTGAACTCACCTTGCTAGATTTAGGCTAAATCTAGGTTTCACCCAACGAGCTCTTTTGAAGGCCGCTCGAATCCTCAAGTCGGAAACTTCCAAAACCTAGATCCATACAATCCAAACCATAAGTAACCATATCCGACCATGTAGAAACATTCCCCTAACAATATACCAAGAAACCCCAAATAATAACAAAAACCCTAGTTTCTCCAAAACTACCAAATCCGAGATTTGAGAAACCAAACACTAAGAAACCATCAATGGAGCATTTATAACCTTAATACAAGAAAACTTACCCTTGAGGATGATGAGACTTCCGAGAACACCCAATCCAACACTTCAACCCGAGCTCTCAACCGTTGAACTTGATGAGGACGATGAAGGTGGAGCTTCTAATCTTTGTTGGGTGGGGGAGAACACTTGGAACATGATAAGTTTGGTGCCATGGATACATAGAAACCGATTTTAGGGTTTGGGTTTGATTTCTAGAGAGAAAAAGGGTGAAAGGGGTAGAGAATAATGAGGTGGGGCTGCTCAAAATCGAATTTAAAACAACCAGAGGCCGCAGGCGATTGTGCCCGGCGATTGTGCCCAACGCACTTTCGCCCAAACTGTACCGCGGGCACCACTCTGTTGGCGATTGTGCCCAGGGCACTATCTCCAAGAGTGTCCCGAGCCCCGATTTCTTCTACTTTCATTCGGAGCACCTACGATGCGATAGGGCTTAAAAGGTAAGGCATAAGGGATGAAATTCTATGATCAGAATCAAGGATTTCTCAAGGGATGGATTTCACATACAGGAATTTACGGGTGTTACATTTGGATTCAAGATCATCACAAAAAGATTTTGCAGAATAATCTTCTCTCTTTAAGCTCAGTAAAAAATAATGTCCTCCTTTGATCAACTTTAGCAATCTTCAGTATTCTCTCCAAAATCTTTATTTAACCAAAATATCAATCTCCCCAAAGATGGTAGATATGCTCTTCAAAAATCTCTCCAAGGTTATCTCAAACCTCTTTCAGTCTTCAGAAAGAAATTGTCTTCAGAATTTGCTCAGACATCTTCAGCAAATAATCTTCAAAGAAAATTTCTGTAATTTCAGCACATCTTCAGAAAACTTTGAAACTTTCCATTCTAGCTTTCAATCAATCTTTCAGCAAACTTTCTTTAACAATCATTACTTGATCTTCTCACACATTTCTTGAACCTCTCTCCCCCTTTTTGATGATTAGAGCATAGTGATCATCAAAACTTTCAACAAGAAATGTCTTTGAAATAATCTGAACTGACCAATGATCTTTTGAACATAAGAGCCTTTGATTCTCCGTTGATCCAAAATAAGGTATTTATCTAGATCTTTTCAAATCCAGAAAAATTAGAGTGTAACACCTGAATCAACAAATGAATCAATTTATATGTCTGTTAGTAACACAAAGTTACTGTAGGTAACGGATACACATTGGAAAGGAGATTTTTGATGTTCACTCCCCCAGGGTTTCCATCCAATCATCGAAACACCACAAAGGAAATTTCTATGAATGTTATGACAAGAAAACAAATTCCTTGTGTGCTCGTGCAAGTGTAGAAAGAATTAAGCACATGATGACTGCTTTTATAAGGCTCAATATTGTGTAAACCACTGAAATAACAGTAATTATACACAGACTCTATTGTGCATGATCGAAGTGCAAAGGTGGGGCAGACTTCCTTTTTTTTCAATATCCAGATTTTCCAAATGAAAACCAGATAGATTATGTGTTGCATCCCCTTGAAATATGAAACATTTTCTTGTTAAGAAAAAAATGAGTGGCTGGTGGGGTTTTTAACAAGATTTGGCACGGGCTAGATGCCTGTTTTAATAATGTTCACGAAGAATTGTAAAACATTAGTAATGTGACTGTCCGACTCAGAAAAGTTAGTGCAGAGTTTGATATTCTTTTACTCTGTTCACTCACCCTCTATCTTTTTAATCAATGAGCTCGCTTCTAACCAAAATCTCTTTTTCATTTTACCTCGTTACATAACCCACACTCAGTATTTGACTCCTCACACAATCGATCACTCAAGGATTAACTTCTTGGGTAGGAAACACTAGTTAACGTAAATCCATAGAAGTTTCATTAAAGCTTACACAAAGAACCCATGTTTTCCTATAAAGAACATGTTGTTCAATATGGTTTAACTTTGCAGTTAAAGCACAAAATACCATAGTCAGATGTTTGTATGCTCGTAAATATAATCATGAAGATTTGAGCATTTTAACCATTGAAGATATTTCAAACAAATATATTAAATGAAAGAAATGAATACAAGAAACTTGTTTGAAAATCTGACATTGTATGAAATGATCATAATCAAATGATATAACAATCAAGGCTTAGGTCAAGAATAATTGAATGTTGTCTATACGAACCAATATATAGACATTCTTAAAAGAACGTTTTAAAATGAAATCACGCTCAAAATTTATTGAAATTCAAACGGGGTGTCTTACCATCGAAAATATATTTCAATTTAGAGACATGGTAAAAACGTATCCAACAAAAATTAAACCGATGTGTGTGAATACTTGAAAGTATATGGAAAAGATAATACGCAAGTATTAATCTTTGGAAACACACGGTCTATAAACATTTCAGCGCATCTAATAATGAAAAACATTTAAAATCACACTTCCAAATCATGAAATCTATTTAAGAATCAGTAAGTGGTTTGAACGTTTAAGAACATGTTTTCTATGATTGAAAGTTGTCCTTCTTTCAACCATATATGAGATTAAGCATAGAAACAAAAATTTTCCGCTCAGTCTTAAATCTCATGAAGTCAAGGCTTTAAGTCATATAAGATATGATCTTGTAAGCATCCTCTCAATCTGCATCAGACAAAAAGTTCGTCAAAGTACAAAATTTAATGTACGAGTTCTGATCTGAATTAATCAGAAATCATATGCCTGACTCCTTTTCTTTTTGCCGGTTAACTCCCCTTTAAATTTTGCATAAGCATATTTATCAGTTATAATTAGGGGTGTTCAAAAAAAACGTTGGATCGCTCAAACCGGTCGAACCAAGTCAAACCGGACCGTTTTTGGCGGTTTGAGCGGTCTGGCGGTCCGGTCTGGTCTGGAAAATTGCCAAACCGGGTGGTCCGGTCCGGTCTGCGGTTTGGAGGTTTTTTTGGGCGGTTTGGACCAAACCGACCACCAAATATATAAATATATATTTTTTATTTTTTTATATATACCTTTCTTATAAATAATAGATGATATAAAACCCAAATGTCCAAGTATATACAAAAAGGCCCAAGGTATTTTCAAATATTGAAATCTTTATGGATTGTGGAATACAAAGAACGGAAAAATGCAGAAGTGAAGCCGTTGATTTTATTTGAACTTTGCATATTACTTTTTTCTAGTATTTTGTCTTCGGATATTTAGTTAACTTTTGTGGACTTTGTTCTTTATTTCAAATGGACTCAAGCCAACGAGCCTTTAAACTTCAAAGTTTTATATGTTTTTATGTTTAAACTTAAAAGTCCACTAAAAGGCCCAAACCGCCTAAACCGGTCGACCAAACCACCTAAACCGCGGTCCGACTTGACCAGTCTAGGCACTTGATGTCAAACCGGTCGGTTTGAAAAATCAATAAACCGCCACTTGCGGTTTGGTTTGTGGTCTGAGGGGTTAAACCGCCCAAACCGGACCGCGAAAACCCCTAGTTATAATCATATGCAAAATTATAAAATCCCCCTGAATTGGATGTAGATCATCTTTGCATCTTCTCTCACTCCCCCTGAAATCATGAACATACCTTAAAGTTCAGATATCTTTCAGATTAAAAATAAAGAGATGAAGAAAAATAACAATAAGAAAAACTTTAATAAGTAATCACTGATTATGTCTTAAGATTTAACATACCAAGTTTAGAGATAAGAAAATTAAATCTCTTCTCATCTAAAGGCTTGGTGAATAAATCTGCAAGTTGATAATCAGTGTTTACAAAATAAAGTTCTATTGTACCTTTTTCAACATTATCTTTAATAAAATGATATCTTACATCAATGTGCTTTGTCTTTGTATGTTGCACAGGATTAGCTGATATAGCTATGACACTCTTCGAGTCACAATAAATAGGTATTTTGTTGAAATGGAAACCATAGTCTCGAAGCTGTGTTCTCATCCACAAGACTTGAGAGCAGCAACTGGAAGCAGCTACATACTCTGCTTCAGCAGTCGAGGTAGAAACACAAAGTTGTTTCTTTGACGCCCAACTTACGAGCTTGTCTCCAAGAAATTGAATATGACCCGATGTGCTCTTCCTGTCTAACATACATCCAGCATGATCTGTATCTAAATAAGCCGTCAGTTCAAAACCAATATCTTTAGGATACCACAGACCAAGATCTGCAGTCCCTTTCAGATATCGAAAGATCTGTTTGACCGCGGACAAATGGGATTCTTTAGGGTTAGCCTGATATCTTGCGCATAAGCATGTAGAAAACATAATATCCGGCCTACTTGAAGTAAGATACATTAAAGAACCAATCATGCCTCTATAGGTTCTAACATCAATAGGTTTTCCCAAAGGATCCGTGTCGATCTTAGTTCTCGGTGCCATCGGGGTTGCAATTGATTTACAAGTTTCCATTATGAATTTCCGAAGAATATCAAAAATGTACTTAGCTTGGTTTA
Organism: Arctium minus; assembly: GCA_954870635.1. NCBI lineage: Eukaryota > Viridiplantae > Streptophyta > Magnoliopsida > Asterales > Asteraceae > Arctium > Arctium minus. The sequence goes on along the minus strand of OX941084.1, from coordinate 117,442,984 downwards.
TAAAAATCCCCGTTGAAAATTGCTTAATTTTGTAATCCGAGAAAGAAGTTCATCTCTCCCATCATACTCATTTGAAATCTTGACACCATTAGATTAGAAAAGTTCTTACAATATTTAGGATTTGTAGAGCCAAATATTATATCATCCACATATATTTGAATAAGAATGATATTGGCTTTTTCTTTCTTAATGAATAAAGTTGTATCACTTTTACCTTTAGTAAAACCCGACTTGACCAAGAATTGTGATAGAACATCATACCAGGCTTGAGGCGCTTGTTTCAGACCATAAAGAGCTTTATCCAAGATGTATACGTGATTTGGCTTATATGGATTTACAAAGCCTTCTGGCTGAGAGACGTAGACTTCCTCCTTAAGAATGTCGTTCAGAAAGGTAGTCTTCACGTCCATCTAGTAGACAGTAATGTTTTTGTGAGCAGTGTAGGCTAGAAACATGCGGATTGCCTCTATACGCGCTACTGGAGCATAAGTCTCATCATAATTGATGCCTTCCTCTTGCCTATATCCTTTGGCAACAAGTCGTGCTTTGTTTCGAATTACGACACCATCTTCATCTTTCTTATTTTTGAATACCCATTTTGTGCCTATGATAGTCTTTCCTTCTGGTTTTGGCACAAGTCTCCAGACCTTTAGGGCTTCGAACTGATTTAACTCTTCTTGCATAGCAGACACCCAATCTGAGTCAGCTAGAGCTTATGATACACGATTTAGCTCTATCTTACTCAGGAATGAGTCATGCAGACATTGATTTAAAGTTGCTGACCAAGTTTGCACCGGCTTGGTTGAATCTCCAATGATTTGGTGAATAGGGTGCTCTTTGGTCCAGCGATGTTCATAAGGGAGTCGATTAGATGTTGATTGATCATGATTATCATCTAGGAATCCACTTTCAACTTCATCAGTTTGTACAGTAGGAGGGAGTGGTTCAGTTGAATTATCTTGTATAGAAGCTTCAGTTGGTACAGCTTGTTCACACTGTTGATTATCATTCTCAGTGCATCCAACTGAATTAGTAACTTCTGTTTCAACATAATTAGGTATAACTTCAACCGTAGGAGTATGTGTTTGAATCTGAGTCTCTTTCTGAACTGAGGAAACTGGTTCAGTAGATACATCCGAAGTGTTTGGATGATTTGTCGTGGAATCTTCAGACCTATCAACCACAACAGATTTAGAAAGCTTAGATCTTAGAAACTCATCATAGAAAAATTCAAACAATAAATCTAATTCAGATAAATGCGATGTAGATGTTGAAGCTTTATTCGAATTATTCTCAGTAGAAACAGGTTCTGGATTGATATGTCCAGGAACAAGTTCTGAACTGCTTTGTTCAGAAGCCATATCCTCATCGAATGTTACGTTGACGCTTTCGATAACAGTCTTTAAGCTCTTCATATATATCATATATGCAGCAGATGTCTGTGAGTAGCCAATGAAGATTCCTTCTTCAGCCTTCGGTCCGAACTTATTCAAGTTCTCTCTGTCATTAAGCACAAAACACCTACATCCAAAGACATGAAAATATTTGATATTAGGTGTACAATTATTAATCAATGCATAAGGAGTTTTACAAACCGTCTGTGAATAATGGAGCAATTATGTGTATAACATGCAGTAGAGACAGCTTCTGCCCACAGAAATAGAGGTAGATCCGACTGGCTGAGCATAGTGCGAGTGGCCTCGACTGGCGTTCAATTGCGTCGTTCAACTACTCCATTCTGTTTTGGTGTTCGATCAGCAGAGAATTGATGTGTTATCCCGACCGATTCGAGATAATCTGCAACAATTTTGTTCTTAAACTCTGTGTCGTTATCCGTCCTTAGAAACTTTATTGTCTTCTGCAAGTTCACCTAGGTAGTCTTCAAAAAATTGATGAGCACTTCAGGCGTCTCATCTTTTGTCCTTAGAAATTTTACCCATGTGTAACGCGAATAATCGTCCACTATTACTAAAACATACTTCTTTCCTCCTATGCTCTGAGTTCTCATCGGACCACATAAATCCATGTGTACCAACTCAAGTGTAGAATTCGTACTCGGTTCGGGTTTTGGCTTGTGAGTTGCCCTCTTCATTTTACCCTTCTCATATGCTGCACATAGATATTCTTTTTCATATCTCAGCTCAGGAAGACCTTTCACCAATCTGCCTTTGACCAATTTATTTATGTAACGAAAATCCAGGTGCGACAGCCTTCGGTGCCAAAGCTAATTGTGTTGCATCGAAGCTTTTGTCAGTAAGCAAACCTGATTTTCAGTCTGGACCTTTGACAGATTTATTGTATAGAGGTTGGACTTTCGAGTGCCGACCAAAAGTTCTTTGCCATCTTCAGTTCGTACGGAGCAACTTTTGGCTTTAAAATTCACCTCTAATCCTTTATCGTAGAACTGACCAATACTGAATAGGTTATGCCCTAATCCTTCTACATAACCCACCTTCATTATCATTACATTCTCTTGTATCACGTCACCATATCCAAGAATCGGTGAAAATTGGTCATTGCCGAAACGAACATTCCCGCAGAATTTCTCTGTATAATTAGACAATAAATCCTTTTGCCCAGTCATATGCTTGGAACACCCGTTATCCAAGTACCACATATGACAGGTCTGCATAAGAGAAATCAGGGAATAACAGATTTAGGTACCCATTTAAAAACGGGTCTTTTCATTTTAGCACAAGATTTTGGTATCCATTTATATATGGATCCTCTGATCTTTTGAAAAACTTTTGATGAAAAAGACTTATATGAACAAACATGATAATTCCCAAACCAATCATTAGAATATCGGTGAGAGACAAAATCATTTCGTCTATAATTAGATGACATAGTAGTAGATTGAGATAATCAGAGTAATTGCTTTATTGAATACCGCTTGTAAGAAATTACAAGGTTTTGTGTTAGGACTAAAAGTCCTGTGCGTTGAAAGTGGAATAAAGTATTTATAAGGGTTCAATATGTAATTAACTAATAGTTGTTTTAATTAGATGGGCCCAAGCCCATAAGCCCGTCAGTCCTGCGTGCCTAAGTATTTAAAGTTGTTTTCTATTTCATTTGTAAGGTTAAAAGTTCATAATTTCATTATTCAGATTTCTAGTTATTAGGTTTACAAACCCTGATCAGAAATTCTCTCTGTAAACCTAAACCTTTGAAGTATTATCAATCATATGACTAGTTACTGTGGCCTATAATCTGTTCATCATTGATTGCTGATTATTCTGTTTTGCATTGCACTGGGATCTACAATTGGTATCAGAGCAAATAGGCAAAAAGGTTTGATCCAGTAAAAAGGTTTGTCTAAAACCCTAAAATCAATTACTTGTGATAATTGCTTTATTTGCTTTAATTGATTGTTAGTGTTTGCATTCTGTGTTTATCTGATTAATCGATATCTGCAAAGTTAAGTCTTTGTGTCTGTGATTCGATCGAAATCTCTCTTCTGGAAAAATTAATAGCTATCGATCGAATCTGGAAATATCATATATTTGCAAAATATCGGTCTAAGTGAGTTCTCTGTGTTATCGCATCCGGTCGATTTTTTTGTTTGATTATTTGTGTTTCATTCGATCGAAGGATCGAAGTTTCTGTGGTTTTTGATCGCATCGGTTGAATTGATTTCTGTTGGTTTAATTGTGTTCATCGGTCGAATCCCAGAAATTCAGCGTGTTCTTCGGTCGATTCATCATGTTTATCGGCCTTATATGTTAATCGATCGTATCTGTTACGTGTGTTTATCGATATTATTGTTTTGACCGATAGTTATTCGACCCGAGCCTTCGACCGAGAGTTTGTAAACACCGGTCCTTACTTCGACCGGGTAGTTGTGATCTCCGGTCATTCCCTTCGACCGGACCTTAGCATTCCCCGGTCTTTCCCTTCGACCGGGTAGGTGCATCGACCAGACCTTAGTGGTTTCCGGTCTAGCATTCGACCGATACTCGGCTATTTCGGTCTTCGTCCTTCGACCGGGTACTTGCTACTCCGGTCTTGCCATTCGACCGGGTACTTGTTACTCCGTTCTTACCATTCGACCGGGTACTTGTTACTCCGGTCTTTGACCGATACTTTGTCCCTACCGGTCTTTTGTTCGACCGGTACATTGCCATTATTGGTCTTTTGTTCGACCGGTACTTCGACATCACCGGTCCTTTGGTTCGACCGATATATTCTTATGATTCGACCGGTACATTGTCTATACCGGTCCTTTGCTTGACCGGTACCCTGCTCGACCGCCTAAACCCTAAACCCTGCTCGACCGGGTTTAAAAAAAAGTAAAAAAAAGGTCAAATTTTTTGTCTCACGATCATTTTGCAGTGCATTTCTTTTAGCCCCCGTACTTCAAGGTTTCAGTAGTGTGTCATTTGTGACCCGAAACTTTCAAGTTTCACAATTTGTCACTTTTGGTCCCTGCACTTTCAAGTTTCATCTCTCTTCAAAGCCGGAGCGAATACATTCTATTCGAAACGATCAAAATGGTGTACCTACCAAGGCTGCAGTCCAAAAGAGAATATGAAGAGTGGAAAGTTCATTTTTTGAACTGTGTGGACAAACATGAGGTGGGTCCCTACATCAGATTATCTTTGACTGAAGGGGAGATGCAATCCCAGATTCCTACAGAAGCTTCACCTGTGGAAAAGGAGGAAAGAGAGAGGGCTAACAATATAGCTCGAAATTATATGACTGATAGTATTACTTGTGAATTTTTTCGTGACATTTTTAGTGAACTTATTGATCAAATAAATACCTACAAAATGACAGGAAAAGAGTTGTGGGATTGTACTGAATGGTTGGTGTTAGGGCCAAATGAGATTTTAAAAGGAAGAAAATTGGAAGCTGAGAACTCTGAGCTAAAAAGGAAAGATTTCTATTTTGGAAGCTAAACCTCAGCAACCAGTCTCCGCTGAAAGCTATGAGAAAAAGATCTCTGATCTGAAAGATGTAAATGCAGAACTTCAAAAGCGTTTATCTAATTTGGAGCAACTGCTTGCTAAACACAAATCTGATTTTGAGACTAAAGAGAAATCTTTCGCAAAGCAGTTCTCAGAATTCTCGAGAAAATGTGCTGATGAGAAGAAGGAAGTTGAGCTAAAATGCATAAAACTTTCTCAACAAGTTTCTGCTTTCGAGAAAGTAATCATCCTTGAAAGAGAAAAGTTTGAAAAAGAAAAGAAGGCCATTGAACAAAAGAATGTGGGATTCTTCAAAGAAATATACGGCCAAAGAAATGATGCTGAGAAGGGATTTGAAGAAGAGAGAAGCATGTTTGAGACTGAGATCAAAAAGTTGACTGCCAAGTTATCTGAACTATCTGAGAAGGCACTAAAAGAGCAGAGAACGAAGTCTAAATTCACGAAGAAGATTGACCTGCTTGTTAAAGAAATAGACAACTTTGCTTCGACGATTAAAGTGCTTGAAAAGTCTGTATCAAGTACAAATTAGAAATCTGTCTCTCCACAAAGGTCAGTTAAATCTTTTGATCGGATTCGTAAAACTAACATTTTCTATGATAGCAATATAGATGGTTCAGGTACACGTCATAGAACGAGGAGATACAAAGATGAGGAACTGGTCTGGAAGAAGAAACCAGTGAAAGATGAGTTGAAAGAAAGAGAATCATGTGTACATGCATTTAATGCCAAAAGGAACAATGTGCGTAAAGGGAAACCTGATCATATCTATACGAGAGATCAATTAATCAGGTTATCAGGTAAGAAAAATTATTGTTCTTATTGTCGTACACATGATCATATTCACAAAACCAGTGATCATTTCTGGTATGGTTCTTATTCTATTTCCCCCACAAGAACTGCAACTAACATTCGAGGACCCAAATACCAGTGGGTACCAAAACCGAAAACTGATTCTGTGTTATAGGGACCTACTGTCAAGGGGGAGTAGAAGAACAATGGCTTCTAAGTAAATCATCTTAGAACCCGGACTTCAACGAAGTTTGGCTTCTGATCACATGACAGATCAGGACCCGTTCTTCAACGTTCAGACCTGGATATTTTGCAACTATCCAGGGGAGCTTAAAAGACCTAAATCATTATATCATGATTTGAGAGGGAGCTTAAAGGTAAATATCTTCTAATCCTAGATCTCTGAGTGTTTGAAAGAAGAACAACTTTCAAGCATGAAAAACGGTTTCTGAAATGTTCAAACCACTTCTGATTCTCAAATGATTTTATGAATTTAGAAGTGTGATTTTAAATGTTTTTCATTTTTTTTAAGATTAATGTTTAACTGACTGTGTGTTTCTAAAGGTCAATACTTGCGTATTATCTTGTCTTTATACTGAAACGTATTTACATACACAGGTTCAGTACTTCATTTGTACTTGTTATTACCATGTCTCATAACGAACCAATTTTTTCGATGGTAATACCCCCGTTTGAAATTCAATGTTGTTGAGCATCAATCATAAGTTCTAATCTTGTGCTTTCATTGCAAAATTGTTTATATTCGTTCATATAAACAAAATATCCAAATCTTTGTTACCCTAACCAATTTATTTGATCTGATTGTTACATTGTCAGATTCTCAAAACAAATCTCGTGATTTCATTTCATTCATTCGATATTCTTGTTTTGAGAAATCTTCAAAGTTCAAATGCTCAAAATTCATTCATATTTTTAAATGAGCATACATTTTGACAGTGTTATCTTATATGTGCTTAACTGGTCAAGTTAAACTGTTGAGCATACATTCTTTATAGGAATTACATGGGATTTGTGAGTGAGCTTAAACAGAACTTCCATGGATTCACGTAAACCAGTGTTTCCTACCTCGGAAGTTATCCTAGAGTGATTTGAGGGGTGAGGGGTCATAAATCAAAAAGTGGGGGAGATAACTCATCGGGTTGAGTTTTTCTCATTGTGCTGAGCGGAAAAATGAAAAAGAGATTTTGGTTAGAAGTGAGCTTTAATGTTAAAAAGAAAGAGGGTGTGAGAATAGAGTTAAAAGAATATCAGAACTCTGCACCAACCACTTTGTGAGCCGGGCAGCCACATATTCTGATTGGTTCACATTCTTTGGTGACCATCATTGAAAAGGCACCTAGCCCATGCCAACTCTTGCTATAACCTCACCAACCACTCGTTTCTTTCTTAACAAAGAAATGTTTAATTTTCTTTGGGGACGCAGCATATCTGCTATCTAGTCTTCATTTGGAAGATTTAGATATTGAAAAAGAAGGAAAGTTGCCCCACCTTCGCACCTCTTTCATGCACATTGAGTCCGTGTAATATCTGTTGCTGTCTCAACAGTTTACACAATTTGAGCCTGATCAAGCTAAGTAGCTTCAATCATTCATACACTTGCACAAGCACACAAGGAATGAGTTTTCTTGTCATAACATTCATAGAAAATTCCTTTGTGGCTTTTCGATGATTGAATGGAAGACCTGGGGGAGTGAACATCACAAAAGCTCCTTTACAATGTACATCTGTTGTACAAAGTGGCTCTGTGCTACTTACAGGCATACTAATTGTTTCATCTGTTGAATCAGGGTTACATTGTCCATTATGTCTGAATTTGAAAAGATTCGGATATATACATTTCATGAATTGACGGATACTCAGATCAAAGGACGAAGAATATCATATTATCATAAAGGGGAGATCAAAGAATGCGTTGAAATTGAAGAAGTTTTGATGATCATGATGCTCACAATCATCAAAAAGGGGGAGAATTTTTCAAAGTTCAATTTCAAAGTTTTGAAGAAAGAAAGTTTGTTTTTCTGAAGACGGTCTAAAGATCGAAGAGATGAAGATATGAGTTTAATGCTAAATTTGTTTGTCTGAAGACAGTGAAGTTTTCAAAGTTTGTATTGATTCTTTCCCGTATCACGTATCATGTGGTGTCTGCTACAAGTTTGTTTATCATTCCTCCTATGCGATGATTGAAACAAGTTCTTGAGAAGAAAACAAATCTATTCAACTCGCGGTTCAAAGACAGATTCTTTGTTTTAAACTGAAGAAGCACCGTGGAATGTCAAGTAACTCTCACATTATTTTTCTTGTGCGCTGATCCGATGTGATTGAGTTTTTACAGCTGAAAGCTGCTTGATAGTGTGTTCAGTCAATGTTATTGTACATTGAATTTGGTTACAAAGGTGATACTATGAAGACCAAGATCTTTATTCAAGGGGGAGCGTGGAAAGACATGAAGACATGCAACACCAAAGTTCTTCAAAGATTCAAGAGGGAAAGAAGATCAAGGCCTGAAGTTTTTCAAGAAGATAAATGCTTTATTCAACTTTAGGGGGAGATTTTTAGGACTAAAAATCCTGTGCGCTGAAAGTGGAATAAAGTATTTATAAGGGTTCAATATGTAATTAACTAATAGTTGTTTTAATTATATGGGCCCAAGCCCATAAGCCCGTCAGGCCTACGTGCCTAAGTATTTAAAGTTGTTTTCTATTTCATTTGTAAGGTTAGAAGTTCATAATTTCATTATTCAGATTTCTAGTTATTAGGTTTACAAACCCTGATCAGAAATTCTCTCTATAAACCTAAACCTTTGAAGTATTATCAATCATATGACTAGTTACTGTGGCCTATAATCTGTTCATCTTTGATTGCTGATTATTCTGTTTTGCATTGCACTGGGATCTACATTTTGTTTATTGGAAGCAAAACTACCAACTACATCAGAATTACTACTATTAGATCTATTATAATCTATATCAGGAGATGATTCAGAACTCTCATTGATTTTCCTTTTTGGTCGCCATTCCTTTCGTTCTTCAGATCTTTTACTTTTCACTGAAACATAAGATTTAGATTTGTTAGGAAAATCAGATTTCTGAGATTGTCTTTTTGTAAGCTTACCGGTGTTGTTATGTTTCTGTGAGCGTCGTTTCTTTTTCTTCTTACCTTTAGCATAATAATCAGCATTCACAGAAACTGTTTCATCAACCTTAGTTAATGATTTACCGACTCCATGCACACTTGGTAAAGCTTGACCATTTATGACAAAAGGAGAATGATCTGGAAGTTTAGTATTGAAGTCAAACAAATCAATCACATCAACACACCCTTCATTAGAATTTAAAAAATCATTTGCTGACGCAAATAAGTCATCAAAATCAGATTCAGAAGTTTGAGGTACTTTAGAAGATGGAGAACATTCTTTAGATTCAAATTTGAAAACTGTGTTATTTAAAACAGTAGAAAATACAATTTGTTCAATATCAACCAAGATTATCTCATTAGTTAAAACATTTTCAAGCTCAATTATTTTGCTTTCTAGAATGAGTAGAGGAACATAAATCTTAGCTTTAACAGGTTTTGCCTCCATCTCAGAAATAGAATAGCTAGCAAAATAATCATTTGAAAGAGATCTTGGTTTATCTGAGATATAACTATCATTCAGTCTTTGATAACAGAATGGTAGTTGCATTTTCTTTAAATTATGTCTTTTATCATCTTCTTTCGCCTTAACCTCATCAGAAGATTTGGTAACAAATTTGGGTTTCAAATGAGGATATTTAGCAGCAGCATTCAAAAAATTAAAGTTATATAAAGATGACTGTTTTCTGATGGCTTTCTTAAGATAGTGTGGGTTTTCGTAACCGATACCCCACTTCTCTCTTTAACATCAGTGTCCTCATTAGGGGTGTTTAGAAAAATGGTTTGATCTGTTTGTCCTCGTATGTTCAATTTAGCTTCCAAACCATTTACCTTCTTTGTTAAGCTCTTGTTTTCTACCTGCAATTTGTAAGCTTTTAGTACACATTCTTGCTTTTCTAAATCAGACATAGTCAGTTTAGATTCAAAATCAGAAATCTTACTTTCAAAATGATCTTTTTCATTTTTAAAATCAGAAACAGATTTGCGAAGAGAATCAATCAGATCTTTGTTTTCAATAAATGCTTTGTTAAGGTCAAAGATCTTTTGATTTTTCTTCTCAACTCTGCACTTTTCCTTTTTCAGCTTCTTTTGAAGATCTTGAAGTTCGACCATCATGGTTTCCATTTTGGTTAAGAAATCAGATTCAGATAAGTTCATTACCTCATCAGATGTCGCGTCTTCAGAATCAGCATCTTTCACCTCTTTGCCCATCAAGCACATGTGTGTTGTCTCTTCTTGTTCATCCTTAGAATGATCTAACCAAATTCGTCTTCCACCATCAGTGCTTTCCCCGTTTCCTTTTGTGTAGCAAGCAACATCTTCTGCTTGTAATATTCAGCATTTTTGACAATTGGCTTTCGACAGTCCTTAGCAAAATGGCCGACCTTTCCACAATTGTAGCACTTTATCAGCTCTTCATTCTTTTTCTCGGCACTACCATATTCATTCACATATCTTTTCTTCTCCTCAGGTTTTCTCTCCACATACCTTTTCTCTTCAAAACTTTTTCCTTCCACTCGTTCTCTGTGCTCATGGTTCTTTGATCCAGAAGATGAATATCTCTGAGAATTTGAACTCGGTTTCTTATAAAACTTCTTCTGAAATGCTCGAGTCAATAAAAGTATAGCTTGCTTGAGGTTTTCTCCGTCATCACTATCTGAATCAGACTCAGAATCAGAACTGGGAATCACTACTTTCTTCTTCTTTTTCTTCTCTTTCTTCTTCTCTCCAGCTACTAAGGCTATGGGATCTGACACTTTCTCATTCTTCTTTTTCTCAGCCCTTTTCTCTTCGACCTCTTCCTCATTCTGTCGCAAAGTCTCATACACTTCATGAAGAGGTCTCTCACTTAAATCCTTCATTTGTTTCATCCTTCGTGTATGCTTCTTCCATTCAGGTTACAAAACACTGAGAAATTTGACATTGTTCTCAATCTGCTTCTTTGTGACTTTATTCTTGGAAAGTTCATTCAATAAAAGGACAAATCGATCATAAGTATCCTCAAGGCTTTCATCTTCCTTAGCCTTAAACTCTTTATAACTGTTTATACAATTTGCCACTTTCATCTGATTTCCCACCTTGGAACCCATCACCATCTTTTGTAGCTGATCCCACATTGATTTGGCAGTTTCGTTGTAGCTGTCTATTTTGATATAGACTTCATTAGTTACACTTTGCAACAATAGAGATCTGGCTTGTTTGTCTGCTTTGGATCGGTTCTTTTCCTCTTCAGTAAACCGAGAAATATTATTTTTAACAATCTTTGTCTTCAGAACTCCATCATCATCTGACTCATTATCTTCATCAGGAATCTCCTCAGTAGGAAATTTCATAGGACCATCTGTAATCGATAACCAAATATTCTCTCCATTTGATTGTCGGTCAACAAAATCACGAAAACGGTCCTTCCACTGTTCGTACTCCCCTTTAAAAAAAACAGGGGGCTTTACATCTGTGCCAATCGAGAGAGCGTCTCTGGAAGTCATCTTGATCTACACTGCTTACTGATTGTCAAAATTCAGAAAAACACACTTGATCTACAAAAATCAAACTCAGTTAAATTTCAGATAAAATCAGAAAATTTTACTAAGTAAGAAACACGCATGAAACTGAAATGACACACTTCGCACAAACAATTCTATGCGAGTATTGAACTTCGCGCACACCAATGACTCAAGTGAACACGCTTCTCGCACCCAAGGTTATGCGAGTTTGTGGTTCGCACAAGACATAAGATGCGAGAACTGAAGTTCGCGCACAACAAGGTTGCGTGAAACAAAGTTCGTGCACAAAGACTTATGCGAGTTCTTGGTTCTCGCACACCACTATGTGCGAGTTTTGTAACTTCGCGCAAAAGACTTGCGAGATTGAGACTTAGAATTTTTTTAAAAACTTGATTCTCGCTAAATGCAAACGCGCAAGAACAGGGACTTGCGAGTTTTAGACTTAGACAAAAATTTGACAAGGATACTTCGCGCAAAAGATAAACCCGCACGGCAAACACTTCTCGTAGATACCACTTCCCGCACAAAGAAAACAATGAACAGTACAAACTCGCACCTAGTTTGTGCAAGTTTCTACTTCACGCACAAGGCAATTAGCGAGTTCTTCACATCACAGATCAAATCAACAGTACTTTGCGAGTTCTTCACCTTGTGTGTTCTTCCTCTGCGAGTTTCTTAGATCTAGCGAGTTCTTGACTTGGACAGTTCAAAAACACGATCTTTCACTATGATTTCGATCAAACCTTCACCAATTAGCTCAAAATTTTGCAAGATCGTTCAGAAACTGTTTTCGAGCAGATCACCACCAATGAATTACAAGATTAAACACAAATCATTACAATTTTGATCCTAATACAGTACGTATCAAACTTCGAACCAACAAATCAAGAAAACTCAAAAATTCACCCTAACAAGTGTGAATTAGCCTATATAATAATAATGAAATTTGTTCTATACTTAAAATCGATTACAATGATATCAAAATCACATCAAATACATCACTAGAACTCAAAATTTGAATATGAACAGTGAATAACGAGTTCTTGAAGAATGTCGATCATAAATCTTGAATTTAATCCATGTTTTCTTAACTTTGCTTGCTCTGATACCAATTGTTATTCCCAAATAAAAATGCGATCACAAGATGACAATTGAATCCATCAATCTCACTTTTATTAATCTCTTATTTGAATTACAATGAACTTTCACACTGCTTTCTCTCTCTAAATCTTTAGCTCAGAAACTCTCACAATACTATCTCTTGTTACTACTAGTCACATGTCTATTACACACACAAAGCACTATTTATACGACAAAGAATAACGTGCCAACTATTATTATACAGAAACACGTAGAACTAAAACTCTTATAACACTAGAAAAACAAAAAATACAATGTTTGACTTTGAATTTATTACACTGAACTTTGACTTTGATGCTGAGAGTTGACTTTAGCTTTGACCTTCAATATTCAGTCTTTTATGATCTTGTATCCAACATATTTATGCTCTAACACATGCACTACGAACCAGTTATAAATAAATTCACACTCAGACACAATACTTTTCTCTACAGTCGCTTTTCAAAATAACGCACACCCCGATAAGACCGAAGTCAATATCGACGGTGGCTCACTACACGAAACATATCTGCGAGTATAAACACGCACACTCCGATGAGACTACAATCAACAGCGGCAGTGGCTCACCACACAAAACATATTTGCGGGCCAAAAATATGTATATATAACCCCCTGCGCGGACCATTACAGTCTCACACGCACACGAGCTTCTGTTGTGTAAGTTCCTTTAACCCACAAATCAATAACCACATACATGTAAAATAATAAATCACATGTAACAAATATCGTTATCACGATTATCAATTGTAAACGTATCAAACCAATACGATGCAACATTTAAATGATAAACATTTGTAAATATATGCATTTCAGTTTGAAACTAGTTAAACGAAAAACTCACCTCAAATCCAATTATTTCACCCTGGGTCTTAACGGTTAAAATTGCTCTAACCGTACATCTTTAATGAAAAAGAATCCATAAAACGAAACCTCCTTCCTTGAAATTTTCCTTCATTCATCTATATGAGCTCTATCTCTTTCTCCCTCTCTCTCTCTCTCTCTCTTTTATCTTCTTTTCTCTAATGGCGTCACATATATTGAGTATGAATTGAGAGTCGGCAAAACCACAATAGAGATAAGGACTGCTCTTTTTGTGCACCCATATTTACATAAATAAGCCTTCAAGATTGATAATTTAACAAAATCATCCCTAACATTTCATTCATTTCAATTCATTTTTTCTTTTGGTCAAACTAAAAAAAATGGGTTATTACACCACCACCACTACCATCATCGACCACCTATACATCCACCACATCAACCACAACTACCTCCTGTACCACTATCCACTATCTTTCATGTTCTTCACAACTACTGTAACACCCGTAATTTCGGGTAACTTTCTCTATTTTGACTTTATTTAGGGTGTTTAATAACTTGCGATAGCGTAACATTGCTTGGATCTAATTATCGAATCTGATCATTTATTCCCCGTCAAAGAATTGAGTCGTTTCAGATCGAAGTCGCGCCCGATGGGCTTTGGGCGACTATGCCATAAGGCATAGTAACATGTGTCATAGTCGCAGCTGTTGAAGTGATTTCTGGACAAAATCTAAAGACTCGTGGGTGAGGTGAGACATTGCCCGCGATAATGACCATGGCAATGTCGCCTGGTCATAGTCGCCGGTGGGGCTTGGTAGTATAAATCAGATTTTTGAGTTTCTTAGGGTTTTTATCTGATTTTGATCTTGGTGTCTGCGATTTTCTCCCTAAGGACTGTAAGTTCCACCTTCTCCTCTCCTTTGCCATTAATACATTCATCTACCTCCATCATTGATCATTTATGGTGATTTAGGATCCTTGAGCATTTATTGATCAAGACTAGGACCTCTTAAAGTTATTTCTCATCTTCTCTCTAGTACTTGGATTCTAGGGTTCATCTACAACCCTACAAGGTAAGTTCATTCTTTTTATAAAACTTTATACATGTTAAAATCATGTTTTAATCTATTAGACATCTCCATTTTTACTTGTTTAATTTGGGGTGCATTTTCACCAAAAACCCTAATCTTTGGAGATTCTAGGGTTTATGTGTTTGGGAAGGATTTTCAAGAAAATAAAAAGGATATCTTGGGTCTACATGTGAATATGGATTTGGCATTATACCTTTTCTATTCTTTAGCTTCATGGTTTAATTAACATTGGATTGATGAACTTTTATGATTGAACTGCTGATAAGTTTGAACATGGGAACTTGTTTTTATTGTAACCTTGGTTTAAATACTTTGGGATACAAATATTAAAGTGAATCGAATGTTTAGAATAAGGATATATGATTCATATGGCAACTTGGAACCTCTTGGTGAAGTTATGTAAGTATTATATGAAAACTTTCATTTGTCAATACCTTGGTTGATATAATTAAACGTTGAATCATCGGTTAGTCGATTTGCTCTATGTGGCATATTTGGTTTCATTTGGGAGTAATGACCCCATAATTATTGTTGCATTTTGTTCGATGTTGGGACATTAGTTTCTCACGTCGAGGCACGTTTAGGCATCAGATTGGGTTATAAGTCCTACGTGCTAAGTACTACGATATTGGATGGGGATTTCAACGTAAGGACCCTATGTTGTTGAAGTTGACTTTCCATGGCTGTACGTTTAAAACCACCGAGCCTAACATCCCTTGCGTGTACTTTTATGTGTATTGGTTTTACTGACTTGTCAAGTGGCTTACTTTTGTGTTCAGTCACTTGCTTTAGTAAGCGGGTCTCCCCCGTTAACCCAAGAGGTAATTGTTTATGGTAAAAAGTACTATTTTAATTATTATAAATTTATGTCTTTTACTTACGCTTATCATTGCTTGTTTCTAAACTCAACTGTTTGATCTCACTAGGCTTTAGCCTAACACTTTTTCTTAAAATGACATGTATAACAGGTCAACCTAGCGGTGGGATTCGTCGGGAATGAGCGGACGGCCTAGGGGTCGAGAACGGTCTTTTTGGGAGATAAAGTGACCGATACATTGAGGATAGTGGACATACATTTTGGAAGAATAGCGACAACCGGCCTTAATCTTTCTTGACTAAGTTAGATTATTAGGTTGTCGATTCTTATTCTTCATTTAGTTGTTTTGTAAAAGGTATAACCTTATTCCCATTTCGGGATGAACTTTGAGTTTGATTTGTCAGGTTATTGCTATCTCAGGTTTACTCATTTTGCAGTCGTCATATTGCCGAATTTTCGTTTTTTTTTATTCCTCTAAAATTTAGGGTGTTACAACTACCGTCCTTCACTGGCCACCCATCGCCTTTATCTTTACCTGTTGTTGTAATTATGCATCCGCCAATTCATTAACATCTTCCAAATTGAATCAAATATTATATTTTCTTTATATGAATCGGATTTTTTCGAACTAACATCAATTATTTCAGATTTTTCATTCAAATTTCCTATCATTGTTTTTGTATGTATTTATATGTATGAAAATTGTGTAAAAATTAAAAAAGTTTTTTAATTAAATTATTTAAAGATATACTTTATTTGTGTTATTTATAACACTATTATATGATTATAAAATCATCAAACAACTTTTAGGGAAACTTGTCCAGTCATGTCCTATCTGGTCCTAGTCGTACCAAACACAAGACAGACATTTGTCTTGTCCTGTCCAGTCCAGTCCTAACCTCTTGTCCTGTCCTGTCCAGTTCTATCATGCCGATCCAGTCTCGTTCAATCATGTCTGCATACCAAACGCTACCTAAAAAAGCTTCTACTTGGCCCTGTCTCACTGTCACAGCCAAAACACAAGTTAGAGCAAAGATCAACTTTAATTGATTTTTAATGGGATCTTTTATTGTTTGTGGTATTTTAAGGGTAAATATTCTTTATTTGTTACTTTAGTTAGGGTTAAACATTGTTGTTATAACAAGGCTAATATAATTATTGTGAAACGATTACATTATGGGATATATATATATATATATATATTGGTAATCGTGAGTTTCCGGGTCAGCTTACGCGCACTGACTAATCCCCGGGTTACCACGAATGGCCTGGAGTCATCGCAGATGAACCTTCATGGCCACAAGGGCTTTGGCAGAGCCTGGATTTGAACCCTGGGTAGATAAGATTTTCCACTACATCCCCCAAAGGCTTTACCAGTACGCCACAACCCAAGTGGTTATGAGATGTATACTTAGGGGTTGTTTGTTTACCTCTTAATGGTTCCATTAAGAGACAACATCTGAATCGTTAAGAGGTAAATATTGTTTGGCAAAAAAAAGTGTTGCCTCTTAATGGTTCCAAAATCCTCTTAATGATTTTGTATCCTGACCCTCCCTTAACCATTAAGAGCCCTAATTTCATTATGAACAATTAGCAAACAACCATATTTCATTTTACACTATATCATAAAAACCTCTTAATCATTCAGACCACTTAATCATTCTGCACTAAACCATTCAGCAACTGCCAAACAGCCCCTTAGTATAATAACATTAGGTTTATAGAATGTTTAAAATGTCTAAGTATCATAATAAAATGTTTTATAGGATTTAAGTCTATAGAGGCCAACAACAAAACTATATCAGTGTAACATTATACAGTTTATAAGACGTTTTTAGCGTCTTAATATGTTTTTTTATGATGTTTCTAAAATAAAATGTAGTATTAGTTGTTTTATATGACACTATTTGAAAAAATGTCTTATAAGCACAAGTGTCTAATGAAAAGATGGTTTATATGACACTTCTCAAAATTGTGCTATAAAATAGCTAATGTGATACTTTATTTTCAAAACTCATAAAAAAAGGTTGTTGAAACACCCAAAAGTCTTCTATAAACCTATTGCAACACTTTTAGATTGAATGTTTTATAGTTTTGTTTTGTCCTATAAACTTAAGTCATGTAAATGATCCTATTAGGACGCTTAAATATTTTAGATGTTATATAAACCCAATGTTGTTGTAGTGAGTATAAAATAATAATTTCATATTTTGAAAATAGAGACCGTAAATATTATGATTACGAAATATCTTGAAATAAAGTTTTGATGATATAAAATCGAATAAAGTGATCATTGTAAAGTTAATAAAATATTATTAACGGATAGGGAATAGAAGTAAATACTCTGTTAAACTAAACATGTGTTAATACATAGGTTAGGAGACCAGGTACTAAAATTACATGAAATATACGATTGAACTTATGAGATGAAACGATAAAAAAGATCATCTTATCAGTTGTAGTAAGTAGATGCTCTTTTGTATAAATGGCCGGCCGTAGAAGTTTTAAAAAAAATTGTATATTAGTTTTTTATTAAACCAAACATCATGAAATTGTCATATTTTATGGAAATTATGTACGTAAAATGTACTTTCTAAATAGAAAATAGAACCCGTAGATTTGAAAACTGAAAAATCTATTATTCGTTTCGGGCCCCTAGGGCTACAAGGCGCGTGTTCCACCCCTGGGGAGTTTCAAACAAAAACTTGATCAAATTAAAAATAACATGATAGTACTTGTATCATATTTAGTTTTAGAGTTCTGATTAACACAGAATAAGCTTGCTTGCGGTTTGCAATTTTAAATGAAGTTGGAGATATGACGGATTCAAGGATTTTATAGAAAATCAAAAGAGTATATAATATATTCCATGTAGAAAGTGAAGATATATAATCGAGATCTTTACCCAAATAGTCATTTTACACTAAAAAAATTGGTATTTTAGTCATTTTTCTCTCATTTTTATCAAAATGTCATTAGGGCATCTCCAACAGCTATGCTAAAATAGAAAAAAAAATGGGATTTTAGCATTTTTGTTACTCCAACAACTATGTTATCATTCATGCTAAAATAGAGAAAAGATGAGAGATATTGTAAAAATTTTCTACATTTAGAGAGATCTCTAAAAAGAAAGTTTCTCCAAAACTAATTATTACCCCTAAAAAGCAAACTTTTCATCTTCTAACTTTCCAGATATTGAATATTTAAATAATATACTTATACTTGAATATTTTAATAAGATAATTAATACTAAAGTTGTTAAAATAACATAGCTATTGAAGTTGGATGCAATTTTTTTGAGACTTTGATATTTTTTACTTTATTTTAGAAAAAAATTAGCATAGCTATTGGAGATGATTTTACATCTGCAAAAACTATTTCCGTAATTACGAACCTAGCTAAAAAGACACAAAAAATAGACCTGATCAATTTTCTAAAAAAAATGTGGATCTGGGTATGATTTTGCGGACCTAGGTCCGTAATTGTGAACATACGCCTAAAAATTGCGGATGTAATGATATTTTGATAAAAAAGGGGAGAAAAATGACAAAAAAAAAACCAACTTAAGATAATAAAATGGCTATTTTAAACTGATTTCTCTATATAATCATCTCAAGGATCCCTCCCCATGTTTGCAATCCAACTACACAACTTTTCAGACTTACTTCATCATATATTCTTTATCCATGGATGCCGACGAACATATATAAAAAAATCAGAAATATTTTTGGTTTTTTTTCTAGAGATCAAAACATGAAAAGGGATAAAGATGATTATTCTTTTCGTTTTTTGTGAACTTTTTATTTTGAATATCTATACTATATTATAAAGACGGAATAAAAAACTCTTAATTACTACTTATAAAACATAAGGTATTACCATTTTATGCATACATTTCAAAAATCTCTTAATTCACAACTTAGTATGCATAAGGTACAAATCATTTGAAAAAAATTCAAACTTTACTTTTTCACTACCTTCCATATTCAAGTTTTTCCCCTTCCATTTAGGGTTTCTCCGAAAGAAGAAAAGTTATTTACTTGTTCAAATTAACATATTTCTTTAATTATAATAGTACATGTATTTTCTTCATGTATACAAGTTTTTAAAGTCTTTTGAATTCTATAAAACTAACTAATAATGAACCTATATATACGTTTAGATACAAAATAATATTATCCAACATTATATTTGTTATTTTTACCTATTCTATATTTCAGTATTTTGAAAAAATATTATCATTCGTTAGATATCGTTGATTAATACATGTTTTTAAAATTCAAATATACATTTAACGATGACTTTAATATAATTTCTTAATGTTTCATGATTAAAAAAACTCAAGTTATGCGTTTATCACTACTAATGCCACATAAATTATAAATATATGATTTGCAATTGCTCACCCCGATGCATTGCACGGGTACACTGCTAGTTTGTTTTAATATGCTTACTGAAAAACAAATATGTTCAAAATCTCCTGTTTATAAAGTTTAATGATCAGATAAATATTATATTTATATTTAATTATGTTAGCTGCCTTGTGTAAATATATGTATAATTCAAAGGCTTTTTGTGTTAGTTTCTCATAGTACTGTAGTCTAAATAAATAAAATATTTAACGGGATTATATATTTGATTAATTTATAGAAATTTTTTATAATATATTAGTGTAGATCTGTTGGTTGGTTTTTTACCCTTACATAAGAAGAATTTCGGATCATGTCTTTGAAATTTTGTTAAAACAAAATGCTATATCAAAGACCCAAATATTAAGTGAAAAAGTATGAAATTTGACAAAAAGCATGACTTAACCAACTCCGATTCATAACACCAAAAACACTAAAATTGGTGGGACCCTTAACACTAAAAAATCAACTCCAACCATACTTCAAAAAAAACACCAAATCTTCTAAAACCATATAAAAAACATTTTTCATTATTATTAATCATATTATTACAAATGATAATAATGATATGATTAAAAACAAATGGATTAGTGGTGGGTCATCCCTTTTTTGAAAGGTGAATAGTAGACACCAAATTTGGTGTTGAAACTGCAAAATTTTTTAATGTTTAGAGTATGATTGGATTTCACCATACTGCATGACGGGTGTCGAGCCCGACAAATAATAAAGTCCTATTTACCTCAAATTACAATCTAAATTGTAATAGTGGTAAGTAGGGTCGAATCCACAGGGATTGGCCGTAAGCGGTGTCAAAATTCTACACTTTATTTAAAAAGGGGGGGGTTAGATTGATAAACTAAACATATAAAATTAAAGCGAAGAAAACAAATAATTAAAAATTAGCAACGAGTTTAAATCATTGACCGGATTGTGTATCATAGACTTGTTCTTAAAAATATGTTTTCTCATTTAATTCCAGAATGGGCGAGTATCGATACGCATCGATACACCGTTTGTCGAATGTCGATTAGCACGAGAAGCTCAATGACTAATTTCTAACCGGTTAATCTAATCTAGTTACGAACATAGAGTTCAATTACCGGTCGCTTTAAGATTAGACAAACACCATTCCTAGCCAATGATCGGACGCCGACCATTTAGACTAGATTAAGCAAACCCACGACACTAAAATTAATCAGACGCCCAATCAATTGAAGTATTGTTTGCTACCAATATAAAACTAAGAACGATTACGTATTCAAAGTTAAATATAGCAATACACAATTAGGTTAAACAATTTGAGGGTACCTACTCAAATTAATCGACCCAACTATGATAAACGATTAATTCAAGGATTACATAAATGGAAATCAAACGATATGAAAAGGTTCAACAAGTCTTAACACAATCCAAATCAAATGTTTATAAACTCATTGCTAAAGTATAAAGACTAACTATGAAATCAAAAATTAAACCTAAAACTAAAATTACCTAATGGATTGAATCAACAAAAGCTTTCCCCAAAGTTATCTTCTTCTTCTTTTTCTTCAATTTCTCATCGATCTCTCCTCATCGACGGTTTTCCTCCCCATCGTGCCGCTCGTTCCCAAAAATAAAAAAAAATGAGGCGCTCCTGTTGTTGGACCAAACTGGCGATTTCCTCTCTTTTCTTCTTCCACACGTGGGCTGCCAGTGGGCACTAGATGTATTTTTCTCTTTTCTTCACTTGTGTGGGCTGCAAATATCACAAAATATCAAAACCCAAAATAAAGGGTTTTTTTTTCTTTTTGTTGCATGTTGGCAAATACCCACGTGAAAGCCGAAAAGCGTAGATGGGTTTATTTTCTTTTTGCTTTTCTTATAATTGAATTAAAGATAAAATAAACTCTCTAAAATGTACCAATTCAATTAAATAGGGCTTTGAAGTATCAAGTCAACACTAATTTTAGGGGAATTTTAGCGTAAAAATGTATAATATCAGTACTTATTACTGCAAATCACCATATTTGCAGTATGGTTGAGTTGCTCTAAGCCATGGCTATTTGTACAAGAACAACAACATTAACTATCTCTACCATTAAAACTAGTGTCATTAATTTAATTTAAAAAAATATATGGGTACTTAACAAAATGATATGATAAGCCGATAACATCTTTTAAAAAATGTAATACTTTTCCCATTATGAACAAACCATAAGTGGTGGCATGTACCATCATATTCCCACTATGTAGGTCTACTCTTGACTCATGCTATAAAACCAATGTTTTAAAAACTGGATCGACCCGACCGGTTGAACTGGGACCTGAGGAAGAGGACGGGTCAATTGTGACCGGGTTTATGGCAATTTATGTCCCGGAGTGAACCGGGCGGTTTTATCAAAAAAACGGTTGAACCGGGTTTTTTTAGTGTATTTGGTTTTTTTAATGTATTTATGAAAAACTTATGCTTATGTGTGTGTTTTTAATGTATTTGGTTGACCCGGTAGTTGAACCGTGACCCGGTCACCACACCGGGTCAACCAAAAAGCCGGGTTTTAAAACATTGTATAAAACTAACAATACAATATTTAGTCAAATATATTTACTCTGAATTTAGTTTTTAATATTTGAGAAAACAAATACGTGATATTAAATTATTTGACATCTTTATGTTTAACTCGTAATCCATAGATTATTTGTTTAAAAACACTTTTAAAATCCCAAAAACCCAAGAATCTTGGTTTGTAAGTTAAAGCTTGCATGTAAACCCCCCTTTGGTGACACACCAATATTAAGAATCTCTAACCTTTAAGCAACCTTTCACCCAAGCAATTCTAAAATGCCAAAACTTTAAACTAATATTCTTCTTTACCTCCTCATCTTATATTATCCATGACATTCTTTGAGCTTTCCTAAAACACACACACAAACACCTAAACACACACTAACCCCCACCCTTCAATGGCGGTGTCTCATGCGGATCTTGCACCAAGTCGTAAAGGGACTGACATCGGGAGCAAAACAAGCGTAGTGTTGATGATTTTCTCGATACTTCTTGGATTGATTTGCTTCGTTCTTTGTCTCATTGCTGAGGCAACACGCTCTCAGGTTTTTCATTTCTTTCTTATAAGTAATCATACAAGGATGACACAACTGTTCGTTGTACGTCTGAAGATTGTTATGACAAACAATCAGTAAAAGCATAGAAAGAAATATTATTAAACATAATATAATTTACCTCTTAGCGATTCAGAGGTTGCCTCTTAATGGAACCATTAAGAGCCCCATAATTTAGTAATCATAAATTCTTGATAAGTTAATTAATGTTTGCTTATGTTGTTGTAGATAATTCGGGAGGTGAGCGATGGCGGTGGAGGGGAGACAGAGAGGAACCAATGTAGATATAGCGGCAATGGTAAAACGCCGCTAATTTATGCCGCTGGTGCATTTTTGGCCCTTGCAATTGCGATGGTGGTGCAACACACGCACCTGTTATTAGCCGTGAGTAAATCAGACCCCGATCCTAGTCTACTTATGACTTGGGATCCTCTCTCTAATGATCATCTCAACACTCTCACTTGGCAAGCTGCATTTTTCTTCATTACAACTTGGTACGTATAAAACCCTTCTTCTCTTTTAGAAAGGGTGTCATGGGCCTTTGGCCCAGACTAATCCCTTGGCAATGAAACCGACTGCTAAAGCATGCAGCCCTGAGGGTTAACCCAGTGGCCACAAAGTTGCGAATGCAGGGAATCGAACCCGGGTTGAGCGCTATGAACTCCCCAGGTGATTACCGCTACACCACAAGCCTTGTGGTTTACGTATAAAACCCTTACCAAAAACGTATTTGATTTGTTTTCTATAAGTTGCAATATAAGTTATTTAAAATGTTTCTTGTCTTTTATCTTAGGATATGTTTTTCCGTTGCTGAAGTTCTGTTGTTGATTGGACTAAGTGTCGAATCAGGGCACTTGAAAGGGTGGTCAATACCGAGGCCTACCTGTTTCATTGCTCGAGAGGGTTTGTTCTCTTCGGCTGGGGTGTTAGGGATTACAACAGTTTTTCTTGCTTCCGGTTTGTCTATCACTGCTTTACGAGCCCAATGGCTATTACAAGATCAAGAAAATGTTCGTCGGGAGGTTATGGAAGCCTCGATCCTTTATTCATCACCACCAAGACCGTCAGACGATCGAATCATGGCCGTTGGTGGCGAAACTCCGATCGTTAGACATGATTTGTATCATGAGCCAGGGTTGATTGACTATTTAAGGGCTTTTGATAAAATTATTTAACTTACTTTTTTTGTGACTCGATAATTAATTAACTTGTTCATATATTGAGCGCAGAAAAACGAAAGAGGGATTATACTAGTACATACTTTTTGTGACCATTATATATGCCTTATGGTGTAACGATTATGACATTAATTGTACATTTTGATTGACTAAAAATGTTATACTTTTAAATGAAACTGTAACATTGTTTAATTTGTTTGGTTACATTTTTCAACTAACATTTCTTATGATGATCTGGTTAATGAGTTGTAATCGACCATTGTTGATTACTTCATAAGTTGTCTTGGATGGTTGGAAATGGAATTTGTTTTAATAGAATAAGTTTTATTTGAAATGTTATTTTATTTGCTTTTTACTAAGGGGTTGTTTGTTTACCTCTTAATGGTTCCATTAAAAGGCAACTCTGAATCGTTAAGAGATGAATCATGTTTGGCAGAAGAAAAAAAAGGTTGTCTCTTAATGGTTCCAAAAGTCTCTGAATCATTTTGTATCTTGGGTCTCCCTTAATCATTAAGCGCCCTAATTTCATTCTGAACAATTACCAAAAAAACATATTTCATATTGCACTGTATTATAAGAGTCTCTTAATTATTCTGAACCCTTGATCATTCTGCACCAAACCATTCAGTAACTGCCAACGAGCCGCTAAGCCATGACTTCATTTTCCATTTTCAAGTCGTAGAGATTCAAATTTGAACGGATAAAATATATTTTAAATGGCAACACTTCTCTTTGTTTTTATTCGAATCGCATAACTTACATCATGGTAACGGTTTGAAATGATTAATTTTTTTATTATCTTTTTGTTTTAGATTGATTATGTTGAAAAACTTAAATCGGATAAGTTTTTTATTGTTATTGTACAATTCACCAAGCACTATGTACAAGTGCATGATGCATGAATGTGTGGTTTATTGTGGACCACACATTTTGGAAGGCCTTGGTTTTTTGTCTCATTAGGAGACTTGTTTTGTGGATAAGAGAAAGCATACCTATAAGCCTAAGCATCAAGAAGTCAACCTCTATACAATTTGTCCTATTCCACTCACCTTCCTATATATACATGCATGCATGTTACCAAATGTTCATCCCAAAAAATCCATAAGTAAGAGAAGATAGAATATTTTTCTAGACTTCTTATTCATTCTTCCTTTATTCCTTTTGTTGATATATATATATATATACATTTATATATATATATATATATATATCTTGTTTTGGAGGAAGATTTGGGTAGTTGATTTGTTGATCAAATGATCTCGTAAACACGTTATAATTTCTCCCGGTTAGTAATAATATTCTTGTTCTCTCTCCTTGGTGGATGTACACTATCACACCGATAGTGGAACCACGTTAAATCATGGTGTTATTTGTTTTTTTGAACTTGCTATATTTATAGATAATAACGTATTTATTATTATCTATAACTTTGTGGGTTTGTTATTCTACGTTAGAGAATTATTGTGCAACATCTAGATTATTGTTATCCGCATTTGTTGTTGGGTTAATTGTGCACTTGGATTTCTACTCGTTTGGGACCTTAGAAATCATTTTGCTAGCATTGTAATTTTGTGAGACACACATTTTTCCTAACAATTGGTATCAGAGCTTCGGATCTAGATTTGGGTTTTTTGTAGAAAATATACATAAACCAGTTTGCACTTTTTTTTCTATGTCTGACGTAGAAAACCCTTTTGGTGTCGGTTCCTCAACCCAGACCCAAAAGCCATACCAAGAAGGTACATTTAATTTGTCCGGGTCTAGGATTCATATACAGACTTGGAATGGGGACGGTGACTTTGGTAAATGGCAGTTCACAACATCTGTTGCACTTAGGAAAAATGGAGTTCATCCCGTAGTATTTGCTAAAGACGAGTTAGACCCTAACATGTCTGAACTTAAGGCTAAAGAAATGGAAGCATGGGCATTTACTACTTTGCAGATGGCTATGGGAGAAAATGTTATATCTAAGATTGTGTCTGAAAAGACAGCTGCAGGTATTTGGAGCAAGCTTGAGAATTTATATCTCAAGAAAACCCTGACCAACAGATTGTTACTGATGCGGTCGTGTCTCTTCTTCAAAATGAAGGAAGTCACAACCACTAAAGCTCATATGACCGAATTTGAAGATATTATTATGAAGTTGAAGGCAACGGATGCGCTTCTTGCTAAAGATGAAGAAGCACTTGCTATGATCCTGTTGTATTCACTTTCCGAGAAATATTCCCAATTCACTAACAGTTTTATTTATGGAAGATAAACTCTTTCTTTGTCTGATGTGAAAACAGGAATGATTTCTGAAGATCAAAGAATTCAAATGAGGATCAGTAACAATCCTAGGGAGAACAATTACAGTCAAGACCTTTTTGCTGACAGAGGCCGAGACGATCAACAGTCATCAAAAGGAAGAAACTGTGGGCGCTCTTAGTCCCGTCGGCCTGGTTCTTGTGGGAAATCAAATATACATAGCAACTGTAACTATTGCCACAAGCCAGGTCATTGGGTGAAAGATTGTCCGAGTCTTAAAAATAAAGACAAGGACAATGCCGAATCATCAGCTGTTGCAGCCGAAGAGGAACAAAATGGCTTCTCTGCCACAGTTACACCACCGCAAGGTGACAGGCGATGGGTGTTAGATACCGGTGCATCTTGCCTTATGACACCATTCCGGGACTGTTTCTCTACCTTCGAAAAAGTTGAAGGTAACAGTATTTATATGGGAAATAGTACTTCGTGTGTTACTAAGGGTATCGGTACTGTGCAGATCAAGATGTTCGATGGGTGTATTCAGAAATTGAATAATGTCAAGTTTGTTCCATCCATGAATCGTTCCTTAATCTTTGTTGGACAATTGTCCAAACTGGGTTGCAAGATTCGGATTTACGACGGGAGTTTGCGCATCTCCCGGGGGAGTATCATCGTAATGAAAGGCGAACGGGCAGAAAATAACCATTTCCACTTGATTGGTGAAACTATTGCTTCTGAATCGTGTGTGGCCGAAAGCTCAAAGAATCTCGATGTTGCTCTCTTATGGCATCTTCGTTTGGGCCACACATCCGAGAAGAACTTGGAGATTTTGCGCAAGCGAAAACTCATTAAAGTCGTCGTACCTTCCAGCCTGGAGTTTTGTTCGGGATGTGTCAAAGGAAAGCAGAAGCGTGTTTCTTTTGGTGTTGGAAAACACAACACTAAAGGAATCCTCGATTATGTTCATACAGACGTCTGGGGACCATCCAATACTCCATCCCTCAGTGGAGGTAAATACTTTGTTTCGTTTATTGATGATTTCTCACATAAGCTTTGGGTGTATGTGTTGAAGTTAAAGTCAGATG
Organism: Arctium minus; assembly: GCA_954870635.1. Classification (NCBI taxonomy): domain Eukaryota; kingdom Viridiplantae; phylum Streptophyta; class Magnoliopsida; order Asterales; family Asteraceae; genus Arctium; species Arctium minus. The sequence continues at coordinate 117,415,725 of OX941084.1, read as the reverse complement.
TCTTCGATACGTTCAAGACTTGGTTGGCACGAGTAGAGGTCGAGACTGGCAAGAAGTTGAAAGTCCTGAGATCTGACAACGGTGGAGAATTTACTAGTGGTGACTTCAAAGACTTTTGTTTGCGTAAAGGCATCCACCGTCACTACACCACACCTGACGACCCTCAATCAAATGGGGTTGCCGAGCGGATGAATAGGACTTTGCTTGAAAAGGTCCGATGTATCTTGTCGACATCGGGATTCCACAAATCTTTCTAGGCCAAAGCACTTTACATTGCAGTGCACATTATTAATAAGTTACCTTGTTCGGCCATCGGGGGAAAGATTCCGGAAGAGGTTTGGAGAGGTAAAAGAAACATCTGTCTGAAATACATACGTGTATTTGGTTGTCCTGTTTATTTTCATATTTCAGGCCAGGAAAAGTTGAATCCTAAAGCCACCAAAGGATTCTTGTTCGGCTATACATATGGTATCAAGGGTTACCGAATCTGGAACCCCTTGACTCATAAAGTGATTCATTCTCGACATGTCACATTTGATGAATCAATTCTATTGAAGTCACAGGATCCTCAGTCCTCTCAAGATCTGGAAATCACTACTATTGTTGCTCCTACTGCCGATGACGTGGAGACAGTAGACAGTCCTTATATTCCCAGTTCATCCACTCCTGATATTAGCTCAGAATCACCCGTTAATGTTGAAGAAGTCGTTCCACCAGTGACTTCTACTAGTGATTCTGACGAAGAGATTCTGAATAATGGTGGAGACGATGGCCATACAATCCCAGTTATTGCAATTACCAGGCATAGTCAAAGGACTATTCGACTGCCTAACAGGTATGAAGATTGGGATTTTGCTAACATGAGTTTTACAGATCAGCTGGAGTTTGCTTTACATGTAGGGCAAGATGAGCCGCTTGATATAAAGGAGGCGTTGGCCTCGACCCACAGTTCGAAATGGCTTGGAGCCATGCAAGAAGAGATGGAAGTGCTCTCATAGAACAGCACTTGGGACTTATGTCCATTGTCGAATGGCAGCCGTGCTATTGGTTGCAAGTGAGTTTTCAAAGTCAAAGATGACAATCGTTACAAGGCTCGTCTCGTTGCTAAAGGTTTTGCACAACAGAAAGGTATCGAGTATGACGATATTTTTGCTCCCGTTGTACGTCATACATCTATCCGTGTTCTTTTGGCGATCGTGGCTATTCACGATTTGGAGTTAGAACAATTAGATGTGAATACCGCCTTCCTACACGGAGACTTGGAGGACACTATCTATATGAAGCAACCTGATGGTTTCGTTTCCGAAAGCAAACCAGAATATGTATGTAAACTCAAAAAGTCTCTTTATGGACTCAAACAATCGCATCGTCAGTGGTATAAGAAGTTTGATTTATTCACGCTTAATCTGGGATTTGAGCGAAGTGAAAAGGACGCTTGTGTCTATCATAGACAACGCGGTGACGTTTTCACTTACTTACTTCTTTATGTAGATGACATGCTTATAGCCTGCAGGGACCGGTCAGAGATCGAACTTCTGAAAGATAAGTTGAAGTCAGAATTTGAAATGAAAGATCTTGGCGCGGCGCAGAAGATTTTGGGCATGGAAATCGTGCGGGACAAAAAGTCCCGAACACTTAGGTTAACACAGCGGGCGTATATCCAAAAGATATTGAAGCGGTTCAATCTTGATGGTGCCAAGACGTCTAGCACTCCGCTACCGAAGCACATCAAGATTACAAGTGAAGATTGTCCGAAGGACGACAAAGGAAAGGTTGAAATGTCAAAGGTTCCATATGCTAGTGTGGTCGGGAGCCTCATGTACGCCATGGTGTGCACTCGTCCCAATCTTGTACATTGTGTCGGAGTGGTGAGTCGGTTTCTCGCGAATCCGGACCGATCACATTGGGCAGCTGTTAAAAAGACATTCCGATATTTGAAGGGAACCGAGACACATGGTCTTATATTTGGTTTGCACAATGACTATGAAATTGTTGGATTTTGTGATTCTGACTATGCAAGTGATCGAGTTGGTTGGAGATCCACATCCGGTAATGTATTTACATTGGGTGGAACAACCATTAGTTGGAGATCACGGTTACAGTCCATTGTTGCATTGTCGACCACAGAAGCCGAACTTGTTGCGGCAGTTGAGTCTGCAAAGGAAGCGGTCCATTTAAAAGAATTAATGAATGGCTTAGGCTTCGAGCAACCTTCTGTGCGCATTTTCTGTGATAATCAGAGTGACATCCATTTGGCTACTAATTTGGCTTTCAGTTCCCGGACAAAGCACATAAATGTGCGTGATGCATATCTTGTGAGATTACATGAAGCGGAGATTGTCTATTTGAAGAAAGTCCTAACAGACGATAATGTCGCTGATATGTTCACTAAATCGCTACCGCCAGCTAAGTTTGAGCATTGCTCAAACCTGATCCAGCTCCGTTTGTGTTAGTGTCGTTGGGCACTTTGCTCGAGAGAGAGAAGGTATTACCACAGGTGACAAAATGACATCTTTGGGGAGTTATTACTTGGTACGTGTTTTGGAGTTGCTTAACTCGGTTGTTTTGTTGAGATTGCTCACTTGAGGATTTTTGCTTTTGGCTTTGACGGGTAAAGGCCGAGCCGAAGCTCGTCACGGTCAAAATGCATTATGTTACCTCGTGTCAATCTTTATCAACTATTTGTCCGTATTTGGGGGATTGGTTCGTGCTTTGGTTTCGTCGGGTGATTTGCACATCATGGTGGAGTGTTGAAAAACTTAAATCAGATAAGTTTTTTTTATTGTTGTTGTACAATTCACCAAGCACTATGTACAAGTGCATGATGCATGAATGTGTGGTACACATTTTAGAAGGCCTTGGTTTTTTGTCTCATTAGGAGATTTGTTTTGTGGATAAGAGAAAGCATACGTATAAGCCTAAGTATCAAGAAGTCAACCTCTATACAATTTGTCCTATTCCACTCACCTTCCTATATATACATGCATGCATGTTACCAAATGTTCATCCCAAAAAATCCATCAGTAAGAGAAGATAGAATATTTTTCTAGACTTCTTATTCATTCTTCCTTTATTCCTTTTGTTGATATATATATATATATATATATATATATATATATATATATATATATATATATATATATATATCGTTGATATATATACATTTATATATATATATATATATCTTGTTTTGGAGGAAGATTTGGGTAGTTGATTTGTTGATACAAGGATCTCGTAAACACGTTGTAATTTCTCCCGGTTGGTAATAATATTCTTGCTCTCTCTCCTTGGTGGATGTACACTATCACACCGATAGTGGAACCACGTTAAATCACAGTGTTATTTGTTTTTTTGAACTTCCTATATTTATAGATAATAACGTATTTATTATTATCTATAACTTTGTGGGTTTATTATTCTGCGTTAGAGAATTATTGTGCAACATCTAGATTATTGTTATCCGCATTTGTTGTTGGGTTAATTGTGCACTTGGATTTCTACTCGTTTGGGACCTTAGAAATCATTTTGCTAGCATTGTAATTTTGTGAGACACATTTTTCCTAACAGATTATTTATTTAATTAGTTAACTTATTTATTAAACATAAGAACTTAAATAATACTATAAATGTAGGTAGTGCGATAAAGTTTCCTTTTTCTTTTTGCCTCTGTAAATTTTATGATACGGTTTATGTGGTTTTGATAAAACAATAATGTTTTCAGTTGTTTATCGATTTTATGGAATATTTTGATATAGAGTAAACTATAATTTTGGTCTTTGGGGTTTACATTCAACTATGAAAGGTATCCCTAGACTTCAATAAACGGTTTACATTTTGCTTGGAAAATCATCTCTGGTCACTAACTACATTAAAATTGTCCTATAAGTGAGGGGCATTTATGTCTTTTTACCCTTTTTATTTTATTTGTTTTGTCTTTACTCAAATCAAATGACCAAAATTATGGTTTACCTTTTTTACTTTTGTTTTTTTCTCTTCATATAACACATAATATGTATATAGGGTGGTCATTATTTGCAAACCACCTTTATTTATACAAACCATATAAACTTGTATCAACCAATTAAAAAGGGTATTAAAGTAAATAGACTTTTAGTATATTAGTAATTATAAGTAATTTGTAATATTTGGTAGGAGATTTTAATAATTAATGAATTGATACAAACCGATTATTAGCATCTTATTCGGTTTTTAAAAAATAAGATTTTTAACAATTTTAATTTCAAAAATGAAATTAAAAAATAAGATTTTGAATGGCAGTTAAAAAGTTTTTTTTGTTTTATAATGATTGAATTTAAAAATTAAGATCTTAAATATTTTAAATATAAAATTATTTGTAGTTTTTTTGTTTTTATAATTATTAACCCACTATATTCCATTAAACCTCCATGTTTCATTAACAATTGTGTTTCATCAACCCTTTATGTTTCATTAAACCCATCGTGTTTCATTAAACCTCTATGTTTCATCATCATCATTATATCACTATGTTTAACTAAATCCCTGTTTTTCATTAAACCCCCATGTTTCATCATCATTATATCACTGAGTTTCACTAACATGATACATATTTAATGATTTCTTGTTAAACACCTTTGTTTCATCATCAAAATTTGGTTGAGTTTCACTAAGGGACAAAACCTCAAATGAAAGTAATACTAATAAACAAAGCAAATTCCCGTAAATCCAATGATATTTCACCAACTCATAATTCATAATCCAATAATTTGGGATTATAGGCGATGAATAATCGGAAATTTCAGGGTGTTTCCTTATTTGAAATCTGATACCAAAATACTAATATGCCCTTGCCTACATTTTTTTTCTAATTTTAAAAATAAAATTAATTTCATTGTTAACATAATTAGACCAAACTAATCTTAACCATTGATTAATGAAATCAAGGATTCATATGGGTTTGTATAGTTTTTACAAATATGATGGTTTTCAATATAACCCATCCATATATATATATATATATATATATATATATATAGGGAGAGGTTCATTTGAGAAATGATAAATGTATGAGAAATAGATAAGTAATCATAGCCTTTCATTCGGTCTAGATCGGATTTGACTGGTCAAATATTGCGTCTTTGACTGGTCAACAATTGCGGCTTTGACTGGTCAAAAATTGCGGCTATTCCAAAAATAGAAGGATAGTTTCGTAAGTTTTATAAATACACGTGACGAGTTCATATATGAAACAGTGTAATTCACATATGAACTCTTTTAATTGATTAATATATGAAATAATTAATTGATTCACATATGAACTAATTAACTAATTAACTGTAGATTCATATATGAATCTGTTGATCCAAACTCTCTCAGTGATTTGATAACGACCCTCTTTTATACTTAGTGAAAATTACGTTATTATATGTATTAGTGTTTCATCATCAGCGATCAGACTGAGTCTGTTCAGTTATCGCTGATGACCTTTCTGTAAACATTTAATATGTATTAGTGTTTCACTTTCAGCGATCAAACTGAGTCTGTTCAGTCATCACTGATCGTTTCCTATGTAACACAGTTAACGTAATCCCTGAAGACAAGTCTCGCGTCAACATAGTTCATAGCTGAATCGAAGACGAAGCCACTGAACAATAGATAAGTCTACTAGTGACCTGATGCGGATATCAGCGAAGACCAGACAAATCTACTTACGCGAAGAAGCCTGAGGAAAAGCTTCAGCGATAGCTGAACTTTATCTCTGGAAGAAGAGATACTCAGCGATCAACGATCACAAAGCTTATGCCTCAAGTTTTCTTTTGTCTTACCTTGCACAACCAGTACGATGTGTCAGAACGGACAAGTCTCTGCCACAAATCGTACACCAACTCTGTCAACTACACTGTTCATAAAGTGGCCAAAAGCATGTCTCCAAAAGTGAGACTACCAAAGCCAATCTATGAATGCCACGTGTAAAGTACCCTGCCATGCATTTAATGCATAGGGTATAAATAGGAAGCTCACTCCTTCATCTGAAGGTGTGCTCAATCCTTGAACTCCAAAATAGAAACCCTTGTTTTCTATCTCTCTAAAAATCCCCCATTCTCTGAATTTCTTGTGCAACCATCTTAGTGTTTCTTAAGTTTGTTTAGATTGAGTCTGTCTTAATCTTATTCCGCAACAAACTTGTAAATTGTATTTTGATTTATCAATAAACAATTTATTAAACTTTAATTTCTGTGTTTGTATTCAACCCCCCCCCCTTCCACAAACTTGTTAAGCACCTTCGGGACCAACAAGTGGTATCAGAGCGGTTTGTTTAATCTAATAAACAAGATCTTGCTGTATACTCTTCCTTGCTATTCTAAAATGGCACTAAACACAAACACAAACTACTATGATAATGGTTCACTTTCTAAACCTCCTCGATTTAGCAGAGATAACTTTTCTCTATGGAAAAATCGAATGATGCTATTTCTTGAAGGTGCGGATCCTACTATACCTGAATATATAGAAAACGGACCCTATGAACCTGTTAGAATTATAGCTGCGGTTCCTGCTACTGCCACCACTGAAGCTGTCCCTGAACGATATGTCGTTAAGGAAATAAGACAGTGGAGTGATGAAGATAAAAAGAAGGTAGGCATAGATGCAAGAGCAAAGACCATTATATCAATGGCTCTGCCTGATGAAGTTTTCCATTCCATCATGCATCTAAAAACTTCTAAAGAAATGTGGGAAACCATATGTGTTCAATATGAGGGCACCACTGAAATCCAAGAGACCCGAAAGATTAACTTGGTAAGACAGTATGAAAGTTTTATCGCTGGTAAGAATGAATCTCTTTCTGACATTCATCAGCGGTTTAACTGCCTGATCATTGACCTAAGAACTGTTGGAAGGACCTATTCTAATTCTGAGGTCCTAACAAAATTCTTGGAAAGTCTTCCTGAAAGCTGGGACAGTTATTCAATATGTCTTAAGCTGACAAAGGACTTACATACTCTCTCTCTAAGCACTCTGTATGGAATATTGCTCAACTATGAGCAATCTAATCTCCTGAAGAAGAATCTTGTAAAAGATTCTAAAGACTCCAAAAGCACTGCTGTTGCTTTAGTCTCATCAGAGATAATTCCATCCCAGCGATCTACTCTCACCATCACTGAGTTAGATTCTGAATCTGAGGATTTATCAGACCCTGATCTTTCAGAGTTTAATGAATCCTTAGCACTCTTGACAAACTCTTTTAAGAGATTTGCAAGAAAGAGTAACTTCCGAAGAAGTAAACCTCTCTCTCTTACTGAAAAGCCAAAATCAACTCCGGTTGATAAGGCTACAGCCACTTGCTATAACTGCGAAAAAATTGGACATTTTGCTAGTGAGTGCAGGTCTAAAAAGGTCTTCAAACCTTCTACCTCAAGAAGATCCAGTGATGACAAATACCATAAGCTGAAAAACAAATATCAAAAGCTGAAAAGCTATCAGCAAAAAGGTAAAGGTCTCATCGCTGAAGAACATGACTGGGCTGAATCAGAAGAATCATCTTCTGATGAAGAAGAAGTCGCTAATCTTTGCCTCATGGCTGAGATTAAAGAAGAAGTAGAAGAACCATCTGAACCTTCTATGAGCTACATATCATCTCAGGTATCCATCTCTACAAATCCCTCTCTACCTGAAGCTGAGAGAAGTCGCGCTGTTGATGTGCTGACGATTGACCTTTATAATGCTCTAAACGACAAAACTCAAGCTGAAAATAAAAATGTTTATTTAACACAAGAGCTAGAGAAATGTCATGAAAAGATCAGTGAACTAAATCTTTTAGAAGAAAAGCTAAAAGATCAAGTCATTATAAATGAAATCATCAGCATTGAACGCGAACAAGCCATCGCTGCTCTAAAAGCAGAAAAGGCTCATGTTGAAAAATGGTGCAAATCATCAACAAAGATCTCTGAGATAATAAATGCTCAAACTCCTGAAAGTGATAAAACTGGTCTTGGTTTTTGGACACCACAGGATGATCCTAAAGAAGAAAGTTCCTCGCTTAAGTTTGGAACGTTTGTCACATCTTTCTTTGACACTTCTTATAAACAATTCTATCCCTGTTCTTCTTCTAATCCCATCCCTGAGGAGATATCTGCAAAATCTAAGCCTGCAGATAAAGGAAAGTCTATTCTCCCTCCTCAGAAGGCTTCCAAGAAAACCAAACTGAAAGTTCCTTCTAAACCTTCAGTGGATAAACCTTTTAGCTCAGTGACAGAAATCTTTGATATCTGTCCTCCAAAGCTGAAGGTTGATCTAAAGCCCGTGAAATCTGAAGAAATAAAAATTCCTCCCAGATCTCGTGCTAAAGGTATTCTTGGAGCTGGACCTGCTCATCTTAAGTTTTCAAAACCTTTTGGTTATAAATCCACCGTCAGATATAGAAAATGTTATCACTGTGGATTCACTGACCATATTGCGAGCAAGTGTCCAAATACCACCGAAGCTGATAAAACAGCCAAAGTGAAGAAAAATACCACTAAGGTTAAGAAATTAACCAAAGTGAAGATTACCACTGAAGCTGAATCTTCCTTATCCACTAACTCTGAAGGACCCATTGAAAAGTGGGTACCAAACAAAGCTTAATCTTCCTTATGTATGCAGGGATCAAAGGGCATCTGGTATCTCGATAGCGGATATTCTCGTCATATGACTGGACAAAAAGACCTGCTCACTGAATACAAGGAAGAGAAAGGTCCCTCTGTAACCTTTGGTGGAAATGGAAGAGGATTTACCCGTGGGTTTGGTGTCCTCAGAAATGGGACAACTACCTTTCGAAGAGTCGCTTATGTAGATGGACTGAAGCACAATCTTCTAAGCATCAGTCAGCTATGTGACAAAGACTACGAAGTTCGCTTTTCTAAGAAAGCATGTTCAGTGGTAGATGAAAAAGGAAAACTTGCTCTCAGTGGTTATAGAAGAGAAAATGTCTATGTAATAGATATGGACTCTACTATCACTGATAACCTATGTTTTCTCTCTAAGGCCTCTTCTGATGTCAACTGGCTATGGCATAAAAGGCTCTCTCATCTAAACTTCAAAACCCTGAATTCTCTCTCATCTAAGGAACTGGTTTCTGGTCTTCCTCAGCACTCATATGCTAAAGAATCTCTCTGCTCAGCATGTGAAAAAGGAAAACAAACAAGAGCTAGTTTCAAGTCGAAACAAGTTTCCTCAGTAACAAGTCCTCTTCAGCTCTTGCATATGGATCTATTTGGCCCTGTCAATATCCAATCAATAGCTGGAAAGAAATATACGCTTGTCATTGTAGATGAATATTCTCGCTACACCTGGGTTATTTTTCTTCGCTGCAAGAATGATACTCCAGAAGAACTAATATCTTTTGTCAAAAAGATGGAAGTGCTGAATAATCTTACTGTTCGATCAATAAGGAGTGATCATGGAACTGAATTCAAAAATAGTTCCCTGAACAATTTCTTTGAGAACAAGGGAATCTCTCACAACTTCTCTTCAGTAAGAACACCTCAGCAAAATGGAGTCGCTGAAAGAAGAAACAGAACGATCATAGAAGCTGCTAGATCAATGCTCAGCGATTCTCACCTCCCTACTCAATTTTGGGCAGAAGCTGTAAACACTGCATGTTTTACTCAAAACAGATCGCTGATAATAAAGCGATTTGGGAAGACAGCTTATGAACTCTTTCTTGGAAGGAAGCCTTCTATCAGTTTTCTTCATATCTTTGGTTGTCAGTGCTTTATCTTAAACAACAAAGATCAACTTGGAAAGTTCGACCCAAAAGCCGATGATGGAATATTTTTAGGATATTCCTCCATCTCAAAAGCCTACAGAGTTTTCAACAAAAGAAGACAAACCGTAGAAGAAACCATTCATGTCACGTTTGATGAAACGCGCTCAGCGAACTCTAAACCAATCGCTGACAATGAAGAACTGAATACTTGGATGATCTCTCACTATAAAGGAACTGAACCTTTCTTCTCAAACCAACAGCACACTGAAACTCCAGCTGCTGATGAAGAACCAAGTATCATACCTCCCACCGCTGAATCCAACTCATGGATTTCAGCTGAACCTCTAAACACACTTCTACCATCAAATCCATCTACGTCTGAAAACCCTTCTGAAAGTATTGGTGTATCTAATGTTCAACAATTACTAGCTGATGAACCTCAAGCATCTTCATCAGTGACTGCTCCTATTGTTGATCCTATCGCTGAAATAAGCAATCTTGCTCCTGCTCAGCGATGGACCAGAGATCACCCCATAGATCAAATTCTTGGTAATCCAGATGCAGGTATTCAGACACGACGAAGCTCAGGTAATATCTGTCTCTTTGTAAACTTTCTCTCCTTAATTGAACCAAAGAAGACTGATGATGCCCTCAGAGATCCAAACTGGGTCAGCGCTATGCAAGAAGAGCTGACTGAATTCTCTCGAAACAAAGTTTGGAATCTCGTTCCTAGACCATCTGATAAAACTGTAATAGGCACCAAATGGGTGTTTAGAAACAAGTTAGATGAACATGGAATTGTAACCCGCAACAAGGCTCGACTTGTTGCTCAGGGATACAGACAAGAGGAAGGCATAGACTATGATGAAACCTTTGCCCCTGTGGCCAGGCTCGAAGCAATTCGACTATTCTTAGCTTATGCAGTCTATAAAGACTTCATCGTTTATCAAATGGACGTAAAATCAGCTTTTCTGAATGGAAAACTGAATGAAGAAGTTTATGTAGAACAACCACCAGGGTTCTATGACCCTAAGCATCCAAATTATGTTTATAAATTGGATAAGGCTCTCTATGGTTTAAAACAAGCCCCTCGTGCTTGGTATGACACTCTCTCATCTTTTCTTATCTCTGAAAATTTTGAACGTGGCAAGATTGATAATACGTTATTTTTCAGGAAGATAAAAGGTCATATAATTCTTGTACAAATATATGTCGATGACATAATATTTGGTTCTACTAACCCATCTCTATGTACTCTCTTCGCTGAAAGAATGAAGAAAGAATATAAAATGAGTATGATGGGTGAGCTGACATATTTTCTTGGTCTTCAGATTAAACAATCTGACAAAGGTACTTTTATCTGCCAAGGTAAGTATGTTAAAGACATGCTGAAGAAGTTTGATTTAACACAAACTTCAGCGATGAAAACTCCTATGGCACCACCACTGACACTTAACAAGGATCCATCTGGAAAACCTGTTAATGTCACTGCCTATAGAGGAATGATAGGCTCATTGTTGTATCTTACAGCAAGCCGACCTGACATCATGTACTCCACTTGTTTATGTGCACGCTATCAATCTGAACCCAAGGAATCCCATCTGATCGCTGTAAAGCGAATTTTCAGATATCTGAAAGGAACTCCTAACCTCGGTCTTTGGTATCCCAAAGACTCAGGGTTCGATCTAACTGGTTATTCTGATAGTGATTTTGCAGGCTGTAAACTTGACAGAAAAAGTACCACTGGTGGATGTCAACTCTTGGGAGGAAAGCTAGTAAGCTGGACAAGCAAGAAGCAAAATTCTGTGTCCACTTCAACAGCTGAAGCTGAATACGTAGCCGCTGGAAGCTGTTGTTCACAAATCCTATGGATGAGAAATCAACTATTAGATTATGACATTCAGCTGTCAAAGATTCCTATCTATTGCGACAGCACTAGTGCTATCGCTATAGCAAATAATCCAGTGCTACATTCAAAGACAAAACACATAGAGATCAGATATCATTTTATCAGAGATCATGTGATGAATGGTGATATTGAACTTCACTTTATCCCTACTGACTTTCAGCTTGCTGATATTTTCACCAAACCTCTTGATGAGACAAGGTTCAACTTTCTCATCAGTGAGCTTGGAATGCTGAACCTCGAAGAATAATTCTTCAGCGTTCATGTATTGTGTCAGTAATCAAAAGTTCCCCTCATCATTCTCTCTGATAAACATTCTGACTCTCAGGTATGTTCTCTCTCCCTCAAAGATGTTTTTCTTCAAAATATAAACTTTAATCACTGAACTTTCTTCAAATGATTAAAAGCTTTTTTTTTGAAAAATACATTAATCACTGATATTTCCAATCAGTGATCTTTTAAAAGGAAAATCTATCCCTATCTTTACAATCAGGGATACTTTTAAAAAGGAAAATCTATCACTGACTTTTCTTCAGTGATCATTTGAACGGACAAATGAACAGTCTCTCTCCTCTATGACGTCATTTGAACCGACAATCCACGACATGCCTTTTCTGACACGTTCGTCCGTTGCCCTCCTATCCAATCAACTTCGTGGAACGTGTCAATGTCATGATGATTTCTTTTCCCGCTTCATTCTCTCTCTTATCTCTCTTCTCTCTCTTCGTATAAAAGGAATTCTTCTCTCCTTTATACGGTTTACGCTTTCAAAACTTTCAAAGCAAGAAACATTCTCTCAAGAACACTCAAGCAAGTAAACCCAGAATATTGAATCTGCAACTCTTTTTCTTCAAGATACACAGGTTTATTTCATGTTTATATGCTTTGTTCATATGCTTTTTATTCTTTTAAAATCCTACTCGCTTTCTATGGATTTTATAAAACGTTTTTTTAAAACTAAAGATCATTCCTTCTGATTTTATGTTTTTAAATAAAAACCTTTTGGTTTTAAAGTGTTCTTCATTCTTTCTACCCAGAACACTATTTTTTTTCTCTTAAAAATAACTTGATAATTTTCCAGTTTCCCTTCTTCTATGGAAACTGGTAATCATATTATTTTTAATCTAAATCATTTCTTCTATTATGCCTCTTTCCATAACAGAAATGACACAGTCTTCAATCGTTGCTTCCAAGCATGTACGATTCGCTCTCACTGAAGTTGAGATTACTAAATGTAATCATTTGGCCAGACTCGACTTCAAAGCTGACAAATACCCACATCTGGTGGAAGCTGCTAATTTCCTCAAGCAGTCATGCATAGCTTACGCGATCACTGTGGATCCTAAGCCCTCCAAGACTCTACTTCAGCAGTTCTGGTTCACTGCTGATGCAACTGAACTTACCAACAGGAAAGGCGAACGAGTCCCTGCTATCTCGTTCAGCACGGAATTAGGGCCAGGGAGCATGACCGCTCTTAGCCTCAGGAAATCTTTAAGATTCCCTGACAAACCAAAGAGTGGATTCGACGCACTCCCCACTGATGATGAGCTGATATTCTTCCTGGACGCAATGGGCTATTGTTGGGAAAACAAACCAAGATCGTCTATTCCTAACAAGAAGCTCACCAAGATTCTTAAAGCTCAGATGCCATCACAACTGAACTTTATCTTCTCGCACATAATTCAGTGCATGAGTGGGAAGAGTGGTTCGCTGGATCAAGCCAGCAAAACACAACTGCAGATGGCATACTCCGTTATCGCTGGTCAAAACTTTGACTACGCCACAGCCATCTTTGAAGATCTGAGGTCGAGATTAGAGAAGCCTGAACGAGATCCCAAGATCTCGTACGTACGTTTCATATGTACGTACATCAAGTTCCTCTATCCCAACACCTATCCCACCAAAGATGATGGCACCTTTGCCAGGGTTGGTCAACGATCACTGGAGGTCAAGCCACTCGCCGACGAGGTAAGTATCTCTCTCCTTCGCTCTCGTCTCTCTCTCCATTCTTCTTCATCTTCAGCGACCACGCAGACGGTTCCTTCGTCTGCTATCCCTGTCGCTACCACTACTTCTAAAAGACCATCAGCTAGTCCAATTGGTCCTTCCAAAAAGGCCAAAAAGACTAAGGAAAGTACACCTTCTAGTACTATACCTGAGGGAGCTTCTCAACAAGCTACCTTAGATGCTTCCTCCACAACTTCAGCAGTCACTCATACTGCCGTGTCAGCGATCTCACTCGCTGTCACATCATCAGTAACCCCACCTACTATCTCATTCCCTGAGATTAACCCCATCCCTACTTCTATCCCCAAAACTCTTCCCTTCTCTCCTCATTTGGTCTCTGAACCTGCCACCTCTTCTTTCCCTATAGGACCTGAGCATCAAACTTTTGAGGAATCTATGCAGTTCTACAAAATGTTTGATACGTCAGGTACACCTATACTCCTAAACACTTCTCTCCCCCCCTCTCCAAATAAGCCCATATCTGAACTAACATTATTTTCAGGTCCTAGCTTGGCGACTGTTGACACGCATGTCAACAGTCTAGGAGAAAAGGTGGATGCTCTCACCAACACCATCAATGAAACCACCAACGCCGTAAATCAGGCTGGTGAGGAGCTGAAGAAGTTGACCGCCACTTGCTCATCTAAAGCTGAGAACTCTCAACTTTCAGCTCTTGAAGAACAAGTCGTCCAACTCAGAGAGTCCTCTCGAGAGTCCTCTCGACTCTTTCAAGGACGATTTGAGTCTCTTACAGCTGAAGTTCAGGATCTCTCTTCCAAGGTTGACCTCTGCACGTCCCTTCTTCAGCAAGTTCTACAGAAAGTGAATGAACCAGCTCCAGCGCTGCCTCCCTCCTTCACTGAAGATGATCGTACCAACCTCAACATCGCTGTGGAATTCATTCATGATGCCACATGCGACATATCTACGGTTGAAGACCGAGTTAAGCGTCTGGAGGCTGACGTTCAAGTGCTAAAAGCTTCAACAGCTACTCCAGCAGCTGAACAATCCCCTACCGCTGATAATGACAAAGTGGGGGAGAAAACTGAAGAAACCTCTATTGCTGCTGGGGAAGCTAAGGAACCTCCCTCTCAATCTGAGGGGGAGAAGGCAAAAGAATCCTCATCGATTCACTCCATTCTCTTTGAAGAGGATGAGGAAGAAGACGATGAAGAGGAAGATGATCTAGATCTTGATGATCAAGAAAAGGATCAGCCCTCCGATGACGACGACGACGATGAAGACCAATCTATGTGGTTCTCTAAGCCGAACGTCGTATCAGGGACAACTTCGCAAGAGGTTGTCAAAACAGGGGTGAGAGGTGATACATCTTCAAGTGTTCCTTCGCAAAGCAAAGACAAGCAACCGATCGCTGAAGAATGCTTGAGGACTGGATCACAATCTGAGGGGGAGCATCCTTCTCAGGTATGTCTTTCAATTGTACCACTTTTCTACTCTTTCCAAACCCCTATGTCTTTCTAGCCTTTATCTCTCTCGTTCTAAAAATACACTTATCCCTTCTTTCCTTCTTTTTCTAACCAGACAGTTCTCACCCCTGCTTAAGGGTTCTGAACTACAAATAATACCAGCGACTATCGCTGAAGAAATAATCCCAATCTCTATCGCTGAGATTGATGAAGAAGAAGAAGATTCCCTGGTCCATCCAGGAAGGCCCTCTCGACCATCTCATTGGTCAGAGGAAGTGGTGAAGAAAAGAGTTGAAATGATCGCTCAACTAGAAAGTCAACGGCTGAAAATCCCTCTTCAAATATCCACAGAGCTCGACTTCCTTACTGAAGCTGAAAGAGAAGAATCTGCCAAAGCTGAGAAGCTGATCGCTGAATGCAAACGAGATGCCCAACTCGCTTTAAAGATTCAATCCTCTCAAGTTAGGGACAAAAAGCTAAAAAGCAAACCTGTGGAAGTTCAAGCAGCACTACTGAAAGAAATTGAAGAGGAACGCTTCAAAGAACAAGAGATCAACGATAAGTCTATCGAATGGTGCAAACAAAAGATGGATTATCGTTCTGATCTTCTTCCAATATCAGCCGTGACTATCTCTGGTCGCAAGAAGAAAGATCAACTCTCAGTGACCATGGAGATTACCAGAGAGGATGGAACCCAAAAAGCAATGTACGTATCAAAACTTGAAAGCTTCGGATTTACGGAATGGTTAGAGTTCTGGGATGCGCTGAAGAAATCCAAATCTACATACAGAGGCTACGTTGAAGGACTCCTTGAAGCCCTCATAAATAGAGTCGTTTCTGTACTAAAGCTGCCATCTCCTCTTCCTCCCAAATCTTTGAAACTCAAGAGAAAAATTGGGTCCTCCTCCTCTGAAGATGTCGCCATCATCAGGAATGAAACTTCTATCAAATTTTCAAGAGATGCACTGTTTGGTCCTCCTCCTGATCTTTCAGTTCTGGACTTATCTCTGCCTCCTGGTGGTCCCTTCCAAGCTGGTCAAGTAATCGACAAGCCTTATGGAATATTCTTCAGAGATGATGATGAGGAACTCAGATTTCAAAGAATCTCTGAGATTCCTATCTGTCCTCTGAATCATCTCAAGGATCTCTTATGCTTATGGTGTGACTTCTTCCCTGCTGCTGAAAAAATTAAAGAAATTATCAGTCAAGAATCTTTGGAACGAAGACAGAAAGGAGAAGAAATACCTGAGTATATGATCAATCCTCCCAAATCTTCTTATAGCTGATAGATTAGTTTTCTTATCTGCAATCTGTTAGTTATACTTACAGTAGTTAGTTAGTCACTTGTACTTATGATTTTCATATCTTGTAATTCTATCCCTGAATTAAATGAAAATTGCAGTGATGTACTTAACCCTATCAGTACTGTAAAAGATCCCTCAAAATAGTAATTGGGACATGCATTCTATGAGTCCTTTTTATTCCTATATTTTGAATTAAAAAGTAATTTTCTTTTGTTACTTTGTCATTATCAAATAGGGGGAGATTGTTGATCCAAACTCTCTCAGTGATTTGATAACGACCCTCTTTTATACTTAGTGAAAATTACGTTATTATATGTATTAGTGTTTCATCATCAGCGATCAGACTGAGTCTGTTCAGTTATCGCTGATGACCTTTCTGTAAACATTTAATATGTATTAGTGTTTCACTTTCAGCGATCAAACTGAGTCTGTTCAGTCATCACTGATCGTTTCCTATGTAACACAGTTAACGTAATCCCTGAAGACAAGTCTCGCGTCAACATAGTTCATAGCTGAATCGAAGACGAAGCCACTGAACAATAGATAAGTCTACTAGTGACCTGATGCGGATATCAGCGAAGACCAGACAAATCTACTTACGCGAAGAAGCCTGAGGAAAAGCTTCAGCGATAGCTGAACTTTATCTCTGGAAGAAGAGATACTCAGCGATCAACGATCACAAAGCTTATGCCTCAAGTTTTCTTTTGTCTTACCTTGCACAACCAGTACGATGTGTCAGAACGGACAAGTCTCTGCCACAAATCGTACACCAACTCTGTCAACTACACTGTTCATAAAGTGGCCAAAAGCATGTCTCCAAAAGTGAGACTACCAAAGCCAATCTATGAATGCCACGTGTAAAGTACCCTGCCATGCATTTAATGCATAGGGTATAAATAGGAAGCTCACTCCTTCATCTGAAGGTGTGCTCAATCCTTGAACTCCAAAATAGAAACCCTTGTTTTCTATCTCTCTAAAAATCCCCCATTCTCTGAATTTCTTGTGCAACCATCTTAGTGTTTCTTAAGTTTGTTTAGATTGACTCTGTCTTAATCTTATTCCGCAACAAACTTGTAAATTGTATTTTGATTTATCAATAAACAATTTATTAAACTTTAATTTCTGTGTTTGTATTCAACCCCCCCCCCCTTCTACAAACTTGTTAAGCACCTTCGGGACCAACAGAATCAATTGAACTAATTAACAGATTCACATATGAACTAATTAACTGATTCTCTGAACTAATTAACTGATTCATATATGAACGTATAGTTCATATATGAATCACATAGGTTCACATATGAACTCGTCCCGCGTATTTTACGAAACTACTCTTCTATCTTCTACAGACCACACAAGGAATTATCCAGTGCTTCACGGTCAATGTTGCAAATATGAACGGGGTCAATTATCTAGTGAATTCTTTAGCTTAGATAACAGAAAAAGTATAGGTTCTTTTTATGTATAACACATACCAAAAGAGCACAATACAATATAAATTAAAATTCCAAAAAACTTCATAACTCGATGGTCGAGTCTGGCAAAGATGTCTAAATTATCTTTAAAAGATAACAAATACTCTGGTCGAAAACAAGATTGATGATTTACTACCTAACGTACTTACTTATCGCCCTCTTTTAGAATGAAAGGAGCTATAATCACAATCAGCCATTTCATAAAGAATATGACTTTCCTAATAATACCTGAATCCTCATCCATTTCATACGTTCCTGCATCATGAAAAAACAAGCGAAGGACACCAACAGCCTTCCCTTTAGACAATACTTTTCTTATTTATCCAGTGACAAGAGTAGATCACTGACAAAAAACATCAATTTTTCATAAATATGAACACGTCATTACCTTGAAAACACAATGGTAAAGAGTAGAATCAAGAAGGAAATTAAATTTGGACAAAATGTTGAATATCAGTGTTACTAGTGAGACAGTGATATACATTCTCTACATGGACATAAGATTTCACCAAGGATGATCTTTTTACCTATGGTATCAGAATGTTTGGCTCCTTATTCTCATCTATGACACCACGAAATATGAATACCAGATGTATGGCTCCACATTTTAGAATAACACGGGCATTGAGACGTAATAGATGTTATATACTTATATTATAATTTGTAAATTAGTGATACAATTTGACTTCAGTGGTTAAACAAGTTAATTTTGAATCTAAAACAATATAAATTTATTTCTAGTTTAAAGATAATAAAACATTGGTATTGATAGTATATTTCATAATCTTCTAATCGATAGTATATTTCATAATCTCCTCCATCCCAAAATAAATACAACATTTTTTTCTCTTTGGCAAAGCTCCAATCCAAAAATTATCAATTTACCTATTATTAATCTTGGAGACCAATAACATTGATTTTGGTCCAGAAAATTTAGATGTTTTGTCATCATTGAGGGGTATATTGAAAATATGACCAATCGTCAAACAATATTATTAAACCGTGGAGCTGATAAAACATTGTATGTATTTAGGGAGAGGGTGTATCATTTCCACCCTAGTTATCATCTAAACTATTGCCTTTAGAAACTCTGGTTTCAGAATGGTAACAACAATTTAATATATATAAAAAAAACTAATGTAAGCTTGAATTAACATTTTGCAGTTATTGACTTACTCTGCAGCATTAGCACCAGAACTTTGTACTGATCCATGTAGAGGCAAAAGAAATGCAATCATGGAAATCATCATTCTCCTGCCATATGAAGTGGGAACATGATTCTCATCTGCATTCCCTATAAAATTTGGAAATTTAGAAAGAAAAAGAGTAGCAAGAAATATCGTTCATCTATAGTTAGGTCTAACTGTTATGCTACATCCAGAATGTAGTACTTTAACAATGGATCTATCTTCCACCAATCACATAATAATTTCAATATACAAAACACAAATGATTAGACGCACAATATGAAACATAAACCAAGTAAAATATTATAGCACAAAACCTTGGTGCAACATATCAAATTCCCAATTTCTCAAAACTTTGGTAAGAGAAAACTAAAGAAACTTGAAATGAAATTTATTCTGAACTTCACAAGCTTTTTTCAAATCACAAAAGCTAAATCTTATACGCAGATACGCTATACCTTCAATTTTAAATAATTGTACACAAAGCCCTAATAGGATAGAGATAATGAGTTGACATCATCCAAAATCGTGAAATTGAAAAAAATAATTGACAAAGACATGTATACGCTCGCGAAACATCTCGAAATCAAAATGACAACCATGCTTCATGTTAAGTTTGTAATATTCGTCATTATCGATACTTAGTCTATGAAGACATGGTGCTTGAGTCGTTTAGTGCACATATATGTGAATCATGCATCGACTCTGAATTATTTTGGTATGCATTTTCATCTATTATGTGTATACCATCCAGAAGATACTATATAATACTACTAAATCAAGAAATATTAAAAAATAAGCTTATTTAAAAAATATTGACGAACAAATATTATGGTGTAATTTATAATAAGAATGAAACGTGTTTTTATTATATTTTGGTTGGTCTACGATTAAGTATTTTTAATATGCTAAAGGTGAAAAAAATAAAGGTAAGAATATAAAAGAATCTAATTCGTAGATATTCATTATATTTAATAGTACAGTGAAATTAAAAAATATTCAATATTGGACTCGTTTTGAAAGTATTGACGAGACGATTGTAATGATATAATTTGTAAAAAGATAAACGTATTTTTTCATTGCATTTTTGTTCATATACCGTTATTTGTGTTAACATGATAATGATGTAAAATGAAAAAAATGAAAAAGCAGGGGATATAAAGTAAATTAAATAACTAATTATAAGAGTGTTAAATGTAACATTGAATCTTGAAAATAACCATTTTATAATTTTAATATAATAGTATAGATATAGATATAGATATAATGCTACATATTTATGCTATTTTAAAATATTATAAAACCCAAAAAAATATTCAATAATTAGGTTATATTAAAATTATTGACGAAAAAATTATAATGATATAATTTATAATAAGAATGAAACGTATTTTTAATACTATATTTTAGTTAATCTACGATTATATATTTTTAATATGCTAATGATGAAAAAAAATAAAACGTATGGATAAAAAAAAAATTAATTCGTAGATATTCATGATATTTAATAGTACGGTTAAATTAAAAATTATTTAATATTGGACTCGTTTTGAAGGTATTGACGAGACGATTATAATGGTATAATTTGAAGAAAAAAAAACATATTTTTTCATTGCATTTTGTTAATATACGATTATTTGTGTTAACATGACAAATGTGTAAAATGAAAAAGTAAGGATATAAAGTAAATTAAATAACTAATTGTAAAACATTGGATTTTGAAAATAACGGTTTTACAATTTTAATATAATAATATAGATATAGATAGTATATATATATAATGTTACACATTTATGTTACACATAAAAATATTCAATAATTAGTTTATATTAAAATTATTGATGAAAAATTATAATAATATAATTTATAATAAGAATGAAACGTATTTTTAATATATTTTAGTTGATCTACAATTATGTATTTTTAATATGCTAACGGTGAAAAAAAAACGTATGGATAGAAAAAAAATTAATTCGTAGATATTTATTATATTTTATAGTACGGTTAAATTAAAAAATATTCAATATTAGACTCGTTTTGAAGGTATTGACGAGACGATTATAATGGTATAATTTGTAAATAAGAAACGTATTTTTTCATTGTATTTTTGTTCATATACGATTATTTGTGTTAACATGATAAGGGTGCAAAATAAAAATGAAAAAGTAAAGGATATAAAGTTAATTAAATAACTAATTGTAAGGGTGATAAATGTAAAATTGAATTTTAATCTAATTGAATAGGGGAGTGGAAGGTGGAGAGGAAAAATTGGCTTTTCAAAAATCGTCCAACTGTTGTAAAATTTTAATAATATAGTAGAGAGATATATATAAAATAATCACACACAATATAAATATATATATATATATATATATATACATATAATCATAGACACAATAATATTTATATTTATATTTATATTTATATTTATATTTATATTTATATTATATAACATCTTAAATCTTGGGTAAGCAAATAGTTATGAAAAGAAAAACAAAAAAATTAGTTTTATTTTATAGGGTCAAAAATGTAAAGAAAAAAGTTTAGAAGGGCCAAATATGTCATTCAATTTAAGTATAATAAAGGAATAAGAGAATAAAAATAAAATAAATGTTGGCTTTTCATTTTAGGATTGAAAATGTAAAATAATAAGATGATACTTAAAGAGCCGAATGTAATATTCCTCATAGCATAAGGACATGTTCTGTCACAAGGACAGATCTGTTGGTTTTCAGACTTTGAAGGCGGCGGATGAGTTTGGAGCTTCCTATTGGCTCACTTCGTCAACTAATACGCCAAAACATCGAACTATAATTGTAAAGGACTGAAGGAGGAATATTTTCGTTCATAAAACTCGTGAATTAAACAAATATTGAGGGAGAAATCAGAGCTCAAAGTTCACACCAAAATTTCGGTTTTTCGACAATTGAAAGTAACTTACTAAACCGACCTTCAAGTTATTTATATGATTAGCTTCGTTTTTAAGTAGACTATCAAACCTTTGTAGCCTCATCCAACATATTCGTGCTTTTATGGTCCAAATCAGTGTTTAAATTTTTGGGTTTTAGTTTTAAAAACATAAACTTTAAATGAGAAAATAAAACTCATTCCTTTACTTTTTATTGTTTGTCGTGTTCATTTCGAAGAAGTCGATCTTTAATTGTAAAAGTTCCACAAACCAACCTTATTTTATCTTTGGTATAATTTTTGGCATAAACAATTGGGCGCCCACCGTGGGCCCCATCTAGAGATCTTCTTCGAAATAAACACATACTACTAATGATTTTTCTTTGTGAAATAGATCTAATTCATATTTTCGGATGTCAAACACCGGATTTGATCAAGGTCCAGTCATTCAAATGAAAGTTGAATTAGATGTTGCAAGGCAACAAATTGCTCGATTGAACGAGCAAAATCAAAAAGCCAATAAATAAATCTTAAGCTTTCAACAGTTAAACACAAACGTAACTTCTGGTGCATCTGATCCGTCATCAATAAACCTCCACTTTCGATTCCTTGAATATGCCACCATATACCGGATTTCATTTTCTCGACCCAATATCTATGACAGTGTTAACTACGACTTGATTACCTCCTCCGCCACCTTTCCCACCAAACATTACTTTTTCCCCATATTTCTCGATATATATGTTGTCGACACCAATATCCTCAATACCATTGTTGATAATAAACCCTATTACAAATATCTCAATCATTTCAATACCTGGTATCCACGACGATACAAAATCGTCTCATTGACAAGGGATACATGAAACGATAGGAATCACGACCCAATATTCAAGTGTTATTCCACCCATAATGTCCATTCTCATTCCTAAGTCCTAACCCCAATCATATCCTCGACGACCCTGTTGCTCGACGACTTAAGTTGCTTGAAGAACAAAACAAAAAGATGTTATCTTTGCTATCTAAATTGCGTGGAGCAGCATGACCTGTTGATATCGAACCCGCGACCGGTTTTCAAGCCTCTCCTTTCGCCGACCACATTGCTCTAGTCGACATTTCGAAAAAAATATAACATCTATATCTTCACCCCCAAATACTCTAGCATCTCAGATCCCAATAAGCACGTCACTCAATATAAACAACTAATGTGGACTGCCTCTATACCTCAACATTACCAAGAAGTATACATGTGCAAGAGTTTTGGTGCAACTCTTACCGGTCCAGCCTTACAATGGTTAATTAATCTTAAACTTAAGTCTATTAATTCCTTCGTATATCAAGTTAACCAGTTTTTCCACCAGTTCGCAAGTAGTCGCAAGATGAAAAACAAGTTAGCGATTTGTATTATATCACCCAAAAACGTGGAGAATCTATAAGGAATTATTTCAATCATTCAATTCAGAGATGATCAACATCAGAAATTGTGACGTTCGGACAACAATTGAGGCATACAAACGGCGGTTAGATGATAACTCTGAATTATAATTGGATTTGACTAAATATCCAACACAGACATTCGAGGATGTTAGAGCTCAGACACTGCACATATGCGAGCGGAAGATGACGTAGTTTTCTAAAAGAAGCATTCGCACGACAAACGACCAATCAACATCAATAGAGCAAAGTTCAAGCCAAAGAACACCCATAAGCATGAACAATCGCGATAGATTTCAAGCATCCGATTCGATAAAAAAATGAAATCCCATCATATTCTAAAGTGTCACAACATCCTAAAATATCTAAATATGGGTTTAAAGGTATCCATAAGGATTTGATCGAAGCTTTGAAAGTCGAACAATACAAAAGAGAAGTCAAAGTGGGGTGATTTCCATGACGGCTATGGATACACCACTGATGACTGTCTCGTGCTGCGAAAAGAAATTGCTTGGTTGGTTCCCAAGGGACACCTCCAGGGCCTATTAACCAAGAACAACATCGATAATAACAACACTCGACCACTGTCCCTTGTTCAGAAAAAGGTAGTAAGTTGTATAACTAGTGGATAAGATATTTGTGAACTAACATATTTTGCAGCCAAGAGACATGCTGGTCAAATATCAGACAAGTCATCGATTTTCAGGACAAACAGATGTGAAGCATAATTGGAACTAGAAGCAATATCAATTTACTTCAACCACGATGATATCTGTGACCCATGGCAAAAACATCATGATGGTCTAATAATTCAATTAACCACTGGGAATCGTTCGACAAAGAGAGTCCTGATTGATGGTGGAAGTTCAACCAACGTCATATTCCTCAACACGCTTTTGAACTTCTCGATTGTTGGGTTCCAACTCTCAACTTTGCTCATACATCTCCCAATAGGAAGACCAAGATAAGTGGAAGTCAGCCTTCCCGAGCTACAATTAAGCCTTCTAGCCATCCAATCAACTTCCGTATCATAAACACCAACGACAAACAATTAACTTTTTTTAAAAATTCCCTTTTAAACCGTAAGCCATCTCAAAGAATTTTAAAATTCCCATCATATTTCTCACGTTTCTATAACTCCATTCCCCCAAAAAATTGTGTCGTCAACATATTGAAAATGGGAAACGTTAGCCTTATGGTGACCTACCGCCACTTTGAAAGTGCCTCGACATAAAACTTATGGAAATGCCACATTAATTCCTTTAGTCGTAATGAGAAATAAGAAATGAGATAGAGTGCCCCCTTGTTGGAATCCCCTTTGCATTTGGAATTCCGACATTGGCAAGCCCATTTATGAGAATAGAAACTGTGGCAGAACTTAGGCATGCTGTCATCCGTCTACACCATTTAGCTCCAAACCCCATTTGCCACATTAAGTCACAAAGAATCCCCAATTTATGCATGCGAAGGCCTTCTCAAAATCGACTTTAAAAAGCATGGTTTACATTTTTTTCTTCTAACATACTCTATGATTTCATTGGCTATAAGCGCTCCATCAAGAATGAATCTGTCTTCAATAAATGCATTTTGCACCTCCCCAATGACTTTTTCGATTACCTTCTTGATTCTTTCGACTAATGAATGAATCAAATGAGAGAATGAAATTTGGTCAAAGGAATTCAACATTCCAATTCCATCAGATCCCTCCAGAGTCTGTATACCAAACTTCACCTAGCGATGATCTTGTAGAAGTAACCAATCAAGTTAATCCTTTAACAAAATAACTAACTTAATGTTCTATTATAAATTTACAATAATATTTTTACATCATGTTGCGTTACTATGACTACACTAGGGGTGCTCAAAATTTCGACCAACCCGACCCGAAAAATCTAAAACAACTCAAACCGAGGTAATCTGACACATAGTTGATACAAAATTAGACCAAACCACATCTATTGGGTTGGAATTGGGTTAGGGTAATTTCAACCCAACCCAACCCGATGAACTCGATACTTTTTTATACTATGAATTTAATATGATGGTTAAATTATTGATTAATATATATATATGTTAGACATTAAACCAACCCGTAGTTAGTTATATTCAAAATTATATTACAATTTCAACGATAATTTTGTTTTCTTATTAACATGAACATTCAATCTTTTTTGAGTTTGTTAGCGTTTTTTGTATGCTCTCATTTTTATTTTACTTCGTTCAAACACCAATGCTTAGGTAGATCGTAAAATAACATACGAAAGTTTCAACCCGACTAACCCAACCCACATGGTTTCGGTTGGGTTCGATTTAAATTGAGATTTTTCAAACCACAAATATTGGATTGAGTTATTCAAATGTCTTTAACCCGACCAATCCAACACGTAGATTAATATTTTTCAGTTTCCACTAGTTTTGACTTTAGTCAAACGAAAACAACGAATATCTTATTTCTATTAAAAAACAACGAACATTTACATGTTATTTGTGTGAAATCCAAATTGGATTTAACTTTACACAAACCGAAAATAACCGGTAATTAGCTTATGGAGCGCTTGTTCTTGCCTTGAAAACTTGGGCTGGCTTTCATGATTTGGCCTTGGCCTTTGTGGTAATTACACTTTTAACCTTAAACTTCATATTATATACAAATAAGCCTCCATTTAATCTTTTGGTATCAAAATGGTCCCTTACCTTTACAGAAATGAGATGACCCAACTTACAAACTTTATTTTAGTATTCAACAAATAAAATGACTTTATATATATATATATATGACTTATATCTATGTTAAATACGACCCACATCTATCAAGGTAATATTCGTAAAATAACATGCTATTATGAGTTATATCGTGACTTCTAGTTAAAATAAAATACATTTTGTATGATAAAAGAGAATAAGAATTAAAAAATAAGTAAAGGAAACTTCTACAAGATTATAGTTTTGTCCACAAAATTTAGTAAAAGATTTTAAAATTTTGAAATTTATTTGTTTTTGGTAACATATTCATTAGCGAATAAATTTTATAACAATTTTGTCATTGGTGAAAAAGAATGAAGTATAAATAGAAAATAATTTTATTTTTTTTATTTCAAAGATATGTTATAAATGCGTAGAGGAAATTTTAAATAAAAACCGTGTAATTATTACAAACTCTACAAACCGATCTCAATCATATACGTAGTTAATCCACGGTGTGGATTGTGGAGACGATTGTTAAGAGACTAAAAGGCAGAGATAACTGATTCAACTCTTAAGAAAGTGATGATAAGTGTAACTCTAAAAGGTAAATTAATAATTTCAATTTTAGTTTATTAAATATAATAAACATATAAAATATTTTTTACTAAAAAATGGCGAGTACCCGTCGGTTTTGGTTCTGGGTATCGGTCCCGGAAGCGATCTCGGCGGGTACCCATCGGTTAACGGTTCCAAAAAAGGAGGACCAAAACTGGAACTAGTCCCGATCGATTCCGTATTTTAGGAACCAGATTCAGAACCAATCACATCGGTTCCGGTTCTGAAACCGACAGTTCTGAGACGGTTTCGATTCCAAAGACAGGTACTCGGTTTCGATGCTCAACTGAGTATGACATGCCTATTGTTAATTTGGAGTGGTAGTATCAATTATGTCTAGAAAAAGAAAGGGGTCAAAATATCGTGCCATAAATGTAAAAGGTTTCAAAATTGAAGGGTCAAAATATAAAAGTAGAAGACTCCATCCAGTAATCCAAATTCATCTTAAAAATCAAATCGATCTATTTCCTACTTTTTCTCTTCAGGTATGTCGATCGACTTCAATTATTTATTCATCAATCATCGATTGATTTTTCATATGTATTTGTAATCATAGGGTTTGGATTTTTGAGTTGAATCATATCAATCATCCAACAATCATGTCTCTGAGACCTAGCGCCAGGACTGAGGTTCGCCGGAACCGGTACAAGGTGGCCGTAGATGCGGAGGAAGGAAGGCGGAGGAGGGAGGACAACATGGTTGAGATCCGTAAAAACAAGAGAGAGGAGAACTTGCTTAAGAAACGTCAAGTAGTGCCGTCGTCACAGCCGTTGTCTACTGGTGCTCCTGTTCAAACCTCCACAATCGAGAAAAAGGTATCAATTCTCTTCCGTACGATTTTAGTTCCAACTGATATGATTTTGATGTAATTGTTGGATCAGATGCATTTGATTGGAAAGATTTATCTTGTTTAATCAGCAGGATTGATCGACTGTTAATTTTCTAGGTTTACTCGTTATATATCCATGAGTAGTTGAGTACATAAAATTATTGTAAATACGAATATGATTTTACTACATGATGAATTAGTGTTTATTACGCAGGCTTAAAGATTTGAAATTTATGATGTTTTTTTAATACCATTAGATGCTTTTGATCATGGGTTGTTATCTAGTTTCAAGGATTTCGTGTTTACGAATGCTGGAAGGACACCTTTCTTGTTGCGGTACCATAGGGATTTACCTTTTTATTTTTGCTTTTGGGTTTTGCGGCTTTGTAACTTTGTTTTCATTTTAGCTTCTGCCAGCTAGTTTGGGTAAAAGGGCTTTCTGTTGTTCTTGTTGATTCATCGAATGTGACATTTCTAGTTTCTTTTCAATGCTCATTATATAGCATATACTACCATGTATTTTCTAATAAGAACACGATTACTTGCTAATTAGCTTGTTGGGATTGACCATGTGCTTATTACTAGGTAAACGAGGTCTGAAGCTTTGACCTTGTGTTTTTGAGAATTGTGTCTGGCACATCTATTTTATCTTTTCCATTCAAACTTCAACCATCATCAAAATATGCTTCTCTGTTACATACAAACAAGTATTGATAGGAAGCTGAATTGACAAGTAATTTCTCCAGTTGTACCATCAGAGGCATTTCATTCAATATAGCACACTATAAGCACATACCATCTTCTAGGATGGTGTTCAAGACAATATGAATACGATTATACAATAGTTAATAGGCAGAGGTTAAAATGATCAGTTTACTAAAATCATCCAACTTTGGTCATACTACTCTATTATGAATACATAGACAAGATGGTTCTAACGGCATTCAAAGGTACAGTTCTGTGTAGACTGTGTGTTCATTAATTGGGTTTAAATTTCTGTAATTGGGTGTGTGTGTGTGTGTAGATGGAAGATGTTATTCAGCAAACTATGTTAAACACTTAAACTTTTGCCATTTTTTGTCATGCATCGAGATATACAAGCCCAAGCCCAATATGATATTTTAGAATAAATTGTTAGTATAGATAGGGGTTGATGGGAGAGTATAGGTATCAAGAAAAATAGTCTGGTTCTATATGGGAGAGTTTTAGCCTCTCGAATGCTAGAGTTTATCATGTTTTGCTGTAAGTAATCATTTGATTAGTCTGTTTCATCTTCATTATCTGTTCTTACCGATTTGGAACCCAGTTCATAACATTTTTATGTTAAGGTTTGCAATGTTGTTGATTTGTGTGTAATAAAGGTTTGGGTAGTTACTTTCTAGGCTTTGAAAGGTGAAAGAACTTGACAGATTTCTTCAGTATTTGTTCTTGTTATATGCCTAATGTTTGGACGTTGACTTTATCATAGCTTGTCATTGTTTCCACTTTCATAAATGCCCATGCTAATTTAATCATTTGCTTTGACTTGTCTTATTTTCTATACTGCCACAAAAATCGGAATTGGCTTATATTTACGTAAAGGTGCCAGGTCTTCGTTTGCTTTGGGACTTTTATAATAGTTTGAATAAAGCATATGTATCAAACCCTTTCTGGACTTCTGGATTATATTCGTCAGTACATCACGTTCCACATTCGCATCTTTTCAATGTAGATACTTATCTTCCAGTGAGCACGCATGCATGAATGCCTGTGCTTGCCTCTTAATGTTGAAACCAGGGTTGTTTCTGGATATGTATTTTTCTATTTATAAATGAACTTTCAAAGTGATTTAATAATATACGTGGGATGACGAATCAGGCTTAAATTCTTGGATTGATTGATGCATCTCTTCTCGATTATTTTTGCTAAAAGGTTTATTTTAGGTAAATTTATATATATATATATATATATTATGATTTAGTGTACAGGATTGATGCATGAGTGCGCTTGCCTTGTATTTTTGTTCACTCAAACTTTAGGGTTTTTGAATTTTGAGAATTTGGTTATGTATTGCATGTGTTATGCTATTATAGATGCATCTTTTATGTGATGATGTTGGCTTTTCAATTGTGTTGATCAACCTGCAGTTAGAGAGTCTTCCTTCTATGGTCGCTGGAGTATATTCAAATGATAGCAATTTGCAGCTAGAGGCAACTACGCAGTTTCGTAAATTGCTCTCTATAGGTATAAATAATGTTTTATGGGATTTCTTGTGGATGTATGGTGTGTGCAAATGATCATAATCATTGAACCTTTTCACAGAAAGAAGTCCACCAATCGAGGAAGTTATACAATCTGGAGTCGTACCTCGCTTTGTCGAGTTTTTAATGAGGGAGGATTTTCCTCAGCTCCAGGTCTGAGTCTTATATGGTGCCATGTGTTCTCTGCCTTTTTATTTAATTTTAACCTTTGACATTCTGAACAGTTTGAGGCTGCTTGGGCACTTACAAACATTGCCTCTGGTACTTCTGACAACACTAAGGTTGTGATTGATCATGGGGCAGTGCCAATTTTTGTCAAACTTCTTGCTTCCCCCAGTGATGATGTGCGTGAGCAGGTAACGTGCCGACTTTGTTACGTAGTCCTAGAGTTAGAGACCGTCTTTAAGCCCAGAAAGTTGGAGTCAGTTTCTCACAATAACCACCTTTTTGTTGTTGTAGGCTGTTTGGGCATTGGGAAATGTTGCTGGAGATTCACCCAGATGCCGAGATCTCGTTCTTGGCCAAGGTGCCTTGGTTCCATTGCTGGCTCAGTTGAACGAGCATGCTAAACTTTCCATGCTGAGAAATGCCACATGGACCTTATCAAATTTCTGTCGGGGCAAACCACAACCTCCATTCGAGCTGGTTGTTTGCTAGTCTAATCATTGTTCTTGTTTTCTTTTCCTTTTTTTCCCCTATTTGTGGGATTGAGGGGGAGTATTTTATCCTATGCTATGTGCTGAAAATCTTTAATTTGCAGACAAAACCAGCACTTCCTGCCCTTGAACGTCTTGTTCATTCAAATGACGAAGAGGTGTTGACAGATGCATGCTGGGCTCTCTCCTATCTGTCTGATGGTACAAATGACAAAATTCAAGCTGTTATTGAGGCAGGTGTCTGCCAACGTCTTGTTGAGCTGCTCCTGTGAGTTGTGCTTTTATGTTCTTAACTTTTTCTGCTTGATACTTCTTGACCTAAATGCTTCAGAGTTTAACAAATTTGTTCTTCAGGCATCCTTCTCCTTCAGTACTCATTCCAGCCCTTCGGACTGTTGGGAACATTGTGACAGGTGATGATGTCCAAACTCAGGTACGGCCTTTAGAGAGTTTGTGTACTAATACAGAATTTTGCTTTTGGCTATACTCGATTACAACCTATTCCATAATTAAGAAATTATAAATTATATTGTAGTGAACATCATCTTTTGACTAAAGAATATACATAAATATATCACAAACACTCTATTACACATATTAGTTGAATTTGTGTTATTTTTGTTGTTATTTCACTAAATATGTAGTTGTGACCATGATGACCATAAGATGGGAATATGCACGGGAAAAAGAAAGTTACCAGTTTGAGTCTTGTATACTTTCAAAAAGAAATTCGTTTTGTTTTGAAACCTTACTGTAGGTTTCTCTCAGTCCTTTTCTTATGGGAAATGTTTGCAACGGTTGTTTTGTTGATTGCTGTGACCCGTTTTTCTGCTTTAGAAAGCATGATCCTTTTAAGCAACTGGATCACCAAGGTCTCCTAGTTTTCATCATTTCAAGAGGAGGGATAATTGTTTTAACTTTGACAAGGAATGTACTTATCAATCTTATATCAAGAAAATAATTATGTGTTTGCTTAATACACTTGGTTGTTGTGAGCCAGTGTTTTGAAAAAGGGGTTAACGGACATCTTGCCGTAGGCAGAGGTGCTAGCATTCCAATTATGGCCTAAGCAGAGTATTAAACGCCCTGATAAAAGAGTTAGTAATTAATAGACTAATATTTTTTAGCACCAGTTAAGTTGAAAAGGCTTTGAATTTTTAGGTCACATATTTGAAGCTCATAAAACACTGAAATTTCTAACCTGTACTCTCTATTCGAACCGTAATGACCACCGATGATGACCGCCCGATTACGACTTCACCTTGGTGTGTTGAGGTCGATTTTGATTTCTGATTTCATCTTGCAAGTTGCAAGGTCGAGGTATCGTGCAGAAGTTAGAGATATGGATATAAGGAACAGATTGGGGAGAGGGAGAATGGCAGTTATTCACATCTTGTGTGTTATTTAACGTTCAACACAATTAGGTAAATATAAAAAAAAAGAAGCAACTTTTCAGTGAAGTAAACCCTTTTACTTTTCCTTTTTTTCGTTGTTCGTCTTCATATTTCAATATTGACTTGTTTAAAAATTTGTTTGATTGTCTTCACAATATTTGTAACATCTTTTTAGTATTAGGACAAAATGAGAAAAGTTGAAGGACTTGAACTAATTTTGTTTATTTCAATAAAAATAACTGTAAGGTAGCAATAAACAATTCGATAACACTTGAGTTAAAGGCTATTTTATACAAACTATATTTTTATTACATTCAAACTAATCTGCTTAATCCCTGCTTAACCAATTGTTGGGTTCTCAGTTGACCGCCTATCTTTGCCTAAACGGTTTTATAACACTTCACTAAGTGCTTGACCGAGCCCTGACAAGAAGTTCTAGCCTTCCATAATCTGTGATATGCCTCTTCTTTTGAGAACCACACAACAAGAACATAGTTGATGATATCACCTTCTCAACAAGTAAAATTATGCTATCATGTTGCTATGGTCTCCCTCCATTCCAAATTACTATATGTTAGTTCCGAAAGAAATGGTTGTTCTGTATTAGAAAGATTAAATAGGTGATTTGTAAACTAGGACCAATTTCCTATTTTCTTCTTTTGTCTAGTGTATTATTCAACATGGTTCACTTCCGTGCCTGCTGAGCTTGTTGACACATAACCATAAAAAGAGCATCAAGAAAGAAGCCTGTTGGACGATCTCTAACATCACTGCTGGAAACAAAGAACAAATACAGGTAAGGCTGTAAGCATATTCTTCTTTTAGACCTTGAGCCATGCTAAGTCCTCCGTTAACAAGATATGCTGCTTTATTTATGAGTAGGGTGAACTTATATGTATTAATTTTGTACGTTTTCAATATACAGGCTGTAATTGAAGCAGGGCTAATCGCTCCCCTGGTGCATCTGCTTCATACGGCTGAATTCGACATAAAGAAAGAAGCTGCTTGGGCAATATCAAACGCCACCTCTGGTGGTAATAATGAACAGATCAAGTATGCTCTCATTTCACATCTTTCCCAAAATTTAAAATAAAATTTAATAAATATATATTCAAGTGTTTAATTGCATGCTATGATTTTTAGGTACTTGGTGAGTCAGGGATGTATAAAACCCCTTTGTGATCTCCTTGCGTGTCCTGATCCAAGGATTGTGACTGTGTGTTTAGAAGGACTTGAGAACATACTAAAGGTAGGGGAAGTAGAGAAGAACTTGGGTCACACCGGAGATGTTAATTACTATGCCCAGTTGATAGATGAAGCAGAAGGTCTAGAAAAGATCGAGAATTTACAGAGTCATGATAACAATGAAATTTATGAGAAGGCGGTTAAGATTCTCGAGACATATTGGTTGGAAGAGGAAGACGAACCCGTAGGAGATGCTGCACAACCTGGCTTCAACTTTGGAGGAGGTAACATTCAAGTCCCATCTGGTGGATTCAACTTCAACAACTGAAGGTAATTAATATAAACTTCCTTTTTAAGTTTAGTTACCAAAAAAGAACAAGCCTACTACTTACTTATCATTTGTCAATTTTACAAACAATGATGACGGTTTCCCATTTTTACAAATACTGGTTTCAAGATTGGCTAAAGACAAACCAGCCAAAATTTTCTACAGATGTCAAAAATGGGAGAATGAAGATGGATATATTTTTCAAATTGGCTATAGTTATAGGCTTATAGCATGTCGAATGAACACTACTACATTTGTCCTTTTCTATTAACCCTTTTTGAAGTTCAGAATGCTTGGGGGTATATAAACCAAACTAAACGAGCCCGGTATATCCGAACATAGTTATGGTCTTGGGGGGTATTTTATCAGATAAATTTAATACCGTCTTCCTTCTTAAGAAGAAGCTCCCTTAGTTTGTTTCAGAGGTGTAGTTTGACTTGTTAAGTTCAACCAAAACAACCACCATCTGTAGCATTTGTTACAATAGACGATATATTTAGAATTGTTTTTATAAATTTGAAGTATTTTGTAATTGTATCAAAATTTGAAGTTGACAATTAGTTGTTTGAGGATCAAGCGAGTGATCACACTTGCCTCTTTTTGGAACAAAAGTGAAAGAAAAAACTGAATTTTGCAATTTGGACTAAATTCATCAATTAATAACTTTTTTCATATTTGCATCTTCAAATTTTGATGGAGAATCATTCTTCGGTACAAGGCCTAGTGTTTTATCATTCTTTTGCATTTTCTGGTTAGTTTGCAACACAAAAACACTGTGTCACTCCTGAGAATTAGAGCCAAATTAGACTTTAATTTATCTGTTTTTGGAATTTGCATTGAACTGTGCTGGCAAACATGAGATGATTTATTCAAACTTGCAGGTTTTTGGAGGCAGGATGGTATGTTGATGTCGTCAAAAGGTCAAATGTGGTCGGGTCGGGTCAAGTCAGGTCAGGTCAGGTCAGGTCAGTTGAGAGCATCTCATGTAGTCTGGTTGCCCATTACGGTATGGTCCAGTCAAGGTCTGTTGTCCAAGAGATGTGAAGTCGGTCGGTTGATGAGTCGGGCATTGCTTTTGTTGTATACGAGCTGTTCATCTCTTTGCCATTGTGTGAGGAAGAGATGGGAACGATGATGTTGTTTTTGCTATTTGCCAAATGACAAAGTTACAGTTGCATCTTTCTGAGTCATCATTATCGTAGCATTATTTTGATTTCTCGTCTTCCATATTCGGAGGTACGCAAATGGCATTGCCTGTTTGCCTTTAGGTTCTTGTTTCGGCTTGGCCTGGGACTTGCTGGAGTTGGGTCCGTCTTTTTACGAGACGGGACTGCATGGAAAATGTGGGGGGATTGGTTGGTCGCTTAGGGCTTGTTTGCTAAACTCTTGTCGTCTCTTACCAAGTAAGAGATGATGGTATTTACCAACACTCTTACCTTGTCATTTTAATCGAGAATCTTATTTGGTGAGGGTCGGACTCTTACATGGTTAACGTTTTATGTGTAAGACATGCTTATACCAAGCTATTTTGATGACTGAGAATCTTACTCGGTAAACCAAAGCGGCTTTGGCCTAACGGTATTCAGGTGACCGACATATCCTAACCTTCCAGGAAGTCAGGGGTTCAAACCTTACCAACGGTGAGAAAGGTGCATGAATTCATTTGCATATGTAAATATGCGACTAAATTACACTTTTGGTTCTTGTGTTGTTATTCACTATCAACTTTTGTTCCTATTTAGAAGTAATTACATTTTGTCACTGTGGTTGCCACTTTGTTATATTTTTGCTCCCTCCGACTAAGTTTCATTAAAAATGACTTTAGGCTAGGGACATTTTAGTCTTTTTCATATTGTATCATTTTCCTCTGAAAATAAAGAATATATATATATATATATATATATATATATATATATGATTAAAGATAAAGAAAAGGGTTAACCACTTGGGTTGTGATGCACTGGTAAAACCTTTGGGGGATGTAGTGGAAAATCTCATCTACATAGGGTTCAAATCCAGGCGCTGCCAAAGCTCTTGTGGCCATGGAGGGCCATGGAGGTTCACCTGCGATGACTCCAGGCCATTCGTGGTCTCCCGGGGATTAGTCGGTGTGCGTAATCCGACCCGAAAACCCACGGTTACCAAAAAAGAAAGTAGAAAAGGGTTTCAAGTCATTCATCTTGTTAGAAGCGGTGGTCTCTTTGGTCCTTGTCAATGAAGATAACAAATACGAAAAAAGGATCATATACAAATGAACCAAAAGAAGCATATTGGTTTTCGAGAGAACTCTTACCATCCGTTACTTACAACCCAAATACGTCGCCAACGCCTTTGGCATCGTACCTTTCAAGGTGGCCGATGCACACACTAATTCCTCCACCAACTCCTTTCAAGGTGTTCGATAGCACCGATCCAACAACTCAGGGACGATATCACCCAGGGACGATGTTTGGATTGGATAATCTCTGAAGATTGGTGATAGTGTGTTGATGGTAGATTAAAGGGAGAATAAATCGCCGAAATTTGGTCTATCTCTGATGGTTAATGACTCAGTGTTTGATGGTAGTTTAAGGGACGATGAAAAGCGCTGAAAGGTGTTGCAGGTGTGGGTTTTCAGGCGTTGGACGGTATCACAGTAGGTTTGTGTCTTATTGTTTTGAAGTAATTGGATATCATAGTGACCTTTGATTAAAACCCTTTGATGATTAAGATTAGTCCTCACAGTCCTTAACATTTTTATGGTTCTCATTTGATTATCGTTCTATATATATATAGCTCTTGATCTAGACGGTATGCATTTGTGCATACAATTAAATTAAGTTGTTTTTAGGTTTTTATGCAAGTGTGCATGTTACAAATTACTTATACGCACAAGTGCATACTGCCCAGATGAAAAACTATTAGGGTGTTTCTCAGTTTTCCGTTTTTTAGGTTTTACCCTTAACATGACCCTATATATATATATATATATATATATATATAGGGGTGAGTTCAAATGAAAACTCATCTTTCATTGTGCATATGAGGACAAATCTTAACCATTGATCAAAACTTAGAAAACTAATCAATGGTTATTACATAATAAAGTTAATTGGTAAGTGATTAAGGACAAAATTGTAATTTTGAATCAACGCCTACCTTCTTTGACTTTTTATTTTTATTTTTAATTAAAAAAAAATTACCCCCTTAAACTTTAAAATAATTTATCTTAAAAATTACTAATATTTTAATCAAACAAATTACATCAAAAAAACGAAAATTTCGTGCTCTTCGATATGACATCCATCTCGATATAGTTTTTTTCTCGATTTAACCGTTTTTTATGTGAAATTCTATATACGTGTTATATTCATTATGAATATGCATGCACGTCCCCGAATGTCCATATTCAGTCTGAATAACAAAGGTGAACGTTCATTCACTATTCATGATGAATAATACATTATTCAGGATGAATAATACAGTATTTAGGATGAATAATACAACATTCAGGATAAATAATACACGAATTCATGTTTCATGTATTATTTATCACAAATCGTATAGAATTTTACGTGAAATTCTATATATGTGTTATATTCATTATGAATATTCATGCACGTCCTCGGGTGTCCACATTCAGTATGAATAACAAATGTGAACGTTCATTCACTATTCATGATGAATAATACAGTATTCAGGATGAATAATACACGAATCCATGTTTCATGTATTATTTATCATGAATCGTGTATTATTCACCCTGAATGTTCTATTATTCATCCTGAATGATACATTATTCATGATGAATAATATATGAATGACCCGTGAATGTGTAGACACATGGCTCACTCTCTTTTGTTTCCCAATTCACAACCGAAATTTGGTTTAATTCATTATGAATATGTATACGCATCCCCGGATGTCCCACATTCAGTATGAATAACAATTGTGAACGTTCATTCATTATTCATTATGAATAATATAGTATTCAAGATGAATTACACAACATTCATGACGAATAATATACGAATTCATGAATCGTGAATTATTCACCCTGATTGTTGTATTATTCATCCTGAATGATACATTATTCATGATGAATAACACATGAATGACCTATGAAGATTTGGAGACGTGACGCACTCTCTTTTGTTCCCCGATTCACAACAGAATTAGTCGATAGGTTCTCGATTCGTCTTGATGGGTGTTGGGTTACGGTGCTGAAGAAACGTGATGCCTTACGACGTTGAAGAAAGTGATGTCGAGTTACATACTTACGGTGTCGAGGCGTTGTACAAACTTGAACGTACATAAATATTCATAATGAATATAACACATATATAGCATTTCACGTAAAAAACGGTTAAAACGACAAAAAAAAACTATATCGAGATGGATGTCATA
The DNA here is from genome assembly GCA_954870635.1 of Arctium minus. Taxonomy (NCBI): domain Eukaryota; kingdom Viridiplantae; phylum Streptophyta; class Magnoliopsida; order Asterales; family Asteraceae; genus Arctium; species Arctium minus. The sequence goes on along the minus strand of OX941084.1, from coordinate 117,378,036 downwards.
TCGAAGAGCACGAAATTCTCGTTTTTTTTATGTAATTTGTTTGATTAAAAAATTAGTATTTTTTAAGATAATTTATTTTAAACTTTAATTGGGTAAAACGTTTTTAATTAAAAAAGAAAATAAAAAGTCAAATTTGGTTGACGTATGTTTAATTTTTTTTTTCCATTTTTACCCCTAAACATTTTATAATTAAAAACTTTATTTAATATGAGTTGTTGGATCAAAATAGATCGAGTGACTGAGATTTGTTCTCACGTGCACAATGAAAAATGAGTTTTCATTTGAATTTTCCTCTCTCTCTCTCTCTCTCTCTCTGTATATATATATATATATATATATATATATATATATATATATATATATATATATATATATGGGGTGGTTTATTTTGCAACCCAGTAAAATGTTACAACACCTTGCAACCCTTATCTAAACCATTCATTTAGCTTATTCCTTATGGATTGATTATTGGATATATATATATATGAGTAAATTACATTCCTGGTCCTGCGGTTTGTTGATATTTTGGATATAGTCCCTAAAACGCGTTTATTACACTGGGCGTCCTGTGGTATGCAAAAGCGCACGCAGAAGGTCCCTCCCTCTAACGAAATCCAAAATATTCCGTGAACCCAGTTAAGTGTGAGGATATTTTCGTCTTTTACCCTCTCTTTTTTGTATTTTATCACAAGGACCAAAATTGTAACTGATTTTAATATATTCCTTTTTTGTCTTTTATCACAAACGCTCCACATGGACCAATCATGTAATTTATTCTTTTATTTAATTATTTTTATTAGATTATATATATATATATATATACACATCATCATCATCATCATCATCATCTCCTTGAATATAACCCAACTACGGTCGTCTCCTACATCTCCGGTGAAACCCAATACAAACAACAACCTTCTTCACCTTTCTTCTCCCTCCCTTGAACTCCCTTCTCCCCTTCTCCACCTGAAAAACCCATCACCACAACCAGATAGGCATGGGAACGGGGCGGGGATGGGGCGGGGTTCACATTCCCCGGCCCCGATTTGTAGTAGGGAGCCCCGTCCCCGGCCTTGGGAGGGTGCAGGGATTGATTCCCTATCCTCGGTCAACGGGTGGTCAAAGCCCCGATCAACACCCGGTCAGAGACCCGTCCCCGATCCCCTGACCCGTTATTTTGGGCAAATTCTTGTAGCCTTTCTCCTGCAATTTTGAAGCTACTTTATGCCATTTTTACTAAAAAACAATTAATAAACTCAAACTAAAAAATAAATGACCAACTTTCATCAAACTCAACAAAACAGTACATGGCTAGATGCTTGAAAAGTGAAAACAGTAGATGCTTGAAATCAACAAACTTTGACCAAATCAACAAAACATTAGATGCTTGAAATCAACTTTCATCAAACAAATTCCATAGCAAAATTAAAACAAATTCCATCAAAATTAAGCAATTCAACGTGACGTCAAAATTAACATAATACATCAAACCATTGTTTTTAACTTTCAAGCAACGCATTCAATTAGATCATTCAATTTCAACATCTTCATCGAATGCAACCGTTTGATCACATCCTTGACGTTGTCCGTGTTTTTTTTATCTGAAATTAAAAATAGTACAAGTTAGAAAAATTGTATATACATGTACCATATAAAAATTTATATAATTATTACCTTCAAGTTCTTTTCTCAACCAACTTTGGGTACACATCAATGCTGCAACGGTTTGCGATTTTAACCGGCTATGTTGTATTGTTATCTTATTCCCGCTCATGCTAAATGTCGATTCTAATGCTACTGTAAAAATTGGAATGACTAACACATCCCTTGCAATACTCTGCAACACATGAAACTTAGCACCATTGCACTTCCACCACATCAAAATATCAAACCCGTCATCATCTGGTAACAATTTCTCCGCCAAATAGTCATCCATCTCCGTCATTTCAAACATATCATCCTCGGACATCATATTCTCAAAAGCTAATTTCCATGAAGTCTTGTTCGAAGAAGAACTCCCTTCATGCGAGTGAGTAGTGCTAGATTTTCCTTTCCCTTTGTTGTGATCATGTTTCCTCTTGTACTCCTCAAATAAATCATTACATAGGTTACGTATCCTCGTAACCTCAACTTTTGAGTCAACACCATAAATCGTTGGAAAGAAAAAATTTATCAACTTGAGCTTATACCTAGGATCTAAAACAATAGCTACACTCATGAGATCATGTATAACCCCCCAATATTTTTCAAATTTATGCAACATACGTGATGCCATGTTCCTAATAACATCTTCATCGTCTTGCCAACTCTTAATGGATAATTTCATGTCCCAAATCAAAGGGAAGAACACAAATCAAAGGGAAGAACAAGTTTGAAGTAGGATACTTGGTCCCGAAGAATGCCTCGGTCACATGATAAAACAACTTCAACTTATCACAAACATTATGCACCATTCTCCATTCCTCTTCACTAGGTAAACTAATATAATGTTTCTCTTTCTTACTTAAACGTATAAAAACATCTTTATATTCTAAGGCAACATTCAACATTATGTAAACAGAATTCCATCTAGTCTTACAATCAAGAACTAATTCTCTTTCACAATCTACACCTACTTGTCGGGCAACGAGTCTAAAGTCTTGGGCCCTTTTAGGAGAACATGTCCAAAAGAGACACTATCTCTAACCTTCTTGATTGAGCTCTCAATCGTAGAAAACCCATCTTGCATAATGAGATTTATGATATGTGCACAACATCTCATGTGAAAAAACATACCCTTTAAAATTAGGGAGGAAGGAGAAAGAGTACTTAAGTGCCTGTCGACCAAAGCATCATTGGTTGAACAATTGTCAAGTGTCAATGTTGACAACTTGTTTTCGATGTTCCAATCCATGAAGCATTCAACCATCACTTGGGACAATGCATCAGCAGTATGTGGAGATGGCAAATGTATAAAGTTGCATCAAAAAAATATACTAAAAATTAGCATTATACTATTAACATTGAATTATAAAGAATAGTAAACGAGAAATAACCTGATAATCCGATTTTGTAACCTCCAATTGCTATCTATGTAGTGTGCAGTTAATGCCATGTAACCTTTGTTTTGGTTACTCGTTGTCCACAAATCAGAATTAAGAGCAATCCTACTTTCGTTCTCTTCCAAGCACCGAAAAATAGAACCTCTTTTTGTTTCATATGTCTTCATGATGTCGGACTTAATTGTAGCTCTACAAGGCACCTTAAATAGAGGTTGAAGTCCATTTATCAACTTTCGAAAGTAAAAATGCTCAACAATAGAAAGTGGATAATCATGGATAATGATCATCTTAGCTAAATCATCCCTTGAAGCTTTGGCATTAAATGTATAATTACTCAACAAAGATACTTTCCCATCCTTAGCCGTTTGTTCTTGAACTAGGATATGTTGCCTTATGTCCTTCGTAACTCTCCTAGGGCATATTTTGAAATGGTCTTTCAAATGTGTCGTCCTGTCATTGGGTCTACCGGTCATTTGTTTGTTGCAATACTTACAATTTGCAAATCTACGAACACCATCAACATATACTGCTTCAAAATGGTTCCAAACTATAGATTTTAATCTTTTGTTTGTCGGTTCGGTGCTCATATTTGACCCAATAGGCATGCTTATAGATTCGTTAGTGCCGTCACAAGTCGTTTGAGTTTTGTCGTTTCCTTCTGTAGCATCGCCTACTAGTTCTACAACATTCTCGTTTTCTGAAGTCGCCATCCTAAAACAAAGATTCACATTCAACAAAGAACGAAACCAAAACAATTTTTAAATCATAGACACATATACAGATAGATAAAAAGTTCACATATTGATAAACAATCACAGTAACATCCTCAAATCATAGACACAATAGCTAAAAGTTCACATATTGATAAAAATTCACAGTTACATCCTCAAATCATAGACACATTAGCTAAAAGTTCACATATTAATAAAAATTCACAGTAGCTAAAAATTCACAGTAACATCCTCAAATCATGGACACAGTAGCTAAATCCCACTGTCAAGATACTTTAACTTCCTCAAATATAATGTTCTTAAGAAGCAAAAATGACAACTTACCCACTTTATAGAATGAGACTTGAAACCCCCCAAATCCCACAGTCAAGAATGATTCTTTGAAGAACAATCCCACTTGAAAAAACCACTGTCAAGAGAAATCAAAATTAAGACCAGAAAACGGGTTATATTAGTTTTTTACCTAAAACTCGAAGTGGTCGTTTCTAAATTGAGTTATATCAGTTTCTAACTAAGTTTCTAACTAAGTTTCTTACCTACAACAATGGCCGACAGGTGAGACACAAAGGTTAGAGTTGAGACGCAGATGTGAGACACAGAGGCTGGCGAAGGAGAGGCAGACCAGACGTGAGACGCAGAGGTGAGAGTGAGACGCAGACTGGTCGTCGGCGGTGGTCGGTGGAACCGTGGATTTGTGGGGTGGATTCGATGAAAACTCAAGCGGGAAAGGAAACTCGTGGAACGGTGGAAGGAATAGGAAACCTAATTAGTATCTGAATATAACTCAAATAGACAAATAAAATAATATGTAATATTAATAATTTATATAAATAAAATAATAATTAAAATTATATATATATATATATAGAGAGAGAGAGAGAGAGAGGAAGTTCAAATGAAAACTCATTTTTCATTGTGCACGTGACGACAAATCTCAGTCACTCGATCTATTTTGATCCAACAAGTCAACAACTCATATTAAATAGAGTTTTTTTATTATAAAATGTTTAGGGGTAAAAATGGAAGAAAAATTTAAACATACGCCTACCAATTACCAAATTTGACTTTTTATTTTCTTTTTTAATTAAAAACTTTTTACCCAAGTAAAGTTTAAAATAAATTATCTTAAAAATTACTAATATTTTAATCAAATAAATTACATCAAAAAAACGAGAATTTCGTGCTCTTCGATATGACACCCATCTCGATATAGTTTTTTTTTGTCGTTTTAACCGTTTTTTACGTGAAATGCTATATATGTGTTATATTCATTATGAATATTTATGTACGTTCAAGTTTGTATAACGCCTCGACACCGTAAGTATGTAACTCGACATCATCTTCTTCAACGTCGTAAGGCATCACGTTTTTTCAGCACCGTAACCCAACACCCATCAAGACGAATCGAGAACCTATCGACTAATTCTGTTGTGAATCGGGGACAAAAGAGAGCGCGTCACGTCTCCAAATCTTCATAGGTCATTCATGTGTTATTCATCATGAATAATGTATCATTCAGGATGAATAATACAACAATCAGGGTGAATAATTCACGATTCATGAATTCGTATATTATTCGTCATGAATGTTGTGTAATTCATCTTGAATACTATATTATTCATCATGAATAATGAATGAACGTTTACAATTGTTATTCATACTGAATGTGAGACATCCGAGGATGCGCATACATATTCATAATGAATTAAACCAAATTTCGGTTGTGAATTGGGAAACAAAAGAGAGTGCGCCATGTGTCTACACATTCACGGGTCATTCATATATTATTCATCATGAATAATGTATCATTCAGGATGAATAATAGAACATTCAGGGTGAATAATAGAACATTCAGGGTGAATAATACACGATTCATGATAAATAATACATGAAACATGGATTCGTGTATTATTCATCCTGAATACTGTATTATTCATCCTGAATGTGGACACCCGAGGACGTGCATGAATATTCATAATGAATATAACACATATATAGAATTTCACGTAAAATTCTATACGATTTGTGATAAATAATACATGAATCATGAATTCGTGTATTATTCATCCTGAATACTGTATTATTCATCCTGAATAATGTATTATTCATCATGAATAGTGAATGAACGTTCACCTTTGTTATTCAGACTGAATATGGATATTCGGGGACGTGCATGAATATTCATAATGAATATAACACGTATATAGAATTTCACGTAAAAAACGGTTAAATCGAGAAAAAAACTATATCGAGATGGATGTCATATCGAAGAGCACGAAATTCTCGTTTTTTTGATGTAATTTGTTTGATTAAAATATTAGTAATTTTAAGATAAATTATTTTAAAGTTTAAGGGGGTAATTTTTTTTTAATTAAAAATAAAAATAAAAAGTCAAATAAGGTAGGCGTTGATTCAAAATTACAATTTTGTCCTTAATCACTTCCCAATTAACCTTATTATGTAATAACCATTGATTAGTTTTCTAAGTTTTGATTAATGGTTGAGATTTGTCCTCATGTGCACAATGAAAGATGAGTTTTCATTTGAACTCACCCCTATATATATATATATATATATATATATATATATATATATATATATATATATATATATACCGGGTACGGGGCGGGTGGGGGGTGCGATACCCGACCCCGACCCCATCCCCGGTTTCCACAACACGGGGATCCCCGGCCCTGGCCCCGGGACCCGGTTAAGCCGGGAATCCCCGACCCCGGTCGGGTCGGGTGAACCGGGTTCCCCACTGGGTCGGGTCAAATTCCCATGCCTATATATATATATATATATAGAGAGAGAGAGAGAGAGAGTAAATTACATTCTCGGTCCCTATGGTTTGCTGATATTTTGGATATAGTCCCTAAAACACGTTTATTACACTGGGCGTCCCTGTGGTATGCAAAAGCGCATGCAGAAGGTCCCTCCCTCTAACGGAATCTAATATATTCCGTCAACCCAGTTAAGTGTGAGGGTATTTTCGTCTTTTACCCTCTCTGTTTTGTATTTTTTCACAAGGACCAAAATTGTAACTGATTTTAATGTACTCCTTTCTTGTCTTTTATCACAAACACTCTACATGGACCAATCTTGTAATTTACTCCTTTATTTATTTATTTTCGTTAGAATATATATATATATATATATATATATATATATATATATATAGGACGATAATCAAATGAGAACCACAAAAAGGTTGAAAACCGTGAGAACCGATCTAAGCCGTTATTTGGTTTTGATCCTATGGTTTTAATTGAAAACTATTTCACCACATGAAAATGGGATAATTGTCATTTTAGTAACACAGATTCACTAGATGAAACACACGGATTCACCAGATGAAACAAACAGATTTACCAGATGAAACACATGGATTCACCATATTAAACAACAAATTTATCATATGAAATACAATTCACCAAATGAAACACAATTTTCGTCTATGTGTTTTTTCACCTTATGAAATCTAATAGAACTTTATTCTATATGTTATTTCACCATATGAATTCAAATACAACTTTGGGAAACAAAAATCCCAAATCTGTTACAAAGCTAACTTATCTATTTATGTAGCAAACAAAAAAAAATATGAACAAACCCTAGATGAAAAATAAAATCAACTCTGAAATCAAAATCATTAAACAAAATAAAAAACATTTAAACCAAATCGTCTTTGAAATTCAGATCTGAGAAACCAGATCTCGACTTGGGGTGAAATCGATGATTACTCGAAAGAAACGAAACAATGTTGAAAAACCTCGATAATAACTCGTCGTCGTCAGATCACCATCGACAATGAAGATCGTGTGTTGTTTCAAAACCTTTTGTCGATCTTGTTTCAATGATGGATCGTGACGAGGAATGCATGAACGACGAACATTATTTTCCCATAATGCACTTTTACCATAGAAAACCTGGAGGAGAGTAGGTGAGAAGTACTGGAGAAGACACAATGTGTAATTGGAATTGATTAAACTATAGTCTTTTTCTTTATTGGAAAATGGATTAAACTAATGTCTATTATACCCTTGAATGTCCTTTCAAATTATCAAAACTACCCTTGGTGTTTGCTTTAATTATAAAAAGTTTTTTTTAATAACCCTTGATTTATTCTAATCAATTGATTAGATTAGTCCTCAAGTTCTTAACATTTTTTTGGTCCTCACTAGATTTAACCCTATATATATATAGAAGGGTGTTCAAATGCAACCCCTTTACATGGTGCAACCCCTCTATCCATCACTCATTTTATTTTCACTTTTTTAATTAAAAAATGTGAAAATAAAATGAGTGGTGGATAGAGGGGTTGCATGAGTTACACCATATAAAAGGTTGCATAATAACCTACCCTATATATATATATATATATATATATATATATATAGGGGCTAAATCAAATGAAAACCACAAATATGTTACAAACATGTGAGAACCAATATAAAAATATTTTTTCACATGATATATTTTCACCAAATGCTTGGATTTAATATATTTCTTCCCATATTTTTGTTTCATAATATGATAGTTTTACATGTATTTGTTTCACCACATGAATATTTTTTACCTGTATTTTTCATTTCACTAGGTGAATCAAATTTTATTTTTCACGTGTAATCTTTTCACAAGGTGAACAAAAACATATATGAAACAATATCTTAAGTCATAGGTTTTGATGAAAAAAAATCATGTAAAAAAACATTTTTATATCGGTTCTCAAGGGTTTGTAACATATTTTTGATTTTCATTTGATTATCGGCATATATATATATATATATATATATATATATATATATATATATATATATATATATATCATCTTTCCTGTCAACTACAACCCAGTTAAGATATATTTGTTGGTAGCAAATTAATTCCTAGAAATACTTGATCAAGATGTATTATGTGAAGTTTGGTCTCAAAATAAAACTTCAAATTAGAAGAGGGTAGTGTCTAAAGTGACTTGCAATTAAATCCTCCAAACTCACATGGTTTAAATACTGATGGATGTTAATTAAAAGGATGCGGGCGACTTAGATGCGATTGTAGTCGTATGGATAAAAAACTCTTAAATACAAATTATTAGGCACAAGATACCGTCATTTTATGCAAGATTTTAAAAATATCTTAATTTACAAGTATCAAAACACAAGATATATATTACTACTGCAGACTTCTAACACCCACCAATTTGGTATGTGCAAGGTCCTTTCCATGTATCACTATTAATTAATATATTATATTAGTATAACTTTGTTTTAATTATATTATTAAATATGTAATTGATTATTTTTTTTATCGATATGTCATTAAAATATATAAGATAATCATTGAATTATAACAAAATACTTAGTTTTTTTATATAAAAAACATTATATTATTAAGCCTAAATTAAACAAATTTATAAAAAAAAACATTATCACTTTTCTCAAAACCATCCAAAATCGTACTGTAAATCGACAAAAAAAACAAAAAAAATGAAACATTAAAATCGTGATTTATCTCACTGCATTGCGCGAGTACGTTTCTAGTTAAAAGATAAAGAGAAATTAAAATATGACGACATTTAATTAGAAAAATAAATAAGGGGTTGTTTGGTTAATTCTCTATTAAGTTTTGTATGTTTAAAGTTGTCTGTTTTGATTATTCTATCTATATAGATTGAGAAGGTTTTGTCTGTGAGTACTTTTTATAGATGGGACGAGCAGTTTTTTAATTGGGATGAACAATTTAGAAAAAACTTGATTTTTTGTATAAAGTTTTACTAAAAAGTTACTGAATAAGCCGTTTTTTATATAATTAAATTATTGCTAAATAATCATCTATAACTAATTGAGCAAGTTATGAATTTAATTAAACCATTATACACAGGAGCACGTATAACTTTTCCCGTCAAATATTTTCAGAGGTCTAATCACATGCCTTTTTTTGTCGTTCCTAGTTTCCCTTTCTTTTATCACTATTTATATATATATATATATATATATATATATATATATATATATAATTTTCTTTCCAAGAATCCCTATTTATTTATGTATTTATATATAAGTTGGATCAAGAATCTATCAGATGGTTAACGAATTATGGAAATAAATTGTTCATATATTTAGTAAATAATGGAATTGTTTATTTATTTATTAAATATATATTGCTTATTTTAATCCTTGATCATAACTCATATTTATAGAAAGATTTCTGTATTTGAATTTTTATTGCAAAAACAAACTAATAATTTGTACAAAAAATACAAAAAAATCTTGTTCATATTCCAAGAATAAAAAATTAAAATAAAGACGCCAAGTGCAGGTGTTACAAAACAAAAATCTTTTTTTTTTTTTTTTTTTTTTTTTTTTTTTTTTTTTTACAATTTTTCCCCTAAAAAACCCAATTGGAAGATTTTACAGAGAATTTTTAGTATAATATTTATAACAACATATTTATTATATTTTTTCAAATTCTATTCAAAATAGAAAACAAAAAGTTAAAATTTTAAGAATAAATTACTTTAATTTCAAAATTTTAACGTTAGTTATATTTTTAAAATATTAAATACACAACTAAAAAAATTGAACTGCTGATCTTAAAAAACATTACTAGAATAAAAAAAAAGTGAGAATTTCACTTTTGGTCCCTGAGGTTTCTTGATTTCTTTGAAAGTGGGACCTAAACTTTAATAAGTCAAGATTTGGTCCTCCAAGTTTGGATTTAGCTTTGAAAATGGGGCCTCCTCACTAACTTCGTTAAGAATGGCTGTTAGAGCCAGGGGTATTTTCGTCCAACCATGTTTTGTCCCCCTTCTTGCACTTTTTATGTTTTTCCTTATTTATGTAAAAGATATCAAACTCTAGGGACCAATTAGGTAATTAACTCAAATATTATTTATTTATATATATATATATATATATATATATATATATATATATATATATATATATAGGGAGAGGTTCATTGAGAAATGTTAAATGTATGAGAAATAGGGAAATGATCCTAGCCCTTTATCTGGTCAACATTTGCGGTTTTGACCGTGAAACATCAGATAATTCTCTGTGTGGTCTATAAAAGATAGAGGGGTAGTTTCGTAAAATATGCGAGACGAGTTCATATGTGAACTTATGTGATTCATATATGAACTATACGTTCATTTGTGAATCAGTTAATTAGTTCATATATGAATCACAAAGGTTCATATATGAATCTGTTAATTAGTTCAACTGATTCACATATGAACCTACAGTTAATTAGTTCATATGTGAATCAGTTAATTAGTTCATATATTAATCAGTTAAAAGAGTTCATATATGAACATATAGTTCATATTTGAATCATACAGGTTCATATATGAACTCGTCCCGTGTATTTGTAAAAATTACGAAACTGTTCTTCTATTTCTGGAATAGCCGCAACTTTTGACCAGTCTAATCCGATCTTGATCATATGAAAGGCTAGGATTACTTCTCTATTTCTCATACATTTACCATTTCTCAAATGAACCTATATATATATATATATACATATATATATATATATATATATAGGGGTGAGTTCAAATGAAAACTCATCTTTCATTGTGCACATGAGGACAAATCTTAACCATTGATCAAAACTTAGAAAATTAATCAATGGTTAATACATAATAAGGTTAATTGGGAAGTGATTAAGGACAAAATTGTAATTTTGAACGCTTACCTTTTTTGACTTTTTATTTTTATTTTTAATTAAAAAAAATTTACCCCCTTAAACTTTAAAATAATTTATCTTAAAAATTACTAATATTTTTATCAAACAAATTACATCAAAAAAACGAGAATTTCGTGCTATTCGATATGACATCCATCTCGATATAGTTTTTTTTTCGTTTTAACCTTTTTTTACATGAAATTCTATATACGTGTTATATTCATTATGAATATGCATGCACGTCTTCGGGTGTCCACATTCAGTATGAATAACAAAGGTGAACGTCCATTCACTATTCATGATGAATAATACAGTATGCAGGATGAATAATACAATATTCATGATTTTTTTCGTTTTAACCGTTTTTTACGTGAAATTCTATATGTGTTATATTCATTATGAATATGCATGCACGTCCTCGGGTGTCCACATTCAGTATGAATATCAAAGGTGAACATTCATTCACTATTCATGATGAATAATACAGTATTCAAGATGAATAATACACGAATCCATGAGTTATGTATTATTTATCATGGATCATGTATTATTCACCCTGAATGTTGTATTATTCATTCTGAATGATACATTATTCATGATGAATAATATATGAATGACCCGTGAAGGTGTAGACACATGACGCACTCTCTTTTGTTTCCCAAATCACAACCGAAATTTGGTTTAATTCATTATGAATATGTTTGCGCATCCCCGGATGTCTCACATTCAGTATGAATAACAAATGTGAACATTCATTCATTATTCATGATGAATAATATAGTATTCAGGATGAATTACACAACATTCATGACGAATAATACACTAATTCATGAATCGTGAAGTATTCACCCTGAATGTTGTATTATTCATCCTGAATGATACATTATTCATGATGAATAACACATGAATGACCTATAGAGATGTGGAGACGTGATGCGCTCTCTTTTATTCCCCGATTCACAACAGAATTACTCAATAGGTTCTCGATTCGTCTTGATGGGTGTTGGGTTACGGTGCTGAAGAAACGTGATGCCTTACGACGTTGAAGAAAGTGTTGAAGAAGGTGATGTCGAGTTACATATTTACGGTGTCGAGGTGTTGTATAAACTTGAACGTACATAAATATTCATAATGAATATAACACATATATAGCATTTCACATAAAAAACGGTTAAAACGACAAAAAAAACTATATCGAGATGGATGTCATATAGAATAGCACGAAATTGTTGTTTTTTTGATGTAATTTGTTTGATTAAAATATTAGTAATTTTTAAGATAATTTATTTTAAACTTTAATTGGGTAAAAAGTTTTTAATTAAAAAAGAAAATAAAAAGTCAAATATGGTAGATTTGACTTTAAATTTTTCTTCCATTTTTACCCATAAGCATTTTAAAATTAAAAACTCTTTTTAATATGAGTTGTTGGATCAAAATAGATCGAGTGGCTGAGATTTGTCCTCACGTGCACAATGAAAAATGAGTTTTCATTTGAACTTTCCTCTCTCTCTCTCTCTCTCTCTCTATATATATATATATATATATATAAAATTGTCGTCCCAATGTTTATGAATGCAAACTCTAGTCGACCCCTTCATCAAAATACAAACTCCGCCATACTTTGTGATTTCTTGCAGGGATGATATCACAGGGATGAGATGGTGAAGTTTGGACCATGTGATTCAAATAGTTTGGTTGATGTCGTTATGGTTGCTGTTTGACCGGAGGTATGTCGGAGATGGTGAAGTTTGGCCAGAGATGGTGAGGTTTTGTCCCAGAGATTGTGAGGTTCGTCCCCACACAGGACATCGACCATTTTTTGCAAACAGAAAGGTTCTTCGATCCTTGCTCCGATTACTCCATCCCCATCAATACCCACCTACAACTACCCCGATTACCCACCCACTTCGATGGCTTCATTTACCCACCTACAGCTTCCCGAATACCCTCATCGACCACACCTTCAAGAACTTCAACTCACCACAGGGACGATGACAGTGATCAATTTCAATAGGACGATGATGGTATCTCTGTATATATATGTATACGTATCAATTTTACAGGTAAGGTGATGGTGTCTATGCATATATGTATATAGTGTTTGATTGAGTTAGATAATGTCTCTGTGTATATGTATCTAACTAAATCGTCCCTGTGATATCGTCATGTATATATTGGTTAGAGATGTCATGTTGGGAAGTTGCAGGTGGGTGGTGCCAGCAAAAAAACGAGGGGTATGGTGGTAGGAGATTGACCGGTGATTTGGTCCTCTATCAATGTATATGTATATGTATATATATATAATGTATTTACACAGGGGAGGAAATGGTAAAAAGGGGGTGTGGTGATGGGGGAGGAAAATGGTGAAGAAGGAGACTAGGGTGGCATTGAGATGGAGGTTGGGTGGCACCACCCCCATGTGATTTAGTCCCGAAGATGGAGGTGGAAGGGATGCCGGTGAGATGTCCGGTTGTCATGGCCGAAGTTGACGATGGTCCTTATGTTTCACACACACACATAAACATATATATATATACACACACACACATATATATAGGGAGAGGTTCATTTGAGAAATGGTAAATATATGAGAAATAGAGAAGTAATCCTAGTCTTTCATTCGGTCAAGATCGGGTTTGATTGGTCAAATATTGCGTCTTTGACAAAAGTTGTGGCTATTTCAAAAATAGAAGGACAGTTTCGTAATTTTTACAAATACACGAGACGAGTTCATATATGAACCTGTATGATTCACATATGAATTATATGTTCATATATGAACTAGTGTAATTCACATATGAACTCTTTTAACTGATTCATATATGAACTTTTGTGATTCATATATGAACTAATTAACTGTAGGTTCATATGTGAATCAGTTGAACTAATTAACAAATTCACATATGAACCTTTCTGATTCACATATGAACTAATTAACTGATACATATATATATGAACGTATAGTTCATATATGAATCACAAAGCTTTATATATGAATCAGTTAAAAGAGTTCATATGTGAATTACACTAGTTCATATATGAACATATAATTCATATGTGAATCATACAGGTTCATATATGAACTTGTCCCGTATATTTTACGAAACTACCCTTCTATCTTCTACAGACCACACAAGGAATTATCCGATGCTTCAGGATCAAAAGCCGCAAATGTTGACCAGATAAAATGCTATGATCATTTGAGGTTCATTTGAGAAATGCTAAATGTATGAGTGTTGGGTCATCTGAAGATTTGAAGATGACCTCCTGATCTTCCATCTTATATCATCCTACTTAGAATATGTTTAAGGTTCTTTTAGCAGCTTGGTTTCTATACAAATGTTCGGTGAAGTCGAAGATCAGCCGAAGAAGACAAAGAAGGAGTACATCTCTCAAAGCGGATTGAAGATAGTCTCCTCAGCCTAAAGCCAAGCATGCCCAAGTGATCAACACCATCAGCCAGGATGGTGTCAATCACATGTCTCTCAGGAGTATGAAGGTGTCCTCACATCTTCAGGAGTTGAAGACCTCTCAGGTCTTCGGCAGCCGATGATCTCATCTCTCCTTAGAGTATGAAGGTGTTCTCACATCTTCAAGGAGCAGCCGAAGATTTCTCAAGTCTTCGGTAGCCAATGATCTCTCCTTAGAGTATGAAGGTGTTCTCACATCTTCAGGAGCCGAAGATCTTTCAAGTCTTCGGCAGTCTATGCTTAAGGATTTCTTTCAAACACATTGTACTTTCTGACAAAGTATATTGTGATATCTTGCATTGACGTGGACCTCATCTGGAGATCAGATAAAGTAAGCTTTGTCTCCTACACTCTTTTAAGGAAAGGTCCACACCATCCCTGCAGGTCAACACTTCAAGACAAAGTCACTCCAAGACAAAAGGTACATCATGTACCATGCAGAAGACCTGTGTCCATCCCTTGCTCAACAGGTGTCTCATGCATTTAATGCATGAGGCACTATAAATATGGAGGATGGTTCAACATGCAAGATAACCTAGCTCTACTACCTTCAAGTTCTCTAAGTGCCTGGCAACTTTCTCTCTACGAAGTTCAATTGTTTTCTAAGTGTTTTACAATTGTTCTTTATTCTCTATGTGTAAGATTGTTTGAACATATCTCATATGTTCTCTTCCGCAACAATCAAAGTTTTCTATGTGTAATTCTTGATTTCAAATCAATAAGAATTAAATTAAGTGAAAAACTGTGTGTATTGTATTCAACCCCCCCTTCTACAATACTTTGCTTGTTTATTTACTGCTATTTGGGACCAACAAGTGGTATCAGAGCGGTTTAGTTTAATTCAATAAACTAGATCCGTAATGGCAGCCTCTTCTTCTTCTTCTTCTTTAAACAATGCTTCTTCTCAAAACACCACTGCTGTTTCATACGACAATGGCTCTATAGCCAAACCACCAAAGTTTAACCCCAATAACTTCTTCTTGTGGAAAAGTCGTATGATACTCTTCTTAGAAGGAGTTGACAGCAGATATCCTTCTATCTTACATGAAGGTCCTTTTCTTCCTAGGGTTTGGGACCGGTACAATGCCAAAAAGGCAGATAAGGGAAATGCTGATGAGGACTCTTCTGAGGAAGAAAGAACTCCAGCAAATGGGAGATACATTGTAAAGGATCCCAGCAAATATAATGATGAAGACAGACGTCTTATAGCTCTTGATACTAAAGTCAGAGCCATCATTGCCCTTTCCCTGCCTGATGAGGTCTATCACTCCCTTGTTAACCTTTCTACCGCTAAAGAAATGTGGTCCACTCTGTGTGTTCTTTATGAAGGTACGTCTGAGGTGAAAAAGAGTAGAAAGATTGCTCTCGTTAGAAAGTATGAACTCTTTTCGTATGAAGAGGGGGAATCTCTCTCAGACTACTACAACCGCTTTAACGGTCTTCTCAATGATCTAAAACTTGTGGGTCGCATTTATGATAATGAGGAAGTCTTGTGCAAGTTCATGGACTGTCTTCCTGAGTTTTGGGAAAACATTTGTACTTGCATCAAGTCTACCAAGGATCTTGACTATATGCCACTCACTGCTCTTTATGGCACTCTCTTCAACCATGAGCAGACTAAACTGCTTAGGAAGTCTATCACAAAAGACATTAAAAGCTCTTCTCTAGCTCTTGTCAGTGATTCTTCCAAAAATACTGTGTGTATTCCTCGAATCACCTATCCCTCCGATTCTGACCGTGATAGTCAAGAGGACCCTAATGATCCTTCAGAAGCCTACCTTAGTGAGGCTGATGATGAAGGTGAGGAGACTTCCAATAACCCTCGATTCTCTTCTGGAAAATCCAAGTTTTCAAGAAAACCCTCTTCTACTTTTTCTAAAATCTCTCCCTCTGACAAATCAAATGAGGAATGTTACAGGTGTGGGAGGAAGGGACACTTTGCTTCTGAGTGCAGAAGCAGGTCTTCTGATAAATCCAGACTACCCTCCTCCAACCGTACCTCCTCTAGGTTTGTCAGAACCAAGTCTAATTCTTTTCAACCCTCTTTTCAAAAATCAAAAACTTCTGCTCCTTCAAACTCTGACCGTGCTGAAAAGTACAAGGCCAAATACAAGAGAGAGAAGGAAAGGAATGCTCTGCTAGCCAACAAAGGAAAAGGTCTTCTTGCCGAATCTCATGATTGGGCAGATGAACCAACTTCCGAAAGTGACAAGGAAATGGCCAATCTCTGCTTTATGGCTAAAATAGACGATGCTGATGATGGTAAAACCTCTTCCACCTCCATGGCTCTTGCGTCTGCTGAGTGCTCTACCTCATCCACTCAGGTACATCCATTTTTCTCTCTCTCTGATGCTGAGAAAATTGAAGCCTTTGACTCTTTGACCATTGTCTTCTATGAAGCCAAGGATGCAAAGAAGAAGGCAAATGCTCAGATAAAATCTCTTTCTTCTCAGCTACAAATCTGTCTTTCTCAGTTAAAACACTTTGACAGAATCAAGGTTGAGCTTGAAGATTTGAAAACCATAAATTTTACTCTTGCTAAAGAGAAAAATAACATTCTTAAAAGGTTTAAAAAGGAGCAAGAAATTGTGAAAAGGTGGACTAGTTCCTCCAAAAACTTAGAAAGGATTTTTCAGGATCAAATAACTTGTGATGACAAGTCTGGACTAGGCTTTGGAAAATCTGACCTTGAACCTCCATCTGACTCTCATGCTCCTTTCTCTCTTCCATCATTCTATGAATCTTCTGAAGAGAACTATGACAACTCCAAACCTTTGGACTCTTCTGACCCCTCTAAAGATCTCAAGTTTGGAATGTTCATCAAAGCTAAGAGCATTGATTCACCTAATGAGAGTGAGGAAGCCCAAGACTCAAATGACCCTTCTAAACCCAAACTCTCTAAGACTCCAACCAGAGATCCTCAACCTTCTTCAAGGAAATTTTCTTCTTCTGAAAAAGGAAAATCAGACGTTAGCGATATTCCTCCCAAAAGGAAACTTCCCAAGAAAAACTCAAATAAACCATATTCTCTTCATATCCCTAGACCTCTGATGTTGAAAGAGCTTCATTCCAAGACACCTTCTTCTATTCCTTCAGCTGACTCTCGCAAAGGTATCTTGGGTCCTAAGCCTCTTGACTATCCTCTAACCTCTAAGGCCATGAAAGTCAATATGACCAGTCATCACAAGGAAGGTGATCAAAGCTCCAAAAAGGTTTTTATCTATAGAAAGTGTTATATCTGTGGTAATACCTTTCACCTTGCTAAGGATTGTCCTATGGAAAGATCTGATAAAAATGCTTCCAAGGATTCTTCCTCTTCTTCTAACTCAAAAGGACCCATTTCCAAATGGGTACCAAAGAAATGACTTATCTGTGATTGCAGGTGTTTGAGCATTAACAAATCTTATGAAGGAATGTTAGTAGGATATTCTTTCTCTTCAAAGTCCTACTTGGTCTACCATCTTCAGAGGAAATGGATCTACTTATATGAAGTTTGATGATCTTAAGTCATCATCTCTTCATGTGATGATGATGGTGGATTTCATCATGTGTTGGTGAAAATTCTCAAAATCCTTCATCTGACTCAAAACCATATGTTCCTTTCTCCTCAGTCACATCTCATCAAAACTGTGACCTACCGTTCTTCTCATCTCTAATCCCTGATCTTCAGATAATCATCTCTGAAGATCAAGATCCCTCTTATCCTATTCTTTTTCCATTTTTCATCATATCACCTCTCCTTCCTCCATCATTCCCATATTCCTCCCAACCTCAAAATTCACCACAATTCATCCCACCTTCTCAACCATACATTCTTCCTTCACCTATTCCTGCCGATCTTCCATCTCTCTTTCTTGAAGAAGTCTATGTGAAACTGAAACACCCCTGGCTTTGAAGATCCAATCCATCTGATCATGTGTATAAGCTCTAAGATTGATAGGAAAAGCACCACTGGCAGCTGTCAACTCCTTGGTGGCAAGCTTGTTAGTTGGTCTAGCAAGAAGCAGAACTCAGTCTCCACCTCTACTGCTGAGGCTGAGTATGTAGCTGCTGGAAGTTGCTGTGCTCAAATCCTCTGGATGAAGAACCAACTTAGAGACTACAATCAGCTGTACTCTCACATCCCGATTCTGTGTGACAACTCAAGTGCAATAGCCATCGCAAACAATCCGGTGCTACACTCTCGTTCCAAGCACATCGACATCCGGTATCATTTCATTCGGGATCACATCTCCCAAGGTGATGTCGAACTCCATTTCATCCCTACCGACCTCCAACTGGCGGATCTCTTCACCAAACCTCTTGACGAAGCTAGGTACAAGTTCCTCATCGGAGAACTCGGTATGTTAAATGCCGAATTTTATTTCAAAAAAAAAAAAAAAAAAATTGTATTTTTTTTCGGCTCTCTCTCTCTCTAAACCCTCTCTCTCGGCCCTCTCCCTCCTCCCTTCCCTCTCCCCTAGCCGAACCCCCTCCCCCCTCCCTCTCCCACTTCGGCTCTCTCTCTCTCTTCGGCTCTCTCTCTCTTCCCTCTCCTCTCCCTTCGGCTCTCTCTCTCCTCCCTCCCCTCTCCCACCCCTTCGGCTCTCTCTCTCCTCCCTCCACCCTCCCACCGAAATCTCTCTCTCTTCTTCGGCTCCCTCTCCCTTCGGCCCTCTCCTCTCTCGGCCTCTCCTCTCCCTTCGGCTCTCTCCCTCCTCCCTCCCCTCTCCTTTGGCCGAACACCCTCCCCCCTCTCCTCTCTCCCTTCGGCTACCGACCCCCCTCTCTCCCCTTACCCACCGAAACTACCTCCTCCTCTCTCCCTCACCTAGCCGACCCAAACACCCTCCTCTCACCCTCTCTTCGGCTCTCTCTCTCCCCCTTCCCAACCGAACCCCCCCCTCCCCTCCTCTCTCCTCTCCCTCGGTAGACAACACCACTCTACCCCTTAGCCGAACTCAAGCCGAAGCCCTTCTTCGGCACTTCCCCCTTTAGCCGAAGCCCCATCCTCCCCACACCCTTCCACAAACCGAACTCCCCCCTTTCTACCCCATTCGGCCTCCCCTTAGCCGAACCCCCCTAAGCCGAACTCATCCCCTCAACCGCACACCCCCTTCCCTCTCATTCGGTTTCTCTCTCTAACTCCTCTTTGGTCCACACCCCACCGAACTCCCTTCTCTCTTCGGCCCTCTCTCCACCGAAGCCACCGAACACCCCCTTGTCCCCCTCCTTTTTTTTTTCGGTCCCTCCTAACCCCTCCTTTGGCTCCCTCTCTCACTACCCCTTATAACCACCACACCCACCGAACCTACCGAAGATCCTCCCCCCCCCCCTTCGGTACTTGCTCTCCCCCTCTCCCCTTCCCCTCCCCTTCGGCTAACACCTCTTCCCTCCCCTTCCCCTCCCCTTCGGCTACCATCCCCTCCCTCTCCCCCCTCCCCTTCGGCTAACACCCCCTCAATCCCCCCCCCCCCCTTTTCTTTTGTCTTTTTCTTAGACATTTCCTCCCTACTCCCTTTACATTTTTTTCAAAATATTTCTCCATTCTTTTGTTTTTTTTCCCTTTTCCAATCCCTACCATCTTCTAAACCCCCCGCCCCCCTTTATTTCCTTCTTTTCTTTTTCTTTCATATTTAAAAAAAAAAAAAAAAAAAAAAAAAAAAAAACAAGATGGGCCACTGAATTTCTGAGTTCTTCGTGTCTTATAATTTTTCTGGGTGCGGGTACCTTTATTTTTTTCTATGTGTTGGTGTCATCATCAAATAGGGGGAGAAATTTTGTTGGCTCTCTCGTTGATTTGGTGATGACTCTCCTACTAACACTTAGAAACTCAAGAAGTTCTCTCTCAACAAGGGCTCTCTATCCACCAATCGAGCTCTCAACCCAGGTATGCTTTCTTTCATAACCTCTCCCGATCTACAATGGGTTGATGCTCTCGACACTCTGGTGTCCAAGGCTCCCTCATCTGTAGTGGCCCCTTCTTCCCCCTCCTTAGTGACGCCGGCTAGCAATAAATCCTCAACTGCTACTGGCACCGCCACACTTGCCCAAATGGCCATATCACCGAAAGAACCTTCGGCGGTTACCCAGGTCACACCCCATATCTCAAAGCGGCAGCACACTACCTCTTCCCCTCCCTCTCCTCTCAAGAGGCTAAGGAAGGTTTCAAGGGCCAAACCACAAACTCCACCCACCGATTCTCCACAATCGGCAGGTGTTGAAATTCTCCCATCTGGGCCCGGGGACTCTGCTAAACCCAAAGCCATCTCCTTTGTATCTTCTCAAAAGGATACAATTGTAAAATTGGGGAACCCTATTATTCCCTCATCAACCTTTTCCTTGGTTGATAAGGATGACTTGGACTCCTTCCCTATCCAAGGTGCCTCTTCTCCACCTCACAGCCTATCACCCAGGATTCTCAGTCCTGATGCTTCTGCACCATCCAAGGATGAATCTGCCCTTCCAGGAGCAGGTTCGGAGGATCCCGAAAATCTTCTGATTTCTTTCTTTTCGACACCATGAATTAGTTGAGGGGGAGTATGAGTTGAGGGGGAGCAACTTACCACTCAAGCTTAAACTCTGCTGAAACTAATTCTGCAATGGACTATGTGATCAAAGCCACCTGACATTAGTTGAGGGGGAGTATGAATTGAGGGGGAGCATCCAACCACTCAAGTTCAAACAATCCCGTCTACTGTCTTCTTCTGTATCTTTGTATATATTTTTTTCTTTCTCATTTTTTATTCATTGTATTCATTTATTCGTTTGTATAGCTATATTTTTTCATTCTCTTGTAAATGTCAGTTATACAAAAAAAATAAAAAAATAAAAAAATAAAAAATAAAAAATGGTCTATGTGAAAAGAACCCAAAAAGAGTAAAGATGGGTCAAAATGAATTTATTCAGTACACTCTTTGTTCTATTCTTTAGTATGAATGTCATCATCAAATAGGGGGAGATTGTTGGGTCATCTGAAGATTTGAAGATGACCTCCTGATCTTCCATCTTATATCATCCTACTTAGAATATGTTTAAGGTTCTTTTAGCAGCTTGGTTTCTATACAAATGTTCGGTGAAGTCGAAGATCAGCCGAAGAAGACAAAGAAGGAGTACATCTCTCAAAGCGGATTGAAGATAGTCTCCTCAGCCTAAAGCCAAGCATGCCCAAGTGATCAACACCATCAGCCAGGATGGTGTCAATCACATGTCTCTCAGGAGTATGAAGGTGTCCTCACATCTTCAGGAGTTGAAGACCTCTCAGGTCTTCGGCAGCCGATGATCTCATCTCTCCTTAGAGTATGAAGGTGTTCTCACATCTTCAAGGAGCAGCCGAAGATTTCTCAAGTCTTCGGTAGCCAATGATCTCTCCTTAGAGTATGAAGGTGTTCTCACATCTTCAGGAGCCGAAGATCTTTCAAGTCTTCGGCAGTCTATGCTTAAGGATTTCTTTCAAACACATTGTACTTTCTGACAAAGTATATTGTGATATCTTGCATTGACGTGGACCTCATCTGGAGATCAGATAAAGTAAGCTTTGTCTCCTACACTCTTTTAAGGAAAGGTCCACACCATCCCTGCAGGTCAACACTTCAAGACAAAGTCACTCCAAGACAAAAGGTACATCATGTACCATGCAGAAGACCTGTGTCCATCCCTTGCTCAACAGGTGTCTCATGCATTTAATGCATGAGGCACTATAAATATGGAGGATGGTTCAACATGCAAGATAACCTAGCTCTACTACCTTCAAGTTCTCTAAGTGCCTGGCAACTTTCTCTCTACGAAGTTCAATTGTTTTCTAAGTGTTTTACAATTGTTCTTTATTCTCTATGTGTAAGATTGTTTGAACATATCTCATATGTTCTCTTCCGCAACAATCAAAGTTTTCTATGTGTAATTCTTGATTTCAAATCAATAAGAATTAAATTAAGTGAAAAACTGTGTGTATTGTATTCAACCCCCCCTTCTACAATACTTTGCTTGTTTATTTACTGCTATTTGGGACCAACAATGAGAAATATAGAAGTAATCCTAGTCATTCATATGGTCAAGATCGGATTTGACTAGTCAAATATTACGGCTTTGACTGGTCAAAAGTTGCGGCTATTACAAAAATAGAAGGACACTTTCGTAATTTTTACAAAATACACGGGCTATGTTCATATATGAACAAGTATAATTCACATATGAACTATATGTTCATATATGAATCAGTGTAATTCACATCTGAACTCTTTTAACTGATTCATATATGAACCTTTGTGATTCATATATGAACTAATTAACTGATTCACATATGAATTAATTAACTGTAAGTTCATATATGAATCAGTTGAACTAATTAACAGATTCATATATGAACTTTTGTGATTCATATATGAACTAATTAACTGATTCATATATGAACGTATAGTTCATATGTGAATCATATAGGTTCATATATGAACTCATCCTGCGTATTTTACGAAACTACCCCTCTACCTTCTATAGACCATGCAAGGAATTATCCGATGCTTCGCGGTCAAAGCCGCAAATGTTGACCAGATGAATGATTAAGATTACTTCTCTATTTCTCATACATTTACCATTTCTCAAATGAACCTCTCCCTATATATGTATAATAGGGAGAGGTTCATTTGAGAAATGGTAAATATATGAGAAATAGAGAAGTAATCTTAGCCATTCATCTGGTCAACATTTGCGGCTTTGACCGCGAAGCACCGGATAATTCCTTGTGTGGTCTATAGAAGGTAGAGGGGTAATTTCGTAAAATACACTGGATGAGTTCATATATGAATCTGTATGAATCACAAAGATTCATATATGAATCTGTTAATTAGTTCAACTGATTCATATATGAATCTTTGTGATTCACAAAGGTTCATATATGAATCTTTGTGATTCATACAGATTCATATATGAATCTGTTAGTTAGTTCAACTGATTCATATATGAATCACAAAGGTTCATATATGAATCAGTTAAAAGAGTTCAGTTGTGAATTGCACTGGTTCATATATGAACATAAGTTCATATGTGAATTATACATGTTCATATATGAACACAGCCCGTGTGTTTTGTAAAATTTACGAAATTGTCCTTCTATTTTTGGGATAGCCGCAACTTTTGACCAGTCAAAGCCGCAACTTTTGACCGGTCAAAGCCGCTATATTTGACTAGTCAAATCCGATCTTGACCATATGAATGGCTAGGATTACTTCTCTATTTCTCATATATTTACCATTTCTCAAATGAACCAAACACTACATATATATATATATATATATATATATATATATATATATATATAGGGGAGCGATCAAATGGAAACCACTCTAATTTTGAAAACCGTGGAAACCCTCGATTTCATTGGTTAAGTTAATGAAATGTATTCATGAAATTGTTTAATTTGATGAAATTGTTTCATATAATTCTTTTATTGATGAAATTGTTGCATATATTTGTGTTTTTTATGTAAAAATGAAAAAGTTTCATCAGACTACGAAAATACATGAAATAATTTTATCAGAATGAGAAAAATAGATGAAACTACATAAAAAACACAAATATATGAAACAATTTCATTAACAAAAGAATTATATGAAACAACTTGATCATATTAAACAACTTTATAAACCAATTTCATTAATTTAATCAATGAAATTGACGGTTTCCAAAGTTTCCAATGTAATATGGTTTCCAATTGAAACCACCTCAATATATATATATATATATATATATATATATATACATATATATATATAGTGTTTGGTTCATTTGAGAAATGGTAAATATATGAGAAATAGAGAAGTAATCCTAGCCATTCATATGGTCAAGATCGGATTTGACTAGTCAAATATTGCGGCTTTGACCGGTCAAAAGTTGCGGCTATCCCAAAAATAGAAGGACAATTTCGTAAATTTTACAAAACACACGGGTTGTGTTCATATATGAACATGTATAATTCACATATGAACTATATGTTCATATATGAACTAGTGCAATTCACAACTGAACTCTTTTAACTGATTCATATATGAACCTTTGTGATTCTTATATGAATTAGTTGAACTAACTAACAGATTCATATATGAACCTTTGTGATTCATATATGAATCTGTATGAATCACAAAGATTCATATATGAATCAGTTGAACTAATTAACAGATTCATATATGAATCTTTGTGATTCATACAGATTCATATATGAACTCATCCCGTGTATTTTATGAAATTACCCCTCTACCTTATATAGACCACACAAACAATTATCTGGTGCTTCGCGGTCAAAGCCGCAAATGTTGACCAGATGAATGGCTAAGATTACTTCTCTATTTCTCATATATTTACCATTTCTCAAATGAACCTCTCCCTATATATATATATATATATATATATATATATATATATATATATATATATATATGATTAGGTTCATTTGAAATATGGTAAAAATATGAGAAATAAAGAAATGATTATAGCCCTTTATCTGGTCAACATTTGCAGCTTTGACCGTGAAGCATCGGATAATTCCTTGTGTGGCCTGTAGAAGATAGAAGGGTAGTTTCGTAAAATACACGGGACGAGTTCATATGTGAACCTATGTGATTCATATATAAACTATACGTTCATATGTGAATCAGTTAATTAGTTCATATGAAAACAGTTAATTAGTTCATATGTGAATCACAATGGTTCATATGTGAATTAGTTCAACTGATTCACATATGATACTACAGTTAATTAGTTCATATATGAATCAGTTAAAAGAGTTCATATGTAAATTGCACTGGTTCACATATGAACATATAATTCATATGTGAATCATACAGGTTCATATATGAACTCGTCCCGTGTATTTGTAAAAATTACGAAACTGTCCTTCTATTTTTGGAATAGCCGCAACTTTTGACCAATCAAAGCCGCAATTGTTGATCAGTCAAAGACGCAATATTTGACCAGTCAAATCCGCTCTTGACCATATGAAAGGCTAGGATTATTTTTCTATTTATCATACATTTACTATTTCTCAAATGAACCTAAGGTTATATATATATAGGACGATAATCAAATGAGAACCACAAAAAGGTTGAAAACTGTGAGAACCGATCTAAGCCGTAATTTAATTTTGATCCTATGGTTTTAATTGAAAACTGTTTCACCACATGAAAAATGACATAATTGTCATTTTGGTAACAAAGATTCACCATATGAAACACATACTCACTAATTGAATCATAATGAAAATTATTATTTTTTATAAGGTTAATATTGACAACGTTTCATCTTTATGTTATTTCACCAGATGAAACACACAATTCACCATATGAACCAAATGAAACACATAAATTCACCAGATGAAACATATAGCTTCACCAGATGAAATGCACGAATTCACCACATGAAACACACATATTCACCACATAAAACACATGGATTCAGATGAAACACACAAATTCATCATATGAAACGCACAAATTCACCGGAACTGGGAAATCAAACACAAAAACCCCAAATATGGGAAGATAATTCCAATCTTGAAAAAACCCTAAAAAACAAGAATTGTGATATTAATCAACTAAAAAACTCCATTGTTATTGCTAACAATATTCTTTGCAATTAAGAGAAAATCAAAATTTGAGAAGAGCTTGCTGGATTGACTCTTTATTCTATGAAGAACTTCTATTATTCTCTCACTAGATGGGGTTTAGAGAGAGAAATCAAAATTTCTGAGTAGAAATCGAGGAATGATTTGGAGGTTTTTTAGTTGGAAACGGTAGATGTAATCTTCCCAGTACCAAAACAATTGAAATCCCAATCGAGAAAACTTTCATTCATCGATCCTTCGTGGTGGTCTACAACTCTTGCCTTGTTATCCCTACCGTCATCCTCACCAAGCTCCTCTGCCGACTGTTGGTTATAACACCGATAGATTAACGGTGGCGCCATTGATCAGGCGGTGATTATGAAATCAATAACTGTGGTGTGTAGCAAAACTTAGTCTGCCATGGGAAGTTGCAGGATGCGATGTGAAAGAACAGTTGTAGGAGGCGATGTAAAAGAGATGTATTTGAATTTATTGATTTAATGTCTATTATACCCTTGAAATGTCCTTTTCAATTCTCTAAACTACCCTTGTTTTTTGTTTTAATTACAAAAAACCTTTTTTTTAATAACCATTGATTAATTCTAATCAATGGATTAGATTAGTTTTTAAGTTTTTAACCTTATTTTGGTCCTCACTAGATTTAACCCCTATATATATATATATATATATATATATATATATATATATATATATATATATATATATATATATATATAATATTATACTTAATTACAATTTGGCCCCTATAACTTCATTTTTTTTACAAAAACAAAGAAAAACAAAAAGAATTGCAAAAAATAGATATAAAACATGGTTGGACGGTTTTGCCCCTGGCTCTAATGGAGCTTTTTAACGGAGTTAGTGGTCAGGTCCCACTTTCAAAGCAAAATCCAAATTTCAGAGACTACAACTTGACTTATTGAAGTTCAGGTCCTACTTTCAAAGAAATCAAGAAACCTCAGGGACCAAAAGTGAAATTCTTTCATAAAAAAATATATCTCTGATCTAAAGATTTAATTTTAGGGAGTTTTTTTTTAGATGTAGATAATTTTACCATATCTCTCTTACTTTATTTGTGTAAAAAGTTAATTATTGGCAACTCCAACCGGTCTCATATGGAATCCACTTACAAAGACACCTATGTCAGGGGGCATTTACGTGGTTAATATTTATAAAATCTACCGATAATCGTCCAAATGATTACCAAATGTGAAGAATTAAATGTTTGTTATATTAATTGGAAAACAAAATTATTATTAAATTAAATAAGAACTAAGTGTATCTTCAACAGTAACGATATAATAGAAATTTGGGTGATTTATGAGAGTTTTATGCTCCAACAACTATGTATTGTACAGTAAAATAGAAATAAGAAGAGAAAGAATATGAAAATCTGTAACTCTTGGAATTTGATGTAATTTTTTTTATAGATCTTGACTTTTGATACTTTATTGTACAAAAATTATAACATGACTATTGGAGATGGGTTAAGACATTCTTTATCATATTTTTATTTTATTTTATTTTATTTTATTTATATGTAAGAATAAAAAATTAAAAAGGAAAAATGGAAATGATGAGTTGTGATATGGTAAGGTTGAGGGTGTTGAGTCATTGTCCGGGTCGGAGTGAAACAAAATACTCTCACGAGACATCTTTTTCAACCCCATAATTTTTGTCTTTCATTTCCCTTTCAATCTTTCATTTCTTTTCTCAAAATTAAATACAATCTTATATTTATTCAATTATATTTGAAGTAACAAATTTTCAAAACATGTATCATAAAAAATGTAGTTTGAAAAATATTTATTTTAATACTTAGTATTGATTTGTATAAGAAAAACTTGAAAGTCGGTTTTGTAAAATCATCGACAATGTCATACCAATCCGTTCTCTTAAAATCATACCTCATGTTACCAATCATGACGGCAATATACATACCAAACCACACGTAAGTCATTGGTCAGAAGGGGGATGAACAAGACTGCTAGGGTTTGTAGAAGAAGAGGGATGAATATAAATATTGTTTTTTACCTTTTGAACTCTTTATTGATTATAAAAAGAATCAATCACTGAATTTATAAATTGTTTACGGAGAAGATAAAGTAGAACCTAATCTAAAACAACATTACTTTGCTACACGAGACAACACTAAGAATATATATATATCTTTACAAAGCTTACGAAGATCACACATTTTCTCTTGCACAAAGAATACACTTAGAAAATCTCTTGAATGAGTGTTGGTGATTTTAGTGAAATCATCGGTCATTTTGTGTAATTGGATTCACAAAGATAATAATGGGGTTGGTATCTAAGCTATAACACGAGTTAGGAGGTGTGGAGTGCACACTCGTGTAAGCTAACTATGACCCGAGATTGTTAGGACAGTTAATTGGTGTTTGTGAGACGAAACAGTGGCTCACGCGGGTTGTGTCGCGGGTTAACTCGCGCGGCTACCCGCGTGGTGCACTGTTTCGTGTGGGAGACAGTGAATTACGCGGTTTGTGCCGCGGGTTAACCCCGCGCGGCTACCCGCGTGATGCACTGGATTTTGGGGACGGACAGAGGATCCCGCGGGTTGACCCGCACGGCTACCCGCGTGACGCACTGTTGCAGGTGCGGTTTTGTAACCTCCAAAATCCCTTTTTGTAACTCCCAATTTGTTCTTTGTAACTCCCAATTTATTTTGTAACCTACACCAATTGACCAATTAACAATCAATTCCATTAAATGGATGATTATTATCATTAATATTATGGCATCAGTTACATTCTCTTGGTGTTTAAATAGTGTCGATTTCTGCCAGAATCGAGACGGTGAATTTGAGATTAACCTCGAGTGTATTTCGTGATAGCCAGGCAGAATAGGGTTGACATAACACTTAAGAAAAGCGAGCTCTCACGCGATCTCATATTCTATCCAAGCTCCGATCATATCTCATCTCTCTCTACCCATCGATTTCTGCACCCCCACCCCTTCCCCAACAATCTTAAGTGTTATTCCGTTCGTGAGAGATGGCGAGTGATCAATCGGTGAGAGACATGACGACCAAGTTCACCAAGCTGGAGAAGTTTGAAGGCGTCAACTTTCGACGATGGCAAAAGAAGATGCACTTCTTGTTGACCACGTTGAAGGTCGTGTATGTGTTGAGTACGCCAATGCCGGAAGTGATGGAGGACGAGACGTTGGAGATGACCCAGCGTCGCGGAAAATGGGAAAATGACGACTACATATGCCGCGGCCACATCTTAAACGGTATGTGTGACTCCCTCTTCGATATTTATCAAAATGTTGAATCCGCTAAAGAGCTGTGGGACTCTCTTGAGTCCAAATACATGGTGGAGGATGCTTCTAGTAAGAAGTTCCTCGTAAGTAATTTTAATAATTACAAAATGGTGGATTCAAGGCCTGTGATGGAGCAATACAATGAGCTCCTACGCATTCTAGGCCAATATGCTCAACATGATATGAAGATGGACGAATCCATCTCCGTATCGAGCATTATTGATAAATTGCCTCCCTCTTGGAAAGACTTCAAACATATGTTAAAACACAAGAAGGAAGAGTTGTCTTTTGTACAACTCGGTAGTCACTTGCTCATAGAGGAATCTCTTCGGGCGCAAGAGATTGAGAAACCTAAAATAAAAGAGGTTTCTGCAACTTCGGTGAACATGGTTGAATAGGGAAGATCCAACAATTTCAAGGGAAGACGTAAGTTCAATGAAGCCAAGAAAGGTCCCAACAAAAAGGTTAAATTAAACTGTTGGACTTGTGGGATGACCGACCATCTCAAGCGGGATTGTCGAGTTGTCAAGAATAAGAACGGAGCAAACTCAAGTGGTGGTGGGCAAAGATCCAATGATCAGAACCCACAGCAAGGTCAGTTTCTTGACTTTGGTGTTAATTCAAATTTGAATTATGTACCACTAATATCCGAATCATTTTATGTGCAGGATGATGATGATGCTTGGTGGATTGACACGGGTGCATCGAGTCATGTGTGCAAGGATCGACGTTGGTTCTCCTCTTTGGAACCGGTTGAAGACGGATCCGTGCTACACATGGGAAACGAGTCAAATGCTCCCATTATTGGACGTGGCTTAGTTAGACTAGAATTTAGCTCTAATAAAATTATTGAACTTGTTGACGTTTTGTTTGTACTACAAATTCGAAAGAATTTTGTTTCCGGTAGTACCTTGAATAAGTTAGGATATAGGCAAGTTTTTGAATCCGGAAAGTTTACCTTGTCAAAAGGTGGCTCTTTTGTAGGATTCGGTTATTTGAATAATGATATGTTCATGTTAAGTTTAAATAATAAGAATGTTGTTTCGAATTCTATTTATATTGCAAATGATGTTCTTGTTGATTCTAGTTTATGGCATGCTAGACTAGGTCATGTTAATTTTAAAAGAATGGTTGAAATGTCAAAAGACGGTCTTATTCCGGCTTTTGACGTTAAAACCGGAAAATGTAAAACTTGCATGTTGACGAAGATCATTAGGCAACCGTTTCCCAATGTTAAAAGGGATTCGTCGGTGCTTGAATTAATTCATAGTGATCTCTGTGATTTGCATTTAACTCTGTCTTTTGGTAATAAAAAGTATGTCGTTACTTTTATTGACGACGCTTCACGGTTTTGTTATATTTATTTATTGCACTCAAAAGATGAAGCGTTGGATAAATTTAAAATTTATAAAACGGAAGTTGAATTGCAAATAAACGGTTTAATTAAATGTTTACGCACCGATCGTGGTGGGGAATTTTACGACCCCATGTTTTTCCAATCTGTAGGAATAATTCATGAAACTTCGGCGCCTTATACCCCACAACAAAATGGTGTGGTGGAACGGAAAAATAGAGTTCTCAAAGAAATGGTGAACTCTATGTTATCCTACTCGGGATTGAGTGATGGATTTTGGGGTGAAGCCATGTTAACGGCTTGTTATTTATTAAATCGAGTTCCCAATAAAAGGAACAAGATTACCCCATATGAACTTTGGTTCAAGAAAAGGCCTAACTTGAATTATATTCGAGTTTGGGGTTGTCGAGCGGTTGTTCGACTACCCGAACCCAAAAGGAAAACCTTGGGTGAAAAGGGTATTGATTGCATCTTTGTTGGATATGCCGAGCATTCCAAGACATATAGGTTCTATGTTATTGAACCTAATGATTCTATAGCGATTCACACCGTTATAGAATCGAGAGATGCATTATTTGATGAGACTAGATTCTCTTCAATACCTAGGCCGAAGGATCTTGTTCCAAATACTAGTGTAACTAGTGAGGTTGAAGAACAATCAATTGTTCCAACCGAATCTCCGATGCTTCGAAGGAGCAAAAGAGGAAGGATTGAAAAATCCTTTGGTCCCGATTTCCAAGTATACTTGGTAGAAGGATCAAGAGATGAAATTGGATCACAATTCTCTTACTGTTATAGTATTGAGGAAGATCCAAAATCATTTGTTGAGGCTATGAAGTCTCAAGATATTGCTTTCTGGAAAGAAGCAATAAATGATGAGATAGATTCCATCATGGGGAATAATACTTGTGTATTATCGGACTTGCCACCGGGTTGTAAACCGTTGGGATGCAAGTGGATCTTCAAAAGGAATATGAAAGTCGATGGATCAATCGACAAGTTCAAAGCTCGATTGGTAATCCAAGGCTTTAGGCAACGGGAAGGCATCGATTATTTTGATACCTATGCCCCGGTTGCAAGGATCTCCACGATTAGATTGTTGATAGCCTTAAGAGCTATCCATAATTTTGTGATTCACCAAATGGTGTCAAAACGGCATTCTTAAATGGTGACTTGGAGGAAGAAGTTTACATGAAACAACCGGAAAGTTTTATTATGCCCGGGATGGAGCATAAGGTGTGTAAACTTGTAAAATCATTGTATGGGCTTAAACAAGCACCCAAACAATGGCATCAAAAATTTGATGAAGTTATCTTGTCCAACGGTTTCATGTTAAACCAAGCGGACAAGTGTGTATTTGTCATATGTCGGGCTTCCTTCAGTATTAGAAGGATATTCAGATGCAAGTTGGATTACCAACTTAGAAGATCACTCTTCTACGAGTGGTTAGGTATACTTGCTTAGGGGAGGTGCCATCTCATGGGCTTCCAAGAAGCAAACTTGCATCACGAGTTCGACTATGCAGTCGGAATTTGTGGCATTAGCCGCTGCCGGTAAAGAGGCGGAGTGGCTAAAGAATTTAGTCCACGAAATTCCGTTATGGCCAAAACCAATATCACCCATTTCTATCCGTTGTGATAGTGCGACTACTTTGGCTAAAGCTTATAGTCAAGTGTACAATGACAAGTCTAGACACTTAGGTGTTAGACATAGCATGATTCGTGACCTAATTATGAATGGGGTGATTTCGGTTGAATTTGTTCGGTCGCAACAAAATCTAGCGGACCACTTGACGAAGGGGTTAGCTAGGGACTTGGTTCACAAGTCGGTAATCGGGATGGGTTTAAAGTCCATTTGAATCTCTAACGGTGAGATACCCAATTCCCTTCTAATACAACGTTAGAAGTTGAATTCAATGGGAAAGCTCACTCTAAGGGATTGGAGCACAAGGTAATCATCCCAAGGTATGTGCTCGGTACTGTAAGTGAGGAGGTAATTGTTCTTTTGTTAAAATGCATGTGCAGGTGCATGATGAAAGGAACTACCTATATGAGTGCGAAGTGTGGCCGCTTCAAGAAGCTTGGACTTAGCTTTGATGTACTCACGAATGGATAAGGACAGACGTCCTGTATAGTGTCAAGTTTAAAGTTTAGAGAATTTTAAATTCATGTGTATGTTATTTTCTGGTACTCAAATGGGTTGAAGGGTTCAATCCATAGGACACCCGGATTCTCGAGTATTTGAAATGTGTAATGTACTAAGATGGAAATTCAATCTTTTAGATATTTTCATTTATGCATGAGTTTGTTTGCTATATTAATCTTATTTGTGAATCAAGGATTGCACTAAAATGGGGGAGGAATGTTGGTGATTTTAGTGAAATAATCGGTCATTTTGTGTAATTGGATTCACAAAGATAATAATGGGGTTGGTATCTAAGTTATAACACGAGTTAGGAGGTGTGGAGTGCACACTCGTGTAATCTAACTATGACCCGGGATTGTTAGGACAGTTAATTGGTGTTTGTGAGACGAAACAGTGGCTCACGCGGGTTGTGCCGCGGGTTAACCCGCGCGGCTACCCGCGTGGTGCACTGTTTCGTGTGGGAGACAGTGGATTACGCGGTTTGTGCCGCAGGTTAACCCCGCGCGGCTACCCGCGTGATGCACTGGATTTTGGGGACGGACAGAGGATCCCGCGGGTTGTGTCGCGGGTTGACCCGCGCGGCTACCCGCGTGACGCACTGTTGCAGGTGCGGTTTTGTAACCTCCAAAATCCTTTTTTGTAACTCCCAATTTGTTCTTTGTAACTCCCAATTTATTTTGTAACCTACACCAATTGACCAATTAACAATCAATTCCATTAAATGGATGATTATTATCATTAATATTATGGCATCGGTTACATTCTCTTGGTGTTTAAATAGTGTCAATTTCTGCCAGAATCGGGACGGTGAATTTGAGATTGTCCTCAAGTGTGTTTCGTGATACCCAGGCAGAATAGGGTCGAAATAACACTTAAGGAAAGCGAGCTCTCACGCGATCTCATATTCTATCCAAGCTCCGATCATATCTCATCTCTCCCTACCCATCGATTTCTGCACCCCCACCCCTTCCCCAACAATGAGCAACCGAGAAGATAAGTCTTTACTGTTATTTATAACCACAGGCAATTAATGCACGTTGAGGGTACATACCACTTGTCACTGAGGGAGAGCATTGCAGGCTTTGCACGTTCTTGAACTAGACAACTTTCGCCACATATGAACAATATACCAGGATAGTGGTCATGCATGAAATGTGGCAATAAAGCATCAGCCATACTATACCTTTTTCACGCAGTTGTGTGGTTCTGACTTTTGCAAGAGGGAACGAGACAAAGACTTAATCCGCATGATTCTGGTTCAGCTAGAAAGAGAACGCTATAGTTTTCTTTAGAACTCGATAAGACTTATTGCTTTAATCTATGCTCAATTTATCAGATAGGTAGATCTTTTGAGACCGCTTGAGTTCTCTCTATCTTTATCTTCAGCTTATCTTCGACAAAAACTTAAAGTTTCTTCGACTAAATGTGGGGCTTTGAGCTTTAGGGTCACTGAGTAATCACTAAGGAACAAGTTACTAAGAAAGCGTCTATAATCATCAATGGGTATACATTCAATGAGTGATAAACTATGTTCAATTATTGAGACATTCAGTGAGCAGTAAGCATACTTAGTCACTGAATATACTAACAGCAATTTAAAACAAAAAAGACTAAGTATCTTAAAGGTTCAACATCAAATCACTAAGCAGGATCAACAAGATTAACAGAAGTCTTAGCTTATAATATCCAAAGTAATAAGCTTTTTAACATCATATCGGACTAATGGACCATTTACTAAACATTTACCTATCGGGTCATTCACCTTACCGGATGAACATGGCAAGGTCCGAGAATCTTACCCTGTAAGAGGGATGATAAGGATTGACAATTTTACCTGATAAACGTTTACCAGGTAAATTGTTGCACACGATACCGTTTTGATGGACTACAATCTTACCTGGTAAAGTAAGTTAGAGTGTTGACTCTTACAGGTAAGCGATTACCGAATAAACGTTTGGGAAAACGACCCCTAAGTTACATAAGTCAAAATACATAACCATACATGAGTCTTAAGTCTTAACATAAAAATATAGCATAAATGACATTGAGTTTTTCTAACCCACCACTTTTGGGAGAAATAATGTATCTTATGTATATATGTATGTATGTATATATATATATATAAGATTACATGTGGAGATTAAGACTCCTAATAGATAGCTTAAAAAGGTTTTTCGTAACCGAATGGGTTTCTTTCCCTAACAAACTTAGGTGCCGTTTGTTTTTTAAGAGGTCTAAAGTCTGAAGTCTTATTTTAGTTATGATTAATAAGAGGTGGTGTGTAAAAAGGTCTGAACGATTCAGACTTAAGAGCCATTAAGAGGTTTTTTAAAAAAAACAAACGACCCCTTAGTTGGTTTAGGATTCTAACAACTAGTTTATTTAAGTGTTAATATGCCCTCAAGTGTGTCATGGGGTTTGGCCCAAGAGAGAACTTGGAATGAAAAAAGAGAAAAAGAGGACGTGGTAAGCTATATGTGAAAAGATCAATGATGTTGAGCTTGCTTTGGATGAATTTTGTTACAAGATGTCTATTGTGTACCATTTCTTAAACGAAGTGTTAATCAAGAGAGATATGTATGGCTCGTTTGTGAGAAACGATGTTGTTTCTTATGAACATCGCACTTTTTTGTCATTAGGGAGCATGGGTGCATGAGAAACTGAGAGGCATAGTTCGTGGAGTAAATGAGTGAGGCAAATAACATCAGCGTCAGTGTTTAAAAGAGCATGTTATTCTGATTAGCAACTAGAATGAGAGACGATGTGTTGCTTTTTGGAATTCCACTAAACCAAATTTGGCCCAAGAAAGATAGCATATCTAGAGGTTGATCACCATGTTTCCGAATAGCCACCCTAGTCTTCATCCGAGTAGGCGACAATGTCGTGATTCGAGGAATGAGAGAATGCAAGTCCATGATTGGTGGTATCTTTGACATATCGTAGGATGCGTTTGAATTCTTGGAAGTAAGATTGCAGGGTTATGCATGTACTGGCATAGTCAACTCGTCGCTAAATTCTTCAGTCACCTGAGACTCTCCTTAACAAATCTTGCAACATCTTCAATAGCATGCTCTTACTTTCCCTTCCCTTTAGATATGAGATATGGACATGGAATATATTGACAGCATGAGAGATGTATGGTCGGGTAAAAGTGAGGTACTGGAGTGCCCCAACCAATTAGTGATAGAGGTTGGATCATTGTAGGGATCACCGGTTTGACTTACGTGTTGTCCAACGATCATAGGGGTGGAAATCAGTTTGTTTTCATGAAGTTGAGCACGTCGTAAAATATCATGGGCGTACTTTTGCAAACTTAAACACAATCCATTGTCTGTGTACGTGACCTCTAAGCCTAGAAAGTAACATAAATGTCCAACGTCCTTAATGATAAAGGTTTAGTGGATGTGATTGATAAGTCGTTGAAAAAGGTTGTCATCATTGTCGATGATGATGATGATATCATCTACATAGACAAGTAGTTATAGCGAGGATGCCTTTTTGACGTAGATGAAGATTGAACTGTATTCACGTGTTAACAAAGCTGGTGCCTATGAGAAAGTTGTTGAAGCGTTAGATCCATGCACGAGGGGCTTGTTTTAAGCCGTAGATTGCCTTTTTTATAGCAACATACATGCATCAGATGTCGATGATCGATGTAACCTGTTGGTTACTCTATGAATATTGTTTCGGTAAGAAAGCCATTTGAGAAGGCATTTTTGATGTCAAGTTGCCGAAGAGTCCATTTTTTTCACCAGGGGGGTCGTCAGAATAAGGCGAATTGTGGCTACCTTACTACCGGACGAAAAGTGGTTGTAAAATCAATGAAACCTGACTAAAACCTTATGCAACTAATGAGGCTTTTAGACATTCAATAGTATCATCTGATTTAAATTTTGTCCTAAAACCCCATTTGGATCTGACGATATTTTTTCAAGCAGTCGAGGAATGATTTCACAAATGTAATTGGTTTGAAGAGCGGAAATTTCTTCATCCATGACACATACACAATCGGGATTTTTGGCGGCTGTTTTGTAGCCTTTGGGTTCCTTCGTACCTAGGAGGGTCATGATAAGACTATTGTGATGTTTGGAAATGAAGGTTCATATTTTGTTTATGAATGTTGGATTTACCTGTGTTTGCATGAGATGAACGGATTGGGTAGGGTAATGGGTGGAGATTAATTTTAGGTTGAGTGGATGTTGTAGGGGATGAGTGGTGGAACCATATTTATGGTTGGCATCGCATGGGTAGCATTGGTCGAGGTTGGGTCGGGCAGGCACATCGGACAAGGAGGAACAATTGAGTTTGGCGAGGGGTTTGATTGTTTAGGAAGGGTAAGTGGATGGAGAAAGGTGTTATAATTGAGTTGGGAAAGCAGTTATGCATGATATTTTTGGTGAATGGAAAATAAGTTTCATCAAACTTTGCATGGCAGGATATAATTAGTCTGGAGCTTGACTCATCTAAACACATATATCCTTTGTAGCGAGAATTGTAACCAAGAAATACACACGGTCCACTATGAGTTAAAAAATTATTTTGCACATAATCTCGAAGACAAGGATATAATTGGCAGTCATACGGATGAAAGATGGCGCAGTTTGGCGGTGTTCCAAATAATATTTTGTTAGGAGATAGATTTTTAAGAAGAGGTGTAGGTAAGCAGTTGATAAAATAAACGACAAAAGTAAATGCGGTAAACCAATGATGCATTGGTAGCTTTGCAAAAGAGCATGGCTAAAACAACCCAAACTGCAACAATAAAGCAGTCTAATAACATAAGAAATCTCGCCAAAAACGGACCAAATAAACAACAATCAGAATCTTAAATGTATATCAGGTTTGCAAACAGCCTATTACAACTGAGATTTAACTGAAACAAAACTTTCTAATGGTAGTCTTCTACTCCGGCTCCCGGTCAAACTTTCTCTTTACCCTTGCTCGCGCTGCCTAACTCACGATGACCTAAAAAGATTTTTAATTTTTGAAAGGGCGAGGGTTAGACCAAAGGTCTAGTGAGATCCCTCAAAACATAGTTCAACCACAATTTACAGAATAAATCAACCATTTCAGCTTTGAAAACATAAACCACGTTTATAACTCTCTTCCGGCACACACTACCGTCACTAAAAGTGACAACGTGTCTGTCTCATACTGCCTTAGATGGGACACACCCCCATATAGCATAAACGGGATACACCTCCCGGTATGAGTACAGGTAGACCACACCCCCCGACTTTGGCCGCTCACAACAATGTATGCATACATTAAGTTAACAAGTTAAAAGCTTAAACCACGCTTATAATAAAAACTCGCATGTATAAAGCTCACGTAAGGCAAATTGTGCTTTAGAATAACTTCTACGCAAAACAAACTGTTTTAGTATGATAAAGCATTTAAATGAAACAACTCGCATGTATAATTAGCTTTCAACGTCATAAACAACTTTAGTTATGAAAAACTCAACTGTGGTCCATGCTAAAGAAACCCGCGAACTATCGATCTTATAACCTATGATGAAACCGATGAAACCGAAAAACACATCACTCAATGAGCCTTAAATTCTTTAAACACCCTAAATAAGGCTACTGTGCAATACCCCCGACAAACCCCGATCCCCGGACCCCCCCCCTCCCCCCGAGCTTCCCCGACTCCCGGGGTCACGGCCCAGGGTCTCATCGACCGGGGTCTTTTCGACCGAGGTCTCGTCGACCCAGGTCTACCTTCGACCGAGGTCTCACTGACCGAATCCCCACCCCGGTCCCCGATACCAACCATCGCCCGGGGTCACCCATTTCGCCCGGGGGCGATTATGGGTTATCGAACAACCAGATTAAAGGGTCGCAGATACATAACCTTCCCCAGGAATGGCATTCAACACCCAATCATTAGATTAGGCTTTTACTTAAACAACCCAATAATTAAAAGCATCCCTGATATCTATTTCTTGAATCGATTTTCAAATGGGTAAAACTTTAATCTCTACTCCTCTAACCCAGTCCTTCAATTCTATCAGACTCCAACCAAAATTAAAGACAAGCATCAACTATAAGAACTTAGGAGCAGAGAATGGGTTCAGAGTGTTACCTTGTGAGGAATTACTATCTAAATCTTCCAAGTCCCTTCTCTCCAAATCGCCCATGTGCGTTCTTTCTTTCTATTTCCTTCGGCCTCCAACAACAATGAGCAGAACCCTAGGCTAAGACCCCTTTTTATCAATCATTTACACTTAGCCCCTTTCAAAATTGAGTTTTGACCACTTTCCACCCAAACTTAAATTTATTAATTTTGAACCTGGTTATTACAATGGCAAGGCCCGTTTTAGTAATATGATGGTGATTATGTTCCGCTCGACCATTTGAGGAAGTGTGTACGAACATGAAAGTTGTAACACAAAAAAAATTGAAATAAAGTTTATTTGGAGTTTTGCATTATATTTTAACCTTACAATGCCGAGCGAAATGGGAGCAGCCTAAACCGTGAAAACGGGGTTGTGGGAGAGCAATACAAGCGTCGTGTTGCTAGGCGAAGCAGTAGAATGTTGCACCCTAGATTTTGAGTATATTTGATAATAAGTTATGCAAGAATTTATGTAAGAACTTTGAGATTAAGACTCCTAATAGATAGCTTACAAAGAGTTTCCATAACCGAATGGGTTTCTTTCCTTAACAAACTTAGTTGGTTTAAGATTCTAACAACTAGTTTTTATTAGTGCAAATAGCATACATTACATAGCAAAGTATAATCATATCTAAATTGATGTAGGATGGATCAGAGATTTAACATGGTTTTTTTTTGCAAATCATTGGAAAGAAGAAAACAAGTTCGAAAGAAGCTCAAAATCCGACATAAAAAGTTGGAAGACAGACGCTTACGCAACTTCTAGCATGACATGGGTCGCGTGCCAAGTCACGCTCACATCTTGACGAGTCCCACATGGATTGCATTCATTTGTTTATTTCTTTATTTTGTTTCTCAAATAGTTTAGGATTCTTATTAGTTTCATAAAAGTATTATTTATTTCTTTCTTAAGTAGGTTTCCTTATTAATTATGATTATCTTTAGTTATTATTTTTTTATTCGTAGTTAGTTTAGAATTACTATTAGCTTTGATTTAAATTCCTAATTTATCTCCTAATTAGTTTAGCCTACAAATAGGGTTTATTGTTTTCTCTTTCAATTAAGATGATGATTAATAAGTTTAACCCAAAAGAGTTTTATCTTTCTTTTAATAGTTTTCTCTTTATTTTCTGAGTTCTACGTTTGTAGAGTCATTATATTTCAAGAATTTAGACGCTTGTCGATTCTTCTGCGTCTTCCCGCTGCGTCAGTTGGTATCATAGCAGGCTTCACTTGTCTCTTTTTTTTGACAACGGCACATCAACATCCCGCTACCAAAGTAGAAATAGAAGAGATGACTGCAACCATTACTGTAGCCCTCGCTACTCAAAAAGCGGTTGTTAATAGACTTCATCGCAGACTTAACAACGACAACCGTCGAAGAAGAGATAGGCACAAAGAACAGATTAGGGTTTCCGACAGCAACCGTAGGGTCATCATTTCAAGTTCTTTCCAAATAAACAATTTGCCTCTTCTTGAAAAACCACTAGAAAAAGCCAAAGACTTGTCCGACAAGGTCGAAGACAAAGTCATCTTCATCGTAACATAATTACAGCAAGAAACTTGTACCGATCCCAAAGAATCGGCATTAGATTTTGGAGTAGTGGTTAAGGAAATCGAAGGAGAGCCATTAGAAGACAATCTCGAGCCGCTAAAAACTTTGTCACAAGAAGTCAAGAAGGGTGATCATCCATTATTCTATCACCTAAGAGAGTGGTAATCCAGTTGCCTTACGGAATTCTTGCATATATATGTATATATATAGGTTGTTGTTGATGCTTCAAGTAAGAAGAAAAAGACAATCATTGCGTGTGATGGCCCAGGACAAGGTGGTAGTTGTGATATTTCAGCTCAAGATTTTTATTTGGATTTCAGAATAGTTCCCAATAAAGTTCTTATAGACTCCAACCATTCGAGTTTTATATTATATCACTTGTGTGGTCGTGACCACCAGAATATCGGTTAGGACTTGAAACCTTTTCTTAATTTGAAGCGTAAATTTTGGATCCGATTGTTTTGAAGAAAATATTGTTATGTGAGAATAACTTGGTGCTGCATCAAAACCCAAAAAAGGCGGATGAAACTGTTTTTCAAGTGAACTCGGGGTCGACTTCTTTTTAAGTGAGGGTGTCTAATGTAGGATATATCAGAGAGTTAGCATGGGTTTTCACAAATCATTGGAAAAGAAGAACATGAGCTCGAAAGAATTCCGAAATCTAACATCAAAAGATGGAAGACAAATCCCGCACGGATTGCATTCATTTGTTTATTTTGTTTCTTAAATAGTTTAAGATTACTATTTGTTTTCCTAAGTAGTTTAGCTTTCCTTATTACTTTAGAATTATGTTTAGTTATGATCTTCATTGCTTTCCTAGTTAGTTTAGGATTAGTATTAGGTTTAATTTTAAATTCCAAGTTTGTCTCCGGGTTAGTTTAGCCTATAATTAGGGTTTATTTTTTTCTCTTTAAATTAAGTTGATGGCAATGAATTAAATTTTTAGAGTTTTATCTCTGTTTTCCAAAGTTTTTTTTTAGTTCTATGTTTGTAGGCTCGTTATCTTTTTATGGTTTAGACATTTGTCGACCCCTTCCGTATTGTCATGTTGCATCATAAGCATTGCCCTTGGCCTTATCCATACTTGAACCTCTGACTCTAAAGATGCATACTAATAATAATCAACTAAAAGCTTACTAAGTTTCAATGTTTTTGTGCATATAAAGACAAATATTCCATAACCATATGCATATCATGAATGATGAAACCATTTCATGAAAAGTTGCATCTTCGTTCATATAACATCATTGACATTTTGAGATCTCATAACATGTTTGTTAGGATCCAAGCGTTTACCACTACGCCAAAAGCAATTGCTGATGGAGAAGGCGCAACTTATTTCTGTTTAGCGTAGCAGCCAGCGCCACGTTTCGATTTAGGAAGATGTTGGTCAATGACCCAACAACCCCCCCCCCCCCAGCATCTACCAGCACTAACAAGATTTTTGCTAGAAGTCAATGGTTGCACAGCATGCCTTTGGCATTTAAATGCACTCCATGGGATTCGAACCCGTGACCTGCTTTGATACCACATGTTAGGATCCAAGCGCTTACCACTACGCCAAAAGCAATTGCTGATGGAGAAGGCGCAACTTATTTCCATATAGCGTAGCAGCCAGTGCCACGTTTCGATTTAGGAAGATGCTGGTCAATGACCCAATAATATTCTTGTATTGTATGGATTACCATATCACCAAGCATTTCTTGGATTAGTGGCTAAATTGGATGCAACCCACACATGGCTAATTACCCATTTCGGGTTCATTGCCCTTCAACAATGTCTTGTCTGCAATCCCATACTCATACAAATTTACCATTTAGTACAAAACCACACACATCATAAGGTATGATGAAACTATGCGTGCCATGAATTACAAAACATAAAATTAACATCGTAATTTAACATGTTAAACATGTTTTAGAACCCATAAACAAATAGCATGCAACCACCGCATAAATATCCACATACATGTTAAAAATGCCCGTAAACATGCACATAACCGAATACTTGCCAAACCGTGTCATATACATAACCTCATGTTTTCATCAAAAAAATATCATACATCAAATCCTTGTACATGTATGTATGCATACCATAAAAGGCTCATACAGCTTACATGCAACGACCAGCTTCCAGTTCATAACATTTTATTGGTCAACTTATAGTTGAGATTGGCGACCAATCAGATCAGATAGCTTATTGTTAGATTAGAGACTCTTCAAATTCGAATACATTTGCGCAACTTCGAGGTGTGATGCATTCGGCAACCTTGAAGATACACAAATCTTATAAACTACTTGGGTGTTAACCGATGAAAGCTAAAGTCAGCTAGTATGACTAGCCAATGAGACATCCACAAGTATAAATCACCTTTTTGTTTTCTAAGAAAGATGATATTTTCAATCTTAGGATGAGAGAAATAATCCCCAAAAGAAATTGAGAAGTGTATCATAAGGAGTTTGTTTGAGACCATACAAGGTCTTATCCAACTTATAGACATACCGTGAAAGACACAAATAATGTTTATCTCTAGCACCATTTATGTTTTATTTATAAATTAGTGAAATAATGTTTCACTTGATAAAAATATGTGTTTGTTTCAGTTAACACTGTAATATGAAATATTTATCTTTCTTCTAACAGTCCACATACAAACGTCACAAATATTCTTGATAAAAATATGTGTTTAAATACTTTCGATCGACAAATTAAGTTTATTTAGCCACCCAAAGATTAGAATTATTTATTTATAAATTTAGAATGAATTTTGTAGGAAATAATAAAATTAATTGTGGAAAAATATAATTAATAAGAAGAAATTAAATAAAAGAAATCTTTGTTCTTTGAGGTTGATAATGCATTTGACCATGTTCATTTCCTGTTACCATTCCAGATCTGGTCAAAGATTCAACACCCACGTGCTTAACACGTGTATATTTTTTTAATAATGGTTTTATTTGTCTTTTAGGTCATTAAAAATATACACAACAACAAACAGCCCTATGGAATGTCAAATATTTTTAAATGTCTTAATAAAATATTTAATAAAAC
Organism: Arctium minus; assembly: GCA_954870635.1. NCBI lineage: Eukaryota > Viridiplantae > Streptophyta > Magnoliopsida > Asterales > Asteraceae > Arctium > Arctium minus. The sequence goes on along the minus strand of OX941084.1, from coordinate 117,334,002 downwards.
TTAGGGTCTGTTTGTTAGCAGCTTAACGAGTTTAATGAGACTCAAAGTTTATTCAGTCAGCTATATATGATTGTTTGATAGTGGCTTAATGATATAGAAAGTAGCTTATTCAGTAAGATTTCAAGGGGGAGTTTAATGCAGAAAGTCAAGTTTTTTCCAAACCAGTCACTCCCATTAAAAAACACATTCTTTCCATCTATGAAAAAACTCTTTCATATAAAATTTTTCTAAATCTATGTAGACAGATTAATCAATACAAACAACTTTATCAACTTAATAGAAAACCAACCAAACAGCCCCTTATATACATAGAAGCAAGTAATAGTATTTTTATATAAGAGTGTTACAATAAATTTATAAAACATTTTTGAACATCTTAATAATTTATAAAGACACTTTTAAAATAAAACGTTCTATTAGTTGATTTTCGGTTTCAAAAGAAGCATATTACTTGACAAAGTTTGGGAATAGAAGACTTTTCTAAGGTTTCTTCTTTAACTCCCCTAAATTTATAAAATTACAGATAAAATTTAAACTTCCAAAATCCTCTAAATTAAAACCACTTTAACAACAAGATATTTAAAGTTTATGAAGGAAGACAAGACACATATTATAGTTCTAAATAGGGGTGTTCGTGGTCTGATTTGGGCGGTTTAACCCCTCAGACCACAAACCAAATCGTAAACGGCGATTTATTAAATTTTCCACCTAAACCTTAAGGAAGTCGGGGAACTTATCACTATATTATTTCATACCGTAGGGAGGATCGTTACTGGTTGAAAGCTATTATATGAAGAATTTAGCGGGAGGCGCCAGGTGAGTTCTCTAACCAAAGTTTTCTTCAGTTAATTATGTTATCGATTGCATGCGAAGTTTATTTAATCACTCTGTTATTTGTGATATTGTTGTACATGCGAGATTTACTGATAGTGAGTTATGCTTTATTGTGTCGTTGGTGTAAAATGTATGCATACATTATAGTTGGTGAATATGGCCTAAGTCGGGGGGTGTCCCGTCTGCGCTCATGTCGTGGGGTGTGTCTCGTTTATGCCGATGGGGGGTGTGTCCCAGAATAAGCCAGTTTAAGTTAGACACGTTGTCGCCTAGGTGTGACTTTAGTATGTGTCGAAAGCGTGATTTGCAGGTGTGAAGTTTTATAAAAAAAATTGAAATGGTTTACAATTGTTTATAAATATTTTATATGTTGCTATGACTTGAGAACTGTTATTAAAGGGAACTCACTAGACCTTTCGGTCTAACCCTCGCTCTTTCAAAACTAAAAACCTTTTCAGGAGATCGAAAAATAGGAGGATCCAGTAAGGGGAACGAGAAGATGTGAGCTGGGGCTTACTCTTGAAGATTGCTAATTTTAGTCCTCCTCTTAGTCGTTCTTTTAAATTCTCAGTTGTGTAATAAGTTGTTTCCCGCAAACCTTGTAGTACTAAATTGTGGATTTGGGAATGTTTTGGCATGAATCTATTTGTATGTCGATTATGCTTATTTGTGAGTTTTTGGGTTGTTACAAAATACCCCTCAAACGACTGGCATGTGAGGGCACTTAACGGCCCTTCATGGATGACATCTCTATTAGAGAACAAACCCTTAAGGGCACAAACCATATAAACGAAATCCATAATTTCTAAGAAACCAGTGAAACCTCATGGACATCTAGGGAGTGTTTGGGATTGCTTATTTAAAACAACGTATGCTTATTTTGAAAAGTACTTATCAACTTATGCGGTGTCAAACCGGAGTTTTTAAAAAAGTGTTTGGATTAGCTTATTGTGGTACCAAAACGTAATAAGCTAATTAGTTGTTATTTAAAGGTGTTTGAGATTGCTTATACATATAAAATAACCAAAAAAGTCATAAACATTTTTCAAATAAATTGATAAATTAAAACAAAATGACTTATTACAAACTTTTTTTCAGCGGTTTGGCACCGCTATAAGCTCTTTTCATTTTTCTCTATCCAAACACTAAAAAGTGCTTATCTCCGGTGTCAAATCGCAATAAGCTAAAAAACACTTCAAATAAGCAATCCCAAACACCCCCTAGTGTATTTTTTTAAAGATTTGAATGTTAATTGATAATATTTATCAGTATGCTTTCTAGAATATGGTTGCTGTAAACTTACATCCGCAAGCATGCACATCGCAAAAAGACCATTCATCTTATTCCTATATTTTCTATCAAAAATAAAAATGGCGGACTAGCTGATATTTATATCAGTTGATGAAAGAGCCCAATGCACAAAAAATGCATGTTGAGTCTTTGAAACAGTTCAGATCATTTTGATAGTAATAAGTTTGTTTAAATAAAAACAATGTTTGGGAGCCATTTTAAAATGAAATAACCAAAATAGGTTAAATGTTTTAAACATGTGTTGTTTAAAACGTTATCATAAAAAAAAAACAAAATGTATGTGGTTTTAGTGGCATTAAAATGGACGTAATTAATAATTTGATGGGTATAAAAATATTGAAAAAAAATATGTTGATTATGAAACACAATTATGAAGACAGAATCAATTGAACAAGATTCTATTGGTGTTTGACTTTTCGTTTGATTGTACACTCATCACCAAAATCCCTACCAAAAGGTATTATTATGTCATCAAAAGAAAGAAACAATGACATGGATGGTCAATATCAAAGTCAACACACTTGTAATATCATCCACAATGTGCTTTTTCAAAGATTTTCAAAAACCAAAAACTCCTTTTGAGGTTTTTCACATAGTTGAGAGATTTTTCGCTTTAGGTTTTTCGCGAGGTTTTTCGTCATTACTCGTAACTGCACGTCCTGTTTTTTCATAGCTTTTTCGTATTTAATCAGTTTTAACTTTATAGAATTTTATAAAAGTTTCGTATATAATCAGTTTTATTTATTAACCAGTTTTATTTATTAATATATTTAAAGTAATCCTATTTAAATATAATTATTAAATAAATACATAATGAAAGTAATTATATTATATATTTTTAAAATAATATCTCAAATTTAACATATTTATACAATTTTAACAGATTTCTTAATGACCCACTTTTTATTTTCGGTTATACATACTTTTAAATTTAACATTTTTTAATTTTTATTTTACAAACTTTTTATACAACTTTTATATATTTCTTAATAACCTAATTTTTATTAATTTGTATGAATTTTAATGTATTTATTTTTATAAATAAGAATAAAAATGATATAAAGTTAAAAGAGTGGGACCCTGAATAGTTTAAAAAAGTAATGAAAAAGCTTGGGGTGAGGTTTTTCACATACTGGATATATATAAAGGTTTTTAAGTTGTTGATGTGACAATAATGTGTAAGAAAAAAAGATTATGAAAAAACTCAATGAAAAACTCGTACACTGTGGATGCTCTAAACATAAAGTCTTTTTAATTTTATTATGTAAACCAAAAATCAATCCTCTCACAAGTTGGGTTTAATATTTTCAAATATGATTTTTATTAAATATTATTCCTCTCGTCTTAAAATAAATGTCTACATTACTATTTTGTTTGTCCCTAAATGAATATCCATTTTCAAAAGCAAAATTGTTTATTTTTTTTATTCTATCTTTAGTTATGAGATGGAGAAAAAATTTCTCTATAATTAAAGGGTAAAATTGTTTTTTTTTTTGTTAATTCAAAAGTGTAATTAATTATATATTCCGAAAATTGTTTGTTTTTTGGACGGAAGGAGTAGTATTTAGTTTCCTAAAAAGTTATGTTTGATGATTGAAAGATGGTCGTGTTAGAAAGTGTTTCAATGTGAGATATGCAATATATACTTGAAGAATTTTGGTAGAATTACACATTTTTTTTAATTTTTATTTAATTATATATGTTGTAAGTTTTCACTCTTTTAGCTGATTTGCTGATTTCATATTCTTGCTTTTGAAGAATGTTAATAGAATGATTATATTTAAATGAATTATATATGTTGTTTTGTCATTTTAAAACATTCATATTGTTTTAATTTGTAATACTTTTAATATATTTTTTATTAATTGTTCAGTCAATCTATAGTTTTTGTATATGTGTAACAAAGATACCAAAGCAATCGGAACACTTATTAAATTTATATGACATTTAAAATGAACTATGTGGACTAATTAAGCAAAAAGATGTCAAATATAACGGCTATAAGAAATATATAAAACATGCTCCATACGACATTTGAACATCGTGCTTAATTTATTGTCATTTAAAGGTTTTGATATTTTTATAAAATTATATATGTAATTTTTTTATCGATTTCATTATTAATGGAAAGAAATAGTAATTTTAATAATCAGTACAACTTTCATAAGGGAAAAAAACAAGGTACATCACCTATCAATTTTTTATGTCGGTTTTCTTCTAAAATGATGTAAAAACCGTACATTTCATAGATCAACCGAATGAAACTTAGACCTTTCAATCAATTCAAAACAATGATCCATACCAACCTTTAAGAGTTTGGATAATGTTTATTTTCTTACAAATTGTAATCACACATAAGAGTATTAATAAACCTAGTCGAGTAGTAGTTTGTTCGAGCTTTGCTCGAAAAAATAATATTATACTCGAGCTCAAACATGAATAATTTCTTCAAAATAATGCTCTAGTTCGAGCTAGAATATTTTTTTAATGTTTGAGTCTTAGCTCGATACTCGTTTAACTACTTTAAATTAGACATTATACCTAAAAAATTCTAACTTTAGGCTATGTTTGGCAAACTAGCTGATGACTGATAAGCTAGCTGGTAGCTGATAAACTAGCTGATGACTGATAAGCTAGTTGGTAGTAGGGGTGAGCATGGTACCGGACCGGTACCGGTACCGATTTTCCCGAATCCCGAATGTGGTCTAAAGGCGGTACCGAATACCGAACTGAGTAATCATATACCGGTACCGGGTATTCGGTATTCGTCCCGAATTTCCCGAATATATCAAAATCATTCCATCAAACCAAACGTCCTATTAGTGTATTTTTAAAATTTTACATGACTATATTCTTTTACATCATAGATGAGATGTTTAACATCATATACATTCAAAGTTTGTTACTTTTTTTTTTCAGAAATTCATATTAAAATCTCAAATGTGGTCGTTTAACTAAATTATCCACACATTTGAGAATGCATTTAAATATAAATCAAGCCTCTTGGAGCTCACAAACAAGGTTCATGATGAGCCTAAACTTTATGGTGAGTCTGACTTGAGTCACTTGACTCTTTGTGTTATTTGAGCCTAAATTAGCTAACATTTTATAGTAACATGCATAGCTTGATGATTTTACATAGGGGTGAGCATGGTACCGAAAGTAATTAAAATGACCTTTGGTCTTACCGGGACGGTTCGGTATTAGTACCGAATCCCGAATTTCCCGAATCAACGACATTACAAGTACCGAGTACCGAACTGAAAAATAGGTTCCGGTACGGTTCGGTATTTTCGGTGCCGATGCTCACCCCTAGTTGGTAGCTGATAAGCTAGCCGATGAAAAAGTCACGTTTGACAAAAACTAGCTTATAAGCGTTTAAATTACCAAAAAGAACATTAATTATTTATTTATAATTAAGAGTTAATATATAATTATGAATATTAATGAGAGGCATAGTTGAAATAATCACAAAAAGCTTCCCATAAGTAGCTTATCAAAAAACTATCTTATAGTCATCCAAACATGTACCCAGAAAATAAGCTAGCTTGTGAGCTAGCTTATTTTTGCCAAACAATGCCTTAAAAGCTTGTTAAAGGACTCAAACTCAATAATCGAGACCAAATAATTCATTTATGGGCTCGAGCTAGTTAACTTTTATACTTGGATTGTATAATTTACAAACATTATAGTAACATGTTTGGCAAAAGAAATTAAGGCTCAAATAAGTCGAGTTGGCTCGACTAAAAAATTTTCAGATTGAACATTAGTATTATGATACTTGACTTGTTAACATTAAGTTAAACAAGTCTTATTTTGAGTTTTAAATCGTCTTGTGCTCAATAATTATTAAGCTCAAACTTAAAGTGGCTCGATTAAAACTCAAATTGTTTTAACACTTCTAGTCACACAAGTTAAGAACATAATTCAGACAGTAGTTTCAACATAAAAAAGACAGAATCATAAAAGTAGATTTTTTTTTCTTAATTAAGAATCAAAGAAAACAAAGAAGATACATCTTTGTTCTTCACGAAAACGACCTCTCTCATAAAATTAGCTCTCAATTTCTTCTTGATTCTCAATCTTAAAACCAAAAAACAAACAACACAATACTACTGAAATTGCGATTCATGCGTAAACCGATCCACAAGATAATGCCATCAATAAAAGTGCAGCTTGTTCTACTTCACCTAGCTTTCTCCTCTGTTTTGTAATGGTGGATCTTGGTCTCTGCAACACAACTTCTGTTCCAAGTGCCATTAGCTTCCTTTTCAAACAAAAATCACCCATTTGGCTGATGGTCTTATTATTGGTGGTCAACCCACTGGTTTGACTATCTCCGCCGGATGTAGAGGTGGCAGCCATGGTGGTTGTGGTGGTGGTGGTGATTGTTTTCTTTTGTTTTTTCTCATCTTTTGTTAGCCCCAAAAGTGCTCTTCTCTTCTTTCTGCTTCTGATCCCACAAGCATTGCATAAAGACTGTATATATATATTCATCAAATAATCAAAGATTAGATCATGGGTTTTTTTCCATTTCAAATCTTTTATATGATTTTACAATATATTCTTAAAATAATCAAGAAAAATAGAAAAAATAATCAAGTAAAATAAAGATTTTTTTAAAAACAGAGACAGGACTGATCAATCTTGAAGATTTTCTAAATCATACTTCCACATAAAGATTAAAAAAATAAGATCGAATTATTCATAAATAAATAAATATTATATATATATATATATATATATATATATATATATATATTTTGGGTTGGGTTGGGTTGGGTTCACACTTCACAGCAAAACACTTTAAGGTAAAAAAAATCTAAACTTTTGCATTGTTTGATTGTCAAAGTTTTTACCTTAATAGTAGTTTCAAGTGTAAAAGCATGATCTCAACAAAACAATATAATCCCAAAATGTGTATATATATATAAATAGAAAATTAAGATTATATAATTAATAGTATAATGTTTTTGGGAAAAAAGAAAAAGAAAAAAAAGGAAAATTGAAAGATACCTTAGGGCCAGCAGGGCCACCTCTCCAGAGAGGGGTTTTTGTGGTCCCACAATCTGCACAAGTTTTGATCAAATGACTACCACCGTCCGATGAAGATGATCCACATCTCTCAGGACTGCTCTTGCTGTTCATCATCATATCTTCACAGTCTGATCCCTAAAACAACACACATCAACAAAAAAAAAATTCAAAAAACCAAATCATTAATCAATCAAAATACAACTGATCACCGATCGCCGATCACTCACCTTATCACTGAGATCCACCATTATCGAATCAACCTAAACTTCAAATTAACCGATCAAATCTCCTTTCTTTGACTCGATCAAGCTAAAAATCAAGCGATCACAGAGATCGAAGCTGATTTCTTCAACTACAAACGAATCACAGATCATACAACAACTGATCACACAAGAACACAACACTTGGAAGGATGATTTGCTTACACAAACACAGGAATACAAAGAGATCGTTCCAGGAAGCGAGAAGACAGACGAAATAAAAAGAACAACAACTCGGAATCAGTAGAAGGAAATCAAAAGCTATGATCTGAATGAAGGGGTGTGATCGAAGAAAACCTACATACATGCAAAGAAAAAAAGAGGCGCAGAGCATAGAGAGAAAGAGAGAGGACCGACAGTGAAAGAAAAGAGTGGAAGGAAGGAGCCGAAGAAGTAGTAAGTAAGCGGCAAATGAAAATGAAAAGAATTTTTAAGGTCTGGAAAACCCTAGGGCGCGATAGTTGAAATGACGAGAATGCCCTTTATCTGAATGTATTTGTACCCCCGCCAAAAAGATGTGTGGAAAACGAAAAGGCGCGATTGCATTTAGTTTTGGTGAAAGGGGTACTTTTGGAAATCATGTAAGGAAAAATCGAAGTTGGGATTACATGTGTGCGGCTACACATGTTTTGATGTTAGGGTTTTCGGTGGAAACAAATCTTGACCGTCCGACTCCTTCATTTTTCATTTTCTAATTTTTATTTTTTAGTTTTCATTTGACGGCTTAATATCTTTATATATATATAAAAACAAAAATCAAGAGGAATGACATGTCACAATGTGGATTGAGAATTCTAAAATATTGGATTGTGGTTAACTTTGGTCATCCTACATTGATAGAGTAATGAAATGTTGGAACATGAAGTTGATTATAAAATAGAAGAATGTCAACTTTTTTGACATTACCTATGATTTGTTTTAATCCATTTTGGATTAAAGAGTTTATTTTTAGTTACAAATTTGTTGATGTTGAATATCTATTATATATTGTATTACAACTATCTTTATCTTTATATATATAAAAGCAAAAACAAGAGAAATGACATGGCACAATGTGAATTGAGAATTCTAAAATATTGGATTATGGTAAACTTTGGTCATCCCACATTGATAGAATAATGAAATGTTGGAACATGAAGTTGATTATAAAAAGAGAAGAATGTCAACTTTTTTGACATGACCTATGATTTGTTTTAATCCATTTTGGATTAAAGAGTTTATTTTTAGTTACAAATTTGTTGATGTTGAATATATATTATATATTGTATTACAACTATCTTTATCTTTATATATATAAAAGCAAAAACCAAAATAAATGACACGGGTACAATGTGGATTGAGAATTCTAAAATATTGAATTGTGGTTAACTTTGGCTATCCTACATTGATAAAAAGATGAAATGTTATGAAGATGATTATAAAAGGAAAAAGATGTCAACTTTTTTTACATGATTTATGATTTGTTTTAATCTATTTTGGATTAAAGAGTTTATTTTTAGTTACAAATTTGTTGATGTTGAGTATATATTATATATTGTATTACAACTAATAAGATACATTATTTCATTTAATTTGTTTATTTTTATATTTTTTCGTCTTTGTATACATAAAATGAAAAACAAGACAAAATGACATGTCACAATGTGGATTAAGAAAATCTAATATATAAAAGTAAAATTATCCAAGAGAAATGACACGCCTTAAATAAGTATCATCAATATATATATATATATATATATATATAAAAGAAAGAACCATAGTGAATGATATGACATTGTGAGATTTGAGTAATGTAGGTACCTATAAGAAAGGAGGACATTTGGATTTGATATGATATACGAGTATTCTCAAATACTACTATATTCTTGGTGGTGTTTTACACATCTCACATTGATGAGTGAATATAAGATTGGAGAATGAAGATATACCTGTAGAAACACGGAGATTTAGATTTTGATAAATTAAATGATTTCTTGGCTAAATATTCTTTTTGGCCGACCCCTATTTTTGTTAAAAAAACCCATTTATATAAGCAAATAAATCGATAGATAAATGTATACAAATCATCATATTTCATCAATTTATACAATATTATCAATGTTGAACCTTGATGTCTTTTTATTATCTCACAAGTCACAAGAAGATTTAAGTATTCTCAAATATTGAATTGTGATGTTATTTGGTTATCCCACATTGATAGAAAGAAAATAAATTTGGAAGAATGGATGAGTATGTAAAAGTTGAATGAGATGTCTTATTTGATTGTCCCACATCGACATAAAGACAATAGATTTGGAAGAAGATGTTAGTATATAAAAGTCGGATGAAATGTCTTATTTATTTATCCCACATCCGTGAAAAAAGATAGATTTGAAAAAAGATATTAGTATATAAAAGGTGGATGAGCTGTCTTATTTGGTTAATCCACATCAACGAAAAGATAATAAATTTGGAAGATGAGGTAAACAAAAGAAAAGACGGATAAGATGACTTACAAGTTTAAAAGTTTGTGGTAACCTATGTGGTTGTCTCATTTTAGTCAACCTCTTTCGCTAAAAATCAAATTTTATAAAATATTAATCTTTATATGACTTTATTTATATAAAAAGAACAATTATAAATAATGAGATGACATTGCGAGATTTCAGTATTCTAAAATATTGCATTGCGTTGTAGTTCAGTTATCCCACCTTGATGTGAGATGCAAGATTGGAGAATAAAGATGACTGTAAGAAACAAGGGTTGATTTTAATAATCAAAATTTTAGTTGGATAAATATGTTTTAGCTCACGATTGGAATCCTATAATAAATTAGCAAGAAGGTAGGATTTGGAAGAAAGGGTTGATATTGGCTGCCAACTCTCATTTTCCAAAAAAAAATTATATAGATATATATACAAATTAACCACTCATTGACACACATTAATTATTTTATATTGTATTCAATTAACTGTTAACTGAGGAATTATGTTTTATATATCTTATCTCGGTACATATATTTTCTTAAATAATTATCGCCACAACTGATGATGTTGTCTAACCAAGTTTGAGTATTATTAAACATTAAATTATCCCACATTACTATGAAGATGATAAATTTTAAAAATAGATGGTTATATATGAGTAGAAGTTGGTTTGAAAATTTTAAAAATAGGTTTGACTAAATATATTAGCCAACAATAATTTCTCAAAAAATTTATACATCTATATTTCTATAATTTTTTTAAACTAAATCATCCATAAATCTATTTATATATATAAATAAAAACTTGAATAGGTGCCATGATACAACTAAATTTAAGAAATGAGGAAATAAAGTTTATAAACTTTTGAAATGTGGTGAGTTTGTTAATCTCACACTCGAGAGAAAATTAAATTTTTAATAAAACATGTGAGTATTTATTGGCAAGAGGAGATGATGTCAATTTGTGGCAACTTATAGGGTTAACTAATATTTGTTGAACCTTTTTATTGGAAAATGATTCTTCAAAACTTTCGTAACAACAATAATGATATGAGTGTATGACATGTTGTTTCATTCTAAATAACATAACAAAAAAATTTAATGTCAATACGTGTCAAACTCTTCGTAACAATAAAATGTTATCAATACGTGAAAATAAACCACTTATGTAAATACATTCTTCATTTTAAATTGTATCTCATTAATTATTAAGCAATAAATTATGTTTTATCTTAACTCGATCAAGTACTTCTTTAAAATATTTATCGCTACCGTGCAACGCACGGGGTCGCCACTAGTTTATCTTGTAAATATGTTTCCACGTTGATATGATGATATCACAATTCACAAAAGGGTTGGATAAAGGTTTTGAATACAAATTTAAAAAAAAAAAAAATAATCCAAACGTATTAATAAATCATCCATCGTTTAAATTAGTATTTTTAAATTATAAAAGCGAGTGAGGTGGCGTTTGTTTTTTAAGTGATGTTGAAGTCTGAAGTCTGATTTCACTTCTGATTTTTAAGTGGTGGTGCTGAATTCTGAAATCTGAATAAAAAAGATTCGCAATTTTCTATATAATTCATGTATTGGATTTATCCAAGTTCGTGAAGTAATATTAATCTAATATCAATTGTGTGCCATCAACCAGCTAATAGCTTTATTTATGTGAGATAAATTTCAAAACAAGAAAAAACAGAAGAAAAAAAAATCATTGTGTTTCCAAAGCTTCTATTTCCATCAATGACTTCTAAAGCTCCTATTTCCATCTCCTGCTCCTTCGAATTCCATCAAGAACAAAAACTACAACAATGGCTTCTAAAGCTTCCACCAAGAACAAAAACCACAACAAACCCATTCCCAAACCTTCGAATTCCACAAAACCCATTTCAAAAATCTACAAAATCCAGCAAAAGGAGAAATCGACAAATCCAGCAAAAAAATCTACAAATCCAGTAGATTTAAAATCTACGAAATCGAACAAAGAAGAAAGATATGGTTTAGGACGAGAAACAGGGACGAGAACGAAGAAGAAAGATCAAAGTTGTTGTCGTCTTCTCTGTGTTTAACAGCAACAACAAGCATCGATGGAAAGGACGAGAAACAGGGACTCGATTTGGGACTCGAGAAACAAGGACTTGATCTGGTTTAACATTGAGAGAGATCAATGGAGTCTGGATTTGATCTCGATTTGGGAAGAAGGAAACAAAAATCACAGGGATGATCTCGATTTGAACTCGAACTGGTTTATCCCAATTTCGGTCAAGAGTAGGAGGCGTGTGAAATTGAAGATAACTGGAGGCGTGTGAAATTGGGAGCAATAAGTGGAATTAAGTTGTTAGGTCACCACTTTTTTCTCCAGATGAAATTAAGTTATAAGTGGCTCTGAAAAAAAACAAAAAAACAAACGGTCTGAATGAAAAAAACATCTGACCGAATAAGTGATAAGTGATATTAAGTGATTAAAGTGAAAAAACAAACAGGGTCTGAGTAGTGACAACTGATTATTCAGTTAAAGTAATTATTAACAATTCTAAATCACTTTCATATTTTTAATGATTAAATTTTTAGACATTTTTTTTAAATAAATAAATCATTACATTTAGCGAAATTAAACAACTTAATCTTTCCGACCATTAATATACTTTTTATTAAAAATCCAAAACAAAACCTTAAAAATAACATAAATAGAACGGTATATAGCTTTTGGGAAAAATCTTTACACTTATTAAAACCAATGACGTTGATCATTCCGACATGTAAAACATGTTTCCTGGCATATCTTAGAATATGTGTTAAATTAAATAGCTTAGGTGGACAATCCATTTGCTAAGTGAATAATTTATTGGTTCCAAAAATATTCAAAGATTTAATTGTTCAGAATAAGTTAGGTTTTTCCCAAGATTTTTAATTTTATAGGTTGGAATAACCAATATGAGCGGTTTGCCGGTTTCAGTATGGGATTTTTTTTGAACGATAAGTTAACACACGTACACGTTCTCGGGGTATCCAGGCTCCCACTTAAGGGTGTCACCCGACTAATCCCCGTCGATCACGACCCAACCCAATTAAGGGTACCACTATGTGGCAGACCCATGATCATGGAGTATGGGATTTATGTGAACAAAAAAGTGTTCGTTGTATTTTTTTCATACTTTTTTCTTAAAAAATTTCTTAAGAGTAAATTACATAAAGAGTTCCTAAAGTATATTGACACTCTACCTTTCCTCATCACTATTCTAATTTCTTAACATGTCCACATGGTTTAATTTCACTTGTATGGATCGTCCTTGAACCTAACTTCAATAAATATGATTCGTGAAGTGCCCTCATGCAAGGGCAAAGTCAAGATTTCCGATCATAGGGGTCTTCTTAAATACAATTATGTAAATACATAAATAAATACTTATATTATATTAACGAAGTGATCAATCAAAAAATAAATGTATTGAGTTTTCATTTTTCAAGACATGTCAACAATATCTTCATTATCAATGTTAGTGACTTGATATGGAGACCGTTCCTACCTTGCCTTTGGTTGAACTATTTCCCACTTTGTTGGCTCGTTTGCCGGGTTTATTTTCTTGTTTTTTCTAATATATTATGGATGTCTCGTTCTCTTTCACAAAAATGGTTTTAATATAAATGACCTAGCTATTGTTCATTCATTTTCTAAAATAATTCTACAATTCTATAAGACATTAGTGTGTAGGTAAATTATGTTTTTTTACAAACTACAATATATTTTTACTCAACAATAAAAAGATGATGAAATGATCAGAGATAAAAATATATATTAAGCATACAATACAAGTGTTTATGAGAGAAGTTAAAAGTGGCTAAGAGAGAAATAGAGAGAAAAGCTAAAAGTGTCTCACACATCATCGGTTTGAATTGGTGTTTTTTAGGGTGAAAAAACATATAAGATTTTTTACGAAGTGTTCCTAGATCACCCTAGGCCAATGGTGGCTGGCTCCGCCATTGCCCTCACGTGCTAGTCACGTGAGAGGCATTTTAGTAATTTTATAACCTTTTTAAGTTTTAATATAAATGAACAAATGTTTAGAGTTTGGTACAAGCATATAAAACAAATTTTGAAAAAAAAATATAAAACAAACAAAATTAAATAAACTTAACCCCCATTCCCACCACCCATTTCAAGAATTGTCACTTGCCCCATGTTCTGTAACACCCAGAATTTCGGTAAGAGTTATTGCTTACGTGGCTAATATATATATTTACATATATATTTCATGAGAACTCGACCGTTAGACCATAATTTATGTGGAAGGAGCATTTGGATGTATGTCATAGCGTGTCGGGAGCGTTTCGAAGTTGAAGGAGGAAATCCTCGGGCCTCAGCACCTGTTGGGCGACAATGCCCGGCGATTGTGACATATGTCACTATCGCCAGGGGCAAAGTCATGGAGAAGGGATAGCCCACGGTACCTCAGCGGCGACAGTTCCCGACGGCAATGCCAGGGTCACTGTCGCAAGGGCATTCAGCTACTAAAACTGAATAAATACTCCAAAGACTCATCTTGGTATAAATCAAGCCCCAAAAGGCATAATGAACGTTTGGCTAGAAAATACGTGAGCCAATATAGTTACATAAACTAAATTACATCTTTTCCCCAAAATCTTTGTCTCTCAACTCACAATTGGCCTTCGGCCCAAAACCAAAAAGGATTACAATTTCTAAAATGTTCCCAAGGTCGGGAATGACCAAAATCAAAGGACTCACACAATCGTACCTTCAAAACGTCCCATTACATAAATGATGTATATTCCAACAAACACTAAAAGTGCATTTTGACCAAGTAATCTGCATTTATGTAATAAATAATCGAAACACTTTCTTTTATGACTTATTTATCAAAATGCCCAAAAATCCTAAATGTGGGTGTTTTACAAAGTTTATAAAGTTAGACACTTCAAATAATCAAAACTTCCCAAATAACTCAAAAATTGATAATTTCATGTAAAACAGATAAATACTTCAAAATGGACATGTTTTTGGCATGTACAACGTTTTCACAAATCAACTTGAACTCACCTTGCTAGATTTAGGCTAAATATAGATTTTCCCCAACTTGAGCTCCTTTGAAGAAACTTGGATCCTCAAGCCAAGAACTTCCAAAAACCTAGATCCATAAATTACCAACCATAAATATCCATATTCAACCATGTAGAATCGTTCCTCAAACACGTTACATGAAGACTTCATCTTACCCTAAAACCCTAATTTTCATAGATGAAGAAAAGAGAAGATTACATTTGCCATAGTTTGAATCCATCAACCACACTCTTCTAGATCCCCACAATAAACCACAAACTCCCAATCTTCAAAATGGTGAAAAGGGTTGGATGGAACCCTAGAAAGCTTGGTGAAGAAAATGAAGATGAAAGGGTTATGGTTCTAGTTCCCAACTTTGGTAGATGAAGGAGAGTCACATGGTTTTAGGAGGAAAACCCCCCAAAAATGAGTTAAAGTTCGTTTGGGAGGATGGGGTTCGGTTTTGGGAGAGAAAGGGGGAGGAGATTTGAGATTTTAGGTTAGAAATGGGGTTGGAGGCCAATTTTCCTCTTTTATGTGTGCAAAGTGCTCGTGCGCAAGTGGTGGCGCGACCCGGCTCGCGCGGAGGGCGCGCGGAGCACTAGACAGGGTCTCGCGAGGGTCACGGCGCGGTTTGACCCGCACGGGTAGGCGCAAAACACTACCGCCATTTTTTGTCTCCTTCTTAATCAAAGATTTCGGGGTGTTATAGATTTGGGGTTGAGGCTCACGTTGGTGACCTAGAGGAGTATTGTTGATGGATTCAAACTATGATAAAGGTAACCTTTTCTTCTCTTCAGTTATGGAAATTAGGGTTTTGGGATAAGATGAGATCTTCATGTAAAATGTTTGGGGAACGATTCTATATGGTTAAACATGAATGTTTATGGTTGGAATCTTGTGGATCTAGGTTTTGGAAGATTTGGCTTGAGGGTTCAGATTTATTCAAGGAAACTCAATTTGGAGTAAAATATAGATTTAGTCTAAATCTAGCAAGATGGGTTCAAGTTGCTTTGTGAAAACTATGTACATGCCAAAATGTGTATTTTGAAGTAATAATGTGTTTACTTTATATTTATCAAATGTGTTGAGTATTTGACAAAGTTTTCATAATTGGTAAATTTGGGTTGTTACATCTTATAAAATGTCTATCATTGGTTTTCGGGTGTTTTGACGTGTAAACCTTAAGCATACATTCTTTTGGTGAATTATTGCACAAATGAAAGTTGCTTGACGTTAACGTGATTTTAGTGTATTTGGTTTATAGATCGTTTGGAAATTACACTTCGTCATGTCATTGAATATTTTGGGAATATGATGAGGGTTTTAGATTGGAAAATGATTTTTTCCAACAAATTATTGTTTTTAGTTGATATTGTATTTGAAGACTGTATTGCATAAATGTCGTTTAAATGCGTTTTATTATTTGGGGACCGTTATTTGTGGGTCAAAAGGATTTCGAGCACTTTAACGCGGTTTTGACTTAAAAGAGTCTTGGGGACATTTGTCCATTTTTAATGGCTCAACATAGAGCCTATTTATGATTTTCATACTAATGCATCTTGTTGCATAATAATGATAATTACATGCTCGAGTGTGTTGGTCATTCCTGTGTAGTCATGTAATGTTTGATTGTGTTGCATTAGATCCATAACCACGTAAGTCAGTCTCTATTTGATGGTCAATTGGATATTTCGAGGTTGGACTCCGGGACCCATGTTTTATGACCTGAACCTTTCAAGTGTACACTAGGAGGGATGAGTCCGGTTGTGCCATTATGTTAAAAGGCGTTTGGGCCTCTCCACTTTGAGGTAATGCCTTGGAGGTAGTCCTTAAGTGTGCCGGGCCTTCGGGGTGGTATTCATGGTAATGATCACCAATGTCAGTTGTCTCTTCGGGTGTAGCTTGAAAGGAGTCGTAGGGACACTTGGGTTTTTATGTCGTGAAGTGTCATACGATTAACGTTGTATGAGTGGCATACTTTTGTGTTACTCCACTCTCAATGGATATGGGTCTCACCCATTGCCGGCCAAAAGTATTTGGATAGTTAATTGTTCATGCTTTAACATTTGTAATTCATTTCATTTTATGGTCGCGTGAGTATTGAGTTTTAGTTCCATTTTTCGGTGGCATATTATATTTATATGGATTGTTTTCCATGATTTATGAGTTGAGTATTATGCCCCACCCGTCTTTTGGGTGTTTCGGGATATAAAGTTTTATTCGCGTTTTTATAAATTGGGAGTTCGATTCCTATTCACGTTTTGAGTGAGTTTTGGGTTGTATCACTTTATAAAGAATGTTTTGTTTTGGGGCATTCGTCCTTAAAAATGCATATTATTGAAAAACGAGTCGTTTTCATATTTAAAGTAAATCATTTCGAAAGATTATGTTTTAAGTCGCATTCTTTCCTTTTAACGAAATGTTTATTCATTTTTTAAAACTCTTGAACTCAGTAGACATTAGCCTAACATTTTTATTTGTCGGCATGTGCATCAGGTTCCGGTTGGGATACGGTACTAGTGGCATTATGAAGAGATGAATGCTAGTTCATGCACGAGAGTGAATAATTTGGGTAAAGTCTTCCGCATATTTGGAGATGGCAATATTTGATGGGTTAATTAACACCCGACCTTTAATTAGTCCTATTATAAGAGTTTATTTAATTTGTTGACGGTTAAATCTATAACCATATTTCAAGTGTGAGCTCATCATAAGAAATTTTATCCTTCTTTGAAGTATGATTGAAAGTTTTAAATTAGTTGTTCTTCCCAAATTTGAGGGTGTTACAAGTTGGTATCAAAGATTAAGTTTGAGAGATTTAGGTGTTGATTTCGGATACCTAGTCTTAAACTAGCGTTCTTCTAAGTAAGAGGAAGTGGGATTGCACTATTAAACACTTTAAGATAGGATACTTCAAGGTCGATAGAGTCACTAGAATCAGGAATCACGATGAGGATTGCAAGGATAATTATGCAAAGTACGTTTATAATTGCACCTGACCAGTGTCATAGTGAACTTACATGTTACATGTGCGTACTTGAATCGCCTTTATGTGAGGACCGATGGGGTAGTGGATGAGATCCTGAGGAGTAGTATCTTAAAGAAGTTAATGTTTATAGCGATGTCACTTGGAGTGACGGTTAAGAATGATGAATACATTAAGTTGACCATTTTGGGTCAGGGCAATTGGTTGAATTAGAACCATAGGCCTATTGAATCGACTTTATTTCAAGAGGAAATTGTAAGGTTAACCGATTTAGTTGTGATCGCAACCTTAAGATGTTGAGCATCCAGATGTCGGTAGTGAGATCGTTGGACTTGGTGAGTTAGTGTAACAACCTGAACATTTATATATACAATAAAATAACATTTCTTACTAAATACTGCCCCAGGCTTACATTTCATAGTACAAGGTTTACAACTATCTCTTCTTACTACACAACTGAGTTTAAAAAGGTAAACTACTGCAGGAAGTCTTCTATCTCCTGCTTATAGCTCATATCTTCTTTTTACCCTTATCTGTACCTGCTACTTTCCGATAACCTGAAACATGATTAAAATTTTGAAATAGCGAGGGTTAGACCAATGTTCTAGTGAGTCCCCTCCAATCACTACTGCAACAGTTCATATATTAATTAAAACATTTAAACAAAACTTTATATCTCAAAACATAACCTGCTCTTTTAATCAAACTTTAAAATACTTTATGCTTCGCAGGTATAACTCAATCTACTGGCCATCACTGACCACTTTTTACGCTTCGCAAGCGTACCTTAAGCTACTGACCAACATTTCCGTCAAAGACGGTATGTCTGTCTCGCACTGCCTTATTTTAGGGACACACCCTAATGGCATAAACGGGCCATACTCCTTGGTACAAGCAGGCGGGTCACACTTTCTGACTTAGGTAAGACTTCTGACTCAAATGTATGCATACACCTAGTCCTGACTGTATATAAAACAAGTTTATATAAACTGAGCATAAACATGCCAAATTGATTAAATCAATCTTTCGCAATAATTCTGTATAACTTTCAATACTATAAATGTGCAGTTTATAAAACCCACATTTATCAAATAACTGCTAAAATCATAAAAGATTTAGTTTGAAAGACTCACCTCTGATTCTTCTTGATTAACTCTGACTTCTACTGATTAACACCACCTACGATGGTATTAAAACAAAGATAAGCTAACTTGCAACTAACACTCTTTCTGTCTAAAAACTTATCAAATAAAATTTATTGCTACTATCCCGGTCGAAACCATCTTGATCAAAACCTCTTAGACCGATTAATAAAATACCGGTCGAATACACACACTGATAAACACCGATTAAATCACTACACCGGTCGAGTCTCTATACCGGTCGAGCCTCTATACCGGTCGAGTCATTATATCGGTCAACAACATCATACCGGTCGACCGATACCTCTACCGGTCCTTATAACCTACCGGTATTTACAACCTACCGGTCTTTACATCATCGTCCCAGACATTTACCGGTCGAGTTCATACTTAAGTCGGCGACTCACAGTTCGAACCCATAAAACTTTTTGATCATTAAATCGATCAAATACACGGTTAAAAGCTTGAATAACAAGACTATTTACCGACTATAACATGCAGATAAAAGTATTAAGCTAAAATCATACCTCTATTTGACCAAAAACGATCGATCCTTCAAGATCTCTTTCTCTTTCTCTCTGCCTTGCTCTGCTTTCTCTCTCTTTCTCTCTATGTCGGCTTACACAAAATATCAGACTGAATGAAATCAAATATCTGATATTTAGGTTATATAAAACCAAAGTTTCAAATAAACCCCCTGTACTTTGGGTCTCGCTTCACTTTTCACCCAACTTCCAAAATTAATAAAAATTTCGGATCCGGATATTACAATCTTTCCCCCTTAAGAGAATTCCGTCCCCGGAATTCTATCGCTAAACAAATGGGGATACTGAGATTTCATATCTTCTTCTACTTCCCACGTGGACTCTTGTCCTTGGTGAAATTTCCACTGAACTTTTACTAAACGAATCTCCTTGTTCCTCAACTTCTTTATTTTGAGGTCCGTAATTGCTACGGGCTCCTCAATATAACTTAGTTTTTCATCCACCTGAATATCTTCTAAAGGAACAACTATATCTGCTTCTGCCAAACACTTCTTCAGGTTTGACACATGAAATGTGGAATGAATCCCACATAAACTTTCTGGTAGATCAAGTTCGTAGGCCACTTCACCAACACGTCCCGTGATGATAAATGGTCCAACAAACCTTGGTCTCAACTTTTCTTTCTTTCCAAATCTGACTACCCCTTTCCAGGGCGAAACTTTCAACATTACCTTATCTCCTATCTGAAACTCTATCGGTTTCCTTCGTTTATCAGCATACATTTTCTGACGAACTTGAGCACTCTTTAATCTTGCTCTAATCTGGTCGACTTTATCAGCTGTCACCTGTACAATTTCTGGTCCCGCTAGCTGTCTTTCACCCACCTCATTCCAACATAAAGGTGTTCTACATTTTCGACCATACAAAGCTTCGAACGGGGCCGCTTGTATGCTAGCATGATAACTATTGTTGTAGGAAAATTCAATCAACGGCAAATGAATTTCCCACGAACCTTTGAAATCGATAACACATGCACGAAGCATATCTTCCAATGTCTGAATAGTTCTCTCACTTTGACCATCAATTTGCAGATGATAGGTCGTACTCAGCTTAAGTTGAGAGCCTAATTCCCTTTGCAAACTTCTCCAGAAAGCTGATGTAAAACGAGCATCCCTATCTGATACAATGGACGACGGTACTCCATGTCTGGTTACTATCTCGTCGATATACAATCGAGCCAATTTCTCTAGTGAGTACGTGTCCTTGATCGGTAAGAAGTGAGCTGACTTTGTGAGTCGATCCACTATCACCCAAATAGCATCATGTCCCTTAGGTGATCGCGGTAACCCAGTAAAAAGATCCATAGTAATCTCATCCCACTTCCAAACTGGAATTTCTAACGACTGAAGCTCCCCATAAGGTCTCTGATGTTCAGCTTTAACTTTCAAACATGCCAGACATCGTTCAACGAAGTGAGCAATATCTTTCTTTAAACCTGGCCACCAATAACTTTGTTTCAGATCTCTATACATCTTGTTGGTTCCCGGATGTACTGAATAACGGGATCTATGTGCTTCTTCCAACACTTTCTGCCGCAGATCTCCTGCTTTTGGAATCCATACTCTCTTATTGAAACACTTTACTCCGCGATTGTCAACTATTAACGAGTTAACAATCCCAACTATTCTTTCACTTTTCAAATTTTCTTTTGACGCTGCTTCTTCTTGATACTTTATAACTTCTTCTAAGAAATTAGAAACAACATCAACTCGATATGCCACAACTTCTGTTATTTCTCCATGCTCCTTACGACTTAGAGCATCTGCTACCACATTGGCCTTGCCTGGATGGTACAAAATATCACAGTCATAATCGCTTAACAGCTCCATCCACCTACGCTGCCTCATATTAAGCTCCTTTTGATTGAAAAGATATTGAAGGCTCTTGTGATCTGTGTAAATCTGACACTTGATCCCATACAAGTAATGCCTCCAAATTTTCAAAGCAAAAACTACAGCTGCCAACTCTAAATCGTGCGTTGGGTAATTCTTTTCATGTTCTTTCAGCTGTCGAGATGCATAAGCAATTACCTTGCCTTCTTGCATTAACACACATACCAGACCCAACTTTGAAGCATCGCTATAAATAACGAATCCTTCCGTTCCGTTGGGTAGAGACAAAACAGGAGCACTACTTAAACTCTCTTTCAATTTACCAAACGCTTCTTTCTGAGCTTCCGCCCAGACAAACTTGACATTCTTTCTGGTTAAAGTTGTTAATGGCGTAGCTATCCTTGAAAAGTCCTGGATGAACTTTCTATAATAACCAGCCAATCCAAGAAAACTTCTTACTTCAGATGGTGATTTCAGTGCTTCCCACCCTTTAATGGCTTCAATCTTAGCTGGATCAACCTTAATCCCATCTTTTGACACCACGTGCCCTAAAAACTGAACTTCTTTTAGCCAAAATTCACATTTTGAAAACTTGGCGTACAATTTCTCACACTTAAGAAATTCTAAAATCGCTCTCAAATGAGTTTCATGATCTTCTTTGGAACGTGAATAGATCAATATATCATCTATAAAGACGATGACAAAATTATCTAAAAACGGACTACACACTCTATTCATCAGATCCATGAAAGCTGCTGGCGCATTGGTCAAACCAAATGGCATAACTAGAAACTCATAATGTCCGTACCTCGTACGAAATGCAGTCTTAGGCACATCCTCCTCTCTCACCTTCAACTGGTGATAACCAGATTGTAGATCTATTTTCGAAAAGTAACTCGCTCCTTGCAGTTGATCAAAAAGATCGTCAATCCTGGGAAGCGGATACTTATTTTTGACAGTCAACTTATTGAGCTCACGGTAGTCTATGCACATTCTCATAGACCCGTCTTTCTTCTTAACAAACAATAATGGCGCTCCCCAAGGTGAGGTACTTGGGCGAATAAACCCTTTGTCTAACAACTCCTGCAGCTGAGTCATCATTTCTTTCATTTCTGCCGGTGCCAGTCTATACGGCGCTCTTGCAATCGGCGCTGCTCCGGGTACTAAATCAATACGAAATTCCACTTGCCGATCAGGAGGCAAAGTGGTTAAGTCTTCCGGAAATACTTCTAGATATTCACTTACTACCGGAACTGACTCTAATCCCTTCTTTTCCTTCTTAGCATCTATTACATAAGCTAAGAACCCCCCCACACCCTTTTACTAAACATTTCTTAGCCTTAATCATAGAAATCAAACATGACTTTCTATCCCTTCGATCTCCAAATACTACTATCTCTTCTTTTCCTGGCTGCGCTATACGAATCAATTTCTTATTGCATACTATATGAGCATCATTAGACGCTAACCAGTCCATTCCCACAATAACATCAAATTCTCCCATACCATCGGGTACAGTCGAAGTGGAAATGATTGTCCATTAATGACAATACTACTCCCATCATACACTTCTTCTACTAAGATTTGACTATTATCAGCCTCTTCTACTTTCAATTCTTGCCTAAGCTTCTTAGGTTTCTCATTCAATTTATGCACATAATTTGGAGACACAAACGAACGATTTGCGCCTGAATCAAACAATACTTTTGCATAATTCGAATCTATAAAGAAAGTACCTGTCACTACATCAGGTATCTCAGCCGCTTCTTCTGCTGACATATTGAAAACTCTAGCCCTCGCTTTAGCTGGCTCCACCACTTCCTTTTTCTACATTTCCTTTGATCAATCCCCTTTTCAACTGTGGACAATTGGTCCTGATATGATCAGGAGATCCACACTGATAACAAGACCTCAAATTCTGGCAATCCCGAGCCAAATGCCTAACCTTCCCACATTTATAACAACCCTCTTGATCAATCTTACATTCTCCCTTATGCCTTCGGTTACACTTGCTATAGGGCTTATTTTCAAACTTATTAACAGAACGCTGATCAAACTTTGCAGACTTAAACGGTTTGAAGTCACGAGCTGTTCCTTCCCACTTTCTTTTATCTGCACTTCTTTTAGTAGCTTGCCTATTCTTTTATTTCTCTCTCATTTCAGCTGCATTTACTGCCATTTGAAAAGTAGACGATTCCTTATTCGAGACAAATTCCCGAATATCACTTCTTAATCCAAAGACGAAACGTTCTACTCATCTTTCTTCATTAGGTACATAAATTCCTGCAAATCGAGACTTTTCAATAAACTTTGTGGCATATTCTCGGACTGACATCCCTTTCTGCTATAAACCCATAAACTCTTCTTCCAACTTTTTAACTGCCGCCAGAGGGCAGAACTGTGCTTTAAATCTTTTCACAAACTCACCCCAAACCATTTCTTTAGCTACAGCCGAACTTTGACCTCCGGATTCCACATCCCACCACATTACCGCTTCATCTTTCAGCATTGACAAAGCATATACTACTTTATCTTCTTCCGCACACTTACTCGTATCAAACACTAGCTCCATACCTTTTACCCATCTTAATGCTATCACAGGATCACATTCCCCTTTACAAGTAGGAGGCTTGCAAGCAGCAAACTCCTTAAAACTACATCCTTTCCCAGCTACAGCTTTAACTGACACAATGGGACTTGACTGAGGGTGGCTACCCATTCCAGTTACTGGTGATTCTGCTACCTCAATCACTACTTTATCTTCACTCTTTTCTTTACTTGACGAAACTTCATTAGTACGCTGAGTCAATAAAGCATTCAACGTTTCTTGTAACTTTCCCATTTATGTAGTGAAGGTTTCTTGTGTAACAAAACCTTGCGTTCTATCTCCACCACGGTTTCCTGTCTGTTTTCAACCCATCACAAAAGCCGAACTTTCTTGATGAGAAGTTTCTTGCTCAACTCTTACCTCTACACTTTCATCCTGACGAATACCACGACTCGTCTTCCTACCTCGAGTTCCCACATTGGAAACTCTTGCCTGAGTAGCTGCTTTCTGAACTGTCTTACCTTTAGGTCAACCGCGACTCTTTCCTTGGATAGCAGTTGGGTTGACAGCAGTCATTCGCTCTTCGTCAATGACTTCATTATCTGGTTCCATTTTAGGATTCAATATAGATCTACTCCTTGTCACTCGCTCAGACATACTTCTGATAAGAAGAAACATAAGATATTCAATCTAACATGCTACACATTACGGCAGTTTAAGCACAAACATGTACTTGTAAATTCACAATTACACTGCCCAGATGGAATTCCAAATTTACCTTACATGCTAGTCCTTACTACCTTAATGTTATCTTTCTACGGTCTTCCTACTACTCAGTTGTGCTTCTACTATCTCAATTTAAGTCTAGGCCCATCTGATCACCTAGATCCCTTAAACTAATGCTCTGATACCAATTGTAACAACCTGAACATTTATATATACAATAAAATAACATTTCTTACTAAATACTGCCACAGGCTTACATTTCATAGTACAAGGTTTACAACTATCTCTTCTTACTACACAACTGAGTTTAAAAAGGTAAACTACTGCAGGAAGTCTTCTATCTCCTGCTTATAGCTCATATCTTCTCTTTACCCTTATCTGTACCTGCTACTTTCCGATAACCTGAAACATGATTAAAATTTTGAAATAGCGAGGGTTAGACCAATGTTCTAGTGAGTCCCCTCCAATCACTACTGCAACAGTTCAAATATTAATTAAAACATTTAAACAAAACTTTATATCTCAAAACATAACCTGCTCTTTTAATCAAACTTTAAAATACTTTATGCTTCGCAGGTATAACTCAATCTACTGGCCATCACTGACCACTTTTTACGCTTCGCAAGCGTACCTTAAGCTACTGACCAACATTTCCGTCAAAGACGGTATGTCTGTCTCGCACTGCCTTATTTTAGGGACACACCCTAATGGCATAAACGAGCCACACTCCCCGGTACGAGCAGGCGGGTCACACTTCCCGACTTAGGTCAGACTTCTAACTCAAATGTATGCATACACCTAGTCCTGACTGTATATAAAACAAGTTTATATAAAGTGAGCATAAACATGCCAAATTGATTAAATCAATCTTTCGCAATAATTCTGTATAACTTTCAATACTATAAATGCGCAGTTTATAAAACCCACATTTATCAAATAACTGCTAAAATCATAAAAGATTTAGTTTGAAAGACTCACCTCTGATTCTTCTTGATTAACTCTGACTTCTACTGATTAACACCACCTACGATGGTATTAAAACAAAGATAAGCTAACTTGAAACTAACACTCTTTCTGTCTAAAAACTTATCAAATAAAATTTATTGCTACTATCCCGGTCGAAACCATCTTGATCAAAACCTCTTAGACCGATTAATAAAATACCAGTCGAATACATACACTGATAAACACCGGTTAAATCACTACACCGGTCGAGTCTCTATACCGGTCGAGCCTCTATACCGGTCGAGCCTCTATACCGGTCGAGTCATTATATCGGTCAACAACATCATACCGGTCGACCGATACCTCTACCGGTCCTTATAACCTACCGGTCTTTACAACCTACCGGTCTTTACATCATCGTCCCAGACATCTACCGGTCGAGTTCATACTTAAGTCGGCGACTCACAGTTAGAACCCAGAAAACTTTTTGATCATTAAATCGATCAAATACACGGTTAAAAGCTTGAATAACAAGACTATTTACTGACTATAACATGCAGATAAAAGTATTAAGCTAAAATCATACTTCTATTTGACCAAAAACGATCGATCCTTCAAGATCTCTTTCTCTTTCTCTCTGCCTTGCTCTGCTTTCTCTCTCTTTCTCTCTATGTCGGCTTACACAAAATATCAGACTGAATGAAATCAAATATCTGATATTCAGGTTATATAAAACCAAAGTTTCAAATAACCCCCCTGTACTTTGGGTCTCGCTTGACTTTTCACCCAACTTCCAAAATTAATAAAAATTCGGATCCGGATATTACAGTTAGGTCCTAAGATTTTAGGCCTTGACCAAAATTTATGCACGACACTTCTAAAATAGATTGCATAAAGTATTTCATACTTTTCGAAATTATCATACAGGTCATATTTTGGATCCGTGGGAAGACGTTTAACACGCACGATATTTTAAACCATGAGTTTAATTATGTACAAAAAAAATTATTTTATTGCAATAGTTGCAAACTTTGTCGAGATTTTCTTTATCCCTGTTTTTGTCGAACGCTATATTCGGATATTGTAGTATTTACGCTTTACCTTGTTTAGGGTCGCTGACAAGTAACCTCAATTTATGATCTTGACATTGGATCTCCTCCACATATGTTAGGGTTTTAAAGTAAAACGTTATTCCCATGTTTTGGTGTTTGGGTTTTTTTGGAAATTTTTATTCCATGCGAGTTTTGTTGAAAAGTGTCACTTTATATCACAATGTGATAAAAGGGAAATTTTTAGGAATTATGACATTTTAGTCATAACTTTATCTTATGATGTTTGATTATTGGGAGCGAAAATTTTGGCACCATTTGACTTTTGGGTATCATTGAATTTCATTGAGTTTATGGAAGTTTTGTTGGGTCTTATGGAGTTCTATTTTACAAAATTTTGCGTCGTGTAGATGAACTTTGAAATGTGTATACTTGAGTTATTGTGTACGTTAACTTATGAGTTTTTGTTTAACATTTTTGTCTCATGCGAGTTCTGCACATGTCGTTTCGCAATCATAAGAGACGTCTTGAGAGTTCAGATATCGCATAATTGCACTTTTGAGTTTTATACGAGTATAATTCGTTATATAC
The DNA here is from genome assembly GCA_954870635.1 of Arctium minus. Lineage (NCBI taxonomy): Eukaryota > Viridiplantae > Streptophyta > Magnoliopsida > Asterales > Asteraceae > Arctium > Arctium minus. Next base: position 117,306,673 of record OX941084.1, on the reverse strand, counting down.
TACTTAGCACTTGAATCGATTTATACTTTTGGTGTGGGTAAGCATATTAAGGACCTATGATGGTCCGTGCTGAACTTTTGCTTCGTACCTTCTTTTGTTGTTGGTTTTACGGTTATTGTTTCACACAATACGTTATATTGGTTTATTGTTATGCATGGCTGTAACACCCTAAAATTTAGAATAAATTTAAAATTCGAAAATTCGGCAACAAGACGTTAATAAATGGAGAAAACCACCCAATAAGGGGAAAGTGTAAGCGTCTACAAAACCTGTAAAATGAATATGGAAATTAACAACAAACTAATCAGACGTTCTATACTTTTATATAGAAAGGATCTAAACTATTCTTGAGGTTAATTATCTAAACAAAAACGTATGAATAATAATTATTCTAACAAAGACTTCTATACTATATATACAAAGTTGATTACAAGATAATTATCAAAATAAAATTGATCTTCAGTATCAATACCATAGTTATCTTCAACCTTATCTCCAACCCATCTTTATCTTCAAGTCTTCTTTATCTTTAGAAGCAGCACTAACCTTCTTTTAGCAGTATTAAACATTGAGCAACATAAACATCCTCAGCAATATTAATCCTTGAGCAGTATTAACCATGCTTGCAGTAGTAATCTTCAACAGTACTAACTACTAGCAGTACTAACTCTACAAGCAGTACTAGCTATTCAAGTAGCAGTACTAACTTTTCAAGAAGTATTAATTCTACTAGCAATATTAAAATTACAAGCAGTAGTAATACCTTTCAACTAGCAGTAGTATCCATCCTTAGCATATTCTGACCCAACAATCTCCCCCTAACTTAACTTTTCAGGATGAGAAGTTAAGTTCTTCAACTTAGAGTCTTCATGATGCTTTCAACACTTTAGCTTAGTTCCCCAAATTAGGATCCAGACCCAGACTTTGATTTATGATTCTTCTGATTACAATCTTTGCCATTTCAGAACCTGTAGAACATACCAACTTTGCTCTCAACATTCCTTGTAGCTTAGCTCTGCTATGATCATACACTTTGTCCACCAATTAGTACTCATGGTAGCTTTTGTCTATGGTCAGAACATATACTCCACATCTTTCAATTAACATCCAATGGTCAATGCTTCTGAAAACCCTTTCATGATTCATATCTCTGATAATATGCTTAACCCTGTCAGGATCAAACATCATGCATAGGTACTCTACAGCTATCTTGATTAGACTCATTCCAGCTTCTTCCAACACTTTACCATATAATCTCATCCCAACTTTGTGCATTTCTTCCAAATCAGATCTGGAGCAGCTTCTGATAATTTTACCCCATGTAGCATACACTTCATAGTGATCTCCCAGTCTCTTGATCCTGAAGTATTCTTTGCCTTGATCTTTCAAAATATCCCAATGAATGATTTCAGGAGCATTCACTGAAATAGGATCAGCTTGCACAGGTTCTTCATTTGTCAGAGTCATGTACAAATGGAATTGTTGATTGGACTGCTCTGGATTCTGCTCTGGCTCTGCTAAAGGTTCATCAGTAGGTTCTGCTTCTGCTTCTGCTCTTTCTTCTTCAATTCTTGCTCTTTTTGCCTTTGGCTTGGTGGCAATGGATTTCTTTCTCTTAATTACTCCAATTTGATGAGCCAAAGTCTCTTATTTCTTTTCTTCTTTCTTTTCCTTGACAGGAGTTCCTTCTTCACTTTCTGGGAAGGGTTGTTGGATGTTGAGATCATGCCTCTCTTTCATCTTCCTTTCAGCTTCTTCCCTTTGAGTGGAGTCCTCTTTCAGTTTGGTCATCTCCTTCTGGTAAAGTTCTTCAAGCTTTCCAAAAGACATACTTGTAAACATTCCCTCAGGAACTCCAATAGCTCCTTTCAGGAAGTTTATCATCTTTCTTCTTTCTTGGTTTGCTAAGTATGTCTTGAAAGGTTGTCTTTGTCTAGTCTTCAGTGGTAGCCTTTGCCTTGAAGCCTTCTTTGTGACTTTCTTAGCAGCAGCTGCAGACTTCAGACTCTTTTGATATTCCTCATTCAGCTTAGTAGCCAATTCCAAAGCTATCTCTCTGTCTTTTGCAGATTGGATTTGTTCTTCCTTTTCCAACTCTTCTTGAAGCTTTTTGGCCAATTCTTCATCCAACTGTATCTGTTTCTGTTTCTTCACTGGTTGCTCAGACTCAACCATCTTTTCCTTTCCCTTCTTCTTTGCATCCTCCACACTGACTTCTTTTAGTTTCTTCTCTAATCCTCCTTCTTTAATCATTAGTCCCTTAGCCTTTTGAGTGGCTTTGGGAGTGTCATTCTTAGCTTTTACAAGGGTTTCTGCAATTTCAATTTCCTCTCTGGACAATGCTGTTTCTGCTACAGTTTTCTCTGTTTCTACTTCTTTTGCAGTTACTGCTGCTGGCTCAGTTACTGCTTCTTTTGTATTTTCTGCTGCATTTGCTTTTTCTGTTTCCCTATTCAACTCCCCCTCAAAATGAGCTTCCATGCTAACAGGGCTTTGTTTCTCCCCTTCAGCTTGTCTCTCCCCCTTGTTGAAAGCATCTCCTCTTTTCTTTAAAACATACTGCTTTCTTTTCTTTTTCTGCACCAACCTCAGAACCATTTTCTTTAGTTTGGTAATCTACACTTGTTGAGACAAAATCACCAATTTCAGCTCCTCTATATCGGCACCCTGTTTGATGACATCAAGATTGATATTGCCCATAGTTTCCATCAATTCATCATAGTTATATCTGTCATCACCTCCTTTGGGTGTGTTGACCACCTTTGAAGGATCCTTGGATCTTTTAGTAGAGGTCTTCTACCTAGCAGAAGCAGCCTCTACTCCCTTGGTTTCTTGGCACCTGGGACCTTTGGATGATTGCTCACCCAAAGTTGCCGTGGGGAAGGTCTTAGGGATGTTCACACTGTCCTGCTCTGCACTTTGTGCAAAGTTAGTAGTGTGAGCCTCACTGTCCACATGCTCAACCTTCTCCTTAATGAGCACCTTCTTGGGGTTGGGAGACACCCCTGTGGTTTCCCTATCGATATTCTCTAATGGAGAATGCTCCATTAGAGGGCTTGAAGGCTGTGGGGGTGAAGGTACAAGAAGGGAAGGAACCTTCTTTACCTTTTCCTTATATAGATTTTGGTGATGGGGGATGTGGGTTTGGCAATAGGAATCTGAGGAGGATTACTAGAAATGAGTGGTGTGGGTAGGTCATCAGTTTGGTTGTCAGATGAGGGCTTTGACACTGATGCCTCACCATGGGAAGGTGACACACCCATCATTGTAGAGAACAATGGTGTGTCTTGACCAGAAAAGTCCTTGGAGGGCCTTTTCATGTTTGAGAATACCTTCCCTTTGGGAGGTTTTGGTACATACACCTCTTGAAAAGAGGGTAGATCCGTCAATTCCTTTAGTATAATCTCTTGTACAAACCTGGGATACATATAAAAGCTTTTGGATTTGGTATCCAGGTTTGACATAAAATCATTGAAAATTATTTGTGAGAAATTAAACTTTCTAGAGGTAGCTAAGCAGACCAAAGCATAAGCTAAGGTACTGCTAAACTCACTCCATCCAGTTGTTTTTCGTGAAATGCAATGTTGTAGGGTATGAACAAAAAATCTCCACTGTGGTGAAAATCTGTTTTTGAAAAACTTGAATACATCAGTGGGACCTTCATACCCCATATTACTGAGAGTTTGGAAAAGATCTTCCTTAGGTAAAGAGGTTATACCTGAGGCATCATCTAAGCGTAGATGGATGCGAATACACTCCTCTGAGATGGTCAGGGGTTTATCACACACCCTTGTTTTGATGACCTGATTGCCCTCTTCAGATTGAATAGTAGCATTGGCCCAGAACTGCCTTTGATGTTCCACATATATTGTGGGATTGACAGTGAGAGCGTGGGCGATGTGTGAGGATTTGAGGAAATCCACTATGGCATGGAAACCTTCAGCTTGCTTTGGTTTCTGCAACATGGCGAGCTCGTTGTGTTCATCAAATAATGCTCGTCCTGCCATCATTCTGGTTAAATCTAGCGTTCAAATCGTGACTAGGGTTGACGCTGGTAAGCAAGAAATTGAGAGAGAGAAAAGGAAGCAATGGAAGTTCAAAGAGCCATTTGTATTTTGGCGGTCACAAAGGGTATTTATAGGTGGAGGGTTTCAGTTAGAAGCAGTACTAAGTACCCTAGCAGTATTAACTAACTCGCAGTATTAACTCATATTAGCAGTAGTAACCCCAACTGTCAGTACTAACACGGACTAGCAGTATTAACACAGACTAGCAGTATTAACACTTACCAGCAGTAGTAACAATGATTAGCAGTATAAAAACAAAGGCAAGCAGTAGTAACTTTGCACTGGCAGTATAAACCACCTAGCAGTAGTAACCATACTTGACCATTTTTGGAAAGTTATCATGAGTAATATAGCGAGCAGTATTAACTGATTTAGAAGTACCAAGTATCCATTTGAAGCAATCTGAAACACTGAAACACACAAGGTTAGTAGCACCATGCACAATATAATATAAGAAAGTAGACAGGATGGAATCTATACAGGTACATGAGACAAAAGATAATAGGCTTATTCAGAGTTTATCATGCCCACACTTGTGACCAAAAATGTAAATCTACCCACATCAAAAGCTTTAGTGAATAGATCAGCAAATTGGTTACTTGTATGAACTTTCACAACCTGAATTAGCTTCTTTTCATTACAGTCTCTGATAAAATGATACCTGATTTCTATATGCTTTGTTTTGGAGTGCTTGACTGGATTATTAACAATGCTAATAGCACTGTTGTTATCTATGAAGATTGGAGTGTGAAGAAAGGTCATACCATAGTCCAGCATTTGATTATGAATCCAGAGTACTTGAGAACAGCAGCTTGCAGCAGCTATGTACTCTGCTTCTGTTGTAGATGTGGACACTGTGGTTTGTTTCTTGCATTGCCATGATACTAGTCTTGCACCCAAAAACTGACATCCCCCTGAAGTTGACTTTCTATCCAAATTTGCACCACCCAAGTCACTGTCTGAATAAGCAAGTAGGTCAAATGGTGAGTCATGAGGATACCAAAGACCTAATCTAGGTTGGCCTTTGAGATATCTGAATATCCTCTTGACTGCTTGAAAGTGTGACTGCTTAGGCCTTACTTGAAATCTTGCACACACACAAATAGGAAACATGATATATGGTCTTGAAGCAGTGAGATACATGAGGGAGCCAATCATGGATCTGTAGTGATGAACATCCACATCCTCCCCCTCAAGATCTGCAGTGATCTGTTTGTGTGTCTCCATGGGTGTGCTTGCAGGCTTTGAGTCTGAGAAACCAAACTTATTAAGAATGTCCTGCACATATTTGGATTGACTTATAAATATCTCATCTTTCTTCTGCTTAACTTGTAGCCCTAGGAAGAAGGTAAGTTCACCCATAGAACTCATCTTGAATCTTTTGTGCATCAAATCTTCAAAATCTCTGCACATTTGATCTTTTGTGGATCCAAAGATAATATCATCCACATAGATTTGCACTTTTAGGATGTCCTTCTTCTTCCTCTGAATGAACAGAGTCTTGTCTATGATTCCTCTTTGAAACCCATTTTCCAAGAGATAGGTAGACAGAGTGTCATACCATGCCCTTGGTGCTTGATGTAGCCCATATAGTGCCTTCTTCAATTTGTATACTCTGTCAGGATAATTTGGATTCTCAAATCCTGGAGGCTGACAGACATACACTTCTTCTTCTATTTTTCCATACAGAAAATCACTCTTTACAACCATCTGGTAGACTTTGAACTTCATGAAAAAAGCATAGGCTAAAAATAGTCTGATTGCCTCTATCCTAGCCACTGGTGCAAATACTTCTTCATAGTCAATACCTTCTTCTTGAGTATACCCTTGTGCCACTAATCTGGCCTTGTTCTTTATTACAATTCCTCTCTCATCTTTCTTGTTCCTGAAGATCCATCTTGTGCCAATTGCTCTGTGTCCTTTTGGAAGATCCATCAGATCCCATACATCTTGCAGTACAAACTGCAGTAGCTCTTCTTGCATTGCTTTTATCCAACTTGGATCCTTCATTGCATCAAATGCCTTTTTGGGTTCAACCTGTGATAGAAAACAAGATAATAAACCTGATTGTAGATCTTTCAATCCCCCTAACTTGCTTTGTTGCCTTGTGATCATTGGAGAATTGATGTCACCAATCACTAATTGAGGATGATGATTCTTCAGGGTTCTTGTAGCATTGACAACCTCTTCATTAAGATTGACTTCAAGATTGGTGTCATTCATTTCGGGAGTGCTTCCACCATACACTGAAGAATCATCATCTGTGTCATCCTCTTCCAAAACTGGCATCTCAGGACCTTTGATTCCTGAATCTGAGGGTTGATCTTCCTTTTCACCTCTGTCCTCTTCATTCTGATCTGGTTCAGTGTCCTTTGAATCTGAAGTATCTTTCTTATCTTGGTCACAAAATTCAACAGGATCAGCTGTAGGTGTTGGGAACAACACAAACTCTTGTCTTTGTACTTGTACCTGTTCTGTCCCTGTTCCTACATTATGCTCATTACTGAAACCCAAAGAATTAGTCAGTGAATCAATGTCAAATAGCCAATCAGGACCTGAACCAAGTTGATTTGGTGTGTTCTCATTGCATCTGACATTGTCACTTTCCTCAATAATCCTAGAAGAGGTGTTAAACACTCTGTGGGCCTTACTTTGAGATGAATATTCAACAAGAAACCCATCCTCAGCTTTGCTACCAAACTTGCCTAGGTGAGTTTTGGTATTGAGAATTGTGCAAGGACACCCAAATGGTTTGAAAAATCCAATAAAAGGTTTCTTCTTTTTAAAAAGCTCATAAGGTGTCTTGTCTTGGGATTTTACTACTAGAACTCTGTTTTGAACATAGCAGACAGTATTAACTGCTTCTGCCCAAAAAGTGATTGGAAGTTTTGAATCTGCCAACAGAGATCTAGCAGCTTCTATCAGAGTCCTATTTCTCCTTTCAGCAACACCATTCTGTTGAGGAGTCCTAGGAGCACTGTATTGTTTCTCAATGCCTTTTTCCTCACAAAAGCTGTTTAGGTCATTATTTTTAAATTCAGTTCCATTATCATACCTAATGACTTTAACTCTTAGATTTGTTTGGTTTTCAACTCTAAGAACAAAGGATTTGATCAGTCCACTTGTTTCATCCTTTGTCCTAAGAAAATAGACCCAAGTGAATCTAGAGAAATCATCAACAATAACTAAGCAGTAGAATTTCTTACCAATACTCATCACATTAGTAGGGCCAAACAGATCCATATGCAGTAAATTAAGAGGTGAAGAGATTGTATTTATCTCTTTGGACTTATGAGAAGTTTTGTGTTGCTTGCCTTTAAGACATGCAACACAATGATCATCACATGAAAATACATTTTGGGGCAAACCTCTTACAAGGTTGTTTTTCACAAGTTTGTTTATTGTTTTAAAGTTCATGTGACACATCCTTCTGTGCCAAAGAGATGATTCATCTACTGAAGCTTTTGAAAATAAACAATTTAGAGATGAATCAGAAACTACACTCTCCAAGTCTAAGCAATAAACATTATCCTTCCTAGGAGTTATAAGTAGTATCATATTGTCATCAACTACCTTGAACCCTGGAGCAAGGATAATACATTCAGTATCAGTGAATAATATGCTATGTTTCTTGTCACAGACCTGTGATACACTTAACAGGTTGTATCTTAATTGCTCAACATAGTATACATCCTCAAAGATCATCTTACCTTTTGACACATTACCTTTTCCATTTATCTTACCACCTGCTGGATTATCACCAAAAGCAACATGTCCTCCATCAATTCTTTTGAAGTTTTGAAGGCAGGCCATGTTACCTGTCATGTGCCTGGAACAACCACTATCAACATGCCAAATGCTCCTTCCCTTGAGCTGTTGGTTTCCCTGCACATTTAATAAAGCAGTTAGTTTTTAATAGGAACCCAAGCCAAAGTGGTCTTGGGTTTCCCATTCTCATCAACATATTCATATTCAGATTGGATGAGATTATCACACTGAGAAATCTTATTGCTTGAATACTTTGTCACAATAATGGGTCTGTTACTGGAAGCAGTACTAACTTGATTGGCAGTACTAACTTTGTTAGCAGTACTAACTGGGTTAGCAGTAGTATTGCTTGCAACATCATTATTTCTGTCAGCAGTACTATTTGAAGTAGCAGTACTAACATATTTCTTTACTTTTGGAACCCCAACCTGGACAAAGTTGTTTGCTGTCTTTTTCTTTGAATTAGCAAACTCATTCTGAACATGAGATTTTATAGGTGCCCTTCTCACATTCTCAGCCATATGATTCCTTATTTGCTTCCTATAACCAACAAGATTTTGTATATTTCTTTGAAAATTGATCCTTTGGTTAATAGGATTGAAATAACAGTGTTTGGCTAGATGATTTAACTTGCCACAGATAAAACAAGGCTTTGGTCTATTAATTTTTTCAGATCAATTCCTTGTTTTAATGCCCACTGATTATTTCTATTTCTTTGATTTCCCCTTGTTTTATCATGTTTTTGGGACTGATTTTGTTTACAAGTACAGGGATTAACAACAGTGGTTTGCATGTAATGAACTCCCTGTACCTTTCCCTTTCCTCTCTTAGGGGTCTCAGCTTTTTCATTCTTAACAGTCTCTTCTCCAAACTTTAATTTCTCACTCTTGACAAAAGGTTTACCCCCTCTTTCATTTGTCAGAATGTGGTTTTCTAGGGGAATATCTTTTTGGTCTTTCTCCTTCTTACTCTCAGAGTCCTCTTCTTCAGAATCTGCCTCAACCACTACTTTGTCTAAAGGATCTACTTCAGTGGCTCCTTCAGGTAATTCCTTCTTGTCCTGTCTTTCTAAGAAATCAGAGGTAAGAGGAATATAGTTATTGTTGTATGGTGGAGGGGTGGTGTTGTAGCCTATTCCTCTTCTAAGTTTGTCATGGACTTGAGTTTTTAAAAGTGAGTCCATTGCTTTAGAAGCATTGGAATATTTCTCAATGTCCAGCTTTGCTTTCTCAAACTCACTCCTTATCTTCTCACATTCCTCTTCAGACTTTTTAAGCTTAATCTCTAACTGATTTTTCTCCCACTTCCAGTAGTTTGTATCATAGGAATGTTGAAGTTCATTAGCCTGGTAAGACTTAATTTGTTCTTCAAACCTCTCAACAATCAGGACATACTCTATTCTATCTTTTTCTAACCTTTTATGGTCATCACACATACTCTGATTGTGATCCCTGTACTTTTTAACAGTTTCAATACAGGTTTTAGAGCAAAGATTAGAAGTTACCTCTGTGGGAATATCAGTGCTTTCTGAAACTTTAGCCATTAAAGCTTCATTCTGAACTGCTTCTTCTACTTGGTCACTCCAGTCAAATTCCATTCCTTCTTGGGAAACAAGAGCTTGAGAAGAGTTCCTACTGTTGAAGCTAGTAGACTGTGATGGTTGATGGTTGCTAGTATGCTGTTGAGGCATTCCACTTCTGCATTCTCTTGCAAAGTGCCCCAGCTTGTGGCATTTGTAACATTCAACCTTGGATTTATCAAATCCAACCCCATCTTCTCTTTTCTGAGCAAAGTTGTTTCTTCTAGTCCTTTTGATGAATCTTTTTACCCTCATAGTCAGCATAGCCATCTGCCACTTGATATCCATCTCCTCCAGATCATCAGCATTTATCTGTTCTAAGTCATCATTAATTAGAGTGGAATTAGCATGACTGGCTAGAAAAGCTTCTAAAACTGAGTCATTGGATCCATCTTGCTTTGATCCATGGGTAGCACTAATTGATTCTGTATTAGCAGCAGAATCAGTAGAGGATGATAAAAGAGCAACATTGTATAAGTATCCAGAGGGCCTTTTCTTTGCTTCTACCTCTGCTTCAAACACCCTAAGGTCATTATAGAGGTCATCCAATTCCTTGTCCTCCAATTGGTCATTCTGTCTGAAGGAGACAGTGTACATAGTCCATTCATCACCAAGAGATCTTAGAAATTTTCTGTTAACATAATCTTGATCTATCTGGACACCAACAGTAGCCAATTCACCAATTAGCTTATTAAATCTATCAAAAGTTTGAGTCATGGACTCATTCTTTGTAGACATAAAGTTTTCATATTGCTGCTTTAGGATGGCCTTCTGATTTCTCTTGGTACTTTTGGTACCAGAAAATCTTTTCTCCAGAGAATTCCAAAGAATTTGTGCATCAGAACAGTTGCAGAATTGATGTTGGTACTCATTAGGTATAGCCAAAAGCAGAGTGCTCAAGGCTTTCATCTCTGTCTGCCTTAACTTTCTCTCTTCATCTGTCTTTGGTGGAGGTCTCTTTCCTTCTGCATCCATCTTTCCTCCATCAGAAGGACCATTCTCAATGATGTCCCACATTGAGAAGTCTGTGAGAAGAATGTAATACTTGATTCTGATCTTCCACATGTCAAACTCATTGGGTTTGAGCATGGGAACCTTTGATACGAAAACACTATCGCTTGAACTGTCCATGATTAAAGGTTTCTGAATTTTCTAGCTCTGATACCACTTGTCAGGATCAAAACTCAAACAAGAATTTAACACAAACTCAGAAACAATGTTAAAGAAGTTGCGGAAAAACACTTTAACAGAAAATCAATGGAACAGTATATAGAACTCAAATCACAAGTTATATTAATTCAACTTGATGATTATACACAAAACCTCAATCTGTTTAACAGGCTAAACAGACGTTCTATACTTCTCTATAGAAAGGATCTAAACTATTCTTGAGGTTAATTCTCTCTAAACAAAAACGTATGAATAATAATTATTCTAACAAAGAATTCTATACTATATATACAAAGTTGATTACAAGATAATTATCAAAATAAAATTGATCTTCAGTATCAATACCATAATTATCTTCAACCTTATCTCCAGCCCATCTTTATCTTCAAGTCTTCTTTATCTTTAGAAGCAACACTAACCTTCTTTTAGCAATATTAAACATTGAGCAACATAAACATCCTCAGCAGTATTAATCCTTGAGCAGTATTAACCATGCTTGCAGTAGTAATCTTCAACAGTACTAACTACTAGCAGTACTAACTCTCCAAGCAGTACTAACTATTCAAGTAGCTGTACTAACTTTTCAACTAGTATTAATTCTACTAGCAGTATTAAAATTACAAGCAGTAGTAATACCTTTCAACTAGCAGTAGTATCCATCCTTAGCATATTCTGACCCAACACTAAGGGAACTTGTTACACACGTCATTTGAGAAAAAGTGTTAGGCTTAACGCCTATTGAGAACAAACAGTTTATATCCACAAATTAGAAATGTTTTAAATGCAACAAATAAATATCTTACAAGTTACAATAACTTGGATTATAAAATGAAATATTAACCACGTGAGGGCCTTTCGGTCCAAAGCACATCTTTCGATGATGGGGGAGACCTGATTTCCAAGGATTGTGGCGGAACACAAAAGTAGGCCACTTTCCGAGTTATTGAGCTCACCATACTAGGATCAAGGCCACGAACTCGCCGTCTCGTACTCAGATGTGGGGGAGGGCACCCAATGATCCTAGTCATACTCATTCACTAGGATTTACATTTACGACCCACGGCTAGTATCCGGTCCCACATAACCGTACCAAGTTGCCTTCCTAGGGACCAATGTCTCAACTAGCTACAAACGGGAGTTAACCCAACATTAAGTCGACTCTATACCTATGGATCCACTAGTAATAGTCTAAGGCTTGTCACTATTTTGTTAATGACAAAACTATAATCGCACATATAGTTCTCATGATACATTTCCAAATATAAATCATTTCCCAAGTGGATAATTTTTCCAAAGTTAACAATACTCCACAATGCTCATTATTTAATAACTAGATAAAAGAATATGCATCATTAGCACACTCTCAAGAAAACCACATTGATAACCAAGAATGAACCCTAAAAGAAAACCCACAATGTCTTAACAAGAACTCCCAAATATGGAGCAATCCCAAATTAAAAGTTTGTGGAGTGAAAGATATGCTCAAACACTTTGACACTTGAAGTATTCCATAAAGTTAAAATTAAAAGAAGAAAACAATAAAGGTTTGAGCATAACCCAAGTTCCACCATTAAAATAGTAAAGGGAAAGTATAAACAAAAAGAAATTAAGTTGAGAGGCATACCTTAGATTCAGAGTGTAAGAACTCTAATTGAAATTGAGGAGCAAAGCAAGGGATTGAGAGAACCCTAGGTTTAGTTCTTGCAATCAATTAGAGAGGGGGAGAGGTGAGGGCCGATTAGGAAAAAATTTAGGGAATGGGAGGGATTAATCGGCCAAAAGGGGTTTTGGGTCCAAGAAAAATCGAGCTAGATCGGCGCTAGTTGGGAAAGGGTGAACTTGCGAGCAACTCACCTACAAGGTTGTTGTCGAAGTGGGTTGAGAGGGGGAGGGGTCTCGGGCTAGTTGCTCGTGGATTTAGGAGGGAGGTAAGTCACGGCGAACTAGCTTGGAGAGCTGTTGGGTTTAGCGAGTATCAAACAACAGGGGTAGTGATGGAAGCTAGTTGATCGTTAGTTGAGGTTGAGAAACTAACGATCAAGGGTCATCCGCTACTGTGGGCGGTTTGGGTCTAGAGGGGGAATGGATTTGGGCAGGTTGAGCGTGGGTTGGGAAGGGTTGAACTCACGGCTAAGTCGCCTAAGCGGTTGTGGTGGTGAGGCACTCACAGGGGAAAAGGTGCGGGCTAGCGTGGCTTGTATGTGGGTTCGGGTTAGTTGGTCGTGGGTAGGGAGGGGGAAACTCATGTCCTACCTGCGACAGGAGCTGTTTGGCGTGGGTGGTTCAAGTGGTGAAGTGGAGGGGTGAGGCAGGTTAGGCGCTAGTTGGGCCAGGGGTAAGCAACGCCTAAGTCGCCTTAGGAGTTGTGAATTCGATGTTGGAACCGAAATGGGATGGATTGGGGCAGCGACTTAGGTACGTTAATCGTGGGTTGAGACTGGACAACTCACGAACAAGTGGCGTCAGGGGTTGTTTGTTCATGGTTCACGGGTAGGGGAGAAATGGGTAACCGGGTGAGTTATGGGCGAGTTGGGAGGTTGTAAGTAGCGGGAAAGGCACGAGAAGGGTTGTGATTTTGGTTCTCGATGGGTGAGGGTCAAAAGGGGGGTAACCGAGTGGGTTTAACGTGTAACATCCAACTTTTTGAAAATAAATAATTATGAAAAGAAAAATGAGAAATGAGAAATAAAGCAAAACGAGTTTTATTTTGTTTGACCAAAAGTGTAAATGATTGAGTTGAGAGGGGCCAAATCTACCTTTTAAGTAGAGTGTTATAAGGGTTTTAATTACTTTTGGACCAAAAATAATAAATATCATGTCATGAGGGGGGATAAACGTAAACTTCAAAAAGTTCAAGGGGCATAACGTCATATTTTTTGAAGTACAATGACTTGTTTTGCCAATAGTACACCTCTGTTTGAAGATAACGACCTCATAGCGAAAAATCGCAATTTGGGCCCAATTTTTCAATTAATACGCCAAACCTCTGATCATATAAATGTAAAGTACTGGTTGAAGGTCATTTTGGTTCAAATAGCTTGAAAAATAAGCGTATATAGAAGGAGAAATCTGAGTTTGAAGTTCATAATCAACATTCTCGGTTTTTCGTCGATCTTGGGTGAGATTCTTAACCAAACCTTATGATTTTTATGTCTATTGATTCGTTTTTAAGAGTTTTATCGAACCTTTGTAGCCTCACCTTTCTTATTCGTGTTTTCATGGTACAAATAAGTGTTTATAGTCTTTGGGTTTTAGTTTTATAAACATATACTTTAAATGAGAAAATGGAACTCATTTGTTGATGAAATCTTATATTCTTTATGTCAAAATGTTGGTAAAAATGTTACCAAGGATTTTATGCAAAAAAAATGTAAAAAAATAAGCAAGAAATGGCCTATTTTGAGACTTAACGTTTCAAAAATAGAGTAAGAAATCGTAGCCATGGTGTTGCTGTGAGTTTTGTTTTTGTTGACCTACTTTAAATGAAAAAATAAATAATAACACAATTCTAAGGAAGGGCTTTAAACCCTGGACCTCCCCTCCATAAGGTTGAAGTGATAACCACTTCATCTAATGGTTGTTTTTCTTAAGTTTTGGCAACAAAAGATTTATTACTTATATTACACCAGTTTCTTTTTTTTTTTAATGTAAAAAAGTTATTAAAGGAGAGGGATTTGAACTTTAGATCTCCTCTCAATAAATAATCATTTATGTTAATTAATAGCAGTAAATAATTGTTTCTTATTTTATTTATAATGCTTACAAAGTTACATGTAAGTGTTTGAAGTTTTTAAAGTATGATTTCAACCATAATAACTTTATGAAACTTTTAGCAAGTTTTATTTGGATTTTTTATGCAAATCTTTATCCAATTTCAATTACTTATTTTCTTACAAAATTATCAAGATTCCCCTACAGTCAAATAACCGACATTTCAAGTTATGCCTTATGTATTTGTCCTTATGAGATGTCCAGAATAATTTTGGGATCTGGTATTTTAGTGAATTATTTTTAAAGAGAGGGTCGGAATAAATCGTTTATTTACCTAGGTGATTTTTAAAAATAATATTTTTGGCGTCGTATAGAGGATAGATATTATCGACCATTTAAATTTGGAAAAATTGGAGGATTTAAATAAATTATATATTTCCTAAGGGAGATGTGCTTATAATAAGTCGTTTAATTATTTGGATGACTTTAATAATAAGATTAAAGTGTCGTTATCGGATTAAAATAATTATTGGGACACTTTATTTCGAAATTGAGATTTATAAAATGTTAGAAGGGTTAAATTGACGTTTTGAGATGTCATCGAGTTATAGACTAGGGTTTTGATTATAGTTGGTCGGGGTTGACTGAGTTGACCAAGGATTGACTAAGTTGACCAAGGGTTGACTTTTGACTCGTTTGACCCACATGGATTTTAATGGTGGGGTCGTATTGATCTATTTGGAACAGATCCGGAGACTCAAATTTGGAGTTTGACTTTAGGCCGGGACGGGTTGGACAATGAGTTGACTTTTTGAGAATTAAGTCAATAATTAGATATTGTGGTATAAAATGTGTAGGTCTTCCGTCAGGAGCTATCGGTAGTTGATCTACGCAATTAGGTGAGTCTTCATGAGACTTACACTGGGATGCATACATATGTACAAATTTATTTTGAGCATTATATGATTTCTATGGTGAATGTTATGCATGATAATGATTTAAATGATGTCATTGGTATATGTTTACATGTATGTGGAGTTTTGTGGAGTATGCATGCTAATTGTTTTTCTGGTTTTTAAATGTATTTAACATGCTTGGATTTTCAGTTGGTTTATATTGTACAAATGGTGCATGGTTCGGAATATGAGATGTTAGTTTGGTTTGTCACACTTAAGGGGAGGCACGACCCCAAAATGGGTGATTGGCTCTGTGTGAGCCGTACACGCCAGGGAATGCCCGTGACACTGCAACATGACCCCGTAATGGGTTATTGGCTATAGGTGAGCCGTACACACCCATGGAATGATTGCAACTTATCAGTCCTTACTCGAGGAGACAGTTGTGAGGTCTCGTTCTTTTGGCGTTGCATGTTTCAGAAAATGAATATTATTTTATACGAAGTTTGCATGTTTGATATATGTGTCAAGATATGATTTCACTCACGCAAACCATGAACTCACTGAGCTTTATAAGCTGACTATAGTATGCATCTCAGGGCCAGGTAGTTCGAGGTTAGATAAGGGCAAGGGACACGCTTAGAGACTTTCCTACTATCATTATTTTGGATTCAACATTTTTTTTAGACTTTTATGTATGGAACAAATGTAACTTAACCTGGTATGGGACGAGTTAGCTCTTAAGTTACATGTTTATGTATTTTGAAGACTTCCGCTGCGAACGGTTTTAAAGTTTTAATTTAGTCGTTATTCTGGAGTATTTTGGAGAATTTATTTTAGATTATGTAACATTTCTCATGGTAAAATGAGGGTGTTACATAATTTGAGATGGGGGTGATGCAAACTCACGAACAAGCCACGTTAAGGGTTGTTTCAGCGTGAACTGCACTAAGGTAGTGTGGAAGGAAACTTGCAAGTGAGTTAGGCGAGGATAACTCACGGATAACTAGCCCGGTTGTAATTCTCAAATGCCTCCCTCTCTTTTCCCTTAAATGGCAGTGCGAAAGGTGGGTTTCTCATGGGGTTTGAAGGTTGAACTCACGGGTAACTCGCCTGCAGTATTGCTTTAATGGCCCAACTATGCAACTTAGGCAAATTGTGACAAAAACCCACGATGACCAACGCGATTTTACCGTGATTTCTGTAATGAAAATCAACATCCAAAAGGGTCTTTTCATGGGTTTTTCTTTTTCAAAAATCTCTTAAAAACTTACCCGAGTTTAATTATTGCCTTCTAATCCACGAGTAACCTCCTTACCCTTTTTTTCTCAATCTTTTTACTCTAAATTCAACCAAACGAAACCACTTACCTCGTCATGTGGGAATTTCTCCGATTCTCGATAGACCTGGCAATGAAAAACAAACAAGACTCCTACGAAAAATAAGACGAACTAATAAAACAAATAAAAACCTAGTGGGTTGCCTCCCACCTAGCGCTTTAGTTAGGGTCGTGGCACGACCTTTCACAACTCTTAATTAGGCTCGGTATCGCTTGTGGAATTAAATTTCTCACACATTCGGGTTTTCTTGATTTTCCCCACATCCGTTTTTGCATTATTACCAGTTTTGATCCAATCGACCCCTTTTCTAGTTCACCTCTATCTTCTATGCTTTTGAGAACATGGAAGTTTATCTTTTCATTACCAACTCTGAAAGTCATCACACCTTCTTCCATATCTATCAAAGCTTTGCTTGTAGCTAAGAACGGTCTTCCCAAAATCAATGGCACCTCAACATCTTCTTCCACATCTAGAACTACGACATCAACTGGAAAGTAGAATTTTCCGACCATTATCAAAATGTCTTCCACAATTCCATACAGATACTTCACTAATCTATCTGTAAGTTAGAGTGTCATGTTTGTTGGCTTCACTTCCCCCAAGCCAAGTTTCCTGAAAATGGATAAAGGTAACAAATTAATACTTACTCCTAAGTCACATAACACTTTATTGAAATCAACAACTCCAATTTGTACATGTATAGAGAAACTCCCTAGATCTTGAAGCTTTAAAGGAAGCTTATTTTGAATGATTGCATTGCACTCCTCAGTGAGTGCAATTGTTGCACGATCTTCAATCTTCCTCTTCTTGGACAAGATGTCTTTCATGAACTTGAGATATGTTGGCATTTGAGCAAGTGCCTCTGCAAATGGAATATTGATGTGTAACTTCTTGAAAATGTCAAGAAATTTCTTGAACTGTTCCTTATCCTCGTGTGCCTTCAACCGATTCGGAAAAGGTAGCGGTGGCGTATACGGGTTAACTATCGGCTTTAATGGAGGTGTCACCTCTTTTTCCTTTGGCTCATGTAGATCAACAATATCTGTAGTTACCTCATCTTTCGTCCTAACATCTTCAGTTTCTACTTCTTCAGTCTCCATATGCTCTCAGGTAGGATCCTTTATCAATTCTTTGCCACTCCTTAGATGAATGGCATTGCAATATTCTCTCGGTTTTCTTTCAGTATGACTAGGGAATTGACTCTGAGTGCGAGATTATAGGGATTCAGATATTTGACCCACTTGCCTCTCTAGGAGCTGAATTGAAATTGTATTCT
The DNA here is from genome assembly GCA_954870635.1 of Arctium minus. Taxonomy (NCBI): domain Eukaryota; kingdom Viridiplantae; phylum Streptophyta; class Magnoliopsida; order Asterales; family Asteraceae; genus Arctium; species Arctium minus. The sequence goes on along the minus strand of OX941084.1, from coordinate 117,288,866 downwards.
GATCAGTTGTCGCCTTCACAGTACTCACTGTGTTTACTAGTGTGCTTACAGAAGATGTAATTCCCTCAACAGTGTTGTCCATCTTCGAGATGAACTTCATCAAAACATCTTCTAATCCCGACTTCTTCTCTCCAGATTGTCCTTCCTCAAGCCTTCTCTGATTATAACCTGGGGGACGATAAGCATTATTAGATTGAGAAGAAGATGAAAAATTAGAGTTGTTACCACACTGTTGTTGTCCCATGGTTTCTTTTGGTTGATTTTGTGATTGATTCCATGAGAGGTTGGGATGTATATTCCATCCTTTCATTGTAGGTATTTGAAAATGGATCATTCTGAGAGCGATTGTTCCGGTTTTGTAAAAATTGACCTGTTCAGGTTCTTGAGAAGATGGGAACAAGTCCGGAATGCCTCCCTCATTGAGGGGTGGAGGTTGAATAGAAGCTCCCTTCAAATGATTGGTGATGGCGGCTAGCTGTGCTTTTATTATCTTCAGTTCTTCAGACTCATGAACACTTGCTACCCATCTAATAGAAGACCTTGGAGTGACATAGCTATGTTCGGCCAGATTCTCTATCAGTTCAACTGCTTCTTCATACGTTTTGTTCATTAGAGCCCCACCTGCTGCAACCGTGATATCATTCTTGTATTGCAGGTGTAGTCCACCAAAGAAGGTCTGGATAATGACCCAGCCATGTAAACCATGATGAGAACATTCTAGTAAAAACATTTTTTTAGCATGACCCAGCCTCGTAGAGTGTCTCCTAGTCCCATTGATCAAAATGGGTTATTTCGGCCATTAACTGAGTTGTCCTACCCGATGGAAAGAATTTCTGTAGGAACGCTGCAACCATGTCTGCCCATGTAGGGATCTGATCAGTTGGTAGGCTCTCTTCCCATATTTGTGCCCTTCTCTTCAGTGAGAAGTTGAACAACCTCAGTTTGATTACATCATCTGACACTCCGTTAATCTTAAATGTGTTACAAATCTTTACGAATGTATGCAGATGTCCATGAGGGTCTTCTGTTGGTGCTCCACCAAACTGATTTTGTTGTAACATCTGGATCATGCCATACCTTATCTGAAAGTTGTTTGCTCCTATCGTAGGGGCTTGAATGCCTCTATCGTAGGGGTCTGAACGCCTCTATTGAGAGCAGTCACGTTAGGATTGGCAAAGGACATCATCGGTACTCTTGTTGGTGCTTCCTCTCCCATGATATGATCTTTGAATTAATCTGAAACAGGAAAAGAAAGGATCACGGAATGTGTGGAAAATAGAATAAACCAAAACAAATGCCCAATATAATAGCGCTTATAGTTGGTAGTGTTATCAGTGCAAACTAGTTCCCCGGTAACGGTGCCAAAAACTTGATAGGCGGGTTTACACCCCCCTAATCTAACAGCAAGTGTACGGGTCGAATCAAGTAATATGTACTTGGAAGTACGAGTATCGAACCAAGGGAACTAGGAACTGAGTATCACAATTACTATATTCACTATTAACTAAACGGTCCGAAGGGTTGAATTTTTGTGATTGATTAACTGAATACTAGTAAAAACAAATCAATGAACACACTCTTCAAATAACGACTATGGAACTTTTTATGGAGAAATGTAGTTGAGGGTTGGAAATCCTATGGTTCTTACTAATGAACAAGATTCTTGAAGATAACTATTAGTTAAACCCTTTAATGAAAATCTAATCTGTAAAATCACTGTTGTTCTTTCTCAAGCAACAACATATTTTATTTTGAAAACACAAGTCTCATCTCTCGATCTTAACACATGAGTTCAAAACACATTAAGTTCCAGATTATAGCAATACTAAGGTTTAGTTGGTATATCTCTATCCAATTTCTCACCTTAGGCATATAATTCTAGTTCTTGTTAACAATTAATTCTCTCGAATTTAATTTATAACGAACAAATCAGATGAAAGTTGATCAGACTCACAAAAGCATTAAAACCCAAATCATATGCTTCATTAATTAGGAAAAACTGATAAAAATCCTAAGTTATATGTTCATAAGCTTAAACCAAAGTCAAACCAACCACCAACATCGAAGGATTAGTTCATGTTGGGGGTTTTAACAAAGAAAGTAATAGAAGAAGTCATAGATCTATGAAAAGTTCTCTCAAACATCAAAGACTGAAAAACTCCCTTTGTTTGTGTAATACCAACGAAGAATTAGAAGAATTCGGAGTAAGAATCGCTTCCCCAATTGTTTCCTAGCTTCAATTTAGTGTTCTCCCCTTGTAAAAATCGCCTCTCGTCGTCCCTCCTTGCCCCCTAACCGCCAAGTGAAGAATAGAATGAAAAGTCAGTGAAAACCCTAAGAGATAAGGGTTAAAAAACATCCAGTACTCTCTGGTGAGTTGTCCGTAAGTTCAGCATCAACAACTAACATGAAAGCTGCCCTTTTTTCTATTCTGGTGAGTTGCAAGTTAGTTCAGCTTCAACAACTCACTTCAAAGTCGCTTCAACCACTGATTTTGGCCCACATGGAAATTGATTTTCTCTTTAACTTCACTTTTTCAACCGGTCATTTCTCGGGCTTGGAACTTGACGATGATTATGATCGATTATCGTTCGAAAAACTGACTTTTCGCATTCATTCTTGGCTATCTCATTACATGATGCAATTCCTGAAACACTTGATTTAAATTATAAAAACTCCGCTAATTTCACTTGGTATTAAGCAATTTTATCCGGTTAGTGATATGAAAATAACACCAAAAATTGGTGTTACCAGTGGGGTGGAACAAGGCTGTTCCAGTTTGTTCCAATCTGTTCCTGTCTGTTCCACATAAAAGTTCTGCCAAACGTGGAACAGTGGTCCTTGTTCTGTTCTATTCTGTCATGTCCAATGTACCAAACACATCTGATTTGGGACGAGATCGATTTTGAGATTACTGCCTTTTGCACTCGATTTGGGTCTTGAGAGAACTGGAGGAGCTTATTGGGTGAATAAGAGGAATTAAGGGTTTAGGTTACCACTTTTTTATTTTTTCGGAAGACGGTAAGAGATAAGAGGGTATGGAAAAAATATCTAAAATTTTCAAAATGTTTACCGAATAAATGATAACCGGTAATTAAAAGGCAAAATTGAGAAAACAAACATGGCTTACATTCCCCCTTTTAGGAATGTACGATATGTTGAAAAGATACATAAATTTTAAAAAAAGATACATACACACATATTTTGCTTTCTTTTTCTAAGGGCATAACATCTCCAAAAGATTATTTATAAATAAAATAGGGAATTAAAAGTCAAAATCTCTAAAAAGAATTACATTTAACTACAACAGATTTTCTATTTAGATATTTCAACACTCATTATATTTTCAAATTATTATATAAATTTATCATCACAAAACACTTTTTATAAAGAATTTATATAAAATAATAATAATTCAGTGTTATTTGTGGGAATGAATAAAAAATTAACCTCTCTCCACACATCAAGTTCTATGCTATTTTCTCGAATTTGGGGAGAAAAGAAAAGAGACGAAAGGAAAAGAAAGGAAAGAAAAATACATTTTTTATTTGTGTTCTCGAAAGAAAATGGAAAGGAAGGAAAAAAAAAGGAAATAATTTTTTATGTTCTTAAACATGAGATAAAGATAAGGAGATCGGTCAACTTTACTAATATTTACCTTTTAAAAATATATCTTTTGAAATGAAAGATTCGATAGTTTTTTAAAGGATTTTAATTTATTCCCATATTTGGGAGGAAAATTTTGGAAGAAAACTTATCGCTAATTTGCTATCTTCTTTTCTTTCCTAAAAATTTCAAAAAAAAAAAAAACGAGATGTTTTCTTTTCCTTCACTTTTCCTCCCTTGCATTTCTTTTCCTTCGTAAAAGAGATTTTCAATTCGATCCGATCCAATTACAATTGGATATCCAATTATGGTCGGTCGGTTCTAATTGGATCGGTCGGTTCCTATTGGATCGGTTGAATTTTTGCACACCCCTACTTGGAACTTGACGATGATTATGATCGATTATCGTTCGGAAAACTTACTTTTCGCATTCATTATTGGCTATCTCATTACATGATGCAATTCCTGAAACACTTGATTTAAATTATAAAAACTCCGCTAATTTCACTTGGAATTAAGCAATTTTATCCGGTTAGTGATATGAAAATAACACCAAAAATTGGTGTTACCAGTGAGCTGGAACAAGTCTGCTCCAGTTTGTTCCAATATGTTATTGTCTGTTCCACATAAAAGTTCTGCCAAACGTGGAACAATGGTCACTGTTCTGTTCTATTCTGTCATGTCCAGTGTACCAAACGCACCTGATTTGGGACGAGATCGATTTTGGGATTACTGGCTTTTGCACTCGATTTGGGTCTTGAGAGAACTGTAGGAGCTCTGATACCAAGTCTGTCACACCCCGCTAAAGCGGAAACACAGAATATGACAGTTCGATAAACATAGCACTAGGATACAAAAGAAATACCACCATACATTCAGCCATTGTTTACAACAAGTTCCAAAAGTTTACATCTCTTTTACATCTCAAAAATTGAAGTACAAAATCACTATTATTGAGTGAATAAGAGGAATTAAGGGTTTAGGCTACTAGTTTTTTATTTTTCCAGATGACGGTAAGAAATAAGAGGGTATGGAAAAAAAACAAGCTAAAATTTTCAAAATGTTTACCGAATAAGTGGTAAGTGGTAAGTGGTAATTAAGAGGCAAAATTGAGAAAACAAACATGGCTTACATTTCCCATTTTAGGAATGTACGATACGTTGAAAAGTAATACATAAAAAATTAAAAAAAAATACATACACATATTTTGTTTTCTTTTTCTAAGGGCATAACATCTCCAAAAGATTATCTATCTATACTATATTATTATAAAGCACGGATAAAAAACTCTTAAATACAAATTATTAGGCACAATGTATCATCATTTTATGCAAGATTTTAAAAATCTCTTAATTTACAAGTATCAAAGCACAAGATACATATTATTACTGCATGCTTCTAACACCCATTAATTTAGTATGTGCGGGACATTCCTTTTATGCAGACATTTCCATGTATCACTATTAATTAATATATTATATTACTATAAATTTGTTTTTAATTATATTATTAAATATGTAATTGGTTATTTTTTCTAGATTTCATTAAAATATATAAGATAATCATTGAATTCTAACAAAATACTTAATTTTTTTTATATAAAAACATTATATTATTAAGCCTAAATTAAACAAATTTATAAAAAAAAAAATTATCACTTTCTCAAAACCATCCAAAATCGTACTGTAAATCGACAAAAAAGTAAAATGAAACATTAAAATCATGATGTATCTCGCTGCATTGCGCGAGTACGCTTCTAGTTTATAAATAAAATTGGGAATCAAAAGTCAAAATCTCTAAAAAGAATTACACTTAACTACAACAGATTCTCTATTTAGATGTTTCAACACTCATTATATTTTCAAATTATTATATAAATTTATCATCGTAAAACATTTTTTATAAAGAATTTATATAAAATAATAATAATTCAGTGTTATTGGTGGGAGAAAAGAAAAGAGACAAAAGGAAAAAGAAAGAAAAGAAAAATACATTTTTTATTTGTGTTCCCGAAAGAAAATGAAAAGGAAGGAAATGATTTTTATGTTCTTAAACATTAGATAAAGAAAAGGAGATCGGTCAACTTTACTAATATTTACCTTTTAAAAATATATCTTGTAAAATGAAAGATTTGATAGTTTTTTAAAGGATTTTAATTTATTCTCATATTTGAAGGAAATTTTGGAAGGAAACTTATCGGTAATTTGCTATCTTTCTTCCTTTCTTTCCTAAAAAAATTCAAAAGAAAAAAAACGAGTTGTTTTCTTTTCCTTCACTTTCCCTCCCTTACATTTCTTTTCCTTCGTAAAAGAGGTTTCGAGAACATAATGCTAGAAAATTCTCTAAGCTTAAAGTTTTCTTTATTTTAGATAACAATCTAGAAAAGTTGTTGGAATAAAATAGAGAAAAAAAGCTTTATTTTCTCTATTTTAGAGAATCTATTGGAGACGCTCTAAGGTTACAACCAATGTTTTAAAAACCGGGTTGAACCGGGACCCGGGGAAGAGGGCAGGGCAATTCCGACCGGGTTTATGGCAATTTATGACCCGGAGTGAACCGGTCGGTTTTATCAAAAAACCGGTTGAACCGGTTGATATATTTGGATTGATGAAAAACTTATGCTTATGTCAGTTACGTGTGTTTTTTTAATGTATTTGGTTAACCCGGTGGTTGAACCAATTGAACCGTGACCCAGTCACCATACCGGATCAACCAAAAAACCGGGTTTTAAAATACTGGTTACAACTCGTTACCCGTGATCCTATAAAGATCATTTATAAGTTGTTTATAGATGTATTTTCCAAAGTTTGACTTATATACGTGAAAATATAAAAGATAGATCCCATATGTAAAGGCAAGTCAATTAAAAATGAAGGCCCATTGGATCAATAAGCTCATATGAAGGCCCATTGGATCAATAAGCCCACATGTTAAGGCCTAATGGCTAACTAAGGCCACGTGTTAAGGACCTTTATTAAAAATAGTCCCATTAGCAAAATAGGGTTGGGTTACGATAAGAAGTTGAGTTAATGGTGAGAAGCGTGAGAAGTGGTTATCTACAGTTAAATGAGAAATAAAAGCACATTAGAATGAGATGCACCGTATCAATCTGAAATGTACCAGATCAATTCTCTTTTAAGTCGCAATTCATGGGAGGGATTGGGATTAAAATAGATCAACGGTTCAGATTCACTTCTCATATATCTCACCGTCAACTCAACTTCTCACACGATCTTTCGCCTAGCAAAATAAGCCCATTGTTTAATCTCTTTTGTTGGGCTTAAAATAATTCTCAACCAGCCCCATATGAGGCATAAATGCCATTTTAAGTTACCAATTATAAAAATTTACCCAAATAAAACTAACCGACAAACTAGTTGGAAGCTAACAATCTAGTCCAAAGTAGGGATTGTCAAAAAACTAATCAAACTATCAATCCGTACAACCCAACCCAAAAAATAAACTAACTGACCTAACCTGATTTAACCCGAGGTTTATTTAGTTTATAAAATATACAAACCGATTAGAGTAGAGTCGATTATGGGTTAGGTTCATGTCAATCCAAACCACCCTGACAAAATTATAATAAGTAAACTAATTCATATAATTAAATGTAAATGTGTACAAACAGAGACAAGTATGTAGTCCATTGAATGACAATCCATTAACAAGGTAAAATTCTAGCCTGTTAAGTAGTTCAGACTTCTACTAATCCAATAGTAATACTCTAGTGAGTCTAACTTTTGTTTTTTCAATAGTAGATTACATGAACAAACTCAAAGCTAAGGCAATATAAGAGTCAGTTAAGTTGAAAACCATCGTCATTGATTGATAGTATCATTTTAGTTCAATATTTTTATGGTAATATATATCTTGGATGACTGTAATTTTCTTAATTGGTTAAGTATCAACCACTAATGTTTGATTTTTATGGTTTGAAATTGTAAAATAATCAATTTTTTTTAGAAATACCTTCAAACTGCCCCATCTTAGTACGGACCGGCGTTGTTCGTGGCCATGGATTCCAAGTATTTAGCTCATAACTCGGAATTGTAGCCTACTCGGTGTTCCGCTACACTCCTTGGTAAATCGGGTATCCCCCGTCATCGCAAGATGAATTTTGGATCGAACAGTCCTTATATGGCAAATATTAAATTTATAAACTCATTTCTCTTGCAAAGATTTCCTTTTAATTGCAATTGTTTGTATTTCTTTAAAATATAAACTGTATGTTCTCACTAGGCTTTAAGTCTAACACTTTTTCTCAAATGATGTGTATAACAGGTTCCTTTAGCGGTGGGTTGCCAAGGGCTTGAGTGAGGAGCTTAGCTTTGAAGCATTTTTGTGTTGGCTAGTATTTGGTGTTCGAGGCATTTGATTTAGTTCCATCTTTTGGTGATCATTGGGTTGACAACCAATGTAATCTAGATAGTTTATGTTTAGATTAGTTTGTTGTCAATTTTCATTTCGTTCACAGGTTTTTTTTTAAATGCCTTATACATTTACCCATTTTGGGTGGTTTATTCCAAATACAAACATTATATTGCCAAATTTTCGGATTTTTAAATTACTCCAAATTTTAGAGTGTTACATCTTTGGTGACTCAACAATATGTTTCCTTCATGATTTAATATATAAATGGAGGACATTTGATGTAAATGTCCTTTTAGTGTATTTGATCTTATAAACCATTTGGAAAATGCATATTATTGTGTTATGAGACATTTTGAAAATATAAGAGTATGAGTTCATTTGGATTGGCAAAGGACCTCATCAGTACTCTTGCTGGTGCTTCCTCTCCCATGATATGATCTTTGAATTAATCTGAAACAGGAAAAGAAAGGATCACGGAATATGCGGAAAATAGAATAAACCAAAACAAAAGTCCAATATAATAGCGCTTATAAACTACCAAACAACCCCTAAATAAACTTAAAATATCCGGCCAACCCAACTCATGTGTTAGTCCAAAGTCGCTGTATTATTTGAAAAATAAAAAAGGAAAAACAAATTATTATCTTTTTTCTATAAGTATCCGGTAAAAATATATTTGAGCCAACTTGCTTATATAAAACGACCTAAAATGATATACAATATTATACATATTTGAATTCAAATTTAACTTTTACGGACATAATTACATAAAAGATCTTCGAAGTTTCATAATTTTGTACACAAAACTATAAAAACATCAAATGAGGCCCAATAAAAAAAAAAAAAAAATTGGTGTCATTTTATTCCAAACTGCAAGGTAAAATGACTTATAATTTAATTTAAAATTTCTAAAGTTTTCAATAATTCAAATGTATTTTCCAAAGATTTAAATTTAACTAAAATTAGAATATATTATGTATACAATAAGACTTGTAATAAATTACTTGTATAACACATGAACCTACAAATCAACTTAAAACCGTGTAGGAAGTTATTGTTAGTCTACAACTTTGAGCTTATAAAAAGTTTAGAAATCTACTTTTCTATCTATGTGAGACAAGTTGTTACAAACTCCCCAACTTAAAATCTTAATGATCTTTTTAAGCATTTCCAGAATCCTCCTTGTAATCGGCAATGTGGGATTCACTTAAGATGTTACAAACATTCCCTCTCGAGAACTCATCATGCTCGATGAGGTTTACCCCACCATCCTGATGGTACAAGGATCTGCTCTGATACCATTTGTAACGCACATAGCCCAAAGCAGTAGACCAACCCATTAACCTCTAAATTAATTAAAAACCATGGTGGAAGTTATTTGTAAACCACAACTTTAAGCTTCCAAAAGCTTATAAATATACTTTTCTATCAATATGGACGGATTGTTACATCATCCTCCTAGTCAAAGCAGCAGTTCGCTCTTCATCCGAGGAATCATCAGAATCATATACAACAACATTTTTATCTTTTGAATCAGAACGAGTCTTTTGGGTCTCAAAGCGAGCCCAGACTCTAGGGATAATAGGTCCCTCACGAAGAACAGTGATAAATCTACTATCAACTCCTTCCAAGAAAAACATCATACGACTTTTCCATAGGGAAAAATTGTTCGGGTTGAACTTAGGTGGCTTAGGTATAGAGCCATTGTCGTATGAGGTGGTGGAGGAGTTTTGAGAAGAAGACTCAACTTTTACAGAAGAATGTGATGCCATGACAGATCTAGTTTATCAGATTAAACTAACCTGCTCTGATACCACTTGTTGGTCCCAAAAAGTAAAGGCAGAAGTAAACAAGTATTGTAGAAGGGGGGGTTGAATACAATACACAAAAAATTCACTTAATTTTAATTCTTTATTGATATAGATATCAAGAATTATACATAGAAAACTTTTAAGATTGTTGCGGAAAAGAACAGATAAATCTATTATAATAATCTTTCACTTAGAAACTAGAAAAACTAAACACAACTTGAAAACACAAAGATCAAAGCTATAAAGTTCTTGAGAGAAAGAAAGAGTCTGTCAATTTTGCTTGAGCATTGAGTTCTCTTCAAAAAGGTTGGTTTGCATGGAAGGAGTCTTCACCTTTAAATACCACCATGTGCATTAAATGCAAAATACACTTGTCATCTTGGTATTAGATACCAAATATTTTCTTGCAATAGGAATAAGATCTTGATGTGACCTATCCTGAAGCAAAATAGACTTTTGTACCTTGATAAGACAACACCTCAATAAAATATATCTGGCAAGTATCCCTTTTCTGATCTTTTGGAGAAGGTCTCCATCATTTCAGGATTTGGGTGAAGATCTTTTGTGCAATAGAATGTTCCATCTTTTTTGTCAGAAGGATGTTGGCAAAGAGGGAACTAGCCAAACAATGATAATTTGGCTAGTAGGGAAACCTACCGAAAATAAGATGTTAATTCGGTAGGTAGAATGCCTGCTGATTAAAGAGAGGTAAATCTACAGGTAGGATACCTACCGATTGAGGAGAGGTACTTCGGCAGGTAGATTGCCTGCCTATCAAATAGAGGAAATTATGTAGGTAGGATACCTGCCTATCAAGGAGAGGCAATTTGGCAGGTAAGTAGCTTAGTAAGGTTGGAAGTTTAACTTGATTCTTGATCCGCATATGAATATTTACTTCTTGCTGATTTTGGTTGGTCTTCGACTTCACCGACCTTTTGAAGCATGACTAAGCTATTACAAAGAACCTTAAAATAATCTAAGTACAAAGGATGTCTCAAAGGTAGCAAATGGAATTTGGTAGGTCATCCTCAAGATATTTGGAGACCCAACAATCTTCAAATCCTTGAACACCCAACAGTCACCTTCAAATCCTTGATGACCAAATCATTATGTCATCTTTAAATATTTTGTAAGACCCGGTATTTTCGCATCGTAAGTATCCGTTCTTCGTTGGTCTTTTATCTGTCTTCCGTTTGTATTTTGGGGCGAAATATGTTGTACTTTCGAACCTTAAATCGACCCAGGTGAAAATCTTGAGTTTTGGCCATTTTTGGGTTTCGGTACCAACGGCACGAGAGTGACTCGCGATAGTGACATGTGTCACTATCGCGTGGCACAATCGCCGGGGAGGTACCAACTCTCGGTACAACCCACGCAAGAGTGCCTCACGATAGTGACAATGTCACTATCGCATGGCAGGATCGCGGTCGGGTACCAGTGAGTTAAATGACTTCTTTTTGTTAGGACTGAAAGTCCTATGTGTTGAAAGTGGAATAAAGTATTTATAAGGGTGCTTAATGTAATTCATTAATAGTTTATTTAATAGTTAGGCCCAAGCCCATAAGCCCAATATCTTGTAAAACCTAAGTATATAAAGGCATTATTAGTTCATTATTCAGGTTAGACGTTTTCATTAGTCAGATTATTAGAAAGTCTCATAATTTCCAGATTACTAGTCAATAGGTTTACTTTCTCTGATCAGAAATCCTTTCTGTAAACCTGTAACCCTTTGATTTCATATTAATCATATGACTAGTAGTTGTGGCTTAAATATTGTTCATCATTGAATATTTGTTGTTGATTGCACTGTACTGGGATCTACAATTGGTATCAGAGCAAAGAGACTGAAGGTTTGATCCATAAAAGGTTTGTCTAAAACCCTTAATCGATTGTCTGCTTTATCTGTTTAATCTGCTAAGTTTTTGGTCGATCTGGGTCGATTGATATTTTTATTAATCGATTATTGTTTATGCACTGTACTATTTATGTGCTTTATCGATTGGTTGTCTTTCTGAAAATTCAGTAAGATTTTATCGGTCTATGTTCATTAGAAAATCATAGCTTTATCGGTCAATATTTGTTCTGTGTTTATCGGTCTACTGTTTTTCTGGAAAATCAGTTTATCGGTCTATTATCTTGTTTGATATTTTTATCGGTCGATTATTGTGTTTTTGGGTTTATCAGTCTGTTTGGGTTTAGATGCATAATTGATTGAATCTGCTTAATTGTTCGTCGAATTCGATTTCTGGGTTTGATTACGATCAAATTCCAGAATTCATCGTGTTCTTCGGAGTTTTTCGTGTTTATCGGTCGATTTATCTGTTCGATTTTATCGATCATTATCTGATTTTATCGATCCTTATCTGTTAACTTGTTATCGACCGATAGTCCTTGACCGATATATTATTGGACCAATATCCTCTGTTCGACCGGCATATTGTCATTACCGGTCCTTTGTTCGACCGGTACATTGTCACTACCGGTCCTTTGTTCGACCGACACGTTGCTTCGATCGGTACCTTGCATTACCGGTCAATCCGTTCGACCGATACCGCTTGACCGATATTAGTTCGATCGTTATATGGTTTGACCGATATTCGTCCTTGACCGATACCTGTCCTTTGACCGATACTTTGCTTTACCGGTCAATCCTATCGACCGGTACCCTGTTCGACCGGACCCCTGCTTGACCGGGTCTTTGCTTCGACCGGACCCTTGCTCGACCGGGTTTGTAAAAAAAAAGGGTCAAATTTTTTGTCTCACGATCATTTTGCAGTGCATTTCTTTTAGCCCCCGTACTTCAAGGTTTCAATAGTTTGTCATTTGTGACCCTAAACTTTCAAGTTTCATCTATTGTCAAGTTTTTCAAAAGCTTGAATTAGATAAGTCGAAATGGGATATTTTTCTGAAGTTCAAGATCTCAAATTAGAGAACAAAAATCTTGAATTATTTGTTGCTTTCTACAAAGAAAGATCACAACATTATCAGAATGAAAGCAACATACTGAAAGAAGAAGTCAGTGCATTAAAGGCGACTAATGAAGATCTTCTGAAAAAGACTTCTGGGCAGAGTAATGAGAAAACAATGAGTTTGGAAACTGAGAACAAAGAGCTGACAAGAAAAATCTTGAACTTGGAAGATCAGATTGGCCAAATCCAGAAAGCATCTGTTGAAAGTTATGAGGAAAAGATCTCTGAGCTGAAAGATGCAAATGCCGATCTTCAAAAGCGAATATTTGATTTGGAGCAAAAGCATGCTAAAGATAAATCCGAATTTGAGAAATCATTTGCAAAGAAGTTCTCAGAATTTTCAAGAAAATGTGCTGATGAGAAGAAAGAAGTTGAGCTGAAATGCATAAAACTATCTCAGCAAGTTTCTGCTTTTGAGAAAGTAATCATCCTTGAAAGAGAGCAGTTTGCCAAAGAGAAGAAGGCCATTGAACAAAAGAATGTTGGCTTCTTCAAAGAAATATCCGGCCAAAGAAAGGATGCTGAGAAGGGATTTGAAGAAGAGAGAAGCATCTTTGAGACTGAGATTAAAAAGCTGACGGCCAAGTTATCTGAACTATCTGAGAAGGCACTAAAAGAGCAGAAAACGAAGTCTGAGTTCACGAAGAAGATTGACCTACTTGTACAAGAAAGAGACAACTTCGCTTCAACGATTAAAGTACTTGAAAAGTCTGTATCAAGTTCAAATCAGAAACATGTCTCTTCGCAAAGGTCACTTAAATCTTTTGATCAGATTCGTAAGACTAACCTTTTCTATGATAGAAATATAGATGGTTCAGGTACACATCCTAGAAGATGGAGATACAAAGAAGAGGAACTGGTCTAGAAGAAGAAACCAGTTGAAGATGAGCTGAAAGAAAGAGATTAATACATTGAGTTTTTTTATCGTAAATAGTTTGTACAAATCATTATTTCATTCTTTTATACTTGTAAATGTCGGGTACTCTAAAAAAAATCCAAAAAGAAACAAAAAGAATGGTCTATGTGAAAAAGAACCCAAAAGAGTATGAAAAGGGGTCAAAATGCATTATTCATTTACTTTATGTGTTATGAGATGTTATCATCAAATAGGGGGAGATTGTTGGGTCATCTAAGATTTAAAGATAACCTCTTCTTAGTCTTTATTGATGTTTGAACCTTGTATTTTGATTTGTGGTTCTTTGTAATAGCTTAATTAGTTAAACAATTTGGTGAGTCGAAGACAAACCAAAATCAACATGAAGGAAGTCTACAATGCGGATTGAGATAAACTTCAAAAGTGAAACTAAGCCCTGTCTGCCGATTCCTTTTCGGCAGACCTTATCCTTGCCGAATTTCCATTCGACATATCCTCCCTTTGTTGCCGAACCACCTGTGTTCGGCACATGCCTAATCTACCGAATTCCTCTTCGGTAGTTTTCCTCTTACAGATTGCTTCTTTATCTAGTAAGAGCATTTATGTTAAACCCTCATGATTTGACATACTTCCTCATTCCCAATGATCCTCTGACAATGGAAATGGAAACCTCTTTCTTCCTTGAGAAGATTTACATTTAGTCTTAATTTGATTAGATGTTTATTTTCTTTATGATCTCAAAAAGATTGTCCCTTGAATATTTTATAATAGATATTGTACTTTCATAGCACAAAATTTACCTTTTGTGTTATGACATGTCACATCAAATATCTTATAATTTATTGGCAATATCTCAACCACCCATGCCTTTACTCCTATATGTCCTTTGCACTCATTACATTGGATAGTATATAAAAGATGGAGGTAGCACCTTGCTACTTACGCTTTCAGCTCAAGATTTCAAATTCAGAAGATATCAAGCAGGTTGAAAGCTTTCCTTGTATTTCTAAGATTAAGTCTTTGTGTTCTTAAATATCTTCTAAGTGTTAGATTGTTTAGAGTAGTTCTTACCTATTCTTTTTCCGCAACAGTCTTTATATCTCTTTGTGTAATTCTTGATATTTCATATCAATAAAAGAATTAAAATTAAGTAATTTTGTGTATTGTATTCAACCCCCTTTCTACAATACTTGTTGTGCCATTTTGGGACTAACAGCTACCGTGAAGCGCGTTGGGGAGGTAGGGTATAGACTGGATCTACCTATGGATCTGCGAGGAGTGCATCCCGTTTTCCAGGTATCTAATCTGAAGAAATGTTTAGTAGAAAGCGAGGTCGTTATATTTTTTTTAGAGGATGTCCAAATAGATGAGAAGATAAGTTTTGTGGAGGAACCGGTAGCCATTTTAGATCGTAAAGTGAAGAAGTTAAGGAACAAGGAAATTCAACTGGTGAAGGTTCAGTGGCAATTCCATAAAGGACAAGAAGCGACTTGGGAGTTAGAGTCAGTTATGAGGAGCCAATATCCTAGTTTGTTCGACGAAGGAATTCCGGGGACGGAATTCTTTTAAGGGGGGGATATTGTAATAATCGGGATTAAAGTAAATAATATAAAAGTTTAGGGTAAGGAAGTAAAAAGACCTTAAGGTAGCGTTTGGTACACAGACATGATTGGACAGGACTGGACAAGACAGAACTGGACAGGACTGGACAGGACAGAACAAGAGGCTAGGACAGGACTGGACGGGACTGGACAGGACAAGACAAATGTCTGTCTTGTGTTTGGTACGGCTAGGACTGGATAGAACAGGACTGGACAAATTTCTCTAAAAGTTGTTTGATAATTTTATATGTCATATAATAGTTATAAATAACACAAATAAAGTATATCTTTAAAAAATTTAATTAAAAAATATTTTTATTTTTTAAACGATTTTCATACATATAAATACATACAAAAACAATGGTAGGAAATTTGAATGAAGAATCTGAAATAATTGATGGTAGTTCGAAAAAATCCGATTCATATAAAGAAAATATAATATTTGATTCAATTTGGAAGATCTTAATGAATTGGCGGATGCATAGTTGCAGCGATAGGTAAAGATAAATGCGATGGGTGGCTGTGAAGGACGGTAGTTGTGAAGAACCTGAAAGATAGTGGATGGTGGTGGCACAGGAGGTTGTTATGGTTGATGTGGTGGAGGTATAGGTGGCCGACGATGGTAGTGGTGGTAGCGGTTGACAAGGGTAATAGAGGTTATTGTAGTGGAGGAAGAGGCGGAGGTCACTGACGGTGGTTGGCGGTGAGCGTCGGTGGTGGCGGCAGCAATGGGTGGTGGTGATCGGTGGAGGTGGCGATAGGCGGTGGTTGTGGATGTGGTGGAGGAAGTTGTTGTAGTAGTAGAGGAAGAGGTGGAAGTGGTCGACGATGGTTGGTGGTGGCTACCGGTGGCCGTTGATGGTGGTGATCGGTGTTAGTGGAGGTGGTCGACGATGGTAGTGGTGGTGGCGATGGCCGATGGTTGTGGAGGTGGTGGTTATAGTGGAGAAATAGGTAGAGGTGGCCGATCGTGGTTGGCGGTGGCTATTGGTGGCCGCCGATGGTGGTAGTGGCGGCGACGGGTAGTGGTGACCCTTAAGACTAATATCATATTAGGATTATACATCAAATGGCGGTAGATCAATGATTTTTAGTTTCTGTCTCACTTTTGTCCCATGTTGTTCCACCTATTTTGGTGGAACAAGAAAATACCATTTTTTGTCCCATCTTGTCCCACCTTGTCCAGTCTTTGTCCCTGTCCCATGTCGCGCCAAACGTGGGACAACGAATTTTTGTCCTGTCCCATGTCACGCCAAACATGTGATATTGAGTTTTTGTCCTGTCCCGCCCCATCCAGTCTGCAAACCAAACGCACCCTAAGAGAGGATTCTAGAGTGGATAGTGGAGAAAAGTGGGATATTAACCCTAAGAATCAGTGTTATTGTTGGTGGTTGACAAGTTTTGGGATAGGGAGGAAATTTTGAAGACGATTCGATCGAGAGGGAGCAAGAGAAGCTATGAATTGGTGTTCTTCAATTTTATAAGGTAAATTCTAATTCTATTCTACGTATTAGTAAGAGTTTAGCATTTGTTTTCAAGTTTTAGTGGGATTTGTATTTATTGTTGGTTCTTTGAAGGTTGAGTTTCTGGGTCGAGGTGTTGAGAGTCGATTATGGGGATAATTGTGTTCATTAGAACTTTGTTGAATTTGGGTTCTTGCATTTGATTATCGATTAAATGGTTGGATAGTTAGTAATTTCTGGAATCGAAGTGGTCCTATTGAACCTGCGTATTTGATCCTTCGTAGTGTTGTTCGTCGGATGGAACACCGGTCGAAGAGGTGGTCCGATCCCCGGATTAGTCACCGATCGATTCCCAAACATCGGTGGACTTCGGCTATGATCAGCCTCCGGTCGAGACACCGGTCTCTTGCACATCGGTCGGCAGGGGTCAAGACCCCGGTCGCTTTGGCACTTCGGTCACCCGGGGGGGGGGGGGGGAGTTTCACCCCGGTCGCTTTGTTCACCGGGCGGCCATAGCAGGCCCCGGTCCCCGGACTCTGAGTTGGGCCGAAGCCCATAAGTTATCAAAATCCTTCTATTTTGATGTTGGGCTGAATTGTTTGGATGACCGAGCCAAGTTTAATGGTTGGGCTTGAATTAAGTTTTAAGGTAGCTTGTTTCAAGTGGGGATTTTTAGTGAGTTAATTACCTTAGAGGAAAAGTGACATTTAGTTTATGGGGGTTCAGATCAACCTTGTTTTAATTTAAATGTGGAGAGAATTCACCGACCAATGTTTCCTTATAGGTTACGGGTCGAATAGTAGGAGTAGACGCGAGAATTCGAGCTACGGACGTCGGGTGAGTTTTTCTGAACTAAACTTGTTGGTAACGAAAGCTTATGAAGTTTAATTTTATACTTTGATTTATTTACGATGGCATGGTTTTATTAAATTGTCTAAGTGTGTTATAAATTGTTGAAAACTAAATGTATGCATACATTAAATGTGGAGATTTTAACCTAAGTCGGGGAGTGATGCCCGCCTACTCGTGCTGGGGAGTGTGGCCCGTTTATACCGTTGGGGGTGTGTCCCAAAATTAAGGCAGCGCGAGGTAGACACATCGTCTTTGACGGTCGTGTAGTCAGTAGCGTGTTTTATCTATGTGCATTTATTAAATGTGGATTTAATTCTGGAAAGTTATTTCATTGCTCATCTGTTAGAGGGGACTCACTAGACCTATGGTCTAACCCTCGCTCTTTCAAAACTAAAAATCTTTTCAGGCAAACGTGATTTAAGAAGGGCAGATAAAGGGAAAGAGAAGATGTAGCGGAATCAGATAGAAGATCGTCATCTTAGTTATTTTGTTAATATCTCTGTTGTAAATAAGTTGCCTTTGCAAACCTTGGAATATTATTGTACGTTTGGGACCGCTTTGACATGGATTATTAT
Organism: Arctium minus; assembly: GCA_954870635.1. Taxonomy (NCBI): domain Eukaryota; kingdom Viridiplantae; phylum Streptophyta; class Magnoliopsida; order Asterales; family Asteraceae; genus Arctium; species Arctium minus. The sequence continues at coordinate 117,270,741 of OX941084.1, read as the reverse complement.
TATTAATATTAAGATTTAACTTGTTATCTTGTTGTCTCTGGTTGGGCTGTTACAATAACCAATCTTCCAAACCCTTTTCATTTTATAGCTATTGTCAGACTTCATTCCAATTTCTATCCTTAAACATATTTCCGACAATAGCTATAAAATGAAAAGAGTTTAAGAAATTAGCTATTTCTATAAATTTCTCGTTAAAATTATACAATGAATTTGTAAAAGAAGTATCGGATTTTGACACGTATAAAATTTATTTGAATGATTTATTTAACGTAAAGTTCATAAGCTTAGGGGGTGTTTGGTTCGCGGAATTGGATGGAATTCAATGGAATTGGAATGTCCAAATCCATTGACCAAATTCCAAAGTCTTGTTTGGTTCACATAATTAAAACTAAGGAATCCTGCGGATTCCATCAAATTCCTTCAAATACAGATTTCACAATTCCACAGGGTATCCTACGGAATTCATTTTTTTCCGACAAATTCATTACGCGATCGATCTCTTCTCTTCTCGATTTGTTCTCTTCGGTTCGATCTGCAATCTCAGATCAGGTATGTTATCTCAGATCTGCAATCGAATTCTGTGAACCAAACAAAAATATTCCAATTCCATCCAACCAAACGCGACCAAAATGCGTGGTCAAATTTCAATTCCAATTCCTTCAAAGTCAAATTCATTGATAAAATCCAATTCCATCGAATTTCATTCCACGAACCAAACGCCACCTTAATCTTTTCTATTTTCTATTTTGAATATTGAATGATTAAAGTATATAGGCATTGTTACTAATTCCTGCAAAAAAATAAAAAAAATACAGGAGGGCTAGTTAATTTAATGATATTTTTTTATTTATGAGAATTATATACTTTTATGTCGATGCTATTATTATTATTATTAATATTTTATTTATTTATTATTACAGAAAACATATTTCTCTGTCATCGAATCCATAAGAAGCTTCTCAATACCAATTATTTTTACAATTATTTATTTCTTACCAATTTATATTTGACATTACGTTCATTTTTTAAACATAAAAATTAATCACATTCGATAAATACATTAAAAATACTAAAAAGCAAACAACCTTAATCTGAAATACAAATAAATTCATTTAATCCTTAATGTTGTAGCACAGTGGTTTGCTAACCCTGGGGGTCAGTGGATGGTATCTCTGACTACCCGGATTCGAACCCCGTGGTAAGCATGTTGTGATATCCAGATCATGGGTCTGCCACTTAGTGGTACCCTTAATTGGGTTGGGCCGTGGTCGACGGGGATTAGTGGGGTGACACCTTTAAGTGGGAGCCCGGATACCTCGAGAACGTGTGCGTGTGTTAACTTGTCGATAAAAAATAAATAAATTCATTCGATTTTTTTTTTGAAATAAAATTCATTCATTTTAAAATTTTGATAAATAGAAATGATTTAAATTAAATATAAAAAGCAGAATTAAATAATCTCCATAATTAGCAACTAATAAAAGCTTTAAAATTCGAATCCCACATCAAGAAACTGATAAATAATAATCGACCAAAAATCATCAAAATGTTATTTCAGTTTCTAAATATAGAAATAGATAATTGTCACAAATTACAGAAAAGGACATAAAAATAATCAAGAATTTACAGATTACTCCACCCACAACAGCAAGATTAAAGCTTTCCACCATTCCTGTGTAGATCGATAAATAATTGATGGGTAATTCTGGAAATTCACAAAGCTTTCGCGGTAGATCTGAGAAAAATCTGACACCTTTATTCGTCCAAGATCTCTACTTAATTTTGGAGAGATTTACTTATTTGTATAGACTGAAAAAGCAGATGAAAATGGTGTTAATAATAAGTAACACGGTGGCGCCGGAAAGTGACGTGGCGGCGGAGTGAGGGCTGTAATAGTAATAAGGGTAGTAATCTGTAATCGGATTTGGTGGTCCCGGGTTTGGGTAGTTTTTGTACGGCGCCGGCGGTGGGTAGTAGTAATAAACTCCTTGAGTGGGTGGCGGCGGAGAATAGTAGGAGCCGCCACCGGTACCGGAAGTGGAAGGTGGTGGTGGAGAGTAGTAGGAGCCACCGCCGGAGGAGGTGGGAGGTGGTGGTGGTGGTGATGATGGTGGTGGTTGATTTTGATTGCATGGGTTGTCACAGGCGGCGCACATTGTGCATTGGATTTGGTATTTTGACCCGACCCATGTGTTGGTTGGAGCTACAAGTGAGAGGTGGGAAGCAAAGAGGAAGAGGATGATGAAGGGAGTGTTGACTTTTTGACTTTTGAGGTCCATGTTGAAATGAGAAGAATGTGGTGGGTTTTGGGAAGAAGGGATGCTCTTATCCTTGGGGGTTTCATAATAAGGCCAACACCCTTTTTCATATATGCTTTATTCACTTGTACCTAATGTAGTAATGGTTGTACCATCTTTCTAAAACAAACAAAACACTTCACTTTGTGTGTGTGTGTCCTCTTGCAAAAATACATTTTTTCTTTAAAAAAAATTTGAAAAGGAACAACTTCATCAATGTTTTGTAATGATTTTAATAAGCAAATTCATGAATTTATATTCAAAATTTACATTTTTTTAATGATTTTAATAAGTGTTGTATTTTTTACAGTAAAATAAATAAATAAAAATGTTCAAATGACTGAATATCATGTGTGATAATAATTAATTAATAATCATCTCTTATTCCTTTGATCGTCTCCTCCATCTACTTAGGGATTGTTTGGTAATTGTTTAATGGTTTGGTGCAGAATGTTTAAATGATCAGAATAATTAAGAAACTCTTATTATATAGTGTAAAATGAAATATGGTTGTTTTGTAATTATTTAGAATAAAATTAGGGGGTTGAAAGGTTAAGGGAGACCCAAGATGCAAAATCATTCAGACTGTTTTAGAACAATTAAAAGGCGGATTTTTTTTTTGGCCAAATAAGATTCACCACTTAACGATTCAAATGTTGTCTCTTAATGGATATTAAGAGGTAAACAAAAAACCCCTTAGGGTCTGTTTGTTAGCAACTTAATGAGCTTAATGAGACTCACAGCTTATTCGGTCAGCTATCTATGACTGTTTGGTAGTGACTTAATGATATAGAAAGTGACTTATTCAGTAAGCTTCTAGGGTGGAGCTTTATGCAGAAAACCATGTTTTTTTTCAAACACGTCCCTCCCAATTAAAAAACATATTCCTTCCATCTATAAAAATACCCTCTCAAACAAAAACATTCTCAATCCATACAGACGTATTAATCCACACAGACAACTTTATCCATACAAGTCTTTATGGAAAACCAACCAAACAACCCCTTAGTTACCCACTCATCCATCTCTTTTTTCTACATCAAATCATTAGCTACGGTTGGTCTTGATACGTTAGTGAGTCATGATGATCCTACAATTACCATGGGCGGAGCTAGAAAATTTATTTAGGGGGTGCCTAGAAACAATGTAAGAAAAATTGACGATTTTAAAGTTGAGAAAACCCTTTTAAGTATATATATGTTTTTTTAATTAAATACTTGTCTTAAAAATAGTCGTAAAAAAGAATTGAAAAACATAGTGAGTTAAACAACATAACTATATCTATATTTATATAAACAAATACAAGAAATATCGTAAAAAATATGAATTCAATAAAATAAAACGTGTGTGTTTTTCAACCTTTGGAAAATTTGGCATTTATAAAGGAAGAAAAAGAAGAATTTGATATGAACAAATAAAATTTCAAGTGTAATTGCGATTTGGAAATATATCAAAATTTATTAATTTTTACAGTTTCAGGGGGAGCCAATGTCCCTTTTGGCTTCAAGGTGGCTGCCCCACTGCCAATTACTCCGATTGATATTTGTTGGTCTCAACAGGTAATAACAAGGGCAGACTCACATTAGGAAAGGTGGGGGAAAAGGCCCCACTAAAATGTCAAATTTAGGTAAAAAAAATTTCTTTTTACTCTTATATCCTTAAGTTCCCTCCACTCATTTTCGACAGTCCCCCCCTGGCCAAGTTCGTTTTGACAAAACCTTCCACTCCCTTGCTTAACCGTCGTTATCCTCATATATTGTTACCGCTATTTCTTACAATCATGCTAAAATGATAACGTTGGTTGAGTGTTTTGTTAAATATTATCTCAATTTATTGTTCTTTTAGTTTAAATATAAATAAATTCATCTAATGTTAATTTTATATATGCTCAAACCAATTCATTCGGATGGAAATTATATAAATTAACTAATAGTATAATTTAATTGCTACTCGGTTAACCGATATGGTAAAGAAAATAACTGAAATCGAAACTTAACTTATTTGGTTAAGCGAACCGTTTAACCCACAAACCGGATAAACCGAAACCGTTTGGTTTGAATGAGTTATTCGGTTTCCGATTTTTTTATATCCCTAGATCCCCAGTTACCTAACTTTCTGGATCCACCACAGATAGATAAGACACATGTTAATTTTTCATCTCTATGACCACCACTACTACTCTCTTTTGTATCCTACCCATGTTAATATGTTATAATCGACATTAGGCCTTGTATCGTGATTAGGTTAAGCTTGCAGCCGCAAGTGCTATGTGGAAGTCACGTCATTTTTAAGGTGTGACTTAAGGAGACAAGTGTGTGTGTATATAACGTATATCAATGTAGACGAAAGATCTTGTGAGAAAAATAGTTAAGTTGAGAAGGTAAATAATGATTTGAACCTTTGATCATTTTTAATCTCAAACGGTGAAACCCACCAATGAATCGCGCTTGATATAGGGATTGATTTAGTGCATCTCGATGCATCACACCTCGGTGCATCTCATCCTAATGTGTATCACCATAACTTTCATTCTCACCGGAACCCAAGCCTATCACTGTATAAATAGATAGATATATATATTCTACTATTAATTAATAATATTAAACAATTTGAATTCATATAAGAAGAATGAAATCAATATATCGATATATAGGTCTTAGAAAAATATAAAACTTAAAGTTAAAAAGTGTCTTGAACAACAACATAATAAGGTGGTGCCATGCTTTAAATAAACGGATAAAACCTGTTATTCCAAAATTTCATGTTTTATTCATGTCCCACTAATGAAATTAAGAAATGTCAGAGTTATTTTATATAATTCAAGTTCGTCTTCTCTTTTCGATGACGTGTATCTGTGTGATTGGTGGACATGAATGGAATGTAATAATTTAGAACAAAAGATTTTTATTCTAAATAAACACAATGGGGGTTAACGAGACGTGCCTCATAGTGCATTTTAGAAAACTAATGTCTCCTACATGAAACCTCTATTGATCGTCTTCCACAAGAAGTTATGTTAGACGAATGGCAAGTTCTTGCAAAAGAAAAAAAAATATGGACCTTACATATAAGTTAAGGTCCAAAAAAAAAATACTATTATTAATTTTATTATTATATCACATGAAGGATTTGAGTGTAAATATACAGAAGTCAAGGGGCATAGCAGCAGGACCCTCAAACTTGAGGGGCCAGTTTGCAAGAAAATCTGATTTTCCTTGCGTATGGCCATCGAGATTGGGGAGGGTATGGTGGCCAATTTTTCTTACTTTTCTCATTAGATATGAAACATAAATTACCTTCTTCTTTACTCATCGTCATCATTTCTTCTTGAGTAAACTACTATTTAATTTCGTCCCCGTGGTTTGTTGTTTATAACTATTTTTGTCCCTGATCTTTAAAAATTGGTTTTTTGATCCTTGTGGTTTGCAACTCCTTTCGCTTTTAGTCCCTGAGAATATTAGTTTTAGGAACAAAAATGGAAAGGAATTGCAAACTACAATAACCAAAAAAGCAACTTTTAAAGTCAGGGACGAAAATGGTTATAAATAACAAACCACAAGGACGAAAACCGTAGTTTACTCTTTCTTCTTTATTCATTTCAAGAAAACTGAGAGAAATCGACCAAAAGGAGGTCGATTATGGTTTGGACTTCGATTGAGGTAGGAATACTAAACCAAATATTGTGATTTTAGGGGCCGTTTACTAAAACGCTTATCGGGTAAGCACTTATCAATATCATTTACCTTATTGATTGAGCATGGAAAGGACCAAGAATCTTACCCGTTAAAATAAACAAGACAAGGACCAAGAGTGTTACCCGGTAAGTGTGGGAAACGACTCTTATGGGTTTAAAATGCTTACCAACAATCTATTTTCATGACCAAGGATGTTATACGATAAGATAAATATGAAGGTGTACCAGATAAGAATTTGGTAAACGACCCCTTAATGTGGCTATCGAATCTATGTGGTGTCACAAACTAAATCACCATACGACCCTCGATTTTGAAGAAAACGTCCAAGTGGCAGTGGTTGTGCTTTAGTCGAAACTTCGAAGTAGAAATTAGGAAGTTATACTCGATCATGTAGCATGATTCTTGAACCAAATTGTAGCCGAGAATGTTATCTATGAAGTAATACAAAAAAGAATGAAGAAAAACGTTGAAGAAATGATCAATTTCGAGCAAATACACGACTTCAACGTCATTTTAGGTGATGCTGAGTTTTTTGGGTAAAAAAAAAAGAAACACGGGGCAGTTGTTGCTCCACAGCGTGTTTCTTGTCTGCGCACGGGTAGGAGTTGGAGTAAAACCAATCAAAGGAACTTATAAGTCCCTCGCACTTTCATGATTATAAACCATAAAACTTTTTACTCCTCCTTCCTATCTAGGACACTTCCCAAACCCACTTTGATTTTTTACAAAGTTCATTCCAAATACTCAATTTTGAGTATCGATATCTCATTCATACACACTCCGTTTTGAACACATGATATATCATTTCGAAGCTCTCATATATGAGAACACTAACTCACTAAGAGTTAATTATATATAATACATATATATGTATTTAAATGTGTCCAAAGTTAGTAAAAACACATATTTTACTTAATTTTCCAACAGTTAACGTGAAGAAATTTTGGTCATTTTATATATAGATTTCATGAAGAAGACAAAAAAAAAAAAGGAGACCTAACAGCATCAAGATAATCTTGAAACATTATGCAACATAAGTAAGAACGAGGTATCAAAACATTTTAACAATATAACGTCCATCAACAACAAACCACGACTCGTCGGTCATTATTAACATCACCATTTGACATATTTAGCATATTAAGAAAACATTTTGTATATCGGGAGAATTGATGTTTCGGTATTATTTTGGAATATGTGACCTTAGTAAAATTACTAAAATGTTCCCTGTTAGATTGCGTAACTGGTAAAAAATATTTTTGCTAGAGAATTATACTTTTAACCAAAGAGTTGTTTGTCTAGTGATACCTGTGTAAAAAGTAGACACAACCTCACGAAAAGTCAACGGTTTAAACCTCATCAAACGTGAGGAGTGTGCGTAAATATTTGTCGTAATAAATATCATATATATTTCAAAAAAGTTATGTTATTAACGTTTATAATATATTTTTTCTACTATATTAAAATGTTGCCATATTTGGGATACTATCTAACTACAAAAATTTGTAAAATAAGTATAGTATTTTCGTCTTGTAAAAAAATTTGTCGCGATTTAACTAAAATTGGTAATTTTGCTATAAAACAATTATTTTGTATAATTTTGCACATATTTATCATGACATGCAACGATAGTGAAATTTTGCGTAATTCTAGGATGATGATTTAATTTAAAAAATAATTATATTTGGGGTTTATCAATATAGGGCAAAATCAAATGAAAACCACAAATATGTTACAAACATGTGAGAACCAATATAAAAATATTTTTTCACATGATATATTTTCACCAAATGCTTGGATTTAATATATTTCTTCCCATATATTTGTTTCATAATATGATAGTTTTACATGTATTTGTTTCATCACATGAATATTTTTTACCTGTATTTTTTTTTTTTGGAAAGGGTATCCCAGACCACATTGGGCCCAGACTAATCCCTGACAATATGGGCCGAAGCCCGACTGCTAAAGCATGCAGCCCGGGGTCGAAGCCCCCGTACCTCGAGGATGCGTCCCCCAGGGTTCGAACATGAGACCGCTACTAGCTAGTCCACATGCCTTACCACTAGGCTAACACCCTTTTGGTCTGTATTTTTCATTTCACTATGTGAATCAAATTTTATTTTTCACGTGTAATCTTTTCACAAGGTGAACAAAAACATATATGAAACAATATTTTAAATCATAGGTTTTGATGAAAAAAAATCATGTAAAAAAATATTTTTATATCGGTTCTCAAGGGTTTGTAACATATTTTTTGTTTTCATTTGATTATCGGCCTAACAATATATAAGTGTAAGTTTGAATACATATATTTTAAGTAATCTAGGCTTTTGTATTTGTTATCATGTAGATTGACGATTTGTGATGAACGTAGTGATGCTAAATTCAACTACGGTGTGTTTCACATGTTATTTGTAAAAATGAGATATACTTTAAAATATTTTCAATGACAAGTCTGTGTACACACATATGTTTATTTTTGTGCTGGTAAGAGCAACTAAATAAAAGTTTCGATATAACATCAAATAAATGATAAAACTTCCCCTTACAAATCAAAATTCGATATACCTCAAATTTAAAATTTTATAATTAACATCAACAATTATAAACTCCAGTATTATACAAGCACTAAATCGAAGTCGATGTAACTTAACCCATATACAAGTTGCTCTTTCCGAACAAATCGGAAAACTTCACCAAGCTAATCACTTCTCGTGCATACAACTAGCACTTATCTCTTCACGGTGTCGCTAGTACTAATTCCCAACCAGAACCTGATGCACATGCCGACAAATAAAAAGGTTAGGCTAACGCCTAGTGAGTTCAAGAGTTTCCATCATAAGCATATAAATCGTTAAACAGAATTTGAATCATGATTTCTAAAGTGGTATGTATAAAATGTAAAGTCAACATCTTTCTCAAAGCCCACCATTTTCGTGATGAAAACACCAATGTCAAACATTCATTCAAAGATGACTTCAAAAACCCAATACTCACACAAAACACAAATAAGGATTTATATTCAAATACTGAAAACCTGGAGAAACTCTATTATCCAAAATATCCAAAAACATGGATAAGGTTTAATAATTAAAACCACAAATCATGGATTACAATCCGTATTCAAAATGTCCTCGAAAACATAGATAATACTCAATACCCAAACAACACATTTCGGTAATGGGGGAGACCCGTTTCCATTGAATGTGGCGGGAACACAAAAATATGCCACATATCTATGTTATAAGCATGTTTCAATGATGGACAACCATTGACATCAACCCTATCCAGGTCTATAGTCATTGTGCACATCAACCCTATCCAGGTCTTTAGTCATTATGGACATCAACCCTATCCAGGTCTTTAGTCATTGTGGACATCAACCCTATCCAGGTCTCTAGTCATTGTAAACATCAACCCTATCCAAGTATTTAGTCATTGTGAACATCAACCCTATCCAGGTCTTTAGTCATTGTCGACATCAACCCTATCCAGGTCTTTAGTCATTGTAGACATCAACCCTATTGTAACACCCGAATTTTCGCTCAGTAAGTTTTCGTTCATCTTTAGTCATCTCTTCATCTTCCGTTTATCTTTTGGGTGAAATAAGTTGTACTTTCGAACCTTAAATCGACCCATGCGAGAATCTCAAGTTTTGACCTTTTTCCGGGCTCGGTACGTGTGGCGCGAGAGTGATTCGCGATAGTCACATATGTCACTATCGCGTGGCACAATCGCCGAGAGAGTACCACCCACGGTACAATCTCCGCTAGAGTGCCCTCGCGATAGTGACAATGTCACTATCGCGTGGCAAGGTCGCCCGCGGCCTCAGGGATCTTAAATGCCCGAATTCTCAACCTTATTCTCATTTTCTCACTTCTTCCTCTTCACATTTCTCTCCCAAAAAAAATGTTTCCCCACTCCCCATTACAAACCCTAACTTACTTTGTGGTCATTTCCTTGGATTCCAAAGTGTTTCTTCATCACCAAAGTTGTGACTTCAACCTCAAGGGCTAAATCAAGTGTTTTTCCTTACCTCTTGAGATTTCTAGGTTTTGGGGTTTTTCTCAAAACCCAAGTGGTGAGTTATTCTCCTCTCTTCTAAATCTTTTCTATTAGTTATAAATGTTCCTTTGGTGACTCTCTAGTGTTTGTATTCCTCAAATTGTGGGTTTGATGATTTTGGAGAAATTAGGTCAAATTAGGGTTTTGCCCAAAATGGAGATTTTGATATAATATGTTTGGGGGACTATTCTAGATGGTTGAATAAGTATATTCATGATTGGAAACTTGTGATGATAGGTTTTTGGAAGGTTTTCCTTATGGATTCGGATTTCTTCAAGGAAGCTCAAGTTGGGGTAAAATCTAGATTTAGCCTAAATTTAGCAAGGTGAGTTCAAGTTGATTTGTGAAAACGGTGTACATGCCAAAATGTTATTTTGAAGTGTTTTGTGTTTTACATGAAATTGTTAACTGGTAATCACCTGAAAAGTTTTGGTTATTTTGAAATGTTTAGTTTTATAAACATGGTGAAACACCCATTTTGGGATTTTTGAGAATTTTGGTAAATAAATCATGTTAATATGTTTCATTGATGATTTTACATATATATTTGGAGTTCATTTGACGTAACTGTCATTTTGTGTATTTGATCTTATAAACCTTTTTGGAAAATGCATATTATCGTGTTATGAGGCATTTTGGAAATATAAGGGTATGAGTTCATTTGGAAAATGGTTTGCCTCAACCAATGATGTGATTTGAATTAATCATACTTTTGGTTGTGGTGTTTGCATGATAGTTGGTCAATCGTGTTTCAATGTTTATTACTGGTTTTCTTTTGGGGTTTGCGTAAGTTGTTGGGCCTTTGGCTCGGTTTTGACTAAATGGAGTCTTGAGGACATTTGTCCGGTTTTAATAACTTAAAGTGGAGCCTTGGGTGTGAATTGTATTTACTGCACTTTATTTTGGAGAATACATGTTTTGAGTACGTGTGTCATCCAATAGGAATCATGTGTTTTAGACTGTAATGCATTGGATCCATAGGCATGTAAGTCAGTCGTGTTTAATGGTGAGGACTCTTGGGATTCTCACTTTGGGAAAATAATGTTGTGTTGGCATTAGTGTCGTCCCGGTTGTTTGGCGAAGAGGAACCTTTATGGATTGTACTTCGGGACCATGGGTCTTGTGTTTAGGTGTCTAATTCTTATGCACGAGTGTTAGTCATCATGGGTTATCAAGTAAGGAGTTGAGACTCCTACCTTGAATGCTAGTGAGTAGACACTAAAGGTCGAACGAGGACCTTGAGGTTGGAACTCTACTAGAGAGCGAATGGGCACTAAGATCGGGTATTCTTGAGGTGATGCCCGCTAAGTGGTGTACACTAAAGATACCGTGTCCTTGAGGTGACGCCCGCTAAGGGGTGTGCACTAAAGGTGTTGGGGACTTGATGTGACACTTAAGTTAGTGTGCACTAAAGTCAATGATCTGAGGTCCAGTTCGATAACATAGATACGTGGCATACTTTTGTGTTCCCGCCACGTTCAATGGAAACGGGCCTCCCCCATCACCGAAATGTGTTGTTTTAGGTATTGTATTTTTAGTATCCATGTTTTCGGTGACGTTTTGTATGTACGGGTTTTATCCCTGAGTTATGTGGAGTATCAGTGTTCCACCCGTGTTTTGGTGTTTTCGGGAAATAAAGGCTCATACGTGTTTTTATAAAATTGGGAGCCCTCTCTCTATTCTCATTTTGAGCAAGTTTTTGGTTAAATCCAAGTTTACGAAAGAACGTTTTATATTGGGATCTTAGTCTTTAAAACAGTTTGGTTTGGTTAACGATTAACTCGGTGTCTCTTTCGTTTAAAATGCATAATTATTGGTAAACGAGTCGTTTTCATAATTGAAGCATATCATTTTGAAAGATTATGATTTTATTTGCATTCTCCCTTTCTAAATGATTAATTTATATATGTTGAAAACTCTTGAGCTCACTAGGCGTTAAGCCTAACCTTTTTATTTGTCGGCATGTGCATCAGGTTCCATATGGGGGTTTGGTTCTAGCAGTTCTATGAAAAGATGTGCTTAGTTTTTCTCAAGTGTAAGCATTTGGTGAAGTCTTCCGCAGTTTGGAGATAGTGACTATTATTGGGTTTAGTATCACCCGTCCTTATTATAGACTGTATGTATAGAATGAATGTGTGTATTGAGGTTAAATCTTAATTTGTGATTGTAGACGAATCATTTATTGGTGTATTTAGAAAATTTTAAATTAGTTGTTATTTACATATTTGAGGGTGTTACACCTATCCAGGTCTTTAGTCATTGTAGACATCAACCCTATCCAAGTCTTTAGTCATTGTGGACATCAACCCTATCCAGGTCTTTAGTCATTGTAGACATCAACCCTATATAGATCTTTAGTCATTGTGAACATCAACCCTATCTAGGTCTTTACCTTAGGATCTAACCATCCAAGACAAGCTTGTTCATTTAGAAATTACATCATGTAACTATTAATGCCAAAAATCGTCCAAAGGAAGATTTTAGGTCGGTGTGGAGCTTTATCCAACTAAAGAAAGTAACTAGACGACAATTTGCGCGATAATAAACAAAATAAGAGACAAAAGATGTGATGATGCGGAAAAACCTCAACGAGGAAAAAACCGTGGACAACAGTGAGAGGTCATCGAGCACTATGATCGCCAAACAGAGGCGATATCCTTATGTGTATTACAATTTTGTACAAGACAAGTACGAAATATAAGTGTAGAAACTAATAATAAGTGCTAGTCATGTATAAAACACTTCTGTTGTGCGTATAGAGCTATGGTCATGTAATGCGAGTGAGAGAGCTTTTTAATGCTCTTTGTATGGCTTGTAAACTTGTAGTAGCAGATGTCCCAATGAAATGTGTGTCTTCGGTATTTATAACTTTTGATCTCCATAAATGTGTCTTTGTAACCATCGAACCTTCATAATGGCCTTAATGGCTTTAGTCGATTATAGTCGTTGGCCTTTATAAACATTAATCCTGCATTAAATAAACAAGAGAAGAACGTTGAGTCGTACATTAGCATAATCGTGGTCTAGTGTATTCTTACGATGGTCGTACGACACTCGACCGACTTCTACGGAAGTGTCAACGAAGGTTGCAAATATGATTGGTCGGTAAGACCTTATCTTAATACAAGATCAGCCGCGTGAAATAATAACATTTGTCGTGGTCGTGGATTTTTACCCAAGATCATAAGCGATAAAAACGTATTTAATCAACGTTCATACAAAACACATGCTCTAAAACACGATCAACTCAAAAACCGTTCATCGGTTGGAACAAACCATTTTCCAACAAAAATCATATCATTTACATTTCCAAAATGTCTCAATCATAACAATATGCATTTTCAACCCAAATACACCAAAATGCATTAACATCAAAATAATCCCCATTTATAAGATAAATCACCAAAACACTTTAAAATAGACATTTTGGCATGTACAACGTTTTCATAAATCACTTGAACTCACCTCGTTAGGTTAAGTTAAACCTATATTTCAAACCCAAATCCTTAGCCTCCAAGAATGAAGCTTTCACCATCAACAAGTCATTTTCAACAATGAGCTAGGGTTTCCAAATAGCCCATTTCTCCAAATCTAAAATAAATGGACCACCATCAAGTAAAACTCTTTAGATCTACAAGGATCCTCATAGGAGAGTTCGAGATATACGAAGGACTTACCTCAACTAAGGCTTAAAGCCTTCCAACCAACAATACCCATGAAAACTTCCATCTTTTCCATAGCTAAGCCTCAAGGTTTCCACAAAGTTCTACTACTCCACTTGGTAGCTTCAAAATCTTCAAGAATGACTCTTATGGTCTTCCAAAATCAGACCTCAAGCTTCCAAAAACTCAATCTAGAGAGGAAGGGTGGAGAGGAGGGAATGAGGAAAAATCCACAAAAATCGCACCTTAAACTCTCAGACTCTTCCCGCAGCTTTGCCCACGGCTTGAGGCCGCGTGGTAGCCCGCGCGTGCTCCTCCTTGCTGACCACAACAACTTGCGCGGCCTAGACCGCGATCCAGGGTCGTGCACCAGGTCACAGGGCCCCGGTTTCTCCCATTTTCTCCGTTTTCGTGCCTGATTCGATCCTCAATGGCTCAACTACATTAAGGAAGCAAAACCTTACTAAATCTCCATTATAATGGTCATACGATTACAATCGTATGAGTTAAGGGTATTCCAAAATCACAGGTATTATACTCATTGTAATACTTGATTAAACCATCAATTCCTTCACGTAAAGCGTCAATGCGAGCCTCTCTTTCTTCTAAAGTCATCATTACCTAAAACCCACTGTTATTGTGGATTTTTTTCAAAATTTTATTTTTTAAAAAACTTTTATTTTTATTATTTTTGATCTTTATTTTTTAAAAACCTTTTATTTTTTAAAAAAAATTAATGTTTCCGACGAATTTTCGGCGGATTTAATATTTTTTTAATTCTTTCTAAAGAAAAAGAAAAAAGGTTAATTTATTGTTTCCGACATATAAAATATTTTATTTATTTATTTCTTTAATATATGGCGGTTAATGAAGCTGTGAAAGAAAATGTCTGGCTCAAAGGATTTTTTGGTAAATTAAGTGATCATCTGAAGACCAAAGGTCGAAGAATTAAAGAAATAAAAAAAATAAAGAAATAAATAAAAACATATTTTATCCGTCGAAAACATTAAATTAAATTTTTTTTCTTTTTCTCTAGAAAGAATTAAAAAAATAAAAAAAATATTAAATCAGTCGAAAATTCGCCGGAAACATTAATTTTAAAAAAAATAAAAAAAATGTTTTTAAAAAATAAAGATAAAATAAAATAAAAATAATAAAAATAAAAATAAAAGGATTTTAAAAAAATAAAAATTTGAAAAAAATCCACAATAATAGTGAGTTTTTGGTAGTGATGAGTTTAGAAGAAAGAGAAGCTCGCATTGACGCTTTACGTAAATAAATTGATGGTTTAATCAAGTATTACAAGGAGTATAAAATATCTGGTTCGGTTAGCTTGGGATGTTACAGAGGACTTGTGGTTTCATAATTCAAGTTTTGGTTCTCATAGTTTGAATTTTGCTCTGAAAGAAGGACTTGGCCACTAATTCCGTTAAAAATCTCCGTTAGAGGCAAAAGCAAGTTCGTCCAACCATATTTTTGTCCTCTTTTTGTACTTCTTTTTTGTTTTCCTTATTTTTACAAAAAACATAAAACTTCAGGGACTTGTTATACATTTAACTCTAATATATATATATATATATATATATATATATATATATATATATATATATATATATATATATATATATATATAGTGGAAGGATATTTTGCAACCCTGAAAAAGGTTGCAACCCTTGCAACCCACATCTTAACCGTTGGATTCATGATCGACGGTTATTTTATTTTTATTTTTCTGTTTTTTTTTTAATTAAAAATATTGGGTCCCATATTTATTGTAACCGCTGATCATGAATCCGACGGTTAAGATGTGGGTTGGGGATTGTTCGCAAAGCCATGATGATCGTTGTTACTATTTATTTTAGTTTCGTTTTCGCACTTCTTGTTTTTTCGGTTTGTGTAATATTTTGCTGAGTTCGTGTATGTTTAGGTTTTGTGATAATAACAAACTGTGTTTGTTGATAGGGTTATGTCATATGAAACTACGTAACTTTTGTACGTTCGTTGATTTACGTTAACCTATATTTTTTTTTATTCAAGTTTCTGTATAATCTGGTATGCAGAATATTATGATTATGATTCGTATTCATCACTGCTTATATGATACGAATACATTTTTACGAAAAAATTATCATATGAAATTGTTGTCTTCATATCTTTCATATGAATATTGTGAAAGATGTTAATGTTAAATATGAAATTGTTGTCTTCGTATTTTAAATGTGGTCTTTTAAATATGTTTACAATGTATTGAAATGTTCAATATTCATATTTTGCATATTTAAACATTGTATTTTGAAGCTTCCTGCATCTTCAGAATCCTACATACATTACCAATTTTAATCTGATAAATTACCTTCGAACAATGTGATATCTTAAGTTATAATTATTGCATTTTCATATTCCAATTAATTAATCCATATTTAACACAAATGAATATGAAATTATTGTATGCAATGCATGCTATTTAATATATTAAATTATATCTATTGCATTTACAATGTTTTTAGGGAATTTAATTAAAATGCCCTTTATTGAAAAATCAGTACCCAATATGCCCCAAATCTTGTTATTTTTGCCAAAATACCCCCTAGGTCCGCGTTTTGTCCGCGTTCCACTGTTACACGCGGACTTGGTCCGCGTTTTGGCCGCGTTCTACTATTACACGCGGACTTGGTACGCGTTTGGCTTCAATGCACGGGGACGAGGGCTGACCCCGCGTTTTTCACTGTTACACGCGGGTTGGGGCCGCGTTTTTTGTTAAAAAAACGAGGGTTAGGTGTTGAATAGTGTAAAGCGTATTAGGGTTTGGAAAATTAGGGTTTCAGGCCTATGATTTCATGTGTGGTCAACTGTTTCTGACGTATTTTTTGAATGATTTTACTGTTTTTTTTCCACATTTTGGTCTGATTCTCATACAATAAGTGTACCATTGTCATTGAATATGTGGTTCACATTCATTTTCTCCATTCAATTTTTCCTATAAAGATTAGTAAGATTAGATGCAAAATCGTTCATCACATCCACTTGAATTGCTTCATTTTTCATACTACTGAAAAAATGAGTTCATCTGTTCAAAAAGCTAGACTCTTATTATGTTTCGATGGTCAATGGGTGCAAAACAACAATGGGTGGGATTATATTGGCTACACAAAACGTGGTGTAAATATTCCAATAATGGTTTCGTATAAGACGTTTATCGATTACGTCGTGGGAAAGTGTGGAATCGGAGATTATGCTGCTTGCAAGTTGGTGTTCAGACGTGCAGATGGCTCACTGATGGAGATAACCAACGATGACGAAATCCTTGGTTTTATGCTACTTGCAGCCGATTCAGAAATACCTCAACAACTTTTTGTGTATGTCGCACCATTGATGGGCGATGACGAAGATGATGACGAAGGTGATGACGAAATCCATATCGGTGGTAGTCAACTGGAGCCTGACTCTCAATTTCAGGCATCCTACGACACCACACTTTATTCTGATCATGCATATCGTCCTAACGAATCTTATCCCGAAGTTGTTCTGGAGACGCAACTAGAAGAAGAAGAAGAAGCAGAAGACCCAAAAAGACGGTTTGTTGGAGTTGCTGATGACGAAACACATGTTTTCACAACTGGCATATCTGATCTGGACAGATCAGATACCGATAATGACGAGGACGAAGAAACATATACCCCTAGCAATAAATCATTTGGTGCTTTAAACGATTATTTTGATATGCCCCCTTCCCTTCCTAACCCGGAGACCCATATACCAGCCTACCAACCCGCACCTTACAATCGCAGTACAACTATACATGAAGGTCAAATATTTCATACGAAGGAGGAAATGACCGTACAGTTGGGAATGAAGTTCTTGCGAGAGGGTTTCGTGTTTAGAGCGAAGAAATCCGACAAACGCAGATACAAGGCTGTCTGTGACCAACAAAATTGTGAATGGAGTATGTCCGCGAAGTCCGTGGGCCCTAAAGGAGGGATGTTTGCCGTTAGAAAGCTGAACGACGTACACACATGTCCGAGGACACAACTAAATGCCAACCACCGGCAGGCCAACAAAAGGACTTTGGGCCACATACTGAAAGACAAGTTTCTTGACGCTAGCAGGTCATTTCGGCCGAAGGACATCGTCAACGATATAAATCAGCAGTACGGGATCAACATTGGTTACCACCAAGGATGGCGTGCGCGATGCAAGGCACTACTAATGGTGAGAGGCACTCCCGAGGAGTCGTACGAACGACTCCCTGCGTATTTATATAACTTGGAGCTGAAGAATCCGGATACACGCACCAGAATAAGGACGGATTCAAACGAACGTTTCGAATTGTGTTTCGCTGCACTTGGATGTGCGGTAAGTATATTAAATCGTCGTAGCTTTACATATTATGAATTTTAACATTTACAAATAATAACCACGTACGTTTATTGCAAATCCGGACGTTTTTGACAAATCTGCGTCCTATCCTTGTAATAGACGCTGCCCATTTAAAGGGGCATTACCTGGGTATGATGTTCTTGGCGGTTGCCATGGACGGAAATAACAACATTGTGCCTTTGGGTTTCGGAGTAGGCAAGTCCGAGATGGGGGAGGAATGGGGTTGGTTTCTGAACATGTTGCGGGAATGTATCGGAGCCTCGGAAGGGTTGGTGTTTATGTCCGACAGGGCTCCCTCCATAAGCGCGACAATTTCTGCCGTGTACCCCTCCACCCCTCACGCCCTATGTTGTCGACATTTGGAGATGAACGTGAAAAGCGCGGACAAACGTATCACAACAAACAAGACCACCTACTGGAAGGCGTGCAAAGCATATACTATTAGGGAGTTCGAGACCTACATGAATGCACTACGATATGAAGTACCTCGTGGAGCACAAGTTATGGACGAGGCTGGTAAAGAGAGGTGGTCAAGGGCCCATTTCCCTGCACAACGGTATAACATAATGACCTCTAATAGTGTAGAGTCGGTGAATGCACTGTTCCGTTTTGCACGCAGGTTACCCATTGTCGGCCTTATAGAGTACTTCCAAGATTTTCAACAAGAGTGGTACCAACTTCGACGACGAAAGGGAGGTTGATAAACTCTAAAATCTTTAACTTATATGTTAGTTGCTTTTTTCGTCTCCCGTATAAATCGTAACACAATTAACACATATTTGTAGATGAAATGCGTAATCATCTCACACCAATGGCGGAGGAGATAATTAGCAGAAGGTCGGGAAAGTCTGCGACATGGAGGGTAAGTCAGATTGGACATGGTAAGTTCAACGTTCGGGATATCCATTATCACGCGACTGTCGATATGGTCAACGGTGTTTGTGAATGTAACCAATGGCAATATTCTGGTTTATCGTGCAGTCATGCCATCGCTGCTGCAAGGTCAATGAATCGTAGAGATTGCAGCGATCTGGCTATATCTTACTACACGTCCAGTACTTACCGGTCAACATATCATGAGCTGATCTATCCTGTTGGACCCCCTCAATCATGGGTTTTGCCACACGTCCCCCTTCCGCCATGCTATCCACCGTTAATAACCAAGAGACGTGCGGGGAGACCAAGAAAGAACGATCGACGTCCATCTCGTGGTGAGGATCCGATACAGAGAACGTGTACTAGGTGTGGAGCAGTAGGACATACTCGTGGTGAATGTCCAACTCCTGCCCCTTCAACCGTGCCCAGGAGAGCTTCTACTAGCCAAAGATTTCGCTCTCAAGGTTCATCGAACCAAGAACCACATGGAACTTTAAGTCATGATAACATTGACCTTAACATTGACTTCCCTTGATTGTAACCACCTCATCTTCTATGCTAAGTGATATTGTTATTATGTTAATTGTTGATTTTATCTACCTTATCGTGGTTGTGAAATTATATTATGTGTAAATAAAAGTTAAAACATGAAAGCATCGTTTTATTGAAATCAAAGAAAACGAAATGGTGCATCCATACAACATTCAAGCATCGATAAAGTAAAAATTAATGCATAAAATAAAACTTAGGTTAAACGTTAAAGTGCATCCATACAACAACCACCCTTTGAGAAACCTACTATGGGTAGATTTCCCGGCACTTCGTAACCCAGCCAGCCTTTGCCTTCATATGCTCCTCCATGACGGTGTAGTTTTCTTTTATGTCTACCAGTTCATCTTCTAACTTTCTAATCTCCTTTTGTTTCTCTCAGACATCGCGCTTCATATTCTCCAGGAGCTCCTTCTGCTCCGCAATAGTTGCTTCTTTCTCCTTCTGAAGTTCCATGTTTTGTAGCCACGTCCTGCCTGTATTTCGTATCTCTTCATTTGCCTCATCACATGACCTTTTCAACCTGGGAGGCAGTACCTGAGACATTGGTAGACCTGGCCCCTGGTTGGATTGATACGTAGGTGGGGCCATTCCTCCATGAGCAGCGTAGTATGCGGCTTGGGCATTGTTAAACTGCTCCCACTCCTGAGGCGTTATCGGTTCATCGTAAGCAGTTATCTCAAACTGCGCCCAATCCTCCGTTGTATCTGGTGCATTCCAGTCAATCCTTGAAGCTTCATCATTTAATTGGTCGATGTCCACGGAGCGTGAAGTGCCAGCCCCATTCGCTGACCTTTTCCCCCTACCGCGTGAACCTCCATCCATCAAGTTATGAAAATGTAGAAAATGTATAGAATGTAGAGAATGTAGATAATTTTTGTAAACGAAAATGAGGTAGAAAGGATAGATATGAAGTTGTGAAATACTACTTCACCGGAGCATCTATTTATAGTCCATGCGAAGATCGGTTCATGATAGTTTCAAAGGCACGGTCAAACGATTCCTCTGCAAAGCCTGAAAAGAATTAGGTTTTTCCTGGCATAGTCAAACGATTCCTCTGCAAAGCCTGAAACGATTAGATTTTTGTGCCATGGTCAAACGATTCCCCTGCAAAGCCTGAAACGATTCGTTTTTTGCAAAGCAGGGGGGACGCACATGTCTAAATTAACGAACAAGTCTCAACTAATGATACACTTAGTGAACCTGAGAATTTAGGAAGGGGTTTCCGGCATAAGCTACCATATGTGAAAATACGTGAGTATGTCACTCATACTATCATTGAAAAGAGTTCATCCTCGACTTCACCTACACCACAGCTTGCCTCAGGTAGTCCCTTTCCTATAGCATACTATGTTAACTGTGAAAATGTTTATGAAAAATATCGGAATTTTCTTGCTGCCATTCATGCAGGAAGTGAACCACGATCCTTTAAAGAAGCGATGCACGATGAAGGATGGAGCAATGCAATGCAAAAGGAGATCCGTACTTTGGAAGATAATGGAACTTGGACTATGGAAAAACTTTCCCCTGGAAAGAAGGCACTTGGTAGCCCGTGGGTATACAAAATCAAATTCAACTCGGATGGAAGCGTTGAAAGACTCAAACCAAGATTGGTTGTGTTTGGAAATCATCTGGTGGATGGAATCGATTACAACAAAACATTTGCTCCCGTAGTAAAAATGGTAACCGTTTAAGCTTTTCTAGCCGTTGCAGCATCAAAAAAGTGGGAGCTACATCAAATGGATGTACAATGCATTTTTGCATGGGGATCTGAGTGAAGAGGTATACATGAAGATGCCCCCAGGTTTTAAATCGTCAAGTCCTGATATGGTTTGTCGGTTGCAAAAATCCTTGTACGAATTGAAACAGGCACCGAGATGTTGGTTTTCCAAATTGGTGAATCCATTAAAAAGGTATGGCTTCAAGAAGTCTTATGATGATTACTCTTTATTCACTCTTGAAAAATGGACTATCCAGATTAATGTACTAGTATATGTCGATGATCTTATTATCTCTAGTAATAACTCTGAGGCATTGAGTGCTTTCAAGGCCTATTTAAATACTTGCTTTCACATGAAGGATCTAGGTGTGTTGAAATACTTTATTGGCATTGAGGTAGCACGCAATCCTGAAGGTATTTACATGTGCCAAAAAAAATATTCCCTGGATATCATCTCCGAAGTCGGACTTTTCGGTGCGAAACCTGCCTCTTTTCCAATGGGGCAAAATCATGGCCTCACGCTTGCTAAAGGAGCGTTCCTTGATGATCCAGAAAGCTATCGAAGACTGGTTGGACGTCTGATTTACTTGATCGTTACACGTCCAGATCTCGCATACTCGGTTCATATACTTTCTCAATTCATGCATGCTCCTCGTCAAGAACATTGGCATGCAACTTTGAGAGTGGTTCGATACTTGAAGGGGTCTCCAGGTCAAGGCATTCTTCTTCGGGCTGACAGTGACATGCATTTGACAGGTTGGTGTGACTCCTATTGGGAGGGATGCCCACTTACTCGTAGATCACTTTCCGGTTGGATAGTGTTCCTTGGCCATTCTCCGATGTCTTGGAAAACCAAGAAACAACACACGGTCTCACTATCATCAGCCGAAGTTGAGTATCGATCGATGGCCTCGATTACTTGTGAATTTAAATGGTTGAAGGCCTTGCTTCTAAGCTTGGGTGTACAACATAACCGTCCTATTGACTTGTACTATGATAGTCAATCAACTCTCCATATAGCTCAAAACCCGGTGTTTCATGAACGAACCAAACATATTGAAGCTGATTGTCATTTTGTTCGTGATGCCATTCAAGATCATCTCATTCTTCTATCTTATGTTCCTTCTGAGATTCAGCTGGCGGACATTTTTACAAAGGCGTTAGGCAAGAAACAATTTGAGTTTTTGCTTGGCAAGTTGGGCATTTTCGATCTGCATGCTCCAACTTGAGGG
This sequence comes from Arctium minus, assembly GCA_954870635.1. Taxonomy (NCBI): domain Eukaryota; kingdom Viridiplantae; phylum Streptophyta; class Magnoliopsida; order Asterales; family Asteraceae; genus Arctium; species Arctium minus. The sequence continues at coordinate 117,248,265 of OX941084.1, read as the reverse complement.
GGGGAGTATTACGATAAGGAAAGATTTTGATATATCTTTTCAATATGCAAGATATTTTGATATATCTTTACAATATGGAAGATATGCATTACCTCTTCAAAATGTTAGGAAGATATTTGTTTTTAATAGTTTCCTTTGTATCCTAGTTGATCTAGGACTTTTGGTGTATAAATTAAATTGCTTTTTTGAATGAATAACACACAGAATTTTCCCATTCATATTCTCTGTTAGTTATTGCTTGAGATCTTATTTTAGTTTTAGAGATAGGAGAGTACTTAAATTCATGCATCCAATATTAGGTAATAAGGATTCCATAATGTATCAAACAACAAGGATAATTTTGAAATCCTAAATATAGATATAAGTTGGATAGTCTCATATGGTTGGTATTTTTTTTCCAAAAGGTAAAAGTTTTCTTAGTTAATAACAAAAAAATATACTATATGTTCTTAATACAAAAATAGAATTCATGCAGATCAAAAGAGTCAATGGGAGATGAATGATGGAAAATATATCAAGGTTTTCTATGAAAACTAGAAAAAAAAAGACTTTTTACAAGTTTTCTTCTTAATAAGTAATATAAGCAAATAAGCAATATTATAAAATAAACAACCAATTAACTTTTTACAAAATTTTCTTCTTCAATATAATTAATTAATACATGTTTGGGGCTTTAATATAATGTTAAATTCTTTTTGGGTCCTATTAAATACTAAAAGAATTTGTCTATTTTATTTACTATTTTTTTGAAGTACTACTATATAGTATATGCTAAAAAAAAAATTGGGACCCTATTTTTTGTGGGCCTTGGGTTTATGCCTGACCCGCCCTCCCAGGAACGGCCCTGAACACATACCAACCACTAATTTCATATATGACCATCATTCTTGATCACTAACTTCATATACGAATGCATACCAAACACTAATTTCATATAGTTGAAAATGTCAAAGTTATTGGTTTGGAAAACAGTCGCAATGTAAATTTGTTGAAAATGTCAAACGCACATTAGGTTCTAATTGAAGTTCAAAAAATTTGTATTTTACCTTCATTACTTTCAATCGAAGCACTGTAATGTTCTGATTGTTTGAGATGCCGACACTCTTTGATACCTGTTGTATAACCTTTGTTAGTCGGGTCTCCTCATCGGCTTCAACATCAACAGGATTATCCATTGTGTTCTTGAAGTTTGAAAACGATGTTTTCAAAGCAATCCTTTCACTCTTTTTCCGAACTGCAACCAAAATCGTATATGAACATATTAACACAGATTTCGATTTATAAACCCTAACATTTGGGATTTGACCTTGGTTCAAATTGTTCCCGCCTTGAATGTGCGCCATGTATGTCTTCGATTTGGTGTTCACCTATGAATACCTTGAATCGGATGAGAAGATACCGAATCAAACCCTTATCGAATGCATCAAAGTCGGAATCGGAGACCTGTCGCTTGCGTCGTGACATGAAATCGGGGGTGGATTTGATTCCTTAATTATCAATTGTAATGTTTTTACTTTTTTACCCCTCTTCATATGTGAAATACCATGGTCATGCGTGTTAACCTAATTTTTTTTATAAAAAAAATGATTTAATTGGAGCCCTTCATTTATAAGATCAACAGTCCAAATTAGATAAAAAGGTTAACACTAAAACCTTGGTTATCAAAAGAAAGTGACCCTATATATACATAGATTCCTTTCTTTGGATCGAGGAGAAAGATAAGAGGTGGAGTTTGTTGTATAGAAGTACTTTCAATTCTGATATGTAATTTGCTACGTCTTGTATGTATCTCCAAGTCTATTTCTTATCTAGTAATTAAAGCTTTTTACCATGTCATTTAAGGTTCTAAATGACGTGAGACATGACATTTATATTGGGCTCAAAACATTTATATTGGGCTCGAGTAGTAGGTTAATCGAGTCGGACTCAAAACATTTATACTGGGTTCGAGCTCGACTCGAGCTCGATTAACTTTTCAATGTAGGGCTCGAGCTAGAATATTTTTTGAGTTATCGAGCTCGATGCTCGTTTATGGGTTCGAACCCGCGATCGACTAACTCGTTTATCGGCTTGAACTCGATAATTTTTATATTTTTGTTGTATGATTAATAAATATATGAGCATTTTTTGCTCGAAAAAAGGTATGCTCGAATGGCTCGGCAGCCTCGGCTCGGCTCGACTCGACTCGAAAAGTTGAAAATCGAGTTTTCGAACGAGTCGAGTCGAACATTGGTGTTATAAAACTCGGCTCGATAAGTTAAACGAGTTCTATTTTGTGTTCGAGATCGACTCGAGCTCGAGAATAATTAAGCTCGAGCTTGAGATGAACAAGATCGAGCTCGAGTAGCTCGTTAAAAGCTCTACTCGTTTACACCCCTAGGCATGACGTGGCGGCAAGGACACGACATTTTTCAAAACGTTCCCTAAGACGGGGTTAAATCATGTGAGGACCAAAATATATTGAGAACCTTAAGGAATAATCTAATCCATAGATTAAATTAAATCCAGGGTCATTTAAAAGAGGTGCTTATTTGAAATAAAATGGGGAAGTAAGGGCATTTTTGTCAAATTCATTCTACTCCTTGTCTTCCTCTTCCAAACCCACCACAGACCTTGTCTTCCTGTTCCAAACCCACCACAGATCTGGATCGATCTAAAAACCAACCCTCACCACAAACCCCATCCCAAATCCTCCTGTGACGCCGCTCACCGCCCAATCACCACCATCGACAAGCGAAACCACCGCCTCTGGTCCACCAACGCCTGGCGGAAATCCGTCGATTCCTTTTCCACCATCTTCAATCACATCTAAACCCTAAAACACCTCAATAACCACACATACACACTCGTCCTCTCCGTCGGCGGTAGTCAGACCATCATGTCGCTCCAACAGATCGGGTTACATGAAATCACCGATGGAATTTTTCTAGTGAGGGGGGTCGAATTCTGTCGGATTTGCTGGTGCCTTGATTGAGATGATACATTTAGAGACAACCCCTGGATTTGAGATACAATAGATGGATCGAGAGTTCCATAAATTTCTTGTTTTTTAGGGTTTTTTTTTTTTAAAGAATGGTGAAATATTTGTTTTTTTTCAAATTTCTTCATTAAATTTCTTGATTTAGGTTTTTTTGGGTTTGATTCCTCAGATCTGGTGAATCTCTGTGTTTCATCTAGTGAATCTGTGTATTTCATCTGGTGAATGTGTGTTTCATCTAGTGAATCTATGTGTTTCATCTCTTGAATATGTGTGTTTCATCTACTGAATATATGTGTTTCATCTGTTGAATATGTGTGTTTCATCTGGTGAATCTGTGTGTTTCATATGATGAAATAGTATATAGATGAAATACTGTAATTATTAATATTATAAAAAATAAATAATTTTTATTATGATTCAATTGGTGAATGTGTTTCATTTGGTGAATCTTTGTTACCAAAATGACAATTATGCCCCCTTTCATATGGTGAAACAATTTTCAATTAAAACCATAGGATCAAAATCAAATTACAATTTAGATCGGTTCTTACGGTTTTCAACCTTTTTGTTGTTCTCATTTGATTATCGTCCTATATATATATATATATATATATATATATATATATATATATATATATATATATATATATATATAGGGGCAGGTTCAAACGAGAAGCTAAACATTTTGCGAGAATGCGAGAAGTGTTTAATCATATATGATACGCAAGCTTAATCACATATGATTAAACACATGTTATATTGGCAATACATAGACGTTTAATCATATATGATTAAGCACACCCACAGGCCGTGATATCATATATGATTAAACACTTCTCGCCTTCTCGCAAAATGTTTAACTTCTCGCATGATCCTTCCTCTATATATATATATATACGGGAGAGATCAAATGGAAAACACTCTAATTTTGCAAACCGTGGAAACCGTCGATTTCATTGGTTAATGAAATTGTTTAATTTGATGAAATTGTGTCATATAATTCTTTTGTTGATTAAATTGTTACATATATTTGTGCTTTTTTTGTAAAAATGAAATTGTTCCATGCATTTTCTCATTCTGATGAAACTTTTTTATTTTTACATAAAAAACACAAATATATGAAACAATTTCATCAAAAAAAATTATATAAAACCATTTATCAAATTTTACAAATTCATGAAACAATTTCATTAATTTAACCAATGAAATCGACTGTTTTCATGATTTTCAAAATTAAGGTGGTTTCCAAATGAAACTACCCTTATATATGTAACACCCTAAAAATAGGGATAACAAAAACTCTCCAAAAGTGGAGAAGTGGTATATAGATTGCCATAGCAAGAGCCTCCCAAAAAGGGGAATAGTACAAATAAACCTGTTTAATCACAATTGTAATTTAACGGATAAATAAACAACAACCAACTAATCTAACTTCTACATCTAGAAAAAGGATTACAAAAAGGGTGTCATCTATAAACCCAAGGCTTCTCAAAATCATCCAAGTGTCGTATCCCCAAGCTCTCGCCCAAAGCATCTAAACTTGCCTAGGAGCAGCACCGCTAACACCTGAGATACACATCGACACCAACACAAGTGTTAGGCCAAAATGCCTAGTGAGTTGAACAAGTAAAAACATGCCAGAAACATTTACAGTTCTTATCAGCAGTTAAACAGTTAATCACGTAAATGTGGAGTCAACGGGAGCGACCCATATCTCCAATCCGGTTCACCCAAATAGGCAATGCACGCTGAAGCCACTTTCACTGGCAACCCAAAGGCCCGACACGCACTGGGGACTACCGCTTAGGAAATTCCCCGACGGCGGAGTTCTAGGTACATAGGAGACTACCGCCTTAGGAAATTCTCCAAATGTCACCCACCTACATACCTATAGTGAATCACAGATTTGGTTCGTCCACATAATGCACTTAGGAGGTCTCAAGATGTGTTTCAATCCGTCACATTTCGGATATCCACCAAGAACACATTATCACCATCCTAATCATGCAAATCCAACACATGACACAATATCCATCCAAATACTTCATGAGAATATAAGGTCGCCAAAAAGGCATTCCAAGAAGGAATCATCAACATACCGAAATGTACACATATAGAACATGGTAACTTTCATATACATAAATTCATGGGTAAAAAACCCCCAAATACTTGAAACATTAAATATGAACATTTGGGAGATGCATTAATATCAATAAGTACAAGATAATGATGTGTATCTAGTTTTAACAAAGGTTAGTAACTCACAATCTAGGTTTTGGTACAAAACCTAGAAAAGATGGAAACCCTAGATTTAAGGAGATGAGACTTGAAGTGGAGAGGATTAGCTTGATGAGAATCTTCACTAGATAAGCTTGGATGAAGCTTAATGATCAATAAATGACCCTAACAACCCAAACCTTAGGAAATAAATGAAGTAGGTGATGAAACCCTAAAAATCGCCTCCAAGAAGAGTTCTCCCGTTTTTTGTAAAGTGAATGTGGGAAATGAGGTATTAATTCCTATAAAATAGCAGACTGGACCACGCGGGCGATAGTGCCCGGCGATAGTGCCAAGGGCACTATCACGAGTCACAATCGCGAGGCTTTCCCCGCTCTCGGTACAACTTTGGCGATAGTGCCTTCGGCGATAGTGCCAAGGCACTATCGCGTGGCATAACCAGCCTACGGTACCTCTTCGGCGATAGTGCCCTCCGCGATAGTGCCAAGGGCACAATCGCGGGGCACTCAAAACAGTCCGAAAACTTAACCGAAAACGATAACGAGCACCAGGTTTGAACGATTAACGAAGGTAACTTAATTATGACATTTAGACATAATAATGATCATAAAATGTACACAAATACACCTATTCTCATATAGCGAAATAAATGCATTTAAGAAGATGAGATACTCACCTTGCGAATTTCCGGGTGTTACAATATATATATATGCATACACACACACACTTGTGCACGTTAGCGTTTTGAATATTACCTAGGATAAATTAAATTCATATAAAGTAATAAAACTAAAAGAGAAAGAAGAACCATTGATATCAAATATATAGAGCTTATAAAATGATATCAAGACTGCAAAATCGGGATTAAATCTCTTGAATCTCTACATTCTTCAATTTTCAAAGAATTCACGTTCGACTCTTGGTATACGGGAATGGGAGTAAGTATTTATCTAATTAAAGTTTTAGTTTTTAAGTTTTCTTCTTATGTTTATTTAAGTCTTACGTCTTATACATAATTATCATCTATCCATCAAGTTATATATTAAAAATAACCCCACGCCATTAAGCCATTACCAAACCAAGGAGCGAATTCGATTGCTTCGAAAGGTGTCAGCAGGTGCGCGGAGTACAATACAAAGCATCAGGTCCGACCCTTGCCCATGGCACTGATGGCGGTGGCCATGGGCATCAAAATGTAAAGGGCAACAAAAAAATAATATTGTATTAACAAAGCCTAATACTCACGCTGCAGTAAAAAAGTCATTGAATTTTAAATTAGTTTTATCAATCAAAGCCATGTCAGACTCCAAAGGGGCAGAAAAAAGGGATTAATTTTTTATTTATTTTTTTACAGTTCCGTCATATCTAAAAGTCTCATTTAAGCATTTGGATTTATAACTAAGGGGCATTTACCTAAATGATTATTGATAAGATTTAATACTCGAACTTATTTTATCGGGTAAGATTGTAGTCTATCAAAACGATATCATATGCAACAATTTACCCGGTAAGCACTTATCGGGTAAGAGTCGTCACCCTCATTTATCGGGTAAGACTCTTCATCTTTATCATTGTTCTTATCGGATAAGATTCTCAACTTTCGTCATGTTCATCGAATAAGGTAAATGAGACGGTAAACTTTAATAAACGAACCCTAAATCTAAGTTTAAGGGGTTGTTTGTTTTTTTTAAAAAACATCTTAATGACTCTTAAGTCTGAATCGTTCAGACCTTTTTATACACCACCTCTTATTAATCATAACTAAAATAAGACTTCAGACTTTAGACCTCTTAAAAAACAAACGACACCTAAGTGTTTTTTTTTTTTTTTTTTTGTTCAAATGTTTATTGCTCTTAGAGTTTTTGGTTATTCTCAAATTCTCATTAATTATTATTTTTCATTTAAGTTTTGTAAATGTTTTCCTTTATTTTAGGTTATTCCCATACTCTCAATAATCATTACATTTTCTCATTAATCTTGAGTTTACTGTTTACGTTTTATTATTTGGAGTTTTGGTTTATAATCCCTGTTTGTATTATATTTTGTTATCTTTAATAAAAATTGACATGAAGATGAGCCACCTAGATTCCAAACCTCTTCAAATAGTTTATTTGTTTTTATATATAAATAAATAAATAAAATATATATATATATATATATATATAGAGAGAGAGAGAGAGAGACGGGTTCATACGAGAACAACAATAAAACAAAATAATAAGAACACAGTCGAATCACATGTGATTTACGCGACCTTGGCCGCGACCTCTGGTGGCAGGACACGTCGTCCGCACACTCTTACGTTGATTGTTAGTGTAAAATCACATGTAGTTTTGCACCGATTTAACCGGTTTCTTATTATTTTTTTATTTTGTTATTTTTCTTGTTTGAATCTCCCTCTCTCTTCTCTCTCTCTCTACATAGAGCATTTTTTTGACTTTCTGCCACGAGCATCCGAAACCTCATGACCGGCCCTACAAAGCATCATAAGCCAAGCCTTAGAGTAGAGTCATAGGGGTTAACGTGACCGCAAACCCAAGCCTTTACGCCATAATAAATTACATAAAATCATGCCGAAAATATAAGTGAGTATGATAACTCTTATTAGCGCTTACCAGATAGAAAATGTTTAATCTATCCGATAAGGTAACTAAGGACACTAAGGGGGCGTTTGGTTCGCAGAATGTTTTTGGATGGAATGGAATCTGACAAAAGAATTTGACTTTGATGAAATTGGAATGGAATGTTGTCAGGTTTGACCACCTGTTTGGTTGACAGAATTGGAATGGAATATGTTAAATGAATTGGAATTTTTCTGTTTGGTTCACAGATTGTAGCTTCGGAATTAGAATGGAATTTTGGTAAATGACCAAAATACCCTTTTTGATTATTTTAATTTTTTAAACAAAAATTACTTTAATAAAATAGTCATTTAATAGTTTAATTTTTAACAAAAATTGTTTTTATTATTTTAGCACATGAATGATGCCGAGAGAGTGAGGAGAGAGAGGGAGAGAGAGAGGAGGGAGTGGAGGAGAGAGAGATAGAGAGAGGAGAGAGAGGGAAGAGAGAGAGTGGAGAGAGAGAGAGAGGATAGAGTGGAGGAGAGAGAAAGAGAGAGGAGAGATAAAGAGAGAGGGGAGAGAGGGAGAGAGGAGAGAGAGGGAGAGGGAGAGAGAGAGAGTGGAGGAGAGAGAGAGGATAGAGGGAGAGAGATAGGAGAGAGAGAGAGGATAGAGTGGAGGAGAGATAAAGAGAGAGAGGAGAGAGAGGGAAGAGAAAGAGAGAGAGAGGAAAGAGAGGAGGTGAGAGAGAGGAGATAGAGAGAGGAGAGATAAAGAGAGGAGAGAGAGGGAAGAGAGAGAGGAGAGAGAGAGGGAGGAGAGAGAGATAGCGAGAGCAGAGAGAGGGAGATAGAGATGAGAGAGATAGTTTGTGTTTGTTGATAATCAATATTAGTAGGGTTTTTTAGTTTGGAGTAAAGGGTAAATTTGGAATTATCAAAGATTTCATTCCATTGAAATCCTTGGGTTTTAGGATGGAATGTTCAAATCCTTCATTTGTGGAATTTGGTGGAATTCACACATTTCTTCCATAGAAAAGAATGAACCAAACAAGGGAATTGAATTTGGTCAAAGAAATTGGACATTCCAATTCCATCAGATTCCGCGAACCAAACCCTAAAGGGTTGTTTGTTTTTTTCTAAAAACCTCTTAATGGCTCTTAAGTCTGAATCATTCAGACATTTTTACACACCACCTCTTATTAATTATAACTAAAATAAGACTTCAAACTTTAGTCCTCTTAAAAAACAAACGACACCTAAAACAAGATGCAATATTTTCAAGATCTAAAAAAACAAACATAAAACACCATATGATTCTAAAACCAACACAAATCCAGTTCACAAACAACTTAACCCAAAATTAAACCACCATTGTTGTCACTAAGTATCAACCTAATGCAGTTTTAAAAATTTCAGCTGAAATATGCCTTTGCATATCACTTTTATCATCATCAATCAATCCATCCATCTTCATTATGATTATGAATATGCCTCCAACCAAACTTCTATATACACCCACCATCTCCTCCTTACACCGGGAGATTATCCGAAGAAGAATACCAATCGAACCCGAATTCGTTTTCCGTCTGTCCCGCCCCGTCTTGCTGCAAAAAATCGGAAATCTGTTAGGATCAGATATCAATTTTTACGTTAATTTAATGCCCGAAAGAACAACCATAACGAACCGGTGTAAGGAATGGGGTTAGAAGATACTCTGAATTGTATTCCTCGGTGCCAAACGGTTGACTAACCGGTGAAGGATCGCCTGTAATATGAGTCCAACTTCCATCCGCGGACGAGACAATTACCTTACTACCACCCCCATTATTCTGATCGGAATTATAGTTATTATGATGAAGCACGTTCAATCCTCCTTGCGTATTGTTTGTAAGCTGACGAGGGTTGGGGGTTAAATCCACACCTTGTAAACCCCAATTCTGCGGTCTGTTTTGAACGTTTTCTATGTTCCCATCTCGTTGGAGGGTCGATGTAGACATGCTGGAAGGAATTCCCGAACTGCCCCTAAGAGGGAAACTGCTGCTGGTCGTGAGACCGCTGGATTGTACAAGAGATGCGGCTTGTGAGGCCGTCGGATTGTACATTCCCGTTGCTGTATCTCTCATGTTGCCAACCATTGCATTGGACAAAACAGGCCGTCTCGATAAATGATCACGACTTTGACTTTGACTTTGACCGGTCATAGGAATCAGGCCTTGACTATTCATGCCGCTGAAGGAATGCCGGAAACCGGCAAGCTGCTTCGGCTCCATGGTTGTGGGAACCCCGTGCAGCAAATTCATCTGGTTGCCGATATTACTATTATGCCCATGGCGGTTTTGGACTTGCCCGTATCTCAGATTTGGATTCTCGAAGCTAAATATGTTTCTTTGATCAATTAAGGGCGTAGATATAGGAGATCTCGAGTTAGTCGATCTGCCAAGACCCGCGGCTTGGAGAGTTGCAAGACTTTGAGCAGGGAGTTGATTGAGCTGACCGGTGGCTGCTAGAGCTTGAAGATCGAGCTCATTGAGTGACCCGTAACCTGCATCAAGATTGCCCATAAACGAAGGGTTGATCCCGCCCGATTGTTGGGGCCCACCAAGTTTTCTAAGATAAATCCGATATTTCTACATCGAATTGCGTTCGTTAGTGTTTTTTTAAGGAACAAAATCCATCGATAAAGAACATTAAGGTCAAAAACGGAAAGAAAAAATGCAACAAGTCTACCTGAAGGTGGCTGGCAACGTTTTCTCGTGTTATTCCAGGAACGTTCATGAGGTCCAAGATTTTCTTCGGAACAGCCTCTACAAGATTACATAATTAACTCGTTAAAATAAGTTAGAAATCCGATATAAATCAAAAATCTGTTGAAATAAACGATCAAATAAGGCTTTCATACTATCGAATCCAAGCTGATTAACGGCTGCAACAAACTGTTGATGAAGCTCCATGGACCAAGCAACACGAGGCTTCTTCGAAGAAGAAGAAGAATGTTCTTTCTCCTCAGCTTCATCCTCATCGTCTTTCCTTCTCTTTGTGTTTTTACCATTATGTCCTTCGTTTGCAGAAGACGTGTAGTCGGGATCTTCAGGCTGTTTCTTCTGCTGTCGGTCACCTTCATCCAAGCTTACGGAAGGCTCGATATCTTTCCATTCATGCTTCCTTTTTCGAACCACATGCTGCCATATGTTACGTAATGCCTCCATACGCACAGGCTTTATTAAATAGTCGCATGCCCCGTGAGTAACGCCTTTCATAACTACACTCTTGCTGTCGTCAGCCGACATCACTGACATATAAAATCATAATGAAGTTAGTTAGTTAAACTATCTAAATCTTGATAGAATGTAGCATAAACTCAAGAAAAATTATCCCATTTTGACTAATATAAAACCAAAACAAACATACCCGATATATCACACGAGATAAGACTGTTTCCCGTTTTGACTAATATAAAACCAAACGAAACATACCCAATATATCCCACCTGAGATTAGGGTTTGGGGGACCCTCGAGACAAAGAGGTTGTTTCACGTTTCGACTAATATGAGAAGAAGATATTCAAAATGCTATCTACATCTATTGTCCTCGATCCAATTCGCAATTATGAGAGCATCTCCAACGGCTTCTCCATAATTTCTCAAAAATGATGGAAAACTTCAAATTCCCAAAATAAATAGCCTCCAACAAGATTCTAGCATTAATTATATTATTAAAATATCCAATATATTTAACATCCCATCAAATTTTAAAACAAATTTATTAGTATAAAATATTAATTTTATGTTATCTCTCCTCCAAAATAAATACAAAATAATTAAAGTATACTCTCTCTACTCCAAAATTTAATACCCAAGATTTCTTTATCTCCCCTCCAAATACCGAGAAAATTTATTTCTCTCTCATCTTTTCTCCATTTTGGATAATGGTTTGGATAGACCGTTGGAGCAATAAAAACCTCAAAATCTCCATTTTCTCCATTTCGGAGATTTTGTTGGTGATGCTATGAGCAACCAAGGCTCGTATTTACTAACCACTAGTGCCAACATGCACCCTCACGTTTAGCCGCCCAAATCTAACACGTCAACACGTCGTTTAGGTGCCACAAACCATGCTCGTAGGCACATCGTTCTTTATTCCAACGGTAACTAAGCGAGTCTCTTGAACTAGCCGTCGTAGGTTCAAGACCTACAGCTAAAAAGATGTGTTTATTTGACCTTATAAGGATTCATATAACACATGCTATGCACATGACATGGTACCATTGATCCAAAACCATCAAATTAATCACAATTTGGAACCAAGGATCATAATCCATACATACATCACCAATCTCAATCCAAACCATCAAGAAATCACAAATTGGAAATCAAGAAAACATGAAAAAGTCAAAGGAAACAGTGGTTGACTTACTGATAACAGGAAGGTCCATCTCAAGCCCAATGTGTACAAGGAGTTTGAATCCATCCATATCAGGCATATGAACATCACTAATCACTACATCATACCCATTTTTGTTCTCCCTCAATAAGGATAAAGCAACTTCAGCTCTATTGCATTTAGTCACTGCAAATTTTAAAACATCTTTGAATCAATTACTTCAAATCCATACACAAAATCAAAAGTAAAAGAAATACTAAACAGGTTATCTTTAACACATTTCATAAGTTATCTTTCTGAATCTGAATCAAGGATTGTGTATAGAAAAACAATTAAGTTCAATTTTCGTTGAAGAAAAATACTATATTACAAAAATCAACGATCTAAAACCAAGATTTAGTAACTCTTAATAATTCATAAATCAGTGAGGATTTTTCGCAAACAGTTAGTGTGCGTTTTTATGTACCTTCATAGTTGCAATTTCTTAGCATCTTCTCTAAGATCATGAGACAAGTTGGGTCATCATCGACAACAAGCACCCGTAAACCAGCCGGAAATCGGTCGGAGCCATTGCCGCCGGCGTCTCCAGCGCCGGCAGAATTCCAAGAAGCACCACTTGAACTAGGCATCATCGACTGTTTGCTGACTGGTACTTGACTTCCAAGATTCATTGATTTCTCCGAGGAAAACATCAATCACACCCATAAAAAGTACATGCCCTTTTGTGATTTATGAATCAAACAAAACCCACTTGATTTTCGACAAAAAGCATGCGTACCCAATTCAATGAAATCAAGAAAAACCATAAAACAGAAAGGAGATCAAAAATTGACTTTTTGAGAGAGAAAGGAGGAGAATTATAACATAGAATTGAAGTGGGTGTGTTTGAGATTTATATTTAGACATTATTGTGTGCTTCAAAGGGTTCAATTTTTGGAGGTTTGTGTCAGATTGGTGTTTTTGCCAAAATTTTATTGCAATTGATTCTTTTTCCATTTTAGTTTTATTTAAATATTTAATTTTTCCCTTTTCAATTAATCAACGTTATTTTTGGTAATTACTATTTAATTTTCTTGTCAATTTGTAATGTGAGTCTACCCGTGGAGTGTGGATCCGGCTCATGTTCTCAACATATGGTTGGAACAATGTTTTTTTTTATGTTTTTTTTATAAATCTGTGTTCTATAAACTTAGGTGTCGTTTGTTTTTTAAAAAGTCTAAAGTCTGAAATCTTATTTTAATTACAATCAGTTGATACAAAAGTTGATCGTCCTTCTGATATCTTAACAAAGGGTTTTATCTGGTATGTAATAATCACTCTTTGTTTTATTCAAGGCTATTAAAAAATAGTAATTTATGGAAATAAAATAAATACTCAAGGCATGGTAATGTATTTTTGATAGTCCTCGTTCATGTCTTAAAGCACATAAACACGCACACTTTCTCTCTCTCTCGATAGATCCTTTTGTTGATTATCTTATATATGATTTGTTAAAAACCGACTAAATCAATCATTTTCACTGAAACAAAACATTTCCAAATTGGTACTTGACAAAATTATTTGTCGATGTAACGATTGCATTGGCATAATGTTTTTAAACAAACTTATAAACTTGTGGTATCTCTACAATCATCGTCGTAGTAACCATGGCTACACTTAGATCGTGTATAGCTAGCGAAATAACATAGTATTGTCGACTGCTCGATATTGAACTTTTATTCACTCTTGCATGCATATTGTGTTACGCTGACACTAAGTGAGCTCATGTAAATTGATAGAGTATAAAATCTTGGATTTATTTTGTCTACAAGGGCGAATGCCCTAATACTCACCTCTCGACATCCAAATATTGTGTATGCCTCGAAGGTAACCTATCTTCTGGTCCTCGAAACGACTGGCCACTCTTTCTCAGTCTAGTAATGAGGTTGAATATAAAGGTGTAGCTAACGTCGTTGTCGAAGCCCTTGGCTTCGTAATCTAGTCCTTCAACTTCATTTCCCTCTCATAAAGACGAGTATCGTCTATCGCGACGATGTTAGTATTGTCTACATTTCTTTATAATATACTGCAACATCAAAGTACCAACACACATAAATGGGCGTTCACTTTTTATGTGAAAAAGGTCCCTCCCGACCATATTCGTGTGCTTCATGCATTGTCTTCCTTTCAGTACTCAAATATCTTCACCAAGGGTTTTTTATGCCCTTTGTTTATTGAGTTTCGCCCCAATCTGATTGCTCGCGCTTCTCTTGTTCCGATTACGAGGGTGTGATGGCGTATAACTCCAAGATGATTTTATGCCTATGATTATGGATTTATCTATAGTATGTAAATCATGTAAATGTAATATGTAATTCTTGTAACCCTAGCTTGTATATTATATATTGCGAATAATAGCAGAGGAATGGATTTGAGATTCTCAACATTTCGTTATAAATAAATCCATTTCAAAGAGAATATAAGACGTACTTCAAAATAGTTCACCTTCTTGCATAAAACTTTCAAGTTACGAGAAAGTTGCTCGACAACACCATAAGTTGATAACACTATAGAAAGCATAATATTATAAAACCATGATCAAAATAGCCACAAATGCATATATCAAGTAACAAGAACATATTCTTTTCCCTCTAGTCGTAATGCCTCATTGCTAGATATGCTTATCTTTTTGTCGTTTTCACTGTCATGATACGCTTATTAACAATCGTATCGTATTAGCATATAATACAAACTTCACAGAGAACTCACATACTTTCTCCGAGACTATTTTTCAAGAATTTAAGCGGGGAAGATTGTGAAATTCCATTCCACATCAGTCACGAGTTAATGTGACTTCTTTGTAAGTCATAGGTTGTTTGCTACTAATAGCATTCTATCTTCGTTCTAAGTAAACTTTATGATTACTAGGTCAATGGGTTACGACAATAAACTCCATTTTCGTAACCGCTTCCACCTGTGACTAGTTGTTTTAAAGATCGAATAAATAATACTTAAAAATACACGTTGTCTCTATTCGATTAGGAAATATTTAAGGAGTTTCACACTAATCAGATATGGTATTACCTTATGGTTCAGAGAGTGTACAATTATAATATTGAATCATTAGGTTTTTGTTGTTTTATGTATTGCTTATTCATACATTGTTGTAAAATTAGTCTCTTAGAACATCCACATCAATAAAAGTCCAAACTCGTTTTTGAAAGTGTTACATCAACTTTGCAACAACACCTCACACATCAATGAAAGCTTTAAACTTATTTCAAAAGTGGTCTACACTGCCACATTACCAATTATTTTATAATTTATATTTACATATTTACATATTTTATAATATAACAGAAAACACTAAATATGATTTATTTATCAAAAAATTGTCATTTTGATGGGTTGTCTTTTTTGGGATGTAATGTTGGTTTCAAACAATTGTTATTTTGATGAGTTGTCTTTTTTGGGATGTAGTGTTGGTTTCAAACAATTGTTATTATTAAATGCAAGTAACTTTTTTTTTGCACTTTAACAAATTAGTTTTTCTTGTACTTTGACAATGAAGAATTGATGAAAAAATTAAAAGAGATGATAGATGAGTTTTAAAGATGATGAGTGATGCATAGGACCAAATCCACAATTTAGTATTCTTGTTTTAAAGGTGTATAGGTTAAATTGAAAGGGAAAAGTAAATTGACAATGATACTCATAGTGTACAAGGCACATGATGCTCTAACCTTTCAAAGTTAACGGTGTTAGTGTTTAGGGACCCTAGCCACAATATATTGCATACTACATGGATTATATCTACAATCAACATAGAATGAGGATCATGGTCAAAGAAAACACAAAACCACATAACCAAATCCACAATTCACTCTAATTATTTTAAATGATTGGCTCACACTGGATCTCACAGTTACCACAGACTACCTAATTCTCATTTGATTATGCCCCTATATATATCCTACTTTTTTTTCGGAGATAATTATTGTAAAAAGTTATTGTAGAATCTGTGGGAGCAAAAATAATAGATTATAAATTTTAGTCTTCATTTTTGTCATTTTAAAAAATCTGTTGGAGGTGCTCACAGTATAAAATTTTACTATTTATAAAAGTTAGACGTACTTTGTTGCGGTTTCATTTACATAACTACTTAGGGTCTGTTTATTAGAAATTTAATGAGTTTAAATGGACTCATAATTTATTCAATCAATTTATACATGACTATTTAGTAGTGACTTAATAATATAGAAAATAACTTATTCATTAAGCTTTTAGGGTAGAGCTTTATGCAAAAAGTCAAGTTTTTTTTTCCAAAACTGTCAATACCAATTAAAAAATGTCTATTCCTCTATGAAAAAAACCCTCTCAAATAATTTTTTTCAATTTATATAGACAGATTAATTCATACACAAAACTTATACATACAAATCTTAATAAAAAAATAAAAAAAAACTAACCAAACATCTCATAACTTTCAAAAGACACATTTATGTCTACGAGATATCTAACACAAGAAAATTTTATCATTATGAAAAGATTTGGAAAAATGTTGATTTATTTGCATGTAGTTGTTTAGGCTATGTTTTGCAAATTAACTGATAAGCTAGCTGGTAGCTGATGAAAAAATCTCGTTTGACAAAAACTAGCTTATAAACATGTAAAATTACCAAAAAAGACATCTAGAAAAAATAATCAATTTCAATATTTAATAATATAATTAAAACAAATTTATATTAATATACTATATTAATTAATACAAATAAGATAGTAAATAATACAATATGTTAATTAAATAAATTTGAATTTTATTATTATTATATATATATATATTAAAATTTTTGAATTTTAAACCAAATTTTTGAAAAATCTACAATAACTTATAATTTTAAATAACCGATGCATATAATATGGAAAAAATAATCAAATAATAATTACAAAAATAATAACAACTGATAACTAAAATATATTGATCAATATTAAAAAAATTGATATAATTATCAATAATTCTAAATAATTAAAAATTAATATCAATGTATAATTAAAATTTTTGTTATAATTTTCAGATAATATTAATTAATATATAATAATAATAATATTAATGAGGACATAATTGGAATAATCACAAAAAGATCCGCATAAATATATAAAGACTAAGTATATAAATATTATAATTCATTGATTTTTATAGAAGGTTTTATGAAAATTGTATTGGTCTTTAACGGTTTTTGAAACTTAGGTGCCGTTTGTTTTTTAAGAGGTCTGAAGTCTGAAATCTTATTTTACTTCTGATTAATAAGATATGATGCTGAAGTCTGAAATCTGAATCAACAAAAGTGTATGTTTCTGTAACATCTGGATGGGTCTTGAGACATAAATAAATTTTCATGTTCTTAAGCAGGAGAGGAAAGAAAGGAAATATGTCATTTATACAAATATACCATCATTTATTTTAGAGTTAAATACGAATTTGGTCCCTGTGGTTTACAAATATTAACGGCTAAGGTCCCTCAAAGATTTATTTAACGGTCAACGACCCTCGACTATACATTTCATAACATGTAGAGTCCCTGCTACTAACATCGTTAATAAACGTCTATTTAAGAAAGGGTAAATTTGTCCATTCACCTATTCTAGGTTTAGTAACATATATGGTCCCTCCTAAAATCAAGGATTAAAAAACTCTTTCATAGTTTATAACATATTTGGTCTCTCTCTCCTCTTCTTCTTGGGCCTACCTACTTGGGTGTGTTGTGTTGGTGGAGTGAGTTTGGATGGACATTCAAACTTAACCCATATCTCTCCTATTTTGGGATTATTTTTGTAGCAGCTTTCATGTTGGTTTTGTAGCTACTGATTTGGGGTCATTTTGTAGCAGCTTTTAATTTGGTAAAAACATGAGATCACCACTTGGTTGTTACCATCCAACGTCTTCTTTTTTGTTGACCAAATATATTTATGTTTTATGGTGCGATATGTTTTATTTTGTTTGTCTTTATTAATGATATTTTAAGGGATGCTACTTGTTATTTTTTGGAGATTAATGATATTTGGATATTAATGATATTTTAAGAGATGCTACTTGTTATTTTTTGTAAACCATAGGGATCAATTTTGCATTTAAATTCTAAGAGGGACCAAATATGTTATAAACTATGAGCGGGTTTTTTAATCCTTGATTTTTGGAGGGACCGTATATGTTACTAAACCTAGAATAGGTGAATGGACAATTTTACCCTCTCTTAAATACACGTTTATTAACAATGTTAGTACCAGGAACTCTACATGTTATGAAATGTATAGTTGAGGGATGTTGACCGTTAAATAAATTTTTAAGGGACCTTAGCCGTTAATATTTGTAAACCACAAGGACCAAATTTGTATTTAACTCTTTATTTTATAATGGAATGTAATTGATCGGTAAATGTGTAGTTTTATAAATATTTTTAATTTTTATTAATTTTTTCTTTTCTTTTCCTTTGCTTCTCTTTCCTTTCACATTTGAAAAGAAAGTTTTGAAAAAAAAAATCGATATAATTCTCCTTCCTTTTTCTTTCCTTCCCAGCTTAAATAAACATTTCAGAACACAGTTTTTTTCCATGCGTTTCTTCCTTTTTCTTTTCTTTCCTCCAATAAAAAAAACTTAGAAAACTCAGAAAACACGTAAAAAAAGACAGAAACACATCTCATGATACTGATTATCCATATAAGAGCATCTCCAACAGCTATGCTAAAGTTTTTCTAAAATAGAGTAAAATAAATCAAAATCTCTAAAAAGTTTTGCATTCAACTCTAATAACTATTCTATTTTAACAACTCTAGTATTAATTATCTTATTAAAATATTCTATCTATATTATATTATAAAGCACGGATAAAAAAACTCTTAAATACAAATTATTAGGCACAAGGTACCATCATTTTATGCAAGATTTTAAAAATCTCTTAATTTACAAGTATCAAAGCACAATATACATATTACTACTGTATGTTTTTAACACCCACCAATTTGGTATGTGCAGGGTCTTCCTTTTATGTAGACATTTTCATGTATCACTATTAATTAATATATTATATTACTATAAATTTGTTTTAATTATATTATTAAATATGTAATTGGTTATTTTTTCTAGATGTCATTAAAATATATAAAATAATCATTGAATTTTAACAAAATACTTAAAAAAAAATTATATAAAAAAGCATTATATTATTAAGCCTAAATTAAACAAATTTATAAAAACATTATAACTTTTTCAAAATCATCCAAAATCGTACTGTAAATCGAGAAAAAAAAACAAATAAACATTAAAATCATGATGTATCTCGCTGCATTGTACGAATACGCTTCTAGTTTATTTAATATATGAAAAGTTGGGAGAATAAAAATTTGTTTTTTAGGAGTAATAAATAGTTTTAAAGAAAAACTATCTATTTAGAAATTTTTATAATTTTTATTTTTCTCTATTTACATGTAAAGGATAGCATAGCTGTTAGAGTAACAAAAATACTAAAATCCTAATTTTTTTTATTTTAACATAGTGAAACGATAGTAAACAGACAAAACATGTGAAACGATATAAAAGAACGTATCCACGTTATATGGACACGTGGTGATGTCTTCTTGTTGCTCTAGTGGGCCCATGCAATAACAACCAATTAGCTGAGCCAACACATATGATGACGTGGAGGAGGCATCATATTGCTAATATTTATTTTTGGTAAGACAATAAAGAGGCAAAATATAATTAGAGCATCTTCAACTCTTCAAGCGTTAAGAAAACGGATATTTTTTCGTTTTAATAGTAATCTTTTTTAAAATGGAAAAAATAGGGTCCTTCATGTTGTAGTCCAGTGGTTTGGTATCCCTGACTACCCAGGTTCGAACCCCGTGATAAACATCCTGTGACATCCAGATCATGGGTCTGCCACTTAGTGGTACCCTTAATTGGGCTGGGTCGTGGTCGACGGGGATTAGTCGGGTGACACCCTTAAGTGGGAACCCGGATACCCAGAGAACGTGTGTGTGTTAACTTGCCGTTCAAAAAAATGGAAAAAATAGGAAAGGTAATGTAAATTTCTTTTATAGAAGAACTTTAAAAAATGATTATTATTAGAGAAAAATTATTTTTTAGTGTATTCTATCAATAAAAAAAATTTAAAATAATATTTTATTAAATATATGAAATATTTTAATAATACAATTAATGATGTAATTTTCAAAATGAAGGATCTGTATAAGTTGAATGCAAAGCTTTTTTATAAATTTTAAACTTTGATTTTATATTTTGGAAAATTTTTGGAAAATATGTTGCGATACTCTTATATATATTTTTTGTTTCAAAATAAATGTTTGTAAAAAAAAATAGAGTAAATTATGTTTTTCGTCCCTATGGTTTGTTGAAAATTTCTATTTCATCCTCGTGATTTTAAAATTACGATTTTGATCCTCATGATTTATAATCATCCTTATGATTAAACTTGGTTGCTTTCTCGTCCCTAGGGATGGTGATTTCCCCCGACCTAGTGGAGAACCCGGTTCACCCGACCTGATTGGGGCAGGGATTTCCCGCTAAACCGGGTACCGGGTCTCGATCCGAGGCCGAGGATCCCCGCAATATAGAAACAAGGGTTGGGGTCGGGTAACACACCCCTCGACCCGCCCCGTACCCGATATACATTATTATTAATTAAAATTGTTTATTTTATGTTCTTTAATTTTTTTCCCAAATGGTTTATTTATATATCTGCATATGATAATTTCTAATTTATGCATATAATTACTTATGTATTAATATTAATTTAATAGTTTAATTATATATTTGCATATAAGTATTTAATTTTTTTCCAAACAGTTTATTTATATATCTGTATATAATTATTTATATATTAATATTAATTTAATACTTTATTTATATATTTGCATATGATGATTTCTAATTTCTTTGTAGCACCATGTCAATTTAATTTTATTAGTTAAGTTTATCTGTTGTTGCATTTTATTGGTTGATTATTTAATTTAGAATTTTTGACCAGGTCGGGGTCGGGTCTGAACCGGGGACGGGGAACGGAGAGAGGACCTGGGTTTGACCGCATTATAGACTGGGGCTGGGATTAGGATCCCCGTACCCATTGGGACCGGGGCCCTTTACCATAAACCGGGGTCGAAGCGGGGGATTGTGAAACCCATCTCGTTACCATCCCTACTTGTCCCTATGGTTTACAATTCATTTCTACTTTTGTCCCTCATATATCAAAGTAGTAACAGAGAATTACACTTTTGATCCTTGACGTTTGTTGATTTCTTTGAAAGTGGGACTTGTACTTTCATAATTCAAGTTTCATCCTCTAGGTATTGATTTTGATTTGAAAGTGGGGCCTGACCACTAACTTCGTTAAAAAACTTCGTTAGAGATAGAGGTATTTTCGTCCAACCATGTTTGTAACACCCTCAAATTTGGAAAGAACAACTAATTAAAAATTATCAATAGTACCTCAAAGAAGGATAAAATCTCTTATGACAAGTTCACACTTGAAATACGATTCAAAATTTAATCGTCAACAAAATAAATAAAGTCTTACATAAGGACTAATTAAAGGTCGGGTATTACTAAACCCATTCCAAGTTGCTATACCCAAAGTGCGGAAGACTTACCCAAGTTACTCTCGTGTGCATATACCTGAAGGGTGTCT
This sequence comes from Arctium minus, assembly GCA_954870635.1. Classification (NCBI taxonomy): domain Eukaryota; kingdom Viridiplantae; phylum Streptophyta; class Magnoliopsida; order Asterales; family Asteraceae; genus Arctium; species Arctium minus. The sequence goes on along the minus strand of OX941084.1, from coordinate 117,226,421 downwards.
GGTATCTCGATAGTCGATTCTCTAGACACATGACGGGAGACAAGTCCCTGCTAACTGAATAAGGAAGAGAAAGGCCCCTCAGTGACCTTTGGTGGAAATGGAGAAGGCTACACCAGAAGGTTTGGTGTGATGACTAATGGAGTAACTACATGAAGATGAGTTGCTTCTGTCGAAGGACTGAAGCACAATCTACGAAGCATTAATCAACTGTGTGACAAAGATATTCAGTGCACTTTACTAAAAGAGCTTGTACTGCCCATGACACGAATGGAACGCTTGCCCTCACTGGTACTCACATGGAAAATTTCTATGTAATCAACATAGACTCTTCCAGCACTGAAAATATATGCTTTCTTTCTAAAGCATCCTATTATGTCAACTGGTTATGGCACAAAGACTCTCTCATCTCAACTTCAAAACATTGAATGATCTATCAAGAAAGAAACTTGTCACCGACCTACCTCAACGCTCATATGCTAAGGAATCTATTTGTTCAACATGTGAGAAAGGAAAACAAACAAAGGCTAGTTTCAAATCCAAACAAGTGTCTTCAGTAACCACCCATCTCCATCTACTCGATATGGATTTATTTGGCCCTGTCAACAAACAATCCATCGCCAGAAAAAAGTATACTCTCGTCATCGTAGACGAATACTCAAGATATACCTAGGTAATGTTTCTCAGTTCCAAGAGTGATACTCTAGAAGAAATCATTTCCTTTGTAAGGATAATGGAAGTACTGAACAATCAGACTATTCGCTGAATAAGAAGTGACCATGGTACTGAATCCAAAAACAGTACTATGGATAACTACTTTGAGAGTAAGGGAACTTCTCATAATTTCTCAGCTGTAAGAACACCATAGAAAAATGGTGTCGCTGAACGCGGAAACCGAACCATCATTGAAGTTGCTCGGTCTATGCTTAGCAAGTCCCATCTTCCAACTCAATTTTGGGCTGAAGCTATCAACATTGCATGTTACACTCAAAATCGGTCGCTGATTGTTAAGCGATTCAAGAAGACAGCTTACGAACTCTTCCATGGAAGAAAGGAAACTCCCAGCTTTCTTCATATCTTTAGTTGTCTATATCTTAAATAATAGAGATAATCTTGGACAGTTCGATCCCAAAGTTGATAATGGTATATTCTTTGGATATTCTTCAGTATCCAAAGCCTATAGAGTATTCAACAAAAGAAGACAAACTGTTGAAGAAACCATTCATGTCACCTTTGATGAATCATGTTAAGCTAACTCAAGACCTATTCTTGACAATGAAGAGCTGAATCAATGGATGTTTTCTCATTTTCCAGAACCTGAAGCATCCTTCAGCCATCATACCCAAGTTGAACCGCCCAATGTTGATGATGATCCAACCATCATTTCAAGCATGCAAAACGGTGGATCTGAATCCACTTCATGGATCTCAACTATTCCCATAACCACCTTACCTCCCTCTGATTCACACATATTGATCCTAAAAAAATGTTGAATCACCTTCAACCTCTGAACCTCCCTCAGTTAATACAATTCAATTTGAACCTCCTAAACTAATTACTGAAGAACCAAACACTGAAGAACCTAGTGTTGAAGTTTCTTCCTCAACGCTTGAGCCTCCACCCACTAAAGCCTCAGAATTAGCTCATCATCTACCTTCTCAAAGATGGACATAGAGTCACCCTATCGACCTAATTCTCGATCTAAATGCATGTATTTAGACATGACATGGTTCAGGTAATATTTGTCTCTTTGTTAATTTCATCTCTCTTCTTGAACCTAAAAAGACTGAAGATGCCCTAAGTGATCCAAACTAGGTCAGCGCTATGCAAGCAGAGCTGGTCGAATTGGAAAGAAACAATGTTTGGCACCAAATGGGTGTATCTTAACAAGCTAGATGAACATGGCACTGTAACTCGAAACAAGGCTTGACTTGTTGCTCAGGGATACAGACAAGAGGAAGGCATAGACTATGATGAAACATTTGCTCTAGTGTCTAGGCTCGAAGCAATTCGATTATTCTTAACCTATGTTGCTCATAATGATTTCAAAGTTTATCAAATGGATGTAAAGAGTGCCTTTCTAAATGGAAAACTCAATTAAGAAGTCTACGTTGAAAAACTACCAGGGTTCCTCGACCCTAAGCATATAGGTTATGTCTATAAATTGGATAAGGATCTCTATGGGTTAAAACAAGCCCCTCATGCTTGGTATGACACCCTATCATCTTTTCTTATTACTGAAAAGTTTGAACATGAAAAGATTTATAGTACCCTATTTATAAGGAAAATCAATCTCACATCATTCTTGTTCAGATATATGTCGATGACATCATATTTGGATCCACAAACCCATCGTTGTGTGTTCGGTTTGATGAGCGCATGGAGAGAGAATATAAGATGAGTATGATGGGTGAACTAACATATTTTCTTGGTCTTCAGATTAAGCAATATGATAAAGGTATATTCATAAGTCAAGGTAAGTATGTTAACGATATGCTGAAGAAATTTGATCTCACTCAATGTTCATTTTAGTAAATGGCCCCTTAGTGCATCAGGGATTAATACTAAAAAATTAATATCGTCTTGATAGTTGTCAGTTTACAATCTAGCGTACCGTAATGCATCAGGAAGGGGCTATACGATAATGGCTTATGGACTGTATGGGATATAATTTGGTAAGCCTTACAAGGTCATGCGGTTGTGGCTTAACGACTCAGAAGATGGCTTATTCAGTAAGCTAGTTGGGAGGTATTATCTGCATTAAGCCATTACCATCCCCATTATTATGTCTCTAGAAGACTCTCTAGAAGAAAAGAATTATATCCTAACTCCCCTCTCCCCCCTTCGTCCATCCCACTCTCTATTTCTACAATACCAACCAGCTTCCCATTCGGTCGTGTCACCACAACCGGCCACCACCATTCTCCATCGTTGTTTCTTACCTGTACCAACCTCTATAGCCATGGCAATGGCCACCATTCTCCTCTGCCATACTCCTTTCCCATTTATTTCAACCAACGTGGCCTCCTCTCTTCTCCTCTTCACTGCCACCAGCCACCACTCTCCCTCCTTCATCCCGTCATTATTCCACACAACCTATTCTTCTTCTCTTTTTCCTCACTGATAGAATCAACCACAACCCTCCATTCCAACACCAATCGATCACCACTTCCTTTCAACTAGCCACCACATTTTACTACCAAACTTCCTCTATAGCAACCTCTCGTCCACTCTAGCAGCTGTTGTGCTCCACCGTGAACTACACCACCCTTACTCGTTCGTTCCCATCCTTCCACCATTCTTGATCACCCTTACCCATTTTTGACCAAAGAACCCATTCCTCATAACCTTTAATTTCATTTTTGTTTTCCTAAAGAAAAAAAAAGATTATAACCCCAACAAATTAAAATGGTGTTTGTTTTATTGATAAGTTGAGCCTTGAGGATTTGAGGTTCAAGTTGAAAATTTGTTTTGCGTGTATAAGTATAATTGTATAAATATATTATGGTTTGTTGGAAAACTTGGTGACCTCGGGTATCATGTGTGTTCTTCAATGTTGACAAATGTAGAATGAGGGGTAAAATAGTCATTTCATCATTCAAACTATTAGTTCAATACAAGAACCAAACAACAATTTATCTTAATTCATATAGACAACTACATCCTAACGGATACCTTAATCTATACAAAGCTTAATGTTAAAACAACTAAATAGCCCCTAAGTTAGGTCTGGCCTAGCCTAGGTTACCTATACTCAATAGATAGTCTTGGAACCCTTGGTGCATCAAGTATTAATTGGTTTAACATATGTCTACTTGTTAGACGCGGTCCATCTATCTCGCTAGAAACTATGCTATTAATATCGCGATATATCATCAAATATCGCTCCTAGCCAAAATATTGGTGATCAAATATCGCTATTCATACCGGGAACGAGAATATCGGCGATATTGACCGATATATCAGCGATATATTGACCAAACTATCGGCCGATATAACCGACTTTTTGTCATACTTTTTTGGGTTTATTTCATTAACTACAGGCTAGGCTTTTCTTTTAAGTTTTTTTTGTTAGAGTTATAGTTGGGCCTTTTTTTTAATTAGTGAGAAATCAAGTTAGGTTTTTCTAAATTACATGGACGACTTCTTCTTCTTCAGTTCTTATACATCAACTTCTTCTCTTCTTCTACTGCTTAGTGAGGTTTTTCTACTGTTTCTTGTTGCCTTCTTGGTAGACGGTGGTCGACTTTTGTTTCTTTTCTTCTCCTCTCCTCTTCCTGCTGCTTGCACGACTCATTAACTCAGTAAGTGACTTCTTCTGTTTCTTCTCCATTCGTGTTCCAACACAGAAGGTACTTACTGCCTTCTCCATTCATTTTGCTGGTTTTTGCTCCAACACATAAGTTGATGTTTTGATGTTGAAACTATTTTACGTTGATGTTTTGATGTTGAAACTATGTTTTTAGTTAATGCATATGATATGTTTATGGATGCATACATACATACATACATATATATATATATATATATATATATATATAATTCTAAGAAATATTATATGAATCGATATTTTTGGATTGATATATCACTGATATTTGATCCTGACCGATATAGCATCGATATCCGATATTAACAGCATAGGCTAGAAATGACCAAGGGATCACAATGAAACCATAGGTCACAACTTAAGTAATTATCTAGCTTCTCCTTATTGAAGGCGTTGATTGATCTCTATAGGCTTCGGTGTGAACTGTGGTCGTGTTGAACCGGATTGTGAGCGATCTCAGTTGCAACTTTATTGTCACAATAATGCAACACAACTTCTTTCTCTCAATCTCAGACCCCTCTGCTATCTTTTTAACCACGATATCTCTCATAGACCTTGGGTTATCCCTTTATATTATGCTTTTATACTAGAATGTGAAGTAACTTGGAGTAGACGTAGAGTCTATCATATCTAGAAACATCTAAGTGATTGTGTTCTGAAAAGAGTAATCCCTTTTCGCACCAGACTTCAAGTATGCAGAGGCTAGATCTGCTTTAGTATGAGATTGATATATTCCTTTACCCGAACTTTTTGCTTACAAATGGTTCTATTCAATGAGGGTGTCAATTGGTTGGCAGTCAAGCATACATGTTCGTAGCAATATGTCAAGAACATACGTTATCTGACCTAACATAATACAATCCTTCCACGAGCAACTTCATTTCCCAAGAAATATTTTAAATTACCCAAAATTCTAAATCTTAACGATTAAACTTTTAACCTTGGGTTCGAATCCTGGGGGATGCACTTCGGCGATACCCAGACCTTCGGTCGGCCTTCGGGTCGGTTCGGGTCCAGGTTTACGGGCATACCAGTATATGGGTATGCGGGTTCAGTCTAGACCGGGCTTAGTCGTACCTGGGCGGGTCCAGTCGATTTGGGCTGGGCCGGGTCGCCGCGGATTAGTCGGTGCTGCCCAATTGGATGCTCGGATACCGCTAGTGCGTGTGTGTGTGGGCATAGCCCAAGTTGCCGTACAAAAAAAACTTTTAACCTTTGAATCTACTCAGAGTCGTCTCATATCACAAGCATGTCATCAACGTAAATAATCAAGGTAGTCACTTTACCACACATGTTTTAGAAACATGTGTAATCTTAATGGTTTTTTTTGGAACGGTGTCCTAGGCTATGGCTAGACTAATCCCGACAAATTATGACTGCAAGAAATCAGTCCTGATAAACTCAGTGGCCACAATTGTTGTGTACGCTTGGATTTGAACCCTGGGCAGATGAGATATTCCACCACATCTCCCAGGGCCTTAACCACTACGCCACAACCGTTGTGGTTAATCTGAATAGCCTTGTCAGTACCCAATATCTTTCATGAACTTGGTAAACCTACCAAATCATGCTCTAGGACATCCATAAATATATATTTTTTAGTTTACTCGCTAGTAGAGGTATCATATTCGAGAGGCAAATCCATATAAACCTCTTCATGTATATCACCATGTTGGAATAATTGTTAACATTAAACTATTGTTATGACCAATCAAGATTAGCAACTAAAAAAACAAGTACCCAAATAATTAGTACTATTTTTGGCTATTGGAGCAAATGTCTCGTCATAATGCACTCGACTACTTCTGAATGTAACCTTTAGCTACTAGTCTTGCCTTGTATTTATCAAGTCATCCATCATAATGACGTTTCATTGTATATACCCATAGACAACCAATTGTCTTCTTCTTCTTCATAGGTGGTAACAATACCAACTCCCATCTATGACTACTCGTACAACTAGAAATAATAAAGCAATGCCAAATTTACGTCGAGGAAATAACGTGTTACCTTCTGGGAGATCTTGCCTAGATTTAAACCAAAAATGGAAATCAATCACATTATGAATATTGAATAATCACAACCTCATGAGCTACATATGTTGCCCCTTCATTTAGCGAACCATCAATAGTATAAATGTCTACCATATTCAATTTAATAGGCCACAAGCTGAAAGGACAAACCATAGAGCAAAGGAAAATCACATAAATCAAAGCAAATGATCGATGTGCAGATTGTAGCCTAGAAATTATACGACAATAAATATCTTCAATAACGACAAAAGTACGATAGTGTAGAATTATCAAACCAAAGGACTATTGGTTTAGTGGTATCATGGTTAAGGTTGGGTTCTCTCCAAATGCGTAGAGTGTGTGTGAGTATTTGCCATATATAATTTATGTACTTTTAATAAACAAGAATTGTCAAATATGTGTCATCATATGTTGTAGCATAGGCATAACCTTTGGTTGGTGGTTATTTTTCTCTTTATGGGTAAGTTACGTGCACTCTATATATTGCTAAATGCACCATATTTGCTAATTTCTTTCTCACACACATCAACATCAAGACTTACTTTTTACATTTTCAATTTATGATTTGACTTGATTGTAACATAAGTAAACATTTGTTTTTCGTTGATGCAATATGCTCCCCCTTTAATACCATAATCAAGTTAAAATCATTCGTTAAGAATGTAAAAAGTAAGGTTTGATGTTGATATATGTGAGAACGAAGTATAGAGAAATCCACTACTCCTACTACATAAGCAATAAAAACGTATTTAATCAACGTTCATACAAAACACATACTCTAAAACATGATCAACTCAAAAACCCATCATCGGTTGGAACAAACCATTTTCCAACAGAAATCATATCATTTACATTTCCAAAATGTCTCAATCATAACAATATACATTTTCAACCTAAATACACCAAAATAATCCCCATTTATAAGATAAATCACCAAAATACTTTAAAATAGATATTTTGGCATGTACAACGTTTTCATAAATCACTTGAACTCACCTCATTAAGTTCAGTTAAACCTATATTTCAAACCCAAATCCTTAGCCTCCAAGAATGAAGTTTTCACCATCAACAAGTCATCTTCAACAATGAGCTAGGGTTTCCAAATAGCCCATTTCTCCAAATCTAAAAGAAATGGACCACCATCAAGTAACACTCTTTAGATCTACAAGGATCCTCATAGGAGAGTTCGAGATATACGAAGGACTTACCTCAACCAAGGCTTAAAGCCTTCCAACCAACAATGCCCATGAAAACTTCCATCTTTTCCATAGCTAAGCCTCAAGGTTTCCATAAAGTTCTACTACTCCACTTGGTAGCTTCAAAATCTTCAAGAATGACTCTTATGGTCTTCCAAACTCGGACCTCAAGCTTCCAAAAACTCAATCTAGAGAGGAAGGGTGGAGAGGAGGGAATGAGGAAAAATCCCCAAAAATTGCACCTTAAACTCTCAGACTCTTCCCGCAGCTTTGCCACGGCTTGAGGCTGCGTGGCAGCCCGCACGTGCTCCCCCTTTGCTGACCACAACAACTTGCGCGACCTGGACTGCGACCCAGGGTCACGCACCAGGTTGCAGGGCCTGATTTCTCCCGCTTTCTCCGTTTTCGTGCCTGATTCGATCCTCAATGGCTCAACCACATTAAGGAAGTAAAACCTTACTAAATCTCCATTATAATGGTCATACGGTTACAATCGTATGAGTTAAGGGTATACCAAAATCACGGGTATTATACTCTTTGTAATACTTGATTAAACCATCAATTCCTTCACACAAAGCGTCAATGCGAGCCTCTATTTCTTCTAAACTCATCACTACCTAACACCCACTGTTATTGTGGATTTTTTTTTCAAAATTTTCAAAATTTTATTTTTTTAAAACCCTTTTATTTTTATTATTTTATTTTATCTTTATTTTTTAAAAACCTTTTATTTTTTAAAAAAATTAATGTTTCTGGCGAATTTTCGGCGGATTTAATATTTTTCTATTTTTTTAATTCTTTCTAGAGAAAAAGAAAAAAAATTAATTTAATATTTCCGGCGGATTTTCGACGGATAAAATATTTTTTTTATTTATTTCTTTAATATATGGCGGTTAATGAAGTTGTGAAAGAGTTGTCTGGCTCAAGGGATTTTTTGGTGAATTGAGTGATCATTTGAAGACCGAAGGTCGAAGAATTAAAGAAATAAAAAAATTAAAGAAATAAATAAAAAAAATATTTTATCCGCCGGAAACATTAAATTAATTTTTTTTAATTTTTCTCTAGAAAGAATTAAAAAAATAAAAAAATATATTAAATTCGCCGAATATTCGGCGGAAACATTAATTTTTTAAAAGAAATAAAAAAATAAAATGTTTTTAAAAAATAAAGATAAGATAAAATAAAATAAAAATAAAAATAAAAATAATAAAAATAAAAGGTTTTTAAAAAATAAAAATTTGAAAAAAATCAACAATAACAGTGGGTTTTAGGTAGTGATGAGTTTAGAAGAAAGAGAGGCTCGTATTGACGCTTTACGTGAAGAAATTGATGGTTTAATCAAGTATTGCAAGGAGTATAAAATATTTGGTTCGGTTAGCTTGGGATGTTACAGGGGACCTGTGGTTTTATAATTCAAGTTTTGGTCCTCATAGTTTGAATTTTGCTCTGAAAGAAGGACTTGTCCACTAAGTTCGTTAAAAATCTCCGTTAGAGGCATAGACAAATTCGTCCAACCATATTTTTTTCCTCATGAGCAATGCTAATGACACCCTTATTAATGTCAAAATCAGGTCATTTATGTATTGAGAATGTAAAAAGTAGATTTTGATGTTGATATATAAGAGAAGAAAATTATTTATAAGGCATGTGTCATTAGTAAAGTATAAGACGACATTAGCTCCCACTTATGAAAATACAATTCCTGCTTTCAAAGAAATCACCAAACATACTAAAATTGTAGTTTATTTTTTTTTCTTTTTTAAATTTTGAGTAAACTATGATTTTAGTCCACGTGGTTTGATGCTTATAACGGTTTTCATCCCTGGTCTTTCAAAAATGCTTTTGTAGTCCTTGGTTTTTATTTGCTTCTATTTTAATCCCTCCCTCCAATTTTATTAATATTAAATGTTAATTCATTTAAAAATTAAATAAACAAATTACATATTTGTTTCTTGTAGTATATAAACTTTTACATTTTTATCCTAATTTATATTTTTTTTACGTTTTCTTTATTTATTGTATTTCAAGACATTTATTTTTCTATTAATTATATTGTATATTTTCATAATTATTATAATTTTAATTATAAAAATAATTAAATAATTTCATTAAAAATATTGATAAATACATGAATTTTTTTTCAAAGTTTTAGGTTTAAATCTCCTAAAATTAATATTTTTTTATCTATTGATTTATTAAAGCTATTTCCTATTTTAAATTATCATTGAAAAAAGTTTAATAAAATTCAAGAAAAAAATAGTATTATTTTATAACAACCGGTTGTTTTTTGTTGAATGCAATTTACTATTTACTCCACTATTCTAAATTCTCATTTAATCTTTATTTTTTATTAATTAATCAAATTTGTTTAATATTTAAATAAGGCATACACACATAAACATACACACATACACACCATTTTAAATTAGATTATATATTAAAAACAAAAAAATAAGGAAATAAAAGGATAAGAAAATTTCAATATGTTGTTATAAAAATCATGCAATGAGTCATGACGTGCCTCAAAATTAACGTGACGCCAAACACAAGCATTATTTAAAACCTTGATATATATATATATATATATACTATATTATAAAGCAGACATAAAAAACTCTTAATTACAACATTTTATGCACAAGATACCATCATTTTATGCAAAATTTTAAAATCTCTTAATTTACAAGTATCAATGCATAAGATACATATTACTACTGCATGCTTCTGTTGGGTCTGAATGTGCTAAGGATAAATATTGCTGCTACTTGAAAGGTATTACTACTGCAAGATGAAATATTACTACTGTTAGTATAATTAATACTGCTTGAAGAGTTAGTGCTGCTACTTTAATAGTTAGTACTGCTAGTAGTTAGTACTGCTTAAAGATTACTATTGCAAGTGAAAGGTTAATACTGTAAGCATGATAATACTGTTGATGATGTTAATGTTGCTGGATAAGGATAAAGTTAATACTGCTTATGAAGATAATGCTTGAAGATAAAGAATAGGAGATAGAGATAGAGATGAAGGTAATTATGGAATGAAGATCAATTTTGTTTTGATAATTATCTTGTAATTAATTATGTATATATAGTCTAAAAGTCCTTGCTAGATAAACATACATTGATAGAGTTTTCAATATACGTTTGTTTTAGAGAGAAATAACCTCAAGATTCATTGTAATCCTTTCTTTAGAAAAGTTTAGAACATCTGTTAAGCTTGTTCAACAGATTGAGGTTGAGTTTGTAATAATTAAGTTAATCAATATAACTTGTGATTTGCTTTCAAGTACTGTTTCATTGATTGAGTGTTAAAGTGTTTTTCCGCAACTTCTTTAACATTGTTTCTGAGTGTGTTAATTAAATTCTTCATTAGAATTTTTTGATCTTGACAAGTGGTATCAGAGCCTAAGGAACTCAAAAATCAATAATCATCATAAACAGAATCCAGAATCAAGCATTGATGGCTGAGGCTACAGAGTCTTCAGGTACTGCAATCCCCACTGAGGTAAAATCTAACCTTTGCTCTAAAGCATGTCTTGAAATGGTTAAAAGGTACAGGGATCACAATCAGAGTATGAGTGATGGACTTAAAAGGTGGGAAAAAGATAGAAGAGAGTATGTTGTGATCGTTGAGAAGTTTGAAGAACAAATTAAGGCATACCAGACCAATGAACTTCAACATTCATATGATACCAACTACTAGAAGTGGGAGAAGAATCAGTTAGAGATTCAACTAGAGAAGGCCAAAGAGGAATGTGAGAAAATTAAGAGTGAATTTGAGAAGGCAAAATTAGATATTGAAAAATATTCCAATGATTCTAAAGCAATGAACTCTTTACTCAAAACTCAAGTTCATGACAAACTGAGAAGAGGTATAGGCTACAACACCACCCCTCCACCATACAACAATAACTATATCCCTCCCACCTCAGATCTCTTAGAAAGACAGGATAAGAATGACTTACCTGAAGGAGCCACTGAAATAGATCCAGTAGTGGTTGAGACAAATTCTGAAGAAGAGAACTCTGAGTGTAAGAATAAGGAAGACCATAAAGATATTCCCTTAGAAAACCACATTCTTACAAATGAGAGGGGGGGGGGGAACCATTTATCAAGAGTGATAAAGTGGAGATGTCCAAGACAGAGAAAGAGACTGTTAAGAGTGAGAAAACTGAGACCTCTAGGAAAGGTAAGGAAAAGGTACAGGGAAATCACTACATGCAAACTTCTGTTATAAATCCCTGTAATTGTCAACAGAACAAGCCCCATAAACATGATAAAATAAGGGGAAATCAAAGAAACAGAAATAATCAGTGGGCTCAAAGACAAGGAATTGATCTAAACAAAGTCAATAAACCAAAGCCTTGTTTTATATGTGGCAAATTGAATCATTTAGCCAAGCACTGTTATTTCAATCCTATTAACCAAAGATTTACTTTTCAAAGACAAACACAAAATTCTTTTGGTTATAGGAAGATATCAAAAAGGAATCATATGGCTGAGAATGTGAGAAGGGCACCTATAAAATCTCATGCTCAGAATAAGTTTGCTAATTCAAAAGAAAATCCTCCAAGCAAGTCAAGGAGTAACTCACAGAACAAGAAAGCAAACAACTTTGTCAAGATTTGGGTTCCAAAAGTCAAGAAACCTGTTAGTACTGCTACCTCAAATAGTACTGCTAACAGAAATAATGCTGCTGATAGCAATACTACTGCTAACTAAGTTAGTACTGCTAACAAGGATAGTGTTGCTACCAGTATTAATGCTGCCAAGCCTATAATTCTGACAAAGTATTCCAGCCATGCGATTCCTAACTCTGATCATCTCATCCAGACTAAAATTACTGATTATAAATATGTTGATGAGAAAGGCCAACCCAAGACCACTTTGGCTTGGGTTCCCTCCAGAAACTAACTATTTTATCTAGTGTGCAGGGCAACCAATAACTCAAGAGGAAGAGCATTTGGCATGTAGATAGTGGTTGCTCTAGGCACATGACAGGTAACATGGACTGCCTTCAATACTTCAAAAGATTTGATGGAGGACATGTTGCTATTGATCCAGCAGGAGGTAAGATAAGTGACAAAGGTATAGTTTCAAAAGGTAAGTTGAGTTTTGAAAATTTCAGAGTGCATGGTACTACTAACCTTGTGTGTTTAAGGGCCTGTTTACCAAATCTTCCATTAAGTCCTGTATGGATAAATGTGTCTGTCTGGATAAATTGATGTTGTTGTTTACTTTTTTATCTGAATGAACAGTCTGAATAACATAAATGACCAATTCACCCCTGAATATGAATTTTAAGCTGTTTTATAAATCGTTGTTTATTTTTTTATAAATTTTAAGTTGTTTCATAAATTCATTGATATAATCCAAAAATCAAAACATAAATTCATAAAGTACTTAAAATTCCAAGTTCAAACACAAACTAGAAAAGTTCAAACACAAAGTACCCAAAGTTCAAAGACAAAGTAGCAAAGTTCAAACACAAATGCTTAAAATTTAAACATTATTAACCAAACTATTTGCAATTTCATCACGCAAAGAAGCCATATATTGAGTGCTATTGGCACCCCATTGGGATATATCGAATTCCTCTTCTCCACTTCCTTCGACTTCTTCTTCGTTCAACAATGCGGTGTCCTCGTTGCACTCCGTAAACAATTGGTCTTGAATATTATATTTTCGAATAAAATTATGTATTGCAAAGCAAGCAATTACCACATTTCTTTGTGTTGTGAATGGAAAAGGAGCCATCTGCTTTAGGATTGGGAACCTCGCTTTCAAGACACCGTAAGCATATTCAATAACATTTCTGAGTTGGGCATGTGCATGATTAAACTTTTCTTCTTTAGTCAAAGCACGTCGACGTCGAAAATCCGCCAACCAATAACTTGTGTTACGATATGGAGCCAAAAATCCCCGAGCATTGGCATATGCAGCGTCACAAAGATAGTATTTATCTGAAAAACCACCCACATCAAATATATAATATACAAAAAAAGGAATATATCGATTGAGAAAGTTGTATACCTTGTGGCGGAAAAGGAAAACCATATCTTGGGTTAAAAGCAACTTCCCTAAGTATTCTCGAATCATGCGCTATACCTTCCCATCCAGCCCAAACAAAGGTGAATATCATGTTGAAATCACAAATTCCTAAAACGTTTTGATAACATCGACTGCCTCCTCTTCCCCTGTAAGCAGTTTGATGACTGATTGGCACAATTGCATGTATAAGGGTACCATCCAGTGCACCTATTGCACCCTTCAATAATAGAAAATTATTAAATATATATATATATATATATATATATATATATATATATATATATAATGTTTTAAAATGTCAAGAATAAATCTTACCGGAAATTTTTCTCTCAAGCGTCTTTGATTACTCGACATATTTGAAGTTGTATCAGAAGTTGTCGGCACCACGATTTCTTTTGCGAATTCCATCATTCCTAGTAAAACTTCATGGAAACAAATATGAACGGTTCTTGTAGAGCGTTGAAATCTACGTTTAATCACTCTATAACGTTCGTTATGACCGATCATCGTCAAAAACATCGCCATCTTCTCTTCGACACTAACATGTCTAGTATCTCTCACCCAATTTTTTTGCCTAAAATGATTGCATAAAATTATATATGCTTTACGTGAGAGGCGCATCAACTCTTGACATTGCGTACTAGGTCCGGTTAATAACTCTTGGGTGTAAGCATATCCACTCAATGCCGAAGTATTATCGGACATTCTTTCTATTCTTTCACGTGTATTTCTTCTTCGTCTTACATATATATATATATATATATATATATATATATATATATAAGAACTACCATGAGCATTTCTTCCTCAAAAGTCAACATCTATTAAAATAAAAATGCATATCATAAATCCAAAACAATAAATCCAAACAAAAGCCACATAGCATATCATGTTCAAAAGTTCCCAAAAAAACACCAAAAACGTGGCACCATAAGTTCAAAAGTTAACACCATACAAGTTCAAAAGTTAACACCACAAGTTCAAAAGTTAACACCAAAAGTCCTAAAACAACTCCTTAGAAATATCCTTGTTTCTTCCCAACTATTTGCACCCAATCTTTGGCAATTTCTTCCGGTATTGTCATCCAAGCTTCTCTATTATGAGTGTCCGTAAGAAGAGATAAAGCAATCGAGTACAAAGGATCATCTTTTTCCCATCCAAGCCCGTTCAACTTTTTTAGGCACGTGTCATATGTAAAAAGGTCGGGGTTCCCATATCTTGACGACATACTATCTAAAAACTTTATAAGCTTTTCATCAAGATCCGAAGTGGCTTTCGTACTCTTTTTACCCTTTACTTTCTCAACCGGAGCACGAGATGTACAAGGTGTTGATGACACGGGAGCTTGATCATTTGATGACGGACCATTGCCTTCAACACCGGTGGTCTCTTCATCAACGACCACGAAAGGCTCAAAGGTTGGCAAAGGGTCCTGTGATGACGGACCATGGCCTCCAAGACCCGTAGACGTACCACCCTCAAACAGCCGTGCACACAAGTCAGGATATGGAAGACTTGTAGTCCTCAAAGATTCAACATACCTATTGGTCTGTGTTAAAAAGAACATCTATAAATATACAAATAAAGTAAACAAGAATTAAAAAAAAACAATATCTAAAGTTAGAAAGTGACCCCTATCTCCAACTCCCATTCTTCTTGCGTCAAGTTAAAAGTGTTAGTGATAGGATCATAGACATTCCCAGTTTTGTTTTTTAACTTCAACCAAGCAGTATATTTCCCTTTCAGATAATCAAAATGGTTACGCATTTGCTTTCGATCGACCACAAAATTGTGTGTGGTTTTTAAAGTCTCGACAACTTTCTTCCAAGAAAGTGCCTTCAAACTAGTACCCTCGTTTCCATTTAACCCCACCTCTAAAATACAAGCCTCTAGGAAAGTTTTCACGACATTGAGATCTTTCCAACTTATCCTAATTCTCTTTTGTTGTTGTGATTCACCGATTTGTTCCATACCTAATTGATTTGCAAACAAACCCATCAAAGAAAGAAAATAAAGATTGAATCTATAATCAATCTAAAAACATTAATCTAACAACATTAACAAATGATAAGAAACAACAATTTACAGAAATGATAAGATTATGAAAAGCATACCTATAATTTATAGAAATGAACAAATAATCTAACAAACAACAATTTACAGAAATAATAAGATTATGAAAAACATTAATCTAACAAACATTAACAAATGATAAGATTATGAAAAACATACCTATAATCAATCAAACAACATTAACTGATAAGAAACAACAATTTACATAAATGAACAAATAATCTGATTTGAAGTAGTGAGAATAACGAATAATCTAAACAAATAATCGATCTGGATTTCTTGAAATGAACAACATAATCTGATTTGAATATTTGAAGTAGTGAGAATAACATAATCTGACCTGAACGTGGTCGATCTGCAGGAGGCGTGGTCGATCTGCAGGAGGCGTTGCCGGAGGCGTGGTCGCCGACTGGTGTCGCCGGCTGCAAGTGTGAGGATGGAGGTGTGAAAGTGTTTGAAAGGGTTTAGGGGTTTATGTCTGATCGTTCCTTTTCTTTTCTTTTTTTTGAAAGGGTAAAAATGTCAAGAAATTGGCTTATTGGGGACAACTACACTTTCTACAACTGTGCGATTAAGCCAAATATGGTTGCGCGATTAAGCCATTAAGCCCCAAGTAAACACTCCATGTGTCTGCGCGAATAAGCCACTCACCCCATTAAGCCCAATAAGCCCCAAGTAAACACCTCCTAAGTGTTTCAGATTGCTTAAATTGAATACTTGGTACTTCTAGTTCAGTTAATACTGCTCTCTATATTACTCATGACATCTGTCCAAAAAGAGTTAAGTATGGTTACTACTGCTAGGTAGTTTATACTGCCAGTGCAAAGTTACTACTGCTTGCTTTATTTATACTGCTAATCAGTGTTACTACTGCTGGTAGGTGTTAATACTGCTAGTCTGTGTTAATACTGCTAGTCTGTGTTAGTACTGCCAATATGTGTTACTACAGCTAATATGAGTTAATGCTACGAGCCTGTTAATACTGCTAGGGTACTTAGTACTGCTTCTAACTGAAACCCTCCACCTATAAATACCCCTTTGTGACCGCCAAAATACAAACGTCTCTTTGAACTTCCATTGCTTCTCTTTCTCTCTCTCTCTCTCTCTCTCTCTCTCTCTCTCTCTCGATTTCTTGCTCACCAGTGTACACCCTAGTTGCGATTCGGACCCTAGAATCAATCAGAACGATGGCAGGACTAGAATTCTTTGATGAACACAATGAGGTTGCTATGCTGCAAAAACCCAAACAGGCTGAAGGTTTTCATCAGATTGTGGATTTCCTCAAATCGTCTCACATTGCCTATGCCCTCACTATCAATCCCACAATCTGTGTGGAACATCTACGACAATTTTGGGCAAATGCTACCATCCACACTGAAGATGGCACTCAGATCATCAAAACAAGGGTGTGTGATCAACCCCTGACCATCTCAGAAGAGTGTATTCGCATCCATCTACGCTTAGATGATGCCTCAGGTATTACCTCTCTTCCTAAGGAAGATCTCTTCCAAATTCTTAGTCGTATGGGGTATGAAGGTCCCACTGACGTATATAAGTTTTTCAAGAACATATTTTCACCTCAGTGGAAATTTTTTGTTCATACCCTACAACACTGCATTTCAAGAAAAACAACTGGCTGGAGTGAGTTCAACAGCACCATAGCCTATGCTTTGGTCTGCCTAGCGACCTCTAGAAAGTTTAATTTCTCTCAAATGATTTTAAATGATTTACTGTCAAACCTGGATACCAAAACCAAAACAAAGAGATTTTATATGTATCCTAGGTTTGTACAAGAGATTATACTAAAGGAATTGACGGATCTACCCTCTCTTGAAGAGGTGTATGTACCAAAACCTCCCAAAGGGAAGGTGTTCTCAAACATGAAAAGGCCTTCCAAGGACTTTTCTGGACAAGACACTCCATTGTTCTCTACAATGATGGGTGTGTCTCATTCCCATGGTGAGGCATCAGGGTCACAGCCCACATCTGACCACCCAACTGATGACCTACCCACACCATTCCATTCTGTTAATATACCTCAGATCCCTATTGTCAAGCCCAAATCCCCCATCACCAAAACATATATCAGGAAAAAGGTACAGAAGATTCCTTCCCTTCTTGTATCTTCACCCCAAAGCCTTTAAGCCCTCTAATGGAGCATTCTCCATTAGAGAATATCGAAAGGGAAACCATAGGGGTGTCTCCCAACCCCCAGAAGGTGCTCTATAAGGAGAAGGATGAGCATGTGGGCAGTGAGGCTCACACTACTGACTTTGCACAAAGTGCAGGGCATGACAGTGTGAACATCTTTAAGACCTTCCCCACGGCAACTTTGGGTGAGCAATCATCTAAAGGTCCCAGGTGCCAAGAAACCAAGGGGGTAGAGGGTGCTTCTGCTAGGTAGAAGACTCTTACTAAAACTTCCAAGGATCCTTCCAGGGTGGTAAACACACCTAAAGGAGGTGAGGATAGATATAACTATGAGGAATTGATGGAAACTATTGCAAATGTCAATCTGGATGTACTCAAACAGGGTGCAAAAAATAGAGGAGATGAAACTGGTGATTCTTTCACAACAAGTACAGATAAGCAAATTAAAGAAGATGGTTCTGAGGTTGGTGCAGCAAAAGAAGAGAAAGCAGTTTGTATTGAAGAAAAGGAGCTTTCCTCATGATGCTTCCAAAAAGGGGGAGAGTCAAGCTGAATTTGAAAAGCAAAGAAGTCAAGCTGAATTTGAAAAGCAAAGCCCTGTTAGAATGGAATCTCATTTTGAGGGGGAGATTGGTGCAGAAGCAGAAACAACAAAAGAAGTAGAAAGTACATCAGCAACATAAGCTTTTGTGAAAGCAACAGTAACTGAATCTGCAGCAGAAACTGAACAAGAAGTAGTAACTACAGCAGCAGAAACAGAATTATCCAGGGAAGAGATTGAAATTGCTGAAACTCTTGTAAAGGCAAAGAATGACACTCCCAAGGCCACTCAAAAGGCTAAGGGAGTGGTCGTTAAAGAAGGAGGATTAGAACAGATAAAGAAAAAGATCAGTGAGGAAGAGATCAAAAAGAAAGGGAAAGAGAAAGTGGGTGAGTCTGAGAAACCAATGAAGAAGCTGAAACAGATTGATTTGGATGAAGAGTTGGCAAAGAAACTGCAAGAAGAAATGGAAAAGGAAGAAGAAATCCAATCTGCAAAAGACAGAGAGATTGCTTTGGAGTTATCTACAAAGCTTAATGAGGAATTTCAAAGGAGTTTAAAGACTGCTGCTGTTGCAAAGAAAATTACAAAGAAGGCTTCAAGGCAAAGGCTGACATTAAAGACAAGACAAAGACAACCTTCAAAGACATTTCTGGCCAATCAAGAAAGAAGAAAGATGATCAACTTTCTGAAAGGGTTTGTTGGAGTCAAAGAAGGGATGTTTACCAACATGTCTTATGGTAGAATAGAAGAACTGTATAAGAAGGAGATGGCCAAATTACAAGGGGATTTCACTCAAAGGGTAGAGGTTGAAAGAAAGATGAAAGAAAGGCATGACCTTAACACACAACAACCCTTCCCTGACAGTGAAGAAGGCATTCCTATCAAAGAAAAGACAGAAGCTAAGCAAGAAGAAACTTTTGCTCAACAGATTGGAGCTATAAAAAGAAAGAAATCTATTGCTACCAAGCCTAAGGCAAAGAGGTCAAGAATTGAAGAAGTTGAAAAGGAGATTGAAAGTGCAAGAGAAGAACCTTTAGCAGAGCCAGAGCAGAATCAAGAGCAGTCCAATCAACAATCCAATGAGCAATTCTATTTGTACATGACTTTGACAAATGAAGAACCAGTGCAAGCTGACCCTATCTCCATGAAAGCACCAGAAATTATCTTTTGGGATATTCTGAAGGACAACAAAAAAGAATATTTCAGATTCAAAAGAATGGGTGATCAGTTTGAGGTTTATGCAACTTGGGGCAAGGTGATCAGAAGTTGTTCCAGAGCTGACTTGGAAGAAATGTACAAAGTTGGAATAAAGCTGTATGAGTCTGTATTGCAAGGGACTGAAATGAGCTTAATCAAGATTGCCATGGAGTACTTATGTATGATGTTTGAGCCTGAAAGAGTGAAGTACAGGATCAAAGACTTACATCATGAGTATGGATTCAAAAAGATTGATCATTGGATGTTATTTGAAAACTGTGGTGTCTACATGATCACAATTGACAAAAGCTACCATGAGTACTACTTGGTGGACAAGATATATGATCATAGCAAAGCTAAGTTGGAAGGGATGTTGAAAGCCAAGCTGGTATGTGCTAAAGGATCAGAAATGGCCAGAATTGTGATTAGAAGGATAGTTAATCAAAGTCTGGGATTGGATCCAAATCTGGAAAATTAAGCCGAAGTGTTGAAAGCATCATGAAGACCCTATACTGAAGAACTTAACTTCTCATTTTGAAAAGTTAAGTTAGGGGGAGATTGTTGGGTCTGAATGTGCTAAGGATGAATACTGCTGCTACTTGAAAGGTATTACTACTGCAAGATGGAATATTACTACTGCTAGTAGAATTAATACTGCTTGAAGAGTTAGTGCTGCTACTTTAATAGTTAGTATTGCTTGGAGAGTTAGTACTGCTTAAAGATTACTACTGCAAGTGAAAGGTTAATACTGTAAGCATGATAATACTGCTGATGATGTTAATGCTGCTGGATAAGGATGAAGTTAATACTGCTTATGAAGATAATGCTTGAAGAGAAAGAATAGGAGCTGGAGATAGAGATGAAGATAATTATGGAATGAAGATCAATTTTGTTTTGATAATTATCTTGTAATTAATTCTGTATATATAGTCTAGAAGTCCTTGATAGATAAACATACATTGATAGAGTTTTCAATATACGTTTGTTTTAGAGAGAAATAACCTCAAGATTCATTGTAATCCTTTCTTTAGAGAAGTTTAGAACGTCTATTGAGCCTGTTCAACAGATTGAGGTTGAGTTTGTAATCATTAAGTTAATCAATATAACTTGTGATTTGCTTTCAAGTACTGTTTCATTGATTGAGTGTTAAAGTGTTTTTCCGCAACTTCTTTAACATTGTTTCTGAGTGTGTTAATTAAATTCTTCATTAGAATTTTTCGATCTTGACAGCTTCTAACACCCACCAATTTGGTATGTGCAAGACCTTCCTTTTATGCAGACATTTCTATGTATCAATATAAATTAATATATTATATTACTATAAATTTGTTTTAATTATATTATTAAATATGTAATTGGTTATTTTTTCTAGATGTCAACATTTTATGCACAAGGTACCATCATTTTATGCAAACTTTTAAAAATCTCTTAATTTATAAGTATCAAAGCACAAGATACATATTACTACTGCAGACTTCTAACACCCATCAATTTGGTATGTGCAGGGCCTTCCTTTTATGCAGACATTTCCATGTATCACTATTAATTAATATATTATATTACTATAAATTTGTTTTAATTATATTATTAAATATGTAATTGGTTATTTTTTCTATATGTCATTAAAATATATAAAATAATCATTGAATTCTAACAAAATACTTAATTTTTTTATATAAAAAAATTATATTATTAAGCTTAAATTAAACAAATTTATAAAAACATTATCGCTTTATCAAAATCATCCAAAATCGTACTGTAAATCGAGAAAAAAAATATTAAAATCGTGATGTAACTCGCTGCATTGCTCGAGTACACTTCTAGTATAGATAGATAGATAGATAGAGAGAGAGAGAGAGAGGGAAGATCAAACGAGAACGGTACCTATTTAAAATGAACACAGCAACGACAAATCACATACAAAATATAAGTGATATTACATGTGATTTCCACGACCTTAAGTCGCGGCAAAAGTCGCCCGCATACTGTGATTTTGTACGACTTCTCCACTAATGTAAAATCACTTATGATTTTGTATGTGATTTGTCGTTCTCGTGTTCTTTTAAATAGATATCATTCTCGTTTGAAACCGATTCTCTCTCTCTCTCTCTCTATATGTGTGTGTGTGTGTATGTGTTTATTTTAAATATTAACAAATTTGATTAATTAATAAAAATAAAGTCTAAATGAAAATATGAAATAATGGGAGTAAAGTGAATTTACCAATAAACAATCGGTTATTATAAAATAAGATTTTTTCTCAAAATTTATTAAACTTTTTTTCAATGGTAATTTAAAATAAATAAAAAGCTTTAATAAATCAACAGAAAAAAAATATTAATTTTAAGAGATCTAAATCTAAAGCTTTGAAAAAATTTCATGTATTTATTAGTATGTTTAATGAAATGATTTGATTATTTTTAGAATTAAAGTAATAATAATTATGATAGAAAAATAAATGTCTTGATGAAATACAATAAATAAAGAAAAAGTAAAAAAATGTAAATTAAGATAAAAATGTAAAATTTTATATACCACAAGGACCAAATATGTAATTTGTTTATTTAATTTTTAAATGAATTAACCTTTAATATTAATAAAATTGGAGGGAGGGATAAAAATAGAAGTAAATAGAAACCACAAGGACTAAAAGAGCAGTTTTCAAAGATCAGGGACGAAAATCGTTATAAATATCAAACCATAGGGACTAAAATCGTAGTTTACTCTTAAATTTTTGTCAATTTCCCTGTATGTTAGCTTCACCCGCTAAAAAATCGACATTCCTCATTTTCCATTTTTTTTCTGTACACACACACCCGTTGCCGGTTTCACCTTTTCCGCTGTAGACATCGCCGTCTCCATCGTCCCTACGCAACCCTAGCTATTCAGAAACAAAAGTGAACACCTAATTGTATAAAAAGAAAAACTCAGAGATGCCTCGTGAAATCATCACATTGCAGGTAGGGCAATGTGGTAACCAGATTGGAATGGAGTTCTGGAAACAACTTTGTCTTGAACACGGAATCTCTAAAGACGGCATTCTTGAAGAGTACGCCACTCAGGTTACAAATTTACGTTAATCGTTTTCAGTTTCATCTCGATTTGAATTGTGTAAATCTACACAAACCACCAGTTTTACGACGTGATTCATCTCGTATAAACAAACATCCACATTCTTCATCTCCGTGATCACACTCTTATCTCTTAAAAATGAAAAAAAGTTGGTAGGTTTTGCGTTAAGAATTAGTTAAATAACGTGAATCGAAGGACATTTTGTTGATTAAGAAACAAAATGTAAAACTAGCGAGGAGAGACATATTATGCAATCATTGATGAGCATCTGATGCACCTACGACATTGCAATCAATACCAAATTTAATTTTGCGTTTTAGTGATATTATATGAAATCAACACTTATGGTACATTTGGAATTTCCTGTGTACCTCATAAGTTGATTGGTATATGATACATCTAGAAGCATTTATATATATAAGAGTCACGGTTTCTCACTAATCCTACATTTTAGAACTTGAGTTTTTCATTTGAGCATGTTGGGCATACAACTTGCTGCAGGGAAGTGCAGGTGACAGGAAAGATGTATTTTTCTATCAAGCTGATGATCAACATTACATACCACGAGCTTTGCTTATGGATCTGGAGCCAAGAGTGATTAATGGAATCCAAGCTGGTGACTATAGGGATCTTTATAATCATGAGAACATATTTATTTCAGATGATGGAGGGGGTGCCGGAAACAATTGGGCAAGTGGATATGATCAGGTAGAATGTGTTCTTTTTATTAATTAGTCATCAAATTCTTAAAAACTCTTACAAACTATATTCTCCAACTTCCAGTTGGATTCAATTGCTCGTTCTAAAGTCAAAATAACTTGGGGGTTTTTTCTTTCGAAAGCTTGATCCATTGGGATGTTTTGTGATCTTGCAACATTGTCATTGGCTTCTGTGCAGGGTAAACATTTTGAGGAGGATCTAATGGACATGATAGATCGAGAAGCAGATGGTAGTGATAGTCTTGAGGGATTTGTTTTATGCCATTCAATTGCTGGAGGGACAGGCTCAGGTTTTTACAATGTCTTATCTTGTATCTTTGTTTTCTTTAGCATGATTATTCTTCCGCAATTTTCTCAATTCAACAAACAATTTTAGACTTAAAGTCTTCGTAAATTCTAATTCGACCAGATTACTGATACACACACCTTCACTTGTATCGCTAGAGACTAGTTTTCGACTTTGTCCAAGATACATTGCTCGAATTTCCAACCAATAACTACTCCTAAGTTGATTGTCTAATAACTTTTAACATTAGAACAACAGTTTTGAGCAGTGGTAATGCTTCTTAATCTTGTATGTAGGCATGGGTTCGTATCTTCTTGAGACTCTGAATGATCACTACAGCAAAAAACTTCTTCAGACATATAGTGTTTTTCCTAACCAGAACGAGACAAGTGATGTGGTGGTCCAGCCTTACAACTCCCTCTTGACTCTCAAGCGTCTTACCTTAAATGCCGATTGTGTTGTCGTTCTTGATAACACTGCACTTAACAGAATTGCTGTAGAGCGCCTTCATATACAGAATCCTACTGTTTCCGAGACAAATTCTTTAGTTTCTACTGTTATGTCGGCTAGTACAACCACTCTGCGTTACCCTGGGTACATGAACAATGACTTGGTTGGCCTTCTCGCTTCTTTGATCCCAACACCGAGGTGCCATTTTCTTATGACAGGATATACACCATTAACTGTGGACCGTCAGGTAAGATCTCGGTGTTTATGTTTCCAATTTTCTAATTGGGTACAATGCTACAAAAAGCTAATGCAAATCCATACAAATGTATCAAATTCAATTTCCTTTTATTCTCAATTGATCTCTGTAAACTATATGATCCACATTATTATTGAAATTAAGTTAACCAGAAGTGTCTTCTCTGAAAGAGCCTCTCTATCTCATTTGACACGTACTCTTACCCCAGACCCTACCTACGGATGGAATATACTGGGTTTGTTTGGTTTTGGTTTTAGTTAATCAGAAGCAGGGGGAGTTTCTTTCTTTTCCTTCTTTTTTTCTTGGAAGGGTGTCCCAGGCTATGCCTAGACTAATCCCGGCAAATTTTGACCGTAAGAAATCAGCCCTGATAAACTCAGTGGCCACAATTGTTGTGTATGCCTGGATTTGAACCCTGGGCAGATGGGATATTCCAATTGTTGTTCTTTTCCTTCTTTCCAGCAAAGCCCCCAATGTCATTTATAACCTAGTTAGTGTACACATATTGTTATACTTTTATGGAAGTAATTACTTCCAATTTGGTGTCTCATTATGTAATTCATGCCTATAGTGGACCAAAGAGGCAATCTAATGCACTACCCTGTTCTTGGCAGGCTAATATGATTCGTAAAACCACGGTATTAGATGTGATGAGAAGACTTCTTCAGGCAAGAACCGTAAAGTATTTATTTTGATGAAGCATAAAATGTCATGTGTCCTGAAAAGAGTGAACAAGTTTCTAACCATCTAACAAGTTTTCTAACAATCTTACTTGCACTTTCATCATAAGCTAAAGATTGTACTTATTAAAATAGAAAAATAACACTTGGCATGCAAGAGTAATGGGTTGTTTATTATAAACACTTGCCACCTCTTACCGGGTAGCTAAACACTTATTGCCTCTTACGGGGTAAGAGTCGCTTACCTGGTAAGAGATGATGGTCGATACCAACAATCTTTCTGTGCCATTTTGCTAACTGAGAATATTGCCAAGTAAGTGAGGGTGGTAACTCTTACCCGGTTAGTGCTTATCGGGTAAGAGATGATTATATTATGTTGTTTTGATGACTTCAAATCTTACCCGGTAAGGTAAGTGATTGTGGTGACTCTTACCTGCTAAACGCTTACCCAATTCATGTTGGTAAATGGTACCTAAGTGATTCTAACCATCGTACTTCTAATCTTGTTGCATTAAAACCACTGGAAAATCCTTAAAATTGCTCACTGTCTCATACTTCTTTTAAGTTTTACCAAGTACAAAGACTAGAAACCTAATTCATTCTTCCTAAGAGTTGTTTGTTTTGCAGACGAAAAATATCATGGTTTCCTGTAATGCTAGATCAAAGCAAGCTAATCTAGCAAAATACATTTCAATATTGAACATTATTCAGGGAGAGGTTGATCCTACTAAGGTGAGTACAATATACTTTTTTGAATCTACAATATCGTAGTCTAAGACATTTCTAACTGCTTCTTTACATATTTGAATTTCAAGAATTAAAGTATATGTTTTACTACACCTTTCACATACACATTGATATTTATGCAATATATGTATTATGTAGATGCATACGCATGCAAGCACATTGTGATTTCGTCTAAGATCATTGGCATGTTGGTTACGGATAGATCTAAAGTTCAAAAGAGGCCTGCGAAGACTTCATTTTACAATAAGTTCTACTTTTTTTGGAAAGGCGTCCTAGGCTATGCCTAGACTAATCTTGACAAATTATGACTGCAAGAAATCAACCCTGATAAACTCAGTGTCCACAATTGTTGTGTACGCCTGATTCGAACCCTGGGTAGATGGGATATTCCACCACATCCCCCAGGGTCTTAACCACTACGCCACAACCCTTGTGGTTAATAAATTCTACTTTACTGCTTATAAACTAGCATTATAACCCTTGTGATGGTTCTGTATGGCCAGTAGAAACTACTGTGCTTTTATGAATAAGATAAATTCCGTTGAATGGTTGTGATACTTTTTGGTTCTTTCTTTAGGTTCACGAAAGTTTGCAAAGAATACGTGAAAGAAAGCTTGTTAACTTCATCGAATGGGGTCCTGCTAGCATTCAGGTATGTTTCATAATGACACTAGGTGTTACAGCATACTACTTTATATCCTTTAATTTGACATTGATTTTGTTGCTTTTAGGTTGCTCTCTCAAGGAAGTCTCCCTACGTTCGAACTGCCCACAGGGTGAGACTTCAATAAATCCTGCAATTTATTTATTTTATTTTTTTTGTGATCAGGAGGTCTTGTTATTGATACAAATGAAACCCATATAGTTTTTCTTATCTTCTTTTAGGTAAGTGGCCTCATGCTAGCAAGTTACACCGGAATTCGACATCTATTCTCCAAGTGTTTGAGCCAGTATTCTCTCCTGAGAAAAAGGCAAGCCTTTCTCGACAAGTACAAGAGTTTCCCTATGTTTGCTGTAAGTTGTTGCTCACTAGTGTCGTGTCATTATTCCTACTAATGTGTTGATTAATGTAGAATAGATGTACTTCTACTGTTTTTCTGAAGTGTTGCAATTCAATAAAACCGGGTTTATAGGATGCCAACAATGTCTAAATTTCCTAAAAGATGACTTTATAGGTCTTAAGTTTATCAAAGAGTGTTGCAATAAGTTTATAGGACACTTTTGAACATCTTAACAAACTTTTAAGATATTTTTAAAATAAAACGTTGTATTATTTATTTTATAGGTTACCTTGGAGAAGTCTGCAAAAACATTTTTTTACAAGACACTTTTTAAAATAGTATCCTATAAAATAGCTAATACGATAATTTATTTAAAAATGTCCCAAAAGGTTTGTTAAGATGCTCAAAAGCGTCTTATAAACCGATTGCAATACCTTAAATAAAACAGTTTGTCGTTTGGTCCTATAAACTTAAGTCCTATAAGACAGTCTATTGGTACACTTAGACATTTTTGGTGTCCTGTAAACCCAATTTTGTTGTAATGTTGATAGAAAAACATGGTCTGATCTCTTTATAAACCAAATATGTTTTATTGCATATTTTGAAATTCATCAACTTTTGCTTCTATGACCCACCCTTTTTCCAGGATCTTTCAGAATTCGATGAGTCTAAAGATTTACTTGACAGTTTGGTCGATGAGTATAAGGCGTGTGAGTCCCCAGATTACATCAAATGGGGAATGGAGGTATGCACCGGATATTTGCATCTTTTCTGGTTTTGGCCCTCGCTAACGACTACACATGTGTTGTAGGATCCGGACCATACTCTGACTGACCAAGGATCTGATATTGGAACAATCGATCCTACTTACCAATATGTATAATGCAGGTGTGTTAACTTTTGGTTGATATTTTTTAATCTCGTTTTCATATAGTTGTTACTTTGGTGTCCTCGTGGTGCATGGGTAAGTTGGTTTGACCTAACCGAGGGTACCCGTATTCAATAGAATTGGCGTTGGAACTCTTAGGTGGCGTTTGGTTCGCAGAATGAAATTTTATGGAATTGGAATCTGTCATAGGAATTTGACTTTGAAGGGATTGGAATGAAATTTGATGGAATTTGGCCAAGTGTTTGGTTGGGGAATTGGAAATGGAATCTCTCAATAGAATTGTAATTTGTATGTTTGGTTAGCTTCGGAATTGGAATGAAATCATTATAAATGACCAAAATACTCCTTTATTACATTTTCATACTTATTGCTTAAATTATAAATACAATATAATGGAATATTAATCGGTGGCGGTGGTGATGCCGGTTGTTCCGATGACGGTAGTGGCGTGGTGGTGACGTTGGGGATGGTTAAACCAGATTCAAATGTTGTTTTTGCCTTTCTGAAACCAAATTATAAAATTTGTTACATTTGCCAAGGAATGAAATTCAATATCTTCACATACGCCAATGAATGATCAAATCCCTCAACCACGAATTTAGGCAGAATCCAATCAATTCAATCCACAAACCAAGCATCATCAACGATTTTGATCAAAAGAATTTGTCATTCCAATTCTTTCAAATTTCTCTGCGTACTAAACGGCGGCTTACTCGAGTAGGGACCGAGTACAAGAAAATTAATTTGGTCACCCCTGTTACAAATGGGATTGATGACTAGAAAATGTCTTACGGGCTGTTCACCCAACGCTTACCCGCTTACTAGTAATAGTCAACACTTTCACTTAACTTATCACGTAAGATTTTAGTCCATTAAAACGACATCGTATGCAACATTTTTATCTGGTAAACGCTTACTGGGTAAGACTTTTGGTCCTTGTCATTGCTCTTACCAGGTAAGATTCTCAATCATTGCCATGTTCATCCGATAAGGTAAAGTGATCCGATAAAGACTTACCGGGTAAGCTTTTAGTAAATGGCCCTTTAGTGCATCAGGGATTAATACTAAAAAATTAATATCGTCTTGATAGTTGTCAGTTTACAATCTAGCGTACCGTAATTCATCAGGAAGGAGCTATACGATAATGGCTTATGGACTGTATGGGATATAATTTGGTAAACCTTACAAGTTCATGCGGTTGTGGCTTAACGACTCAGAAGATGGCTTATTCAGTAAGCTAGTTGGGAGGTATTATCTGCATTAAGCCATTGCCATCCCCATCATTCTGTCTCTAGAAGAAAAAAATTATATCCTAACTCCCCTCTCCCCCTTTCGTCTATCCCACTCTCTATTTCTACAATACTAACCAGCTTCCCATTCGGTCGTGTCACCACAACCGGCCACCACCATTCTCCATCGTTGTTTCTTACCTGCACCAACCTCTACAGCCATGGCAATGGCCACCATTCTCCTCTGCCATACTCCTTTCCCATTGATTTCAACCATCGTGGCCTCCTCTCCTCTCCTCTTCACTGCTACGCCACCACTCTCCCTCCTTCATCCCGTCATTATTCCACACAACCTATTCTTCTTCTCTTTTTCCTCACTGATAGAATCAACCACAACCCTCCATTCCAACACCAATCGATCACCACTTCCTTTCAACTAGCCACCACATTTTACTACCAAACTTCCTCTATAGCAACCTCTCGTCCACTCTAGCAGCTGATGTGCTCCACCGTGAACTACACCACCCTTACTCGTTCGTTCCCATCCTTTCACCATTCTTGATCACCCTTACCCATTTTTGACCAAAGAACCCATTCCTCATAACCTTTAATTTCATTTTTGTTTTCCTGAAGAAAAAAAAAGATTATAACCCCAACAAATTAAAATGGTGTTTGTTTTATTGATAAGTTGAGCCTTGAGGATTCGAGTTTCAAGTTGAAAATTTGTTTTGCGTGTATAAGTATAATTGTATAAATATATTATGGTTTGTTGGAAAACTTGGTGACCTCGGGTATCATGTGTGTTCTTCAATGTTGACAAATGTAGAATGAGGGGTAAAATAGTCATTTCATCATTCAAACTATTAGTTCAATACAAGAACCAAACAACAATTTATCTTAATTCATATAGACAACTACATTCTGCCTTCTCAGTAAGTGACTTCTTCTGTTTCTTCTCCATTCGTGTTCCAACACAGAAGGTACTTGCTGCCTTCTCCATTCGTTTTGCTGGTTTTTGCTCCAACACATAAGTTGATGTTTTGATGTTGAAACTATTTTACGTTGATGTTTTGATGTTGAAACTATGTTTTTACTTAATGCATATGATATGTTAATGGATGCATACATACATATATATATATATATATATATATATATAATTCTAAGAAATATTATATGAACCGATATTTTTGGATCGATATATCACTGATATATCACCGATATTTGATCCTGACCGATATAGCATCGATATCCGATATTAACAACATAGGTTAGAAATGACCAAGGGATCACAATGAAACCATAGGTCACAACTTAAGTAATTATCTAGCTTCTCCTTATTGAAGGCGTTGATTGATCTCTATAGGCTTCGGTGTGAACTGTGGTCGTGTTGAACCGGATTGTGAGCGATCTCAGTTGCAACTTTATTGTCACAATAATGCAACACAACTTCTTTCTCTCAATCTCAGACCTCTCTGCTATCTTTTTAACCACGATATCTCTCATAAACCTTGGGTTATCCCTTTATATTATGCTTTTGTACTAGAATGTGAAGTAACCTGGAGTAGACGTAGAGTCTATCATATCTAGAAACATCTAAGTGATTGTGTTCTGAAAAGAGTAGTCCCTTTTCGCACCAGACTTCAAGTATGTAGAGGCTAGATCTGCTTTAGTATGAGATTGATATCTTCCTTTACCCGAACTTTTTGCTTACCAATGGTTCTATTCAATGAGAGTGTCAATTGGTTGGCAGTCAAGCATACATGTTCGTAGCAATATGTCAAGAACATACGTTATCTGACCTAACATAATACAAACCTTCCACGAGCAACTTCATTTCCCAAGAAATATTTTAAATTACCCAAAATTCTAAATCTTAACGATTAAACTTTTAACCTTTGAATCTACTCAGAGTCGTCTCATATCACAAGCACGTCATCAACGTAAATAATCAAGGTAGTCACTTTACCACACATGTTTTAGAAACATGTGTAATCTTAATGGCTTTTTTTTGGAACGGTGTCCTAGGCTATGCCTAGACTAATCCCGACAAATTATGACTGCAAGAAATCAGTCCTGATAAACTCAGTGGCCACAATTGTTGTGTACGCCTGGATTCGAACCCTGGGCAAATGAGATATTCCACCACATCTCCCAGGGCCTTAACCACTACTCCACAACCCTTGTGGTTAATCTGAATAGCCTTGTCGGTACCTAATATCTTTCATGAACTTGGTAAACCTACTAAATCATGCTCTAGGACATCCATAAATATATATTTTTTAGTTTGCTCGTTAGTAGAGGTATCATATTTGAGAGGCAAATCCATATAAACCTCTTCATGTATATCACCATGTTGGAATAATTGTTAACATTAAACTATTGTTATGACCAATCAAGATTAACTCCTCCTCCTCCTCCCTCCCCCTCCTCCCCCTCCCCCTCCCCCTCCCCCCCCTCCTCCCCCCCTCCTCCTCCTCCTCCTCCTCTAGCGAACCATCAATAGTATAAATGTCTACCATATTCAATTTAATAGGCCACAAGCTGAAAGGACAAACCATAGAGCAAAGGAAAATCACATAAATCAAAGCAAATGATCGATGTGCAGATTGTAGCCTAGAAATTATACGACGATAAATATCTTCAATAACAACAAAAGCACGATAGTGTAGAATTATCAAACCAAAGGACTATTGGTTTAGTGGTATCATGGTTTGGGTTGGGTTCTCTCCAAATGCGTAGAGTGTGTGTGAGTATTTGCCATATATAATTTATGTACTTTTAATAAACAAGAATTGTCAAATATGTGTCATCATATGTTGTAGCATAGGCATAGCCCTTGGTTGGTGGTTATTTTTCTCTTTATGGGTAAGTTACGTGCACTCTATATATTGCTAAATGCACCATACTTGCTAATTTCTTTCTCACACACATCAACATCAAGACTTACTTTTTACATTTTGAATTTATGATTTGACTTGATTGTAACATAAATAAACATTTGTTTCTCGTTGATGCAATATGCTCCCCCTTTAATATCATAATCAAGTTAAAATCATTCGTTAAGAATGTAAAAAGTAAGTTTTGATGTTGATATATGTGAGAACGAAGTATAGAGAAATCCACTACTCCTACTACATATTGATGATATTCACTTTGATTCTAAGGATTACTGATAATAATCAAATGTCATAAAACTATTTTCTCCCTTTTGGATACTTTGATTTTTGAAGATTTTGATTCTTGTTTCTCTGTTTTGACAATATTTGAAGAATTTGTTGGAAATGTTATAAAATGCCGATTTAGGCATAATTTAATAAGAGTAACTCATGGAATGCATCTGTTTCTTTATTTAAGAGTAGATAATGTGAATCATCCAAAAGAAATTAATTGAAGATGCATATATCTAATAATATGTAAAGTTGTTTCACATATTCATCTTTAAAATAAGTTTTCTTTTTGATTTTTTAAATGGATTCATATATGAACTTTCCCATAACATTATTTTCTTACCTTCTCACGATATTTTGTTTTCTTATTTTAATTCACTTAAAAGGTTATATGATGATTTACTGCTATGAATCCAGATGATCTCATAGCAATGACACAATGAAGCGACTCAAAGGAGGAGGCAACATCAACAGCAACATAATTGAGGGTTTTCAGGTTTTACTGTTCTTAGGTTTATTTGCCTTTCTTACTTTTTACCTATAAGCATCTCATGATTTTTGGTTTAGGTAAATCCATTTTTTCAATGGGTAATAGGTTTTCCCTTACGCAATAAAATTTCTATGTTCCTTTTCAATTGGGCTTATGAGAAGTCGGATATCAGAATATCTCCAACAACAATGCTACAATTTTTCTAAAATACAATATCAAAAGTCAAAGTCTCTAAAAAAATTACATCAAACTCCAACAGCTACTCTATTTTAACAATTTAATACATTTAGGGGTTGTTTGCTTTTTTAAAAATACCTCTTAATGGAAGTCCGAATCATTTAGACTCTTTGTTTTTTTTTCTTTCCAATTTTTAGAACCTCTTAATGGCTCTTAAATACATCTTAAATAAGAAGCAGTGACCAAACTTCTTAAAATCTCTTATCCTGCCTCATTTCATATGATCTCCTTTTTCTCAAGACGCCTCCAGACGTTACAAAAAAAACAGTCTTATTGATTCAGATTTAAGACTAAAGCACCACCTCTTATCAATCAGAAGTGAAATAAAACTTCAGACTTCTTAAAAAACAAACGTCACCTTAATAAAATGTTATATCAATATCTCTTATTGGTGTGAAAAAATTAAAATATTATTTGTCTCGTGTATAGAGTTTTAGATAGTTATCTAAATGCGGAGATTTTTACCTAATATCTTTAGCATAAGTTTTTAGTGTAGTTGGAGGAAAAATTCTTAAATCTCTAAAGTTTCTAGTGTAACATGTTGAATTGCAATCTCCAACCACCACAACAGGACAAAACATCAATAAACAAATAAATAAATAAATAAATAAAGGGCAATTGGCCAATCTCCCATGATAAACTGATTTCAACCCGTCACATGTTATTGTATTTTATTGGTTGGTTAACTATATTTGCATGAAGTATGTTAAATCTTGGTTTTTGAATGGGGTTTCCAAAAATTTTGGGCCTAATTTTACTTGTGGGCCCCAGATACATGTAGTCCAATCTGTGAACTACCGAAGGATCGTGTAAGAAAAAGAGTTAAGGTGAGAAGCGTAAAAAGAGATATGGGTCCTTGATCACTTTTAATCTCACCCCAAATCTATGAATTGCGCTTCTCACGTGAATTGATTCGGTGCATCTCATTAGTATTGATCTTCAATTAGAATTGATTCAAGGGTGAAGATCCATTCTTATCATAACTTCCCTTCTCACCGAAAAAACCAAACTCTCTATGAACCTCCCTCAACAAAGACCTATCTAATTTCTTTTAAAATCAAAAGTTGCTATTTAATTTCAGAATTTGTCAATCAAAAACAGAAATGACTCTTTGATATTTTTATCACTTTGTTATTTTAAACATTTTTGTTTTAATTTGTATGATTTTTAATATGATATGATGAGATTTTATATTTTATTTTGTTTATTACTTATTTTAGACGATCTATTATTTTAGTATGGGTATAACAGAGCCTTCAAAAAGATTGACACGTAATATTTGTTTTATAAAAAAATTTCCATTAAAAATTAGACTTTTTTTAAAACCATCAGAATTTGTAAATTCTTTATGTAATTAGAGTTTGATATTGACGTATTTTTTATATACATTTCAAACTTTTCATTTCTAATCTTGTTAATTTCATAAATTCATATTTTATACTAAAATTCAGCCATTCCAAAGAAAATAAAAATACAAACTCAATACCTTGAAAACTCTCAAGGTTATCCGAACTCTCAATATTATGAAAACCATTTGATCTTTTAATCTTGATCAAAGTTTCTGTCATTGAAAATATTCAAACCTTGCAAAACATCTTTGGAAGAAATTCATTTCAAAATGTGTAGCAGGCGAGAATAGATGCTGAAAAGTGAGCAAGATGCAACAAATGGAGAATTAAAGAAGATTTGGCTCTAATGTCAATTAGGAATGGCAAACGGGGCGGGTTCGGGGCGGGTTTGCCGTCCTCTGTCCCCGAAACTAAAATGCATCCCTGGCCCCGACCCAATGGGGAATCCTCGATCCCTGACCCTGACCCGAACATTGGGAAAAAAATCCAAGAATAAAAATGGTTGGAAAATCATGTCGAAATGCGATGTAAATTAAAATTGTTGCTCCAAACACAATCCAAAAATCTAAATTAAAATTGTTGCTCCAAACACAATCCAAATTGGAGTCCAAACACATTCCAAAATCAAGTTTGTTAACACTTAACAGTTAACACAACCAAACATAAACTTGTTCCGACGAAGACACAAACAAAATACTTCATCACATCAACTCATCCAAAAGAGTAAAAAAACTTAAAAGTTAAAACCCTAAAAAATTAAACATATTTATATTAAATATTAATAATATATATAATTTTATTTTTAGTAATATATATATATATATATATATCGGATCGGGGCGGGGCGGGATACCTTGCCCCGATACCGACCCGAACCCGATAAAATCCCTGAAACTTCCCCGTTACCCGACCTCGACCCGAAATTGTCTAAACCGGACCCGACCCGACCCGAACTTAGTCGGGTTTCGGGGTTCCCCGTCGGGTTCGGGGTTTTTTGCCATCCCTAAATGTCATCGTGGTGTATAGCTAGCGAAAATAAAGTTCATGGCAAAAACGAAAGGAGAATATCGTTATAGGTACGAATGAAGGAATTGGATGATGAAGCTCAAGCAAAAAACTCAGAAGAACTCGGCCATAGGAATGATAATCAAATGAAAGGTTGTTGGAAATGACTTAACGAAAATGCAAACAAGTGGATTGTTGTATACAAGGAAGCATATCGTCAGAAAAACAAAGTGGCACGAGATTGAAAAAATTGAAAAGAAGCTCATGCAATTTATGAGAAGGGTGGGAGCGAGAGCAAGTTTAATGTCTCTATGGTATTTAATCAAGTTATGTGTAAAAATCTCAAGTGGGAATTACAGATAGACTATATATGATACAACACATTCTTATCCTAAATATGAAGGAGGTAATGAAAAAAGTGATGACACAACAAAAAGGTCAAGGACTAGTAAAGAGGAGAAGTATCATATCTACTACAAGCAAAAAAACACCAAATATTGATGGTTCAATAATTTGTTGTTCTAAAAGGTAGAGATATAACTAAAAAGAAAGGAAAAAGTAAGACATCACAATCTTTTTTGTCTCCTAATGAACTTGATGCAGAACTTTGTGCAATAAGTATTTATAGAGACCATGAAGTTGAAATCATGAGTAAAAGACTCGACTTGGAGCTCAAGAAGGAAAAATGGAAGACTGATAAGATGTATCACATGCAGCTAATTACGTGTTGGCTAGAGAGCACTTGTCGCCAGAACGATGAAGACTTGAAAGACCATCTAACTGCGATTTTGTATGGAAAGCGATTGTAGTTTGTTTTTTTATGAAACTTGGTTAACATGTTTAGAATGGAAAAAGAAAATTTTAGAATCAAGTTTGGATGCTTAGAGGGAGAGAGAGAGAGAGAATTTTGAAAAAGAAAAAAATTAGAATTTCAAGCTAAGATATCAGAACTTGAAAAAGATTCCGAGAAAGGATGGAGATGAAAACAAAGATTCTAGACTGGAAAATGAGTTCCTGTCAAAATAAAGGATTTATTTATACAAGAAACTAAAACATTAGAGGATTTCAATTTCAAGAGAGGACAAACTGAGCATATCTTAAATTTGCTCACAAGTAATCTCAAAAACACTAGATTTTACAATCCTAAACTTGGTCTTGGTATGTCTGAACTAGGGCAGATGCACTTTGATATTAAGGGGGAAGACCCCCATTAGAAAATTAAAAAAAAATGAATTTTTCTTAGGTTAAAATCAAATTTTTTTACCTCTCTACCATTAGCCCCCCCCCCCCCCCCCCAAAAAAAAGAACCCCCGAAAAAGTCTCTCAAAATCGACAAAAAAAAACATACTAATCCCTTGAAATCAACCAAGAAACTTTAAAAATATTTCGAAAGGGTGGAATTAGGCTAAAACCATATTGGACGACTTTGCGGACTATTGGTCTGAAGGTGCTTAACAAGTTTGTAGAAAGAGGGGGGGGGGGGTTGAATATAAACATAAATTTTTATGGTTTAATAAATTGTTTATTGATAACTCAAATCACAATTTATAGTTTGTTGCAGAACAAGATTAAGTAAAACCTAATCTAAACAAACTTAAGAATTACAAAGAGGTTTACACTTAGAACAAGAGATAGAGGTTGAGAGGATATAGAAAACAAGGGTTTCTATATGTGGTTCACTAAGATAGAAGAGATAGAAGGCAACACTTCAGAGTGAAGCTCAACCTTTTTATTTATACCCTATGCATTAAATGCATGACAGTGGTACTTTACACATGTCATTAATTGGTTGCTTGCATGCCTCTGACTTTTAGGGACATGCTTTTGATCGAATGGTGAATAGTGTAGTCTTCAGAGTTGTTGTACGATTTGCAGCAGAGGTATGTCTCTTTTGACAATTGTACTTTTTGTGCAAAGATAAGACAAAAGAAACTTGGAGAGTAAGCTTTGTGATCATCAATCGTTGAGGGATTCTTTTCTTCAGGGAGTCTGAATTAAGGTCAGCGATCGCTGAAGCTTTTCTTCGTACTTCTTCGCGTTTTGTGGACTTGTCTTGGTTTCAGTGATATCCGCATCAGATCATGAGTAGACTAGTCACTTGTTCATCAGCTTTGTTTTCGATGTCAACGATGAACGTCTTTGTCGTGAAACTTGTCTTTAGGGATTACATTTAACATAATACATTAGAAATTCATCAACGATACTAAACAGACTCAGTATGTAATCGCTGATGGTGAAACACTAATACATACATATGTTAAACATAATTTTCACTAAGTATTTTAAAGGGTCATCATCAAATCACTGAGAGAGTTTGGATCAACAATCTCCCCCTATTTGATGATGACAAGGCAATAAGAGAAAATTACTTTATTTCAAAACATAAGGATAATCAGGACTCATAACATACATGTCCCAATTACTGTTTTAAGGGATCTTTTATAGTATTGATGGAGTAAATTACTTCACTAAAATTTTCATTAATTCGAAAATGAGTATTACAAGGCGAATATGAAAATTACAAGTACAAGTGAAGTCCTATACTAGTACTGTAAGCCTAACTAATAGATTACAAGACAAAAGACAACCTATTAGCTAAGTTGGTTCTTCCTTGACAGGGAACTCTTCTACTACAATCATATGATCAGGTGCCTCTTCTCCTCTCTGTATTCGGTCGGCTGCTTCCTTTCGAATAAGAGTCTTGATGAGGGTCCCTGATGTTGAATTGTCTCGCCATATGTAAAGAAGATCCTTTAGGTGTACAATAGGGCATAGAGGGATCTCTAAGGCTGTTTGAAACCTGATGATTTCATCATCATCACGGAAGAATACACCTAGGGGTGCACTTATCATCTGCCCTGCTATAAATTGTCCACCAAGGGCAGGGATAGGTTGAGAGCTGAGAGGTTTGGAGAGGACCAACTACTGCATCTCTGGAGAACTTGATACTAGTTTCATTCCTGATCACAACATCATTGTCAGATGTGGAGGCTTGTTTCCATCTAATTGTTCTTGGTTTCTGTGGCAGAGCTGAGGGCACACTCATTCTGACAGTGACCTTGTTGATGAGAGCTTCGAGCAGTGCTTCAACATGGCCCCTGTGCATTGATCTTGATTTATTCAGTGCTTCCTTGAACTCCAACAACTCATAAAAATCGAAGTGTTCCAGTTTCGATAGAAACATAACTTTAGAGTTTCCATCACTTCTGAAGATCTCTATTGTAACAGAGAGTTAATTCTTCTTTCCTTTCCTTGAGAGTGTCACTGCTGAGATTTTTGATGGGTCAGATCGATGATCAAGCTTCTTTTCGCAGCAAGCTAGATCATGATCCCTGACCTCTTTTTCTTTTCTGTTCTCCTCCTCGATCTCCTTTAGAAGCGTTGCTTAAACTTTCACCGGATTCTTTTTCAGCCTTTAAACCTTGACCAGGTTTGATTGAACTTTAAGGGCTAGAGAAGCGTCCTTTTGGCATTCAGCGTAGAGTCGTTCAGACCTGATCGATTCTTCTATTTCTTCTGGTGACAAGAAAGCAAGCTCTTCAGAGGAAGCTTGGGGAGGATTCTTCAGCCTTTGACTTTCGAGATGAAGAATCATATCTGACTGCCTTTGGATTTCATCCTCTAACCTTTTGATAAGTCGAGAGGGTCTTCTTAAGTGGCTCAGTGATTCCTCTTCTTCATCTTCTTCATTAGTCTCTCTGACAGAGACCGGGATTATTTGATCTTCAACCGGGGTAACTGGGATTATTTGTGAAGAAGCACCCTTAAGCAGGGGAGAGAACTAACTGAGCAAAAAGTAAAGGAAAGTTAGTGTATAGTTTTTAGGAAGGAGAGAGATAAAGGCTAGAAATGATATAGGGGTTTTAGGTGAGAAAAGAAAGAAAGGGGAACAACAGAGAGACATACCTGAGAAGGTAGCTCCCCCTCAGAAGGTGGCAGAAGTTTCAGATTTCCCTAAGGCAGCAATCCCCTTTTGCTTGCCTTGGTTAAAGGGTTCTGAACTTGTCTCTTTTCTCCCCCTGCTTCTTGAATGATGGCTTCTTTCAGTGTTGGGGCAGGACCGCTAATGGAGGCAGGAGTGAACCAAA
The DNA here is from genome assembly GCA_954870635.1 of Arctium minus. Lineage (NCBI taxonomy): Eukaryota > Viridiplantae > Streptophyta > Magnoliopsida > Asterales > Asteraceae > Arctium > Arctium minus. Next base: position 117,187,182 of record OX941084.1, on the reverse strand, counting down.
GAGAAGGATCATCCTCATCATCGTCAACGACATCATCTTTAGAGCCTTGATCTTCTAAATCAATCTCTTCATCATCTTCCTCTTCCTCCTCCTCATCCTCTTCTTCATTATTAACTTCTAAAACGATCACTGGGGAGGTGTCTTCTCTTCAGTTGTCTTCTCCCCCTCAACATAAGGAGGAGGTTCTTGCATGACGACCTCTGTGTTGACCGTTGTATCTTCATTATTCTTCTCCCCCTCTTTGTCATCATCAACGGGGGAGGTATCAGCAGGAGCACCATCAGCAGTAGTGGTGGTCTTGTGGGAAAACAGACGTCGCCTAAAAAACGAAGTCAACAGCGATCGTAAGGGACAACCTGTTGTCATCATTGAACGAAGGCTCAGGAACTGGAGCTGGTTCCTTCAGTTGTGCTAAGATATCAGCTAACAGTTGATTTGTTTTATTGACCTCTCCAGTCATGCTGTTGACATGGTCGTTCAAGAATTGAAGCTGGGTGGTGTTGGAGGCCACGTCGGTCTTCAAAGCTTGGACTTCCTCTTGTAGAGCTGATAGCTAAGAAGCTTCAACTTTAGATGATATGGAGGATGAGAGCTTCTTCAATTCCTCACCAGCAGTGTTAACTGCTGATGAGTTGGAGCTGATGGTGGTTGAGAGAGATTCCACCTTCTTGGTAACCTCGCCGAAGGAGGCAACGACATTAGCCAAACTAGGACCTGTACACGTTAATATTTGAGCAAAGGATTGCTCAGGCTTATTTAGTAGGTAGGGAGTCGTATTTGGATTTTGAGGAATACCTAATGTATTAAATAGGTTGTAGAAGGCCATGTTCCATTCCAAAGAAGATTGGGACACATGTATTTGAGGTGAACCTCCGAGAGAGAGGCCATCAGGTCCTAGTAAAACATTGGTGGTCTCTAGCAGCTGTAAAATAGTAGGATTAGAGACAAAAAAATAAGAAGAGGGAAGGGATGAGAATAAAAGAAGAGCATTGTAATGCTCGAAATTACCTCAGCAGTGCTTGAAGGCACTGAGAGTGGGGGTAGATACCAATAATGATTCAGTGACAAGAGGCACTGAAACAACTTGGGCTTCTATCGTGGAGGAGCGACCCACGAAGTCGTCCAGGGTTGTCTGTTGAGAGACAAACCCTGTTGATAACGGTTGAGAGGTTGGCTCCGTATTATTCTTGGTCCTTTTAGAGGAGCCATGAAGAGCTGAAGACTTGTGTTTTGGAGTGGTGGTAGCAGCGGGGATAGCCGATGAAGGAACCACTGGCATAGCTGCTGAAACCGAAGAATGTGAGGAGAGGAGAGTGCGAAAAGTAAGAAGAATTACCTTGTGTGTAGCGCGCTCAACGTCAAGGATTCTGGAGCCTACCTTGGAGAGATGACAGTTGGATTCTTTGGGATAGAGGTCCTTCATCACAAACTTGAGCAGTGTTGAGATAAACATGACGTATGGAATTTTCATTTCCCTTTCAGTCTTTTCAACATTTGACATTAAGTCGTCAAAGATCAGTGCAGCATAGTCTATGTTTCTCCCAGCGATGACGGAGAAACCCATCGGGAGCTGAACTTTGCTGGCTTGATCCAACGACCTTATTTTCCCACTCATGCACTGAATTATGTGGGAAAATACGTAGTTTAGTTCAGAAGGTATCTTTGCCTTCAAAGTTTTGGTTAGCCTCTTGTCAGGGACGGTGGTTCTAGGCTTCAAGTCCCATTGGTACTCCATCAATTCTAGGAACCTGATTAGCTCCTCATCAGTTGGCAGGGCTTCAAATCCTTCCTTCGTCTTTGAAGGGAATCGGAGAGCAGTGCGAATGGAATTTGGAGTGATAGCCCTTGTGCCATGTTGGGTCTGGAAGGCAATGACAGTGATGGGGTTGCCTTGCTTGGAGAGTATCTGTTTTTTCTCAGCAGTTAACCTTAATTGTTGAAGTAGAACCTTGGAGGGAGGTGGAGCAATAGAGAGTGCGTAAGCCAAGGGAGAGGCTTTCAAAAAATCAGCAGCGTATTAGAGATGGGGGGAAGGTTTCTTCTTTGGAAACTCGACCAGCGCGAGGTAGTTGTTGGGTGTGAGTTGAGAAGCAGTGATTTCAACGAGGTAGTTGTTGGGTGTGAGTTGAGAAGCAGTGATTTCAAACTTGACGTTCTTGGACTTGATGACTGTTGTTTGATATGCCATTTCTGAAATAGCAAATAGAGTTATAGAAACAAAGGTTTAGAAAGGGGAAAAGTATGGAGTTGGTTACCAGTTTCCTTTTTAAGAAGAAACCTATAAATGAGATTTTCCAGTATTTTTGATAAGAAAAAGGATGCGTTCAGTTTTCTTTTTAAGAAGGAAAGATGAACAGTCTTAAGAAAAGGTTTAAATATTAAAAACCAACAGGGTTTTGATTGAAAATCTTGAAGGAGATGATTCTAGAATGAAAAACCATTTTTGATCAATAAAAAAGGTTTTAAAGATCAAACAAAAGGTTTTTAAGAAGAATTAAGGTAGAAAAAGAACCCGTTCTTGAAGTTTTGAAGAAAGAAACTTGGTGTTCTTGAGTTCTTAGATTGCTCGAATGTATAAAGTTGTTTTTGCCTTTTAGAGAATTTTGTACGCGTAAAAGGTAAAATTATGAATGTGTGAGGTTTATATATGAGAGAGTAAGGAGAGAGAAGGAACGTTTTAGTGGGAAAAGGCGCTCATCATGACCTGGACACGTCCCTTGAATTTGATTGGTCAAGAAGTGCAACGGACGAACGTGTCAGAAAGAAATGTGTGCCATGGATTTTCGTACAAATGACGTCACACTAAAAAGTGTCTTTTCATTTTTAAGAGTATCTTTGATAGAAATTTAGGGATAGCTTTTATTTTTAAAGAATCACTGATGGGAAATATCAGTGATGAGTTTTATTTTCAAAAATCTTTTAATCACTTAAAGAAAGTCAGTGATTGAGTTTTAAAAATCTTCTTCGCTGAATAAGATTAAGTGAGGAGAGGTTAGAGATTTCATACCTGAATATCAGAGACACTTTATTCAGAGATTATGAAATGAACATGATAAAATTTTATTGCTGACTTAATGCATGAACGCTGAAGAATTAATCTTTAAGGTTCAACATTCCATGCTCGTTGATGAGAAGTTGAATATTGTCTCATCAAGAGGTTTGGTAAAGAGATTAGCTAGCTGATAGTCAGTAGGAATAAAATGAAATTCTATGTTACCATTCATCACATGATCTCTGATAAAATGATATCTGATTTTGATGTGTTTCATCTTTGAGTGTAGCACTAGATTGTTTGCTATAACGATGACACTAGTGTTGTCGCAATAGATTGGAATTTTGGAGAGCTGAAGGTCATAGTCTAATAACTGATTTATCATCCATAAGACCTGAGCACAACAACTTTCAGCGACTACATACTCAGCTTCAGCTGTGGAAGTGGACACTGAGTTCTGCTTCTTGCTTGTCCAACTTACCAACTTTCCACCTAGGAGTTGACATCCTCCAATGGTGCTTTTTCTATCCAGTTTGCAACCTGCAAAATCACTATCTAAATAGCCAGTTAGATCGAACACTGAGTCTTTAGGGCACCAAAGACCTAGATTAGGAGTTCCCTTCATATATCTAAAAATTCACTTGACAACGATCAGATGGGATTCCTTGGGTTCTGATTGATATCGTACACAAAGACAAGTAGAATTAATGATATCAGGTCGACTCGCTGTAAGATACAGTAGGGATCCTATCATTCCTCTATAGGCAATGACATTTACTGTTTTCCAGAGGGATCCATGTTTAATGTCAGCGAGGGTGCCATAGGAGTCTTCATCGCTGAGGTTTGAGTAAGATCAAACTTTTTCAGCATATCTTTAACATACTTACCTTGATGAATAAACGTGCCTTTATCAGATTGTTTGATCTGAAGTCTAAAGGAAGTAAGTTAGCTCACCCATCATACTCATTTTATATTTTTTCTTCATTCTTTGAGCGAATCGAGTACACAGAGATGGGTTATTATAACCAAATATAATGTCATCAACATATATTTGAACAAGAATAATGTGACCTTTTATCTTCCTGAAAAATAAAGTGTTGTCAATTTTGCCACGCTCAAATTTTTCAGAGATAAGGAAAGAAGAAAGAGTGTCATACCAAGCACGAGGGGCTTGTTTTAACCCATAGAGAGACTTATCCAACTTATAGACAAAGTGTGGATGTTTAGGGTCAGAGAACCCTGGGGGTTGTTCAACATAGACTTCTCCAGTCAGCTTTCCATTTAGGAATGTTGACTTAACATCCATTTGATATAATATGAAGTCTTTGTGAACTGTATAGGCTAAGAATAATCGAATTGATTTAAGCCTAGCCACAGGGACAAAGGTTTCATCATAGTCTATACCTTCCTATTGTCTGTATCCCTGAGCAACTAGTCTAGCTTTGTTGCGGGTTACAGTCCCATTTTCATCTAACTTGTTTTAATACACCCATTTGGTGCCTATAACAGTTTTTTCAGATGGTCGGGGAACGAGATTCCAAACTTTGTTTCTTTCAAACTCAGTTAGCTCTTCTTGCATAGCGCTGACCCAGTTTGGATCTCTGAGGGCATCATCAGTCTTCTTAGGCTCGAGAAGAGAGAAAAAGTAAACAAAAAGACAGATGTTACCTGAGCTTTGTCGAGTCTGAATGCCTGCATCTGGATCACCAAGGATTTGATCAATAGGGTGATTTATGGTCCATATCTTAGTGGGGGCGTGAGCATCTATGTTCGATATTGGATCAACAATGAGAATATTCACAGAAGAAGATGTTTCACCCTGAGGTTCATCAGTTATCAACTGTTGAGGTTGAGGTTCAGGTTGAATATCATTCACCAAGATATCTTCATAGATGTTAGGGGATTCATAGGTCGGAAGATCAGACGATGGTAATGTGTTTAGAGGAACAACTGATACCCATGAAGTAGATTCAGTGTTAGGTGGTATGATGTCTGGATCATCATCAACATTTGAGGAGTTTGCATGATGATGTGAGTTAAAAAGAGGTTCAGTTTCTCCATAATGAGAAAACATCCAGGAATTGAGTTCTTCATTATCAATGATAGGTTTAGAGTTCGCTGATCTGGATTCATCAAAAGTGATGTGGATTGTTTCTTCTACAGTTTTTCTTCTCTTGTTGAAAACCCTATAGGCTTTGGAGAATGAAGAGTATCCAAGAAAAATTCCTTCATCAGCCTTTGGATCAAACTTTCCTAGAGTATCTCTGTTGTTTAGAATAAAACACTAAAAACCAAAGAAATGAAGAAAGCTGATAGAAGGCTTTCTCCCATGGAAGAGTTCATAGCAGTCTTGTTGAATCTTTTGACAATCAGCGACCTGCTTTGAGATAAACATGTTGTGTTGACAGCTTTTGCCCAAAATTGAGTTGGAAGATGAGAATCGCTGAGCATTGATCTTGCGGCTTCAATGATCGTTCGATTTCTTCTTTCAGCGACTCCATTTCGCTGAGGAGTTCTCACAGCAGAGAAGTTATGAGAAATTCCCTTGCTCTCAAAGAAGTTATCCAAGGAACTATTTTTGAATTCAGTTCCATGATCACTCCTTATTGAGCGAACAATTAAGTTATTCAACACTTCCATCTTACTAACAAAAGATATAAGTTCATCTGGGGTATCACTCTTAGAACGGAGAAATATCACCTATGTATATCGAGAGTATTCATCTACTATAACAAGAGTGTATTTCTTTCCAGCTATGGATTGTATGTTGACAGGGCTAAACAAATCCATATGCAAGAGTTGAAGAGGACTTTTCACTGATGAAACTTGCTTAGACTTGAAACTAGCTTTAGTCTGCTTTCTCTTTTCACATGCCGAGCAAAGAGACTCTTTTGCATATGAATGATGAGGTAGACAGGAGACTAGTTACTTTGAGGATAGAGTGTTCAGTGTTTTGAAGTTGAGATGAGAGAGCCTCTTATTCCATAACCAGTTGACATCTGATGAGGTTTTGGACAGAAAACAAATGTTTTCAGTGGTTGTAGAGTCCTTGTTTATTACATAAACATTTTCCATACAATAACCACTGAAAGCAACTTTTCCATTTTTATCCATCACTGAACATGCTTTCTTAGAAAATCATACTTCGTAGTCTTTATCACATAGCTGACTAATGCTGAAAATATTGTGCTCTAGTCCATATACGTAAGCGACTCTTCGGAAGGTAGTTGTACCATTTCTGATTACACCAAATCCTCTAGTATAACCTTTTCCATTTCTGCCAAAGGTCACTGAGGGACCTTTCTCTTCCTTGTATTCAGTGAGCAAGTTCTTTTGGCCAGTCATGTGTCGAGAGCATCCACTATCTAGATACCAGATACCCTTAAAGACCTGCAAACATAAGGAAGATCAAGTTTTGATTGGTAACCACTTTTCAGTGGGTGCAGTGGAGTTAGTGGAGATCGAAGGTTCCAAAATATTCACGGCATCTGTAGATTCAACGTCAGTGGTAACCTTCACTTTAGTTAATTTCTTAACTTTAGTGGTATTTTTCACCTTGGCAAGATTTCTCAGCTTTGGTGACCTTCTTAGCCTTGGAGGCATTCATCTTCACTTTGGCTATCTTTTCAACCTTTGTGCAATTGGGACATTTACTGGCAATATGGTCAATAAGTCCACGTGATAACATTTTATATAGCTGAAAGTGGCTTTAAAACCAGGAGCATTAGAAAACTTAAGGTGAGTCAGGCCAGCTCCAAGAATGCCCTTAGCATTAGATCTCGGAGGAACTTTTAGTTCTTCTGATTTCATAGGCTTGATGTCTATCTTTAGCTTTGGAGTGGATCTCTGAATATTACCAGTGATCGTAGATCCAAAACTAGAAGGTTGACTAGCTGAAGGTTTAGAGGAGACCTTCTTTAGCTTTGCTACCTTTGTAGCCTTCTGAGGATGATGGGAAATGGATTTTCCTTTATCAATGAGTTTAGGACTCTTTGATAAATCCTCAGGGATAGGATTGGAAGACGAAGAACACTAAGATGAGGAAGTGTCAGGGATAGACGAGACAAACATTCCAAACTTAAGCATGGAATAGTATCTGCTAGGTTCATCCTTATCAGATTTATAACCAAGACCGGTTTTATCATGAGCAGGGATCTGAGCACTTAAGATCTCAGTGACCTTAGTTGAGGATTTGCACCATCCTTCAACCGTGGCTTTTTCAGCTTTGAGAGTTGCGATAGCTTGTTCGCGTTCAATGCTGATGATTTCATTGACGATGAATTGATCTTTTAAATTTTCTTCTAAAAGAGTTAGTTCCTTGATCCTTAGATGGCACTTTTCAAGTTGTTAGTTAGATCAATATTTTTGTTTTCAGCTAAGGTTTTGCCATTTAATGCATTGTATAAGTCAATCGTCAGTACATCATGAGTAGACTTGTCACTTGTTCATCAGTTTTGTTTTCAATGTCAGCGATGAACGTCTTTGTCACGAAACTTGTCTTTAGGATTTACATTTAATAGAATACATTACAAATCATCAGTGATACTGAACAGACTCAGTATGTAATCGCTGATGGTGAAACACTAATACATACAAATGTTAAACATAATTTAAACTAAGTATTTTAAAAGGTCATCATCAAATCACTGAGAGAGTTTGGATCAACACGGGCCTTTAATCTACCTTAAAGGTGCCCCACTAGGAAAAAATCCTGGATCCACCATGATCTGAACAGACTATTTTAAAGAAAGCTCACATACTAAGAATGTGTTTGAAAATCTAGTGGAAAGGATTACTATAAAAGAAAGTGAGGTTTCTGCTAAGTTTGAGACTATTGTTCTTGAATCTGATTCCAAAGGAAAGGAGAAAAACGAGACAAGTCAGAAGTCTGAGTGTACTAATTCGAAGTCTGATTGTTCTAATCTGAAATCTGATTGTACTAGTCAGAAATTTGACTGTAGTAATCAAACTTGAGAAAGGAAATGATCAAATTAAATATAATAATGTGGCTTTTGATTATTCTATATTGAATAAAAGTAATGAGAACCAAAAGCCATCTTATTCATACCATGAATATGATATTGCATTCCAATAGGACAAAGTTGAATATAATTTTGATTGTACACTTCAAATAAATTGTGAAAACACAAGCTCTAACTTTGAACCTTCTAGCCAGAGTTATGGATAGTGTAATCCTGGCTCTACTATTACTCTAATTCTAAGGATCAGATTTTCGAAACTAAGAGTTGTTCTGAATCTTCCTCTGATTCTTGTGTTGATGTCAAAAAGGAATCTGTTATGCTTAATGAATTTATTAACAAAATTTCAAAATCTGTTTTTGATGAAACCATGAATGCTAATGATTCTGATTCTGATACAAATGTAGAAGATTCAGAAACTCATGCTGTAAGAATAGAAGGTAGATTTCTTAGTGTTCAAATCTCTGGATCAATTTAAAGATGGTGATTTTTTGCAACAAAAAGGAAATAAAAGCACATCTTTAGAGGGAGTGTTTGGCCCTGTTTCCCTAAAATATAAATCTTGCCAACTTCCAAACACACAAGGGATTTTTAATAAATCCAGTGCATCAACAGAAAATGTTTGGAAAATACATTCCTATTTCAAAATTTCAAATTGTAGAGGATCTAAAAGAACAAAATTTCAAATCCATGCCTATTTCAAAGTCTAAGTCTAAAGCAAAGGCTGAATCTTGTAGTGCTAAATCTAGGGCATACACTAAAAGATTCACCAAAGCTGAAAAAGGAAAAAGTGTTCTTCGATATTATACTAACACAAAATCTTTGCATGCTCCAGATATCAAAGACAAAAGGAGTTTGATACGGAAGAAAAAGACTAGACAAACCATAATATTACCTTGGAGTTGTCAAAGATTCATATTGTTTCCTTTTCCTTGATGATTGACCTGTATCAAGTGTCATAAAAAAATAAGTTTGAAAATGTTTTTACTACTTCCATATTCAAACACTATTAATACAGGCAAGTTTATATGTGAACTATATAGAGATTCACATATGCACAATTCCTACATGTGTTTTCATGTACATATCTATTCAATACCACTAACTCTACTGATCATGAGTTGTGAACATCATGAAAGTTAATAATTGCACATAACATATGAATCATATACCTTATAAAGCTTCATAATTGCACAGACCTTATGAGTAACATGACTATTTATGTGAAGTCTTTTCAACAATCATTTTAATAATTTCCTATATAAGCAGATCACTCCATATATGCACTTCATATAGTTTACAGTTTATATGAACATAAAATGATTTATATATGAACAACTACTTTCATGAACAAGTAACTGCATCATCAAATGTGGAAAACTAATTTCATGTATGAACACCAAACCAATTTCATATATGAACCACTATTTTCATATATGAACACCAAACCAATTTCATATATGAACCATTATTTTCATATATGAACACCAAACCAATTTCATATATGAAGAACTAGTTTCATACATGAACACCAAACCAATTTCATATAGGAACAACTAGTTTCATACATGAACACCAAACCAATTTCATATAGGAACAACTAGTTTCATACATGAACACCAAACCAATTTCATATAGGAACAACTAGTTTCATACATGAACACCTATTTTAATGAACAAACATGAACAACTACTTACATGTATAAACAACAATCTGGTTCACATTAGTACCTAACACAATAACATATGTATTCCAACTTGAACAAGTAAATGACCAAGCATGGTAGTTTCATATGAAATAAGAGATTACAGTTTCATGTTAAACACATTGAAATTTGGTGTGTTGTAATTTACAACAATTTCCCCTTACATGTGTGTGAATGAAAGTGTCAAATATATTGTGTTGGAAAACATTCACTATGTAACTATGTTTACACAATTTCGTTTACGAACAGACACTTTCATATATAAACATGTAATTTCTTATAACAACATCATTTTTTTCCATTCAAGAACACATACAGGCTCGTTCCTGGTATTTTAAGGCCCCTAGGCGATATGTAAAAACGGGCCCTCGATAAGTACTATTTTTTTCCATGTATCATCTTTTATCATCATAAATAACATTAAATTCAAGAAATACTAATTATTCATATAAACTCATTTTCCAATAATTCTTCACGCAAAATCAATCAATAATTATTTCTAAATTAATATTATCTACAATATCGTTTTTACATAGCATCGTAAATTCGTTCCACCGTCAAACACATCCTATGATATACTTTATATATAGATTAAAATCATTGTGGGTCACAATGTTGACTACTCAGAGTAACACTCTATGTAAATCATTATAAATGTGTTGGGTTTCCATGTCACCTCATGTTAATGTTTTCATCACCATTTTAAAATTTTAGGGTTAATACAAACATTTTAGAAACCATCAATCTTAGAATCAAAAGTATATGTTGGTTATTATTACGATAAGGAAAGATTTTGATATATCTTTTCAATATGGAAGATATGCATTATCTCTTCAAAATGTTAGGAAGATATTTGTTTTTAATAGTTTCCTCTATTTCCTAGTTGATCTAGGACTTTTGGTGTAGAAATTAAGTTGCTTATTTGAATGAATAACACACAGAATATTTTCATTCATATTCTCTGTTATGGTATCAGAGCCACAAAGGCTAGGATACTCGAGCCAAAGGCATGGCCGGTGAGGAAGCACAAGAGCCACCACCACCACCAAAAAGTGAACACAACTGACCTTTCTATTTAGGACCTCAAGATCGTCCTTGTGATTTCATCACACCAGCAAGATTGCGTGGACACAACTATGATGATTGGGCAGGATCGATACAAACAGCCTTAAGAGCAAGACGCAAGTTTGGATTCTTGGATGGCACGTACACGACACCAAAGTCTTTATGTAGCGAAGACGGTTGGTGGATAATTCAGTCCATGCTTGTCTCTTGGTTGATGAATACCATAGAACCTGAGGTAAGATCTACTCTTTATAACTATGATGATACCTATTTGTTATGGAAGCATTTGAAAAGAATGCTTTTCGTTTGTTAATGGACCGAGAATTCAACAAATCAAAATGAGCATATCGAGGTGTGAACAAACCGCTGCCATGAATGTTTCCATATATACGGAAAATTAAATATTTTGTGGGATGAATTGAGCAGTCATGAACCTATCCTTGGTTGTGAGTGTGGTCTTTGCAAATGCAGTCTGAGTGAATCACTTGAAAAATGTCGTAAAGATGAATGATTACATGAATTCTTGATGGGTCTCTATAGCCCATATTATGCTCAGATTCGGTCCACACTACTTTCACAAGACCCCTTGCCTTCGCTCAATAGAGCATATTAACAGGTTGTGCAAGAAGAAAGAGATAGAGGTATTGTTCGAAGTCAAGAAGAAAAACAAGAAAAACCTGAAGTTACAGGATTTGTCCGAATAACAGGTCGTAGAAGGGAACTACCTAATAAAGTTGATAAATTAAGTCTAATGTGTTCACACTGCAAGAAATTTGGACACGAGATGGTGAATTGCTTTAAACTTCTGGGATATCCAGATTGGTGGGGAGAAAAGAGTCGTGTAGATGCTAAAAATAGTACGGGTCGAAGCAAAATTGAATCAACGGTCGTTGGTAGTGGTCGAGGTACACGAGCAAATGCAACAAGCATGGACAATCCCACTCGTGGCATAGGGTAATCGATCTATTCTAAAACACCTCTGTCTGGCTTATCAGATGAACAATGGAAGATCCTCATGACCACACTCGGTAACATACGAACTCCTTCTGAACGGCTAATCGGTGAGTTGAAAAACAACCTATGGATAATTGATATAGAATGTTCGAATCATGTTACCGATAATCTATCGGTCTTGACCGACGTCAAAGATGTACAAGCTTGTACTGTTGGTCTCCCAGATGGGAGAACTGTCCAAGCGACTAAAGAAGGAGTTGTTAAACTCACGGATAACTTGTCACTCAGCCAAGTTCTATATGTTCCACACTTGAACTGCAATCTTATTTCAGTGACTGATCAACTTACTGATGAACTGCATGTTTTCTTCAATTTACTAATAACATGTGTGTTATACAGGACCATCGTTCGAGGGAGCTAATTGGAATCGGTGAAAGACGGGATGGACTCTACTCCTTCCAAAAGATGTTGATGGTGAAGCCAAATAATGTGGATGCTTCGAACTCATCTATTGAATTATGGCACAAACGATTAGGGCATCCTTCGGAAAAAGTAGTAAGGATGATTCCTTTAGTTAGTTCCTTTACGAATAAATTAAATAAAGCATGTGAAGTGTGTCACCGTGCAAAACATTCTAGAGATAGTTTTTCTCTAAGTATTAATAAAGCTACACAAAGTTTTGAGAAAATACATTGCGATTTATGGGGACCTTACAACACAGTTTCTTCTTGCGGTGCACGTTATTTTTTAACTATCGTTGATGAATACTCCCGAGCTGTATGGATTTATCTGTTGCTTGATAAAACAGAAGTTCATAAGATGTTCATGTCTTTCGTTGCTATGGTCGATAAACAATTTGAAAACAAAATCCAGTGTGTCCAAAGTGATAATGGAACTGAATTTAGTTGTTTGCAAGATCATTTTTTATCAAACGGAATTTTATTTCAATCATCATGTGTTGGGACACCTCAGCAAAATGGAAGGGTTGAGCGAAAACACTGCCATATTTTGAATGTAGCACGTGCTTTACGCTTTCAGGGACACTTGCCTCTTTATTTTTGGGGAGAGTGTATCTTGGCAGTCGGACATCTTATTAATCAAACTCCCTCAATGGTTCTCGGAAATAAGTGTCCATACGAGGTGCTCTTTGGAACTCTACCAGCTTATGATGAACTCAAAGTGTTTAGGTCACTTTGCTTTGCTCATAATCAACAAGCAAAGGGAGACAAGTTTACAATGTCGAAGTAGAAAGTGTGTATTTGTAGGTTACCCATTTGGGAAGAAAGGATGGGAGCTATTTAATCTCGATGCTGAGAATTTCTTTTGTTTCAAGAGATGTAAAGTTTTATGAAGACATATTCCCGTTTATGGAAAAGGGTCCCAGATACAGCATCCGATAATAAGTTTTCTGTAACACCCCTAAAATTTTAAAAATAGCAGACAATTTAAAACTTCCCAAAACTCCCTTAAATACATAACTCGAAATAACAAATATCTAAAGTTTACAAAAAGGAAGAAACACTACAACAAGTATCAGAGTTCTAACGAAACTATCTAATCCCATAAACGGGGACAAGTCCGTCGGGTGTTACTAAAACCACCAAATCTGCTATCTTCTCAAAACTGATTGACGTCTCTAATGCCAATCCACCGGAACTTCTAACAAGATACACTCGCCATTCAGATCCATCTAAGACCTGATATACATGTCAATAGGAAAAACTGTGAGGCTTAAATCCTAGTGAGTTAAAGCAGTTTAATCATATATAAATCATAGGACGTTTTAAAACCAATATCTCACTCTAAAAGCATCCATTCTTGAAACATAAGTTATAAAAGGTTTTACTTTCAAACCACGTCTCTACCCACGCCAAACACACCTTTTTTAAATAAATAAACACCATCCAATTTCCCCTAAACGCACCCATGAAGTATTTCATCAAAACCTATTTATATAAATAAATGGTACGTTTCAACACCGAAAGTATGGGTAAGGAAATACTTGAAAATAACATCTCTCGGTGACGGGGGTGACCCGAATTCCATCTAATGTGGTGGTACACGAAGTTAAGCCACTTATCAATGTTCACGAGAATCACTACAGGTCATGGATCCGCGTATACGGCTCCATTGAGCAACCACCGCAAGATACCCAAATGACCCTAGTCTACTCAACCTCTAGATGAGTGTCACCACAAAAGTCACGAATCCCCGTATCCGTCTCACCATGGGCACCACCGCAAGACATAGCTCTGTATACGGCTTTCCAAGAGCACCACCACAAGCTTACATAAAACATGACTCGGGGACCACTCACTAGACTCAAACATGGACAACTCCATGATGAACAAACGACTCTTATTCTTATGGATCTATTGCATTACAGTCTAAACATTACATGACTCCAAATGAATGAACTAATGCATTCAAACATGTAATAACCAACATTTGTATAATAGTTACATTTCCATAAAATGCTCCATTGAGCCATTTAAACAGGACAGCGCCCCAAAACTCCTTAGATTATAAGCCAAGTCATAAGGACATCATAAAACGCATGGTAATTAGATAAAGCCAATATGGCTACATACACCGATGTACAACTTTTCCAAAATGGACAATTACTTCAAATATAATTGGCCCAATGCCTAATTCGTAAAGTTCACATTTTTCCAAAATATATATATAAGGTCCAAGGATGACCGTTTCCAAAAACTCACACTTTTAAAATCACATGAGTTTAAAGTTTCGACACCCAAAACTTGTAAGTTGGGTAAAACCCCAAAAATAAACCATAACCAAGATGCTTATCCATAAGATTCCGATTCTTAAATCTTTCCATTTGAAACCCCTTTGTAATCCATTTTACAAATATTCGAAAACAGATGAAGTGAGTTACTCAATCCTTCAAACATCCAATAAATGTTTAATAGTGGGTCAACATCCTTTTTTGATGGCCATTTAGCAACTCAATATACACAATAATGCTAAAATCACCAAATTCATTAAATATGAAGTGAGATCATAAATGTATATTTAAAACCTAAAACATTTATATTTTGACATGTATATAGTTTTGTAAAGCAACTAGAACTCACCTTGCTAGATTTAGACTAAATCTAGGTTTTACCCACAAAGCTTGAGTTTCTAGAATGAGATCTTAAATCCCTTCACTAGCTCTAAGTTCCCCAACAAACCTTAGCTACAAAAGTTCCTAAGTTAAACCAATTTCCAACAAATGGGAAGAAAAGATAACCAACAAACCCTAATTTCATAGGTGAGGGAGAAGAAGAGGTTACCTTACTTACAACTTGAATACACCCACAATATACTTCAAGGTCACTAATGTGACCTCAAATCCTAAAGCACTCAAGGAAGGGAAAAGGGCTTTGGTTAAACCCTAAAACTTAAGAATTCTTGAAATGGAAATGAAGATGAAGAACTCTTAGTGTAGTATCCAAATCCCACCATTGATGAGGTCCAGAATTGAAGAAGTAAGAAAGACGGAGTCTTGGGTGCACATGCACCCTAAACCGACATTGGAGAGGCTTGGAGAGTTAAGAGAGTTTGTGGTGAAAGGGTGAGAAATTAAATGGGGATTGAATGGAAGAAAAAAAGGTTTTTAATATGCTAGAGGCCGATGGCGATTGTGCCCATGGCAATCTCGCCAGGGCACTCTCGCCCAACATGTACCACGGGTACACCCCCGCTAGCGATTATGCCCCACGATTATGACCAATGTTATCTAGTGGGCACTCTCGCCCAGAGTGTACCGAACCCCCTTCTTTCCCATTTTCCACCCAGAGCACCTATAACGCGATAAGGCTTAACAAGTAAGACATAAAGGATGAAATTCCACGATAGAAAGCAATAATTTCTCAAAGGATTGACTTTCCCAAATAGAAATTTACGGGTGTTACAATCCTTCCCACCTTGGAAATGAGTTCGTCCTCGAACTCTTGATATCTGGAACATCTTTCGAAAGTGATCTGATGGGTTTTCCGAGGTATGGACAGTTCTACGACCTCTGAAATTATCAATAGCCTTCCATACCAAATTTGGACTTCTTAGACAAATAACATTAGGCCCTTCGCCATCAATATTCCCCACCAAACGACCGAACAAGATACCATCATAATTATCGAGATAAAGGTCGCGGAAAGGGAATCCATCACCTTCATAGGTAATACTCATTTTTTTTCCACAACCCTCCACTCTAAAGGTTAGGCAAATAATTACCTATCAAACTTTTAACTATTCCTTGCTCCTCAAGGTTTCATATAGAGTCGTCATCTTGCCAATCTCAGAATATCTGCTAGGTGCACCATCGATTTCACGCCTCCAGGAAGATCCCCTTAGGACCCTCCAACTAAAATACCCTAGTAAAGAACGACGCTAAGGATAGCCTTGGCAACAAGACTCTCTAGCGAGCCCCCAACATAGAAATATCTCCCACTTCTCTAAGATCATTCTTAGCACAATCACTGATTCCATCCTAACCCTCACTCTAATAAGCAGCGCGAAAGCCTACCACACTATCATAAAAAGAACCTCAGTTTCAAACTCAAGGTAAAGTCCTTAACATGAATAATCAACCAAATCACTAAGGCTCTCCAACTTTCTTAGGGTTGACAATCCTCTATTTCTTCACCACCATCCTTACGACATCTACAATCCCAGTTCCAAACTCTTGCCTAGAAGGTCTCACTCGGCTCCTAGTTGGTTGTACTCCAACCCTACTACTTGTTCGCACCCGCCCGAGCATCGATATCACTTGAAGATTTGATTCAAACCTATCACGTTTGAGGGTGTATTTTCTTTCATTATGCCCAAAATCTTAAGTTTAGGATTTGGTTGGATCTGCAAATTCACAATAGGCTCGAGTCATCCAATTCATAGGCGTTATTATATTCTTAAAGGTCTCACTCAATGGAATCTTTCAAACATCAAACGGATCTTCCTCGTACGGCACAACTAACTATCATCTACCACTTTCCTTACTATCACCTTTGGATAGTATCACAATTCTCTTAGCGGTCACTTGCAACAGTTAGGGTGTGCTAACAACACCTGATATCATAATTCTTAAAATTCTTCCTGCGGGTACGGGTGAAAGCAATCCCTTGGCCTCTCTAAGTAAAACTGACACTCGACTCGTCTAAAGAAAACCTCCTTTAAGACACACCAATACTCCATAATCCCGATTACAAAGTCTTTGATTTACAATTCTTATGTGGAACTCTCAAGATCAACGAACAACATCGATCGGTCACCAAACCCCGATGCTTATCTCTTAAAACCTCCACTCTGCCTATCATCAATTCAAGCTTTGACCACATGAATTAACTCCCAAAGCCCCTTACCGGTTCTCTAGGACTCCTAGAAACACTAATAACATCGGTCTCTAGCATCGGGTACCTGAAACTGGAGGAACTTAACCATCAATCGAGATAGCGGCAACCAATACTAACACGAACTCGAACACAAACAGGATAACTATCTTTTGGAGAGCAACAAATGGGGAACGTACTATCGTTACCGACATGCCACCCCAACCTTGGCATACTGCGCCTGTTTCCCGATCCTTCACCGATCCCTGCATGAGGGCAATCCTTCTCAACATGGTATGGTTCTTTACACACAAAGCAGATTGTGCCCTTGATGGAACAATCTCGGTGGGAGTGGCCCAACATACCACATCTGAGACACATTAAAGGGTTGGGATTGCACCTTCTCGCATGTTTGGCCCGGTACTCCCGACACCACTTTAACTTCCTACGATGGCATGTTAGAGCATAAATCTGTTGGATACAAGATCAAGAAGACTGAAGTTCAAAGATTTAAGAAGTCAAAGCTAAAGAAAGTCAACTCTCATGTGAAAGTCAAAGTCTTTGTAATAAAATGTCAAAGTCAATATCTTTGTATTTTGTTTTTCCTTTGTAATTGTTTGGAGGTATAAATATCTTCTTGTATTTGTATTTCATAAGATTTGTAACTAACAGAATAGAATTCAGATTGAGAGAAAATCTGTAGAGAGAGAAAGAGAGAGTTCTAGAGAGAGAAAGTTGTATTTGAATTGAGAATTGAATTCAAAACAGGTAATTGAATTGAATTGTTTGTTCTGATTAATTGTTTGTGATTGGAAACTAGAATCTAGGGAATATTAATTGGTATCAGAGCAGATCCAAATCGAAATCAAGAAAATTCAAAAAGTTCGACACTCTGTTCTTGAGTGAGAATTGAATTTCGAGTTTTTGTGCGAATTTCGAGTTGTTTTTTATTAGGTTTTGTTAGAAAAGTGTAATAGATCGAGTCTGTATGGTTTAATTACAGTATTGCACTGTAATAGATTTGTAATTTTGGATTTTGTTGAAGTTTTTGTTCACGAGTTCATACGCACTATATCATCGATCAATTTGTATTTTGAGTGTTTGTAATAGAAATTTAGTACTTGTTTTGTGTTCTAGGTGATCATGTGATCAATCTCTCAAAGTTTCGTGCTGAAATTCGAAGTTTAGATTGATTTTTGGTGAATCAGATGAAGAACACGCACGGATTTCTGAAGAACGCGCTAGATCTGCAAAACGCGCAAGTTCTTCGTTAGAACGCGCAAGCTGAAGAACATCAGTGTTGGTCAAAACGCGCAAGGCATTGTTAGCGAGTTCTAGAAACTCGCTGATCGAAGTCTGGGAGTTTGGAAAATTGAGAAATTTTTCTAAGGATCAGAACTCGCACGTAGTGGTTAGTGAGTTCTACAAACGCGCTAATCGAAGGGCGCGAGTTTGAGCAGGAACAGTGATTTGCGAGTTCACTCATAGTGCGAGTTTGGAATTTCAAGAAAAGTTTCTAAGTGTTGAAACGCGCAAGTATTGACTAGCGAGTTTTAGAAACGCGCACGTCTCAATTAGCGCATTTCATCGTGAATAGTGATCTGCGAGTTCTTTCAATCTGCGAGTTTGTTCAAAACGCGCAAGTAGGCCCTTGCGAGTTCAGGAAACACGCACGCTGCTATCTGCGAGTTTCAATGGGTTTTTTTTTTGATCTGCGAGTTTCACTTTGAATAGTGGTTTGCGAGTTTCAGCGCCTGCGAGTTTTAAGCTTTAACAGTGACTTGCGAGTTTCTGTACTTAGTCAAATTTTTCAAAACTGTAATATGCCCTTTAAAATTTTAAAAAACGGTTAGCGGGACCCCCGTGCTAAGTCTGCGGAGGGGGACATATTTCTTTTTGTGATCAAAATTTCTGATTTTATATTTCAAGTTTTTCTGTATTTTCTTGATTTCATATTTGGACTAACGATCAGTTCTAGTTTCTTATTGGATATATTTTTAAAACAGGTTTAAACAAGATGACTTCAAAAGATGCACTTTCTATTGGCACTGATGTCAAGCCTCCAGTTCTTTTTAAAGGAGAGTATGAACAATGGAAGGATCGATTCCTTGATTTCGTGGACCGACACACAAATGGAGAGAATATTCTTTTGTCAATTACAGAAGGTCCTATGGCACCAATCATAGTTCAAGTACCCGCTGATGATGATTCATCTGATAGTGGACATGGTGATGAAGAAAGAGAACAAAAGACAAAACCAGTTAAAGTGGATTTATCTCAGTACTCTGAAGAACAGAAAAGTCGATATAAAGCAGACAAGCAAGCAAGATCTCTTCTACTTCAAAGCATTCCCAATGAGATCTACATCAAGATTGATAGCTATAAGGATGATGCTAACAGATGTGGGATCAATTGCAAAAGATGATGATGGGATCCAAGGTAGGGAATCAGATGAAAGTGGCTAACTGCATCAATAGCTACGAGGAATTCAAAGCCAAAGAGAATGAGAGTTTGGAAGACACATATGAAAGGTTTACTTTGCTTCTGAATGAACTAACGAAGAACAAAGTGACAAAGAAGCAGCTGGAAAACAATGTCAAATTCCTGAGTATCCTATGACCTGAATGGAAGAAACATACACGTAGGATGAAGCAGATGAAAGACTTGAGTGAAATACCTCTTCACGAAGTCTATGAGACTCTGAGGCAAAATGAAGAAGAAGTTGAGGAGAAAAGAGCTGAAAAGAAGAAGGCTGAAAAGGTTCCTGATCCTATTGCTTTGGTTGTTGGAGAGAAGAAGAAAGAAAAGAAAGAAAAGGCAGAGAAGAAGAAGAAGAAGAAAGTACTGACAAGTTCTGAGTCAGATTCTGAAACAGATGGTGATGATGGAGAAAGTTTGAAACAAGCCATGTTGTTGTTGACCCGTGCCTTTCAAAAGAAATTTTATAAGAAGCCGGGATCAAATTCTCAACGATATTCTTCATCAAGTTCTAAGAATCATGAACACCGAGAGAGGGTGGAAGGAAAGAGGTATGAAGAAAACAGATATGCTGAGAAGAAACCTGATGAAAGGAAGAAATTCGTGAATGACTACACTGTTGCTGAAAAGCCAGCAAGTGATCCAGTCAAATGCTACAACTGTGGCAAGATTGGTCATTTTGAAAAAGATTGTAGAAAGCCAAAAGTTCGTAATTCTCAGTACTATCAGAACAAATTGTTATTGGCAAAACATAAAGAAGCAGGAATAGCTTTAATGGTTGAGGACGAATTTTGGCTGGATCATTCCGAAGGTGAAGATGAGGAGAAGGAAGAAACAACTCATCTCTGTCTCATGGGCAAAGAAGTAAAGTATGATGAGTCCGATGATGAGACATCTGATGAGGTATTAAACTTAACTCAAAAAGATTTCATTACCAAAATGGAAGCCATGGTGGTTGAGCTTCAAGATTTACAAAATAAACTGAAGAAAGAAAAAGAAAGAGTTGCTAAAAGAAACAATAAGATCTTTGAACTCAATAAGTCTGTTATTGGGAACAAAGACCTAATTGATTCTTTACGCAAGTCTGCTTCTGATTCTAAACTTCAAGTAGATTGTTTTGAAAAGAAGATTTCAGATTTTGAAGTTAAAATTTCTAAGTATGAGTTTGAGAAGAAAGAATCTGCACTAACTGTTCATAAACTGCAGGTTGAGAACAAGCTTTTGAATAAGAAGGTAAATGGTCTGGAAGCTAAACTCTATGCAAGAGGCCAAACAGATCAAACCATTTTTCTCAATGCACCTAACGAAGAGGCTGATGTTAAAGAAAAATGGGTTCTTGGTTTTCAAAACCCCCCATTACTTAAAGAAAGCCATCAGAAAACAACCAGCATTATATAATTTTGATTTTCTTGCTTGTGCTGGTAAACATACTCATTTAAAACCCAAATTTGTTACCAAATTACCAGAAGAAGTTGAGGCCAAAGAAACTGAAAATAGAAAGAATGTAAAGAAAATGCAACTACCATTTAATTATGCAAAGTTAAATGATAGTTATTTTTCAGAAACACCAAAAGTTCTTTCAAACGACTATTTTGCTAGTTATTCTGTTTCTGAGATGGAGGCAAAATCTTCTATTGCAAAAGTCTATGTTCCTCCACTCGTTCTGGAAAGCAAAATAGTTAAACTTGAAAATGTTGTATCTGATGAAAAACTTTTGGTTGATATTCAACAAAGTGTATTTTCTACAGTATTAAAGAACACGGTTTTTCAATATACATCTACAAAGTGTTCTAAAGTTACTGAGGCATCTCAAACTTCGTCTGATAATTTTGATGACTTATTTGAGTCTGCAAATGACTTTCTTAATTCTGATGATGGGTGCATAGAAGAAATTGATATGTTTGACTTCAATGCTTCTCTTCCTGATCATTCTACTTGTCTTATAAATGGAAAAGTGTTACCAAGTGTTCTTAAAACTGATGAATCATCAACTAAGGTTGGTGAATCAATTTCTGTAACTGCTGATTATTATTCTCAAGGTAAGAAACATAAGAAACAACGATTACAGAAACAGAAATACACTGGTACACAAAAGAAAACTCAGTCTCAGAAATCTGTTTTTCCTAATAAATCTTCATTTTGTGTTTCAGATATAAGCAAGAAAAAGTCGAAAGCTCAAACAGAATGGCGACCAAAAAGGAAGGATGATGAGATAGCTGGATCAGTTTCTGATAATTCTTGTACTAGATCAGTTAGTAGTGATAATGATGTAACTGATCAACTTGCTTCACATAAACAAAACCTTGTAACTTCTTACAAGCGATATTCAATAAATCAATTGATTCAATTATCTCCTATTTCTACTACATCTTATCATTATCGGAGAAATGATTTTGCTTACTCTCATAATTCTTCTGATTGGTTCGGATCTTATCATGTTTATTCTTCAAGAACAAATATTTTTAAAGGTTTTCAAAAGAACAGAGGGTCCATTTTCAAGTGGATACCAAAATCTTGTGCTAATCTGTTATGACCCGTTTTTAAATGGGTACCTAAAGTTATTGTTTCCTGATTTCTCTTGCAGACCCGACATATGTGGTACTTGGATAGTGGATGTTCCAAGCATATGACTGGGCAAAAAGCTTTATTTTCTAATTATACAGAAAAATTCAGTGGAAATGTCAGATTTGGAAACGATCAGCTTTCACCAATCTTAGGATATGGTGACATCGTTTAAGACAACATAACGATTAAAAAGGTGAGTTATGTCGAAGGTTTAGGGCACAACTTGTTTAGCTTCGGTCAATTATGTGATAAAGGGTTAGAGGTCAACTTCAAAGCTAAGAGATGTTCGGTTCGTACTGAAGACGGCAATGAACTCTTAGTCGAAAATCGAAAGACAAACCTCTATACCATCAATCTTTCAAAGGTACAGAATGACAGTCATGTTTGCTTATTGTCAAAAGCTTCGATGCAGCAAAGTTGGCTCTGGCACCGACGACTATCACATCTGAATTTTTGTTATATCAACAAGCTGGTTAGTGGAAATTTGGTAAAAGGACTTCCTGAGCTGAAATATGAGAAAGAACACTTATGTGCTGCATGTGAGAAGGGTAAGATGAAGAGAGCTCCGCATAAACCGAAGCCTGAACCAAGCACTAGTTCTCCGTTAGAATTGTTACATATGGATTTGTGTGGTCCAATGAGAACTTAGAGTTTGGGTGGAAAGAAATACGTGTTGGTTATTGTGGACGATTATTCAAGATACACGTGGGTTAAATTTCTTCGATCAAAAGATGAGACGACTCAGGTGAAAATACAGCGACAAGTCAAGTTTCTTCGAACGGACAACGACACAGAGTTAAAAAAACAAGATAGTTGAAGAATATCTCGAATCGGTCGGGATATCACATCAGTACTCTGCTGCTCGTAAGCCTGAACAAAATGGAGTAGTCGAAAGGCGAAATCGGACGCTAGTCGAGGCCGCTCGTACTATGCTCAGCCAATCCGATCTACCTCTATTCTTGTGGGCAGAAGCTGTGTCAACTGCATGTCATACTCAAAATTGGTCCATGATACACCGCCGTTTTCAAAAGACTCCATATGAGCTGATCAACAACAGAACACCAACAATCAAGTATTTTCACATATTTGGGTGTAAATGTTTTGTGCTTAACGACAGAGAGAGTCTGAATAAATTCAGTGCTAAGGCGGACGAGGGTATCTTCATTGGTTATTCTTCAACATCGGCAACATATCGTGTTTATCTGAAAAAGTCAAAGACAGTTGTCGAGAGCGTCAATGTAACATTTGATGAAGAGATGGCTTCTGAACAACTCAGTTCAGAATCCGTGATCACTGGAGTATTACCTTCTGGACAGATCAGTCAAGAACCTGTTTCTATAGAGAAAAATTCGGATAACGCTTCTACTTCAGTTTCACATTTATCTTATTTAGATTTGTTATTTGAATTCTTTTATGATGAGTTTCTAGGATCTAATTTTCCTAAATCTGCTGTAACTGACAGGTCTGAAGACACAAGTTGCAATCATCCAGTCACTTCAGAAGACATAACTAAACAAGAATCCCCCGTTCAGTTAGAAACTCACATTCCAACATCTACTCCTACAGTTGAAGATGTACAAGTAACTGCTGAGCCAGAAGTAACTGTTTCAGTTGGGTGTCATACATTGTCTACTCAACAGCCAGATTCTGTTGTTCCAACTGATACTTCTGCACCTGAAACTTCAACTTAAACTCCCCTCCTATTATTCAAACTGAAGAGCCTGATAGTGAATTTTTAGATGATGATCGTGTTCAAACTTCATCTACTCCACTCCCTCATGAGCATCGCTGGACCAAAGACCATCCTTTACATCAAGTAATTGGAGATCTTAACAAGCCTGTACAAACGAGGTCAACGACCCTTAATCAATGTATGCATGACTCATTCCTCAGTAAGATTGAGCCAACGCGAGTATCAGAGGCTCTTGCTGATTCGGACTGGGTATCTGCTATGCAAGATGAGTTAAATCAGTTTGAAGCCCTAAAGGTTTGGAGATTAGTTCCAAAACCAGAAGGTAAAACAGTGATAGGAACTAAATGGGTATTCAAGAATAAAAAGGATGAAGATGGTATCGTCATTAGGAACAAAGCTAGACTTGTTGCCAAAGGTTACCGGCAAGAGGAAGGCATAGACTACGATGAGACATATGCTCCAGTAGCGCGTATAGAGGCAATCCGCATGTTTCTAGCCTACGCAGCTCATAAGAATTTCACAGTCTTTCAGATGGATGTGAAAACAGCCTTTCTGAATGGTATTCTTAAGGAGGAAGTATACGTGTCTCAACCAGAAGGGTTCGTCAATCCAGATAAGCCAGATCATGTCTACATCTTGGACAAAGCCCTGTATGGTTTAAAACAAGCCCCTCGAGCATGATATGATGTTCTATCAAAATTCTTGGTCAAGTCAGGTTTTTCCAAAGGTAAAGTTGATACCACTTTGTTCATCAAAAAAGAAAAAACCAATATCATCCTTATTCAAATATATGTTGATGATATAATATTCGGCTCTACTAATCCTAAATATTGCAAAAACTTTTCTAACCTCATGGTGTCACGTTTTCAAATGAGTATGATGGGAGAGATGAATTTCTTTCTCGGATTACAAGTTAAACAGTTTTCAACGGGGATTTTCATTAACCAATCTAAGTACATATTGGATATTCTTCGGAAGTACAAAATAGAAAATTGTAAACCAATTGGAACCCCGATGGCACCAGGTACTAAAATTAGCACTGATCCTTCAGGTAAAAGTGTTGATGTTAGAACTTATAGAGGTATGATAGGATCGTTAATGTATCTTACATCTAGTAGACCGGATATTATGTTTTCAACATGCTTATGTTCTAGATATCAGGCTGCTCCTAAAGAATCCCATTTGGCTGCTGTCAAAAGGATTTTTAGATATCTGAAGGGAACTTCAGATCTTGGTCTGTGGTATCCTAAGGATACTGGTTTTCAACTGACTGCCTATTCAGATGCAGATTATGCAGGTTGCATGTTGGACAGAAAGAGCACTTCATGTCACATTCAATTTCTTGGAGACAAGCTCGTTAGTTGGGCATCAAAGAAACAATTATGCGTTTCCACATCGACTGCTGAGGCAGAGTACGTAGCTGCTGCTAGTTGCTGCTCTCAAGTTCTATGGATGCGAACACAGCTGCGAGACTATGGATTCAAGTTTGATAAAATTCCAATATATTGTGACTCGAAGAGTGCAATCGCAATATCTGCTAATCCTGTTCAACATACGAAAACCAAACACATTGACGTCAGGTATCATTTTATCAAAGATAATGTAGAAAAAGGAACAATTGAACTTTATTTTGTAAAAACAAATTATCAACTTGCAGATTTATTTACCAAACCCTTAGATGAAAAGAGATTTAATTTTCTTGTCTCTAAGCTTGGTATGTTAAATCTGAAAACATAATCGGTTGTTACCTACTAAAGTTACGTATTGTTATTTTTCTTCATTTTCTTTATTTTTATGTTTGAAGGATATCTGCACTTTAATTGTTTGCTCATGATCTCAGGGGGAGTAAGAGAAGATTAAAGATGATCTACATTATTTTGAGGGGGAGTTTAACTAATTTCTGCATTTTATTTCACTGACAAAATTTTTGTGATGCATGATTTTAGGGGAAGCATATAAGCCAAGTCAAAAGGAGTAAGACTATGATTTCTGATTACTTCTGATCAGAACTCGTACTTTAATCGTTTTACTGCTTTATGTCTTTTACATTTGAATAAATTTTGTGAATAAAGTTGCTTTGACTAGACTTTGAGATTTTTGCAGGATGAGAGAAGCTGACAAGATCATATCTTAATGACTTCAGCTTGACTTCATGAGATTTAAGATTGCGCGAAAAGGTAAATTTCTTATCTTAATCTCAAATATATCTGAAAGAAGGACAACTTTCAGATATAGAAAACATGTTCTGAAATGTTCAAACCACTTCCCGATTTTTAAACAGATTTTATAATTTGGAAGTGTGATTTTAAATGTTTTCATTTTATATTTGTGCTTAATTGATAAATAAACCGTGTGTTTCCAAAGATAAATACTTGCGTATTGTCTTTTCTACATACTTTCAAGTATTAACACATCGGTTTAATTTTTGATCAAATTGTTCTTACCATGTCTCTAAATTGAAACAATTTTTCGATGGTAAGACATCCCGCTTGTACTTTAAAGAATTTTGAGCGATATTTCATTTCGAAACGTCATTTCAAGAATGTCTATATTTTGTTTCGTATAGACAATATCCATTTTTCTTGACCTTAAGCTTTGATTATATCATTCATTTCTGATCATTTTCATACAATGTCTAATTTTCAAACAAGCCTTTTGCATTCATATTCATTCATTTCATATACTTGTTTGAAAAATACTTCAATGTCTAAAAATGCTCAAATCTTCATGATTATATTTTATGAGCATACATTCGTCTGACATTTGTATATGAGCTTTAACTGATAAAGTTAAACCATCTTGAGCAACACATGCTTATTAGGATATTATGGGTTCTTTGTGCTAGGACTTAAATGAACTTCTATGGATTCACGTTAACCAGTGATTTCTACCCAAGAAGTTAATCCATAGAGATTGAGTGTGAGGAGTCTAAAAGAAATGAGTGTGGGTTGTGTGTTGAGGGAAAATGGAAATGAGAGTTTGGTTAGATGTGAGCTTAATGATTAAAAAGAAAGAGGGTGTGAGATCAGAGTAAAAGAATATCAAACTCTGCACCAACTACTTTCTGAGTCGGGTAGCCACATTACTAATGTTTCACAATTTTTGGTGAACATTATTGAAACAGGCAACTAACCCATGCCAACTCTTGTTAAAAACCCCACCAACCACTCATTTTCTTCTCAAAAAGAAAATGTTTCATATTATTCTGGGGACGCAGCACATAATCTATCTGATTTTCATTTGGAAAATCTGGATATTGAAAAAGAAGAAAGTCTGCCCCACCTTCGCACTTCAATCATGCACATTGAGTCTGTGTTTATCTACTGTTGTCTCAGTGGTTTACACTATGTTGAGCCTTAAAAAGCAATCTTTCGTGCTTAATTCTTTCTACACGTGCACGAATACACAAGGAATTCGTTTCTTTGTTATAACATTCATAGAAATTGCCTTTGTGGTATTTCGATGATTGGATGGAAGCCCTGGGGGAGTGAACATCAAAAAGCTCCTTTATATTGTGTATCCGTTACACACAGTGACTTCGTGTTACTGACAGGCATTTTAACTGATTCATTTGTTGATTCAGGAGTTACATGTTCTTATTTTATCTAGATTTGAAAAGATCTGGATGAATACTTTGTTCGAATTGGCAATACATCAAAGGCTCAGCTTGAAAGATCAGTGGTCAGAAAGATGTCAAAGACATTTCTTGGAGAAAAGATTTTGATGATATCAATGCTCAAATCATCAAAAAGGGGGAGATGGTATCAAGAAATGATAAAGTTTTGAGAGATGATTTTTAGAAATGTCCAAGTCAGAAGATTCAAAGTAAAGATTTGAAAAAGATCAAAGAATTTCTGAAGATATGCTGGTTTTTGAGGAAATTTTCTTTGAAGTTTATTTGCTAAAGCAATCCGAGCTGATTCTAAAGATAATTTCTTTCCAAAGTCTGAAAGTGTTTTGTGAAAGTTTTGTGGAGACTGTTAATTGTTTGAAGGCTGTTTTGGAAAGAATACCGTTAAAAGAAAAAGGGGAGATTGTACTGACAGAGCTTAAAAGTGAAGACTGAATTGCTAGATCTTTAAACAGTGATCTTTAATCCAAAGGGGGAGATTGTTAGAGCATAAATCTGTTGGATACAAGATCAAGAAGACTGAAGTTCAAAGGTTTAAGAAGTCAAAGCTGAAGAAAGTCAACTCTCATGTGAAAGTCAAAGTCTTTGTAATAAAATGTCAAAGTCAATATCTTTGTATTTTGTTTTTCCTTTGTAATTGTTTGGAGGTATAAATATCTTCTTGTATTTGTATTTCATAAGATTTGTAACTAACAGAATAGAATTCAGATTGAGAGAAAATCTGTAGAGAGAGAAAGACAGAGTTCTAGAGAGAGAAAGTTGTATTTGAATTGAGAATTGAATTCAAAACAGGTAATTGAATTGAATTGTTTGTTCTGATTAATTGTTTGTGATTGGAAACTAGAATCTAGGGAATATTATGGCCAGCTCTTTCCTCATCACCACAATCCTTGTATCCTTAGGGTGGACTCCACCAATCCTCCCGCTAGCGATTGTGCCCCACGATTGTGACCAATGTCACTTTCGCGGGCACTCTTGCCCAGAGTGTATCGAAACCCCTTCTTTCCCATTTTCCACCCGGAGCACCCATGACGCGATAATGCTTAACAGGTAAGACATAAAGGATGAAATTCCACGATAGAAAGCAAGAATTTCTCAAAGGATTGACTTTCCCAAATAGAAATTTACGGGTGTTACATTTTCTACTATGGGTAATGATATCGACTTTGTAGAAGATACAAGTGGTTATGCGGAGATACCAGAAGAAAATCCTATACCCGTTGAACCTAATGACGATGCAAGCTCTTCGTCCTCCGAGAGGGACATGGGACACTCATGTCTCGACTGCAGGGGGGATGCACAGGTCTCAATTAACGAACAAGTCTCAACTAATGATACACTCAGTGAACCTGAGAATTTAGGAAGGGGTTTCCGTCATAAGCTACCATCTGTGAAACTACGTTAGTATGTCACTCACGCTGTCATTGAAAATTGTTCACCCCCGACTTCACCTACACCACAACTTGCCTCAGGTAGTCCCTTTCCTATAGCATACTATATTAACTGTGAAAATGTTTACGAAAAATATCGGAATTTTCTTGTTGCCATTCATGCAGGAAGTGAACCACGATCCGTTAAAGAAGCGATGGAAGATGAAGGATGGCACAATGCAATGCAAAAGGAGATCCGTACTTTGGAAGATAATGGAACTTGGACTATGGAAAAACTTCCCCCCGGAAAGAAGGCACTTGGTAGCCAGTGGGTATACAAAATCAAATTCAACTCGGATGGAAGCGTTGAATGACTCAAAGCAAGATTGGTTGTGTTTGGAAATCATCAAGTGGCTGGAATCGATTACAATGAAACATTTGCTCCCATATCATAAATGGTAATCGTTCGAGCTTTTCTAGCCGTTGCAGCATCAAAAAAGTGGGAGCTACATCAAATGGATGTACATAATGCATTTTACAAGGGGATCTGAATGAATAGGTATACATGAAGATGCCCCCAGGTTTTAAATCGTCAAGTCCTGATATGGTTTTTCGGTTGCAAAAATCCTTGTACGGATTGAAACAGGTATGTTGGTTTGCTAAATTGGTGAATCTATTAAAAAGGTATGGCTTCAAGCAGTCTTATGCTATTTACTCTTTATTCAATCTTGCAAAAGGGACTATCCAAATTGATGTACTAGTATATGTCGATGATCTTATTATCTCTGGTAATAACTCTAAGGCATTGAGTGCTTTTAAGGCCTATTTGAATACTTGCTTTCACATGAAGGATCTAGGTGTGTTGAAATACTTTCTTGGTATTGAGGTAGCACGCAATCCTGAAGGTATTTACCTATACCAAAGAAAATATTCCCTAGATATCATCTCCAAAGTCGGAATTTTCGGTGCGAAACGTGCCTCTTTTCCAATGGAGCAAAATCATGGCCTCGCGCTTGCTAAAGGAGCATTCCTTGATGATCCAGAAAGTTATCGAAGACTGGTTGGACGTTTGATTTACTTGACCGTTACACGTCCAGATCTCGCATACTCGGTTCATATACTTTCTCAATTCATGCATGCTCTTCGTTAAGAACATTGGCATGCAACTTTGAGAGTGGTTCAATACTTGAAGGGGTCTCCAGGTCAAGGCATTCTTCTTCGGGCTGACAGTGACATGCATTTGACAGGTTGGTGTGACTCCGATTGGGAGGGATACCCGCTTACTCGTAGATCACTAACCGGTTGGATAGTGTTCCTTGGCCATTCTCCGATGTCTTGGAAAACCAAGAAACAACACACGGTCTCACTATCATCAGCCGAAGCTGAGTATCGATCGATGGTTTATTACTTGTGAATTTAAATGGTTGAAGGCTTTGCTTCTAAGCTTGATTGTACAACATAACCGTCCTATTGACTTGTTTAGTGATAGTCAATCAGCTATCCATGTAGCTCAAAACCCGGTGTTTCATGAACGGACCAAATATATTGAAACTGATTGTCATTTTGTTCGTGATGCCATTCAAGATCATCTCATTCTGCCAACTTATGTTCCTTCTGAGATTCAGCTGGCAAACATTTTTACAAAGGCGTTAGGCAAGAAACAGTTTGAGTTTTTGCTTGGCAAGTTGGGCATTTTCGATTTGCATGCTCCAACTTGAGGAGGGGGGAGTATTACGATAAGGAAAGATTTTGTTATATCTTTTCAATATGGAAGATATTTTGATATATCTTCCGAATATGGAAGATATGCATTATCTCTTCAAAATGTTAGAAAGATATTTGTTTTTAATAGTTTCCTTTGTATCCTAGTTGATCTAGGACTTTTGGTGTATAGATTAAGTTGCTTTTTTGAATGAATAACACACAGAATTTTCCCATTCATATTCTCTGTTAGTTATAGCTTGAAATCTTATTCTAGATTTAGAGATAGGAGAGTACTTAAATTCATGCATCCAATATTGGGTAATAAGGAGTCCATAATGTATCAAACAACAAGGGTAGTTTTGAAATCCTAAATATAGATATAAGTTGGATAGTCTCATATGATTGGTATTTTTTTTCCAAAAGGTAAAAGTTTTCTTAGTTAATAGCAAAAAATCTACTATATGTTCTAATACAAAACTAGAATTCATGCGGATCAAAAGAGTCAATGAGAGATGAATGATGGAAAATATATCAAGGTTTTCTATGAAAAATAGAAAAAAAAAGACCTTTTACAAATTTTCTTCTTAATAAGCAAATAAGCAATATTATAAAATAAACAACCAATTAACTTTTCAAAAAATTTTCTTCATCAATGTAATTAATTACTACATGTTTACGGCCTTAATATAATGTTAAATTCTTTTTGGATCCTATTAAATACTAATAGAATTTGTCTATTTTATTTACTATTTTTTGAACTACTACTATATAGTATATGCTAAAAAAACTGGGCCCCTATTTTTTGTGGGCCTTGGGCTTGCGCCTGACCCGCCCTTCTCGGGAACGCCAACGGCCCTGATCACATACCAACTACTAATTTCATATATGACCGTCATTCTTGATCACTAATTTCATATACGAATGCATACCAAACACTAATTTCATATAGTTGAAAATGTCAAAGTTATTGGTTTGGAAAACAGTCACAATGTAAATTTGTTGAAAATGTCAAACACACATTAGCTTCTAATTGAAGTTCAAAAATTTTGAATTTTACCTTTATTACTTTCAATCGAAGAACTGTAATGTTCTGATTGTTTGAGATGTCGACACTCTTTGATACTTGTTGTATAACCTTTGTTAGTCGGGTCTCCTCATCAGCTTCAACATCAACAGGATTATCCATTGTGTTCTTGAAGTTTGAAAACGATGTTTTCAAAGCAATCCTTTCACTCTTTTTCCGAACTGCAACCAAAATCGTATATGAACATATTAACACAGATTTCGATTTATAAACCCTAACATCTGGGATTTTACCTCGGTTCAAATTGTTCCCGCCTTGAAGCTGCTCCATGTATGTCTTCGATTCGGTGTTCACCGATGAATATCTTGAATTAAATGAGAAGATACCGAATCAAACCCTTATCTAATGCATCAAAGTCGGAATCGGAGACCTGTCGCTTGCGTCGTGACGTGAAATGGGGGGTGGATTTGTTTCCTTGATTATCAATTGTAATGTTTTTACTTTTTTACCCCTCTTCATATGTGAAATACCATGGTCATGCATGTTGACCTAATTTTTTTATAAAAAAAATTGATTTAATTGGAGCCCTTCTGTAACACCCGGTATTTTCGCAAAGTAAGTTTCCCTCCTTCGTTGATCTTTAATTCGTCGTCCATTTATCATTTTGGGCGAAATGTGTTGTACTTTCAAACCTTAAATCGACCCATGCGAAAATCTCGAGTTTTGGCCAATTTTGGGCTTCGGTACCAGTGGCGCGACTGTGTCTCACGATAGTGACAATGTCACTATCGCCAGGGCACTATCGCGAGGGAAGTACCACTCTCGGTGCATATGGCGCGATTGTGCCTCGCGATAGTGACATTGTCACTATCGCATGGCACTGTCGCGAGCGGAGTCTGAGGCTTAAATTAGACAGCTCCGAAATTATCTCATTTTATCTGATTTGTTGGGGCTGCTTTCTGTGCGATTTTTCTCTCTGGTTTTGGTAGGGTTTTCTCCTCCATTTCTCCATCTTCATTAACTCCTTCATTTAACTCCACCATTATGTAATTATGATCTTGTTTAGGGTGTTTTAAGTGTTCTTGGTGAAGGATCTCAATCTCTTAGTGCAAGTCTCATCTCCATTTCTAGGGTTTGGGTTTTCTTCAAAAACCCACTTGGTGAGTTCTTACTAACATTTTCTAAACTTTATACACGTCAAAATATACATTTTGAACTCCTATATATCTCATTGGTTTTGGATTTATGAAAATCATATTTTGACCTAACTTGAGTTTTAGGAGATTTTAGGGTTCTTGCTATATCTTGCGAAAAGGAAGGGTTTCATTTGTTATGCAATAAAATAAAGTACTACTTGCACATTTTTGGTGAGGTACTTGAAAGAATGTATAAAATCTCATTTTATGATTTCTCATTCTTATCAGCAGTTAAACATGGAAATGCAATTTGGAAATAAATGTTATTGGAAGCTATATGTTTAGCTTTGGTTAGTCACACATGAAATTGTGACAAGTCTAGACTACTACTAGTGGATCCCTAGGTATTGAGTCGGCTTATATATTTGGGATGTTTTTCCCCATTGTGGCTATGGATGCATTTGATCCTCGAAGGCCCTTTGGTACGGTTATGTGGGACCAGTTACTAGCCATGGATTCACAATGTAGTCCTAGTGAACGAGTATGACTTGGTTTTCTCGGGTGCCCTCCCCCACATCTTAGTACGGACCGACGTTGTTCGTGGCCATGGATTCCAAGTATTTAGCTCATAACTCGGATTGTGGCCTACTCGGTGTTCCACCGACAATCCTTGGTAAATCGG
The DNA here is from genome assembly GCA_954870635.1 of Arctium minus. Taxonomy (NCBI): domain Eukaryota; kingdom Viridiplantae; phylum Streptophyta; class Magnoliopsida; order Asterales; family Asteraceae; genus Arctium; species Arctium minus. The sequence goes on along the minus strand of OX941084.1, from coordinate 117,153,873 downwards.
GTATCCCTTGTTATCGCAAGATGAATTTTTATACCGAAAAGGCCCTTATGTGGCAAACAGTTCAATTGTAAACTCAACTTTCTTGAAAAGATTCCATTCGTTACAATTGCACATATTTCTTCAAATTATAAACTGTATGTTCTCACTAGGCTTTATTAATGTACATATGTGTATTAGGCCCAAGCCCGTGGGCCCAAATAGTTTGTGTATATATTTCTCTTGTATCTTCTAGTTTAGGTTAAGCCGCTATTTTTATTTTTATTGTATTGTACGTTTTCTCTCAATCAATACATCTAGGGTTCAAACCTTCAGCATATTTATCGTCTCCTTCAATCATATTATTCTTCTAACATGGTATCAGAGCTGTAGGTTTATTCATCGTTTTTTTACTGTTCATCGATTACTGTTCATCGTACAGTTCATCGATCGTCACTGTTCATCCGATTCTCAGTCGCCACTTCTTCCTCTTGCCGTCTCTTGTCGCCGCCGCCGCTGGTTCTTTGTGAGTCATCCCCTTTAAATTGATTTCTTTGCTTTGAATCGATTTGTTTCTTTAAGATCAGATCGATCGATCTGTTTGAAGCCGCCGCTGGTTTGTTTTTTGAAACCCTAGCCGGTCGAACACCCCGATCGAACCCTATCGGTCGAACACCTCTCGGTCGAACTCTATCGGTCGAACATCCACCGGTCGAACACCTATCGGTCGAACATTACCGGCCGAACTCTACCGGTCGAAAACATCCTACCGGTCGAAGACTATCGGTCGAACTCTACCGGTCGCATCTATTTCCCGGTCTAATCCCGGTCCACTTTATCGGTTGAACTCTACTGTTCCTCATCCATACCGGTCGCTTACCCTACCGGTTCCTACCACCGGTCCATACCGGTCGCTCACCCTACCGATTTATACCGGTCGATTCTACCGGTCGCACACCATGGCTGCACCTGACCTCATGGAACTGATGCGTCGCAATCAGGAACTCATGGAGCAGATCATGTCTGGTGCTATGGGTATGAATTCTCAACACTTAACTGCATCAGGTAAATCATGGTTTTTTGACTCTGGGTGTTGCAATCATATGACACCCTACACTGATGGTTTTGTTTCTAAGAAACCACCTCAGCATTTTACGTTAGTACGAACTGCTGACAACACTGGCCTACCGATATCCTTTAGTGGAAATGTCTCCACTCCTCATATTCAATTACCGGATGTTCTCAATGTTCCGAAACTATCTCTGAGCTTAGTTTCAGTTGCGCAGATTTTAGAATCTAACCTGATCATTTTATTTCATTCCTCTGTTTGTATTGTACAGGATCCAAAGACCAAGCAGATCCTTGGACTCAGCCGTAAGATTGGACGGATGTTTGAAGTGGTCTATCTTCGTCTGCCGTTACCATCTTCAAATCTTGTTGCCTCCGTTTCCAGCTCCTCTTCCTTTGAATTGTGGTATGCCCGGCTAGGTCACTTATCTCTAGCCAGAATAAAATCATTAGCTAATTCAGGGATGTTAGGAAATTGTGTGTCCTCTGACAGTATTTCCTGTTTATCATGCAAACTTGGAAAACATCATGCTTTATCCTTTGAAACAAATGAGTTTAATTCTACTTCTACTTTTGATCTTATTCATTCTGATGTATGGGGACCAGCACCACATCCATCAATGGGGGGTGCTCGATATTTTGTTATTTTGTTGATGACCATACACGTTTCACATGGACATATCTCATGAAACATCGTTCGGAGCTACCTAAAATTTATATTATGTTTGCTCGGATGATTCACACTCAATTTTCAAAACCTATAAAGATTCTTAGAGCTGATAATGCTATGGAATACAAAGAGTCCTCTCTTCTCTCCTTTCTTCAATCTCAGGGGACTCTCTCTCAGTACTCCTGTCCTGGCACATCTCCTCAAAATGGTCGTGCCGAACGTAAACACCGTTATTTACTTGATATAGTTCGCACTCTTCTCATTTCTGCTAAATGTCCGGAACGGTTTTGGGGGGAAGCTGCTTTCACTGCAGTTTATATTATCAATCGTCATCCTACTCCTCTTCTTAAACATAAGTCTCCTTACGAGGCTCTTTATAACATCCTCCCTGCCTATGAACTCCTAAAAGTTTGGGGTAGTTCCTGTTTTGTTCAGTTACAACCCCATGAACATACCAAACTTGAACCTCGTTCCAGACTTTGCTGCTTCCTTGGATATGGTATTGAGAACAAAGGCTATCGCTGCTGGGATCCTATCTCCCAGCGTCTTCGTATATCGCGTCATGTTACCTTCTGGGAACATGTTCCTTTTTCCTCTATATCCAAGTTTCGTGAGTCTCCCACTTTCACCACTCCGTTCTTCACTGATGCTTTCGTCTCATTGGACTCACTCCAATCTGACATCATATTGCCTTCACCTGTTATTCTACCACAGTCTGAATATGCCTCTCCTTCAGAGTCTACTGCCCCTACACAGCCTGCCTCTTCTAATTTTCCTGATCAACATCAATCATCTGCTCCATCCGCACAGCCAACATCTGAGGTGCCTGCTGAGTCTTTGGCTCCTGGAACGTCTCAATCTCAGAATGTTAGACGATCAGATCGGGTAAGACAAGTTCCTTCTCATCTCCGTGATTACCATGTTTATGCTACTCTGCTATCAAATCACGAACCCACTTCCTACAAGGAAGCCTCCTCTAACCCTGATTGGCAGAAAGCTATGGATGAGGAACTTCAGGCTCTTGACAAAGCTCAGACATGGGAATCTGTCCCTCTTCCTCCGGGCAAGTCACCCATTGGCTCCAAATGGGTGTTTAAAATCAAGACAAAATCTGATGGATCTATTGATCGGTACAAAGCTCGCCTTGTGGCCAAGGGCTTCAATCAAGAGTATGGTATTGATTATGAGGAAACATTTGCACCTGTTGCTCGAGTCACTTCTGTTCGCAGTCTTCTAGCCATTGCAGCTACCAAACAATGGCCTCTTTTTCATATGGATGTTAAGAATGCCTTCTTGAATGGTGATTTATCTGAGTAAGTCTACATGACACCTCCTCCGGGCATTCGACTTCCACAAGGTCATGTTTGTCGACTTCGGAAGGCTCTTTATGGACTCAAGCAAGCTCCGCGAGCTTGGTTTGAGAAGTTCAGTTCCACCGTCACCTCTCTGGGTTTTGCACCCAGCAACTACGATTCAGGACTGTTTACTCGGACCACTGAGGCTGGCACAATCTTACTTCTGTTATATGTGGATGATATGATTATTACTGGAAGTGACTATACTGGCATAGCTCATCTCAAGACATCTCTCAGCTCCTGTTTTGAGATGAAGGATCTTGGTTCTTTACACTATTTTCTTGGTCTTGAGGTGATCTCAGATCCGTCGGGAATGTATCTTTGTCAAGCCAAATACACCTCCGATCTCTTGACAAAAGTTGGGCTTACTGACAACAAAATTGCATCCACTCCTCTTGAGCACAACCTTCATCTGGCTCCGAATGCTGGACCTCCTCTGCGTGATCCTACTCTGTATCGACAGTTAGTGGGGTCACTTGTCTACCTGATAGTGACTCGACCTGACATTTCCTATGTTGTCCATACAGTCAGTCAGTTCATGTCCGCACCCTGTTCAAATCATTATGCTACTGTCCTTTGCATCCTTCGATATTTAAAGGGGACCATGTTTCACGGTCTTCATTTTTCATCTACATCCTCATTGACTTTGCGAGGATTTTCTGATGCTGATTGGGACAGTGACATTACGGACCGTCGCTCTACTACTGGCTACTGTTTCTTTCTTGGAGACTCTCTCATCTCTTGGAGGAGCAAGAAACAATCTCTGACAGCTCGATCCAGTACTGAAGTTGAGTATCGAGCACTAGCAGACACGGCTCAAGAACTTGTGTGGTTACGCTGGCTACTCTCTGACATGGGGGCACCTCAACACTCTCCAACTCCTTTGTGGTGCGACAACAATAGTGCTCTTCAGATTGCTCACAATGACGTTTTTCACGAGCGAACGAAGCATATTAAAATTGACTGTCACTTTGTTCGTCAACACGTGACTCGTCAGACTATTCGGTTTCTTCCTATTTCAACTATTGATCAACCGGCCGACATTTTCACTAAAGCTCATCTACCAGGACGGTTTCGTGATCTAGTTTCCAAACTCCCTCTGGTTCATTCTTCTCCCGATTGAGTTTGAGGGGGGATGTTAATGTACATATGTGTATTAGGCCCAAGCCCGTGGGCCCAAATAGTTTGTGTATATATTTCTCTTGTATCTTCTAGTTTAGGTTAAGCCGCTATTTTTATTTTCATTGTATTGTACGTTTTCTCTCAATCAATATATCGAGGGTTCAAACCTTCAGCATATTTATCGTATCCTTCAATCATATTATTGTTCTAACAGGCTTTAAGCCTAACATTTTTTCTAAAATGATGTGTATAACAGGTTCCCTTAGCGGCGGGTCGTCAAAGGGTTGAGTGAAGAGTTTAGACTCTTAAGGGTAATTTCTGATTGATAGATATTTTGGAGACTTGGCATTTAAAACAATTTATTCATTTTGGTATTGGGTTGACAACCTATGTAATCTAGATAGAAATTTTTTTGGATTGGTTTGTCATCGATTTCCCATACATCTTATGTAGGTTTTGTAAACGATTTTACGTTTACCCATTTTGGGTGGTTTGCTCCAAATTCAAATGTCATATTGCCGATTTTTCAATTTTTAAAATTAGTTTAAATTTTAGGGTGTTATACCTTCATTTCTAAGATCAACGGTCCAAATTAGTTAAAAAGGTTAACACTAAATCCTTGGTTATCAAAAGAAGGGGACTTATATATACATAGATTCCTTTCTTTGGATCGAGTAGAAAGATAGGAGGTGGAGTTTGTTGTATAGAAGTACTTTCAATTCTGATATGTAATTTGCTACATCTTGTATGCATCTCCAAGTCTATTTCTTATCTAATAATTGAAGCTTTTTACCATGTTATTTAAGGTTCTAAATGACGTGAGACATGACATTTATACTGGGCTCAAAACATTTATACTGGGCTCGAGTAGTAGGTTAATGGAGTCGGGCTCAAAACATTTATACTGGGTTCGAGCTCGACTCGAGATCGATTAACTTTTCAATGTAGGGCTCGAGCTCGAATATTTTTTGAGTTATCGAGCTCGAGCTCGATGCTCTTTTATTGATTCGAACCCGCGATCGATTAACTCGTTTATCGACTTGAACTCGATAATTTTTATATTTTTATTGTATTATTAATAAATATATGAGCATGTTTGGCTCGAAAAAAGGTATGCTCAAATGGCTCGGCAGCCTCGGCTCGGTTCGACTCGACTCAAAAAGTTAAAAATCCAATTTTCGAACGAGTCGAGTCGAACATTGATGTTATAAAGCTCAACTCGATAAGTTAAACGAGTTTTATTTTGTGTTCGAGATCAACTCGAGCTCGAGAATAATTAAGCTAAGTTCCTCGAGATAAACAAGTTCGAGCTCAAGTAGCTCGTTAATAGCTCGACTCGTTTAACACCCCTAGGCATGACGTGGCGACAAGGACACAACATTTTTCAAAACATGCCCTAAGACGGCATATATATATATATATATATATATATATATATATATATATATATATATATCATTCTGATGAAACTTTTTCATCTTTGCATAAAAAACACAAATATATGAAACAAATTCATCAAAAAATATTTATATAAAACAATTTATCAAATTTTACAAATTCATGAAACAATTTCATTAATTTAACCAATGAAATCGATGGTTTCCATGATTTTCAAAATTAAGGTGGTTTTCAAATGAAACTACCCCTATATATATAGGGGCGTGTTCAAACGAGAAACTAAACATTTTGCGAGAAAGCGAGAAGTGTTTAAGCATATATGATACACAAGCTTAATCATATATGATTAAACACATGTTATATTGGCAATACATAGACGTTTAATCATATATGATTAAACACATTTATAAGCCATGTAATCATATATGATTAAACACTTCTCGCCTTCTCGTAAAATGTTTAATTTCTCGCATGATCTTTCCTCTCTATCTCTCTCTCTCTCTCTCTCTCTCTCTCTATATATATATATATATATATATATGCATACACACACACTTGTGCACGTTAGCGTTTTGAATATTACCTAGGATAAATTAAATTCATATAAAGTAATAAAACTAAAAGAGAAAGAAGAACCATTGATACCAAATATATAGAGCTTATAAAATGATATCAAGAGTGAAAAATCGGGATTAAATATCTCGAATATCTACTTTCTTCAATTTTCAAAGAATTTGTGTTCGACTCTTGTTGTACGGGAATCGAATCGGAGTAAATATCTTGAATCTCTATATTCTTCAATTATCTAATTAAGGTTTTAGTTTTTAAGTTTCCTTCTTATGTTTATTTAAGTCTTACGTCTTATACATAATTACCATTTATCCATCAAGTTATATATTAAAAATAACCCCACACCATTAAGCCATTACCAAACCAAGGAGCGAATTCGATTGCTTCGAAAGGTGTCAGCAGGTGCACGGAGTACAAAACAACACATCATAAGCCAAGCCTTAGAGTGGAGCCATAGGGGTTAACGTGACGGCAAACCCAAGCCTTTACGCCATAATAAATTATATAAAATCATGCCGAAAATATAAGTGCATCCGATAAGGTAACTACGGACAGTAAAACAAGAAGCAATCGTTTAAAAAATAATGCCCGAAAGAACAACCATAATGAACCAGTGTAAGGAATGGGGTTAGAAGATCCTCTGAATTGTATTCCTCAGTGCCAAACGGTTGACTAACTGGTGAAGGATCGTCTGCAGTGGCGGATCTAGAAAAAATAATTGATGGGGGCCCGTGGTTGACAAGGTCCTCTAATTAAATACTTTCTCCTTATTTCATCTCTTTAGTTCGGATTATACTCGGTAATTCTTTTCCTATCGACCGGATCCCAAGGTAGATCACTCAAATCAATTTCGCAAGGCATTGAAGGAGCAGAACTCGATTCGGGTGTTGATGTTTTCCTTTTAAAAAATCTTTCCATTTTTTCTAGCAATAACAATAGCAAGATAATTATATAAAAATCAATGGTTTATTTATCAAATAGCAGTAGCATATCAATATGAACAAAATTGCAAGTTGCAAAATTATTCTAACAAAATTAACCTAACAAAAATTGCAAGTTGCAAAATTATTCTAACAAAATCAATCTAAAATACTAATACCAAATGCTAAGAAAATAAAACCAAGTTACCAAATACCAACAATTCAACAAAATCATCAAGAAATCAAAAATTTAGGTTTTTAAATTTTTACCCAAATCCAATCGGCAATCAGGTCAGGATGGAGGTTGCTTGGAGGAGAGGAGGCTGGACCCTTTCACTTGTTTCTTTCCAGATATGTTCTTTCGATTTTCACAGTTACCTTACTACCACCGTTATTCTGATCGGAATTATAGTTATTATGCGGTCTGTTTTGAACGTTTTCTATGTTCCCATCTCGTTGGAGGGTCGATGTAGACATGATGGAAGGAATTCCCAAACTGCCCCTAAGAGGGAAACTGCTGCTGGATTGTACAAGAGATGCGGCTTGTGAGGCCGTCGGATTGTACATTCCCGTTGCTGTATCTCTCATGTTGCCAACCATTGCATTGGACAAAACAGGCCGTCTCGATAAATGATCACGACTTTGACTTTGACCGGTCATAGGAATCAGGCCTTGACTATTCATGCCGCTGAAGGAATGTCGGAAACCGGCAAGCTGCTTCGGCTCCATGGTTGTGGGAACCCCGTGCAGCAAATTCATCTGGTTGCCGATATTACTATTATGCCCATGGCGGTTTTGGACTTGCCCATATCTCAGATTTGGATTCTCGAAGCTAAATATGTTTCTTTGATCAATTAAGGGCGTAGATATAGGAGATCTCGAGTTAGCCGATCTGCCAAGACCCGTGGCTTGGAGAGTTGCAAGACTTTGAGCAGGGAGTTGATTGAGCTGACCGGTGGCTGCTAGAGCTTGAAGATCGAGCTCATTGAGTGACCCGTAACCTGCATCGAGATTGCCCATAAACGAAGGGTTGATCCCACCCGATTGCTGGGGCCCACCGAGTTTTCTAAGATAAATCCGATATTTCTACATCGAATTGCGTTCGTTAGTGTTTTTTTAAGGAACAAAATCCATCGATAAAGAACATTAAGGTCAAAAACAGAAAGTAAAAAATGCAACAAGTCTACCTGAAGGTGGCTGGCAACGTTTTCTCGTGTTATTCCAGGAACGTTCATGAGGTCCAAGATTTTCTTCGGAACAGCCTCTACAAGATTACATAATTAACTCGTTAAAATAAGTTAGAAATCCGATATAAATCAAAAATCTGTTGAAATAAACGATCAAATAAGGCTTTCATACTATCGAATCCAAGCTGATTAACGGCTGCAATAAACTGTTGATGAAGCTCCTTGGACCAAGCAACACGAGGCTTCTTCGAAGAAGAAGAAGAAGAATGTTCTTTATCCTCAGCTTCATCCTCATCGTCTTTCCTTCTCTTCGTGTTTATACCATTATACCCTTCGTTTGCAGAAGACGTGTAGTCGGGATCTTCAGGCTGTTTCTTCTGCTGTCGGTCACCTTCATCCAAGCTTACGGAAGGCTCGATATCTTTCCATTCATGCTTCCTTTTTCGAACCACATGCTGCCATATGTTACGTAATGCCTCCATACGCACAGGCTTTATTAAATAGTCGCATGCCCCGTGAGTAACGCCTTTCATAACTACACTCTTGCTGTCGTCAGCCGACATCACTGACATATTCGATCATAATGAAGTTAGTTAGTTAAACTATCTAAATCTTGATAGAATGTAGCATAAACTCAAGAAAAATTATCCCATTTTGACTAATATAAAACCAAAACAAACATACCCGATATATCACACGAGATAAGACTGTTTCCCGTTTTGACTAATATAAAACCAAACGAAACATACCCAGTATATCCCACTGGGGGACCCACGAGACAAAGAGGTTGTTTCACGTTTCTGACTAATATGAGAAGAAGATATTCAAAATGCTATCTACATCTATTGTCCTCGATCCAATTCGCAATTATGAGAGCATCTCCAACAGCTTCTCCATAATTTCTCAAAAATGAAGAGGGAAACTTCAAATCCCCAAAATAAATTGCCTCCAACAAGATTCTAGCATTAATTATATTATTAAAATATCCAATATATTTAACATCCCATCAAATTTTAAAACAAATTTATTAGTATAAAATATTAATTTTATGTTATCTCTCCTTCAAAATAAATAAAAAATAATTAAAGTATACTCCCTCTACTCCAAAATTTAATACCCAATATTTCTTTATCTCCCCTACATCTACCAAGAAAATTTTATTTCTGTCTCATCTTTTCTACATTTTGGATAATGGTTTGGATAGACCGTTGGAGCAATAAAAACCCCAAAATCTCCATTTTCTCCATTTCGGAGATTCTGTTGGTGATGCTATGAGCAACCAAGGCTCGTATTTACTAACCACTAGTACCAACATGCACCATCACGTTTAGCCGCCCAAATCTAACACGTAAACACGTCGTTTAGGTGCCACAAACCATGCTCGTAGGCACATCGTTCTTTATTCCAACGGTAACTAAGCGAGTCTCTTGAACTAGCCGTCGTAGGTTCAAGACCTACAGCTAAAAAGATGTGTTTATTTTACCTTATAAGGATTCATATAACACATGCTATGCACATGACATGGGACCATTGATCCAAAACCATCAAATTAATCACAATTTGGAACCAAGGATCATAATCCATAAATACATCATCAATCTCAATCCAAACCATCAAGAAATCACAAATTGGAAATCAAGAAAACATGAAAAAGTCAAAGGAAACAGTGGTTTGACTTACTGATAACAGGAAGGTCCATCTCAAGACCAATGTGTACAAGGAGTTTGAATCCATCCATATCAGGCATATGAACATCACTAATCACTACATCATACCCATTTTTGTTCTCCCTCAATAAGGATAAAGCAACTTCAGCTCTATTGCATTTAGTCACTGCAAATTTTTAAAACATCTTTGAATCAATTACTTCAAATCCATACACAAAATCAAAAGTAAAAGAAATACTAAACAGGTTATCTTTAACACATTTCATAAGTTATCTTACTGAATCTGAATCAAGGATTGTGTATAGGAAAACAATTAAGTTCAATTTTCTTTGAAGAAAAATACTATATTACAAAAATCAACGATCTAAAACCAAGATTTAGTAACTCTTAATAATTCATAAATCAGTGAGGATTTTTCGCGAACAGTTGGTGTGCGTTTTTATGTACCTTCATAGTTGCAATTTCTTAGCATCTTCTCTAAGATCATGAGACAAGTTGGGTCATCGTCGACAACAAGCACCCGTAAACCAGCCGGAAATCGGTCGGAGCCATTGCCGCCGGCGTCTCCAGCGCCGGCAGAATTCCAAGAAGCACCACTTGAACTAGGCATCATCGACTGTTTGCTGACTGGTACTTGACTTCCAAGATTCATTGATTTCTCCGAGGAAAACATAAATCACACCCATAAAAAGTACATGCCCTTTTGTGATTTATGAATAAAACAAAACCCACTTGATTTTCGACAAAAAGCATGCGTACCCAATTCAGTGAAATCAAGATTATAGCATAGAATTGATGTTTTTGCCAAAATTATAGCATATAGATTGATGTTTTTGCCAAAATTTTATTGCAATTGATTCTTTTTCCATTTTAGTTTTATTTAAATATTTAATTTTTCCCTTTTCAATTAATTAACGTTATTTAATTTAATTTTTCCCTTCTCAAAATTTTATTGCAATTGATGTTCTTGTCAATTTGTAATGTGAGTCTATCCGTGGAGTGTGGATCCAGCTCATGTTCTCAACGTATGGTTGGAACCATGCTTTTTTTTATGTTTTTATTATAAATTTGTGTTCTATAAACTTATGTGTCGTTTGTTTTTTAAGAGGTCTAAAGTTTGAAGTCTTATTTTAGTTATAATTAATAAGAGGTGGTGTGTAAAAAATCTGAACGATTCAGACTTAAGAGTCATTAAGAGGTTTTTAAAATAAACAAACAACCCCTTAGTCTGTAATTATCTAATGTGTTAATTTATCGTAACGAAGATTTTCTTCTAATAACTAATGGTTTTATATTATATGTGATAACAACTTTACAATCAGCTGATACAAAAGTTGATCGTCCTTCTAATATCTTAACAAAGGGTTTTATCTGATATGTAATAATCACTCTTTGTTTTGTTCAAGGCTATTAAAAAATAGTAATTTATGGAAATAAAATAAATACTCAAGGCATGGTAATGTATTTTTGATAGTCCTCGTTCATGTCTTAAAGCACATAAACACGCACACACTCTCTCTCTCTCTCTAGATCCTTTTGTTGATTATCTTATAAATGATTTGTTAAAAACCGACTAAATCAATCACTTTCACTGAAACAAAACATTTCCAAATTGGTACTTGACAAAAGTATTTGTCGATGTAACGATTGCATTGGCATAATGTTTTTAAACAAACTTATAAACTTGTGGTATCTCTACAATCGTCGTCGTAGTAACCATGGTTGCACTTAGATCGTGTATAGCTAGCGAAATCACATAGTATTGCCGAATGCTCGATACTGAACTTTTCTTCACTCTTGCATGCATATTGTGTTACGTTGACACTAAGTGAGCTCATGTAAATTGATAGAGTATAAAATCTTGGATTTATTTTGTCTACAAGGGTGAATGCCCTAATACTCACCTCTCGACATCCAAATATTGTGTATGCCTCGAAGGTATCCTATTTTCTGGTCCTCGAAACGACTAGCCACTCTTTCTCAGTCTAGTAATGAGGTTGAATATAAAGGTGTAGCTAACGTCGTTGTCGAAGCCCTTGGCTTCGTAATCTAGTCCTTCAACTTCATTTCCCTCTCATAAAGACGAGTATCGTCTATCGCAACGATGTTAGTATTGTCAACATTTTTTTATAATCTACTGCAACATCAACGTACCAACACACATAAATGGGCGTTCACTTTTTATGTGAAAAAGGTCCCTCTCGACCATATTTGTGTGCTTCATGCATTGTCTTCCTTTCAGTACGTAAATATCTTCACCAAGGGGTTTTTATGCCCTTTATTTATTGAGTTTCGCCCCAATCTGATTGCTCGCGCTTCTCTTGCTCCAATTACGAGGGTGTGATGGCGTATAACTCCAAGATGATTTTATGCCTAAGATTATGGATTTATCTATAGTATGTAAATCATGTAAATGTAGTATGTAATTCTTGCAACCCTATCTTGTATATTATATATTGCGAATAATAGCAGAGGAGTGGATTTGAGATTCTCAACATCCTGTTATAAATAAATCCATTTCAAAGAGAATATAAGACGTATTTTAAAATAGTTCACCTTCTTGCATAAAACTTTCAAGTTACGAGAAAGTTGCTCGACAACACCATAAGTTGATAACACTATAGAAAGCATAATATTATAAAACCATAATCAAAATAGCCGCAAATGCATATATCAAGTAACAATAACATATTATTTTCCCTCTAGTCGTAATGCCTCATTGCCAGATATGCTTATCTTTTTGTCACTTTCACTGTCATGATACGTTTATTAACAATCGTATCGTATTAGCATATAATACGAACTTCACAGAGAACTCACATACTTTCTCTGAGACTATTTTTCAAGAATTTAAGCGGGGAAGATTGTGAAATTCCATTCCACATCAGTCACGAGTTAATGTGACTTCTTTGTAAGTCATAGGTTGTTTGCTACTAATAACATTCTATCTTCGTTCTAAGTAAACTTTATGATTACTAGGTCAATGGGTTACGATAATAAACTCCATTTTCGTAACTGCTTCCACCTGTCACTAGTTGTTTTAAAGATCGAATAAATAATACTTAAAAATACACGTTGTCTCTATTCGATTACAAAATATTTAAGGAGTTTCACACTAATCAGATATGGTATAACCTTATGGTACAGAGAGTGTACAATTATAATATTGAATCATTACGTTTTTGTTGTTTTATGTATTGCTTATTCATACATTGTTGTAAAATTAGTCTCTTCGAACATCCACATCAATAAAAGTCCAAACTCGTTTTTGAAAGTGCTACATTAACTTTGTAATAACATCTCACATATCAATGAAAGCTTTAAACTTATTTTAAAAGTGGTCTACACCGCCACATTACCAACTATTTTATAATTTATATTTACATATTTTAATATTTTATAATATACCAGAAAACACTAAATGTGATTTATTTATAATATAAATAATAAAATTAATTATAATATAAATAATATAGTAAATTATAATAGAAATAATATAGTAAATTATAAAATATAGAACATGTATTAGTTAATCTATTAGTATTTGTATTTGTATTTTCGTAATTTATTTATACTAGAAGCGTACACGCGCAATGCAGCGAAATACATCACAATTTTAATGTTTCATTTTATTTTTTTGTCGATTTACAGTACGATTTTGGATGGTTTTGAGAATGTGATAATATTTTTTTTATAAATTTGTTTAATTTAGGTTTAATAATATAATGTTTTTTATATAAAAAAATTAAGTATTTTGTTAGAATTCAATGATTATCTTATATATTTTAATGACATCTAGAAAAAATAACCAATTACATATTTAATAATACAATTAAAACAAAATTATAGTAATATAATATATATTAATTAATAGTGATACATGGAAATGTCTGCATAAAAGAAAGGTCCTGCACATACCAAATTGGTGGGTGTTAGAAACCTGCAGTAGTAATATGTATCTTGTGCTTTGATACTTGTAAATTAAGATATTTTTAAAATCTTGCATAAAATGATAGTACATTGTGCCTAATAATTTGTATTTAAGAATTTTTATCCGTGCTTTATAATATAGTACTAGCAGTGTACCCGTGCAATGCATCGGGGTGAACAATTGTAAATGGAAATAAAAAATTAATGTAATAGCTTATCAGAAAAAAAAAAGAAAAAAGATATATATGGAGTAAATCATATATTTATAATTTATGTAGCATTAGTAGTGATAAACGCATAACTTGAGTTTTTTCAATCATGAAGCATTAAAAAATTATATTAAAGTAATCGTTAAAATGTATATTTGAATTTTAAAAACATGTATTAATCAGCGATATCTAACGAATGATAATATTTTTTCAAAATACTGAAATATAGAATAGGTAAAAATAACAAATATAATGTTGGATAGTATTATTTTGTATCTAAACGTATATATAGGTTCATTATTAATTAGTTTTATAGAATTCAAAAGGCTTTAAAAACTTGTATACATGAAGAAAATACATGTACCATCATAATTAAAGAAATATGTTAATTTGAGCAAGTAAATAACTTTTCTTCTTTTGGAGAAACCCCAAATGGAAGGGAAAAAACTTGAATATAGAAGGTAGTGAAAAAGTAAAGTTTGAATTTTTTTCAAATGAGTTGTACCTTATGCATACTAAGTTGTGATTAAGAGATTTTTGAAATGTATGCATAAAATGGTAGTACCTTATGTTTTATAAGTAGTAATTAAAAGTTTTTTATTCCGTCTTTACAATATAGTATAGATAGATATAGATAGATAGATAGATATAGATAGATAGTATAGATATAGATTAATGTATTTTTATTTTAGTAACCAAATTAGTAAGGGAAATTAATTAAAATGACCGAATTTGAAACCCGTATTACCAAAATGCCCTAAATCTTGATAACTTTGCCGAAATACCCCTTTTGTCCGGGATATAGGGCCGGGATGAGACCCATCCCGGGGTTAGGGTGATTCGGACCAAAAAAGGATCGATCCCGGGGTTATGGTCGGGATGTACAGCGAAATCCCAGGGTTAGGGCCAGGATGAACAGTGAATCCCAGGGATGAACAGTGAATCCCGAACAAAAAGGGTATTTTGGCAAACCCAACAAGATTTAGGCATTTTGGTAATACGGGTTTCAAATACGGTCATTTTAATTAATTTCACAATTAGTAATTTAAATAAGAAACATTCCATAAAAAATATCATTTTATTTAAAATAAATTGTGGATAGAAATTTTAAAAATTAATGTTTTAATAAATGAATTAATTTAATAAAAATATTAATAATTAATTTAAACAAACTATAATAAATGGATGGAAAAGTCTAAAAAAATCTAATGGACTTTATTGTTTGGAGTGATTAAGTCCATAAACAATTCAAAACACACTAAATAAATCATTTGACTTTTGAAAACCTGTTAAATACATTTTTATTACTTAAAAATGTAACTTGCAACCTATATAACAGGTAAAACTACAAATTGGAAAAAAACATACAAATGTCACTACTTTATCCCCCTACAAATAAAAAAATGGAAAAATTAATTAAAATAGTCAATCTCATCAATTAAATTCATTTTTAAACACTTTCCAAAGTGTCTTTTTAAAATAGTCAAAGTTTTGGCATAAATTTTTTTCCCTTAAGAATTTTTTCTGACAAAAAAGAAAGAAAAAAAATAGAAAACATCTTTATAATTTGTTATTTAATTTACTTTATATCTTCTACCTTTTTTTCATTTTAACCATTTATTATAGAGTGAATTGTGGATTTGGTCCTTGTGTTTTGATAATTTTTTTGACTAGGGTCCCTATGGTATGTTTATTGTGGATTTGGTTTTTGTGGTATTCATTTTGTCTTGGTCATGGTCTCTCTGATTAACACTTCCGTTAACTTTATTAAATCAAGAACCATTTTAGCCATTTTCCATAACTTCTGTCTTTTTTCTATAAAAATGTAAAAACAATATTTTACACACACACACACACACATATATATATATATATATATATATATCAAAATAAATAAAATAAGATATTATTGTATGATTTGATTTGTTTAAAATTTGTAAACAATTATTTATATTAAATACGATTTAATTTTATTGTTTTATTATAGTGGTGGAAAAAGATAGGGTTTTATTGCTTTAATGTCATTAAAATTTTAATTTAAACAAATTAAATCATAAAACTATATATTTTTTATTTAGAGCGAATAAAGAAAAACATGGTTTTATGATTTAATTTGTTTAAATTAAAAAAATTATTATGTTAAGAACGATTTAATTGTATTGTTCTTTTTCTATCATTGCAATAAATAAACTTATTATCGATATTTTAACACCAAAATCATTGAAAACCACTAAGAAAATGAACTCCAATTTTATCATCCAAAAATAGGGGTTCCGTTTTTCATATTGCTTTTATTCAAAAACTCAAAATCAACTATTTAAATTATAACCAAATGGCAGGTTCATATATATACTATTATCTTTGTAACTTAAAATTGAACAAATCCCTATATAAATTTCAACTAGGTTTTCATACCAAAATAGGCAAAAATACTAAAACCATAAAATTAAATCGAATTTAATATAATTAATTTTTAATTTAAACAAATCAAATCATACAATAATGTCTTATTTTATTTATTTTGTTATCGTTATATATATATATGTGTGTGTGTGTGTGTGTGTGTGTGTGTGTGTGTGCGTGCGCGCGCGCACGCGTGTGTGTGGGTATAAATTATTGTTTTTACTTTTTTATAGGAAAAAAAGACAAAAGTTAAGCAAAATAGCTAAAATGGTCTTTGAGTTAACAGAGTTAATGGAGGTGTTAATCAGAGGGACCATGACCAAAACAAATTAAATACCACAAGAACCAAATCCACAATAAACATACTATAGGGACCATAGTCAAAAAAATTATCAAAACACAGGGACCAAATCCACAATTTACTCTTTATTATATTAACACACGTACATAATCGTATATAAACTTAAATACATAAAAAATACATTTTTTTACAAATTTCACCATTATAAGTTTCTCATCAATACGTTTAAAATGAGCCTAATATTGAATTTTTTTTATTTAATCTCATATTATTAAATATCATTAATACGCACGAATTATATTGGGAAATTAATTAAAATGAACGTATTTCAAACACGTATTACCGAAATGCCCTAAATCTCGATAGTTTTGCCGAAATACCTTTTTGGCCGGGATATTGGGCCGGGATGAGACCCATCCCGAGGTTATGGAAATTCGCGGGCCTCAACAGTGGTATCCCGGGGTTAGGGCCGGGATTGGAGTGGTATCCCGGGGTTACCCCGGGATTTAGGGGATAGAGGTCGGGATGGGTTTAGTTAATAGGATTTTATATGATTTTAATATATATATTTACATTTTATACCCCTAAAATTATTTAGTTAGTTTACTTTATACCTTTTACTTTTCTATTTTTTATTTTACAATTTCACATATTAACACATATAATCGTATATTAACTAAAATGCGTTAAAAATACGTTTTAATTTTAACAAGTTACACCATTATAACCGTCTCTTCGATACCTTCGAAATGAGCCCAATATTGAATATTTTTGGATTTAATAATGATATTAAAACTAAACCAGATATAATATATAATAAATGATATTAAATCCAAAAATATTCAATATTGGACTCATTTCGAATGTATCGAAAAGACGGTTATAATGGTGTAACTTGTTAAAATTAAAGCGTATTTTTTAACGTATTTTAGTTAATATACGATTATATGTGTTAATATGAGAAAGTGTAAAATAAAAAATAGAAAAGTAAAAGGTATAAAATAAACTAACTAAATAATTATAGAGATACAAAATATAAATATATATTAAAATCATATATAATCGCCCAACCCCAGGATATATGCTAAATTCAATTAAAATTTTCACCCCCAACCCCGGGATATCGCCCTAAATCCCGGGGTAACCCCTCTATTTCTCAAAGAATTTGACAACCCCGGGATGGGTCTCATCCCGGCCCTATATCCCAGCCAAAAAGGGTATTTCGGCAAAACTATCGAGATTTAGGGCATTTTGGTAATACGTGTTTGAAATACGGTCAATTTAATTAATTTCCCAATTATATTTAATACTTACACTTTATATCATTTAGAGTTATTTATTTAATAGTATAAGATTAATCTGCAACCTTAATGGTATAAATTGTAAGTATTAAAAATAATTCGTATATATTTATGATATTGAATAATATAAGATTAAATTCAAAAACAATCTTGAGTTCATTTTGAACGTATTGACGAAACGATTATAATGGTGTAATTTGTAAAAAAAAGTTGATATATGTTAGTTAATATATGATTATGCGTGTTAATATAATAAAATGAAAAATGAAAATGGATATAAAATAAATTAAATAACTAATTGTAGCTTTATAAGGATTAAAAGTATAATTTTTTTCCAAAACTATAAGCAGAAAGTGAATCTTTACAAATATTTTTTTTTACGTAAAGATGTTTTTTTTTATCTTTTTGGGAACCTTACGTAGGAAAAAAATATTTTGCGCAAACTTTGGCTATTTTAGGAAAAAACTTTGAAAAACGGTTAAAATTAAATTGGGTGATGAGGTTGACTATTATAGTTAATTTCACCATTTTTAATTTGTAGAAGGATAAAGTAGGTGATCTTTTTTTTTAATTTGTAGTTTTACTTGTTATGTAGGTTGCAAGTTATACTTTTAAGTAATAAGGATGTATTCAACATGTTATCTAAAGTCAAGAATTTATTTAACAGGTTTCGAAATGTCCAAGGACTTGTTTGTTCGAAAAAATTGTCCAGGGACTTAATCACTCCAAACACTAAAGTCCATTAGGTTTTCTGAACTTTTCCCTGGATTAATTTAAACAAAAATCTTAATGTTTTATCTACTTGAAATTGCAAATGGTCTTGCTAAATTAGCGAGTGTAAGTACCTTACAATCTACATGGACATGTTGTATCTTCTTATACAAAAACGTTACAATAAGTTGTTAGAACGAAATTAGATAACCTAACAAGTTATAATATTATTTTAAACAATAAGTTGTTAAAATGAAACCGTCATGTATCATATTAGTGTTTTTATATAAAAATATATGAATAAGTGATTCAAATAATTTAATTTTCAATGGTTTTGCAATAAAACAAAAATAACGGTGTCGTTATTTTGGAGAAAATTCAACATAATTAATCTTTTTATGAAATACTTATTGACCACAAATCAGAGAATAAATTAGGAAATCATTAATTTTGGTAACTTTAATTAAAGTTTTAATTAAATGGTATTTTAGGTATTTAGAAATATCATCTCTCCGGCAAACATTATTCCGACGAACATTATTCCGGCGAACACACAATGCACACTGTGATACACTTTGTAAACATCAAAAATACATAATGTACATTGTGATACCCTTTTGTAAACATCGAAAATAATGGAAATAAATAAGAAAATTTGTGATACCCTCGTAAAACAACAAAGATACACTGTGAGACACTTTGTAAACAACGATGATACATATTGTGATACCCAATAATTCTAAACTTTAAGAAAGAAACTTACTATGATACATTCTGATACCCATCAACGAAGATACACTGGAAGGAAAAAAAACATGTTCAACCAACCTAACAGAATATCGTATGTAATACATACCAGTAACTACAACACTGTGTTGTGCCCCACAAGATACAACTTTTGCTTCCAAGTTGGGATACACTATGATACCTAATGTGAAACCACTGTGATACCCCATCAAAATGTGTACTCCTTCAATTCAATAACACATTTAGGGTTTCGAAAATATACTCCTTCAATGGAACAAAGCTTTCGAAAGTCAGCTGCCATGGGACCATTTTCATGCAGGGCTTACCGGGTTGAACTACTTGATTTCGATCGATAACGGGAGACCAGGAGAAATTACAGTGCTCGGAAAATAACAATCGATGTTTTATAAGAAGGAGACGCCGGATATAGAAGTGATTAAGAGAGATGGGTTTCCGACGAAGGTGATATTTAACGGGAAAGAATGTGCTTTCCCTAAGAGATGGCCGAAGAAGAATGGAAGTTACTGATTAACCGGTGTCGGAATCTTGTCGTCGGTTCTTGTTGCCTTTTTTACTTTTGTTGTCATCGCTGGAAGAGGGAGACATAGTCGGAAGAGGGAGACGTGAGGAAGAGAGAGTCTCATGAGATGTGGGTAACACTTTTAGGCTATTTTATTTAAGGGATATGATATAAAAGAGGTGAGTGAGAAAATCAAGGGATGAATTGTCAAATTTAGTATATTACTATATTGCTCTTTTGTATTTATCTAATAATAATATTAATTATTTGATTAAAATTGTGGATCTGGTCCTGTGGTTTTGTGTTTTCTTTGACCATGGTCCTCATTCTATGTTTATTGTAGATATAGTCTATGTGGTATACAATATATTGTGGCTAGGGTCCCTAAACACTAACACCATTGACTTTGAAATGTTAAAGACATCATGTGCCTTGCACATTATGGGTATAATTGTCAATTTACTTTTTCTTTTCAATTTAACGTATACACCTTTAAAACAAGAATACTAAATTGTGGATTTGGTCCTTATGGATCACTCATCATCTTTAAAATCCATCTATTATCTCTCTTAAAAAAAAATTCATCCATTCTTCATTGTCAAAGTACAAGAAAAACTAATTTATTAAAATACAAAAAAATTTACTTGCATTTAAAAATAACAGTTGTTTGAAACCAACATTACATCCCAAAAAAGACAACCCATTAAAATAACAATTGTTTGAAACCAACATTACATCCCAAAAAAGATAACACATCAAAATGACAATTGTTTGATATCAACATTACATTCCGAAAAACACAACCCATCAAAATAACAATTGTTTGATATCAACATAACATCCCGAAAAAGACAACTCATCAAAATAACAATTGTTTGATATCAACATAACATCCCGAAAAAGACAACCAATTTAGCTCCCACTTGTTTGTCCCTTACAAGTTCTTGAGTTGTGACCTTGTTTTTTGCATTTCACACATCTCACCGTCTTCCCAAGCCTTGATAGCTTACTTTCTTTCCCAATGGGTTGTCTTTTTCGGGATGTATAGTTGATATCAAACAATTGTCATTTTGATAGGTTGTCTTTTTTGGGATGTAATGTTGGTTTCAAACAATTGTTATTTTGATGGGTTGTCTTTTTGAGATGTAGTGTTGGTTTCAAACAATTGTTATTTTTTAATACAAGTAACTTTTTTTTTTCACTTTAACAAATTAGTTTTTCTTGTACTTTGACAATGAAGAATGGATGAATTTTTTTTAAGAGAGATGATAGATGGGTTTTAAAGATGATGAGTGATGCATAGGGACCAAATCCACAATTTAGTATTCTTGTTTTAAAGGTGTATAGGTTAAATTAAAAGGGAAAAGTAAATTGACAATTATACCCATAGTGTGCAAAGCACATGATGCTCTAACCTTTCAAAGTTAACGGTGTTAGTGTTTAGGAACTCTAGCCACAATATATTGCATACCATAGGGACTATATCTACAATAAACATAGAATGAGGATCATGGTCAAAGAAAACACAAAACCACAGGGACCAAATCCATAATTCACTCTAATTATTTTTAATGATTGGCTCACACTAGATCTCACAGTTACCACAGACTACCTAGTTCTCATTTGATTAGACCCCTATATATATCCTATCTTTTTTTTTCAGAGATAATTTTATTGTAAAAAGTTATTGTAGAATCTGTGGGAGCAAAAATAATAGATTATAAATTTTAGAGTCTTCGTTTTTGGCATTTTGAAAAATCTGTTAGAGGTGCTCACAGTATAAATTTTTTACTATTTATAAAAGTTAGACGTACTTTGTTTCAGTTTCATTTACATAACTACTTAGGGTCTGTTTATTAGGAGTTAAATGAGTTTTAATGGACTCATAATTTATTCAATCAATTTATACTTGACTATTTAGTAGCGACTTAATAATATAGAAAACAACTTGTTCAGTAAGCTTTTAGGGTAGAGCTTTATGTAAAAAGCCAAGTTTTTTTTTCCAAAACTGTCAATACCAATTAAAAAATATGTCTATTCCTCTATGAAAAAAACCCTCTCAAATAATTTTTTTTCAATTTATATAGACAGATTAATCCATACACAAAACTTATACATACAGATCTTAATAAAAAAAAAACTAACCAAACAACCCATAACTTTCAAAAGGCACATTTTTGCCTACGAGATATCTAACATAAGAAAATTTTATCATTATGAAAAGATTTGGAAAAATCTTGATGTATTTGCAAATAGTTTATTACGACCCAACCAAGACCAATAACAATCACAATAAAATCATAATAATAACTCATGCCAAAACGGCCCCAAGCGTACAATTCCAATTCAAGGTTTGCAAAGGCAACCTATACACAACTGAGATATTTAAGGAAAAAGAAAACTAAGATGACGGTTTTCTATCCATTCCAGCTACATCTTCTCTTTACCCTTATCAGTCCTTCTTAAATCACGCCTGCCTGAAAAGGTTTTTAAAATTTGAAAGAGCGAGGGTTAGACCGGAGGTCTAGTGAGTCCCCTCTAACAAAATAAGCAACAATATATATTTCCAAAAATTTAAATCAACAGATTTAAATAAAAACAACATAAGAGTAATTCACGCTACTGACCACGCTACCGTCGAAGACGGTGTGTCTAACTCGCACTGCCTTAATTTTGGGACACACCCCCAATGGCATAAACGAGCCACACTCCCCGGTACGAGCAGGAAGGCCACATTCCCCGACTTAGGTCACAACTCCCACAATAATGTATGTATACATTTAAATATCAACAATTTTATAACACACTGAAATAACTTCATCATGAATATATCATCGTAATAAATCAAAGTTTAAAAATTAAACTTTCATGTGCTTTCGTTAACAAAATATTTAGTTCAGAAAAACTCACCTGGTGTCCTTAGCTTAATTATTGCGTCTACTGCTATGGTTCGATCTGAAACCTATAAAAAGAGACATTGGCCGGTGAACTCTCTATACCTTCTATTTTATAACAGAGTTGACTTTAACGCCCCAAAAACTCAAACGGTTAACTTAATGGAGATCGCTAGATTTGGACAGGAAAACGGGTCGGTCCACTTACCAAGAAGTCCAACTATGGATTTAGTCCCAAACTACAATTGGGCTTCGACCCACATAACAACAACCCGGGGATCGGGGTCTTTGGTGGTCATCAGCGACCGGTGCCTAGGCATAAACCGATGTCTAGACCTCCCCGGTGCCGACCGGGGTCTAAACCTTCCCCAGTGCCGACCGGGTCTACGACCGGAACACAAAAGTCCCCGGGGACCGGTGGCACTCGGGCCCGGTATCAACCTGTACACTCCTTTTTCGAACGAAAGCCGCCGAAGATCAAAAACATCGATTCCACCGGTTCTAGAATACTCCCAGAAAGATAAACAACTCAACCCAACACTCTTTTATGAACATAGACTCGATCTCAACAATAATACCCATCAATCAACAAGAAATTTCTACACAGGCTTCCAAATACCAAAAACCCAGAACCTCAAACATCCAACTAAAAGGTTTTTGAGAAATAAAATGCTAAATTCTTACTTGACAAAGGAGAATAGAATTAGAACTTACCTTGGAAGATTGATGAACACCAAAACTCTGCCCTTTTTGCTCTCCTTCGATCGAATCGTCTTCAAGCTCTCTCTCCCTTTCCCAAAATTGCCAGCCGCCAACAACAATTACACTAGGTCCTAGGGTTAAATCCCTCTTATTTCTCTTTTTCACTCTAGACCCCTTTATTATAGGCCTTTTGCAAAGACTTCCCCAAAATCCAATTTATTCCTCATAGGTGTGGTTATTACATAGTTGTTTAGGCTATGTTTGGCAAATTAACTGATAAGCTAGCTGATAGCTGATGAAAAGGTCACGTTTGGCAAAAACTAGCTTATAAACATGTAAAATTATCAAAAAAAACTTTTAGAAAAAATAATCAATTACAATATTTAATAATATAATTAAAACAAATTAATAGTAATATAATATATTAGTTAATACAAATAAGGTAGTAAATAATATACTATGTTAATTAAAAAAATTTGAAATTTATTATTTTATATATATATATATATATATATATATATTTATATTATAAATTTTGAATTTTAAACCAAATTTTTGAAAAAATCTACATTAACTTATGATTTTAAATAATCGATACATATAATATGGAAAAAATAATCAAATAATAATTACAAAAATAATAATAGTTGATAACTAAAATATATTGATCAATAATAAAAAAATTGATATAATTATCAATAATTCTAAATAATTAAAAATTAATATCAATTTATAATTAAAATTTATGTTATAATTTTCAGATAATATTAATTAATAATAATAAATTTTAATAATTAATATTTATTAATAATTAATAGTTATATAATAATAATATTAATGAGGACATAATTCGAATAATCACAAAAAGCTCCTCATAAGTATATAAAGACTTAAGTATATAAATATGTAACACCCCAAATTCTGAAAACTTATATATTATTCTTTCTCATTTTGGAACCTTATGATTGTTGGGAATTGTTAGTAAATATCGATTTTATCTGTTTTGAGCATCGTGGGCTGAAAATACAAAATTTTGGAAGGTTTGTAGGCTTTCGCGACATTGCCTGCGACAGTGACAGGGTGTCACTATCGCGAGGGCATAGTCGCCGTAGGTTTGGGACTTATGGTACAGGCTACGCGATTGTGCCCTGCGATTGTGACATGGTCACTATCGCGGGGGCACTCTCGCCCCATTTGTACCGCGGGCCATTGGTTCCGCGCGACATTGCCCGCGAGAGTGACAAGTGTCACTCTCGCTGTGTCACAATCGTGAGTGGTGGTCTGAGTATAAAAAGAAGAGGTCGCGATTTTCAGTCATTTTTATCTGATTTCTAGGTTTTGGCTGCGATTCTCTCTGCCGAAATCAGTAAATATTCTCTCCTTAAAACCTCTTTCATCATTTACG
Organism: Arctium minus; assembly: GCA_954870635.1. Lineage (NCBI taxonomy): Eukaryota > Viridiplantae > Streptophyta > Magnoliopsida > Asterales > Asteraceae > Arctium > Arctium minus. The sequence continues at coordinate 117,128,817 of OX941084.1, read as the reverse complement.
GTGATTCTAGGTCATTAATGGTGATCCTTAACACTTTTAGGAAGTGTTGGTAGGAAGCTCTCAAGTGGTTATTCATCTCCTCCATTTCTAGGGCTTGGTTTTCTTTAAGGAAACTACTAAGGTGAGTTCATACTCCCTTTACAAAACATTATACATGTCAAACTTGGATTTTGAATACCTAAATATCTCCTCCTTTATACATTTGATTTAATAGAGTTTTATGCTAAACCTAACTTTTGGGGATATTAGGGTTTATGTTGATTTTGGGAAATGATGATTTATGAACTTCAATGATGTTCTTTAGCTTTTCATACTTGGGGCATACATTTAAATGGATGGTAATTACTATGTAAGAATTATGGATTTGGGTATATTGAACTTGTGGTTAACTGCTGATAAGTTTGCATTTTAACTTACATCATGATTGGGATTTGAGAAACACAAAAGGAGTCATTTATAATTCGATTAGTGATCTTTTGGTAAACAATGGGAAATGGTTTTGGTGGAAATCACCCTTCATGTCATTTATGCATAACATCCATTGTTGGGAATATTTGTTGGGCCTTTTGAGCATTATTTGGCTTAATTGTTGCATTTGGGAGTCATGACCCCTTAAGTTGTTATATTATTGTTCCGGCATTGGGACAACTAGTTTTCCACGTCGAGGCACGTTAGGCATCGGAATGGGTTATAAGTCCTTCGTGCTCAGGTATTACGATATTGGATGAGGAGCTCGACGTAAGGACCCCTCGGGGTTGAACTTGAGTTTCCGTGGGTGTATGTTTAAAGCCACTGAGCCTGACATCCCTTGCGTGTACTATATTTGTGTATTGGCTTTACTGACTCATCGAATGGCTTACTTTTGTGTTCCACCATTTGTGTTAGTAAGCGGGTCTCCCCCATTAACCCAAGAGGTACTTGCTATATTTCAAAGAGCATTATTGTTATTATTACCATTATTATCGTTGTACAAAAAAGAAACTCTTTTACTTACTTTTACGTTTGATTATTTAAACTGCAAATGTTTGATCTCACTAGGCTCTAGCCTAACACTTTGTCTTAAAATGATATGTATAACAGGTCAGGTTTGCGGTGGGGTTCGTCGGGACTGAGTGGATGGCTTTGAGACCAAGAGCGGCCTTTTTGGGAAATGTGTAGACCGGTATTTTGGATAGCGGACATACTTTTGGAAGAATAGCAACACCCGATATTAATCTTTCTTACTTAAGTTAGATTATTAGGTTGTTAGTGTATTCTTCATTTATTCAATTGTATTGGTTATAGTTGTTTTCCCGTTCTGTCGGGATGATACTTTGGGATTTGTTTTAACAGGTTTTATATACCCAGGTTTATCAATTTATAGCCGTCATATTGCAGAAATTTCGAACTTTTATTCCGCTAAAATTTAGGGTGTTACAAAATATTATAATACATTGATTTTTATAGAAGGTTTTATGAAAATTGTATTGGTCTTTAACGGTTTTTGAAACTTAGGTGTCGGTTGTTTTTAAGAGGTCTGAAGTCTGAAATCTTATTTTACTTCTGATTAATAAGATGTGGTGCTGAAGTCTGAAATTTGAATCTACAAGTGTCTATGTTTCTGTAACGTCTGAAGGCGTCTTGAGAAAAAGAAAATCATATGAACTGAGGTGGCTATAAGAGGTTTTAAGAAATTAGGTCACCACTTCTTATTTCAGACATATTTAAGAGTTAAGTGGTTCTGAAAACTGAAAAAAAAAAACAATATAAATGTAAAAATGTCTAAACAATTCAGATATAAGAATCATTAAGAGTTTTTTTTAAACAAACAACCCCTTAATAATTTTTATACAATAATTTAATGTTTTAATTATAAAAAGATTTAAAAGTTTAGTATCCAAAAATATTGTTAGTTATTAAATCATTCATTATGGTAATTTCTTAACGTTTTCTTAATTGATATGAGGATTTTCTTTTAATTAAAAATTATGGTGGTTGTAAATATGATTTCTTAATGGAAATTTGATATTTGATAATTATTAACATTTTGTTGATATGGTAGTGAATAGTATGGTATAATTTTTAAATAAGAAATTGTTTTGTATCAAATCATGGTTTTTGATATTTTGGGAAGTATGTTTATAAAAAAATGTATGAATAACTTATTCTACGAAATTTTGATTACAAAAAATAGAAATAGTTTGATCATTAAATAATATTGCTATAACTTTTTATTTATTAAATTATAAATTTAGCATAATATTAGATCTTTTTATAAATTTAACCGAAATATATTAACAAATAATAAAAAAATGTAAGATATAATTTATGTAAAAAACGATAAATATATTACACAATAAAAGTATAGACTTAACAAAAATAAAATTACGTATGTTCGTTTAAAAGTTCTTGAAGTTAATGATTGTACAGTCTCATTTGTGGTTCAATTATTATTGTAAAATCTATTTCCATCAATTACATGATTATTTTTTATTTTCTCGTTTGTTCTTTAGTTTTTCTATTTCCATGTATATTCTATGTTTAATATAGTTTTTTGTTTTTAAGTAGTAAATTAAATGTACATAAATAAATTAAAATTATACAAAACATTAAAAAAATAGTTCTTTCTAATGTATAATTATAAAAATTTGTTAATTGAATCAAAATATTTTATAAAATAAAATATTTTATTTTATTAATGAATTTTACTTTATAATAATTATTTAATTAATAAATTAGTTCATATTAAATTATAGTAAATAATATTAATTGTAATTTCGTTGTCACCTGATTAAAAGATACTTTTTTTTATAACGAGGTGTTACTTCAAAAAATGATTGAAAATAATTGTAGTAGACGATAATGTTTTGATAATTTCTGAAACTAACATAACGCTTTATAAATTATATTAGAGATTGTATTATGGTAGATAGTCTTATGGTAAAAGTAGTGACTATTCATAAAAAGAATAAAATAAAATAAATGTTTTTGTAATCTTTGGTTAACGTATGTTCTCAAGTTTTTATTTATTTTAACGTAGAGGATAGCATAACTGTTGAAGCAACAAAATTACTAAAATTATAAAATTTTCCATTTTAACATAGATGTTAAAAGTTGTTATAGTAATCGCACATTCGCACGAGACATGCGAAACGATATAAAAGAACGTATCCACGTTATATGGACACGTGGTGATGTCTTCTTGTTGCTTTGGTGGGCCCCTACAATAACAACCAATTAGCTAAGCCAACACATATGAAGATGACGTGGAGGAGGCACCATATTGCTAATATTTATTTTTGGTAAGATAATAAAGAGACATAAACCCGATTTTTTGAAATGACTAATTTAATTAATTTTCCTATAATTTCCCAATATAGAGAAATTAATTAAAGTAGCCATTTTAAAAATCGGGTTTACCTCCTAATCATTCTCTCCCTCAATTTATTAAAATAGTCCATACGTTCGTGAAAGGAGTTCGTATATACGAACACCTCCTTAAAACTGATAAATTTGATACATCTTCGTAATAATGTTCGTATATACGAACATAATTTAAAAACTCATTAAAAAATCATAAGTTCGTGAAATGATTCGTGGAAAATGCAACGAATTAAAAAAAATTACATTTTTTTGCCCCTATTCATGAAATTCCAATATATTACGAACTGGAAGTTACAATTTTGGCCCCTGATTATGATTAAAGATTGCGAACTCAATTTATAATAAAAAATAAGCAAGTTACAATTATGGCCCCTCATCTTTGGAACATAATTTAAAGATATTTACCATTTTAGCCCCTGATCGTGATTAAAGATTCCGAACTCAATTTATTAAAAAAATAAGCAAGTTACAATTATGACCCCTCATCTTTGAAACATAATTCAAAGATATTTACCATTTTGGCCCAGTTCGTGGATTATGTTCGTGATATACGAACATTTATTTGAAAAATAAATTACACTTTCGGGCCCTCATTGTAATTTCCAGTTCGTAATATATTGGAATTTCACGAACAGGGGCAAAATACGTAATTTTTTTAACTCGTTGCATTTTCCACGAACCATTTCACGAACTTATGATTTTTTAATGAGTTTTTAAATTATGTTCGTATATACAAACATATATTACGAAGATGTATCAAATTTATCAGTTCTAAAGAGGTGTTCGTATATACGAACCCATTTCACGAACGTAGGGGCTATTTTAATAAATTGAGGGAGAGAATGATTAGGAGGTAAATCCGATTTTTTGAAATGACTACTATAAATAATTTCCCAATATAATTAGAGCATCTTCAACTCTTCAAGCGTTGAGAAAATGGATTTTTTTTTGTTTTAATAGTAACTAGAAGCGTACTCGCGCAATGCAGCGAAATACATCACGATTTTAATGTTTCATTTTATTTTTTTGTCGATTTACTGTACGATTTTGGATGATTTTGAGAAAATGATAATGTTTTTTTTTATAAATTTGTTTAATTTAGGCTTAATAATATAATGTTTTTATATAAAAAAAATTAAGTATTTTGTTAGAATTCAATGATTATCTTATATATTTTAATGACATCTAGAAAAAATAACTAATTACATATTTAATAATACTAAAAATGTACCATCGCAATGCAGCGGGTTTCTGAAATCTAGAATTCGAACCCTCGATCATTATTCATATTTTTTGTTAGTCTTTTTTTTATTTTATTTTACGATTTTGAAAAACCTAGATTTAAAACAAAAATATATTTTAGTTTAGTTTTGATTATGGTTTTTTATAAAAAATAATAATAAATTTTTTTGTTACTAGTCAAAAAATGTTTAATTTAAATGATAACTATATTTAAAATATTTTATATTTAAAATTAAAAAGATAACACACTTCAATAAAAAAATAAAAATAAGGTGTTTTATCTCGAATTTTCTTATATTTATCGGTTAGTTATATCAATAGTTAAAAAATAAAAATAAGTGCTTATCTGCAGTTAGTTACACGAATTCAAACATTGAGCTTTTATAAGTTGTACTTATGTTTAATCAATTTGTACTTTTGAATTTTAAGTAATATGCATTAATAAGTGGTACCTAATGCATAAAAATTAGTTTTTAAGAGTTTAGCTTAAATGCTTTATAATATAGTATAGATATATTAGTTAAAATTCAAAATTACAAGTTAATGAAACATAATTATAACTTATTAAAGTCTCATGTTTTTATTTGTATAACTAACTGTAAATAAACATATTAAATGTAGGATAAACACTATGAGATAAACTACCTGTTTTTTTTTTAAATATATTTATTAAATCAATGCATGTTTTTATAATATAGTATAGATATATTAGTTATGAGATTATAACTAATATAGATATTTATACTATATTATAAAACAGACATAAAAAACTCTTAATTACAATACTTTATGCACAAGGTACCATCATTTTATGCAAGATTTTAAAAATCTCTTAATTTACAAGTATCAAATCACAAGATATATATTACTACTGCAGGCTTCTAACACCCACCAATTTGGTATGTGTAGGACCTTCCTTTTATGCAGACATTTCCATGTATCACTATTAATTAATATATTATATTACTATAATTTGTTTTAATTATATTATTAAATATGTAATTGGTTATTTTTTTCTAGATATCATTAAAATATATAAGATAATCATTGAATTCTAACAAAATACTTAATTTTTTTATATAAAAAACATTATATTATTAAGCCTAAATTAAACAAATTTATAAAAAAAACATTATCACTTTCTCAAAATCATCTAAAATCGTACTGTAAATCAACAAAAAACAAAAAATAAGATGAAACATTAAAATTGTGATGTATCTCGCTGCATTACGCGAGTATACTTCTAGTAGATATATTAAGAGCAAATCATGAAATAAAAAATAAATATTGATAATAGTAATATTGATCAAATCGTCCAATAAATATAAAAAATAAATATTGATAATAGTATATAATATTGATCAAATCGTCCATTAAATATAAAAAACAAATATTTATATTAATAAATGAGTATCCATTCCACAAATAGATGATGATGTGAGATACTGTGCTTGGATAAGTTGTACCAATGTATTATGAAATTGTAAATTAAGTAATTGGTTTTAATTAATTATATTTTGTGCTTAAAATGTTGTAATTAAGAGTTTTTTAAAATAATGTTTTTTTATAAAATAAACATTAAATATTTTGTTAGATTTAATTTTATCAATAAACAATATTTAATTCATAAAAATTTGTTTTTAAGAGTTTCTTCGATAGTTTAATAATAATGTAATTTATTTTAGTTTTAATAAAATAATGTTTTTTATAAAATAAACATTAAATATTTTGTTAGATTTTCTTAATTATTTATTAGATTTTTTATATTTAAAATTTGATTTTTATTCTGTATTTAATTATGTAGGGAGTGATTTTAGGGAAGTTGAAGTGATAAGTGATTTTAAGGGAGTTAAATTTGTTAGAGATAAGGATTAAATAGGAAGAGATTTTAAGTTTTCATTATTTATTTAAGTTTTAAGTAATTAAAATTAAATAGCGGTACATTAAGCTTTAGTCAGTTGTTTTTAAGAGTTTTTTATAGATGCTTTATAATATAGTATAGATATAGATATAGATAATTAAAACAAAATTATAGTAATATAATATATTAATTAATAATGATACATGGAAATGTCTGCATAAAAAGAATGTCCTGCACATACCAAATTGGTGGGTGTTAGAAGTCTGCAGTAGTAATATGTATCTTGTGCTTTGATACTTGTAAATTAAGAGATTTTTTAAATCTTGTATAAAATGATGGTACCTTGTGCCTAATAATTTGTATTTAAGAGTTTTTTATCCGTGTTTTATAATATAGTAAATATATATTTTTTCTTAAAATGGAAAAAAATAGGAAAGGTAATGTAAATTTCTTTAATAGAAGAATTTTAAAAAATAATTATCATTAGAGAAAAATTATTTTTTAGTATATTCTATCAGTAAAAGACTTTAAAATAAAATATTTGAAAGAGAAAAATGATATTTTATTAAATATATTAAATATTTTAATAATATAATTAATGATGTAATTTTCAAAATGAAGGATTTGTATAAGTTGATGCAAAGTTTTTTATAAATTTTAAACTTTGATTCTATATTTTGGAAAACTTTTAGAGAATCTCGAGATACTCTTATATATATTTTTTGTTTCAAAATAAATGTTTATAATAAAACATAGATTAAATTATGTTTTTCGGTCCTGCAGTATGTTGAAAATTTTTATTTTAGTCCATATGATTTTAAAATTACGATTTTCATCCTCATGGTTTGTAATCGTCCTTATGATTAAACTTGGTTGCTTTCTTGTCCCTAGGTGATTTCCCCTGACCCAGTGGAGAACCCGGTTCACCCGACCTGATCGGGGGATTCCCCGCTAAACCGGGTACCGGGTCCCGATCTAGGGTCGGGGATCCTCGCAATACATAAACCAGGGTCGGGGTCGGGTAACACACCCCTCGACCCGCCCTGTACGGGCCGTACCTGATATATATTATTATTTAGTAAAATTGTTTATTTATTTATTATTTAATTTTTTTCCCAAATGGTTTATTTATATATCTGCATATGATAATTTCTATTTTATGCATATAATTATTTATGTATTAATATTAATTTAATAGTTTAATTATATATTTGCATATAAGTATTTAATTTTTTCCCAAATAGTTTATTTATATATCTGTATATAATTATTTATATATTAATATTAATTTAATAGTTTATTTATAATCTGGATATGATGATTTCTAATTTCTTTGTAGCACCATGTCAATTTAATTTTATTAGTTAAGCTTATCTGTTGTTGCATTTTATTGGTTGATTGTTTATTTTAGAATTTTTGACCGGGTCAGGGGTAGAGTCTGAACCGGAACCGGGGAACGGGGAGAGGATCGGGGTTTGACCGCATTACAGACTGGGGCTGGGATTAGGATCCCTGTACCCATCGAGGACTGGGGTCGGAGCTCTTTACCATAAACCGGGGTCGGGGTCGGGGATTGTGAAACCCGCCCCGTTACCATCCCTACTTGTCCCTATGGATTACAATTCATTTTTACTTTTGTCACTCGTATATAAAAGTAGTAACAGAGAATTACACTTTTGATCCCTGATGTTTGTTGATTTCTTTGAAAGTGGGACATGTACTTTCATAATTCAAGTTTCGTCCTCCAGGTATTGATTTTGATTTGAAAGTGGGGCATGACCACTAACTTCGTTAAAAAACTCCGTTAGAGATAGAGGTATTTTCGTCCAACCATGTTTGTAACACCCTCAAATTTGGAAAGAACAACTAATTAAAATTTTTCAATAATACCTCAAAGAAAGATAAAATCCCTTACGACAAGCTCACACTTGAAATACGATTCTAAATTTAACTGTCAACAAAATAAACAAAGTCTTACATAAGGACTAATTAAAGGTCGGGTGTTACTAAACCCAATCCAAGTTGTTATTCCCAAAGTGCGGAAGACTTCACCCAAGTTACTCTCTTGTGCATATACCTTAAGGGTATCTGGTATCTCGATAGTCGACTTTTTAGACACATGACGGGAGACAAGTCCCTGCTAACTGAATAAGGAAGAGAAAGGTCCCTCAGTGACCTTTGGTGGAAATGGAGAAGGTTACACTAGAAGGTTTGGTGTGCTAACTAATGGAGTAACTACATGAAGATGAGTTGCTTATGTCGAAGGACTAAAGCACAATCTACGAAGCATTAGTCAACTGTGTGACAAAGATTTTCAATGCATTTTACTAAAAAAGCTTGTACTGCCAGTGACACGAATGAAACGCTTGCCCTCACTGGTACTCGCATGGAAAATTTCTATGTAATCAACATGGACTCTTCCAACACCGAAAATATATGTTCTCTCTCTAAAGCATCCTCTGATGTCAACTGGTTATGGCACAAAAGACTGTCTCATCTCAATTTCAAAACGTTGAATGATCTATCAAGAAAGGAACTTGTCACCAGCCTACCTCAACGCTCATATGCTAAGGAATCTATTTGTTCAACATGTGAGAAAGGAAAACAAACAAAGGCTAGTTTCAAATCCAAACAAGTGTCTTCAGTAACCACCCATCTCCATTACTTGATATGGATTTATTTGGCCATGTCAACAAACAATCCATCGCTACTCTCGTCATCGTAGACGAATACTCAAGATATACCTGGGTAATGTTTCTCAGTTTCAAGAGTGACACTCTAGAAGAAATCATTTCCTTTGTAAGGATAATGGAAGTACTGAACAATCAGACTGTTCACTGAATAAGAAGTGACCATGGTACTGAATTCAAAAACAGTACTTTGGATAATTGATAGGCGGGTTTATACCCCCCTAATCTAACCGCAAGTGTACGAGTCGAATCAAGTAATATGTACTTGGAAGTATGAGTACCGAACCAAGAGAACTAGGAACTGAGTATCACAATTACTATTTTCACTATTAACTAAACGGTCCAAAAAGGGTGAATTATTGGGATTAAGTCATCAACCACTAACAAAATAAATTAAGAACGGTATAATAAACGACGTAAGAGACTTTTTATGGAGAAATAGTTGAGGGTTGGAAATCCTATGGTTTTCACTAATGAACGATGTTCTCAAAACAACTATCAGTTAAACCTTTTAATGAATATCTAATCTGTAAAATCACCGTTGTTCTTTCTTAAGCAACAACAAATTTTATTTTGAAAACACAAGTCTCATCTCTCGATCTTAACAATCCTATATTTGAAACACCTCTTTAATTTCACACCGATTTCGATTTTAACTCTGCCTTACACTCCAAGCTCAGATGATTAGCCCATCATTACTTGGATTCTTCTTTCGAATGATGTAAGAACAGGAAATGTAAATAACTGAAATGGAAAATACTGAAAGTAAAGAGCATAAATGTAAATAACTGAAAGTAAATTGCATAAGTGTAAATAATAGAAATGGAAATGACAGTAAAGTAAAATGTGGGAAATTAAATGACTATAAAGTAAATTTCAGAAAGTAAATTGCGGGAATGTAAATGACAGTAAAGTAAAGTGCAAGAAATTAAAAGACAATAATGGAAATTGCAGAAATGTAAAACTCAAAGCAGAAAATGGAAGTAAAGAGAATCAGAAAAGTACTGCAGTATTGTTGTAGTAACTTGGGCACCAAGTTATGAAACTTGTCGTGCAAGTTACCTCACAAAAACGATTGATAACACCAATTTTTGGTGTTATTCTGATACCATGATTCGAGTAGTTTTGGCTTGTTGTTCAAGCAAATAAGCGTTGATCTTATGCTTTCGTCGAGATTTTTACAACATTCCAAAAAGGATATCATTCGTGAAGAAGTGGCGCCTTCATTGTTGAAAACCGGAATTTCGTGGCTAATTTAGAATTTCTAAGGAGGACCGAAACAACAACTTGCGCGACATGTCCCGTGGACTCCAAGCCGCGACCACTTTTTGGCACGCGCAGTTTCTTCTGCGGGCACAAAGTCACGGGGAAAGCCGCGAACTCGCTGTTCGGCCTCACTTCACTTATTCGAATTTTGAGATAGGGATAGGGGTTACACAGTTTTCTAACTGACGACGACTGGTGAAGGATGATTTTGGAGAAGGATAGAGGAGATTTTTGACAAGAAAAGGTGGGGAGATCTTGGGGAAACGCATATTGAAGCATATTGCAATTACGTGTGATTGGAGAGTTGATATCTCAGGGAATTTTCGTACTTTTGGGCATTTTTTCTTTAGAACAATGTTTGGAATTCCAATTTCTTCTCTTAGTGTTTTGATCTTCAATACCCTCAACATGAACTAATCCTTTCATGTTGGGGGTTTGGATGAATTTTGGGTAGATAATCTTTGAGCAGGTGATTGAACTTTGTATTGGGTTGATTTGATTTCAATGAAGCATATGACATGGTTTTTACTGCTTTCATTAGCCTGATCAACTAATGAATGATTTATTGATCTTAATTTCTTTGACAAAAGTGTATTAAGATTCGATGTTAATGTTGTATGCCTAGGGTGTGAATTGGATTAGGATATACCGATTCAACTATAGAGTTGTTTAATATTGTTTTGCTTGTTATTTGGGAATTAATTGTTGAGATCAAGAGATGAAACATTTCTTCCTAGTTGCATGTTATTATAGCTTGAAAGAGTATAATAACTACTCTGTGATTAAATTCACTGATAGTTGAACCCAATACCTTGTTAATAATAATGTTTTGTGATGAAATCAACCCGAGAGGATTCCAACCCCCAACAGTCTTTCTTAAATTAGTTTCTTCTTGTTTTTAAGAATCGGTTCTTATTAGTTGTTGCTTCTTATTTTAGAATCATTTTCATTGCACTTATAAATCAAATTTCCATTGTTTAGTTAATAGTCAATATAGTTATTGATCAGAACAATCATGGGTATTGTGATGAAAGCGGCGATTGATCAAATTTCAATGAAAATAATGTTTTGTGATGAAAGTGGCGATTGATCAGAACACCGCATCCATTCAAATTCTGGAGCGACAAGTGGGCCAAATTGCGGAAGCTTTGCAATCACGAATCCAAGGTCAATTTCCTAGCCAAACGGGACGAAATCCAAGGGAGGACTGCAATGCCATCCAATTTAAGAATGGTAAGGAACTTATCAAGGACCTGACTAAGGAGCCGTTAATAGAAGAGCAAAAATTTCCAGAAGGGGTAGTGGAAGAAGAGGAGGAAGAGAAGGTTGACGAAGACATATTAATGGAGACAAGATAGAGCACAATGGAAAAATTGATGGAGGAGATTCCGAGATCAATACCAAAGCCGGTAGCACCAATAATCTCATATCTTAACCGCCTTAAATCGCATAAGGATGAGGTTCGGTTTAATAAACTTTTAGAAGTTTTTAAAAAACTGCATATTAATATTCCTTTTGCAGATGCTTTAGCTCAGATGCCCTCATATGTGATGTTTTTGAAAGATATCCTGTCAAATAAAAGGAAGATCGATGAGCACGTGACGGTTGCACTTATTGAAGAGTGTAGTGCCATTATCCAAAACAAGCTTCCCCAAAAGCTTAAAGATCCAGGGAGTTTCACTATTCCAATTAAAATAGGAGCTTCTGAGTTCGGTAGGGCACTATGTGATTTAGGTGCGAGTATTAATTTGATGCCATTGTCCATTTTCAGAAAACTTGGTTTGGGAGAAGTTCAAGCAAATAATGTCACCTTGCAACTTGCGTATAGATCCATCAAGTATCTGTATGGCGTAATTGAAGATGTGTTGGTAAAAGTGGAAAAATTCTACTTTCCGGTAGATTTTGTTATTTTGGACATGGATGAAGACAAAAAAGTGCCTTTGATTCTAGGAAGGCCATTTCTAGCTATCGAAGGGGCCCTTATCGATGTATAAAGGGGAAAGCTTACATTGATAGTTGAAGAAGAAAGTGCGGTTTTCAATGTATTCCGAGCGACATAAAATAGTTTAGAAAGTGACCGATGAGTGCTACCAGATTGATGTGATGGAATTATTGATGCGAGATACACCCATACATCAAAGCACCGATGACCAGTTGGGGGACACTTTGACCGGAATCGACATATGTAACACCCTGGATTTTCATTATATTTATCGTTGTATTCTTGCGTTTACTTTTTGTCGTAAACGCCGAGTCTTGATCTGAGAGTTAGTGTTTGGGTTTTGGTTGAAATTGTGGGAAACAGAGAGTTACGCGGGCTATGCCGCGACTTGTAGGCCGCGAGGTCATTCCTAGGATAGGTGTCGACACTCTATTTTGAGGACAATAACTGTTGGTGTGCTTCAATGTTTTTCCGTTAGATCTGGTGCGTCTGCAGGACGAGCGGTAAACTTAAGGAAATTAGATGTTGATAATTAAGAAATCAATCATCGGTATTTTGATAATTGTCAGGACTTTCGTTGATTTGGAAATCGATGCTTGAGTGCATGGTGGGAGTTTGGTGGTAATGTTTATTGGATACATTTGGTGAGAATGTCGAGGTGGACTTTAAGTACAAATCGATTATCGGGGAGACCTTGATGCGTCGTATTTAGAGGTATCTAAGGGAAATGTTTGCTTTGGGGTATTCTTGGTGGATATGACCGACAAAGGTAGTAAGTTGTCCTTGAGGCAATATGAACAACATAAGGTTGGGAGGCAACCGAGATTTAATGTTAAGAATGTGTTTAAGCCAAAACTTAACGTTCATCTCGCTTTGGGATGAGTTATATGGAAAGTTGAAGTTGAGTTGGCGATGGTTCGTTATAAGGAACGCAACGACAACCTCAATCGGGATGTAATCGGGTTCGTATATGAGGTAAGGTTTAGTGAAGGTATTCCTTTTGAATAGGGAATCAATTGACCTCGCCAAGGGCGATATTGGGTGATTGGTTGGTGCTAGATTTCGAGGACGAAATCATTCCCAAGTTGGGGAGGTTTGTAACACCTTGGATTTTCATTATATTTATCGTTGTATTCTTGCGTTTACCTTTTGTCGTAAACGCCGAGTCTTGATCTGAGAGTTAGTGTTTGGGTTTTGGTTGAAATTGTGGGAAACAGAGAGTTACGCGGGCTATGCCGCGGCTTGTAGGCCGCGAGGTAAGTCGCGTAACCCTCTGGAGGATTCTCAGATTGTTGACACGCGCGGGCTATGCCGCGGCTAGTAAGCCGCGAGCTAAGCCGCGTGACCCACTGGAGTATTCCAGTTTTGTGGCACGCGCGACTTTTCCCGCGGCTTGAAGGTCGCGGTGTAAGCCGTGCAACCCTCTGGCCGACTTAAGAAAGTTTCAGCCCAAAATATCTCATTCTGGATCTCTCTCTCTCAATCTCAAACTCTCTCAGTCTTTCTCTTTGGCTTCTTCGATCTTTGAAGCTCCGTTGATTGCTAGTATTAAGTGCATTACTCGGGGTTTCAGTGTAGAAAGCTTCACCTCTTCGTCGTGGTCGATATCTGGTTTTCCGGGTTTTATTCTAAAACCTGTTTGGTGAGTTCCTACTACCTTTTACAAACTTTATACATGTCAAAACTTATATTTTTGAAATCCAAAGTATTTCTACGGTATGGATTTAAGTTCTCTACATTTTGACATAACTTGAGTTTTTGGTGATTTCGGGGTTCCCGATCAGTTTTGACTAAAATGATGGGTTCCACCTTATTTGAAGTAAAAGGGGGGTTTACTTGCACATTTATGTGGGTTACTTGAAAGAATGTTTAAAGTTCATTTTGATGATTTTCATTCTTACCCGAAGTTAAACATGAAAATGCATTTTTTTTATAAATGCTATTTTATACCATATAGACCTATGGTTGGTCACATATGTTGTTGTGACGAGTCTGTACCTTTACTAGTGGATCCCTAGGTATTGAGTCGACTTATATTTGGGATGTCTTTTCCCCTCTTTGTATAAATGGATGTATATGATCCCCGGGGGCCATTTGGTACGGTTATGTGAGACCGGTTATTAGCCATGGATCATATTTTCCCTTATTTGTAGTTATGGATGCATATGATCCTCGGGGGCCATTTCGTACGGTTATGTGAGACTGGTTACTAGCCATGGGTCATAGTGTAGTCCTAGTGAACGAGTTTTGACTTGGTTTCCTCGGGGGCCCTACCTTACATCGTAGTACGGACCTGTGTGTTCGTGGCCATGGATTCCAAGTGTTTCGACTCATAACTCGATTGTGACCTACTTTGTGTTACGCTACAATCCTTGGTAAAACTGGTTATCTTTGTCATCGTATGATGAGTTTACTTTGAAAAGGCCCGGTTGTGGCAAAGGTTTCATTTGCAAACTAAACCTTATTGAAAAGATTTCCTTATGATACAATTGTTTATATCTCTTGAAATTTATAAACTGTATGTTCTCACTAGGATTTAAGCCTAACATTTTTTCTCAAATGATATGTATATCAGGTTCTCGTTAGCGGCGGGTTGCTAAGGGCTTGAGTGCCGGGATTGATCTCGAGGGTTTTTGTGATGATTAGTATTGGATTGTTGGGCATTTGTTAAGTCCCATATTTTTGGATGATTCTGGATCCACAACTGATGAAATCTAGATAGTATATGTTTAGATTAGTTTGTTGTTAGAATCCTTATCCGTATTTTTACTTTTGTAAAGGTTAAGTACAGTTCCCCTTTTTGGGAGGTTTATACCTATTGTTGATGCTTAATTGTTTAGTTTCCGCAGTTTAAATTCACCCTGGTTTTTAGGGTGTTACAAGTTGGTATCAGAGCTCTAGTTTAAGTGAACTAGGCATGAATATAAGATGTCTAGACTTAGACTGAGTATGTTAAGCTTTGATTCGTGAGTTTGGGTAGAACTCTAAGATGGGTTGGTCTTAGAGTCGACGGAAATTATAGTTATCGAACGTTGTGGCAACGGTATTAAGAACCTTTATGTATTGTATATTCATAATCTCACTTAGCTAATGTTATTATGAGAATATTTATACGTGATGGTGCTTGAGGTGCCGTTACTGTGACAATTGGTAATGTAGTAGTACGTTCTCTTGTGCTTGGTTTGCTAATGTTATGATATTTGGTAGACGTGGTAGTACGTTTCCTTCGTGTTCAATTCTGTTAATCTCCTTTTTATCCATCCTCGTACTTGTATGAACGACCTTGGTATGTCGACCGTTGGGGTAGTAAGAAAGTTTCTGAATGGGTAACTTTTAGAAAAAGTTAATGATGGTAAGTATGGTGATTGCGTTAAGTAATCAGTTCGAGTCGGATTAATTGGTTGGATTAGAACCATAGACTTTTTGAATCGATGTATTCGAGGAGAAATTGTAAGGTGAACCTATGAGGTCCGTGATCTTTTCCTTAAGATGTTGAGCATCTGGTTGACGATAGTGTAACTAGAGAAATCGAGGAGCGTGAGTTCAAGTTGATTTGTGAAAACGGTGTACATGCCAAAATATCCATTTTTTTAAAGTGTTTATGTGTTTTACATGAAATTATCAAATGTTGGGTTAGTTGGTAATCTTTGATTATTTGAAGTATTTACCTTTATAAACTTTGTATAACACCACCTTTGGGATTTTTGGGCATTTTGATAAAGGGTCACAAATCAATGTGTTTTAATGTTTTATTGCATAAAACCACCTTTGGTCAGAGAAATGTACTTCTGAATGGTTGTCGGTTTTCATACTTCATTCATGAAATGGAATGTTTATGAAGCATTACTTGCATATTTATGTAAAGTATTTGAAAGTATGTATATAGTCTCATTTTATGATTTCTATTCTTATCAGCAGTTACACTTGGAAATGCATATTTGAAAATAAATGAGTTTTTATGACTTCGGTCCGGTTTAATAGCCCAATTGTGAAATACTAAGTATGATGGCGGTTAATGCGCATCTTTTGAGAAGTATATGTTTTGAGTGCGTTGGTCATTCAATTGGAGCCATGTACTGTTTAGACTGTAATGCAGTGGATTCATATGCATATGAGTCGGTCTGTATTATTTAAAAAGAAAATGGGTTATTATTTAGAAGTTGCTTATTTTAAAGTGCTTGTGTTTTACATTAAATTGTTAACTGCTGATAAGTTTTGGGTTATTTGGTTATGTTTAACTTTATAAACTTATGTAACATACATCTTTGTGATTTTTTTTGGGCATGTTGATAAATAAAACATTTTGATATATTTTTTTTACGATGTAATATATAAATGGAAGTCATTTTATATAATTGTTCATTTGGTGCATACGATTTTATAAACCGTTGGAAAATCCATATTATTGAACTATGAGTCATTTTGGTTATTTTGAAATATTTAGTTTTATGAACATGTTGAGACATCCATTTTGGGATCTTTGGGTATTTTGGTAAATAAATCATGTTGAGTTGTTTCTTCGATGATTTTACATATATAATTGGAGTTCAGTTGACGTAAGTGTCATTTTGTGTATTTGATCTTATAAACCTTTTTCAGAAAACACATATTATTGTGTTACGAGGTATTTTGAAAATATAAGAGTATGAGTTCATTTGAAAAAATGGTTTGTCTCAACCAGCGATGAGATTTTGGGTTAATTACCTTTTGGGTCGTGGTGTTTGCATAATTGTGGTCAAACGTACTTCGATGTCTCTACTGGCTTTCATGGGGTATATATGTAAACTATTGGGTCGCTGACTCGGTTTTAACCAAATGGGGTCTTGAGGAAAGTTGTCCGGTTTAAAAACAGTGGTGGAAATTTTATTGTCATCCAGTGGTATTATTTTCCCTTTGGGTTTAGTGGGAGCAGTTCAGTTACACATATCACGTATACATATTTTATTGGAAATTTCCGTTATGGTATTTCAACCAATATTTTAGAACGATGAGAGCATGTTTATTTTTTGGCTTTGAACTCGAAAACGACATAAATTGTTTCATGTTTTAACCGGGTGCATACGCATATCAATCTACTAGTTTTGCAAAATAAACGGTCGCATGCAAGGTTTGTTGTGAAATCTTATTTCGTGCTGCATTGTGACTAAAAGAGAGAAAACTTTAAGAGTTCGATATTATGAGCATATTGTCTCGGCTTTTGCAAACATTTTATTTATACAGTTTGGAATTAAACTAAATTACTCTTGAAATTGCTCAAATCGCATGCATATGTCTTTACTAAATTTTGGGGAATAAACAGATGTATGCGAGTCACGATGGGAAGTTTTATTTCATGACATTTCATGGCTAATTGCAGAAATTTTGGGGTTCGATTTTGTGAATTTCCCTTCTGTAGTTTTGTACGAACGTCTTGTTATACACTATTTTAGTACGTAAAACTATTTCTCATTCATTACATAAATTATACTGTTGGTGTGAGTAATCGTATGAAAAATTTATGTTATTTCGGATGGAACTTTTGCCCAGAACATATTTCAGTTATTGATTTTACTGATAGGAGTTGTCCGCAATGCATGAAATGAATTTCCGGTTTACATGTCGTTGTAATTACGATTTTGGGTAGGTACGTTTTATCGGTGCGACCCAAATTTGAAACGCGAATAATATATATATATATTTATTTATTTACGTTCCTATTGTGTTGCTACATTTGGAAAATGATGTTGGGTCTGAATGTCCTAAGGATGGATACTACTGCTAATTGAAAGATTACTACTGCTAGTAGAATTAATACTGCTTGAAGAGTTAGTGCTGCTATATGAATAGTTAGTACTGCTTGGAGAGTTAGTACTGCTAGTAGTTAGTACTGCTGAATATTACTACTGCAAGTGAGGAGTTAATACTGCAAGCATGGTTAGTACTGCCAGAGATAAAGTTAATACTACTATTGAGTTAATGCTGCTTCTGAAGATAAAGATGGATTGATGCGAAAGAATAGGAGATGAAGATAATTATGGACTGGATTCTAAAGAATAATATTTCTTTTGTAATTATCTTGTAATCTGTTTTGTATATATAGTCTAGATAATTGTAAATTAGAATACGAATACATTGATAGAGTTGTTTTATAGAATTAACCTCAAGACTAGTATTGATCCTTTCTATAGAGAAGTATAGAACGTCTGTTGAGTCTATTCAACAGATTGAGGTTGTGTTTGTAATCATTAAGTTTTATGCAATATAAACTTATGATTTGAGTTCATATTCTGTGTTTTGATTATTTGTTAAAGTGTTATTCCGCGACTTCTTTAACATTGTTTCTGAGTTTGTATTAAATTTTTGTTTAGAATTTTTGATCTTGACAAGTGGTATCAGAGCCAGAAAATTCAGAAACCTATAATCATGGACAGTTCAAGCGAAAGCGTTTTGGTATCAAAGGTTCCCATGCTCAAACCCAATGAGTTTGACATGTGGAAGATCAAAATCAAGCAGTACATTATTCTCACAGACTTCTCAATGTGGGACATCATTGAGAATGGTCCCTCTGATGGAGGAAAGATGGATGCAGATGGCAAGAGACCTCCACCAAAGACTGATGGAGAGAGGAAGATGAGGCAGACAGAGATGAAAGCCTTGAGCACTCTGTTTTTGGCTATTCCTAATGAGTACCAACATCAATTCTGCAACTGTTCTGATGCACAAATTCTATGGAATGCACTGGAGAAAAGATTTTCTTGTAACACCAAAAAAATGGGGTAAATATATATAAATATAGAAAGAAAAATAAAATAAAATGAGTTTTATTTTATTGGAAAAAAAAATGTGAAAAAAAACGTAAAAGCGACCATTTATTCCATTTTAAGGAAAACGAGAAGTGAAGAAATGAATTTATGTTCAATGGGACTAAAAAGGAAAGAAAATATCAAATCAGGGGTGAAAAATGTAATGTTGGCCAAAATGGTGAGGACAGGGGGCCGAATGTATTTTTTTGAAAGTTAAGGGGGCCGAAAGTAAGACTTTAACAAGTCCAAGGACCTGTTCTGTAAATAGGACAGATCTGCAGATTTTCAGATAACGAAAACGACAACTCTCTTGAAGGCTTCTTATTGGCTCGTTTCAACTATTAGGACAAAAAAAATCATAGATAAATGAAGGTAACTGGTTAATGATCATTTTGGGTTAAAAAAAATAGAGATTTGGTCGAGTTTAGAAGGAGAAATCGGAGGTTGAAGTTCGGTGTCGAAAAGCTCCGTTTATTAACGATTGGAGGTAAAATACTCAACCAAATTTCAAGTTCTTCATATGGTTAGCTTCGTTTTTAAGTCCTTTATCGAACCTTAGTAG
Source organism: Arctium minus (assembly GCA_954870635.1). NCBI lineage: Eukaryota > Viridiplantae > Streptophyta > Magnoliopsida > Asterales > Asteraceae > Arctium > Arctium minus. The sequence continues at coordinate 117,109,109 of OX941084.1, read as the reverse complement.
CCTTATGTCTCAGATTTTGGTTTAGAGTGTCCGATTTTACGTTTTAAGCTGATTTTCGAGTGGGTTTTTAACTCAAATTTTAAATGAGCGTGTGAGATTCAATACTTGATGGTTTTCGTTGATTTTTGTTCCTATGGTTGAGGAAAATCATTACCTAAAGTTTTTACAAGAAAAATCAAAGAAAACGGTGGAAAAACGAGGCCGAACGGCCTGAAACCGTGGTTGTTGGCGACATCCTCTTGTTGTGCAGTGAGGTGGGTATGGATCCGAGTATGGGTACATATCAAGTATCCATGGGGCTGGTCCACCCATCCTGGGCTTGGATATAGGTTGTAGTAAGATGGGCCTTCTCTAATTGGATTGTGGATATAGATTGGGTTCCCTCTTTTTAGCCTACAATTAAGTTTTTAATTTTGGGCTCATTTAACTTATTTGTCTATGAACCAATATCAATATCAGATTAAGATTAATTAGAAGAAGCCCAATGTATATATTTTTTAGTCTATTAAATTATTGGGTATTAAAACTTTGGGCTTAAGATATATTAACTTATAATTATATTAATTAATTAAATTAGTTCTAAATTGATTAATATATTAATTTAAATTGTTATTTAATTAATATATTAATTTAAATTGTTATTTAATTAATATATTAATTTATTTCAGAACTTAAAATTAATTAATTTCTAAGGAGATGTTTTTTTTAATAAATCATTAAATGATTTTAATGATTTAATAATGTATTAAATCGTCGTAATTTGAGTTAAGTTGTATTGGACGTTTTAATTTGGAGAGACAGATTTATAAGTTTATAGAATGATTATTTTGACGTTTTAGGACATTGTCGAGTTTTAGACTTGGGTTTTGACTAAAGTTAGTTGAGGTTGACCGTGTTGACCAATAGTTGACTTTTACCTTGTTTGACCCACACGTATTTTTACGATGAGATCAAATGGAGATATTTGAGTCATTTAGAGACCTGATTTTAGAGTTTGACTTTAGGTCGAGTTAGGTTGACTAAAGTTGACTTTTGGAGAAAATAAGCCATTAATTGGATATGGTGGTATGAAATGTGTAGGTTTTCAGTTGAGAGCTATCAGTAGCCGATCTACACGGAATCAGGTGAGTCTTCATGAGACTTACACTGGGATGCATACCTACGTACAAATTTATTTTCAGCATTATATGATTTCTACAGTGATGTGTACGTATACATGATGTTTCAGTTTTCATACATGATACAATATAATTTTCATGTATGTTATTTATGATCAGTTGCATGCTATGTGTTTATTATGTTTTCAAATAACTCTAGCATGTTGTTTCATATGGAAGTTTTATGGGTGGTTTCAAAGGGTGGGCATTTGACCAGTAAGTCACACGACAAGTGGCACGACCCCGTAATGGGTATCGAGACAGGTGTAGGTCAGATAACCCAGGGAAGCCAGTGACAAAATGACCCATACCTGACGAGACAGTTTATGAGATCTCTTTTCTTTCAGCGCTGCATGTTTTCAGAAAATGCATACTATTTGATACAATGTTTTGAAGTTGATATGCATTATGTGAAATGATTTTATTCACGCAAACCATGAACTCACTGAGCTTTATAAGCTGACTATAGTATGCATCTCAGGGACTGAAGGTTTCAGGTTGGATAAAAGAAAAGAGCAGACATAGAGACTTGCCTCATCTAAGTTCAATATTTATGTTCGGGCATCTATTAAGAATAAATATTGTAACGCAACTCGGTATGGGATGAGTTAGCATTTAAGTTACATATTTATTATTTTAAAGTCTTCCGCTGTAAACGGTCTAAAGTTTTAATTTAGCCGTTATTTTGGAGAATTGTTTTAGATTATGTAACACTTATCAAGGCGAAAATATGGGTGTTACAAGTTGGTATCAGAGCAGTAGTTCAAGAGAAATAGGTTATGATCTATAGCCTAAGCTTGAACCGTTAGTTGTAAGAATGATACTTCAGATTTAGGTGCGAATCAATATCAGCATCGTACATTGATCAATATGAGTATCACACATATTAGACGCATCATAATTCAACGTATGTAGTGTATAACATTGTTCCGGCAATACAATAAATTTAAGAGAAGTTATAATTGACGAAGCTTCTTTCTCTTAGAGTTGATTGGCGTTAAGAATGCACGTAGGGTGCTGAGAAGTAAGCTTTTGCAGAGTATGACAGAACAATTAGTATGAGCTTAGATCCGAAAGTTAGCCAGGTAAGTGTTCAGATTTAGAAGCGTGAAGGGAGAAAAAAAACCTAATTTTAATAGCACGAGAAGTGTTAGTTAGAACTTCAGTTGTTTCATATATTATCAGTTTGTAGTCGACAATTTCAGTTTCAGTTAGCTTCAGTAATGCATGTTAAATTGTGTGTGTGTTAAGGGGTCAAGTACTGGGGTATCAGTAAATCAGGCACGACACTGTAAAGATGCATAAATGATACATGTACCGCGAGGGTGCCACTGTACATATGTTTATTCAGTTCATTTAAGTAACTAACTTATTTTTTGGTCGGTGCACATAGATGGTTCAAATATATAAATGACCCCTACACTACACCAAGATTGTCAAGATCTCAAAAGTGTCTAACTCTGTGTGTTGTTTAAATACAAATTGTTCAGAGTTTTTAGACACCAGATTTATTGTTTCAGATCAATTTAAAGGTTACTGCTTTGAAGTAGGAATTGCCCATATAATTTTTATGTTTGAAATCCTGGGTTTCAAGCGATGTTATCTAGGTTGTGAAACGCAACAGTGGCGTTATGGACCTAATGAACGTAGAACGTGGACCATACTTATAGAATTCGTCATAGTCGTTACTTGAAGTGCGCTCAGTTATTCAAGAAATAAGACTAAAAATATAAAACGACAAAATTTGGTCTCACAACCATTAAAGAGGTAAGTTGTAAGAAAAATGAAGTTTTCTTATGAGCTGTAGATATAAGTTTCAGTTTTCTTGGTCATGTGGTTGACAAGAAAAACATCTAAGGAAAAAGGGCAACAAACTCAAAAGTTGTCTCAAATTTAAAGCAATCAAGATTAGTAAACGAGATAGAAGTTTAGTTTGGCCATTATTTCATTGTCGATGATTCATTCATGGTTCTCTAAATTGGAGATTTAATGTCAGGATAGACACAGACAACACAGTAAGTTAGACTGAGATCAGGTAGAACAAATCTTTCAATTATTGAAAGCAAAAGTAAATATATGTATAAATTTGATGGTTGCTAGAAGGAATAGAAAACCTTATAGTTGCCAGTAATACCTCAAATTTTGAATAAGATTTGATATTAATGCAATAACGAAAGTTTATCGCCTACGCATTAAGTCAACTGTAAGAACATGAGAAGACTAATACAATACATGATAAAGAGTTAGCAATGTGGTAACTTGCACTCGAATTTTGTAAGACATTACCAAGATGGCTCGAAGTGTACTATGCACACATATCACTATAACTGAATATCCGTGTTTGATTGTAAAGGATAAAGTTTGAACTAGAGATTTTGATTAGCATCGTTGAAGAATTTCGTTGAAATTCATTGTTATCTAGATAAGCAAAGAAGGATTAGAGTTGATCAGATAGTGAGTTGCGATGATAAACATCACATTGAGTGTGAACAATCAAACTCAAGTAGTTCAGTAACATTTCTTCGATAGAAGAATGTAAGATATAAAGAAGGTGTAACCACCTTGAGTTTCTATTATTGTACTAAAAAAAATCTGGTAGATTTTGGAATAATATATGGGTCCCAACATGGGGGGTTTGAGAAAAAGAAAGATTTGAATGATTATGTAAAATATTATGCCTCAGGCGCCCCGATAGTGATAAGATGTGCAAATTACTTCAAAAGTTGTTTATTTATAATGCGTAAGATAAAAAAAGGGGACGTTAAGATGTCAAATTGGTGACAATAAGTCGGGGAAGACTCAAGGTTTCAGTAAGGACGACTATATGCATGATGGCATATGTATGAAGTCAAATTAGTAAAACTAAGCATTGATATGAGAGCATTCTAGCAAAGGTAAGTAAGTGATACAACATGGATTCCCTACCATATAGAGATGGTAAATCCACGTAGAGTATGTATTATAATTATGTCACATTACCTCAGCAGTTATTAGTATGAATGTTATTTAAGAATTAATGCCTTCAGCAGCTTTCAGTATATGCATTGAGTATGAATAAGGGTATCAGCAAGAGCCTTGTCATTGTGCATGTCTTTCGATAAAGTATTCCTAGTGGTGCTCATCTAACTCAGGTTTGATGAATGTTCCCAACAATGTTCATGCTAATGCATGCTACGTTAATCATTGGATTTTCAACGATGAGGTGTGTTGCATAGCTTAGGTGGAAGCACATTATGTACAAAAAGATGTCTAATATGTGATCAAAAGTGCATTAGTCAGGTATGTTATCATTATGGGTAAAGTAATGACATGAGTATAGTAGAAATGCATGATACTTGGAAACTTAGGCTAATAAGCAGCATAAACCTCTAGAGTTCGGGGCGAGGATAGAGTGATGTTAAAGACATCGCTTTGAAAGAGCATAGTCATATATGGCAATTAACGTAATTGAAGTCCAAAGCATGTGGGACCGAAGAGTTAGTTGCAAGGGTTGATAGAGCAGTCTATTAACCAAGTTAGCCACAAAGTAATAGGTTAATTTCTCGACATTTTTTTTACGTGTCGAATTCGAGGAAACATTTAGATGATGAGTCAGTTATCATAAATTTGGAAGTTATCAAGGTTAACAGCAAGCTTACTTATACAAAGGAGACAATCGAAATTTTGGTCAAGAAAACAAAAAGATAAGGGAATAAGAGTACATCTTTGTTACTAGTTATGATGTTGAAGAACTTAGCATTCCTAAGGTTCAGAAATGACATGATAGTCGAAAAAGCGAACAAGGATTGAGAATCCTTATTAACCTCGCCGGTAAAATTCCGAGGACGGAATTCCTTGAAGGAGGGAAGATTTGTAACACCAAAAAAATGGGGTAAATATATATATAAATATAGAAAGAAAAGGAAAATAAAATAAAATAAAATGAGTTTTATTTTATTGGAAAAAAAATGTGAAAAAAACGTAAAAGCGACCATTTATTCCATTTTAAGGAAAACGAGAAGTGAAGAAATGAATTTATGTTCAATGGGACTAAAAAGGAAAGAAAATATCAAATCAGGGGTGAAAAATGTAATGTTGGCCAAAATGGTGAGGACAGGGGGCCGAATGTATTTTTTTGAAAGTTAAGGGGGCCGAAAGTAAGACTTTAACAAGTCCAAGGACCTGTTCTGTAAATAGGACAGATCTGCAGATTTTCAGATAACGAAAACGACAACTCTCTTGAAGGCTTCTTATTGGCTCGTTTAGCCAACTATTAGGACAAAAAAATCATAGATAAATGAAGGTAACCGGTTAATGATCATTTTGGGTTAAAAAAAATAGAGATTTGGTCGAGTTTAGAAGGAGAAATCGGAGGTTGAAGTTCGGTGTCGAAAAGCTCCGTTTATTGACGATTGGAGGTAAAATACTCAACCAAATTTCAAGTTCTTCATATGGTTAGCTTCGTTTTTAAGTCCTTTATCGAACCTTAGTAGCCTTATGTCTCAGATTTTGGTTTAGAGTGTCCGATTTACGTTTTAAGCTGATTTTCGAGTGGGTTTTTAACCCAAATTTTAAATGAGCGTGTGGGACTCAATACTTGATGGTTTTCGTTGATTTTTGTTCCTATGGTTGAGGAAAATCATTACCTAAAGTTTTTACAAGAAAAATCAAAGAAAACGGTGGAAAAACGAGGCCGAACGGCCTGAAACCGTGGTTGTTGACGACATCCTCGTGTTGTACAGTGAGGTGGGTATGGATCCGGGTATGGGTACAGATCAAGTATCCATGGGGCTGGTCCACCCATCCTGGGCTTGGATATAGGTTGTAGTAAGATGGGCCTTCTCTAATTGGATTGTGGATATAGATTGGGTTCCCTCTTTTTAGCCTACAATTAAGTTTTTAATTTTGGGCTCATTTAACTTATTTGTCTATGAACCAATATCAATATCAGATTAAGATTAATTAGAAGAAGCCCAATGTATATATTTTTTAGTCTATTAAATTATTGGGTATTAAAACTTTGGGCTTAAGATATATTAAATTATAATTATATTAATTAATTAAATTAGTTCTAAATTGATTAATATATTAATTTAAATTGTTATTTAATTAATATATTAATTTATTTCAGAATTTAAAATTAATTAATTTCTAAGGAGATGTTTTTTTAATAAATCATTAAATGATTTTAATGATTTAATAATGTATTAAATCGTCGTAATTTGAGTTAAGTTGTATTGGATGTTTTAATTTGGAGAGACAGATTTATAAGTTTATAGAATGATTGACGTTTTAGGACGTTGTCGAGTTTTAAACTTGGGTTTTGACTAAAGTTAGTTGAGGTTAACCGCGTTGACTAATAGTTGACTTTTACCTTGTTTGACCCACACGTATTTTTACGATGAGATCAAATGGAGATATTTGAGTCATTTAGAGACCTGATTTTAGAGTTTGACTTTAGGTCGAGTTAGGTTGACTAAAGTTGACTTATGGAGAAAATAAGCCATTAATTGGATATGGTGGTATGAAATGTGTAGGTTTTCAGTTGAGAGTTATCAGTAGCCGATCTACACGGAATCAAGTGAGTCTTCATGAGACTTACACTGGGATGCATACCTACGTACAAATTTATTTTCAGCATTATATGATTTCTATAGTGATGTGTACGTATACATGATGTTTCAGTTTTCATACATGATACAATATAATTTTCATGTATGTTATTTATGATCAGTTGCATGCTATGTGTTTATTATGTTTTCAAATAACTCTAGCATGTTGTTTCATATGGAAGTTTTATGGGTGGTTTCAAAGGGTGGGCATTTGACAAGTAAGTCACACGACAAGTGGCACGACCCCGTAATGGGTATCGAGACAGGTGTAGGTCAGATAACCCAGGGAAGCCAGTGACAAAATGACCCATACCTGACGAGACAGTTTATGAGATCTCTTTTCTTTCAGCGCTGCATGTTTTCAGAAAATGCATACTATTTGATACAATGTTTTGAAGTTGATATGCATTATGTGAAATGATTTTATTCACGCAAACCATGAACTCACTGAGCTTTATAAGCTGACTATAGTATGCATCTCAGGGACTGAAGGTTTCAGGTTGGATAAAAGAAAAGAGCAGGCATAGAGACTTGCCTCATCTAAGTTCAATATTTATGTTCGGGCATCTATTAAGAATAAATATTGTAACGCAACTCGGTATGGGATGAGTTAGCATTTAAGTTACATATTTATTATTTTAAAGTCTTCCGCTGTAAACGGTCTAAAGTTTTAATTTAGCCGTTATTTTGGAGAATTGTTTTAGATTATGTAACACTTATCAAGGCGAAAATATGGGTGTTACATTTCTGGTACCAAAAGTACCAAGAGAAATCAGAAGGCCATCCTGAAGCAGCAATATGAAAACTTCATGTCTACAAAGAATGAGTCCATGACTCAAACTTTTGATAGATTTAATAAGTTAATTGGTGAATTGGCTACTGTTGGTGTCCAGATAGATCAAGATGATGTCAACAGAAAATTTTTAAGATCTCTTGGTGATGAATGGACTATGTACACTGTCTCCTTCAGACAGAATGACCAACTGGAGGACAAGGAACTGGATGACCTCTATAATGACCTTAGAGTGTTTGAAGCAGCGGTAGAAGCAAAGAAGAGACCCTCTGGATACTCATACAATGCTACTCTTCTATCATCCTCTACTGATTTTGCTGCTAATACAGAATCAGTTAGTGCTGCCTATGGATCAAAGCAAGATGGATCTAATGACTCAGTTTTAGAAGTTTTCTTAGCCAGTCATGCTAATTCCACTTTAATTAATGATGACTTAGAACAGATAAATGCTGATGATCTAGAAGAGATGGATATCAAGTGCCAGATGGCTATGCTCACAATGAGAGTAAAAAGATTCATCAAAAGGACTGGAAGGAACAAATTTTCTCAGAAAAGAGAAGATGGGGTTGGATTTGATAAATCCAAGGTTGAATGTTACAAGTGTCACAAGCTGGGGCACTTTGCAAGAGAATGCAGAAGTGGAATGCCTCAACAACATACTAGCAACCATCAACCATCACAGTCCACTAGCTTCAACAACAGGAACTCTTCTCAAGCTCTTGTTTCCCAAGAAGGAATGGGATTTGATTGGAGTGACCAAGCAGAAGAAGCAGTTCAGAATCAAGCTTTAATGGCTAAAGTTTCAGAGTCAGCAAGCACTGATATTCGCACAGAGGTAACATCTAACCTTTGCTCTAAAACCTGTATTGAAACTGTTAAAAAGTACAGTGATCACAGTCAGATCATGTGTGATGACCTTAAAAGGTTAGAGAGAGATAGAAGAGAGTATGTTTTGATTGTTGAGAGGTTTGAAGAACAAATTAAGTCATACCAGGCTAATGAACTTCAACACTCTTATGATACCAACTACTGGAAGTGGGAGAAGAATCAGTTAGAGACTGAACTATAGAAGGTCAAAACAGAATGTGAGAAAATCAAGAGTGAGTTTGAGAAAGCCAAACTTGATATTGAGAAATATTCCAATGCCTCTAAAGCAATGGATTCACTTCTAAAAACTCAAGTTCATGGCAAGCTGAGAAGAGGTATAGGCTATAACACCACCCTTCCACCATACAACAATAACTATATCCCTCCCACCTTAGATCTCTTAGAAAAACAGGACAAGAAGGAATTAACTGAAGGAGCCACTGAAGTAGATCCTTTAGACAAAGTAGTGGTTGAGGCAGATTCTGAAGAAGATGACTCTGAGAGTAAGAATGAGAAAGACCACAAAGTTATTCCCTTAGAAAACCACATACTGACAAACGAAGGGGGGGGGGGGGTAAACCTTTTGTCAAGAGTGAGAAAGTGAAGTCTGGGGAAGAGACTGTTAAGAATGAAAAAGCTGAGACCTCTAAGAGAGGGAGGGGAAAGGTACAGGGAGTCCATTACATGCAAACCACTGTTGTTAATCCCTATACTTGTAAACAGAATCAGCCCCAACAACATGATAAAACAAGGGGAAATCAAAGAAACAGAAATAATCAGTGAGCTTTAAAACAAGGAATTGATCTGAGAAAAATTAACAGACCAAAGACTTGTTTTATCTGTGGTAAGTTAAATCATCTAGACAAACACTGTTATTTCAATCCTATTAACCAAAGGATCACTTTTCAAAGAAATATACAAAATCCTGTTGGTTATAGGAAGCAAATAAAGAATCATATGGCTGAGAATGTGAGAAAGGCACCTATAAAATCTCATGCTCAGAATAAGTTTGCTAACTCAAAGAAAAATACTCCAAATAAGCCAAGGAGTAACTTAAAGAAAAAGAAAGCAAACAACTTTGTTCAGGTTTGGGTTCCAAAAGTAAAGAAATCTGTTAGTACTGCTATTGCAAATTGTAATGCTGACAAGAATAGTGCTGCTGCAAGCAATACTACTGCTAACCAAGTTAGTACTGCTAACAAAGTTAGTACTGCTAACCCAATTAGTACTGCTAATGATGTTAGTACTGCCAATCAAGTTAGTACTGCTTCCAGTGACAGGCCCATTATTCTGACAAAGTATTCAAGCAATAAGATTCCTCAATTTGATAATCTCATCAAGTCTGAATATGAATATGTTGATGAGAATGGGAAACCCAAGACCACTTTGGCTTGGGTTCTTATTAAAAACTAACTGCTTTATTATATGTGCAGGGCAACCTACAGCTAAAGGGAAGGAGCATTTGGCATGTTGATAGTGGTTGTTCCAGGCACATGACAGGTAACATGGCCTGCCTTCAAAACTTCAAAAGAATTGATGGAGGACATGTTGCTTTTTATGATAATCCAGCAGGTGGTAAGATAAGTGGAAAAGGTAATGTGTCAAAAGGTAAGATGACCTTTGAGGATGTATACTATGTTGAGAAATTGAGATACAACCTGTTAAGTGTATCACAGGTCTGTGACAAGAAACATAGCATATTATTCAATGATACTGAATGTATTATCCTTGCTCCAGGGTTCAAGGTAGTTGATGAAAGCATGATACTACTTAGAACTCCTAGAAAGGACAATGTTTATTGCTTAGACTTGGAGAGTGTAGTTTCTGATTCATCTCTAAACTGTTTATTTTCAAAAGCTTCATTGGATGAATCATCTCTTTGGCACAGAAGGATGTATCACATGAACTTTAAAACAATGAACAAACTTGTGAAAAACAACCTTGTAAGAGGTTTGCCTCAAAAGGTATTTTCATGTGATGATCATTGTGTTGCATGTCTTAAAGGCAAACAGCACAAAACTTCTCATAAGTCCAAAGAGATAAATACAATCTCTTCACCTCTTAATTTACTGCATATGGATCTGTTTGGACCTACAAATGTGATGAGTATTGGTAAGAAATCCTACTGTTTGGTTATTGTTGATGATTTCTCTAGATTCACTTGGGTCTATTTTCTAAGGACTAAGGATGAGACAAGTGGACTGATCAAATCCTTTGTTCTTAGAGTTGAAAACCAAACAAATCTAAGAGTTAAAGTCATCAGGTCTGATAATGGAACTAAATTTAAAAACAATGACCTAAACAACTTATGTGAGGAAAAAGGCATTGAGAGACAATACAGTGCTCCTAGGACTCCTCAACAGAATGGTGTTGCTGAAAGTCCATACAAGTAACCAATTTGCTGATCTATTCACCAAAGCTTTTGATGTGGGTAGATTCACATTCTTGGTCACAAGTGTGGGCATGATAAACACTGAATAAGCCTCCTTTGATCTGCTTTATGTACCATTTCTGCATAAATTCCTTTTTGTCTACTCTCTTATATTGTTTTGTGCATGGTGCTACTAACCTTGTGTGTTTAAGTGTTTCAGATTGCTTCAACTGAATACTTAGTACTTCTAGTTAAGTTAATACTGCTCTCTATATTACTAATGTTGACAGTTCAAATATGGTTAAGTATGGTTACTACTGCTAGGTAGTTTATACTGCCAGTGCAAAGTTACTACTTCTTGCCTTATTTCTACTGCTAATCAGTGTTACTACTGCCGGTATGTGTTAATACTGCTAGTATGTGTTAATACTGCTAGTCGGTGTTAGTACTGCCAGTACGTGTTACTACTGCTAATATGAGTTAATACTGCAAGTTGGTTAATACTGCTAGGGTACTTAGTACTGCTTCTAACTGACACCCTCCACCTATAAATACCCTTTGTGATCGCCAAAATACAAACGACTCTTTGAACTTCCATTGCTTCTCTTTCTCTCTCGATTTCGTGTGTATCAGTGTAAACCCTAGTGGAGATTCAAACCCTAGAATCAATCCAAACGATGGCAGAACTACAATTCTTTGATGAACACAATGAGGTTGCTATGCTGCAAAAACCCAAACAGGCTGAAGGTTTTCATCATATTGTGGATTTCCGAAAATCCTCACACATCGCCCACGCATTAACTGTCAATCCCACAATCTATGTGGAACATCAAAGACAGTTCTGGGCTAATGCTGCTATTCAAACTGAAGATGGCACTCATGTCATAAAAACACGGGTTTGTGATAAACCTCTAACCATCTCAGAAGGCTGTATTCGCATTCATCTACGACTAGATGATGCCGCAGGTATAACCTCTTTACCTAAGGAAGTTCTCTTCCATGCTCTTAGTCAAATGGGGTATGAAGGTCCCACTGATGTCTATAAGTTTTACAAGAACAGATTTTCACATCAGTGGCGATTCTTTGTTCATACCCTACAACACTGCATTTCACGAAAAACAACTGGATGGAGTGAGTTTAGCAGTACCTTAGCTTATGCTCTAGTCTGCTTAGTTACCTCTAGAAAGTTTAATTTTGCTCAAATAATTTTCAATGATTTAATGTCAAACCTGGATACCAATTCAAAAAGCTTTTATATGTATCCAAGGTTTGTACAAGAAGTACTTGATAAGGAATTGACGGATTTACCTACCTTCAAGGAGGTATATGTACCAAAACTCCCAAAGGGGAAGGTGTTCTCAAATATGAGGAGGCCTAGTAAGGACTTCTCAGGTAGAGACACTCCATTGTTTTCTACAATGATGGGTGTGTCTCATTCCCATGGTGAGGCATCAGGGTCACATCCCACATCTGACCACCCAACTGATGACCTACCCACACCACTCATTTCTATCCATATCCCTTAGATTCCTATTGACAAGCCACAATCCCCCATCACCAAAACTTACACAAGGAAAAAGGTACAGAAGGTTCCTTCCCTTCTAGTATTTTCACCCCCAAAGCCTAAAAGCCCTCTGATGGAGCATTTTCCATCAGAGAATATCCAAAGGGAAACCACAGGGGTGTCTCCCAACCCCAAGAAGGTGCTCAATAAGGAGGAGGAAGAGCATGTGGGCAGTGAGGCTCACACTACTGACTTTGCACAAAGTGCAGGGCAGGACAGTGTGAACATCTCTAAGACCTTCCCCACGGCAACTTTGGGTGAGCAATCATCCAAAGGTCCCAGGTGCCAAGAAACCAAGGGGGTAGCAGGTGCTTCTGCTAGGCAGAAGACCTCTACTAAAAGATCCAAGGATCCTTCAAAGGTGGTAAAAACACCTAAAGGAGGTGAGGACAGATATACGTACAATGAATTGATGGAAACCATTGCAAATGTCAACCTGGATGTCATCAAGCAGGGCTCAGAAATAGAGGAGATGAAGAAGGTTATTATATCTCAACAAACTCAGATAGTAAAGCTCAAGAAAATGGTGTTGAAACTTGTGCACCAAAAGAGAAGGAAGCAATTCATTATAAAGAAAAGGAGAAGTGTCCATGCTGCTTTCAAAAAGGGGGAGAGTCAGGAAAAACAGAATGAAAAGGAGAGTACAAGTGAGATGGAATTCCAGTTTGAGGGGGAGACTGGTGCTGATAAAGAAGAGAAAGTTGGTTCAGAAGCAGAAACTTTTGAGAATGTAGCAGATATTGCAAAAGCAGCAGTAACTGAGGCTGCAGCAGTAACAAATGAACCTGAAGCAGAAACAGAATTGTCCAGAGAGGAAATTGAAATTGCAGAAACCCTTGTGAAAGCTAAGAATGACACTCCCAAAGTCACTCAAAAGGCTAAGGGAGTAATGATCAAAGAAGGAGGATTAGAGAAGAAAATAAAAGAGGTTAGTGTGGAGGATGCAAAGAAGAAGGGAAAGGAGAAGATGGTTGAGTCTGAGAAACCATTGAAGAAGAAGAAACAGATTGAGTTGGATGAAGAAGTGGCCAAAAAGCTTCAAGAAGAGCTGGAAAAGGAGGAAGCAATTCAATCTGCCAAAGACAGAGAGCTTGCATTGGATATGGCTAAAAAGATAAATGAAGAATATCAAAGGAGTTTAAAGCCTGCTGTTGTTAAGAAAGTAATAAAGAGAGCTACTGTGCAAAGGCAAAGAAAGCCCTCAAAGACATTTTTGGCTAATCAAGAGAGAAGGAAAATGATAAACTTCCTGAAAGGAGCTCTTGGAGTTCCTGAAGGAATGTTTACCAACATGCCTTATGGTAGGATAGAGGAACTGTATAAGAAGGAGATGGAAAATCTGAAAGGGGACTCCACTCAAAGGGTAGAGGCTGAAAGAAAGATGAAAGAGAGGCATGACCTCAACATACAACAGCCTTTCCCTGACAGTGAAGAAGGCACTCCTAGCAAAGACAAGGAAAAGATGAAGCAAGAAGAGACATTAGCCCAAAAGATTGGTGATATTAAAAGAAAGAAGTCCATTGCTACCAAACCAAAAGCAAAGAGGACTAGAACTGAAGAAGCAGAAAAGGAAAGTGAAAGAAGGGAAGATGAACCTCCAGCAGAACAAGAGCAGAATCAAGATCAACCTAGCCAATAAACTCAAGAGCAAACAAGTCAATCTAAGGTTGACTTGTACATGACAGTGACATATGATGAACCAATGAAAGTTGATCCTATCTCAGTGAATGCTCCAGAAATTATTCATTGGGATATGATGATAGATCAGAGAAAAGAATACTTCAGGATAAAGAGAATGGGGGACAGATATGAGGTCTACTCAACCTGGGCAAAGATAATCAGAAGCTGTTCCAGATCTGATTTAGAACAAATGTACAAGGTTGGAATGAACTTATATGGTTAAGTGCTGAAAGGAACTGAGATGAGCCAACTAAGGATAACCATGGAATACTTGTGCATGATGTTTGATCCAGAGAGGGTGAAGCAAAGAATAAAAGACTTGCATCATGAGTATGGGTTTAAAAGGATTGATTACTGGATGTTGTATGAAAACTGTGGAGTGTATATGATAACTATTGACAAGAGTTATCATGAATACTATCTGGTGGATAAGATCTATGACCACAGCAAGGCTAAACTGCAAGCAATGTTGAAAGCAAAGTTGGTATGTCCAAAGAACTCAGAAATGGCAAGGATAGTAGTCAAGAGAACCATCAATCAAAGTCTAGGTCTGAATCCTGATTTGGGAATTTAAGCTGAAGTTTTGAAAGCATCATGAAGACTCTATGTTGAAGAACTTAACTTCTCTTTTTGAAAAGTTAAGTTAGGGGGAGATTGTTGGGTCTGAATGTGCTAAGGATGGATACTACTGCTAATTGAAAGATTACTACTGCTAGTAGAATTAATACTGCTTGAAGAGTTAGTGCTGCTATATGAATAGTTAGTACTGCTTGGAGAGTTAGTATTGCTAGTAGTTAGTACTGCTGAAGATTACTACTGCAAGTGAGGAGTTAATACTGCAAGCATGGTTAGTACTGCCAGAGATAAAGTTAATACTGCTATTGAGTTAAGGCTGCTTCTGAAGATAAAGATGGATTGATGCGAAAGAATAGGATATGAAGATAATTATGAACTGGATTCTAAAGAATAATATTTCTTTTGTAATTATCTTGTAATATGTTTTGTATATATAGTCTAGATAATTGTAAATTAGAATACGAATACATTGATAGAGTTGTTTTATAGAATTAACCTCAAGGCTAGTATTGATCCTTTCTATAGAGAAGTATAGAACGTCTGTTGAGTCTGTTCAACAGATTGAGGTTGTGTTTGTAATCATTAAGTTTTATGCAATATAAACTTATGATTTGAGTTCATATTCTGTGTTTTGATTATTTGTTAAAGTGTTATTCCGCGACTTCTTTAACATTGTTTCTGAGTTTGTATTAAATTCTTATTTAGAATTTTCGATCTTGACAAATGATCGGACGTATATAGGTCTTGTTGGAAAATTTATCTTCCGAGTGAAAGATTTTAAAGTTGAAGTTGCAAAATCCTCTTTTGAGAGTTGTACAAACTTTTATTACGCATGATGGGACGGAAAGTTATTTTCATACGCATAGCATAATTTGATGCATGCTAAGACCCAGGTAACCCGTTTGAAAATTTTGTTACGCGTCTTTCGTTATCGTTTTATTAGCGTAAGTATTGATCAAATGAGTTTTGAAAATGGTTTTATATGTGTGGCATTGGTGATCAATTTTGAAACCTATCGAATGCACGATAGTGTATTTTCACCGCACGTTTAATTGTTATAAAACTTATGTATTTGCGAGTTCTATAAATTTCAAATTGGCATAGTAGTGTGAAAAACCTTGAACTCATTGGACTATAGGTGTAAGCCCCCTCGTGTTAGAAGTCGATATTAAGGATTAAAAGAGTCCTCGGAGTTTGAGGTGTTAGGCATGTGCTTTCTCCCAGTTAGTTAAGTAACGATCTCTATGCTTCGTTGAACCTACGGATTAAAATCGTGTTCGGTTGTTTGGTTATGGTTGGTTTTGGAATGGTGAGAATTTGGTACGACGGCATGCTATGTGTCTGTGGTGTACTATATTGTTTGGTATTCTTGTATGATGATGATGTTATGGTTGACTGGTAAGGATGTTAGATTTGGGTGACTACTTCCAAGAGTAGGTGTCAACTTTGAATCGACATTGCTAATCGGGAATGAAATATTTGGTAGTATAACCACGTTTGCATAATGGTCATTCCGAGGATAGGTGTCGACACTCTATTTTGAGGACAATAACTGTTGGTGTGCTTCAATGTTTTTCTGTTAGATCTGGTGCGTCTGCAGGACGAGCGGTAAACTTAAGGAAATTAGATGTTGATAATTAAGAAATCAATCATCGGTATTTTGATAATTGTCAGGACTTTCGTTGATTTGGAAATCGATGCTTGAGTGCATGGTGGGAGTTTAGTGGTAATGTTTATTGGATACATTTGGTGAGAATGTCGAGGTGGACTTTAAGTATAAATCGATTATCGAGGAGACCTTGATGCGTCGTATTTAGAGGTATCTAAGGGAAATGTTTGCTTTGGGGTATTCTTGGTGGATATGACCGACTAAGGTAGTAAGTTGTCCTTGAGGCAATATGAACAACATAAGGTTGGGAGGCAACCGAGATTTAATGTTAAGAATGTGTTTAAGCCAAAACTTAACGTTCATCCCGCTTTGGGGTGAGTTATATGGAAAGTTGAAGTTGAGTTGGCGATGGTTCGTTATAAGGAACGCAACGACAACCTCAACCGGGATGTAATCGGGTTCGTATATGAGGTAAGGTTTAGCGAAGGTATTCCTTTTGAATAGGGAATCAATTGACCTCGCCAAGGGCGATATTGGGTGATTGGTTGGTGCTAGATTTCGAGGACGAAATCATTCCCAAGTTGGGGAGGATTGTAACACCCTGGATTTTCATTATATTTATCGTTGTATTCTTGCGTTTACCTTTTGTCGTAAACGCCGAGTCTTGATCTGAGAGTTAGTGTTTGGGTTTTGGTTGAAATTGTGGGAAACAGAGAGTTACGCGGGCTATGCCGCGGCTTGTAGGCCGCGAGGTAAGTCGCGTAACCCTCTGGAGGATTCTCAGATTGTTGACACGCGCGGGCTATGCCGCGGCTAGTAAGCCGCGAGCTAAGCCGCGTGACCCACTGGAGTATTCCAGTTTTGTGGCACGCGCGACTTTTCCCGCGGCTTGAAGGCCGCGGTGTAAGCCGTGCAACCCTCTGGCCGACTTAAGAAAGTTTCAGCCCAAAATATCTCATTCTGGATCTCTCTCTCTCAATCTCAAACTCTCTCAGTCTTTCTCTTTGGCTTCTTCGATATTTGAAGCTCCATTGATTGCTAGTATTAAGTGCATTACTCGGGGTTTCAGTGTAGAAAGCTTCACCTCTTCGTCGTGGTCGATATCTGGTTTTCCGGGTTTTATTCTAAAACCTGTTTGGTGAGTTCCTACTACCTTTTACAAACTTTATACATGTCAAAACTTATATTTTTGAAATCCAAAGTATTTCTACGGTATGGATTTAAGTTCTCTACATTTTGACATAACTTGAGTTTTTGGTGATTTCGGGGTTCCCGATCAGTTTTGACTAAAATGATGGGTTCCGCCTTATTTGAAGTAAAATGGGGTTTTACTTGCACATTTATGTGGGTTACTTGAAAGAATGTTTAAAGTTCATTTTGATGATTTTCATTCTTACCCGAAGTTAAACTTGAAAATGCATTTTTGTTTATAAATGCTATTTTATACCATATGTCTATCTATGGTTGGTCACATATGTTGTTGTGACGAGTCTGTACCTTTACTAGTGGATCCCTAGGTATTGAGTCGACTTATATTTGGGATGTCTTTTCCCCTCTTTGTATAAATAGATGTATATGATCCCTGGGGGCCATTTGGTACGGTTATGTGAGACCGGTTACTAGCCATGGATCATATTTTCCCTTATTTGTAGCTATGTATGCATATGATCCTCGGGGGCCATTTGGTACGGTTATGTGAGACCGATTACTAGCCATGGGTCATAGTGTAGTCCTAGTGAACGAGTTTTGACTTGGTTTCCTCGGGGGCCCTACCTCACATCGTAGTACGGACCTGTGTGTTCGTGGCCATGGATTCTTGTTTCGACTCATAACTCGGATTGTGACCTACTTTGTGTTACGCTACAATCCTTGGTAAAACTGGTTATCTTTGTCATCGTATGATGAGTTTACTTTGAAAAGGCCCGGTTGTGGCAAAGGTTTCATTTGCAAACTAAACCTTATTGAAAAGATTTCCTTATGATACAATTGTTTATATCTCTTGAAATTTATAAATTGTATGTTCTCACTAGGCTTTAAGCCTAACATTTTTTTCTCAAATGATATGTATATCAGGTTCTCGTTAGCGGCGGGTTGCTAAGGGCTTGAGTGTCGGGATTGATCTCGAGGGTTTTTGTGATGATTAGTATTGGATTGTTGGGCATTTGTTAAGTCCCATATTTTTGGATGATTCTGGATCCACAACTGATGAAATCTAGATAGTATATGTTTAGATTAGTTTGTTGTTAGAATCCTTATCCGTATTTTGACTTTTGTAAAGGTTAAGTACAGTTCCCCTTTTTAGGAGGTTTATACCTATTGTTGATGCTTAATTATTTAGTTTCCGCAGTTTAAATTCACCCTGGTTTTTAGGGTGTTACAACATAGATCAAGAAAGTGAATGTGTGATGCAACTGAATGCATTACCGACATATAGAGGACATCGAAGACCGATTAAATAGGACTTGGGTGAGCCAATCGCCAAATCTCAACCTTTATCTAAGGTGCCACCACAACTAGAGCTCAAACAGTTGCCGACACATTTAGAGCATGCTTGTTTGGGTGAGAACTCGACACTACCAGTCATCATTGCATCCAATCTCACCAGTCTGGAAAAAGAGAAGCTACTACGGGTTCTACGGGCACATCAATCGGCAATCGGGTGGACTATTGCAGATCTGAAAGGGTTGAGTCCAACCTTTTGTATGCACCACATCAACTTAGAAGAAGGGCATCAACTGATAGTTCAACATCAACGCCGTTTGAATCCGAATATGAAAGAAGTAGTCCGAAAAAAATTACTGAAACTTCTTGATGTTGGAGTGATTTACGCGGTGGCCGACAGTCCATGGGTGAGTCCCGTGCAAGTAGTACCGAAAAAGGGAGGTATGACAGCCGTTAAAAATAACAACAATGAGTTGATACCTTCCCGAACGGTCACCGGATGGAGAGTAGGCATCGATTACCAGAAACTCAATGATGTCACTTGCAAGGATCACTTCCCTCTACCGTTCATCGATCAGATGTTGGAGTAGTTATCCGGTCATGCCTACTATTGCTTCATTGACGGCTATTCAGGATACAATCAAATCCCTATAGCACCCGAAGATCAGAGTAAGACGACGTTCACATGTCCATATGGGACATTTGCTTATCGAAGGATGTCGTTCGGGTTATGTAATGCACCAGCGACATTCCAGAGGTGTCCAATGGCAATATTTTCAGACATGGTTGAACGGATGATAGAGATCTTTATGGATGATTTTTCAGTTTTTGTAGATTCTTTTGACTCATGCCTCAACCACTTGGAAGCTGTCCTCAAAAGATGCCAAGAAACAAGCCTTGTACTTAATTGGGAAATGTGCCACTTCATGGTGATTGAAGGCATTGTCTTGGGCCACAAAATCTCCAAGAACGGGATAGAGGTGGATAAAGCAAAATCTTCCATACCCGAACTCAGCTAAAGTTGTTCGAAGCTTCTTGAGACATGCAGGGTTTACCGTCGATTTATTAAGGATTTTTCCAAAATTACTAAACCCTTATGTTGTTTACTTCTGAAAGATTCTAAATTCCAATTTATTGATGAACGCATGGTGGCTTTTGACAGGTTAAATAAGGAGCTCGTATCTGCACCAATCTTAACTGCATCAGATTGGAGTCTACTGTTTGAAGTGATGTGCGATGCAAGCAACTTGGCAATTGGAGCAGTTTCGGGGCAGCAGAAAGAAAAGAGGTTACTAGTGATTTATTATGCAAGCAAGACCTTGGATGATGCTCAAGTGAATTATGAAACAACTGAAAAGGAGCTCTTAGCCGTGATTTATGCATGCGAGAAATTCTGACCGTATTTGGTGGGGTCGAAGATTATAATTTATACCGACCACTCGGCGTTGAAGTACCTGATGACGAAGAAAGACTCCAAGCCATGACTCATTCGATGGATATTGCTACTACAAGAGTTCGATATCGAAATCCAGGATAAGAAGGGTTCAGAGAATACGGTTTCGGATCATCTTTTGAGACTTGAGGACGATGGATCAAGAACATAGAACGACCGACCAATAAATGAATTCTTCCTAGATGAGAAAATCTTTGCTATAAGTTCTTTTGATCTGTGGTTTGTTGACTTTGTAAATTATTTGACAGGTAACATCACACCACTTGGACTCAATTCGCATCAACGTCGGAAATTCTTTGCTGATGTAAATATATACTTTTGGGAAGAGGATGATCAGAAGATACTACAATCCGGGTTCTTTTGGCCCACAATGTTCAAGGACTGTCGGAATTTCATTGAACGCTGTGACAATTGCCAAAGAATGGGGAGCATTACCAAGAAGGATGAGATGCCAATGCAAGTATTTTTAGAGGTAGAATTATTTGATGTGTGGGGCATTGACTTCATGGGGCCATTTCCACCATCTTTCCGAAATGAATACATCCTAGTCGTCGTCGACTATGTTTCCAAGTGGGTGGAAGCCTTTGCTACTCCGAAGAATGATTCAAGGGTGATAATCAAGTTTCTAAAGAAAAACATCTTCACAAGATTTGGAGTACCGAGAGCCTTAATCAGTGATGGAGGAACTTACTTCTGTAACAAATACTTGGAGTCGGTACTTAAGAAATACGCGGTGAAACATAGAGTGAAAACTCCATACCATACGCTAGCAAACGAATTAGCGAAAGTATCAAATCGCGAGTTGAAACAAATCCTGGAAAAGACAGTGAGTGCCTCAAGAAAATTTTGGTCCTCGAAGCTTGATGATGCTCTTTGGGCATACTGAACGACATTCAAAACACCCAATGGAACCACTCCCTATCGGTTGGTGTTTGGGAAATCGTGTCATTTGCCAGTGGAACTCGATCATAGAACTTACTGGGCAATAAGGAAACTGAACATGAATTTTGGCAAAGCGGGAAAACATCGACTGCTCCAATTGAATGAACTGGAGGAACTCAGGCAAGCTGCTTATGAGAACGCCTCCATCTACAAAGACCGGACAAAGAAATTCTATGACCAACGACTTCGGGAAATGGTATTATTCCTGGTATGCAAGTTTTGCTGTTCAAATCACGTTTGCGGATGTTTCTGTTGTTCTAGTTTCAAGCTCTTTGTTAGTGTATTGTTATATCCAAGATTTAATGTAGAAAAGACAAAGTCTTTAAAGTCAATCAAAGTTAATGTATAGGTAAGTCAAGCTAGTTTACCTTTGTGAGTGAACATGGTCTTTGACCATATATATAAGCTTTGTGAGTGTTGTGAGAGTAATTCATTGATGTGTGTGTGGTCAATCATTCATTGTAAGAGTTTGTATTCATATGGTTTTGTGAGATATACGACTTACAAACTTTCTCTCTGTACACTCTCTGTAGATCTAATGCATAATTGTCAAATTGGTTGATCTTGAGTGAATTGCTTGAAAACTTGGACTAACATTTGGTATCAGAGCAGACCAATTTATTCAGAATGTTTTGAAATACATTTGATTTGATCGATTTCTTGATTTCACAAAGAACATGCATAATGGTTCTGTAAAAACACTGTTTGATTCGAATTTTTTAGTGATAAAGGTTTTTGGTGCAAGAAAATGGATCATTAGTGATCGATTAGTCTTTTAGAACATTTCTTGTTTAGGATTGATCATCAAATTCACAATAATTCGTATCTAATTTTGGATTTTTGTGGGTTTCGGTTTTGAAATTGTTCGAACACTGTATTGATCGATTATATGTAATTGTGTTGTTTCTAGTTGAAAAGTTGTATTACAAACTTGTTCTAAATCGTTGTGCGATCATAATTGTGGAAGCTTATCTTCAAATTGCAGGAATCAATGTTTTTGATCGAAATCCGTGGTTAAGATGAAGAACACGCAAGATCCATAAAACGCGCAAGGTTCATACTGAAGAACACGCAATACTAAGAACATGCAAGACGTGAAGAACACGCACAATGAAGATGTTTTGTGATTTCATGTTATTTGCGAGTTCTTGATCAGAACACGCACGCTTCGATCTGCGAGAATTAGAAACGCGCACAAAGCTATTTGCGAGTTCTTTGTTTTTAATGCTTTGATCTGCGAGTTTTGTTATTTTGCGAGAAGTGTTTTGCGCGAAGTTAAATCGTAAATTTTTTTCGAAGTATAGAAACATGCAGATGCATTGCGCGAAGTGGTTTTCTCATAACGCACACGACTCACTCTTCGAGAAGCTTAAACGCGCACATATCCTTTTGCGCGAACCTTAAACGCGCATATCTCTTCTTGCGCGAACCTAAAACGTGCACACTTTGTTCTGCGCGAACTAGGAACGTTTACATCCCTATTTGCGCGAATTTCATCTACAGTGCTCTGCGAGTTTCAGTATATTGCGAGTTCTAACACTTAGATTTTTTTTAAGTTTTTCAGGTTTTGACCAAGGTTGACTTTTTGAGTCAAATTTTATCTGAATATTTTGGACGATCAATTCAAGCATACTATTCAAGATGTCTACTGTATTATCAGGGAGAGATTGTGCTATACTGTACATGCCTGAAATACCTGCTATAGAAGTTGAACGAGATAAACTGAAAATTCAGAATTCTAAGCTTCTAAATCAGATTCAGGAGTTGAAAGCTAAATTTTTAAATTCTGAAAAAACTTCTGAATGTGCAAAATATATTAATAATTCTAAATCTGATTTTGCAGGTATCATCAAAACAAGAGAGAAAGAAATTAAAGTGAAAGAGAGAGAGAGATAAGCAATCTTCAAAGCCAACTGAAGTCAACTGAAAAGAAATCTTCAAAACTTAAAGCTGAATCAGTTGATCTACATAGAAAGTTCAAGGCTTTTGAAGAGAAAATATCTGCATTGGAAGCTAAAAATGTTGATCTAATGAAAAATCTAATTGCAGATACAATCAAAGGTGATCTGGAGAAAATCTACACTCAAAAGCTGTCTGATTTTTCTAAGAAAGCTTTTCAAGATAAAAAGGATTTGGAGCTAAGATGCTTAAAACTCTCGAAGCAAGTATCAGAATTTGAAAAGATTGTAATAACTGAAAGAGATACTTTTGCAAAAGAAAGAAAAGTTCTTGAAGATAAAACAATTGAACTTCCCAAGTAGATCTCTACTTTACAAGACTTACTTGAAAAGGAAAGAAAATATTTTCAAGAAAAGAAGAAGTCTTTTGAGGCTGAAAAGAAAAACGTTGAAAAGAGAAATGTTGGGATTTTCAAAGAAATTTATGAAAAGAACAAGAACTTAGAAAAAGACTTTGAGCAAGAAAGTCAAATATTTGAAAGTGAAATATCTAAGCTCACATCAAAGTTATCTGTTCTATCATCGGACATTCAAAAAGAACAGATGGCTAGATCTGATTTGAAAAAGAAGTTTGACACACTTTTTGATGAAAGAAACATTTTGTCCGAAATGATAAAACAACTTGAAGTTGTAAATGTTGAATTGTCAGAGAAGATTTCAGCTAATGTGATTAGTCAATCACCTTTTGATAATTCAACCGAATCAGTTTGTTCTTTCAAAACTGCTTCAAGTTCCATTCATGAAAATGTTTTCAAAAAGAGCAGTGTCAAATCTAACATTGTCAAATCAAATCAGATTCGTCCATCTAATTTGTTTTATGACAAATCTGTTGATAGTTCAGCAAGCTTTTATGTAAAATCTCTTCAAAAGAATTCTTCTAAGAAAGGACAGATGGTGTGGAGAGTGAAAGGTTCTCCTGATGATAAGAAGAACAATGCACATAAAGGTAAATCTTTCGGTAAACCTGATATGTTTTATTATGCTAATCATTTGATCAGGATTGCTCAAAAGAAGATTTGTTGTTCTTACTGTGGAGAAAATGATTTTGTTCAGAGAGAATCTGGTCATCACTGGTACGGAACTTACAAAATTACTTCTCAGAAAAGTAAACTTAAAAGTTTTAAATCTAATGATAAGTGGATTTCTAAATCTAACCAACCAGGACCCAAATACCAGTGGGTACCAAAACCTTTCAAATCTGTTCTGCAGGTACCACAGGTTTAGGGGGAGCAAGAATATAGGCTTCTGAATACTAAAGTTCAGAACCCGATCTTAAATGTTAAAGAATTTTGGTTTCTGATTACAACAGATCAGGACCTGATCTTTAATGTCAAAGAATTATGGCTTCTAAACATAACAGTTTAAAACTCGTACTTCAAAGAAAAGTTTAATCAGATAAGGATATCATACAAATATCCAGGGGGAGCTTATCTGAATATAAATCATTTTATCATGATTTGAGGGGAAGCTTAAATGTAAGTATCTTCTAATCTAGATCTCTGATTGTTTGAAAGAAGAACAACTTTCGAACATGAAAAATGTTTTCTAAAATGTTCAAACCACTTCTGGTTCTCAAAAAATTTCATGAACTTAGAAGTGCGATTTTTAAATGTTTTTCATAATTGAGCTTTAACGTTTAACTGACCGTGTGTTTCCAAAGATCAATATTTGTGTATTATCTTGTCTATATACTGTCAAGTATTCATACACACCGGTTCGGTACTTCATATTGACTTTGTTATTACCATGTCTCATAAAGAAATAATTTTTTGATAGTAATACTCCCGTTTGTAATTCACTGTTGTTGAGCATTAATCATCATTTCAACTTGTACGTTCATTGTTAAATTGTTTATATTCGTTCATATAAACAAACTGTCAAGTTATTTGATACCCCAACCATTTCACGTTCATATTTCATTCATATTTCATAATATTTGATTTGATTGATACATTGTCAGATTCTCAAAACAATTCTCTTGATTTGATTTCATTCATTCAATATCCTTGTTTTGAGAGATATTCAAAGTTCAAATGCTCAAATTTCATTCATATCTTTCATGAGCATACATTTATAAGACAATGATATCATGTGCTTAACTGTTCAAGTTAAACTGTTAAACAACTATTCTTTTTAGGACAAAATACATGGGATTCGTGTGAGAGCTTAAACAAAACTTCCATGGATTCACGTTAACCAGTGTTTCCTACCCCGGAAGTTATCCTAGAAGTGATTGAGGGGTGAGGGGTTTTAAATCAAAGTGTGGAGGAGATAACTCATCCAATTGAGTTTTTCTCAGTGTGTGGAGCGGAAAAATGTAAAAGAGAGTTTGGTTAGAATTGAGCTAAATGTTTAAAAGAAATAGGGTGTGAGATCAGAGTTAAAAGAATATCAAAACTCTGCACCAACCACTTTCTGAGTCGGGCATCCACGTCTACTGATTGGTTCACATTCTTTGGTGACCATCATTGAAACAAGCAGTAGCCCATGCCAACTCTTGCATTAACCCCACAAACCACTCGTTTCTTTCTTGAAAAAGAAATGTTTCAATTTCTTTGGGGACACAGCATATCTGCTATCTGGTCTTCACTCGGAAGATTTAGATATTGAAAAAGAAGGAAATTTGCCCCACCTTCGCACTTCTTTCATGCACATTGAGTCCGTGTAATACTTGTTGTTGTCTCAATAGTTTACACATTTTGAGCCTGAAAAAGCTTAAGTAGCTTCAATCATTTCTACATTTTCATGTACACACAAGGAATAAGTTTTCTTGTCATAAAATTCATAGAAATTCCTTCGTATTTTTCAATGATTGAATGGAAGCCCTGGGGGAGTGAACATCACAAAAGCTCCTTTCCAATGTACATCCGTTGTACAAAGTGGCTCTGTGCTACTTACAGGCATTTTAACTATATCATTTGTTGATTCAGGGTTACAATTCTTATTATATCTGAATTTGAAAAGATTCGGGTATATACATTTTATGAATTAACGGATACTCATATCAAAATAGTGGAGATTGTCATTTTATAAAGGGGGAGATTATTATTTTATCATAAAGGGGGAGATTAACTTTCAAAGACTGTGATGACTTGAAAAGGTTTTGATGACTTTGCTGCTCACAATTCATCAAAAGGGGGAGATATTCAGGATTTTTAAGTCAAACATGAAAGATTGAGTGAAGTTTGGAAGTTTATTCAAAAGATACATCTCATAAAAGGGAGAGATATTCTGAAGAAAAAGGAGGAGATAATCTGAAAATTTCAAGTCAGACGAATGTTGTCAAGTCAAATGAAAGTTTATCAAAATAGGGGAGATATATCTGAAATTTCAAGTCAAATGAATATTTTCAAATTCAAGACAGATGAAAGTTTTGATCAAGATAATGTTTCAAAGATGATTCAAGAAAGTTCGTTTTCCGAAGACAGTTTAGAGATCACAGAGATGAAGATACAAGTATTGAAAGATTCCTAAAAGATCAAAGAAGTTTCGAAAGTTTCAAATTCAAGTTCAAGACTTGATGACTTTTCAAAGACAATGTGAAAGACTTTTCAATATTCTTCAAAAGCTGAAAGTTCAAAGATTGTCAGAGCTTCAAAGTTTAAAGATGTCAGAGAAAAATTTTGAAGAATCAAGAGCTGAAGACTAATGTCATTTTTTTTTAAATTTTGAATACAAAGGGGGAGATTGTTAGTGTATTGTTGTATCCAAGATTTAATGTAGAAAAGACAAAGTCTTTAAAATCAATCAAAGTCAATGTATAGGTAAGTCAAGCTAGTTTACCTTTGTGAGTGAACATGGTCTTTGACCATATATATAAGCTTTGTGAGTGTTGTGAGAGCAATTCATTGATGTGTGTGTGGTCAATCATTCATTGTAAGAGTTTGTATTCATATGGTTTTGTGAGATATATGACTTACAAACTTTCTCTCTCTATACTCTCTCTAGATCTAATGCATAATTGTCAAATTGGTTGATCTTGATTGAAATGCTTGAAAACTTGGACTAACACTCTTAATAGACACACACAATTAGTCCTGAATTCATATTCATTGATCTTTCAGTATTACAATGCATACAATGAATAATCTCTCTATGTGTACAATTTCTCTCTCTACAATCTCAAGTATGTGTGCGTATACACAGATCTAACAAAGACACAAGGTATTTATACCTAGTCAACACATGTTGACTTTACAACCTAAACACTTACACTTTACAAACATTTACACAAAAGACCCTCATTTAATCTTGAATACAATTCTGACTCAACATTCTCCCCCTTTGGATTCAATATTAAAAAAATTTGACACGAATCTTCAGGTCTTCTTTTCTCTTGAAAAATCTTCAGCAAACAATCTTTCACAGCTTTGACATCTTCAAATCTTTGTCACTTTGATTATCCTTTGATAGCGCTTTAAGTGAATCTACCCCTTTGGATTTCTTAAACACATTTGACAATCTTCACAAAACTTTGAAGTCTTCAAAACTTTAACATTTTTTAATCTTCCCCTTTGAGTAAAAATAGCAAATTCAGATAAGCTCAACAACTTGAGAATCTTCAGACATCACTTTGAAACATTTCTTGACTTTAATTTTCTGACTTTTATTTCTTCCCCTTTATCACATCTTGCTTGACTTTCGCTTTGAAATTGATCTGACTTTGAAATCATGAAATTATCTCCCCCTTTTTGATGAATTGTAAGAATCAGAATCATCGAAACATTTCAAGGTCAGCTCTGTCTTTGAAGTATCTCCCCCAAATAATCAATGTAAGCACAGTCTTCATGAGTAACAGAAACAATCTCCCCCATGTAAGAAAATAGACAATCTTCCCCAAAGAATTTTATGAACATTCTCCGTCTGATCTGATAGTTTGCCGTCAATTCATGAAATGTATTCATCCGAATCTTTTCAAATTTAGACAAATTGAGAATGGTAACCCTGAATCAACATATGAAACAGTTATAATGCCTGTTAGTAACACAAAGTTACTTAGTACAACGAATGTACTATATAAGGAGCTTGTGTGATGTTCACTCCCTAGGACTTCCATTCAATCATTGAAAAACACAAGGTTAATCTATGAACGTTCTGACAGAAAAACAAATTTTCTGTGTGTTCGTGCTTGTGTATGAAAGAATTAAGCATAATGATTGCTTTGAATAAGGCTCAAAATTATGTAAACCATTGAGACAACAACAGTTATACATAGACTCAATGTGCATGAGAAAGGGTCGAAGGTGGAATAACTTTCCTTCTTTTTCAATATCAACATCTTCCAAATGAAGATTTGATAGATAATGTGTTGTTTCCTCTTTAAAATATGAAACATTCTTTTGTTAAGAAAAGAATGAGTAGCAGGTGGGGTTATATGCAAGAGTTGGCATGGGCTAATTGCCTTTTTCAATGAAGATCACGAAGAAGTGTGAACCAACAGATTATGCGGCTGCCTGACTCAAAAAAAGTTTGGTGCAGAGTTTTATATTATTTTACTCTGATCTCTCACCCTCTTTCTTTTAAACATTTGAGCTCACTTCTAACCAACCTCTCTTTTACATTTTACCTCAGCACACACCTACTCTCAATCTTTTGACCCCCCTCCCATCAATCACTCAAGGATTACTTCTAGGGTAGGAAACACTGGTTAACGTGAATCTATGGAAGTCTTTTAAGCACTCACACTGAATCCCATGTATTTTTTTTATTATAAGCAATGATGTTGCTCAACAGTTAACTTGACAATTAAGCACAAGAAACCACTTGTCAGAAAATGTATGCTCATGAATAATAAGAATGAAATTTGAGCAATGTGAACATTTAAGATCTCTCAAAACATTGAACATTTATGATTATTCAATTTCATTGTTTTGAGAATCTGAAAATGATTTAATCAGATCAAATATCATGAAGAAAAATGTAACGGGGTATCAAAGAACGGACATTTGTTTATATGAACAGGATATAAACAATGTAACAATGAAAGCACATTTAAAGTAGAAATGACGTCTGATCTCAAACAACATTGAATTTCAAGCGGAAGTATTACCATCGAAACATTTATCTTTTGAGACATGGTAATAACAAAGTCAATAAGAATGTACTGAACCGATGTGTGTAAGAATACTTGACAGTATATAGACAAGATAATACACAAGTATTAATCTTTTGGAAACACACGGTCAGATAAACATGAAAGTATCCATATGAAAATCATTTAAAATCTCACTTCGAAATTCATAAAACATTTGAGAACACGAAGTGGTTTGAATGTTTAAGAAAACATTTTTCAAATACCTGAAAGTCGTTCTTCTTTCAAAGCATGGTAGAGTTTGAGATTTAGAAAGATATACCTGTAGTATAGAAAACTCAACTCCCCCTAAAATGAATATAATCTTTTAAGCATCCTTGACAAAAACCTCAGATACTCCCCCTACGTATCTGTAAAAAGTCAACGCATTAAAAAAATATGACAATGAAAGTGTAATTAACTTTTCTCTTCTCCCCCTTAAAGATATAGCAGTGAAATCTTATAAACTCCCCCTCAAAGTAAAAACTCCTTTAGAAAGATATTATCTAATAATCATCCTGAAGAAGAAAAACTTTTGAGAACGGGTTCTGAACTGACATATCCATAAGCCATTTATACATATTCTCCGGTGAGAATAGTAACCCCCCCTAAAAGTAGTAATGAATTTATCATTTAATCTCCTCCTGAAAAATCAGAAAATGTATCAGTAAAAATATGAAACATATAAGACCCCCCTTAATATTTGCATAATCCTTAATCATTAAACCGAGTTCTGAATTACTAGGATTGAAGTAAATTCAGAAGTCAAACTCCCCCTGAAATTTTGTATTTACAAATTTATTAGAAGTAATATTAAGTACTCCCCCTTGAAGATTGATCATTTTTTATGTGTCGGAGTACAGTCATTTGACATTGAAGTCTGAGTCCTGAGCTGCTTTACTCAGAAGTCATTCATCTTGACATTGAAGATCGGGTCCTGATCTATTGTAATTAGAAACCATTGCTCTTATTCCCTCTAAACCTGTGGTACCTGTAAAACAGATTTGACAGGTTTTGGTATCCACTGGTATTTGGGTCCAGAGTGGTTAGATTTTGGAATCCATTTCTCATTAGATTTAAACCTTTTAAGTTCATTTTGCTGAGAAGTGATTCTGTAAGTTCCATACCAATTTTGAGCATAATATTTATTAACAAAATCATCAGTTCCACAGTAAGAACAACAAAGTTTCTTTTGTGCAAGTCTGATTAAATGATTTACATAATATGAATAATCAAACTTACCAAAAGATTTACCTTTCGAAGCATTGTTCTTTTTGTTCAGTTGAGGTGTAGGAACAAATGACTTTGAATTGTTTTTCTCATCTTTCAATTCCTTCTCCAATCCATTTTCTGTTGAGACTTGTTCTTTCTGATAGTACCTGAACCATCAATAGATTTGACATAGAAAATATTAGTATGACGAATCTGAACTTTTTGCTTTGACACAATATCATCTAAATCAACAAATAAAGGATTGTTAGAAACATTTGCAAAAATTGAACTTGTAGCTGATTTGAATGAACATTTTGATGCAGCTGAATCATTCATAGGTGATTGAGCAATTGTATCTGGACTTCGTTGTGCTCTCAATTTATCCTTGAAAATTATTCCTTCAAGTTTTGTAATCTTGTTGGACAAACTGTTTCTTTCTTCAGACAATGTATCAAACTTCTTCTGTAATTCAGACTTCGTCTTCTGTTCTTTCAATGCATTTGCTGATAGTTCAGATAGCTTCTTTGAAGCATGGAAATCTCTGTCTAAAAAACCTTTCTTTCTTCTTCAAAATCGTTTTCAACACTTTTTCTTTTATCAGATATCTCTCTAAATAATCCGACATTCTTCTGCTCAGTTTTCTTCTACTCTTTCTCAAATTTGTCTCTCTCCATTATGATAACTTTCTCAAGGTCTGACACTTGTTGAGAAAGTTTTGTACATTTGAGCTCCAAGGCTTTCTTTTCTTCAAATGATTTCCTTGAAAAATCAGAAAATTTCTGTGCAAAAGCTTTTCTTTCCTTTTCAAATCCTTCTCTTTCTTTCTTAACCATCTTTACACCTTCGAAAAATTGTTCTTTCATTTCTGTAATTTTTCTTTGAAGCTCAGCATTTTCCTTTTCAATTCTTTTTATCTTCTCTTGAACTCCTGTGTTGTCTTTCTCTTGTGAGGCTTTCTTTTTTAACATGTCTATCTCAACCTCAAGACTAAACACTTTTTCTCTTAACTGGTTTCGTTCAGAGAAGATTTGTGAGTTTATCTTTTTCAGTCCATCACATGTTTCTCCAACAATATTTGCTCTTCTTCTGAAATCATCAAGCTCTTTTTGCATTAATTCTTTCTTTGACCAAGTAGAATTTGCATTAAGACCTTCAGACTTCTTCAGCTTGGTTTGAATATTTGAAATCTCCTTTTCTTTTGACTCAATGATCTCTGCAAAATTAACTTTAGAATTAGAAATGCAATCTAAGCAAATAAAATCTTTCTCTAAAAAAGTAGAATTCTCTTTCAATTTATTGATCTGATCAAGAAGAGATGAATTTTGAATCTTCAAATTCTCATTTTCAGCTTCAAGAGCTGGTATCTCAGGCATATACACGATAGCACAGTCTCTTTTTGTCAAAACAATATTTCCTTTCTCGTTAATGTAAGGCATCTTGATAAATCTGTAGAAAAATTTGAGCTAGAAATGATCGTTAACAAAAATCAGAAACTTTGATCACACTCATAAATATGTCCCCCTACGCAGACTTAGCACGGGGGTCCCGCTACCCGGTTAGCGGGTGGGTCAAGAGGCAACGCCCTTGCGGGGTTGAGGGGCAGCGCCCCTAGAGAAATTTTTTTTGACAATTAAATCTCATATTGCAAGTTGTAAAAATTTGACTAAGTATAAATTTCTCATGACACTCACAATACAATTCGCACACACACAAGAATTCGAATGGAAGGGATAAGAATTCTTCACTTTTCGCATGTAACTATATGCGAATTCTGAGCTTTTCGCATGTAGTTATGTGCGAATTCTACACATTTCGCATAAGGAAGGATGTGAATTCTTCACTTTTCGCATAAGATATATCACTGTGATGCGAATTCCTCCCTTAGAATCTTTTTCAGACTTGAACAATTCGTATCGATGCGAATTCTTGCCTTAGAAAAAATTCCAACTTTTAGATGCGAATCCTTAGCTTTTCGTACAAGTCTTTATGTGAAATCTAAACTTCTCGTGTAAGGCTATGTGCAAATCCTTGGGAATTCGTATAATGCTTTATACGAATTCTATTCTTAGAAACTTTCATTCACTATTTCATGCGAATTCTTCCTCATACGAGTTCTTCATTAGATATGCGAATTCTTTTGATCTCGGCTCAAAATCTTAAATTTCAATCCAAAATCGAACCAAAACTTCAAATTAATCCACAAAACTTTGTCAATTTGATCTCGTACTCAATCTGAACACTTCACAAACAATTAATTTCGAAGAAAAACAACAAAATTACACTTTTGATCTAGGACACAGTGTGTTTACAATACGAACCAAATTTCAACAAAAATCCAAATTCAAACAAAACAGTTGTGAATTGGACAATCTAGTCAACACAAAACCTGATCTATGTCAAAAATCGAGTACAACACAAACAAATTTTGAACCAAAACACCACAAAATGACACAAATCAATCCTAAAACAGTACAGTCTGCGAGTTCTTGAATATCGTCCAAAAAATCTTAAATTTTGATCTTGATTTCTGATTTCTGTCTGCTCTGATACCAATTGTTGTTCCACTTTCATGCTCTTAATAGACACATACAATTAATCCTGAATTCATATTCATTGATCTTTCAGTATTACAATGCATACAATGAATAATCTCTCTGTGTGTACAATTTCTCTCTCTACAATCTCAAGTATGTGTGTGTACACAAAGATCTAACAAAGACACAAGGTATTTTGTGAGTTACCAAGATCAAGTTCTTATCACATAAATACAATTAAGATGACACAATTAGCAATTGATCAATTTGTATTCAACTTGGAAATCGATTACACAGTATACGACTCTCACTATTTCTCTCTCTAAAAACAATGATACGTGTTTGACACAACTCTCTAGTCATATCCCTATTTGACAAACACTTATACTACTAAAACACTCACATCACTAAACACAAACTTTGACTTTGACTTTTATTACAAAGACTTTGATTTTCTGCTTGAAGGCCTTTGACTTGAGCTTTTGACTTTAACTTTCTGTCTTCAGTCTTCTGTGAGCTTGTATACAAC
Organism: Arctium minus; assembly: GCA_954870635.1. Taxonomy (NCBI): domain Eukaryota; kingdom Viridiplantae; phylum Streptophyta; class Magnoliopsida; order Asterales; family Asteraceae; genus Arctium; species Arctium minus. Next base: position 117,075,761 of record OX941084.1, on the reverse strand, counting down.
ACATTTGTGCACTAACATATTTATACCTAGTCAACACATGTTGACTTTACAACCTAAACACTTAGACTTTACAAACATTTACACAAAAGACCCTCATTTAATCTTGAATACAATTCTGACTCAACAGTTTCCAAGAAAATTAAAGTCAAAATGGTCGGGCCCATTCCAAGTGGTGGAATTTTATCCATACAGCACAGTCGAGTTGCAAGGAACGGATGGGCAAAAGTTCAAGGTAAATGGTCAAAGAGTAAAGCCCTATCTAGGTGGAGAACTGTTTGGAACTTCAAGCATTTTCCTTGACAAGCCTACGGAGTAATCGAACCTGAAGAGTCATGCCACAATGCTAAATACGGCGCTGGGTGGGAGGCAACCCACCGAGGTTTGGTTTCTTTTGAAGTTAGTTTTAATTTTGATTCCTCTTTATGTCATTTTCTTTCTATTTGTGATTCTTTATTTTGGAGTGAACTCAAGTGGAAGTTGAGAATTGTTTTGATAATTGCAAGCTTGGTGGTATTTGAAAAACAACAACTTGCACGGGAAACCCCGCGGCCTCCAAGGCGCAGACCAAACCGTGTAAGTCGCTGGAGTTTTTGTGGCTGGCACCTCCCGCAGGAAATCTCGCGGCCTCTAAGCCGCGGTGAGGGTCGCATAAGTCGTTGGAATGAGATACGTCAGAACCCTTCCGTGGGTTTTCCCGTGGCCCAAGCCGTGCAAGTCGCTGTGTTTCAGTCCCTTATGGACATGCGCGGGAACCTCGCGGCCTACAAGCCGCAGCCTAAACCACGAGAAACCCGCGACCAGTAACCTTAGCCGCAAGAATGAAGTCACCATTTGTTTCCCCAAATTTTGCAACCTGTTCTCTCTGGTAAACGATTCCTACTCTTTCCAATGAGTTCCTTTGAAGTTTTTGAAGGTTTTTCTCTGGTAAGCATCGTCCATTCACTCTATTTCTCTTGCCCTCTTCAACTTTTGCTAAGGTATGTCTCTCACCTTTTCAAGTTCATGGTATATGATCATTGGTTGGTTTTGATAGAAGTTATTTGAATGAGTAGATGATTCTTGATGTATGATTATTGGTGTATGATTCTTAATGTTATTTAAATGATTATTTGTGAATTTTGTGATTTTGGTTTAACATGCATTATGCAATTTAGGGATTTGTGATTGTGGTAAAAATTTTGGGTTTTTGGGGCTTAGTATAACTTGACTTTTCACTCATGAATACATGTTTTGATTTGAATATAGTGGATTAAGGTTAACTTTTTTCATCGAAATTTGGTGAATTCTTGATTTTGTGATTTTTGGCTTAAAACTCGTGCAAAAGTGGGATTGGTGTAGTAGTCTTTTGACTCATACTTGGAATGCTTTAAATTGTGGTTATTCGTTTTGTGAATCCATGCATTATCTATATAAAGGGAATCAAATGTGGTTAAGCTTTGTATTGTTTGGTATCTCCAACCTAGGTTTCAATCTAGGTTTGGGGTGACCACAATTTCAACCCATTGTGTCAGATAGGTTTCAATCTAGGTTTGGGATGAGCGATAATCCGATTTTAAACTCATACAGTGCGTGTATTTTTTATAGAGATCATGAGGTCCTATCTTAGTAAACCGTTTGATTTCCCGGGGTACAATGAACTCACCGGATCACAAAAGGCCCGTCTCGCCAATGTCACAAACGTTGACGCTCCAACAAGGCACTCAAGGATGGCGAAGAAAAGGTGTCAACCGTTTGCTGAGAGGGGAATCAAACTGATAGGGTTGCCAGCCAGATCTAGAGTGGCAACCATCATTGAACAACAACATTGGAATCACTTTATCCGAAAGCCTCCCAAGTACAACGAGGAGATAGTTCGGGAATTCTACGCCAATATGATTCCCCCAGTTTACCATGAGCGCTACACTATGATAGTCCGAGGGAGGCAGGTGCACATTTCTTTGGATGACATTTGCACGTATCATCGAGTTCCTCGACGACCGGACCTGGGTATGCCATATGGCATGGCGACATACGATGCTTTTCACACCGAGTTGGGCCCCATCATAGCTAGCTCCTTGAGACGGAATGGAGAAAATGGGTGGGACAGGAGCATGAATGAGATTTTGAAGAGTGATCTGCATACGGATTTGGTGTTCTTAATGCTATTCTTGAAGAGTAGTCTCAAGCCATCCTCACATAACACGACCACGGACCCCCAGGTTGCTCAGGTTAACTTTTCCCTCCAGCAAAATCTGCCTATGGAAATTGGCCACATCATCTGGATGGAGCTTTTGGACGTCGAAGTTACTCTTAATGGGATTCTACCCTTCCTGTGCTTGATCATGCACTTCTGCAAGGAAGTGGGCATAGATGTTGCTGGAATTCAGTAGCCGAAAGCAGATTTTGCACTGCGCCATTACCACATTCAAATCCAGGCAGCCACGGAACTGGACAAAAAACGTGTTGATGAGTCAAACGAGTGGCGAATGCAACATGGAGTACAACAGCTGCCAGCGGAGGATGAGATTTTAGAGGGAGAGTTTAGCGACCCAGATTTCAATCGAACCTAGCCCCAGATAGTTACAGAGAATCACAATAGAGATACACCACCTTGGGCGACGAGGATGATGAACCCGATGACGCGAGGATTTGAAGCAATCAACACCAAGGTGGATGGATTCGAGGAGAGGCTGAGTTAGATAGCATATCCGGAGTCTTCAGGATCTCTACGTGGTGGACGACGTGTGCGGGGGCGTTAGAATGGTGGTGCATCTTCATCACACTTTGAGTGATCATGGGTTGGTATTTTTTTTTAGACTTCTTTTCATGAACTATTGTTGAATGCTTTAAATTTGGATGACTGTAACTAATTGCATGATGAAGCTACGTGTTAGTGTGTTCTACTTCTATCTATATCTAGCACATTGGGTACATTGTGTTGGTAAGGTTTGGGGTTGTCCAATCGGGCACGCACACCAATCACTTTTACGTTTTACCTGTCATATGTGTGTTTCATGCCTAATTTTTTTTAAGAACACAATTGACTTTAAGCCACTTCTTGGAAGGCTGAAATTGACCATTGTGCTGAGAATTTTGAGATAGTGTAGTGAGTATTGAGGGAAGACCAGTGAGAGATATGTTTAGGGACATTAGTGGAGACTACCGGGAAGAATCCTCTTGAGCCTATTTGTGATCTTTTGAATTGTGAAGGAGTCAACTTATTTCTAAGTCTATACACTCGTTTTTTTAAATATTGATAATAGTTAAGCTCGCTATTATTTTTGCAGTAAGTAGTAAAGACCAATATCAGAATAGATAGTATGTATCAGATTTTCAACTATGTAGACCATAAGAATTAATGCCAGGATTGAAAACATCAAGTGTCGAAATGTCAATGGCTTTGTTCTTGACAACTCAACCCATCTTTGTACCCAATGCTACCCTTCAGTTCAAAAGCCAGCTGACTTGTGTTGAGTTTCCATCAGAATCCAACTTTGGTTAAAAAAAAAAGAAATGAAAAAAAAGAAAAAAAAAAGAAAGGATTGGCAGTTTACGAGAGAAGAGATAGACTCAAGAAAAAACAACCTAGTGGTTTTTCCCATTACCTATACCCCCATCCAAACCTTTCAATACATGGTAATTTTGTTGGGAAACGTAGTTGAGTAGGTTGAGCATACTCTCTTTCATGTCTTACTATTTGATTCCATCCTGAGATTATTTTGCACACAATTAAGCATTATTCATTTATGTTATCATGCATATCTTAATCTTGAGTTTTATTGTCCATAAATTCCCTCTGCATGAATTGTTATGTGTGAAAACCTAGGACTCGAGCGATGAGAGTGCACCGTAAGGTAGAGTCGAGGCAAAATGTTTTCCCTAACGTTGTCTCACTGGTAACAACTTAGTACGCACGGAGCTATCTTAAATTCAACTCCCAATGTTTATTGTTTTCAGTCAACTGAAATGGAGGCACTTAGAGTTGGGGTTCATCGTTTCATTTTTAATTGCGTATAAGTAGATTAGGGGTGCCCGATTGTTTGTCATGTGATGTTTTTGTTCTTGACTCTGTCTTTTTAAGTTTTATGTTATCGCCAATTTGCTTGGGGACAAGCAATGCTCGGTTTAGGGTTGTTGATAACACCAATTTTTGGTGTTATTTTGATACCATGATTCGAATAGTTTTGGCTTGTTTACAAGTAAACAAGCGTTGATCTTATGCTTTCGTCGAGATTTTTACAGCATTCCAAAAAGGATTTCATTCGTGAAGAAGTGGCCCCTTCATTGTTGAAAACCGGAATTTCGTGGCTAATTTAGAATTTCTAAGGAGGACCAAAAAAACAACTTGCACGACATGTCCCACGGCCTCCAAGCCGCGGCCACTTTTTGACACACGCGGTTTCTTCTGCGGCCTCAAAGCCGTGGGGAAAGCGGCGGAACTTGCAATTCGGCCTCACTTCACTTATTTGAATTTCGAGTTAGGGTTAGGGGTTACACAGTTTTCTAACTGGCGACGACTGGTGAAGGGCGATTCTAGAGAAGGATAGAGGCGATTTTTGATAAGAGAAGGTGGGCAGATCTTGGGGAAACGCATATTGAAGCATATTGCAATTACGTTTGATTGGAGAGTTGATATCTTAGGGAATTTTTGTACTTTTGGGCATTTTTTATTTAGAACAATGTTTGGAATTCCAATTTCTTCTCTCAGTGTTTTGATCTTCAATACCCTCAACATGAACTAATCCTTTCATGTAGGGGTTTTGGATGAATTCTGGGTAGATAATCTTTGAGCATGTGATTGAACTGTGTATTGGGTTGATTTGTTTTCAATGAAGCATATGACATGGTTTTTACTACTTTCATTAGCCTGATTAACTAATGAATGATTTCTTGATCTTAATTTCTTTGAGAAAAGTTTATTAAGACTCGATGTTAATGTTGTATGCCTAGGGTGTGAATTGGATAGAGATATACCGATTCAACTCTAGAGTTGTTTAATATTGTTTTGCTTATTATTTGGGAATTAATTGTTGAGATCGAGAGATGAAACGTTTCTTCCTAGTTACATGTTATCATAGCTTGAGAGAGTATAATAGCTACTCTTGTGATTAAATTCATTGATAGTTGAACCCAATACCTTGTTAATTATAATGTTCTGTGATGAAATCAACCCGAGAGGATTCCAACCCCCAAAGTCTTTCTTAAATCAGTTTATTCTTGTTTTTAAGAATTGGTTCTTATTAGTTGTTGCTTCTTATTTTAGAATCATTTTGATTGCAATTGTAAATTAAATTTCCATCGTTTAGTTAATAGTCAATATAGTTATTGTGATACTTAGTACCTGGTTCCTTTGGTTCGATACTCGTACTTACGTACGTATTACTTGAGTCGACACTGTACACTTGCGGTCCGATTAGGGGGGCATAAAAACCAACTATCAACGATTTTCTTGACTTAGAACTCTTAGAAAACAGGTTTCTAATTACTTGGAGACTAATCTCGAGCTTTAGAAGGATGAAGATCCAAAATATTGCTACGAGTGTAAGAGAACTCCAAATAATTAACCGAAAAGTGAAGTAACTTTGAAATTGAGAACACTTGCTTGAGAACTTTTGAGACTAAAAGAACACTATCGATGGTAATTAATCTCAAGTCACAAAAAGATTATTGTTAAGTCTAAATATTGTATCCAAGATTTAATAGGAAAGTCAAAGTTGTAAAAGTCAACATTGTCAATGTATTAGGAAAGTCAAAGTATGTTGAGTTTGCTTAGAGGTTAAGTCTTTGTTAGATAGATGGTATAAATAGGGTGTTGGCTTTGTAATCTTGTAACAACGAGTTGTAAGATTGCTAGAGTTGTAAGCACGTATTGTAATATGAGACTTGTGATTAATGGATTCAAGATCTACTTTCTCTCTCTAGTTTCTCTCTCTAGTTCTTGATCATATTATGAGAATTGTTTGATTGTTTTGGGATTTTATGATTAACAATTGGTATCAGAGTTGAACCAAACATTATCAGAGATGATTTGATCAAAGATTTGAATTGAAATCTGGAGTGTTTTAGATCGAAAATTTGATTTTCTGAAATTTTTTCAAGAACTCGTGTTTTTCACTGTTCATCCGAATTTTGTTGAAAAATCGTTTTTTGTCGCAAGAAAATGGAATCATTGGATTCGAATTGTGTTCAGGAGTGTTTCTTATTTTGATTTCATCTCGTAATTTGAACAAATTCGATGTCAATTTTTGAATTTTGAAATTTTCTTGAAACTCGAGTTCGAACACTGTTCTTGAATGAAAATGTGTGAATTGTTGTTTTTAATCGACTTTTGATAGTAAATTTGTGTTTTGTTGTGTTTTTCGATGATTCTGATAAATTTTTGAGATCAAATTTGCAGATTTGGATCGATTTGAGATAGAAAGAGCCAAAAATTCGATTTGCGCGAGTTCATATCGGTTTGCGCGAGTTCATACGATTTGCGCGAGTTCATAGACGTTTGCGAGAAGTTCAGACTTTGCTCTTAGTGTTCATCATGCAAACTTTAGTTTGCGTCTCCTTCTGTTCACGAAAAGTGAACTTTGCGTCTCCAGTGCTTCAAGCAAAGCTACGTTTGCATCTTGCACTAATAACGCAAAGTATAGTTTGCGTATCTAACCATTCACGCAAAGCAAAGTTCGCGCAATCAACGACTCACGCAAAGTCTCTCACTCAAAGCCTCTCACGCAAAGTTTAGTGCTTAATTCAAGAATCTCTAAGTTTGCGTGACAAGACTCTCACGCAAAGTCACATTTGCGCATCCTTCGGCTTACGCAAAGTTCACTTTGCGCTTCAAGGCTATCACGCAAAGTTCACTTTGCGTTTTCCTTTGCTCGCGAAAAGTTCGATTTGCGTCTCAAGTTTATCACGCAAAGCTCAGTTTGCGCGATCAACACCTCACGCAAAGCTCAGTTTGCGTCTTCTTCGGCTCACGCAAACCTCATCTTGCGTCTCACTTGGCTCGCGCAAAGCTCTCTTTGCGTCACACATTGATCATGAGAAGATTGGTTTGCGCAACACTCATTTCACGCAAAACTCGACCTTGCGCCATATCAAGTGTTGTTCAAATTTTAAAATTTTGTGTTAGATTTCAATTTAATCTGATTTTTGATTTTCTGATATACAGTTTGGAACGATCATTCTTATCAAGTTGTTTTCTTATTCAAAATGTCAATTTTGAACAAGTATGAGATATCTGATATTGAAGTTGAAGGAAATGATCTGAAAATTAAAAATTCAGAATATCTCAAAAGGATTCAGGAATTGCAACTTAAATTGTTCAATTGTGTTAAAACTCCTGAATGTATAAAGTGTACTAATAATATTTCTAAATTTTCAGGTATCGTCTATGAAAAGGAGAAAGAGATAAAAGAGAAAGAGAGAGAGATTATAAATCTTCAAATCCAACTAAATATTACTGAACAGAAATCACCTGAGCTACAAGCAGAATCAGTTGAGCTTAAAAACAAGTTGAAGGATTTCGAAGATAATATATTTGTCTTGAAAAGTTCAAATGTTGATCTTCAAAAGAGGATATATGCCTTGTTATCGGAGAATGCTGAGCTTAGAAAGAATATATCTGATTTAGAACAAAAGCTTGCTGCAAATAAAGCTGATTTTGATATTGAAAAGAAAGGTTTTTCAACCAAGTTCTCAGATTTATCAAGGAAGTGTTATGAAGAGAAGAAGTTAGTTGATCTTAAATGCATAAAACTTTCTCAACAAGTTTCCGATTTTGAGAAAGTACTTATTTTGGAAAGAGAGAAGTTTGATAAAGAAAAGAAGGCCATAGAACAGAAGAATGTGGGATTCTTTAAGGAACTATCCGGCCAGAGAAATGATTCAGAGAAAGGGTTTGAAGAAGAACGATCAATCTTTGAGACTGAAATCAAAAGACTGACTTCAAAGTTATCTGAACTATCTGCTACTGCGTTGAAAGAGCAGAAAACGAAGTCTGAATTCAAGACAAAGATTGACCTGCTTGTGAAAGAAAGAGACACCTTTGCTTCAAAGATTAAAGAGCTTGAAAAGTCTGTTTCAAGTTCAAATCAGAAATCTGTCTCTTCACAAAGGTCAGTTAAATCTTTTGATCAAATTCGTCGAACTAACATTTTCTATGATGGATATTTTGATGATTCAGATACATATCCGAGGAAAAGTGGTTACAAGAAAGAGAAACTGGTCTGGCAGAAGAAATCGGTCGAAGATGACAAGACAGATGAGCTGAAAGGAAACACATCATGTGTACATGTTCATAAAGCAAAGAAGAACAAATATCATAAAGGTAAACCTGACCATATATACTCAAGAGATCAATTACTCAGGTTTTCAGGTAAGAAATATTATTGTTCTTACTGCTGTACACATGATCATATCCACAAGACCAGTGATCATTTCTGGTATGGTTCTTACTCTATAACCCCCACACGAACTGCAACTAACATTTCTGGACCCAAATACCAATGGGTACCAAAGAAGAAAACTGATTCTTTGTTGTAGGCACCTCAAGTCAAGGGGGAGTAAGAGAGATTATGGCTTTTGAACACAGCAGTTCAAAACCCGGACTTCAATGTCAAGATTATGGCTTTTGAACACAATAGTTCAAAACCCCTACCTCAATGTCAAGATTATGGCTTCTAAGTACACAACTTAGGACCCGTTCTTCAAAGGAGTTTGACTTCTAAACACAACAGTTTAGGAATCAGACCTCAGCGATCAAAAGACCTTACTCCTGTTTTTGCATCCGATGGATATGATGGTCTACATCCTAAGAGAATTGATCTGATCTCTATCCTGTACTTTTTCACTGATAGATTTTACTGATATGATGGTCTACAATTCAAAAGGGAGTGTCTGATCTTTATCCTGTTTTAACTGACATATTTCAGATGCCTAATTTATAGGAAGAGTAAAGGTGGTGGCTTCTGATCACATGACAGATCAGGACCCGTTTTTCAATGATCAAAGAAGGATATTATGCTAATATCCAAGGGGAGCTCAAAAGACCTAAATCATTATATCATGATTTGAGGGGGAGCTGAAAAGGTAAATATCTTCTGATCCTAGATCTCTGATTGTTTGAAAGAAGAACAACTTTCAAACATGAAAAACAGTTTCTTAAATGTTCAAACCACTTCTTATTCTCAATAGATTTCATGAATTTAGAAGTGTGCTTTTAAATGTTTTTCAAATTTTGAGCTTAATGTTTAACTGACCGTGTGTTTCTAAAGATCAATACTTGTGTATTATCTTATCCATATACTGTAAAGTATTCACACACATCGGTTCAGTACTACATTTAATTTTGTTATTACCATGTCTCATATCGAACCAATTTTTCGATGGTAATACCCCCGTTTGAAATTCAAAGTTGTTGAGCATTAGTCATCTTTTTCATATTTGTGTTTTCATTGATAAATTGTTTATATTTGTTCATATAAACAAATATCCATTTCTTTGATACCCTAACCATTTGATTTGATCTGATTGATACATTGTCAGATTCTCAAAAACAATTCTCTTGACTTCATTTCATTCATTCAATATTCTTGTTTTGAGAAATCTTCAACGTTCAAATGCTCAAATTTCATTCATAATTTTAGATGAGCATACATTCTGACATTGTTATCTTTGTGCTTAACTGTTCAGTTAAACTGTTGAGCAACGATTCTTCTTAGGAATAACATGGGATTCTTGTGTGAGCTTAAACAGAACTTCCATGGATTCACGTAACCTGTGTTTCCTACCCAGGAAGTTATCCTTGAGTGATTGAAGGGTGAGGGGTCAATATCAAAGAGTGGGGGAGATAACTCATCCGGTTGAGTTATTCTCATTGTGTGGAGCGGAAAAATGGAAATGAGAGTTTGGTTAGAAGTGAGCTTAAATGTTAAAAAGAAAGAGGGTGTGAGAACAGAGTTAAAAGAATATCAGAACTCTGCACCAAATACTTTCTGAGTCGGACAGCCACATCTACTGATTGGTTCACATTCTTTGGTGATCATCATTGAAAAAGGCAGTGAGCCCATGCCAATTATTGCTATTACCCCACCAACCACTCATTTCTTTCTTAACAAAGAAATGTTTCATTTTCTTTAGGGACGCAACATATATGCTATCTAATCTTCTCTCGGAAGATTTAGATATTGAAAAAGAAGGAAAGTTGCCCCACCTTCGCACCTCTTTCACGCACATTGAGTCCGTGTATTATCTGTTGCTGTCTCAACAGTTTACACAATTTGAGCCAAATGAAACACAATAATTGTGCTAAATTCTTTCATAACACAAGCACGAACACACATAAAATTTGTTTTTCTGTCAGAACATTCATAGATAAACCTTGTGTTTTTCAATGATTGAATGGAAGTCCTGGGGAGTCATCATCAAACCATCTCCTTCGATTGTACATTTGTTGTACACAGTGACTTTGTGTTACTGACAGGCTTTCCTAACTGTTTCATTTGTTGATTCAGGGTTACCACGTTCATTATGTCTGAATTTGAAAAGATTCAGATATATATCCATTTCATGAATTGACGACTCTCAGATCAAAGCGCGCCAACTGTCAAAGGGGAGATTGTTATTTGAATACAAAGGGGTGATCAAAATCTGTGCTGAAATTGATGAAATTTTGATGATCATGATGTTCTCAATCATCAAAAAGGGGGAGAATTTTACAAAGATCAATTTCAAAGCTTCTGCTGTTTCAAAAGATTCTGAAGAAAGATTGTTTAAAGATAAATCAAGATTTGTGAAAGTTTGTTTTCTGAAGACAGTCCAGAGATCAAAGTGATGAAGATACAATTTTACAGTTGTTTCAAAGTTGTCAAAGTTTTTCAGAAGTTTCAAGAATTCTGTTTCTTGTTCATGACATGTTGAAGTTTTTCAGAAGTTTCAAGAATTCTGTTTCTTGTTCATGACATGTTGACTTTAAAAGCTTCAAAGTGCAAAAGACTTTTCAAGATTCTTCAAGAGCTGAAGAGTAAAGACTGTGAAAGCTTTAAAGTTCATAGTTAAAGAGATAAATGCTGAAGAATCAAGTGTTGAAGATCTGTATCAAATTTTTATTAAATCTTTAATACAAAGGGGGAGATTGTTAAGTCTAAATATTGTATTCAAGATTTAATAGGAAAGTCAAAGATGTAAAAGTCAACATTTTCAATGTATTAGGAAAGTCAAAGTATGTTGAGTTTGCTTAGAGGTTAAGTCTTTGTTAGATAGATGGTATAAATAGGGTGTTGGCTTTGTAATATTGTAACAACGAGTTGTAAGATTGCTAGAGTTGTAAGCACGTATTGTAATATGAGACTTGTGATTAATGGATTCAAGATCTACTTTCTCTCTCTAGTTTCTCTCTCTAGTTCTTGATCATATTATGAGAATTGCTTGATTGTTTTGGGATTTTATGATTAACAATTATGATATCTAATATGATGACTTGCACCTAGATTAATTTCACAACGTAAACGAGAATTTGATGCAAGCTTTGAAAAACCGGAGGCAAGTTTAGAAACAACTTCAAAAGACTTATATTAAACTCGAAAATTAAAAGCTTCAACTCTTAAGGAGTATTATCTACACAACAAGAAAGCAAATAGATAATAAAGTATTTAACCGAAAGGTTGTGTTTTTAATCCTAAACATAACATTAATATATATACTAATGTTCAAGCTTGGACCTTAAGTAACAAAAGTTAATTGATGATGTAAGCCCTTAATGTTATCTCCAAAAATCAGGTTTAGTTCAAAGGCTTGGCCTGACAACTTGTTTCTTCGGCCCAACAACATTCTTCGACCCAACAACAAAAGTAGCCCAATATGCCAAATCCTGCAACACTCCTACAACTTTGAAATCAGCTTCAACCAATTCGTCCAGAAAGCTGTAGGGTTTTTTCATAATCTACACAAATTAATTTTAAAGATTAATTTAGATCCAATATTAAAACAAAACAACATAAATTCAAGACAAATTTAAAAGATGACAAAAACATGAAAATAAAATATAAAAAAGATTCAAATGGGCAATTTGGGTAAACAAAATAAATGGAAAATCTAACAAATAGTGATGTAATAGGGTTAATAAATCAACCCTATCACACTCCTAAACTTGAATTGTTGCTTGTTCTCAAGCAACTAAAATGACAAAATAAAGACTCAAAACATCTAAAAAAATGGACATTGGTAAAAAATCAAAGCTATGATGCATACACACTTGGAGTTTTAGAGAAATGTTTATGGCACAAAGATGAAACAAATAGCCCTTCATAAACTTAGCTTCTTCACTTGAGTTCAAGACATATGTTATTCCCAGATTTATCAAGTTCTTATTACTAAAACAAATCACAAACAGAATTAAACAAACTACCTGTTTGATTAATCACAAGATTCAATTACAAATTATTTCAATCACTTTCTCTCTCTAATAGCAACTTTCTCTCTCTAGCTCTCTCTTTCTGCGAATGTTCTCTCTAAAATGTTGTTGTTGTTCTAGTTACAAGATTCTAAAACTACAAGTCTATTAAAAGCAAAACTAATACAAAAACCTTTGACTTTGACATTTATTACACTTGACTTTGACTTTGCTTGAGAGTTGACTTTTGAGCTTTGACTTGGCTTGACTTTTATCTTCAATCTTCTATGATCTTGTATCCAACATATTTATGCACTAACAACATACTATCACAAGAGGAGGTACGTAAATCTGAAGCCTTAGAAGATTCAGAAAAATCTGAAGTTTTAAACACAGTGAAGAACACAGCTTGTTCTAAGTCCATCAAAATTCTTTCTTCGGCTATAGTATTCTCGAGTTCAAAAATTTTACTTTCCAACACAAGAGGAGGTACGTAAAGCTTACCTTCGATAGGCTTAGCCTCCAACTCTTTTGAAGAATAACTCTCAAAATAGTCATTAGAAATAAATTTTGATTTATAACTATTATTCAACCTCTCATAACGAAATGGAAGTTGTATTTTAGTTTTGTTCTTTCGTTTATCTTTTTCTTTAGCTTCATCCTTATCAGATAGTTTGGTCAACTTAACTTGGAGTTCAGGATATTTTGGTGCCAGTTTTAAAAATCCAAAATCATAAAGTGCAGGTACTTTTGAAATACCCTTTTTGAGGTAGTGTGGGTTCTCGTAACCAAGTCCCCAACACTCACTGCTCTCTTTAGGTTTGTTCAGATGAATGGTTTGTTTAGTTTGACCCAATGTATACAATTTCTCTTCCAAAACATTCACCTTTTCAGATAAAGACTTATTTTCTTTTGAAATTGAAGAATACATTTTAGCAATCTCTTTTGATTAAAATTGACACAGTTTATACTTTGAAGTAGTTTCAGCTAATTCAGTGTGAATTATAGTCTTCTCTTTAGCGCTAGTATCAATATTTTTATGTAAAGCTTCAATTAATACGTTCTTCTCAGCAAGATCCCTGCTAAGTTTCTGTATTAATTGATTGTTTTCTTTAATGATACCTTTTTCACGTTCATGTTTAGACTTAACTTCTTGGAGTTCAACCATCATAGCTTGCATAGCATTTAAAAATTCAGACTTAGTCATATCACATACCTCTTCATTCTTCTCTTCTTCTGAATCAGCTTCATCTTCCACCTCTATCTTACCCATAAAGCACAAATGGGCTTTTTCTTCTTTCTCTTCTTCCTCGTCTGAATGATCAAGCCAAAACTCATCCTCCGCCATGAGTGCCTTTCCAGCCTTTTGTTGCTTGGCCAAGAGCAACTTGTTCTTATAGTACTCGGAGTTTCAGACTTTCGGTTTTCGGCAGTCTTTTGCAAAGTGTCCGAGTTTGCCAAAATTGTAGCATTTTTTTGGTTCCGACTGTTTCTTCTCTTCAGCTCTGTATGGATTCTCATCAGATCTCTTCACCTCTATTCTCTTTCCTTCGATCCTCTCCTTGTGTTCATAATTTCTGGACCCAGAAGAGTATCTCTGACTGTTTGAGCTAGGTTTTTTGTAAAACTTTTTCTGAAAGGCTTTAGTCAGCATCAGCATAGCCTGCTTTAAATTCTCACAATCGTCATAATCAGAAGTATCTACACTCTCCGCCTCTTCTGACTCATAAACTATAACTTTCTTTTTCTTCTTGAGGCTCACAGACTTTTTCTTCACCACCAAGGCAATAGGATCAACAACTGTCTTCTCAGTCTTTTTCTTTTCTTCTTTTATCTCATCCACCTCTTATTCATTCTGCCTGAGAGTTTCATAGACTTCATAAAGTGGAATTTCATTCAGATCTTTCATCTGTTTCATCTGTCTTGTGAATCTTTTCCACTCTGGCTGAAGTATGCTGAGGAACTTGACATTCAAATCAATCTGTGACTTCTTTACTTTGTTCTTGCTAAGCTCATTCAGTAAAGTCACAAATCTATCATATGTTACCTCCAGAGATTCTCCCACATTAGCTTTGAATTCTTCGTAGTTGTTGAGGCAGTTAGAAAATTTGAGCTGATTACCAACCTTTGATCCTAGCATCATTTTCTCCAATTGATCCCACATTTCCTTGCCAGTAGCATTGTAGCTATCAATTTTGACATATATCTCGTTTGGGATGCCTTGTAGAATAAATGATTTTGCCAGTCTATTAGCTTTATCTCTCTTTTTATGCTCTTCAGTATATTCATCTTTTGGTAATGAATACTCACTCTCTTTCCCTTCTACTTCATGAATCTTCATAGGAATTTTCATGACTCCTTCTGTCAAAGATTTCATGATAAGTTCACCCAACTCGTGTCTTTCTATGAAGTCCTTGAACCGGTCTTTCCACTGCTCATACTCTCCCTTGAAGAGCACTGGTGGCTTTACATCAGTTCCTATCGCGAGAGCTTCTCTTGATGACATCCTGTTTGAAAATATTCAATAAGAACTTGAAAAACTGATCGTTAGTCCAAAATGAAATCACAAAAATACAAATAACTTTGAAATAAAATTCAGAAATGAAATTTCCAAAAATTCTCCAAGTATTAAATTCGCAAGATACAAAAACACACACAGAATTAGCAAAATTCTTTCAAAATTTGCAAGCAATTAAGAATTCGTAAGAAGAAAAATTCAAAATTCGTAAGACTCAAACATGTTTCAGAATTCGCAGACAAAGAAAAAAAACCCAAAATTCGCAACACAACTAACTATGAATTCTGAAGAATTCGTAAGTAACTATGTACTAATCTTTCACTTTTCGCAAGAAACACATCTGCGAATTCTTATCCTTGTAAAATTTTCAAGAAAACTTTTCACACACTTCAGAATTAGCAAGACTTAAATCTGCGAATTCTGTACTTTTCTCAAAACTTATGCGAATTCTTGACAAACAAGGTTTCTGCTAATTCTTGGAAATTCACAGATATACCAATACAAAACATAAAGAATTCTCAACGCTTTGACTTGCGAATCCTGGAGAATTCGCAATAATAACACCTGCGAATTTTATACTTGAACAATTTTCAGAAAAACAAAAACTCTGCGAAATTTAATGATCTGTGAAAACTCAATCTGCGAGTTCTTGGTGATCCTGCGAGTTCTTCAACTTTCGAAGAAAAACACCCTCTGATCGATTCAAAATCCTATCTAAACTTCAAATTTCAATTCGAAATTTTGACAATTCAATCAACAACACTTCTAGAACCTATTTCTATCAACGAATTACAACAAAATTCACTTAATCATCTAAATCGATCTTTGATATAGTGTTCGAACTCGTGTAACTCAAAAACAACAAATTCATCAAAATTGATGATCAAATACAGTGCAATTCGATACAAAACATATACAAACTCAATCTAATACTCAAATCGAACTTAAACCAAATGATTACAACTCGAATTACACACAAAATCACAAAATCAAATCTGGACTTCGATGAAACAGTGTCGACTTTTTAATTTTCTTGATTTCGATCTGGATCTGCTTTGTTTGATTTATCATCTGTTCTGATACCAATTGTTATTCCCAGATTTATCAAGTTCTTATTACTAAAACAAATCACAAACAGAATTAAACAAACTACCTGTTTGATTAATCACAAGATTCAATTACAAAATGATTTTAATCACTTTCTCTCTCTAAAAGCAACTTTCTCTCTCAAGATCTCTCTCTCTCTCTCTGTGAATGTTCTCTCTAAAATGTTGTTGTTGTTCTAGTTACAAGATTCTAAAACTACAAGTCTATTAAAAGCAAAACTAATACAAAGACCTTTGACTTTGACATTTATTACACTTGACTTTGACTTTGCTTGAGAGTTGACTTTTAAGCTTTGACTTGGCTTGACTTTTATCTTCAATCTTCTATGATCTTGTATCCAACATATTTATGCACTAACAACATACTATCACAAACTATCCTAGTCTTACCTTATGCTAACTAAAGTTATCATGGAATTCAAATTTGGAATGGGAATACATTTGGCTTTTTCTATCTTTTGAAATGCAATGCCTTTTATCAAATGATCACTTATCACACAATGGTACAATTTTTCTACCATACATCTCATATTGAGGTATAAGGTGGACCTTTTGGTCTCTTTTGAGCATTTGGTGTCTTTGTCACACATTTATGCATATGAAACAAAACTTTTTCTCTTTTGGACTTTTCTTTTGATATTTTTGATACTTTCCTATATTCAACCACAAAGTGGTTGGGCATTTGGTGTTTGAGGCTATCTTTTCACAATGTGGTATGATGTTTACTTTTCAAAGCATTGTCCCTTACCCAAACTTGAGAGAGTCAATGTCCTTATTGGATCAAAAGAAAGGCTAGTGGGCTTATGAAATAATGAATGAAACGCCAAGAGTGTGTGGCCCAATGTTCACTTAACCTAGCAGTCTAGCAAACTGTTGGTAAGCTTAAAATGGTGGTCCATTGTTCAAGTGAATATGCATGAGATTACCGTGGCTATAAGTTCATACTAACCATGCTAAGAACAAACAATGAGTGAAAACATTGTGCATACATAGCTAGGAGTAGAACAATGACCAGAAAATTAGTTCCCACATTGAATGGAATGGAATGTATTGAATTTCATATAGGGATTTGGATTTGAGAGGATTTGGAATCCTTTTGTGTGTTTGGTTTGTAGGATTGGAATGGATTTGAATTCCATTATTTAAAAATTATGAAAAAATATAAAAATAATTAAATTACCTTTTTTAACTGATTATTAGAAAACAAGTGTTTTAACATATTTTAAACATTATTATATACAAATCCTAAGAAATCCCTTGAAATCCTAGGATTTCAAATCCGGACAATCTTGTAAACCAAAGACGAGATTGGAATGGATTTGAAATCCAAATCCTTCCAATTCCAATCCATTCCGGCAAACCAAACGTGCCCTTATGTCTTCTATTCTCTTATCACCCGACTCCCTACCTTACTCCCACCTACAACCTCTTGAGCACCCTTCATCTTACTTACGCTATCTATATCCTACAAAATCACACCCCTTATTTTGCTACCTTAATAATCTCCACGAACTCCTATCATGATTCATCTCCTCGGTAATGCCTAAGGCTTCTATGTATATTCTTAGCTTTTCACCCCACATCCCCCTCGATGTGTCATTCTCCTTACCCTCTCGACCATCAGGGTTTCTATCCTTCTCCCTAGAGCTACTAAGTGTCATCGCCAAACATATCCAAACCACCACATTCTTCCATATCTCAACTTATCCGAGATGGGCTCAACCAGGGGTGACCTATTAAGGCTCGAATAAGGTCAAGTGCATCCGTTCAATCTGATTTCATAAGATAAAATCTTTTGGGTACAAAAGGGCACCCGCTAAAAGTTGAGGGGAAATTTAAGGGTGCACCTAAGTTAAAACCAGAGGGACCAAACTGAAACGACATTTAACTTTTTTTTAGTTCAACGGAGTAAGGGAGGGACCAAATTAGTGAGGGAGGACCAGATTAGATAAACATATACCAAAGACACAGGACCAATTAGAGAGTAAATGCATCAAGATCTCACTCTATCTCTACCTCGTTGTCGGTCAATGTCCGTCGTGCTCATCGCTAGTCGTTGCCCTAGCTACTCGGCTAGTTATCTATCTTAGACTCAACTCAACCTCTACCTTCTCTTACGATGTCACCCTCTCAGGTCTTTTCCCAATTCTCCCAAAACCTTAACTTAAAAGTCAAACTTGTAGATTTTTTTCATTTGCCCTAAGTTTTAGGGCTACCCGTTTGCTTGACTTATGGGGTAAAGGGAAAAGTGTGAACCGGTGTAAACTTCATAAAAACATCATGGGGAAGGGGAAATCATAAAGAAAATCTAGGGAAGGGGATGGGTTTTTGGGGAATGTGTAACGAATGGAAGAGGTTTGTAGAAAGTATAAACCTGATTCAGTTTTTTTCCTGCTTCCTTTGCTTGTTAATTATTAGATTTGTTTTATTGTTTATTTATTACAATGTTTGTTTCTTACATCTATTGCCCTAAGCCCCTGACTTAAATTTGCCCGAAATTCTAGATTTACGTTATATCTGTTTATTTAATGTTGATTTTCTTAGCTTATTTTTAATTTTTTCAACCTTATTTATTGTCTTGTTGATGTTAATTTGTTTAATCAATCTATGGGTCTTTTATTATTTTTTTTAATTTTAATTTACAAAACATCCAATTTAATAATAAAATTCTAGATACATAAAGACAAAAAATTGGAAATCCAGAAAAAAAAAAAGTAAAGGATAACGATAATCAAATACTAAAAATTGAGAAATTTTACGAAATCAACCAACAAGACCAAATATGTCCCTCGAAATCAACCAGATTACCGAAAAATTCTTTTGACAACCAGAAAACATAAAAAAATCATTTGAAAAGGTGAAAATTGGCGACAAAAAAAAGAGCACATCGAGCGGCTTTGCAGGTCTTTGATCCAAAAATCCTAGGTCAGCCACTAAGCTCAACTCCCAGCTTCGCATGGAAGATGTAGTTCTAAATCCTATCAAAAATGGTCCGACCATATGTCCATCTTTGCATCCTCATTTCTACAACTTCCATCTTCCTTTCATGGGTCTTCTTCGACCCATACAACATACCTAGTATGATGACTAATATAGATGGAAAGGCTAAATGCATGAGATAGCAACCTACTTTTAATAAAAAAAATTCATAGTATAGCATTATATATAACACCCGTAATTTCAGTAAGCGAAATTAAACCCGTACGCTTTTACAACTTGTAAATGGTTGGATTTATGTTGGGAAAACATTACTTTAAGTCCCTAAGGTGGCATTTGGCTCGCAGAATGTTTTCGAATTGAATGGAATCTGTCAAAAGAATTTGACTTTGAAGGAATTGGAATGGAATGTTGTTAGATTTGACCATCTATTTGGTTGACAGAATTGGAATAGAATTTGTTAAAGGAATTGGAATCTGTCTGTTTGGTTCACAGAATGTAGCTTTGGAATTGGAATGAAATGTTGATAAACGACAAAAATACCCCTTTTGGTAATTTTAATTTTTCTAAACAAAAACTGATTTAATAAAGTAGTCATTAAAAATACTTTACTTGTAACGGTGGTTCAGATTGGTGGTGGTCAATGGTGGTTTAGAATGGTGGTGGTCGGTGGTGGTTCAGATCGGCGGTGGTTCAGATAGGTGGTGGTTGGCGGTAGTTCAAATCGACGATGGTCGGCGGTGGTTCAAAACGGTGGTGGTCGGCGGTGGTTCATATCGGTGATGGTTCAGTACGGTGGTGGTCGTCGGTGGTTCAGATCGGCGGTGTTTCAAAATGACGGTGGTCAGCGGTGGTCCAGATCTGCGGTAGTTTAGAATGACGGTGGTCGATGGTGGTCGGCAGTGGTTCAGAACGGCGGTGGTCGACGGTGGTTCGGATCAGCAGTGGTCGGCGGTGGTTCAGATCGGTAGTAATCGACAGTGGTTCAGATCGACGGTGGTCGGTGGTAGTTCAGATCTGCGATGGTCAAGAACAACGATGGTAGGTGGTGGTTGACGGTGGTTTAGATCGGCGATGGTTAAGAGTTTCAAGAGTGTTAGCATAGAAAAAGTCGAGTTTTGGGACTTGGTATGAGTCCGACTACAATGCTCGACGACTATGACAATGTCATAGTCGCACTGGCAAAGTCGTAGGCAAGTTTTAGCTCACGGTACACATTGAGCGATTATGCCATGCGATAATGTCATGGCAAAGTCACATGGCAATGTAGCAGACCAGTACCAAAGCTTAAAAGTCGGGTTTTCAGCCTTTCATCTTCATTTCTTCATATCTCTCTCATTTCTACTCCGTTTTTGGCTATTCAAGTTGCTATGCTTTCGTTTTTTGAGAGCTTTTCAAGGATAGATTGTTAGTTTTTAGAATATCTAAGAGTATTTGGTGGTGGAGTGGAAGCAAATATCAAGAGCTCATCATCATCACCTTCATCTTCAAGAAATTTGGGGTTTTTCTAGGTTTTCACCAAAACCTAAGTGGTGAGTTCATCCTCCTAGTTTCTAAACGTTGTTATGAGTTATAAATTCTCTATTGATGACTTCCTAGTGTTTATGTTTCTCAAATTTCGGTTTAGATGATTTTGAGAAAGTTAGGTCAAAATTAGGGTTTTGACCAAAATGGGGATTTAAGGTGAAAGGTGTTTGGAGTATGATTCTAAGTACTTGGGTTTGTTTATTTATGGTTGAAAACTTGTAGATCTAGGTTTTTGGAAGATTTGACTTAAGGATTCAGATTTATCCAAGGAAGCTCAAGTTGGGGTAAAATCTAGATTTAGCCTAAATCTAACAAGGTGAATTCAAGTTGTTTTGTGAAAACTATGTAAATACCAAAATGTGTATTTTGAAGTAAAAAAAATATGTTTTACTTGGTAACTTTCAGTGTGTTGAGTATTTTGATAAGTTTTCATATTTGGTGAACTTGGGTTGTTTTAATCTCATGAAATGCCCATATTTGGGATTTGGATATTTTAATAAGTAAATAACATGATTTATGCATTTGATGATTTTGTACAAATGAAGTCTATTTTATGATTTATGAATTTTTGGTCTAATTGATTTCATAAACCATTTGGAAAATGCATGTCTCTGTGTTGTGAACATTTTGGAAACATAAGGGTAGGAGACCATTTGGAAAATATTTTGTCCCAATCTGTGATGAGTTTGGGTTAATCACATCTTTGAGGTACGTGTCTGCATAAATGTTGTTTAAATGTGTTTTTCTATTTGGGGACCGTTATTTGTTGGTCAAATGGATTTTGAGCATTTTAACTCGGTTCTGACTTAAAAGAGTCTTGAGGACATTTGTCCAGTTTTAATGGTTCAATGTAGAGCCTCATGTATGATTTGCATCTTAATGCATCTTGTTACATATTAATGATAATTACAGGCTCAAGTGCATTGGTCATTCATGTGTAGTCATGTAATTTTAGACTGTGTTGCATTGGATCCATAGTCACGTAAGTCAGTCTTATTTGATGGTCAACTGGGTGTTGCGGGATTTGACTCCGGGACCCATGTTGTATGACTTTAACCTTTCAAGTAGACACTAGGAGGTTTGAGTTTGGGGTGGTGCTACCCTGTGTGGGTAGGCACTAGGACCTCCGCCATTTGGGGTAATGCCATGGTTGTAGTCCTCGAATGTTGTTTGGCCTTTTGGTAAAAATCCATGAGGATAGAGACTAAGGTCAACCGACTATTTGGGTGAAACTTGATTAGGAGTCGTATGGACATTTGGACTTCATGTCAGGACATGTAATGCGTTTAACGTTGTATGAGTGGCATACTTTTGTGTTCTTCCACTCTCAATGGATACGGGTCTCCCCTGTTGTCGGCCAACAGTATTTTGGATATTTAATTGTTCATGCTTTAACATTTAGATTTCATTCCATTTTATGGTCGTGTGAGTATTGAATTTTAATTCCACGTTTTCGGTGGCATATTATATTTATATGGATTGTTTTCCATGATTTATGAGCTGGGTATTATGCCCCAATCGTGTTTTGGGTGTTTCGGGATATAAAGTTTTATCCACGTTTTTATAAATTGGGAGTCCGTTTTCTATTCACATTTTGAGTGAGTTTTGGGTGGTATCACTTTATAAAGAATGTTTTGTATTGGGATGTTCGTCCTTAAAGATGCATGTTATTGGAAAACGGGTCATTTTCATATTAAAGAAAATCATTTTGAAATACAATGTTTTAAGTTGCATTCTTTCCTTTTTAACGAAATATTTGTTCATGTTGAATACTTTTGAACTCAATAGGCATTAAGCCTAACCCTTTTTATTTGTCGGCATGTGCATCAGGTCCTAATTGGGGAATGTCACTTGCAGCACTGTGAAGTGTTGAATGTTATTTAGATGCTCGAGAAGGATGTAGTTATTGAGTGATGTCTTCCGCACATTTGGAGATAGCAATCATTTATAGGTTTAGTAACACCCGACCTTTAATTAGTCTTTATGTAAGACTTTATTTATTTTGTTGATGGTTCGACATAGAATTGTATTTCAAGTACGGACTTATCGTAAAAGATTTTATTCTACTTTGAGGTATTGTTGAAATTTTTTAAATTAGTAGCTCTTTCCAAATTTGAGGGTGTTTCAAGTTGGTATCAGAGCATAAGTTTGAGGAGTAGTAGCTAGAAGAAGTTGATGTTTATAGCATTGTCACTTGGAGTGACAGTTAAAAATGATGAATACATTAAGTTGATCATTTTGGGTCGGGGCAATTGATTGAAGTAGAACCATAGGCCTATTGAATCGATTTTATTTCAAGAAGAAATTGTGAGGTTAACCGGTTTAGTTGCCTATCGTTACCTTAAGATGCTGAGCATTCGGATGTTGATAGTGAGATCCTTGGACTTGGTGAGCTCGGTCCTAAGATTTTAGGTCTCGACCAAAATTCATGCACGAAACATACTTTTAAAATAATTTGCATAAAGTATTTCATATTTTCCCAAATTATCATGTGGGTCGTATTTTGGATCCGTGGAAAGACGTTTAACACGCGCGAGATTTTAAACCATGAGTTTAAACATGCATAAAATTGTTTTAGTGCACATGGTTTCAAACTTTGTTGAGACTTTCTTTATCCCTGTCTTTGTCGAATACTACTTTCGGATATTGTAATATTTACGATTTAACCTTGTTTAGGGTCTCGGGCAAGTAACTTTGATTTATGACCTTGACATTGGATCTCCTCCACATATGTTAAGGTTTTAAAGGAAAAAGTTATGTCCATGTTTTGGTGCTGGAGTTTTATTGGAAATTTTATTTCCTTCGAGTTTCGTTGAAAAGTGTCACTTTGTATCATATTGCATTTAAAAGGAAAATTTTGGAATTATGACATTTTAGTCATAACTTTGTCTTATGCTATTTGATTACTGGGAACGAATATCTTGGCACCATTTGATTTTTGGGTGTCATTAAGTTTCATTGGGTTTTATGGAAATTTTATTGGGACTTATGGAGTTTCATTTTACACCGTGTAGATGAACGTTGAAACGCGTATACTTGAATTTTTGTGTGCGTTAACTTATGAGTTTTTACTTAACATTTTATTTCATGAGAGTTTTGTTGGCGGATGTTATCCCATATGCTATTTTTGGAGTTTCAGTATCGTGTGATTTCTCTTTTGAGTTTTACACGAGTATCTTTCATTGTACACTACTTAATATTTGAATTGATTTATACTTTTAGTGTGAGTAAACATACAAAGGACCTATGATGGTTCGTGTTGAACTGTTACTTTGAGCATTCTTCGGTTGTTGATCTTACCATTATTGTTTCACGCAATACATTATATTGATTTGTTGATATGCATGACGTTGTAGCCACTATTTTTGGACAAGAGCATTTTATTTGTGCGGCATAAAATTTGAAATCGATTTAAATTATTTTACGTTTGACCAAATCGCATACACCTATCGTTTTACTAAGTTTTGGGAAATAAACTAACGTATGTGGGTTTTGTTGGAAATCTTATTCCATGTCATTTTATGGTTAAAAGAGAGAATTTTGGAGTTTGTACAAACGTTCGTTGCACATTGTTTTAGTGTAGAAAATTATTTTACGTGCACGACATAGATTGATGCATGTTAGGACCATTTGAAAAGTTTGTTGCACATCTTTTGTCATTGTCTTTATTAGTGTGAGTAATGATCAAATGGTTTTCGAAATGGTTTTATATGTGTGGCATTGGTGATCGCTTTGCACAACTACCGAGTAAGCGGTAGCGGATTTTTACATGTATGGTTAATTGTTATGAAGACTTTGCGTTTGAAAAATCTTACGAATTTTCCAATTGGCATATTTGTTGAGTCCTATAGTTGAAAACCTTGAACTCATTAGAGATATAGATTTAAACCCCTTTTTGTGAAAGGAGTTCTAAGAAGGAACAAGAGAAATCCTTTTGAATTGAAAAGGTGGATGATCCAAATTGTGGATAGGTTTGGAGTTTGGGAATTCGATCTCATGAGTCTGTTCACGTATGAATAATTGAGGTATTAGATTTATGCCTTCTCCCAATTAATTAAGTGGTGATCTTCCCGTTTTGGTGAATCTTCGGGTTAAAGCCTGGTGTTGTTGCTTGCTAATAGTTGGATTTGAATCGATGGATTGTTGTCAGACATCATGTTATGTGTTGGTGGTGTACCATTTTAAAGAACCTTTGCGAATAAAGGAAATATTGTGGTTCGTTGTTAGAGATGTAAGGTGGGAATTTTAGTGTCGTGTTAGGTGTCAACTTTAATTCGACAATGCAAATCTGGAATGAAATATTTGACGGTACACCCGCATCTGCAGTATAGTTATTTTGAGGATAGGTGTCGACACTCGATTTTGAAGACAATAACTGTTGGAGTGCTCTAGTGCACTTCCGATAAATCATCTATGCTGGCAAGTTAAGTGGTAACTTTAAGAAGAGTAGATGTTGGTAATTAGGGATCAATCGTTGGTATTTCTGTAATCGTCAAGGACTTCCCTGATTTGATAATCGATGTTTGAATGCATTCTTGGAATCGAGTCACTGTGGAGTTTAGATGAATCGACTAGTTGTAGAGTGTAATGGTACGTTTCTGGGTGAAACATCAGACCAATGGTTTGATTAAGAAAGTTTTGAGAATCCGTACAGATGTTGTGCCATGGGTGAATCGTTTCTATAAAGGTTATTGTAGTCTTGAAGACACGAAAATAGTGCAACGTGGTTCATCAAGGGACGATTAGAAGCGTTTAAGAACAAATTTTCTTAGGTACCACTGGTAGAATTAGGCATTTGAAGTCGTAAGTTACTCTTAAGGTAATATGAACCACTTAAGGTTGGGAGGCACTCAATATCTCATTATTGGAAATTCTGCCCACAGAGAGTTAACGTTCAAACCCGATATCGGTGAAAGGTGTCATAAGATGAGGTGAGATTTATGTTGTCCATCGTAGGAACCGTAGTGGCAGTTTTGATTAGAAGGAAATCGGGTATTGTGTGAGTACAAGCCATGTCGAGGCACTCTCTTGGAAAGGGATCCATATGATTCATGGGACTGTAATTATTGGAGGTTCACATGCTTAAATTGTTATCCTCTTTGAGACAGATGGATAACAAGCGATCTGTCAGCCTTGCGACTCTTCGGTTTAAGTGCTTAGTAGAAAATATGAAACGATGTTGATACCGGGAGAACTCTTTGGTTGAAGTTTAATTTATTTGGGAAGGACCGATTTATGGAGAACCAAGGTATCCCGTTAAATGTAACATTCAAATGTTTTGGATGATGCTAGATTTCGAAGACCAAATCTCTTTTAAGGTTGAGAGGATTGTAACACCCGAAATTTCGGTAATCGAAAGTCAACCCGTATGTTTTTATAACTTCTAAATGGTGGGATTTATGTTGGGAAAACATTAATTTAAGTCCCTAAGAGTTTAGGAAGTGTTGGCACAAAAAAAGTCGAGCTTTGAGGCTTGGTACGAGTCCGGCTACAATGCCCGACAACTATGACAATGTCATAGTCGTACTGGCAAAGTCGCAGGCAAGTTTTAGCTAATGGTACACATTAAGCGACTATGCCATGCGAAAATGTCGTGGCAAAGTCACATGGCAATGTAGCACAGCAGTACCAGAGCTTAAAAGTCGGGTTTTCAGCCTTTCATCTTCATTTCTTCATATCTCTTTCATTTCTACTCCGTTTTTGGCGATTCAAGTTGCTATGGTTTCATTTTTTGATAGCTTTTCAAGTATAGATTGTTAGTTTTTGGAATATCTAAGAGTATTTTGGTGGTGGATTGGAAGTAATTTCAAGAGCTCATCATCATCTTCAAGAAATTCGGGGTTTTTTCTAGGTTTTCACCAAAACCTAAGTGGTGAGTTCATCCTCCTAGTTTCTAAACTTTGTTATGAGTTATAAATTCTCCATTGATGACTTCCTAGTGTTTATGTTTCTCAATTTTTGGTTTAGATGATTTTGAGAAAGCTAGGTCAAAATTAGGGTTTTGACCAAAATAGGGATTTAAGGTGAAAAGTGTTTGGAGTATGATTCTAAGTACTTGGGTTTGTGTATTTATGGTTGAAAACTTGTGGATCTAGATTTTTGGAAGATTTGGCTTGAGGATTCAGATTTCTTCAAGGAAGCTCAAGTTGGGGTAAAATCTAGATTTAGCCTAAATCTAGCAAGGTGAATTCAAGTTGTTTTGTGAAAACTATGTACATGCCAAAATGTATATTTTGAAGTAGAAAAATATCTTTTACTTGGTAATTGTCAGTGTGTTGAGTATTTTGATAAGTTTTCATATTTGGTGAACTTTGGTTGTTTTAACCTCATGAAATGCCCATATTTGGGATTTGGATATTTTGATAAGTAAATAGCATGGTTTATGCATTTGATGATTTTGTACAAATGAAGTCTATTTTATGATTTATGAATTTTTGGTGTATTTGATTTCATAAACCATTTGAAAAATGCATGTCTCCGTGTTATGAGACATTTTGGAAACATAAGGGTATGAGCCCATTTGGAAAATATTTTGTCCCAGTCCGTGATGAGTTTGGGTTAATCACATCTTTGAGGTACGTGTCTGCATAAACGTCGTTTAAATATGTTTTTCTATTTGGGGACCGTTATTTGTTGGTCAAATGGATTTTGAGCATTTTAGCTCGATTTTGACTTAAAAGAGTCTTGAGGACATTTGTCCAGTTTTAATGGCTCAATGTAGAGCCCCATGTATGATTTGCATCTTAATGCATCTTGTTACATATTAATGATAATTACATGCTCGAGTGCATTGGTCATTCATGTGTAGTCATGTAATTTTAGACTGTGTTGCATTGGATCCATAGGCACGTAAGTCAGTCTTACTTGATGGTCAACTGGGTGTTCCGGGATTTGACTCCGAGACCCATGTTGTATGACCTTAACCTTTCAAGTAGACATTAGGAGGGTTGAGTCCGGGGTGGTGCTACCCTGTGTGGGTAGGCACTAGGACCTCCGCCATTTGAGGTAATGCCATGGTTGTAGTCCTCGAATGTTGTTGGGCCTTTTGGTAAAAATCCATGAGGATAGACTAAGGTCAGCCGACTCTTTGGGTGAAACTTGATGAGGAATCGTATGGACATTTGGACTTTATGTCGGGACATGTCATGCGATTGACGTTGTATGCGTGGCATACTTTTGTGTTCTTCCACTCTCAATGGATACGGGTCTCCCCCGTTGTCGGCCAGTAGTATTTTTGATATTTAATTGTCCATGCTTTAACATTTGGATTTCATTCCATTTTATGGTCGCATGAGTATTGAATTTTAGTTCCACGTTTTCGGTAGCATATTATATTTATATCGATTGTTTACATAATTTATGAGTTGGGTATTATGCCCCACCCGTGTTTTGATTGTTTCGGGATATAAAGTTTTATCCACGTTTTTATAAATTGGGAGTCCGTTTTCTATTCAAGTTTTGAGTGAGTTTTGGGTTGCATCACTTTATAAAGAATGTTTTGTATTGGGGTGTTCGTCCTTAAAGATGCATGTTATTGGAAAACGAGTCGTTTTCATATTTAAAGAAAAATCATTTAGAAATATTGTATTTTAAGTTGCATTCTTTTCTTTTTAACCAAATATTTATTCATGTTGAAAACTCTTGAACTCACAGGCGTTAAGCCTAACCCTTTTTATTTATCGACATGTGCATCAGGTCCTAGTTGGGGAATGTCACTTGCTACACCGTGAAGTGTTGAATGTTATTTAGATGCTCGAGAAGGATGTAGTTATTGAGTAATGTCTTCCGCACATTTGGATATAGCAATCGTTTATGGGTTTAGTAACACCCGACCTTTAATTAGTCTTTATATAAGACTTTATTTATTTTGTTGATGGTTCGACCTAGAATTGTATTTCAAGTATGGACTTATCGTAAGAGATTTTATTCTACTTTGAGGTATTGTTGAATTTTTTTAAATTAGTAGCGCTTTCCAAGTTTGAGGGTGTTTCATTATACTTTCATTTGTTCTTATTTTATTACAACAATGTACTTTCAAATTATTTTTTATTAGGACATTGTACTTTGAAAATTATAGCAATGTGTAACTTGTTACCTTTTAAACTGGTCAACCCCCACTTTTTTGCTTACATGGCTTAAATGAGGTGACATGGATGACACGTAATTCTGATTACATGACATAAATAAAAAAAACTTTTTCAATTGTTTTTAATAAATTCCTCACATTTCTTCCCTATTATTCATATCCCACTCAGATTATGGTTTTCATCTCTCTTTAAAAAAATTTAAAAAAATTCACCCTTATTAAATTGTATGTAAATTAAATATTCTAGATTAACATTGTTTTTTAACAAATGTGACGTATTTTATTCAAGATAAATATTTTATTCGTAAGAAAGCATAACACTTATTATTTTCTTATTCAAAGAACACATATTTTTTTAACATTTTTTAAAAATGTTAGTGATATAAATTGTGTATTACAAATCTTTTCAATATTATGGAGGAGAGAATGAGAGAGAGAGCGAAAGAGAGTGGGCAGGTAAGAGGGGGTGTGAGTGAGAGAGTGAGAAAGGGTGAGTTTGAGAGTAGAGATTCGGGGTATCGAAACTGGAATGAGTATAGTGAAACAAGACTTATTCGATGGAACTACGAAAGTAAGAATCCAAATGAGATCTCGTTTTTGTTTTACAATTTCCCGGCAAATTGGGAGGTGTCGCATTTGTGGAGAACCTTCAAGAGATTCGGAGTTGTATCCGACATTTATATGGCTAAAAAGAGACTGAAAAATGGAGAAAAGTTTGGTTTCGTTCGGTTTAAATTCGTCCAGGATGAATTGGAATTAGAGAGGAGACTGAGAGATATTTGGATAGGATCGTATAGGATTCGAATTTTTTTTTAGCAAATAAGCAAAGAAGAATGGTGGATGGAGAGTATAGAAAGGATGAAGGGACGTCAAAGACAAGCAGATCAGAAAGCAAAGAAAAAAGGAATCTGGGTATAGCTTCATTTGCGGATGTAGTTAGACGTGGAGCAGGGGATAGGAAAGAAGGCAAAACAAAAGAAGAAGGCAATCAGCAGTTATTGGGTAATTGGGAAGCAGACAACACGGCACTGGAGCTTTTAAAAAGATGTGCAGTTGGAAATGTGGTATCTTTGGCTAACGTGGAGGCAATACAGGCACTGTTCAAATAAAAAATGTTGGAAGGGTGTGGGGTTAAATTTTTAGGTGGAAGAAACATTATGATCAGTTTCGAATCAAAAGAAGCGATGGAGAACGTGCTCAACAACAAGGTACATGGGGTACATCATTGGGTTAAGGACCTGAGACGTTGTTCGATAGGGTTCCGGCCATCCGATAGGCTAATTTGGCTTAGGATTGAAGGTGTTCCACTTCATGCTTGGAAGAAGGAGGTTTTTATGGAAATTGCTAGTAAATGGGGGAAGGTTTTGAACGTAAGAAATTGTCAATTGGAGGAATGCTCGAATCTAATGTGGGGAAAAGTCCTCATCAGTTCGGGGTTGGTTACAAGAATTAGTGAAGTTAAGAGCATCAAAGTGGGTAATCTATTCTACGTAATTAAAGTTGAAGAGGAGGATGGTGGGTTTCTGGAAGTCTAAGTTGGGGAAGAGGAAGGAAGTTTTGTGGGTGAAAGCGAGGCGGATGGAGATGATTTTTCCATCCCGTCGGAATGGTCGGAAGGGGAAGGTGGGAGCGAAGACGACTGGAGAGTAGAGGAAAGTGTAATTAATGGAAAAAATCAAGAGCACCGAGAAGATGATCAGGACGAAGAAAAATTTGGCGGATCGAAAGAAGGTCGAAGGAAACAGAAGAACGTAGCAGCGGAGGGTCAATGGGAGAAGGAAAGTCCGGCGACCGGAAAACCGTCGAGGGGAACAGTTGAGGTTAGGGGAGATGAAGGGGCGGTTAGAGTAGGAGACACAATTATTCCCCCGAACTTCGAAAAACAGGGTGAAGAATACGATACCAAAAGTTGTGAATATGGGTCGGTGCAAATTAATGGCAATAATGAGAATTTCAGTAGTCTAAGGGAGAATCCAGAAGTGGGCCGGTTGTATGGGCCTGAAAAAAGAATTGAATCTAGGCCTCAAAAAGGTAATCGTGAATTGGGGCTGAAAAAAAAAGTAAAGTGGGACTCAATTGGATTCGGAGCTTGAGCAAGATAATTCAGAACGAGATTTCGACAGAGCAGCGAACTTGGAACTGAATCACAATTCAGAAAGTCGACGTTCGTGCACTGAGGTTCAATATGGGAAAATAGTGAATAACTTCCAATCAAAAAATGGCAAAGAGGGTAGATCGACTAGGGAGAATCGTGGAAAGGCAGGAGGATGGAGAGTTGTGCTTTTAGAAGGGGAAGAGTTAACTTCCACTATCTTAAACAAAGGGCGAGGAGTAGCCATCAAATTAAAGGAAATCAGAAGCGAGCGCAGAAGGTAGGAGAAGCTCACAAGACAGAGAGTTCGAAATCGAGAGGGGGATGAGGAATTTGTTCAAATCAAATTTCTCTTTCGACTGAAATAAAAAGCTTGGACGTGATGGAGGATTTAGAGGAATTTGGAAATAAAATTGGGGTGGGATAGGTAAGTGGAGTCGGATCAGAAAGAGTCCAGGGAGAGAACACTAAGTAATTGGAACGAGCTGTAAGTTTTGTATTATGCTTGTATAAATGAAAATTGTATCGATTAATATAAGAGGATTAGGCTCATATAATAAAAGGGAATGGCTAAAAGAGATATGTGAAAAGGAAAAATCGTGTATGATCGAGATCCAGGAAACAAAAATGAGGACGGTTACAAACGGTCTTATGGCTAAAATATGGGGTACAAATGATGGGGATTTCGTACAAATTGCGACCTCGGGGAGATCGGGTGGTCTGTTGGCTAATCTGGAATAAAATTACGTTTCAATGCGAGTTCGTGGTTGAAGACAATAACTTCGTGGCGGTGGTGGGAAAATGGGAAAAGATAGAGGGGCTAGTAGGGTGCGTCAATGTGTATAGGCCAAGACAGCAAAAAAGGCAGGAAGGAAGTTTGGTCCAAGCTGGAGAAATTGTGCACAAAGGAGGAGGTAAAATGGGTGATCTTCGGTGATTTTAACGAAGTTCGGGGTGAGAGTGAAAGAATGAATTCGGCAATTTGCAACAAAGGTATGGAAGATTTCAATGAATTTATTCGTGGAAATAGATTACTTGATGTTCGATTGGGGGGTCAAAAGTTTACAAGAGTAAGTGACGATGGAAAAAAATTCAGCAAATTAGATAGGTTTCTGGTCACAAGTGGGTTCGGGGCTCAATGGAAAAACTTGGGGGTAAATACCTTGGAAAGAAAATGGTCGGACCATTTTCCGATAATTCTAAGCGATAAGAGGGTCGATTTTGGTCCGATTCCTTTTAAATTCTTCGATGTCTGGCTTAAAGATGAAGGTTTAGAAGATGTGGTAAAAGAAGCTTGGGCAAAGGAGGTAGTGTCAAATAGACCGGGCTGTAGGTTCAGGGAAAAACTTAAAAATGTAAAAGTTGCTTTGAGGGTTTGGCGTAAAGATATGTGGGGAGAGGTAGATAGAGATTTGTTGATCGCGAAAGAAGAGATGAAAAAATGGGAAATTATAAGAGAGTCAAACCCTTTGGAAGAAGAAGACAGGAAGCGTTGGATAGAGGCGAGGAAAAATTGGCTTGAGTTGGAAGAAAAGTGCATGGGGATGGCCAAACAAAAAGCTAAAATTAATTGGGCCAAAGATGGAGATGAAAATTCTAAACTATTCCATATGGTAAGTAAAAAACCGAGAAAGGAAAAATTCAATCCGGGGGTTAGTCATAGATACGATATGGACGGAAGAGCCGAATGAGATCAAGGAATACATGTTTGACTTCTTTAAAAATAAATATGCAAATCAAAGTGGTTGTGCTTCAAAGTTAAAGTTGGAGCAAATAAAGAAGATTTCGAGGGAGGAAACCGTTGGTCTAGAGAGAAGGATGTCGGAAGAGGAGGTGTGGGAAGCGGTGAAAGGTTGTGGGTGTAATAAATCACCGGGACCGGACGATTTTGCGATAGGATTTATTAAGAGGTTTTGGAGGATCATAAAAGGCGATCTCTTGGCGGTGCTAGATTGGTTTTGGGAAAAGGAGGAACTAAGTGAAGGATGTAACGCCTCATTCTTGACTTTAATCCCGAAAAACTCAAATCCAATTGGGCTAAACGATTTCAGACCTATTAGTCTCATTAGGATTCTTTACAAAGTGATCTCGAAAATTCTGGCGGAACGAATGAAGGCGGTGATGGGAAAGATTATTAGCAAAGATCAAAGTGCGTTCATAAGAGGTAGGTCTATCCTTGATGGGATTATTATAGCGAATGAAACGGTGGATTTTTTTAAGAGATCAAAGAAGAGGGGAATGATTTTTAAAGTCGACTTCGAGAAGGCCTATGATACGGTGGAGTGGTCCTTCCTTTTGGAAGGATTGAGAAGTATGGGATTCGGAGAAAAGTGGAGGGAATGGATAGCGACATGCTTAAAGACTTCAAGGATCTCCGTGTTAGTTAATGGAGCCCCCACGAAGGAGTTTCCAATGGAGAGAGGTTTAAGGCAAGGGGACCCTCTCGCTCCCTTTCTTTTCTTGGTTGTTGCCGAAAACCTACATGCCATGTTGGAGGAATCCATAGAAAAAAAAAATTGTTCCAAGGTGTTAAAGTGGGGAAGGATGAGATCGCGATATCCCACCTTCAATATGCGGATGATGTTATCTTCTTGGGGGAATGGAATGCATCAAATATAAAAAAATCTTGTGAAATTGTTGAAGTGTTTTCACGCGGTCTCGGGCTTAAAGATAAATATGAGTAAGATCAAGATATATGGCGTTGGGGTCCCGGAAGTGGAAGTACAAGATTGGGCACAAAGTTTGGGATGTGGTAGCCATAAATTGTCGTTCATATATCTCGGGCTCCCGGTAGGATCGACAATGAGACGATCTTCTCATTGGAGATTAGTGATCGATAAGATGAAAAATAAGCTTTCGTCTTGGAAAGAAAAATTGATTTCATTTGGAGGAAGATGGACGTTGGTAAGATCAGTACTTGGTAATGTTTCACTTCACTATTTTTCATTGTTTCGTTCCCCGATAGGTGTGTTGAAGGAATTGGAGAGGGTGAGGTGTGGTTTTTTTTGGGGGGGAGGGGGGGAACGGGTGAGGAAGAGAATGGGAGGAAATCTCGAGCGTGGGTAAAGTGGGAAAAAATATTGGGTTCGTTTGAGAGGGGGGTGAATATTGGGGGTCTTAAAGAATTTAATTGGGGGCTACTCGGAAAATGGTGGTAGAGGTTTCATAATGAAGTCGATGCGTTATGGGTTAAGGTAATAAAGGGCGTATACGGGTGGGATGGGGGACTATTGGAGGGTGCACCAAGGGGACCGGGGGGAAACTAGATATGGTCAAATATAATTAAGGTGGGGAAGGATATAGATAAGATCGGTATTAACTTTTCCGAATCCTTTGGTAAGATAGTAGAGGATGGGTCAAATACAAGATTTTGGGAGGATAGATGGACATCGATTGGTAGATTTAAGGAGAAATTCAAGCGGATTTTTCAACTTGAAGAGGACAAAGGGGCAGCGGTGTCGGAAATAGGAGAGTATCGAGACGAAGAATGGGTGTGGAAATGGAGATGGAGAAGGGAACCGAGGGGAAGAGAACTTGGAGAATTGGAGGAATTAAGTAACGTGATTGCGGATCATACTCAAAAGGGTAGCAAGGCGGATCGGGCGTCATGGAGCTTATACCCCCAAAGTGAGTTCACGGTTAAAAAAGTCCGGAAGTGATAGAAGAGAAGCGAGCAAGGGTGGAAGGCAGCGTTACTGTAACTTCTTGGATAAAATCGGTACTGAAGAAGGTTTGCATAGTTGTATGGAGAGCAAAGCTTGGTCGGCTACCTACACGATCGGTCTTGGACAGGATGGGTGTCGATTTAGACTCCACGCTCTGTCCGAGATGTGGCAACGAAGTTGAAACTATCGACCATGCACTCATTAACTGTGAAAAGGTAAAGAATTTATGGATGCTCATGGGAAGATGGTGGAATATTGATTTAGCCTTGGTAAGCTCGTTGAATGGAATTCTTGAGGCGAATAATCAATTGGGCAACAACGATAAAGGGTCGAGGAGATGGACGGCGGTGGCTTGGTGCTTTCTTTACCTAGTTTGGGCTAATAGGAACAAAGTTATCTTCGAAAAGATCAGAGGCTTCGTAACAGATTTATTTTTTGATTTCCAAGTTAAAGCGTTCGAATGGGTGACCTGTAGAGACAAAGATTTAGCTCTAGATTGGGTGAAGTGGTTCTCGAATCCTTACGGGTAACAAAAGTCGACTGATGTAAAGGAGATCAAGAGCGAGGGGTTGTTCGTTAGAGAGGAAATGTGAAGGATTATTAATTTTCTGGTTCGTTGTTCGGTGGGCTGGAAGAGTCTGTGTCCTGCAAGTTTTTGTTCCTGTGCTCTTGGTTAAGCGTCACTCGGTTGTTGGTTCGTATAATTAACAGCTAGCTGTTGGATCGTATACTTAACAGTTAGCTGCATAATCTGTTTCTGAGTATGGGGCTGATGTTACGGTTGACGTTTGGAGGCTTGTAGCATGCTCGCAAGTGGTTGTTCGTCGTTCTAAGGGGGTCGTAAGAAGGTTGGATTGGTGAATGGGTGCATTTATACTTTCGGTTGTGTTGTGGGAAGAGGACGAGGTTGAGTTCGGGGCTGTCCGGGGGGGTTTCTACTATAGCAATGCTCTGTAATGCTGTGGAGGGAGTTTACTTCTCGCAAACTTCTTCTTGGCTGCACCTCGGTCGATTTGGTTGTCATAATTTGGTTCGGTTTGCTACTGTATCATTGATTATGTTTTGGTTATTTTGTTTGTAAAACTTGATTCATGGATGGGTGGTAATAAAGTTTATGTTGTTGTTCAAAAAATCTTTTCAATATTATAATATCAATGAATAATTTAGAATTTTGATAATTAATTTAATATATTTATTAAATAATATGTCAAGTCAATTTTTTAAAAAATAAATTTATATTATTTTCAAGATATTTTTTTTTTTTTAAAAAGTAACAATTATTATTTTCCTTGTTT
This sequence comes from Arctium minus, assembly GCA_954870635.1. NCBI lineage: Eukaryota > Viridiplantae > Streptophyta > Magnoliopsida > Asterales > Asteraceae > Arctium > Arctium minus. The sequence continues at coordinate 117,040,174 of OX941084.1, read as the reverse complement.
AATTAATACAAGTTTTTAAATGTGAGCGAGAAATTGTGATATACAAGTCTTCTTAGGCATTGTTTGGTAAAAAAAACTAGCTTATAAGCTAGTTTTTTTGTGTACATGTTTGGATAACCATAAACTAACTTATAAGCTAGCTTATTGAAAAGCTACTCATAGTAGCGTTTCGAAATAATTGTTTATCAGCTACCAGCTAGTTTGCCAATTATGTTAATGAATAATTTAGATTTTTTTAGTTAGTTTATAATATTTATTACATAATATGTAAAATAAATTTTTTTGAATGTACAATGTTATAATAAAGAAATGTCACGTGAGCAATATATTACACATGGACGATGATATGACATGGATGTCTGGTACCATGTGTCATGTCATCTTAATTCAAATTAAAATATTACTCGTTGAGCATCCACAATGCATTAGTCTTTAAAAGACTTTCTGCTTTTGCCACATCAACTTTCCACTTACTTTTTTTAACAAAAACCTATTTATACAAAATTTCTCCAATGCAAAAACCTTTTCAAAAGCTTTTTCATCAATTACATTTAATAATTTATCCTCGTCTATTAAAATTGTTTTATAAAGACCTCTTATTTAATTTGTCGTTTTAAGACCCACGTGATATTTTTTTTGAAAACCATAATTCAAATATTTAAAAGCATTACATTAAACGATATTTAAAAGCATTACATCAGACGATACTTAAAAAAGTAGTTCTAAACCTAAATATTTAAAAATATTACATTAAACGATATTTAAAAAAGTAGTTCTAAACCTAAATTCCATATCTCGCTTTAGTTTCGTCACACAACATTTTATGATACGCTAGTTGTTCGTTTGTCATCCCTTCCGTACTTTAATTGGAAGTATGAAATAACAAGTTGTATGTTTATAAAAGTGAAAGAGAAAGTTATATGAGAAATATGGGGTTATATATAGAGGATATATGTTCTTAAAAATATTTTACTTCTATTTAATAAATTAAATTAATTAATAAATATTAAAAGAGGTTTAAATTGAAATAACATTGATTGAAGGGAGCAATGTGATATTTAGTTGAAAAAGTAGACTTAAAAGGGTATAAAGTGAAAATTTAAAGGGGTAAAATGAAATTTTGAGAACATCAAATAACCGGTAACTTTTCATTAAAAGCTATTTAATAAGTGATCATCTCCAATGACAAAAAGCTTTGTTCAAAGACTTTTTAGATATCAATAAGTCATAAATGACTTTTGCATTGGAGATGCTCTTATAACGGTTAATTTTTTTTTTTAAATTACAATGTTGTAATAAAAAATAATTTGAAAGTATATTGCTGTAATAAGGAAAAATGAAAGTATAATGCCAAAATAAGGAAATTTGTGAAAGTGAGTTGCTATTTCATGCATTTAACCTAGACGGAATAATGAACCGATTTGACCATTAACGTCTTCAGGTCAACTAACGGTTCAGTTCTAAACCAGTGTTTCGTTGGACTCATGTGAACAAAAAAGAAGTACTGAAGGGCAAACATGAATATTTCAATAGATAAAGGGGTAATAGTATAAACATTGATTTATTATTTATAATTTCATATTTCATATTTATTTATACATGTAATACCCATTTGCTGGGAGTTTGGTGGAGAGTTCCTCTGTTGTCTTTTTCTCTCTCCTTTCTCTTCTTTCTTAGAAATTACCTCACTTTCTCAATCTGAAAAACCTATACATACATATATCTGAATCTATACACGGTTTTGAAGGTTTCTTTTTTTGCATAAATATTTGGGCATATTTCCTTTTTCAGGTTTAATTTCGAGATTTATTTCTGGGATCCAGAAAAATGGACTCAGATTCATGGAGTCGTCTCTCTAAATTTAATTCTTCTTCAAGGCGTTACCAATCTCGATCAGGTTCGTGGGGTTTTTTCATATTTGGTTTATTTTATTTTTTTCATAAATTATTTCGGAAAACAGATTTAATTACAGGGACTTTTGTGTCGTTGGAATTTTGGAGTTATTATGACATTTGGTATATATTCACTATGAATATGAACACAAATTAACCGATATATTTATATATAGTGAATTAAAAGCACAACAAATCAACCTTCAGTGAGCTTAGTTACTTCTTTCAGCTTAATATTTTTCAGTTCTTTTTACCAGAAAATTTTACTTTTTGTAACATTTTTGTGGTTTTTTAAACTAAATTCATTTCTTAAAGAAGTTTTTGGCAAAAAGATCAGGGCTTAGGGCTTGATTGTCGACAGCTTAATGAGCTTAAAGAGACTCGAAGCTTATTCGGTCAGCTATATATTATCGTTTGGTAGATGCTTAATGATATAAAGAAAGTGGCTTATTCGGTAAGCTTCTAAGGAAAAGCTTTATACAGCAAGAAGTTTTTTCCAAACATGCCGCCTCCAAACTAAAAAAACACGCCCCTTCCATCTATTAAAAAACCCTCCTAAATAAAAACATTATCAATCTATAGAGTTAGAGACGGATTAAAACACACATAGAGCTTTTTTTTATCCATACAGTTCTTAATGGAAAATCAACCAAACAGCCCCTTTCCAAGCATACCCTGTCACTTAGCTAGCAATATTAATATATTTGTGTTGCATTTGATATTTTCTCTATGAATAGTGATTATAAAACAATAAATAACTCTTCAGGTTGTACCAAATGGGCAAATGAGGCTCTACAACATGTAGGTTGCGAGTTCGAATTTCTTTAAAAAGGAAAATTTTAAAGACTTTTAGGGGATGTTTGGTTCACATAATGAAATTTGATGGAATTGGAATCCATCGAATGAATTTGACTTTGAAGGAATTGGAATGGAATTTGACCAAACGTTTGGTTAGTAGGAATTCAATTATTCACTTAAGCCAAGGAATGATGAATTCCTTAAATCGTGGAATTCAATGGAATTTGAAGGATTCCATCGCTTTCATTCCGCGAACCAAACGTAAGCATGGAATTTGGTCAATGGAATTGGCCATTCCAATTCTTTCAAATTCCTTCCAATTCTATCAACCAAACAACCCATTAGGGTTGATTGGATTCGTGTTTTGATAGCATACCTTGGAATGACGAGAAGACCATGAATTCGTAATGTGTGATAGAGCTTCATAACTCGAACAGAGTCTCATGAATGTGTATTTGTGACATTTTGTCGTACATATGATGTTTTTTAGGCTACTAATAACTTTTCATCATGATTTTAGCTGACATGGAGGTTACTAGGTTAGTTATAATATTTATATACAGCAAAATTCACACAAACTCCTCAAGCCCTTGACCTCTAAGGAGGTTGGATCTACCTGTAACCCAAGTACCACCGGGCCAAAACCTTTGGTATAAAGATTGTATTTTATTGTGCCTTTACTAGAAGGGAGTATGAATCAAATCTGTATGTAATACTTCGGTACTTCCCCATGATCATAATGTACGTGAACACATATATGTGTATGCATGTGTCCGTGTGTGTATATATATGTATGTATGTAGGGTCAGGTTCAAAGGAAAACCTCAGAAAAACGGAAAATTGATGAACACTCTGGTAGCCTTCATCTGGACGGTATGCATTTGTGCATACAAGTAATTTGTAACATGCACACGTGCATAAAAACCAAAAAATAACTTAATTTACTTGTATGCACAAGTGCATACCGTCCAGATCAAAGGCTACCAGGGTGTTCCTCAGTTTTCCATTTTTGTGAGGTTTTTTCTTGAACCTCCCTCTATGTATGTATGTCTCTATATATATGTGTGTACATCATATAGATATGCATGTAGGGGAAGTTCAAATAAGGAGGAAAAAATGTTGAGAACATCATAATAAATGATTCATATGTGAATAATTGGTAAACCAGAAAAAAAAAATCCATTTGAACCTTTTTACCAGTTATTCACATATGAAGATGTATGAACCCACATTTCCTTTTACCAACGATTAACATATTAATCATTTATTCTTACGTTCTCAGCCTTTTTGTCTTTTTTATTTATTTATTTAAACCTTGCGTACATGTATGCATATACTTGTGCTTGTACACAACATGCATCCTCATATGCAAGCTTCAGATAGTAGTTTGATGTTTTATAATTTGTTTCGGTTTTTATTGTTATCTACAGAAGCATTTCATTTGGTGGACGAATTTGAGAGTGATGAGGAGGCGAGGCCCGAGTTTCTGTGCCCATTCTGTGCTGAGGATTTCGACATTGTTGGTCTTTGTTGTCATATTGACGAAGAGCATACAATTGAAGCGAAGAATGGGGTAACAATTCTTCCTTCAATAAACCTTCAAGGCTTACATGTATGGTAAGCGTGACAAAAAATGCAGCTTTTTGTCCCGGTGGAACCAAAATCAGGGAGGAAATAGATAAATTACTAAACTACCTATGTCAAATTATAACCTTCCATAATTCTTTCACCTGTTTACCTCACTCTCGCCAGTCCAATCCTGAAATCTTCTGTGGTAGCGATAGCTTCACAAAAGGGGGTCTTGTTCTATTTCAATAGCATAATAAACTTGATTTTTGATTCCGTAAATGCAGATATGCCCGGTGTGCGTTAAAAGGGTTGGGACGGATTTAATCAGCCATATTACGATGCAACATGGGAGTCTTCTAAAGATATCCTTTTACAAATATATATATATAGAGAGAGAGAGAGAGATGAAGGTTCAAACGAGAACGCTAACTATTTAAGAAAACAAGAAAAAAACAAATCATGTACAAAATCATATGTGATTTTACATTAAGAGCAAAAACTGGACCCGGGCGACTTCGGCCGCGACTTAAGTCGTGGAGCAAAGTCGCGTGAATCATATATGATTTTGTATGTGAATCATGTATGAGTTTGTACATGATTGGCCGTTCTCGTGTTTTCTTAAATAGTTATTGTTCTCGTTTGAGTCCACCTATATATATATATATATGATTGGGTTCCACTGAGAAGTTGAGTTAACGGTGAGAAGCGTGAGAAGTGGTTATCAACCGTTGGATGAGAAATGGACGCACATTAGGATGAGATGCACCAGACCAATTCCCTTTTAAGCCGCAATTCATGGGGGGGCTTAAGATTAAAAGAGATCAATTGTTCGGATCCACTTCTCACGTTTCTCACCGTTGACTCCACTTCTTACACGATTCTTTGCCTATATATATATATAGGTAGGTTATTATGCAACACCTTTTACATGGTGCAACCCATGCAACTCCTTTATCTACCACTCATTTTATTTTCAACTTTTTTTCTTTTTTCTTAATTACAAAAGTGAAAATAAAATGAGTGGTGGATAGAGGGTTGCATGGGTTGCACCATGTAAATGGGTTAGCATTTGAACGTCCCTCTATAAATATATACATATATTCAAGTCGTATCGTTATATAGCATTTCGGATCTTGTTTGTTTTTAACCAAAGTGTGCAGTTTTGAGTAGTTTTACAAGGGAATTATTATAAGTGATATCCTTGACTAGAGATTGATTGATTGGTTACGTTCAACAACGCAAGAGGAGATTCCGTAAAGGTGGTGGAGCCATTTCGATGCTAAAGAAAGAATTGCGAGAAGGAAACCTACTACAGTCTCTTGTCGGAGGAGGGTCTTCGTTCTTGGCTCAACCATCCAACAATGTGGAACCCGAACCATGGTTATCTTCTTTCATCTCCAATACCACCCCCATGGTACTTGACCAACCACTAACCACTCAACCTCCTCCTGCCGTCGCTGCTAACTCAAAGTCATTCGTAGACACCACCAACGAGGATTTGTCGCAAAGGTAAACACATATTATCCTCCCCTGATCCGAGAGGTGGCACCATTTGACCTATATTTTAAGCTAAAAAACGGAGAGTTTGCTTAAGGGTAGGATTTGAACCGAGGCTTTTTCAAAGTGCAAAAACTTTAACCAACTCCTTAAAAACTTATATCATAACTTTAGTTTGAAGGACACAACAATTGTGGCAACTGAGCTTTAATCAGTGTTGATGTCTTACAGTCATAATTTACCAAGGGATTAGTCTAGGCATAGCTTAGGACACCCTTCCAAAAAAAAAAAAACTTTAGTTTTAAGGAATATAGGGGCATACAATGAAATATTACATTATAGTGATGGCAAGGGCCATCATATTCTACGTGGATTTACCGAGTTTGTTTGGTTTATTTGTTTCTGATTTCAGGAGCAACCAAAAGCAAAAGCTTTCGGACAAGGATGAGGAAGAGAAGGGTCGACGAAGTGAGTTTGTTCAAGGCCTACTGTTTTCTACTTTCCTCGATGATGCTTTATAAACCACTTTGTTTTAGGAATAACCAAATCCTTAAAAACCTCGTATTGTATTATTATTATCATTATATATCTATAGATTTGCTCTTTAATCATTTTCTACAAGTTTCTCCATGTTGCTTGTTTCATTTCTTGGTCTTAGAGGCCGTTTACCAAAGGCTTAACGGGTAAGTGCTTACCTGTAAGAGTCATCACTCTCATTTACCTTATGGGATAACATCTCCGGCAATCAAAATGGATCGATGGTAAACGTTTATAACCCGGTAATCCCTTACCGGGTAAGGCTCTCGATCTCTGTCTTCCTCTTACTGAGTAAGATTATCAGTGTTTGTTATGTTCACCCGGTAAGGTAATTAAATCTGTAAGCGCTTACCAAGGCAAGTGTTTAGTAAACGGTCTCTTAGTTGCATTAGAAAGGTCACTTGTAGCATGGATAAAACATTTCCCTCGGAAGAAAAGGTTTTGAGGTACGAAGGTATTATACAGACATAACATCTACCTCAAAAAATACAACGGTTACTTTCTATGAAACCCGTTAGGCTTTCAAAAAAGTGTTTTCAAAACGATTATGGTGAAGAATTGCATGCTTCAAAAAGCTTAGAAGAAAATAAAGTGTGATGGGCCTAGGGGACCTAGAAGGTAACTTGGGCTCGAAAGCAAGAAGCAACGGTTTTTCGTGCTTGTTGGAGCTATTAACCATCTTAGACTATTCGATTCCATTTTCCAGCTCGCAAGATCCTCTTTCTGCGAGAAAATACAACGAGTCTTTGAAAAATTAGACCATAATGAAACCAAATCAAGCCTAATAATATATCCCACCTAGAGGTAAAGGCTAGAAGATAAAGACGTATGTAAACCTTACCTATGTCTCGTGAGACAAAGAGGTGGTTTTTGAAAAGACCCCTAGACTTCATTAAAAAGAAACATAGCACAATGATAGACCACATATAAGCAACATGGTTGTAAACAAATGTAAAGAGCCTAACAAGATAAAAAGCACACCAAGTCTGAGGTCATGTGACACTTTTGATATTTGCTATGTCAAAAGCAAAACTATTTAGCTGCCTTGTACCCTCAGACCCAAAATCAATGATAGAAACCAGAAAATTATGCCAAAATTAGTTTCAATTTTAGTTACACATGCTGCCGATCAAGTTTGTACAAAACTATAGAACTAGCAAATCGTCGTCATCATCGTTGTAGAACAGAAGCAAGCCCCATCATACAAAAGTTTCATCGTTTAACGAAACCTTAACGAAACGAAGAAAAGAAAGAGAAAAAAAAACTATTTTTATATCGATTTGCATCATCCAAATCCAGACTCTCCTAGTCAGTTTTTACCTTTCTTTTGTCAAAGAGCAGATTCTAACACCACCGGTAGCTAGTGATTTTTGAAAAACACGTAATCTGGGTGATGAACATCCATTCTCCGGAGCCAATTGTCAGCTGAGTGTACGAGGGAGTTGATTTTCTCGTTGCCATGAACTCCATCTCTGGTCCAATCAGAATTCTTGAACTTATAGACTGCCATCCCAAAGATTGATAACGACAGCCGACATGGCATTCTCGCTTCATGAACCTCCCTAGCCGTCGACCCATGAGGGTGCACCCAATCCCCATCTGTACCTGGATGGTCAATCACACCATTTCACCATCGATTCACACAAACTGCACAAATCAGGTAGGGAGGAGGGTAAAAGAGGGATTTACTTCTTAACGGTGTTGACAAGGAATGGAAAGTCAAGAAACTTGTATCGACATTTTGGAGAGATGGACCCACAGGTATTCTGTAAATGGGATACCTACAAAAAAATGCACATAACTCGGATCAAAGAATCATAAAACTAAAACAGGAGACCTTGATGACAATATCATCAATCATCTTGCAAAATGCGCAACTAAATTTGGATTAAAATGTCAAAAAAGCAACCAAAAATTATAATGTTGCCATTTTCAGGCTCACCCTTGAAGATTTATTCCATTTGTCCCATTAAAAACTGCAATGTTTGATCAAATAGTAACTTACGGGAAGTGTTCGACTATTAACCAAATGTTTTAAAGGCCCTCCAACAGTGACAATAAAAAAGATCTTGTGGTCCATAATCAAATATCATCGGTTCTTTGGAATGATGATAATGGGCAAATAAGTAATTTCAGATTGTAAAGTAAACAGAAAAAGGAAATTTTCATGGGACAGAGGGAGTATTTGGTGATGGAGCTTACCAAGCCACAGAAAGCCAGCTTGACTGAGTCAGATCACAGCTCCTGTATGTTTTCAGTTCCGGAAACTTAGTTTCAAGATCTGATATCTGTAGTGAAAACATATTGAAATCTCAATAACAAGCCAATGTCCGAAAGTTGAATGATAGCTAAAGAGTTGAGTAAATATGAAGTAGACATGTTAAGGGTGTAAACGGATTGGAGACAAATCAATGCATCATATCCATATTTGCATCCATCAACCCATCCAATTTTACCAGATGCAGATACAGATATAAACATAGACACTCCCTTTGTCCAATAGAAGTTGCAATATTTTGACCACAATTGTCAAAATATCTAAAGCACCTTTCAAGTTATGCACCCAAATCCAATACCGTCATTTTATTTAGAAGAATGATAAAAAACCAAGTGGTGATTATAACCAGAAAGCTTCCCAAAAAGGCAAGCTGGTGCAGTTTCCATTGTTTTTTTTTTGTTGGGGGGGGGGGGGGGGGGGGGGGGGGGTATAACTAGTAACAAAATAGAAGTGACTTGCCGTATTTGCCAAAGGAGGACGTTGAAACGGTGAAGTGCGTTCAAAATATTCAAAGATCAGAAGGCCTGGAGGGTTTCTTATCTCCCCTTCATCAGAATCACATCCCACAAAATCATCTCTAAGCATGAGTTTATTGAAGCTCTTGGCAACAGAATCAATGTTTTTTGTGGCCCGAGGTCCATGGATGGTAGCTGCGCCTGCTTCATAGCTGCCGTCACTGCTAGTTGCTCTAGATGACTCATAGTCACTATCCTCACCCGGCCGTCTGTACATAAAATCAAGAAAACTCATAAGTTATCAAGTTAAACAACTCACTATCGGACCGCCTTGTTTTAAATATGGAATTTCAGACAATTAAGGTCCTACTAATTCCACCCATTTTACATTTTCAGTTTGCAGTTCTCACGCATGTGGTGTGTTACTTGATGCAAAGGGAAACGATTATGTAAAAAAAGGACGAATAATCAGTATCATACATCTTTTTTCTAGTCACATCAAGTAAATATGATCCATAACAAACAAGACCTAATAATTAAAGGGCCACCATGTGTTAAGCCTAAAACCAATTCACTAAAAAGCCACCATGTGATAACGCAGATCATGACAAAACCTTGAAAATAGTTTCTTAATACAATTTATTTCTTCTTTTTAATCTAGTCAGACTTTGTAAGAAAAGTTGCACAAGATAAGTTACACTTTTGATTTATGTGGTCTAATGGCTTGATTAGGGGCGTAAACAAGTCAAGCTTTTAACGAGCTACTCGAGATCGAGCTTAATTATTCTCGAGCTCGAGTCGATCTCGAACACAAAACAGAACTCGTTTAACTTATCGAGCCGAGCTTTATAACACCAATGTTCGACTCGGCTCATTCGAAAACTCGATTCAACTTTTCGAGCCGAGCCGAGCCTTTTTCGAGCCAAACATGCTCATATATTTATTAATCATACAATAAAAATATAAAAATTATCAAGCTCAAGCCGATAAACGAGTTAATCGATTGCGAGTTTGAACCCATAAACGAGCATCGAGCTCGATAACTCAAAAAATATTTGAGCTCGAGCTCAACATTGAAAAACTAATCGAGCTCGAGACCAATATTAATTTTTTGACCCGGCTCGATTAACCTGCTACTCGACTTGTTTTGAAGAATCTCTCGCTATGTTTTGAAGAAACCTTGGAACGAATCAACCACAAAACAACTAGATTATTGAATATCAAGGTTCCAACAATCATTCGCTTGCTTATTAAAAGATATGAATGTCCTCAACTTCAATCATCGAACTCTATTCCATCCATATAAAGGCTTATTGAACCCCAAACCCCCTTTCATGATTCACATGGCTCGTTAACAAGCAACTTGTATAACACATATCATCAAGTTAAGTGGACAATTAGAAGTCTTAATGGGATGCATGTGTAGAGAGAAATAGAGATGACTTAATAATAAACATACAATCAAGTGTAATTTAACATACTACCAAAAGCAGACATTATTAGGATACAACACTATTCAATGAAACAAAGATAGTATCATAGTAATACCATCAAGGACTCATGGTTCGAATCCTGTGATTTGCAATTTCAATCTTAAGATTTGATTTGATTTGATTCGTAAAGCAAACAATGCGAACCACATTTGTGAACCAAAGTCATGTTGATTTATCATCATATCGTCAATCATCCTTGGTATCAGCAAACCAATCCATACTATAAATTTCTAAAATATATCCAATATTACCTTATTTGTGTTATTGTTGTTGACTTATGATCATAGTTTATTGATCCAAAACTTAATAGCAATCACATAGATAGAAAAGTTATTTTTCTTGGTATTTGTTAATGTTGCAAGGAATGATAATATAACTACATTCTCATTAAAGTAAAATTTGCTTTAGACCTTAAAAGAATGCTTACCTTTTGTGCTTTAATATATGGAAAAAAAAATATATTAGCAATCCCTGCATATATGATTGTGGATCTCTTATTCTATAAATCAATTTAAAAAAGCTGAGGTGAATTTGCAATTCAAATCAATTCAGGGTTGACGAATGCCGATTCATGAAATTATATAGTGATTCTCTATTTGATCATGAACTTCCAACACTGTTATGTAGAAACTACAGCCTAAATGGAAGCTCTTCCCGATATTAAGGTGATCAAAAACAAGTGATGCATGCACATAGACAAAAGGAGGAAGGGGTGAAAAAACTGAGATTCGCTATATGCTAGAAATTTCAAATCGTAGCTTCTTTTACCTCATACTATACTATGTTCATCAACACTAAAGACAATGCCAACACATAGGGTATGGATAAACATACATTGGTACTTCATGAGACAAGGTACTCGGGATTGATTCTAATCACATATGAATCAAATAAATTCAAAGAAGCCGAATAAAATACCTATATAAACTTCCCACCTAGCATTGGAGCCTATGTGACCGGAAGGTCAGGGTTTAAGTCATGGAAACAGCTGATATGCAACATGCATGTGGAAGATCATATACATAAACTTCCCTACCTTGCATTTGCAGAGCCTAGGAGCCTGAATGCATCAGTCACCTTTTCAAAAACAAAGGGGGTGTTAAAATAGTTGTAAATAAAGAAGCTTACCTTACGCTCACTGTAGGTGCCGATGGATCCACATATAGTTGAATGGCAGATAAGGATGGTGCATAATATTGAACAACACGGTCTCGTTCATTCAACAGTAGAGGAACTCCAACTCCATATGCACTCCACTCCTTAAAGGATTCCCAAAGATCACCAAGTAAGAAGTACGGGTGGTAATCATCTTCATGCTTCCTCCATCCCTTCATGCTAGTCTATATATCTCAAAATGACCACAAATTAAGACCATAATTTTGACACCATTTAGCAAACTAAAAGACACACAGGAAACACTCCACTCATTATATGTCATGATTAGAACATTTTTTTGCCGAGATATGCAACTTAGGTAGCAGATAAACATCATGAAACTTGAGTGCATATCAATCAAAAAAGCTTCTCAATTCACTACTCAAAGTGGTTAGTTCATAAAGTGCGACAAACTGTAAAGTCAATTCATGAATGCAGGTTTCTCTCCTAATCTTCAATTTGCATAGGCATAATTGAAGATCACTAAATACTTGTTGTCAATATGCATGCAGATGCATAAAAATCCCCTCTTTTGAATGTGGTTAACTTCAAGTAAAAGGAGTGCCTTCATTCTATATTGGAGAAATTTGCAGGAATAATATGAAATTGAACTCTAAAGATTCCATCTAGTGGGTTACACACGATCTTTACCTTCACAGACCCTTTCCTTCGCCTACGTCAACGTCTAAGGGATATTCAAGTCTTTGCGATCACGCTATATTAATCATCAACAAGAATTGGCTACATGAAATTATGCATACAGAAGGTTTGAAACAGCTTTAACAGATTGCCTCATACAATAATGACCCAATTTAATAGCCCATTTTAGCAAACAACAGATTGACGAAATATGATACAACTATACAATCAATTCCCAATGCAATAGCCTTTTTCACTGACAAACAGTTCAATGAATTGTGCAGAAGGCAGTCCTAAAAAAAGAGGACCCTTGCTTAACTAAACTAATTGTGTAATATAATTGTTATCAAATTTTACAGCCGTGTATTCAAAACACAAATAGGAAAGCTACTACCGCCAATTGGATCCCCACATAATTTTCCTCTTCATTATGACAATTTCTTCTTAGAAAATTCAAATTAACACAAGGGCATCAAACAGCAGGCAGAATTATCAGTGATAATATTCTTGCACATTTTTGCCCTAAACAAATACAGTTGAAAACAAGCAATGTCTCACTAGGGCTAAAACGCAATGATAAAAACCCTAACCCTAACCCTAAAATTGAAAATATCAGTGAATTTCAAAGAAATAATTCCACATATCTTAATTAACAGTTTAAAATAATACCAAGAAATGCAATCATTGAATTTGAGTAGAGTTTAAACAGATTCGCACAAAAATAATCTATTGCAATACAGAAAATGCACATTTTGTCGATTATGCATAGTAATATAACATCAAGCAATGCTACAAGAAACGGCGATTTCTCAATTTGGGGTTTTCTAATACAATACCTTAGGGAAATGCTGGGCAGTGACAATTGGAGTAGTATGCTTCATGAACCGGTCCAAATTAGTCATCGGAATACTTCTGCTTCTGGTACTACTCATCAAAGACTCCGATTGCTCCTGTTTTTCTTCAAGTTGTGTGGCTTCTACTTGCTGCTGTTGCTGATGGTATATTCTCATCGCCGGCGGGCTATAAAATCTGTCCTTCCTGACCCGACTCCGACCCGAATTCGACATTTTCCCCAAAATGAAAACAAGAACACAAAAACTTAAACCGGTTTTCAAACGGTGATCGCCAGAACCAAGAGAGAATATAGAGACATATACGTATATATATATATATGAAATGATTATATGTATATGTATACAAGTTTTTGGATGAAACTGATGGATTTTCTTTACTTGAATTGAAGATTTTTCGTCAAACTGGAAGTAAGCAATTGGGTTCTTAAGGTTTATAGTGCGATCGAATTTCTATGGAAGTCTCTTCGTTAGGGTTTTTGAAAGTGGGATTTGGGTCTTTTAGGAAGGATAAAATTTTGTTTTAAGTAAGTTACAAAATTGGTCCCTTGACTATTCTAAATAGATAAACTTAGTCCAACAAGTTTGATCTTCCCCAAAATAAACTCTTAATTAGTTGTTGATTGCCATTGAGGTGTTTGAATTGGAGTTTAGGGGTGTCAAATTACCATGACAAACCAACCAATTTATTTTCATTTGTACCAATTCAATTGATACCAACTAAATTGGTTGGTACTATCGTACCAACATCACAAACTTGGTTGGTAGTATTGAAAATTGTCTACCAGGTAATATTGTATCGTGTCGACTTTTATATATATATATGCCAAGAATAATTTGCAACCCCTGTAACCCATATTTTAACCGTTGGATTAGTAATAAGAGATTATTTTATTTTTATTTTTATGTTTTTTTAATTGAAAATATTGGACTCACATCTATTGTAACCGTCGATCATGAATCCAACGGTTAAGATGTGTATTGCATGGGTTGTAAGATTTATGTGGGTTGCAAATTAAACTATCCCTATATATATATATATATATATATATATTATTTTTAATTTTTATTAAATAAAAAATCTACAAAATAAAATATATTTAACTATTAATGTTTTATTTATGCATCTGATGATGAGATGACCTGATTGTTTTTTAAAAGAGATTAAATTATATAGTAAATTAATATTTTATTGTTTTACAATTTACAGTAAAAGAGTAAAAGTTTTACTCGGCCCTTGAATTCAATCGTATGTTTTACTTTATGTTGAACTATATGTTCTTGGAACTTTGAATGTTTTTGTTGTATTACTTTATGTTGGACAGTCGAGCATGTTGTTATTCACTTGTGTGGATTGTGGACAACGGGTTTGAGGTTTCTAACTTTCTATTCATTTTTTTTACAACATGTTTATATTCAATTGTTTTAGACAACATGTTTGTAAACTTTGTATTGAATCATTTGGAGTTTTGGACAACAGGTTTTCGACACATGTTTGCAATATAAACTTTTGAAATGTTGGTACAATACCGTACCAACATGTACCAACTGAAAAAAGTTGGTACCAATTAGAGTTGGATGGTACATGATATAAATATTTGTTTACCAATTATAATTAGTTGGTATACGGTATTAAGAAAAAAAAAACATGATACCCTACCATGTTCACCCCTAGATCGAAGTTCTATGGAAGTCTGTTTTTAAAAGTGGGATTTGGGTCTTTTAGGCGGGATAAATTTTTGTTTAAAGCAAATTACAAATTTGGTCCCTTGACTATTCTAAATAGATTAACTTAGTCCAACAAGTTTGATCTTCTCCAAAATAAACTCTTAATTAGTTCTTGATTGTCGTTGAGATGTTTGAATTGGAGCTTTCGGTCACAATATTCACTTCGGGAATGTATATTCAAATACCCCTTAAATGTCAGTTGTAACTTACGATCAATGGTGATTAAAATAAATCAACCTTATATATTTCATTTAGAAGGGGAGTTTGAAAAGGGTTTGTTTGTAGATGTTTGCAAACAAGATTTCTACCCGAAAAAGTAAAATTATTTTTGTCAACGGTAATTGTTCATTAAGATTCACTAATGTTTATCAATGCATGATAATAATTAACTGAGCCAAATGGTAAATTAAAAAGTTGCGTATTTCAAAGCATACGAAGAAACATGAGAAAAAGAACCATCGAAGATTAGGAATGAAATTTGTATAAAAATGTTTTCATTAAGTGGAAGCTTAATGAGTTATTTAATCGATGAGACAAAAGAGGGAAAGAGGAAAATGACCAATGTACCATCCTATGAGGGGCACATGATAGCATTTAGCAAGTGAAAATGAAAAGACGTATGAGACCTATTATGTAATATATAAAGTTTAGGGACGATAACAAAAAAATGACATACAACAAGGATGAAAATTGTAATTTACTAAAAATGATAGAAGTGTTCACAAAGAGACCAACCTCCTCAATAAATGTGTAAAAATCAACTTAAAAAGTCAACTTTGCCAAGATTTAAATGTTTTAAACAATAAAATTTTAGGAATGTTGTAGGATAAGTGTGTTATCATTTAAAGAATGTGACGATAGAGATAGAGATAAATATATCAGAGATAGATCATAACTGAAATATTTCGTAATTATCTACTTGTAACTCATTACCTATTTAAAGGGCTTATGATTAATGAGAATGATAGATTTCCTCTATTTATTTTATTGTTGTTTTGTTTTGTTTTTCTTTTAACACGTTATCAGCACGTTGTTCGTTGCCCACCTTTGTCAATCATTGTCTACCAGGTACACAATTTCTTTTGTATTTTGCATTATACTAAACTAAATGAATTTATTTGTTGCATATTCACGGTTTAATGTTTACATCTCTCGCTTAATAATTATGTGAAATACTCGACGTAATACATTTTATTATTATTTTGAATCCAATTGATAACAAATTCATATGTTATTCTAATCATTCAAAAAAAAACTTTTTACCTCTACTTTTGCTACATGAAATAGTAAATTAATTACGATAATATATATATATATATGATATTTCGTTTAATATTCATTCTCACATTTGGATCAATTTAGTTGCTATAGAAAAAGATATTAACTATTAATTAAAGCTTTGCTTATAATTTATTTTTTTATATATATTTGTTAACGTTATTTAATTATTTCAAGATTTACTTTTATAATCTTTTTATTCTTGGTTGATTAGGATTGTTATTGATATTTTACCAAAAAATATTATTTAATTGTTTCATCAATATTTATTTATTTATTATAGTATTAGCCTATTAGGTCGTTATATTACATTAATTTTGATTCAACATATTTTGATTTCATGTGGGTATGATAGCTTTATGGATATGATAGTATTTATCGTTTTGAACTGTTATTATTACTTAATAATGCTTATCCAGTTAGTTTACAATATTCGTATATTTAGATGGTTAATATAAATGTCCATCTTAATATTCGTATATTTTTTATGTTTATCCAATTAGTTTACAATATCAACTATTTATTATTTATTTATGTTAATATTTAAATGTTCATTTTAATTATAATTCATAATCTTATAATAATTCTTTGGAAGTTACACTTCCAACCCCCCATAACTTTTGTTATTTTGCCAAAAGCTCCAAAAATAACATGAAAATGTTAAAATAATATTCAAATGTTTATCTTGATTATGAGTTCCTACTCATAATTTTAAACTATATAATTAATTTTTGGAAGTTACACTTCTAACCCTATATATTTTGGTCTTTACCAAAAGCTCCAAATATACTATTAAGATGTTAAAAGTTTGAAATTGAATTTATGTCAAAACAATATTTATTTGTCTAAGGGTAATCTCTTAAAATACTATTAAGGTATTAAAACATTGAAATTGGATTCATATGCCAAACACATATTCATTTTGGCCTCACCCCAAAAGCTCTATAATTAACAATGGTATCTTCAAAAAAATAAATCACAAGACATCGATTGGATTTTGTCAAACGGGTGTAAATAGCCATAAGATTTGTAGGGACTTAAGAAATCAATGTGATTCCCCTATTACTTGAAAATCCAATAGATTGAGTGGTTTCTCTTCGTAAATTGAAATACTGATGAAGTATTATCAACAAAATGTAAGCATACAAAAATCTAATATTATTATGAAAATGAAATTTCATGCATAATATAATGATTATAGACCATGATTCATTGCTTTAGAAAATCATATATTGTCCATTATTTATGACATCCTCGACTCGAAAGAACTTGAGTACCATAAGGTTCTGATGAACACAAGAAAATATATAAAAACCATTAAAACATATTGACCCTAAAAAAACAACTATTAAGGTACAAGTAAATGCTTTGAGATTTTTGAGACGACATATTAGTCACAACCTTCATGGGGAATATCGTTAACTAAATTCCCCAAGAATTGTGGGACACGGTGAAAGGAAAATCCAGAGTGTAACATCCCAGGCCAACCGTACCAGATATTGTTCGCTTTGTCCACACACCTGGACTCACGGTTTTAAAACGCGTCTGGTAGAGGAGGTATCCAGTCCCTTATAAGGAAACTTTTGTCCCCCTCCCCCAACCAATGTGGGATCTTACAAACCACCCCCCTTGGGAGACCAGCATCCTCGCTGGCACACTAGTCCGACTTCCGGCTCTGATACCATCTGTAACATCCCAGACCAACCGTACCAGATATTGTCCGCTTTTTCCACACACCTGGACTCACGGTTTTAAAACGCGTCTGGTAGAGGAGATATTCAGTCCTTTATAAGGCAACTTTTGTGTAACACGCTCAAATCTGAAAATAGCAACTAAATTAAAATTTTCTAAATACATCAACGAATGATTCATCTACAATTACAAATCAAGGTTTAACCTCAATACACACATTCATTCTACACATACAGTCTATAATAAGGACGGGTGTTACTAAAACCCAATAATAGTCACTATCTCCAACTGCGGAAGACTTCACCAAACTACTTACTCTCAAGTAAGTCTAATGCTCAACTCCTCAAAGCACTGCAAGAACCAAACCCCAACTGGAATCTGATGCGCATGCCGACAAATAAAAATGTTAGGCTTAACGCCTAGTGAGCTCAAGAGTTTTCATTAAAGATAAATGAAACATTAACTTTAAGAAT
Organism: Arctium minus; assembly: GCA_954870635.1. Lineage (NCBI taxonomy): Eukaryota > Viridiplantae > Streptophyta > Magnoliopsida > Asterales > Asteraceae > Arctium > Arctium minus. Next base: position 117,021,839 of record OX941084.1, on the reverse strand, counting down.
GTTATTTAAAATCATGATTTCCAAAATGCAATACATTTGATTTGAAAGCAACCAAAAATGAAATACATTAAATCTCAAAACAATCTCCTTTCATCATTCACCCCTTTTCGTGATTAAAAATCATAAAACAAACGCCCCTTTAAATAAAGCCAAAATCCAAAACGCACGTGAAACATAACTGACATTTTAATGATCAAATACTGAAAACGTAGATAACTCCAACTTCCAAAACATCCCAATAATTCGAATGAGTTTCAATAACCAAAACCTTAAAACATAGATAAATACCCATACTCAAACGTCTCCGAAAACATGGATTATAAAACTCCATAACCACAACCACACCCATTGGTGACGGGGAAGACCCGATTACATTGTACGTGACGGAACACAAAAGTAGGTCACATAATTATGTAGGAAATCAAAACATGTGGGTTACACATAAAACACCCACCGAGCTCAACTCCTCTGAGTCTATCGCTCGAAAACATCAAGTCAACTCCTCTGAGTCTATTCCTGAAAGTTCCAAAACAGGGGAACTTATGCACAAGGGAATTACACCTTACTGCCCATGAGACGTTGTCCGACCGTATAGGTCCACACCTTACTTATCATGTTGATCCGATGCCTATTCCGTGCCAAATGGTGAACCAAATGCCCAAAACGGGGACATAGGAACACCGTGCCTATGGATCCATTGCACTAACTAAACCATTACATGACTCAAAACGAATGAACTTATGCATTCAAAACATGTAATTCTCAACTAAGATGCAGTAAATGCAAATCATAACCAAACGCTCAACATTGAGCTATTAAAAGCGGACAAGTGTCCTCAAAACCCAACAAAATCCAAACCGAACCATAAGTTCAACAAATCCAAAGACCCAATGTTGAAATTCATAAAATGGAATCAAACATAAACACTCGTACTTATGTAAAGCCATGCTCCAAAACATAAAATTAACTCCAACGTAGTTTAGATTGAGACAAATCGTTTTCCAAGTGAGTTTATAACATTTACCTTTCAAAACGTCCCATAACACAAAACCATGCCTTTCTCCAAAACACAAAATGAAATACATTTATACTCAAAATCTATTTCCATAAAATAAATCATTAAGATACCAAAATATATGATTTATTTATCACAATGCCCAAAATTCCAAAGATGTGTGCTATATAAATTTATAAAGTTAATGATAATCCAAGAATCTTCTAAATCTTAGAGAGAGAAAGTAGAGAGAGAGAATGAAGTGCAAAGTAAAAAATTGTATTGTATGTACGTGAGTTTCTTACAAGACACAAAGACCCAAGGGACTTAAATACCCTTGGCTTATACAACACAGTATATGACTCTAAACACTGTATAAGACCAAACCTATAAATACAATGATTACTATAAAATCAGACTTAACAATCTCCCCCTTAGTAATAATTGGCGCTGTGGTCTTCAATATCCATCTTCTAAATCAGCATGGACCATCTAAGCGACTTATTGAAGAAGCTTCTTGACTTAAAAAAATTTCTTCTCATCATCTTTTAAACTCAGTTGCCTTTGCTGCCTTGAAAAGACTGGACCAGTTTGTAATAAACTTGAACGAACAATTGATTCATCAGCTTGTGCTCTAGACGACACACCTCTTTTAAAAGTACTTGAAAAAACTGTAGTGGTCGGAGCTTGAACAGCAAAAAGACAAGTATAGTTGAAGAAATTTGAATCTTGAGCGAATCTTGATCTGCAGATAAACTTTTGAACTATTTGTCTCTTTATCATCTCCTTAACTTCTCCCCTCATGACCTTGATGATCTGGATCAACTTGGACATGCAAATGTTGGAGACGAGACAACTTAAGATCTGCAAAATCAGATTAAAGGAAAAATAGGAGAGATTTGCGCTAACCATTGGTGGCGCAAAGTTTGTTTTGCGCTAACAGAAGGAAGCGCAAAGTTAGGTTTGCGCTAGATGAAGGATGCGCAAATCTTGCTTTGCGCTAGAAGCTGTTGGCGCAAATCTGAGTTTTGCTCTACCAACTGTTGGCGCAAATATGACTTGGAATCTGGAAAATTTCACCTGTTAAGCTCTTTTGACTCCCCCTACACAATGCACTAAATATGACAATTCAAATTAGCATTCATGTATAAAATCATATACTCCCCCTCGAAAACAGATATGATCAATTAGAAAAATTCTCCTTTTTCACTCCCCCTTGAATAATGACAAACCCATTTTAAAAAGAAATGAGAACACAAGAATTGAAACATCAATGTAGAAAAAAAAATATACTGAATATGTATTTTGAAACAACTAAACATATAAAATTTTAAATACTAAACAAATAAAATTCTACTCAGTAAAATATCACGGATATATCAATCAGTTGAAATCTGATGTATGTTGTTGGATACAGATACAAGTTTCATTGCATATCAAGTTAAGACATGTTCAGTTTCAAAAACTTTCATCAATCTATTCAGTGTGATCGCATGTGAACTTCGATTAGCTTCAAGAAAATGCAATTCTAAAAATATAATAGAGAACTTTGCATGTACTCACATTAAGCCATCAAGAATTAGAACTTGCACAAATTTACAGGTTTATCGCAACTCAAACATATCACCAAGTATTATGAGATGTGTGCTCATTGACATCTTTTAACATTGTGCTCTATGGCATCTTAACATGAGTGTGCTCTTTGGCATCTTTTAAGCTTGTGCACTTTGGCATATTTTAATCAACAAGTTTGGTAAGTAAAGAACATGTCGTAAACGTAACTTTCTATCTGACCCTATTGCAGGATTTGGGTCAGCCGCTCCCAGACCAATTGGCCTTAGGGGACTAGGTGTCAAGCACCCCTTGGAACTTACTTTCCCAGATCAGAATGGTTACATCGACACATCCTAAACCCATTCATACCAGTAGAACATGACTTTCGATCTGATTCTATAGAAGGATTTGGGTTCGATCACTCCCAGATCAATTGACCTTAGGGGACCAGATGACAAACATCCCACAGAACTTACTTTCCCAAACCAGAAAGGTCACAGGTACAAACTTTTAAACTTAGAGATTTCAGAATTTTAAAAATATAATTTTCATCTCAATTACTCAGTTTTACATCTAAGTGCTTAACCCATATTTTCATTACAATCCATAATTCAGACTTTTTAGGATTTCCAAGCATTGTAAACTATACATATTCCGAATCACATATCTTTAAGACAGAATGCAAAAGCTACAAACATGTTGCTTACTTTTCGACTTTTGTAAGACTTGAAAGTTGAACATATAAAACTTTAATATTAACAAATCAACTTGAAAATTTTATCCTAGACACACAGTTTATTCAAAAGAAAGAAAACATGTAAAGCTTTTACTTTATAGAATAAAATTTGTAAAAATTTAAACTTTTAAATTCAAATGTCGAGATTAAAAATTTAAGACAAAAGTAAAGAATTCGGCAAATTGATATTTAGTTGAGACAAAAAAAGATTCAAGAATATTATCTTTCACAAAATGTGTAATGAAATTGTGTCTCAAATGAGAAATTGGGTTGTACAAATTCAAGAGTTAGTTGGACTTGCTCAGATTCATGAAAAACAATCGAGAAAACTGGAATAACATCATTATCAGAGATAAATGCAGCGGAATTAAAGTAGATGTACTCACAGTTTCTCTTTTAGTCATAAGCTAAAAGCTTTGAAGAACGAGTTCTAAACTGATATGTTTAGAAGTCATGGTCCTTTGAAATACGGGTTCTGAGCTGAAGTACTCAAAAGCCAAATTTCTCTTACTCCCCCTTGACATGAGATGCCTGCAACTTAGAAGCAATTTGAGATTTTGGTACCCAGTTGAATTTGGGCCCATGTTTGTTAGTTGCAGTTCTTATGGGGAAATATTTGTAAGATTTGACAGATAAAGCATGAGAGATATTATCAGAATAATGAACATATGAATCAGAAGAAGAGAAAGCATAATCATCTGAACTCGAATCAAAAGAAAAATATGAGACAATTTTGGAAATTTGAATCATTTGCTTTAATGAGTATTTTGAAATTTTATTACAAGAAGCAAATGAATCACTTTTATATTGCTTGTCTACATATCTATCTTCATCAGTCTGAGAATCATCTGATGTCCGCTTGACTCTCCATTGTTGCTTTGTAGATTTGCTCAAAGTCCTATCTGAAATATTCGAAGCAGAAGAATTAGAATTATCAGAAATGACTGACTCTTGTTTCTTTGACTTCTTTGACCGTCTTCTTTTACGCTTTGGTTTATAATAATCATCATTGATCGTAAAAGAATCATCAAGAATTTTCGTTTTAAGATTGGAATCAGAAGAAACAATTTTACCTAAGGCACCTAACTGATCAAGCAATAAATCTGAACTAACCTCGGAGTCAGAAAAATTTTGAGAAAAGTTTGCAGATTTTGGAAATTCCTTTTTGTGATTTTGAAAATCAGAAGAAAGGCCAGAAACAGAATCTTGATTTTGGAAAAATAAATGTTCTTCAAGACTTGACGTCATGAAAGAAAGAATAACATCATATTCAATTTCTTTTAAAATATTTTGATTTTCCATTTTATCTTCAAGATCAATGATTTTGCCTTCTAAAACTAATGGAGGAGTATATCTCTTAGAATCATAAAAGATTGAAGAGATATTTTCCTTATCAGATTTAGCGGCATATATATCAACATAATCATCTGACACTGAAGACTTAATGGAAGATATATCATTTAAGCTTTTTCGGCCTTTCCTTAAATTTTCAGGAAAATATTTAGCATTTTCGCTCGTATAAACAAAACAAATTTTCTTTTTCTTATTATTCATCCTTTTCTCATTTTCGATTTCTAATACTTGCTTTTCATTCATCCAATCAATTTTAAATTGAGGAGCATATTGAGCAAGTGTTAGATAATCATATTTATATAAAGTTGGGGATTTTTCTATCGCATTGTTTAAACAATGAGGATTTTCAAAACCAAGTCCCCATTTTTCTTTTAAAGCCTCATCACTCCTTGGTTTATTCATGAAAATTGTTTGCTCAGATTGATTCCTTCGATATAACTTTTCTTCTAACTTATTTATTTTATCCGAAAAATCATCTTTTAATTTGGTCATTTCAGTCAAAGACTCAAAATAAGTCTTATTTGAATTTTCTAAATCATCCAATTTCTTTTGAAAGATTTCTTTAATATGAACCAAAATAGATTTTTCATCTTTCAAAGAAATTTTCAATTTGTCAATCAAATCTGACTTTTCTGAATTTAAATTCTTTTCAGATATTAACTTAGAGCGAAGGTCAGATAAAGCAGTTATGATTATGTTCATCTGTGAAGAAATAAACGTGAAATCAAATTCAGAAGGTACCTCATCTTCATCAGTGTCATCATCATCAGTTTGATCATCTCCGATTAAGCACATTTGAGCAATCTCCACATTACTAGCTTCATCATCGGAGTGATCCAGCCAAAATTCTTCTTCCACCAGCAAAGCAGTTCCATTCTCTCTTTTCTCAGCCAGTTCCATTTTCTTCCTATAATAAGCCGAATCCCTAACCACCTTTGCTCTACACTCCTTTGAAAAATGACCCGGCTTACCACAGTTGTAACATTCAGCTGGTTTCTTTGCCTCGGGCACTTGAACATTCTTGGATCCAGAAGTGAAGCGAATAGTGTTGGAATTTGAACGAGGCTGGAACTTTTTCTGATAGTGATGAGAGAGAAGGATCATGGCTTTCTGAAGAGCCTCACCATCATCTTCAATGGACCCGTTGTAAGCATTATCAAACAATGCTTGATTAGCAGTTGGCTCGTTAAAAGTGCAACCGGGTCCACTGTCTTCTTGTTTTTCTTTTCAGTTTTGGCCTTCTTCTCAGTGACTATGCATTCATCAGTCATCAGAATCTCGTACAACTCTTGGATTTGCATTGAAGATATCCTGACATCATTCCTCAAGCGATGACAAGATTTGTTCCATTTCGGTTGAATTGCATTGAGGAATTTCAGATTTATTTCCAACTCAGTCTTTTCCACTTTAATTTTTCTCAGATCATTAATCACAATGCAAAATCTGTCAAAGATAACCTTCAGAGATTCATTGTCCTTTGCCTTAAATTCCTCAAAATTATTCATGAAACGTGTCTGGCGTATTTGTGTAGCAACTGATGAACCAAGCATGATCTTTTCTAAGTGAGTCCACATCATATTTGGATCATGCTTGAAACAATCAATTCGATTGTAAATAGAGTTAGGCAGTGCTAGCATCAAATTAGACTTTGCTTCTCGATCGACTTTTTCACGTTTAATCTCTTCAGCAGTCAAAGGAGTGTCATTTTTAGGTCTGATGAATGGTCCTTCAAAGAATGACTTCATCATATTCTCTCCATTTGCTTGACACTCAATGAAATTAATGAACCGATCTTGCCACTAAGTGAACTCATCTTCATTGATTAAAACTGGTGGATGAGTATCTGTTCCCAATTGCATCATGAGATCACTCTTGTAAAACTGAGCTTGAAAAACAAACTTTGCAGAATCCATATCTCAGAAATCCAGAAAAATTCTAAGTCTTGACTGAGTTGACGCAAACTAGAGGTTTGCGTGAGCAGTTGATGGCGCAAACAAACTTTGCGTGAGGCATTAAAGACGTAAACCAAACTTTGCATGAGCTGTATATGGCGCAAACTATGATTTGCGCTAAGCACTGATGGCGCAAACTTGAGTTTGCTTGATTAACAGATGAAGCAGAAGATTTTCGCGAGCAGTTAGAAACGCAAACTATGATTTGCGTGAGCCGAAGGTCGCGCAAACTTAGATTTGCGTGACTTGTTGAAGACGTAAACTGAACTTTGCTCGAGTAGATGATGTTGGCGCAAAGATAACTTCTCGTGAGCTGAGTATTACGCAAAGTGAACTTTGTGTGAGATGCTTAAGGCGCAAACTAAGATTTGCGCTAACAGAGGAAGACACAAAAGAATGTTTGCGTAAAAGTTGGAGACGCAAACTAGGAGTTGCGTGAGCTGTTGTTAGCGAAAACTGATCTTTTCGTGATGCTGAGATTGCGCAAACTTAGCTTTGCGTGAATCAAAGGTAGCGAGAACTTGCTTTCTGGAAACAAATGATGAACTGGCACAAAGCTCTAGATGAACTCGCGCAAATCGTGAAGAACTCGCGCAAAGTTTGAATCTGGCGCAAACCGCTGAAAATCAAGAAAAATCACCAAAATTTGAATACAGATTAGAATTTAAAGATGATTTCTTCCACAGATATGATCGAAAACTGATTTGAAACAACTTTTATTCAAACAAATCGATCAAAAACCACAATTTTAAGAATTTGAAAATCAAACGGTACGCAAAAAACGGTTTTTCAAGAATTCGAAAATCTTCAAAATTGATCAACAAAACTTGATTTTCTTGCAAATTGATGTGAATCAAAAGAGTTTTACTACCAAAAACGGATCCAACAAACCAATTTTCAAAGAAATTTGATCAAAAACAAGTCCGGAATTGATGAAAAATCCAAAAACGAGATTTTCTTGAAAAAATCAAGAAAATCAATCAAATTTTCAGATTAATTCACAAACTCAAATACTGAAAAACAAATCTCTCAATCCTCTCAGATTTAGATTGGCTCTGATACCAATTGATAATCCAAGAATCCTCTAAATCTTAGAGAGAGAAAGTAGAGAGAGAGAGAATGAAGTGCAAAGTAAAAAACTGTATTGTATGTACGTGAGTTTCTTACAAGACACAAAGACCCAAGGGACTTAAATACCCTTAGCTTATACAACATAGTATATGACTCTAAACACTGTATAAGACCAAACCTATAAATACAATGATTACTATAAAATCAGACTTAACAGTTAAACCCTTTCAAAATAACCAAACTTATCAGCAGTTAACAATTTCATGCAAGACACAAAACACTTTAAAATAAACATTTTGGTATGCACACCGTTTTCACAAATCAACTTGAACTCACCTTGCTATATTTAGGTTAAATCTAGATTTTACCCCATTTGAGCTTTCTTGAAGAAATCCGAATCCACGAGCAAGAATCCTTCCAAAACCTAGATCCACAAGTTTCTAACCGTAAATTTACATATTCCACCATATATAAATGTTCCCCAAACATTTTACACAAGATCCCATCATAAATCCAAAACCCTAATTTCCATAAAATAAGAAAATAGGAGGTTACCTTAACATGTTGACAACAACCCCTTAGGTTTACATTCAACTTTCACAGTACTTTTACATTTCTCATTAGTGACAATCCTAGCTTTTATAAACTTTTTCTCTTTCTTCAAAACAACATGCTTTTCACCTTTCACTTCTGAAGAACAAACAGAATAAATGTTAGAAGATGATTTTGAGTAAGAAGATTTCTTAAGAACATAATCAGATTTGGTTCCTAAGTACTCTCCTACCTCAAAAAAAATGTACTCCTTGTCAGATGATTTTAAAATTTTAATAGAATATTTCATCTGAGTAAGACAATCCAGATTTTGTAAAGAAAATTCAAATTAAGTAAGTTATGGTTTTGTCGGAGTAACAAGATCTATGTTCTCAGAAAGATCCTTAGCTGCATCATCAATCAGAATGGAAGATTTAACTTGATCAACAAACTCTGAATTCTTTTAAGAATTTGAAACTTGGGAATTTGGCAGTTTGAATACTTGGGATTCCAAAAGTCTGTTTTCCTTTTGCAAATCAACATTGTTTTGCAGACTTATATCAAGTTCCATCCCAAGATTCTCTTGAGCATTTTCCAAATCCTCAATTATACATTTCAAATTTGAAACATGTTCTTCCAATTCAGAAATCTTTTCCAAAGCAGAGTTGAGATCAGTTTTATCAGAAATAGGTACATGAACTGAATCGACTCATTTTTAACATCAGAGTCTTCTACCTTACATTCCTTCTGAAGATTAGAATCAACAGATTCTGATTTGTCAACTTCAGTATGTGATACTTTTATCTCACTTATTTTTTGGAAATAATAATTCAAATTCGATGAATTCATTCTTGTTAGTTTTATAACTTGAATTCAATTCATTGTATTCGAATTCAACAGATTTTAAGCAGTGAGTTTCAGAATTTGAACTTACTTTTGATCCATTTGTTTTCATATCCTCCTTCTCTTCTTTAGAAACATCAGATATAGGACTTTCTGGTTTTACAAAAAAATTAGAAATTTGAGCTATTATCATTGGATAATCACCCATTTTGTCAAATTTGTAAAGATTTTCAGGTGCTTTCTTCAAGACCTCAATTTCCGGTAGACCAAGACCCATTTTTGGATTGAAAAATCATGTATCTTTTGGGTTGCTGGTCAAAAGTTTGAGAGTCTGTTCAGTCTGTCATCTTTTAAAATTTAAATCCTCCAGTTGTTTGATCTTTGAATAAGCTTCAACTCTTTCTTGAAGAAGAATATCACATTTCAAGTTTAAATCCATATTATCATCTTTTACTCGTCTCAATTCTTTTTGTAACTCAGAAATTTTGGCTTCTAGCTTTACCTTTTCAGCTCTCATTAAATCTTTTTCCTTTTCCCTCTCTTCAGCCAAACATTTAAACAGAAGTGATTCATCTTGATATCTCAATAAAGAACTATTTTCAACACCAAAAATTGTTTTCAACTTTTCAAACTCATTTTTCATGAAATTCAGTTGAGATATCAAGTTAAGCATTTCCTCGTTTTCAGAATAATTATCAAACATGTCAGAGATCGAGTTTACCTCAGAATTAGTATCTGTTTAATCAACCTTTGCCATTCGGCTGTAATGCACTTGAGTGAAATAGGTCTCTTCCTCATCTGATGATGATTCAAGCCATATCTCTTCCTCAGCTCTATGTTCTTTTCCAGTTTCCTTAGCCTTGACCAACTGGGATTTCTTTGAATAGTCTACATAGTCTTTCACTTTCTTGGCCCGACAATCTCTGGCACAGTGGCCTGGCTTGCCACAATTGAAGCATTTATTATCATCTTTCTCTTTCTCTTTCTCTTTCTCTTTCTCTTTCTCTTTCTCTTCCTTCTTCTCATATTTCTTCTCTTCTTTTCTCTCATACATTCCCTTGTATTTGTCAACTTTATGGTAGTCAGATATGGGTTTCTGATAGAACTTTTTCTTCCTAAATCTTTTGTTAAACCTGCTAGTCATAAAGCTAACTTTTCAGTAAAATCATTAAGCTAATCATTAGAATCTTTACCTTCCTCTTCTGAACTTTGAGATGTGTCATGAGATTCTGTGATCAATGCCTTTTGAAGATTGCTTGAAGTAGTCTTCACCCCCTTCTTCTACTCAACTAGTAATGCCAGAGACTCTTCAACCTTTTTCTGCTTATCCTTCATCTCCTTGACCTTGTCCTCATACTGGTTCAAAACACAGAATAGATCATTCAGTTTTCCCTCATCCATATCCTTGGTCATTTGAACTTGAATAGAATAAGTATCCACTCTAGCTGAAGATTCTTTATAAACTTGAAGTTTATCTTTGACTCAGATTTCTTAACCCCATTCCTTCTCAAATCATTCAGTATAATATTGAACGTGTTGTAAGACTCTCTCAGAGTTTCTCCTTCCTTGGCTTTGAATCCCTCATAAGCATTTATGCTCTAGTTTCTCTTTGTTTTGAGGGATTTCTCTGAACCATGCAACTGCCTCTCAAGCTCATCTCAAATCTCCTTAGCTGAATCTCTGATGCCTACTCTGTTGTAGATGTCATTGGGAATGGCCATGGTAAGATAAGTCAATGCCTGTTCATCCAAGGCAACAAGCTCTTTCTCTTGATCATTATACTGAATTGGATCTTTAGGCACTATTCTTGCTGGAATCTCTGGAGTTATGGTTGTAGCAGTTGTTGCTTGAACATTAATGTGAGGGTTATGAGGACCATTAATGAAGGAGTTCATCAGCTTCTTGTTTTGATTGTTCAAGAATTGGATCATCCTTTTCCTCCATTAAGGATACTCATGCATTTGTAGCACCGGGCACTTGGATTTGGCCCCATACTTAGAAAAATTGACTAAGAAAAAGTCAAACTTGGCAAAAGTCAACTTGTCGCAGACCGAAGAGGTTAACTTGATGCAAACCAAGCAAACAAACTTGTCGCAGAGACACTTGTCGCAAACAACTAGGAGTGAACAACAACTTATCGCAAGTGGCTAGACTCGAGAACTGTGCTTGACGCAAACTGTCGTACCCGAGAAGTGGACTTATCGCAAGCTAAAGGACCCGTCAACCTTACTTGATGCAAGCAACTATATCCGAGAACTTAACTTGTCGTAGACTGTTGAACCCGATAAGTAACTTGGCGTAACTAACTTCACCTGAGAAGTTAGCTTGACGCAACTCGAGACTTACAACAAGTACACTTGTCGTATAAGGTGACTTGCGATAACCGTAGTTAGCCAAAAACAAACAAATCAGAGAACCTTGCGTCAAGTTCAGATGAACTTGCGACAACCTAAAGAACTTGTGACAACCTCAGATCTTGCGTCAAGTCGATGGAAAAACACAAATTCGGCCATAGATTATTCAATTCTTCGAAATTCAATCTGAAATTTTGTAGAGTTTTCCACGAACTGAATCTGAACAAGTTCCTAGTTGGAACTTTCAACTAAAAATGCATGGATTACAACTTTTGATCGAATGACAGTTCTTAAAAATTTTTGAACCAAAAATTCACAAAAATCCAAAATTCGCACAAACAGTTGTGAATTGGACAAAATGATCTATACAATAATTGATCTAGAACATAAAACGATTACAATCCAATGAAATTCAGATCCAAATTACATCAAAATCACAAAAATCATAATGCAACAGTAAACTTTCTATATTTGGATACGATAACTTCCAAAAACTTGAAATCTTTGCCAAACATGAACAAATTCTTCAATCAAACACCATTCTGAATTCTTCGTTTGCTCTGATACCAAGTGTTGAACCTAGATTCAAGCACAAAACATGAAATCACATATAAAACCTAGAGAGAGAATCTAGGGAGAGAAAGATTTAGTCATATATTTCTTAAGTGTCAAATGCCTACAATGCGTCAAAGTTACATGAAATGAAAAAGGCTAAGCTATTTATATGGTCAAGGACAAACCCCTTGGACCATTTACAAGACATGAAATGACTAACAAAAGCTTTGACAAAAGTGTTGACCTTAACTTCCAACAAATGTTTTAAGAAACAATATTCATCATGAATATACAACTTAGTATAATATTCATCATGAATAGTTATGTATTTTTACGTGTATTCAACAAATTTTTAGTATTTATACATCACTATGACATTCATCATTAATATACATTTTCATTATAACATTCATCATTAATATAAATATTATTCATCATGAATATTAATATATGTTCACGTGTATACAACAACTTTTCAACATTCATACATCAATATGATATCCTTCACGAATATACATTTTCACTATAACATTCATCATGAATATACATACTATTTATCATGAAAATAAATATTATACATCATGAATATTTATATATGTTCACGTGTATACAACAACATTTTAACATTCATAGTTCAATATGATATTTGTCATGAATATACATTTTCACTATAACTTTCATCATCAATATACACATTACTCATCATGAATATTTTATGAATGATCACGTGTATACAATAACTCTCTACTGTTTATATTAATATGATATCTATAATAAATATTAACTTTTACCATAACATTCATAATGCATATAAATATTATTCATCATCAATATACTGCAGTTTCAACTCTACATACTCTAGTTTTTATTTCTTTTTCTTTATTAGGTTCTCGATTGATCTTGATGAGTTCCTGATTCGTCTAAATAGATTTTGTAACACTCTAAAAATTTGACGAATAAAAATTCGAAAATTTGGCAATAAGGCATCTAAAAAACGAAGGACCATAATACCCTGTAAATATTAAATTCCAAAAGAATGAATTCCAATATTCAAGACAACTAAAAACCCATAACAGGAGGGTTAGTTTGCACTATAAAGTTTTGCAACAAAGAATGGGACATCAACATTACAACAACCTACTTAATCTAGGATCAATTCAAATCTAGATTAAAATGGGTGTTGCGAGTTCACTATATACTCTCTTCACAAAAGTCCCCCAAAAGACCGGCACTTTGAGAACTCCTACGTGCTCGGTTAACATGTCCGACATCCTAGTTTCCTCCACGGGTAGGATATGTGAGGGAGCAACAACCACAACAAGTGTTAGGACGAAGCCTAGTGAGATTTCATAAGTTAAGTAATTCATAAGCAATAGCATCATATTTTAAATAAAGTAAGATTTAGGTACCGAACTCCATCGACTCACAATTACTGTTTCCACCGCAACAATTATCTCGTACCTGATCATAAATATATAAGAGATAACCCTTGAAATACGGGGGAGACCCGTTTCCATAGGGGTGACGTTTACACGGAAGTGGAGTCACCCATGATGTTAATGGATTACACCTCATGCCCTGATCTTAGTTCCCATGCCATAACGACATCACAACCTCAGACCATATTTAATGTCTTTATTGCCTACTCCGTCGAGTTACACCTCAAGGTCTTACGGAACATTATTGCCTCTCCATATCTAGACGAGTTACACCTCAAGGGTCCACGACCCCTTATTGCCTACTCGCTAGTAACCCACAATGATTATTACAAGATCCATATAATATACAACTACCTCCTCGTGCACAAGGACTAGTGTTCACATTCTTATCAGGTGATCAACATTTAGTAAGCATTTATACCCAATTATACCCCTCTTTTCTACATGCAAATAACAGTTCATCTTTACTTCTCAAGATACCACATTCCTCAAAATCTTATACATGTGGTCACAAAAGTTTGTTTTACTCATGCAATATCTTCATAAAATTATCAGCAGTTGGACTAAAACCACACAAACAAGGGCTTCCTCATGAACTCATCATACAAACATAAAATCAAGGATTCATAACCATTTAGTTATCATAAAAGAGATTAATAAGGTTCTCTAGACACTTTGGGTTTTCTAGACATGCTCACCCACTGGTGTTCACATAGGTATAATGTATAAAATCACAAGCAATAAATAAGTACTAGAGCATTTAAGGAGAAATACTCACAATTAGGGTTTGTAATGTAGAAACCCTAGAGATGAAGGTGGTTGAAAGAGACCTGAATGACAAAGCTTGGATAATAAATGAGATCTCTACTTGCAACCAAAAGTCACCAATCAACAATAAATGTTAGTGTCTTCATCTAGATCACTAAATGAAAGGAGAAAGAAGAAGAGAAGGGAGGGAATCGATACCTTGAGAGAGAGAGAGTTCAGCTGGAAAACAATAAATGAGAAATGAATCTGATTTGGGATGTTTGGTCGATTAAATGGATGGAAGTCCCTCCCCACGGGCGACATTGACCAGGCGACTATGCCCATGGCAATGTCGCCGGGCATAATCGCCGAAGGCTATCCGCTTACTGTAGAAAATGGCTAAAAAACAGACCCCTCACTCTCTTCTGCGACATTGCCCTGGCGACTTTGCCAGGGGCATTGTCGCCGGGCAGTGTCGCCCCCGACGTGCCACAGCTGATCGATGGATGCCAATTGATTTAGTAGGTTAAAATCTCGGTCTCTCTCGACTTACAACAAAACCATATATTGGTTGACGATGAGAGATATATAAACATATACACCATTACAGGTTGTTTCTACATGCACAAGTGCATGTTGCATTCGTATGTACAAAACCCCAATCCCATAAGGATTCGACCCTCATGCACATGAATATTTATATGCATATATATATATATATGGGTATGATCACGACTATAAATATAATTAATATAATGAGACGTACACTCGTGGTTAAAATATTAAATTAGACACGAAAGGCACGAGATACGGTTAGTCGAACCTTAACAATAGAACTAGACAAGCCTCTACTTAACGGACAATTAGTCGAAAGGATTAAAGAAAGGAAATACTCAAAGATTTATGGGGTGTTACAGATTTCCCGATCCATCTCGATAAAAGTTAAAAGTGGTATATTATGGTTTTACATAAACAAACACAAAATGCATTAATCAATAGGTTCTCAATCAGTCTCGATGAAAAATGAAGGTGTTATGTTATGATTTTAACACAACCACAAACCAAGTCAATGGATGGGTTTTTGAGTAGTCTCGATTGATGTCGATCAGTCCTGATTGGTTATCAATCGATCTTGATGTGTTCTTGATTGGTCTCGACGGGTTCCTAATCCGTCTCGATAAAAGCTAAAAGTGGTAGCCTATGGTTTTACACACACAAACATATAATAGATCAATCGATAGGTTCTCGATGGAAACTGAAGGTGGTAGTTATGGTTTAACACACATAAAAACACAAGTCAATGAATGGATTCTCGATCTTTCTCGATAGGTTCTTAATCAGTCTCGATAGGTTCTCGCTCGATCTTGATCGGTTCTCAATTGGTCTCGATGGATATTGGGTTACGATAATGAAGAACGCGATGCGCTACGACATTGAAGAAAGTGTTGAAGAATTTGATGTCCAGTTACGAACTTATGTTGTCGAGGTGTTGTACACAATTGAACCTACATAAATATTCATAATGAATATAACACATATATAGCATTTCTTGTAAAAAAACACTTAAAACGAAAAAAAAACTATATCGAGATGAATGTCATATCGAAGAACATGAAATTCTTGTTTTTTTGATGTAATTTGTTTGATTAAAATATTTGTAATTTTTAAGATAATTTATTTTAAACTGTTAGATCACATATCTATTGGATTCAAGATCATCCAATCTAAAGATCCAATCTGAAGCTAATGCAGAAAAGTCGACTCTCGATATTAAAGTCTAAAGTCGTTTGTAATAAATATGTCAAAGTTAGTTTTAATTGTGTTTTAAGTTTAAGTTAGTTATCCTAAATATCTATTTATTAGATATTTGTTTTGTAATAATATCTAGATAATATCTAGATATTATATTTTGTTTGGTTTTAGATATTAGGTGTGTTTGTTAAGAAACACATAGTTAAGAGCTTTCCACGGTGAAAAACATTGAGAGCTTCAAACCGAAAACCATACCTTGTAATCGTTATTTGTTTATCTATCAAACAGGTTGGTAATCAATATATGTGTTTGTTGTTTGATTTATCTGGTAAAGATCCTTGATCAAAAGGGACACACATAAACTTTAAGGGGTAAAAGTTTTAATTAAAAAAAGAAAACAAAAAGTCAAATAAGGTAGACATGAGATTGAACTTAACTTCCTTTTTTACCCATAATCATCTTAATTAATAGTTTTAATTGTAAACTCTATTTAATCTGAGATGTTGGATCAATAGAGGTGGATGGCCAAGATCAGTCCTCATATTCATAATAAAAAATGGAGTAAATTACATTTTTGGTCCTTGTGGTTTCCACCCATTATCAAGTTTGGTCCCTCTTTTAAACTAATTACAATTTTAGTCACTATGGTTGTCATTTTGTTTCAATTTTGGTCCCTCTGACCAACTTTAATTAAAAAACTTAGTTAAATATAGGGTATTTTGGTATTTTTATCTTTTCTTTTTCATTTTTTTTGTTGTATTAGATTATATAGTAAATTGCAATTATAGTCCTTGTAGTTTGTATTTTTTTCCTTTTATTTTCTACTTTTTCTTTTCATTTTCTACTTTTATAATATTAATTAACTAATCAAATTTTATCTATGACCATTAATTAAAAAGAAAAAAAGATAATTTTTTTTAATTTATCTTTGTCTATTAATAGATATAGATAAATTCCGATTCTTATAGACATAAATAAGGAAAAACGATAATTTTTTTTAAAAACAACTTAAAATAGAAAGTATTTTGGATTAGTGTAGAGGGATTTACGGATATATATATCAGATAAATTGCATATAAATATTAAAAAGAGTAAATTACATTTTTTGGTCCTTGTGGTTGTCACCCACTATCAAGTTTCGTCCCTCTTTCAAACTAATTACAATTTTGGTCACTGTATTTACCATTTTATTTTCTTTTTTGGTAACTCTGACCAACTCTAGTTAAAAAAAACATAATTAAATTAATAAAAAATGAAATAGTTAATACAATAAGAGTATAACATGAAAAAATGAAATAAAGATAGAAAAGAAAAGAAATGAAAAATAGACAAACCATATGGGCTATAATTGTAATTTACTATATAAACTAATAAAACAAAAAATAAAAATAACAAACAAAAAGTAAAATGATCTAAATACCCTTAATTTAATTATGTTTTTTTAACTAGAGTTGGTCAGAGTTACCAAAAAAGAAAATAAAATGGCAACTAGAATGACCAAAATTGTAATTAGTTTGAAAGATGGACGAAACTTGATAGTGGGTGACGACCACAAGGACCAAAAATGTAATTTACTCTTTTTTATATTTTTATGCAATTTATCTGATATATATATATATATATATCCGCATATCCGTCTACAGTAATCCAAAATACTTTCTATTTTAAGTTATCTTTAAAAAAATTATCGTTTTTTCTTATTTATGTCTATAAGAATCGAAATTTATCTATATCTATTAATAGACATAGATAAATTAAAAAAAAATTATCTTTTTTTTCTTTTTAATAAATAGTCATATATAAAATTTGATTTTTTCTTACATAAATAACAAATAACGATAATTTATTAAACACAACTTAAATTGAAAAGTTTTTTTTTACTATTGTAAACAGATTTGGAGATATATATCAAATAAATTGCATAAAATTTTTAAAATATTCAATACTTAACTTATTTTAAAGGTATCGACAAGATTTTTTTAATGGTGTAATTTACAAAATAAAATACATATTTTTAATATATTATTAGTTAAAATTATAATTAATTAATTAATATTATAAGAATATAAAATGAAAAATGAAAAAAGGTAGAAAAAAAACGAAAAAAGGAAAAAATACAAATTACAAGGACTATAATTGTCATTTACTATATAATCTAATAAAAAAATGAAAAAGAAAAGAAAAGATAAAAAGACCAAAATACCCTCTATTAAATTTTTTAATTAAAGTTGGTCAGAGGGACCAAAATTGAAACAAAATGGCAATCATAGTGACCAAAATTGTAATTAGTTTGAAAGAGGGACCAAACTTGATAATAGGTGGCAACCACAAGGACCAAAAATGTAATTTACTCTAAAAAATGAGTTTACAAATAAACTCCCCCCCCCCCCCCCCCCTCTCTCTCTCTCTATATATGTTATATCTATAATTTATGTGCCAAAATATATTGGATATTTAAGACTTAAAAATAAAAGAGTAATTTATTTTTATTAAAAAATATTAAGCTGAGATATTCATCAAACTGAGATATCTTTTATTTAAAAAATAAAAGATATTTATCATGCATTTGATTGTGTTCAATTAATTCAAACATGGATGTTTAAGAATTTACACAATGGACCATTAACATGCGCTTTTTAAGTTTTATGTAATATTCCTCGATGGTACTTGATGCAAAATTTTTAAATAATAAATAAATACATATATTATGACTAGAAGTGTACTCGCGCAAAGCAGCTAGATACATCACGATTTTAATGTTTCATTTTATTTTCTGTTTTTTTGTCGATTTACATTACGATTTTGGATGATTGTGAGAGAGTGACAATGATTTTTTTATATAAATTTGTTTAATTTAGACTTAATAATATAATGTAATTTATTTTGGTTTAATAATATAATTTTTTTTATAAAATATTCTGTAAGATTTTTTAATTATATTTTAGATTTTTTATATCTAAAATATGCTGAAAGTTATTTTAGGGGAGTTAAAGTGGGAAATGATTTTAAGGGAATTAAAATGGTTAGAGATAATGATTGAAAATTAATGAATAGTATTAAATGTAGTACATACAGCTTTTATGACTGTTTTTTAAGTAATTAGCATTAAATAGCGGTACATTAAGCTTTAAAACTTGTTTTTAAGAGTTTTTTATGTCATCTTTATAATATAGTATAGATAAGAAAATAAATCATGCAAAAAAAAACTTGGAATAACATATTGATACAGATATGAAATTAACAATAATAAAATACTAACTTATTATATAATTATTTGATTAAAACATTAACTGTATTTATGACATTTAAGATTTAGGAAATTGACTCAATCAGCCAAAATGTCGAATCCAAATTGGTGTCTTAGCAATCCCTTTGCCGATTTTGCATTTTTGTCACTATATCCGCAATGACCAGGTCCGTAATTACGGACCACGGACCTGGGTTAAAAATGTAACATTTTTCCAGATTCTACTCACTTCCGCAATGTCACTTCCGCAGTATTGCTGAAGTAACATGTGTCACCACCCGATCAACCCATGTGTCACCCATATGGGCTCGACACGTGGCACTTCTGTAATATTGCGGAAGTGAGTGAAATCTACAAAAATATTTACATTTTAAACCCAGATCCGCAATTGTGGACCTGATCAGGAGGTAGTGACAAAGATGCAAAATCGGGAGAAGGATGACTAAGACCAATTTAACTTTGTTTTTTGGTTATTTAAGTCAATTTCTTTTTTCTAAAATGGAACGTGCATCGGTAAAGACACTCATTACGATAAGAAAATAAATCTAGGAATAAAATATTATATACATATCAAATTAAAAAGAATAAAATACTTTAAATACATTAAAAACTTTATTATATTTAAAATAAAAATCTAAAATAATTTAAATTTAAAATGAAACTTTTATCATGTATTTTATTTTATTTATTAGTTAGTTATATGAATTCAAATATGAAACTTTAAGAACTGTACCAATACATTATTAACATGTAATCTTAAAATTTAAGTAATTTGCTTCGATTAATGATACTTAATGTAGGTTTTAAAACTTGTTGTCGAACACTTCATAATATAGTATAGATAAAAATGGTTATCAAAATAATTTGAGATAAATAAGATTTTGATCTTTTACATGATTATCTTAATTATCAAATTACTTTATCTATAATAATCTATGCTATATTATAAAACATTTGAAAAAAAAACTCTTAAAATTAATTTTTTATGCATCACGTGTTGTTTATTAATGCATATTGCTTAAGATTACAAATAATGATGCGTTAGTACAACTTTTAAAGATAGATGTTTGAATTGAATACTAACTCATAAATATAATCAAATGTAGGATAAACAAATAAAATATAATTAGGATAATCACTGAATGCTAACAAAATATTTAATTATTATTTTATAAAAAACATTACATTATTAAACTTAAAATAAATTACATCATTATTAAACCTAAATTAAAATAATAATAACCACAAATGTTATGACATACTTGTTAAGATCCAAGGGGATGTAGTGAAATATCCCATCTGCACAGGGTTCGAATCCAGGCGTACACAACAATTGTGGCTACTGAGGTTTAATCAATATTAATGTCTTACAGTCATAATTTACCAAGTGATTAGTCTAAGCATAGCCTAAAATACCATTCCCAAAAAAAAAATTAAAATAATAATAAAAATTAGATTAAACAAATTAATAAAAAAACATTATCGATTTCTCAAAACCACACAAAATCATATTATAAAATCGACAAAGATAAAAAAAAAATAAAACAAAACATTAAAAATCAAGATATATCACACTGCATTACACGAGTATGTTTTTAATTAATTAAAAATGAAAGTTAGCTCTAACTTTTAAATCAAAGAAATCTAATGGATGAAGGTTACATTTACCTTCCTAACATAAAAAGGGGATCCATAAACAAAAAAGATAGACAAAGACAAGTGAGCGGAAATTATTTTTCCAAAAGAACATGCAAATTAATCACAATTGTACAGCAAATAAAAGTTAATTTTATGTATTATGATAAAAAAAAATATATTATGATAAAAAAAATATGTGAAATGTTAATGAAGTTAAATAATTTTTGTAGCAGTTTATATGTTTCAATCAATTAGTTATAAATTTAAGTGATGAGTGTTTAATATATAATGATCTAATTAAAAACAAATGAAAATATTATATTGATAATTATTGTAATTTATAATAAATATAAATATACTTTTTATGAAAAAGTAGGCAAAATGTTGATTTCGTGCCATTTCAAAGCGAGATAGCCGCCCATCATCTAGAAGAGAACCCATTTCCATAGAAGAGACGAATGTGTCACTCCAAAAAGTTTATTTATCAACTTTGTAAATTGGTGTCGGTATACACACACACACATTTATATATATATATATATATATATATAGGGAGAGGTTCATTTGAGAAATGGTAAATATATGAGAAATAGAGAAGTAATTTTAGCCATTCATCTGGTCAACATTTGCGGCTTTGAACGCGAAACACCGGATAATTCCTTGTGTGGTCTATAGAAGGTAGAGGGATAATTTCGTAAAATACACGGGATGAGTTCATATATGAATATGTATGAATCACAAAGATTCATATATGAATCTGTTAGTTAGTTCAACTGATTCATATATGAATCTTTGTGATTCATACAGATTCATATATGAATCTGTTAGTTAGTTCAACTGATTCATATATTAATCAGTTAAAAGAGTTCAGTTGTGAATTGCACTGGTTCATATATGAACATATAGTTCATATGTGAATTATACATGTTCATATATGAACACCCCGTGTGTTTTGTAAAATTTACGAAATTGTCCTTCTATTTTTGGGATAGCCGCAACTTTTGACCGGTCAAAGCCGCAATATTTGACTAGTAAAATCCGATCTTGACCATATGAATGGTTAGGATTACTTCTCTATTTTTCATATATTTACCATTTCTCAAATGAACCAAACACTATATATATAGGGGTGGTTTCAATTGGAAACCAAATTTCAACCATTGATCTTTTTAATCAATGGTGAAGATTCATTTGAATTATATATGATAATAAATTAATTAATTTATTAATAAAAGATAATAATAATATGTCAAAAGGATAAATGTGTCTTTTTCTTTTGTGTTTCAAATTTGGAAACAAAGATGAAATATGGTAATAAATTAATTAATTTATTAATAAAAGATAATAATTATATATGGTAATAAATTAATTAATTTATTAATAAAAGATAACAATAATATATCAAGACTATCTTTTTAATACTTGTTCATCAATATGCAGTATATAAAAACTCAATTAAGTTTCAATAACATTATTGTTTCATTACCTTTCCATTATGTTTCACTATATCAAATCTGTTTCATCAGTTTTCACTATATAAATATTTTGTTTCACTATATCAGGTTTCACTATATTAATATTTTGTTTCATTACCTTTCCATTATGTTTCACTATATCAAATCTTTTTCATCAGGTTTCACTATATTAACATTTTATGTTTCATCAGGTTTCACTATATTAATATTTTGTTTCACTATATCAAATCCATTATGTTTCACTATATTAATATTTTGTGCATGGAGGTAATATTGAAGATTTCATATGAATATAAACTTTCATTCATTGGATGAATCAATCACTGATTCATAAGAATCGGAAAAAATAATTTGATTTGTAGCTTGCGTATGAATCAATTTGTGTTTACCTAAATTAAATGTTTCATGTTTAAATTAATAAATGATCAATATTACCATATATAAAATACATTAAAATTAAATAATTAATATTATAATAATAATAACACTTACCATATATATTATGAAATTATGTAAAAGACTAAAATAACCTTATCAATTAAAAATAAAAATAAAAAAAAAGGAAATTCAATGATTGGTTAATTTCGGTTTCCAAAGTTTCCAATATAATATTGGTTTCCAATTGATCCCTCCCCTATATATATATATAGGAAGATGTTCATTTGAGAAATGATAAATGTATGAGAAACAGAGAAGTAATCTTAGTCATTTATCTGGTCAACATTTGCGGCTTTGACCACGAAACACTGGATAATTTCTTGCATGGTCTATAGAAGGTAGAGGGGTAGTTTCGTAAAATACGCAGGATGAGTTCATATATGAACCTATATGATTCACATATGAACTATACGTTCATATATGAATCAGTTAATTAGTTCAACTGATTCATATATGAACTTACAGTTAATTAATTAATATGTGAATCAGTTAATTAGTTCATATATGAATCACAAAGGTTCATATATGAATC
The DNA here is from genome assembly GCA_954870635.1 of Arctium minus. Lineage (NCBI taxonomy): Eukaryota > Viridiplantae > Streptophyta > Magnoliopsida > Asterales > Asteraceae > Arctium > Arctium minus. Next base: position 116,998,628 of record OX941084.1, on the reverse strand, counting down.
AGTTAAAAGAGTTCAGATGTGAATTACAATGATTCATATATGAACATATAGTTCATATGTGAATTATACATGTTCATATATGAACACAACCCGTGTATTTTGTAAAAATTATGAAAGTGTCCTTCTATTTTTGGAATAGCCGCAGCTTTTGACCAGTCAAAGCCGCAATATTTGACCAGTCAAATCCGATCTTGACCATATGAATGACTAGAATTACTTGTCTATTTCTGATATATTTATCATTTCTCAAATGAACCTAAGGCTATATATATATATATATATATATATAGCAACGATCATTTGTTATCCAATAGGTTGTTAACTTTATGAACCATTTCCAAACCAATAGAAATCCATCTTTAATTGTAGTTTTCTTTTTTTAATATTTAATGCTAAAGGGTAGAAAGGTCAATTCTTAATTAACAAATATTTCATTTATTTATTTGGGGGTTACAAAAATAAAGCCTCCTTGATTCTAGCGTAAGTTATGATTTCAAATTTTTTTTCCATTTCCAAACTAATGTTAAAATCATATGAACATTTACTGAATTAAACATATAACTATTGTGTTACGTTTGTTGTTATTCTTTCTTTTTTGTTAACCTTTTACAGAATTATTTAGATGTAATGTAACAGTTTTGAATGTGTGTTCAACAATTAACATATTTGTAGGTGTTCATGTATGTTCAACTAAGAAAAAGTTCATATTTAGCTGTAATGTAACTGTTTTGAGTATGTGTTCAACAATGAACATATTTGTAGGTGTTCATGAATGTTCATCATGTGCATTTGAAACAATGGGATATTTAATTCCCCATTTGAAACAATGGGAGATTTAACTATTTTGATTTAGATATAATGTAACTCTTTTGAAGGTGTATTCAACTATGAACATATTTATAGGTGTTCATGAATGTTCATCATGTGCATTTGAAACAATGGGAGATTTAATTCCCCATTGTTCACTTCAGTTATGATTGTTGTTCAATGGAACATTAATGAGACATTTAATAGCATTTAAAACAATGGGAGATTTAATTCCCCAAATTACCGTTAATCATTGTTGTTCACTTGACCATTTAAGAAATAAAGCCTTTTTTATTAAATATAAATTTACTTTTAATCTCAACCATTCAATGTTAAGATGAAGGGTTTAGATTAGTTTACAAAATTTACAACAAAACTATGGTTAACAAAAGAACTCAATCCTATATATATATATATATAATTTCTTTTTTAGGTGGTCTAGGAGTTATTGCTCAATTAATTAGTTATGAAATACTAGTGTTATCAATATCTCTAATATATCTAGAGAGGTTCAGAGGAAAACCTCAAAAAAATGAAAACAGAGGAACACATTGATAACCATTCATCTAGACAGTATGTATTGTTTTTTAGGTTTTTATGCATGTGTGCATATGCACGTATGCATGTTACAAATTACTTGTATGTACATGTGCATATCATACAGATGAATGATTATCAGCGTGTTCCTCTATTTTTCATTTTTTTGCGGGTTTCCTGGACCTGACTCTACACACACACACACACACACATATATATATATAGAGAGAGAGAGAGGGGGGGGGGGGAAGATCATGCAAGAAGTTAAACATTTCAAAAGAAGGCAAGAAGTCTCAATATAATATACGATCATGTTTCTTTGAGTGTGTTTGAATCATATATGATCAAGCATCTAGGTGTTGTCAATGCAACATGCGTTTAATTATGTATAATTAAGATTGTGTATAATGCGTGTAATCGGATATGATATTGAAACTTTTTGTCTTCTCGCAAAATATTTAACTTTTTGTTTGAATCTGACCCTATAATTGGTGTTAACTATGTGAACCAATTTTTACCTTTAATTTGTTTAATCTATGAATGAACTTAATTAGTGGTAATTTTATAATAAAATTGAAACTGATCCGTGTGAACAACAATGAACAAGGGTAATTTTAGAAAAGATCAAAGAGACTTTTTAGTTATTTTTTTTAATTAATGAATTTAATGGAATGACATAAAAAAGAGTTGCATGATTTTAGGGATGATAATTATATCATCTATTTCAACTTTTTCAAGTTTCTCGATGAACAAGTTTATAGATGGAGAAAGATGGAGATTCAACTTAAACAAGTTCAAAAGTGAAACTATCTTCATTAGTAAAACATTGAATGTGTTTATTACTGTGTTAGTGAGTGAACCATGTTCATAAGTAAACTAAGACATAAAAAATTAGTGTGCATGTGTTCACAACTGAGCATGAACACATTCATACTATAAAACAATGTTCCTGATACTGATCAGTGCCTTGTTTATAGGTGAATGCTTATCATTAAGTGTGTTGTGATCATAAGTGAAACTTGTTCACTGGTTTCACTTTTGAACTTGTTCAAGTTGAATATCCGTCTTTCTCCTTCTGTAAACTTGTACCTTGAAAAACTTGAACCAGATGATATAATTATCATCCCTAAAATCCTACAACTCTTTTTTGTAACATCCCATTAAATTCAACAATTAAAGAATAACTAAAAACTGAAATTACCTTTGTCCCCTTAATTATAATTGACTCCAACATATTAATTAACAAGGACTAACAATGGTTTTTTTATTGGTGCAAATGGGTTTGTATAGTTAACACAATTTGTTTGGTTAACAAAAGATATATGTATATATATATAGGGCTATTCATGTGAGAACTCTGTATTCTATGAGATCTATTCACAGCCACACATGTTGAACATATACATGGTAATTCAAACTATGATTACTTACCTAATCCAAACCAATGGATTTTCTATTTCAAACATTAAACCCAAACATGGATTCATATTGTTAATACTCATTGATCTAAGGCATGAGTGTTTTATGTCTTAAACATTAAACCATACATGGTAATTCATACTATGATTACTCATTAAAATAGCGGATATGGTTGGAGCTCATAGTTCTCACAAATAACCGGTTTCTCAAATGATTACCACCCTACATATATATATATATATATAGGGAAGGTTCAAACGAAAACAGTAAAAAAAAACAAGAGAATAAGAAAATGGTTAAATCACGTGCAAAATCACAACTGATTTTACACTAATGGTCAATGCATGGTATTTGGGCGACCGACCCACGACCTCATGTCGCAGCCAAAATGGCATGATTCACATGTGATTTTAGTGTAAAAGGACATGTGATTCAACTATTTTCTTATTCTCTTATTTGGTTACTATTCTCGTAGTCGTATGAACCTGACTCTCTCTCTCTCTCTCTCTCATATATATATATATATACATATATATAGGGGAGCGATCATATGGAAACCGTCCTTAGTTTACAAATTTTGCAAACCCCAATCAACCAATCACATAATTTTCTTTTCTTTTTTATTTTTAATATCTACAAGGTTATCTTGGTCATTTGATATAAACGATTTATTAATGGAAATTATTATTTTTTGCCACCTTCCGTTTTATCATCTGTATTTAATGCAGGTGTATATTATAAATTATAATAATCAATCACAATTATGACAAGTCTTTATTACATGAATTTAAGTTTTTTTTCCGTTGAAATACATATTCGTTTAATTAATGAGAATATTCTTATTTATGCATAGTATGAATCAAGGAAAGTGTATGGAATAATCTAACACCGATAAATTGTTTATTATGGGTTTTTTCTTCTTCTTATTATTTTTGGATATATACCAAATTGTGACGTTTTGATTTTTTTTTCAAAAGTAAACACCGATTTCATTGTTTTTTATTTTCTTTTATAATTATGGTTTCACGATGGTTTTTATAAAGTTTCATTATATTTTATCATGGTTTCATCGCGGTTTCATTATGATTCACTATGGTTGCAATAAGGTTTCATCTAGATGATGAAATATGTTTTAGAGCTTACATTGAAGATAAAACTGTTTCATTATGTTTCAATATGATTTTAATAAGGTTTTACTATGTTTCACAATGATTTTAATAAAGTTTCATCATGGTTTCCCTACTGTTTCACTATGTCAACGATGAATTAAGGTTTTATTATGTTAAATTATTTTTTAAATAATATATTGATGATTTTATAATTTATTAAAAAATAATTTATAATAAAATAATTTGGTTTCCTTTTATAAAAAAGGAATCATCTGATTTCTTTATTTGAATTTGGAATTGAAATGTACTATTATGCCCTTCTCTCCTATTTTTATTAATTTATTATATTAAATTAATTAAATTATTAACATAAATAACTCAATTGAATCTCAACCCTTGATTGATGATATCAATGGTAATTAGAAGGGTTGCAAAGTTTGCAACATAAGAGTGGTTTGCAAATGAAACCACCTCTCTCTCTCTCTATATATATATATATATATAGGGTTTGGATTCTGGTGAGAATGAAGGTTATAGTGAGAAGGATGGGAAAGGATCTTCACCCTGGATCAATCTTAACTGAAGATCAACACTAATGGAATATACCACATCAATTCCCTTCTAAAGCGCAATTCATGGGTTGTTTTGAGAATAAAAGTATCAAGGGTCCAAATATCTTTCAACACTTCACACCTTAACTCTTATTCTCATACATTCCTTTGCACATGTGTGTGTGTAAATATATATATATATATACATATATAAGGGGTCATTCAAGGGAGAACTCCATAATTTTTGATAACTGTGAGATCTAATCTCAACTACAAATCAAAGGATAAATTAGAAAATTAATAATGTTGGTAATTTTGGCATTTTATGTATTTTAGAAATCTTATCTTTCCTCCCTCTCTCCCTCTCTCCCCTCTCCCCTCTCCCATCTGGCATGAACTATCTATTGTGATACTTGTTGTATACACATTGTGATACATTAATTACGATCATTCTCTCTATACACCCACAAATACATATTGATACCCACAATATACATGATGTGATACACATTGTATACATGATGTGGTACCCACTATGATCACCATGATGGATTTGTGAAGTGGCGATAACACGTTGTGATCCACAGAGTCGGGAGGGAGGCGACTGGAATACATATAGAAATAAAGGGATGATTTTTAGGGAATTATTATTTTGTAAATGATAAAATTAAGGAAAGTGATTCATATGACTAAATTACCCTTTTTAACTTATTTAAGAAATTTTCTTAATTATCTTAAATGAGTGGTTCATATTAGATCTCAAAGTTATCACAAATTACGAAATTCTCATTTAATTATGGCACCTATATGTGTATCGGGTGGGGTCAAGTCATGTATCGGGTCGGGTCGGGTCAGGGGAAAACATCAAAAAAAAAGGGAAAATTGAGGGACACTCTGATAGTCCTTCATCTGGATGATATGCACTTGTGCATACAAGTAATTTGTAACATGTAAAGGAATGTAAATTTGTGCCTCATCTTATTGATCACCTCTCAATATATAGAGTAAAATGCCCTACAATTTGGGCTAAAACTATGAAAAGGAATACAATATGGAAAGGATTACAATCAATATATTACATTAATTTACATTTATTACCTAGTCTATTATACCCTCGCAGTCGAAGCGGGAGGTGGACGGATGCTGAGACTGGTACGAAAATCATCAAACAGAGTGCGAGGTTTAATGAAGGTACATGGAGAACACGGACTTGACCTCAAGTTACCTTTTCTCGAATGAAATGGATGTCCATTTCGATGTATTTAGTCCTTTGATGTTGGACGGGATTACCGGCTAAATAGATGGTGCTAACGTTATCATAGTAAACGATAGTGGCGCTGCGGAGAAGGCAATGAAGCTCCAAAAAAATATTAGGAAGCCAACAAGTTTTGGATACGACGTTAGCAACTCTGCGATAATCAACCTCGACACTTGATGGAGAGAGTGTCGATTGGCGCTTTGAAGACCAAGAAAGAAGATTATCGCCCAAATAAACACAATATCCGGAGATAGATCGACGGGTATCCGGACAACCACCCCAATATGCTTTAGTATAGGAAATAAGAGATGTAAGAGTCAACTTATAAAGATAGAGGCCGTGATAAATCGTGCCTTTAACATAACGTAAAATCCTCTTAAGAGCGAGCATGTGTTCGATTTTTGGAGCATGCATGTGGAGGCAAACTTGTTGCACGTCGTATATAATATCGGGGCGTGTGAATGTTAAATATTTTAAATCCCCCGCAAGGCTCCGGTATGAAGTAGGATCATCAATTGAGGAACCAGAATTGGTACTCAATTTTGCATTAGTGTCAATGGGAGTAGCTGCGGAATTACACGAGGACATCCCGACACGTTCAAGAATTTCAGCAACATATTTTTGTTGAGTTAAGAAAAGATTATTACCATGACGGGTGACAGCGATACGCAAGAAATAGCTTAATGGGACATGCTCTTTCATAACAAGTTTCTTGGAAAGAAGAGACATAAAATGTTGCCGAAGAGCATCGGAAGAGGTGGTGAAATTATATCGTCTACATAAAGGGTAATATACGCTGTGTCGACCCCTTTGTTGTAAATAAAAAGCGAGTGATCACACTTGCTATGAGAGAAACCCAAGGTGTAAATAAAATCCGCAAACCTTTGATACCAAGTTCGGGGGGTTTGTTTCAAGCCATAAAGGGACTTCTTGAGCAAACACACGTGATCTGGGAAACAAAGGTCACGGAAACCCCCAGGTTGATGCATGAAAATTGTTTCGTTTAAAGTACCACGGAGAAATGCATTCTTGATGTATAGGACATGAATGGACCAAGAATGAGAAAGAGCGATGCTTAACACAATTCGGTTAGTCGCTGGTTTAACAACGGGATTGAAAGTCTCGCCACAATCCACGCCAACTTGTTGAGACCTGCCATCACACACCAAACGAGCTTTGCACCGTTCAAAAGAACTGTCAGAATTCTGTTTATGTCGAAAGATCCACATGCAATGAATGATGTTCATATTAGGTTGACGTGGTACTAACTCCCACGTCTTATTATCAATAAGTGCATTAAACTCGTCGGTCGTGGCATGTTTCCAATTCGGGTCGGATAAGGCTTCTTTTGGGTTACGGGGTAGGGGGAGATGGAGTTGGAAGCACGGAGGTTGAATTGTCGTTTGGGTTTGGAAACACCGACCATGCTTTGGGTTTTCATGGAGCGAATTGGGGTTGATGGGGCTGATTTATGTCAGGAAGTGGATGGTTGAGTCGAGCGGTTTTGGGTTCATGAACGGATGTTATCTTGTGACAAAGATGAGGACGATGGAGGTAGAGAGGATGGCAAGGAGGATGTGGGTTCAGATGGCGTCGGGAAAGAGGATGTGGGAGGAGGGGATGGAGCCTGGTTTGAGGGTTATGGAATTGATGGTGATGCATTAAAAGGTGATGGTTAATGCATGAGGTATAGGTGAATGTCTGTGTGAAGAAAATCGTAAGAGGGAGGAGTAGGAGTAGTGAGTTTAGCGAAAGGGAAAATGGTTTCATTAAAAACAATATGACGAGAAAAAAATATTTTACGGGTAGTGTTAGAGCACAGTCTCATTGGATTCAAGATCATACAAAACGAAGATCGCAATCTGAAGTTAATGCTGAAAGTTACTCTCAACAATAGTCTAGGGTCTATTCTGTAATAAAGTCAAAGTTGTTTTTAATATCTAGATATTATAGTTTTAGATATTAAGTTTTATTATTAGTTTAAGTTTTGATAATATCTTAAATAGATATTATTTCTTTCTCTCTATCATCGATCGATCAGATCACAACAATCTACACACATAACACATATTCAAAGTGTAAAAGAGAGAAAAACAAACAAAGAGAAAACTCAAAGCAATCAACCGTGTAATCCGCGTTTATAATCTAAACAGGTTGGTTTATCTTTATATTGTTTGTTGTTTGATTTATCTGGTAACGATCACGGACTCACAATTGGTATCAGAGCCTCTACCAGGATCAAAATCAAAACTTTTCATCTCTGTGTTCTTCATTTTTGAAGAACACTGTGTTATAAATCAAAACTTGATTTTACGGTTATTTTCGAAATCAAAAGGTTGTGTCTTGTTCTAATTGATAAGGAGATCGTTGTGTCAAAATTTGGTGTGGTAAAACGACATCTAGCTTGGTTAATTTTAGAGTTACAAGTTGATTTAATCGGAGAAGACGACGTATCGGTCTTAAGCGTACCGGTCGAACCTTAGTTTTTACATTCTATCGGTCTTAAGCATTCGACTGGACCCTCACTTCCCCGGTCGAATCTCACAAACTTTTGTACCGGTCGAATTTTTTTTATCCGGTCGAATATATTTTTTTTATCCGGTCAAAGTAAAACTCACTTCCCCGGTCGAACCCCACTTTTCCACTACATTTCCCCGGTCGAATAAAACTTTTCCACAACACTTCCCCGGTCAAACAACTCTTCCGGTCGAATTCTTTTATCCGGTCGAACTTGAAAACCACCTCCGGTCCAATCCAAATCAGTCCCGGTCTTCAATTATCCGGTCTTCTAATCTCTCTCGGTCTAAACCCCATCCCCGGTCTTCACACCTCCGGCCAAAACCCCCCCGGTCAAAGACTTTTTGTGATTTTCTCGGTTCCATACCCAAACCCACCTCACGTGACCACCTCATACACTTAACTCTCACATGCAAATATCTCACAAATTACATGCAAACCACACGTGTCCATCATCACCCTCATGTGATTTGTTGGTAACTTTGATTTGTTGAGTTCCACTCACACTACTTTGTCTTTTTAAATTTCATTCCACATTCACATACTCACGTGAAATCTCACACTTTCGGTCCTCTCTTGCAAAATAACTTCATGCAAAATAATTTCTCACCTCGTGTCTAACAATTTCTCACACTCGAACTCAAATATACTTTCGGTCCAATCTTTTTACCGATCAATCAGTTTTACCGATCTTTATATTTTACCAGTTCTTACGTCTTATCGGTCGATCCTCACTTTGCGCAATCAACATCTCGCGCAAACTTTTGAATTTTAAAATTCTCTCATATCTCAAAGCCTCTCGCATCTCAAGCCTCACGCATCTCAAAGCCTCTCGCATCTCAAGCCTCACGCATCTCAAAGCCTCTCGCATCTCAAAGCCTCTCGCATCTTAAATCTTGTTCAATTATGACTTCCAGAGAAGCTCTTGCCATTGGAACTGATTCCAAACCACCAATTCTATTTAAAGGTGAATACGAACAGTGGAAGGATCGATTTCTAAACTTCATAGACAGACATGAGCTTTGTGAGTTCATCAGACAGTCATTTGCAGAAGGAAATATGCAACCAATAAAGACAACTCGTCTGGTTGGAACATTGCCAACACAAGTTGAACTGAAGTACCATGAGCTTGACGGTGACAACCTAAACAGAGCTAAAGGCGATAAACTAGCTATATCATACATTCTTCAAGGAATCCCCAATGAAATCTACATAAAGATTGACAGCTACAAGGCCTCAGCTAAGGAAATGTGGGATCAGCTGGAGAAGATGATGCTGGGTTCTAAGGTAGGAAATCAACTGAAGATTTCCAACTGCCTAAATAACTATGAAGAATTTAGAGGCAGAGCCGGAGAAACCTTAGAAGAAGTACATGACAGGTTTGTGACCTTGCTGAATGAGCTAAGCAAGAACAAGGTCCACAAATCTCAAATTGAGCTAAACGTCAAATTTCTAAGCATTCTACAGCCAGAATGGAAGAGATTTGCGAGGCAGATGAAGCAGATTAAAGATCTGAATGAGATTCCACTTCATGAGGTGTATGAGACCCTCAAACAAAATGAAGAAGAAGTGGATGAAATTCTAGAAGAGAAAAGGCAGAGACGAAAGAAGGTTGAAGAGACAGTTGCTCTTGTTGTCAAGAAGAAGAAGAACAAAGCGACTGTGTATGAATCAGATGAAGATAAAGCTGAAGCAAACTCTGACGAAGATGAATGTGAACAACTAAAGCAAGCATTGCTTTTGTTGACTAAGGCTTTCCAGAAGAAATTCTACACAAAGCCAAGCTCAAACAGTCAGAGGTATTCGTCTGGTCCAAACAACTACGCTCATAGAGAAAGGGTCGAAGGAAGTAGATTTGAAGGAAGAAGGTTTGAAGGAAGGAGAATGGAGGAGAGGAAACCAGAAGATAGAAGAGATCTTGCTGAAGGAAAGAGATCAGAGGAAAAGAAACCTGAAGAGAGAAGGTTTCAAGCAGAAGGATCAGGTCAGACAGAACCTATAACGTGCTACAACTGTGGCAAAACCGGTCATTATGCCAGAGATTGCCGAAAGCCAAATGTCAAGAACTCGGACTACTACAAGAACAAGATGTTGCTTGCAAAGCAACAAGAGGCTGGGAAGGCATTGATGGCTGAAGACGTTTTCTGGCTCGATCATTCTGATGATGATGAAGAAGATGAAGAGAAAGATGAAGTTGTCAACCTGTGCTTGATGGGAAAGCATGAATCAGATGATGAAGCTGATTCAGAGAATGAAGAAGAGGTATGCAACTTATCGTATGCTGAATTCATAAATCAATTGCATGCCATGAATGATAAACTCAAAGAGTTAGAGTCAAACCTAAAGCGTGAAAAGGGTGTCATTACTGACAAAAACCAATCAATACAGAAACTTAGCAATGAAATTGCTGAGAAGAAAGTACTGGTTGAGGTTTTACATAAAAACAATGACACCAACGCAACGGAAAAGACAATAATTCTTAGTGAGAATTCTGAACTCAAGTCTAAACTGCTAAAACGTGAGATTGACTTATACGAGGTTACACAAATGCATTCTTCGTCTATCGAAGAAAACAAATCTTTAATTGCAAAAATGGATGCTTTGGAAAAGAAGTTGTACTCATTAGGTCAAACTGAGCAAACCATTCATCTTAACAAACCAATAGAGAACAAAGAAAGATGGGGAATCGGTTATAAGAATCCTCACTATCTTCAAAAGGGAATGTCTGAAGTGCCTGCACTTTATGATATTCTTTCTATGAAGTTAGCTAGAAGAATCCCTGAACTTAAAGTTTATTGGACTAAACTATCTGAAGAGGATGAAGCCAAAGAAATAGAAAAACATTTAATATCATCTAAAGTTCATCTTCCATTTTATTATGCGAAGCTGAATAATAGCTATGATAAGAAACCTGAAAAGAAGAAAACTCTTCCAGATGACTTCTTTCTAAGTTATTCTGAAAAGGAAATGGAGGCGAAACATACTCAAGGTAAACTATATGTCCCTCCTCTCGTTTTAGAAAGTAAAATTTCTGAACTCGAGAATTCTTTGTCAGATGAAAGACTTTTGATAAACATTGAACATAATGTTTTTACAACTGTGTTTACAAATTCTGTTCTTTCTAAGGCTTCAAACTCTGAGAATATGGTTAGTTCATCAAATCAAGGGTTTGATTTTCTGAATTCTAACGGTGGTTTAGATGATTGTCTTGAACAATTTGACTTTAATGCAAAACTTCCAAACCATTCATCCTTTCTTAAGAAATCTGTTGGATCAACCAGTAAGCTTGTTAACAGTGCAAAATCAACGCGAGTTGATAACTCAGTCTCTGTGAAAGCTAAAAATGCTAAAGGCAAGAAGCATTCACAGAAGCCGATCAATACTGGTAACCCAAAGAAAATGCATTCAGTTGTTTCTCTAATGTCTAACTCAAAGGTTTCAACTGTTTCAGATATGACCAAGAAATGGCAACCCAAACGGAAGCTTGACAAGACTTTTAAATCTTTTGATTCTGTTTATTGTAATAAGAATATGTCTAGTTCAGATACTTTGAATATGAATGTTGCTCCTAAACTGAAATACTCTTTTAAGCAACTATTCCTGTTATCTAAAACTGCTAGACAGACTTCCTTTTATGATAAACATGCTTCTAATTTCTGTCAAGATTCTGCTATGCGGTTTGAATCATCTCATGTGCATTCTTATCATTATCCTACTTCATATCTATTTCAAAAGAAAAGAGGACCCAATTTGCAATGGGTACCAAAATCAAAACTTTGTGCTAACACAGCAGGACCCAAATTCAAGTGGGTACCAAAATCTAAATCTGTGTTGCAGGCACCCAATGTTTAGCAAAACATGTGGCTTCTGATTACAACAGATCAGAACCCGTACCTCAATAGAGAAAATGGTTCTTGAGTAAGACAGCTCAAGACTCGAACTTCAAAGACAAGACGATGGTTTCTGAACACGTCTGTTCAGAACCCGTGCTTAAGAAAAATAGGCTTTTGAATTCATCAGTTCAAAACCCGCACTTTAATATTAACGCTCCAACGTCTTACTCATTTATAATGCTTAAAATCTAAATCTGTGTTTCGTTATTTCTCCTATGCAGATCCGTCATATGTGGTATTTGGACAGCGGTTGCTCCAAACACATGACAGGACAGAAAGATATGCTGACAAACTTTACAGAGAAATACTGCGGAACAGTCAGATACGGAAATGATCAGTTTTCACCAATATTAGGCTACGGTGATATACAACGAGAAAATATAACGATCAAGAAGGTGAGCTACGTAGAAGGATTAGGATACAACCTGTTCAGCATAGGTCAGTTCTGTGACAAAGACCTAGAGGTCAACTTCAAAGCCAAGAGGTGTTCTGTTCGCACAGAAGAAGGCGAAGAACTCTTGGTCGGCACTCGAAAGTCAGACCTCTACACGATCAATTTATCAGACGTCCAGACTGACAAGCAGATTTGTCTACTATCTAAAGCATCGATGCAGCAAAGCTGGCTATGGCATCGACGGCTCTCTCATCTCAACTTTCGCTACATCAACAAACTGGTCAGTGGCAACTTAGTCAAAGGACTTCCAGAGCTCAAATATGACAAACATCATCTGTGTGCAGCCTGTGAGAAGGGCAAGATGAAGAGGGCTCCGCATAAACCGAAGCCTGAACCAAGTACAAGCGCTCCGCTAGAGCTATTGCATATGGATCTCTGTGGTCCAATGCGAACTCAGAGTCTAGGAGGCAAGAAGTACATTCTAGTGATCGTGGACGACTACTCACGATACACTTGGGTCAAGTTCCTACGATCAAAGGATGAGACACCTGATGTGCTCATCACTTTCCTGAAGACGACCCAGGTGAATCTGCAGAAACCGATAAAGCTTCTAAGAACAGACAACGGCACAGAGTTCAAGAACAAAACTGTTCAAGAATATCTCGAATCTAAAGGGATAACTCATCAGTACTCTGTTGCACGTACGCCTCAACAAAATGGAGTGGTGGAAAGAAGGAATCGGACGCTAGTCGAGGCAACTCGCACTATGCTAAGTCATTCCGACCTACCTCTATTCTTATGGGCAGAAGCTATATCTACCGCATGCTATACGCAGAACCGGTCCATGATTCACAGACGATTCAAGAAGACTCCTTATGCGTTGATCAACAACCGAACACCTACAATCAAATACTTCCATATCTTTGGATGTAAGTGTTTCGTTCTAAACGATAGGGAGAATCTCAACAAGTTCAGCGCCAAGGCAGATGAAGGAATCTTCATTGGATACTCCTCATCATCAACTGCATTCAGAATCTACTTCAAGAAGTCAAAGACGGTGATTGAAAGCGTCAACGTCACCTTTCATGAAGAGATGGCTTCCGAACAATACTGTTCAGAACCCGTTTTAACCGGAGTACTAGCTTCTGGGCAACTCAGTCCAGAACCTGCGTCTCAACATAACAAATCAGATGAAGCTTCAACATCAACTAACCATTTATCTGATTTAGATTTATTATTTGAATTGTTTTATGACGAATTTCTTGGAACTAACATAAAGAAATCTGTTTTGGTTGACAGGATAGAAGAGCCAACGCCTACTCATCCAACCAGTTCAGACATTCCAAATGAATCAAGTACCCCGATTCATCAAGACGTCACAATTCAAATACCAACTCCTACAGTTCAAGAAGTGCCAAGTCATGCAGAGTCAGAAGTAGCTGAACCAGTAGGATGTTCAATTCAGATCAATCTACAGCCGGAACAAACTGTACCTACTGAGACTTCTGCACCAATTACTTCAACTGAAATCATCATTCCTCCAGAACAAACTGAAGAAGGTACAAGTGGATTTATAGATGACACAACTGACATTCATTCCTATAATCCACTGCCTCATGAACGTAAATGGACCAAAGCGCACCCTGCAAGTCAGATCATAGGTGATCCATCCAAGTCGGTGCAAACTAGGTCAGCGTCAATCAACTGGTGCATGCACGACTCCTTTCTAAGCAAGATTGAGCCAACTCGAGTATCAGAGGCTCTTGCGGATCCAGATTGGGTAGTCTCTATGCAAGAAGAATTGAACCAGTTCGACGCACTGCAAGTCTGGAGACTCGTACCAAAGCCTAAAGGTAAAACAATCATCGGTACGAAGTGGATCTTCAAGATTAAAAAGGACGAAGCTGGTACCGTCATCAGAAACAAGGCGAGACTAGTAGCCAAAGGATACAGACAAGAGGAAGGATTAGACTATGACGAGACATACGCTCCTGTGGCGCGTTTAGAGGCAATCAGAATGTTCTTAGCCTACGCTGCCCACAAGAACTTCACGGTCTTTCAAATAGACGTGAAGACAGCATTCCTGAACGGAATTCTGAAGGAGGAAGTATACGTCTCTCAGCCAGAGGGATTTGTCAATCAAGAGAAGTCGGACCACGTCTACATTCTCGACAAAGCTCTCTACGGTCTGAAACAAGCCCTCGAGCCTGGTATGATGTCCTTTCCACTTTTCTAGTCAAGTCTGGGTTTTCAAAAGGTACGGTGGATACCACCTTGTTCATAAAGAAAGAAAAAGCCGATATCGTTTTAATACAAATCTATGTCGACGATATTATTTTTGGTTCAACTAATACTAAGTACTGTAAGAATTTTGCAAACCTTATGGTGTCTAGATTTCAAATGAACTTGATGGGAGAGATGAACTTCTTTCTCGGGCTTCAAGTAAAACAATTTTCTACGGGTATCTTTATCAATCAATCTAAGTACATTAGGGAAATTCTCCGGAAATTCCAAATGGAAAATACAAAACCGATTGGTACCCCAATGGCACCAGGAACTAAGATTGGCACCGATCCTTCGGGAAAGGCTGTTGATATTAGGACCTACAGAGGAATGATAGGTTCTTTAATGTATCTTACTAGTAGTAGACCAGACATAATGTTTTCAACATGTCTTTGTGCCCGATATCAGGCTAATCCAAAAGAAATCCATTTGACTGCTGTCAAGCGTATATTCAGGTATCTGAAGGGCACCGCAGATCTCGGTCTGTGGTATCCTAAAGATACTACTTTTGAACTAACAGCGTACACAGATGCAGATCATGCAGGTTGTATGTTAGACAGGAAGAGCACGTCAGGACACGTACAGTTCCTCGGTGACAAACTAGTAAGTTGGGGATCGAAGAAGCAACTTTGCGTTTCAACTTCCACGGCCGAAGCAGAATATGTAGCTGCTGCTAGCTGCTGTTCTCAGGTTTTGTGGATGCAAACACAACTTCGCGACTACGGTTTCCACTTCAACAAAATCCCGATCTACTGCGACTCCAAGAGCGCCATCGCAATAACAACGAATCCTGTTCAACACACAAAAACCAAACATATCGACGTCAGGTATCACTTTATCAAAGATCATGTAGAAAAAGGAAACATAGAACTTTTCTTTGTAAAAACAGATTATCAACTTGCAGATTTGTTTACCAAGGCGTTAGATGAAAAGAGATTCAACTTTCTTATCTCTAAGCTTGGTATGCTAAATCTTAAGACATAATCAGTAGTTACCTATAAAAGTTCACTATTGTTTACTTTTTCCTCATATCTTTATGCTTAATTGTGAATGATATCTGTATTTCATATGTTAATGTTCATGATTCTAGGGGGAGTATGAGAAGAAACTCATACTTGGTCAATATTAATTTGAGGGGGAGCTCATAAGATTTCTGCACTTACGTTTTATGACAAATTTTTGTAATGCAAGATTTTAGGGGGAGCTCTTCACGTCAAAGGAGTTCGGATATGACTTCTGATCAATTCAGATCAGAACTCGTTCTTTAAAAAGTTTTACTGCTTTTTGTCTTTTCAATTTAAGTGAATAAATTTTCTTTGACTTGATTAAGACTTTTGCAGAAGTTTGAGAGAAGCTTAAAAGATCATATCTTTATGACTTTACGCTTAGCTTCATGAGATGGAAGATCGTACGTAAAGGTATAATTCTATATCTTCATCTCATATATGTTTGAAAGAAGGACAACTTTCAATCATAGAAAACATTGTTTTTAATGTTCAAATCACTTCCCGATTCTTCAACCAGATTTTATAATTCGGAAGTGTGATTTTAAATGTTTTCAAAATCAATTTTGTGCTTTAATTGAAATAGTTAAACCAATCTGAGCATCGCGTGCATCTAGGAAAACAAAGAATCATTGTGCTAGGACTTAACACAACTTCAATGGAATCACCTTAACCAGTGATTTCTACCCAAGAAGTTAATCCTTAGTGATTGAGTGAGTGTGTCAAAAGAAATGAGTGTAGATTGGATAATGAGTTTCAATGCCAAAAGAGTGAGCTTAATCTTTAAAAGAAAGAGCGTGTGAGATCAGAGTTAAAAGAATATCAGAACTCTGCACCAACTACTTTCTAGACGGGCAGCCACATTTCTAGTGTTTCACAAATCTTTGGTGAACATTATTGAAACAGGCAACTAGCCCATGCCAACTCTTGAATTACCCCACCAACTACTCATTTTCTACTCAATTAGAAAGTGTTTCACTTTCTAAAGGGGACGCAACACATATGCTATCTGATTTTCATTTGGAAAATCTGGATATTGAAAAGAAGGAAGTCTGCCCCACCTTCGCACTTCACTCATACACATTGAGTCTGTGTTTAACTTACTGTTGTCTCAGTGGTTTACACACTTCGAGCCTTAAAAGCAATCATCAGGGCTTAATTCTTTCTATCACAAGCACGAACACACAAGGAATTAGTTTCTTTGTCATAACGTTTATAGAAATTACCTTTGTGGTGTTTCGATGATTAAATGGAAGCCCTGGGGGAGTCAACATCAAACAGCTCCTTTCCATTGTGTATTCGTTACACACAGTGACTTAGTGTTACTGACAGGCATTCTAACTGATTCATTAGTTGATTCAGGTGTTACACAACTAATTTGTCTGGATTTGTAAAGATCTAGATGAATATCTTATGAATTGACGGATCAGAGGCTACGAATCAAAGACATTTCTTGTCAACAAAGTTTTGAAGATATCGATGCTCAATCCATCAAAAAGGGGGAGAGCAGAGCAAACAAAGTACAAGAAATGATCAAGAAACAAATGTCCAAGCTAACACTGAAGAAAATTTCTTCCCAACAACCGAAAGAGAGTTTCTCTACATCAAAAGGGGAAGATTATTACAATTTGAAGACAAAGATGGAGATTGCATCTTCCAAGCTGAAAGAGAAGATCTAATTAGATAAATCCTTTTATTTAAATGATCTTGTTCCAAAGGGGGAGATTGTTAGAGCACAGTCTCATTGGATTCAAGATCATACAAAACGAAGATCGCAATCTGAAGTTAATGCTGAAAGTTACTCTCAACAATAGTCTAGGGTCTATTCTGTAATAAAGTCAAAGTTGTTTTTAATATCTAGATATTATAGTTTTAGATATTAAGTTTTATTATTAGTTTAAGTTTTGATAATATCTTAAATAGATATTATTTCTTTCTCTCTATCATCGATCGATCAGATCACAACAATCTACACACATAACACATATTCAAAGTGTAAAAGAGAGAAAAACAAACAAAGAGAAAACTCAAAGCAATCAACCGTGTAATCCGCGTTTATAATCTAAACAGGTTGGTTTATCTTTATATTGTTTGTTGTTTGATTTATCTGGTAACGATCATGGACTCACAGGTAGACACGTCATAGCATTTGTACCCCCGATGGTTCGAAGCATATCTAAGGAAAACACAAGGAGTTGATCGTTTTCGAGTTCATGGATGGTGGTGGATGGAAGAAGAGGATACCATAAGCAACCGAAAACGCGAAGGTGGTCGTAAGATGGTTTGCGATTATATAGAAGATGGTGGGGGTGGCATAGTTGAGCAATTTGCTAGGAAGGATGTTTAATAGATAGGTGGCCATTTGTAATGCGTGGTGCCAAAACGTGCTAGGGACGGACGAGTGTGTAAGTAAGGTGCGGATTATGTTGTTTATGGAACGGATTTTGCGTTAAGTTTTTCCATTTTGGGAGGAGGTGTGAGGGAAAGAAAATCAAAAAAGAATACCGTGTTGGTTACAAAATTGCAGAAAAGAGCTATTTTCATATTCTTTCCTGTTGTCACATTGGAAACATTTAATTTGATGTTCGAATTGGTTTTTAATGTGGTTGCGAAAATTGAGAAAAATATATTAGACTAGGGACTTTTGAACAAGAGGGTACGTCGAAAGAAAGTTAGTTTTATCATTCAAGAAAATAATATAGTAACGGTGACCACCCGAACTAACAACCGATGAGGTCATAAATCACTGTGAACAATATCAAAAGGTAAGAGAGTGCAAGAAATTGAATCAATAAATGGTAACTTAACATGTTTTTTCCAAAGACACAAGACTGACAAATATTCGAACTTTTGATTTTCCCACAATTAATAAAGGAATTTTGCTAAAGAGAATATAATAAAGAAGATCCTGGGTGCCCTAGATGGTGGTGCCAAAGATATTAAGATAAGGCTGCAAATGTGGAAGGAGTGGTGACGTGATGAAGAGACGGTGAAGTGAGAGGGTATAGATCTCCCTTGTTGTTACATCTGAGAATAGGTATCCGCGTCTCGAAGTACTTGACATCAAAACCAAACGAGTCAAATTCGATAGAAATATTATTATCATGGGTTAAATAACGAACGGAAAGAAGATTTTTAATAATATGAAGAACATGAAGGACATTATTTAGTTTTAAAGGGGGGGAATGGAGAAGGGAGGGTTTGATGGCCGATACCTTGAATTGGTATTTCGGAGCCATTCCCGACGATAATATTATTAGCAATGGTCTTATTTAAATAAGACGAGAAGTTACCTGTCGAGTGAGTCATGTGGGAGGTGGCGTTTGTGTCGAGATACCAATTCGTATCCGGTGGGTTGAGGGACACGGTGTGAAGAGCCTGCTCAATGTCGGTAGGAATAGGGCCCGCATTGGATGTTGTGTAGGCTTGTTGGGTCTTGCGCCAAGGATTCCAGGAGCCGGGGATGGGGTATGGCTCTGGTTTGGTTTGGCCCACGCCGTAGTTGGGTAGGGGCAAGGCGGATATACCCATGGTTGACAGGGCCAAGACCAAGGTGAGTAAGAGGCCCACGGTAGTGGTTGGTAGTTTGGTGAAGTGGTGGTGTGGGGGAAGGGGGAGTCACGACATTGACCGCGGTTAGATGATCAACCACGACCACGATAGAGTTGGTAAGAGACTTGCAAGTGGGCATTGTGAGTAGGTGGATGAGAAGGCTGCTTGGTGTCATCGGACGACTGTGTATTGGTGTGAAGGGCGGTGTCGGCGGCGGCAGCGCCGGAGGTGTGGTTTGCCTTTCTTGTTAAATGTAAATTAATGCAATACATTGATTGTTATCCTATCCATAGTTTTAGCCCAAATTGTAAGGTATTGTACTCTATATATTTATAGGTGATCAATAAGATGAGGCACGAATTTACATTCCTTTAACATGCACACGTGCATAAAAACCAAAAAACAACTTAATTACTTGTATGAACAAGAGTATACCGTCCTGATGGGCTACCAAGGTGTTCCTTAATGTTCCATTTTTGAGGTTTTCCCTTGAACCTCCCTATGTGTATGTATATATACATATATATATATGTGTGTGTGTGTGTGTAGTCAAGTTGTGTATTTTGATAACTTGTCATCAAGAGATTGTAGGTCTTTAAACTTTGAATTGTATTATTGATTTGGTTATCTTAAATCAATGATGAGATAATAGTTTGGAAATGGAGGATGAGTTTATAAATAGATTATGGGTGTCTTTTAAAATTAAAAGGGTTTGTGACAAGTTAGAGCATCTATAGTGGTGGAACCTTCAATAACCCCATTTTCTATGTTTTTTATGGCCATATCAACAAAATAAAAAATCAATAAAACTCCAGAATAGAGGTTCTTACATAAATCTCACGTGTTTTTTTTATTTATAAAATGTAACTTTATTTATAAATTATTATATAAATTTTATTTATATTATATATGTTGGTGATTTTAATGAAATCATCGGTTCATTTTGTGTAATTGGATTCACATGATAATAATGGGGTTTGTAGCTAAGCTATAATGCGAGTTAGGAGGTGTGGAGTGCACACTCGTGTAGGCTAACTATGACCCGAGATAGTTGGACGGTCGTTTGGTGGTTTATCACTTAGTAAATCAGACAGTGCATCGGGCGGGATGTGTCGCGGGTTAACCCGCGCGGCTACCCGCGTCGTGCACTGGATTATGGGGTTGAAACAGAGGCCCGTGCGGGTGGTGCCGCAGGTTAACCCGCCCAGCTACCCGCGTCGTGCACTGTTTCAGATTTAGGATTTTGTAACCCCCAAATCTCGTGTAACCGCCACCATTATGTCCAACAATCAATACCATTAAAAATGGGTTATTATTATCGGTTTTAATATAGCGTCGGTTACGATTCTCTTGGTGTTTAAATAGGATCAATTTCTGCCAAAATCGATACCGGTGAATTTGAGGTTATCCTCGAGTGAATTTCGTGATACCCAGAATAGGGTCGAAGTATCACTTAAGGAAAGCGAGCTCTCACGCTATCTCGAATTCTTATCCAAATTCGATCACTCTCTTTTTCTTCTCTCCATCGATTCTGTCTCACTCCCCAAAAATCTTAAGTGATATTTTCTTATCGTGAGAGATATGACGACCAAGTTCAAAGGTGTCGACTTTCGAAGATGGCAAAAGAAGATGCAGTTCTTACTGACAACATTGAAGGTCGTGTACGTGCTAAGCACTCCGATGACGGAGGTGATGGAGGACAAGACGTTGGAGATGAACCGACGTCGCAGCAAATGGGGAAACGACGACTACATATGTCGCGGCCACATCTTAAACGGTATGTGTGACTCCCTCTTTGACATTTATCAAAATGTTGAATCTACCAAAGAGCTATGGGACTCTCTTGAGTCCAAATACATGGCGGAGGATGCTTCTAGTAAGAAGTTCCTCGTTAGTAATTTTAATAATTACAAAATGGTGGACTCAGGGCCTGTGATGGAGCAATACAATGAGCTCCTACGTATTTTAGGCCAATATGCTCAACACAATATGAAGATGGACGAATCCATCTTCGTATCGAGCATAATTGATAAGTTGCCTCCCTCTTGGAAAGATTTCAAACACATGTTGAAACACAAGAAGGAAGAGTTGTCCCTTGTACAACTCGGTAGTCACTTGCGCATAGAGGAATCTCTTCGGGCGCTAGAGGCTGAGAAACCTAAGATAAAAGAGGTTTCTGCCCCTTCGGTGAACATGGTGGAAGAGGGAAAATCCAACAACTTTAAGGGAAAACGCAAGTTCAATGAAGCGAAGAAAGGGCCCAACAAAAATGTTAAATTAACCTGTTGGACTTGTGGCATGACCGACCATCTCAAGCGAGATTGTCGGGTTGTCAATAATAAGAATGAAGCAAGCACAAGTGGTGGTGGGC
Source organism: Arctium minus (assembly GCA_954870635.1). Lineage (NCBI taxonomy): Eukaryota > Viridiplantae > Streptophyta > Magnoliopsida > Asterales > Asteraceae > Arctium > Arctium minus. Next base: position 116,976,933 of record OX941084.1, on the reverse strand, counting down.
AAGGATCCAAGGATCAACACCCACGACAAGGTCAGTTTATTGACTTTGGTTTAAATTCAAATTTGAATTATGTACCACTAATATCCGAATCATTTTACGTTCAGGATGATGATGATGCTTGGTGGATTGACACGGGTGCCTCGAGTCATGTGTGTAAGGATCGACATTGGTTCACCTCTTTGGAACCGGTTGAAGACAGATTTTTGCTATACATGGGGAACGAGTCAAATGCTCCCATTCTTGGACGCGACTTATTTAGGCTAGAGTTTAGTTCTAGGAAAATATTTGAACTTATTGACGTTTTATTTGTACCACAAATTCGAAAGAATTTGGTTTTTAGTAGTATCTTGAATAAGTTAGGATATAGGCAAGTTCGACAAGTTTATCTTGTCAAAAGGTGGCTCTTTTGTAGGATTTGGCTATTTGTTAAATGACATGTTTATGTTGAGTTTGAATAAAAATAATTTTGTTTCAAATTTTGTTTATGCTGCAAATGAGAATTATGTTGATTCTAGTCTATGGCATGCAAGGCTTGGTCATGTTAATTTTAAAAGAATGGTTGAAATGTCAAAAGATGGTCTTATTCCGGCCTTTGATATTAAAACCGAAAAATGTAAAACTTGCATGTTGACAAAGATAACTAGACAACCTTTTCCTAATGTGAAAAGGGATTCGTCGGTACTTGAATTAATTCACAGTGATCTTTGTGATTTGCATTCAACTCCGTCTTTTGGTAATAAAAAGTTTGTCCTTACTTTTATTAACGACGCTTCTCGGTTTTGCTATGTATTTTTATTGCACTTAAAAGATGAAGCGTTAGGAAAATTTAAAATTTATAAAAACGGAGGTTGACCTGCAAATGAACGGTTTTATTAAATGCTTACGCACAAATCGTGGTGGGGGATCTTACGACCCCATGTTTTTCCAATCCGTAGGAATCATTCATGAGACCACAACGCCTTATACACTACAACAAAATGGTGTGGTGGAACGAAAAAAATAAAGTTCTCAAAGAAATGGTGAACTCGATGTTATCCTACTCGGGATTGAGTGATGGATTTTGGGGTGAAGCCATGTTAACGACTTATTACTTGTTGAATCGAGTTCCCAATAAAAGGAACAAGATTACCTCATATGAACTTTGGTTCAAGAAAATGCATAACTTGAGTTATATTCGAGTTTGGGGTTGTCGAGCGGTTGTTCGACTACCCGAACCCAAAAGGAAAACTTTGGGTGAGAAAGGTATTGATTGTATCTTTGTTGGATATGTCGAGCATTCCAAGGCCTATAGGTTCTATGTTATTGAACCTAATGATTCTATAGCGATTCACACCGTTATAGAATCGAGAGATGCATTATTTGATGAGACTAGATTCTCTTCAATACCTAGGCCAAAAGACCATGTTCCGAGTACTAGTGTAACTAGCAAGGTTGAAGAACAAGAATTTGTTCCAACCGAATATCCGATGCTTTGAAGGAGCAAAAGAGGAAGAATCGAAAAAACATTTGGTCCCGATTTCCATGTGTACTTGGTAGAGGGATCAAGAGATGAGATTGGGTCACAATTCTCTTACTGTTATAGTATTGAGGAAGATCCAAAATCATTTGATGAGGCTAAGAAGTCTCAAGATATTGCTTTCTGGAAAGAAGTAATAAATGATGAGATGGATTCCATCATGGGGAATAATACTTGGGTATTATCGGACTTACCACCGGGTTGTAAACCGTTGGGATGCAAGTGGATCTTCAAAAGGAAGATGAAAGCCGATGGATCAATCGACAAGCTCAAAGCTTGATTAGTAATCCAAGGCTTTAGGCAACAGGAAGGCATCGATTATTTTGATACCTATGCCCCGGCTGCAAGGATCTCAACGATTAGATTGTTGATAGCCTTAGGAGCTATCCACAATTTAGTGATTCACCAAATGGATGTCAAAACGACATTCTTGAATGGTGACTTGGAAGAAGAAGTTTACATGAAACAACCGGAAGGTTTTGTTATGCCCGAGATAGAGCATAAGGTATGTAAACTTGTAAAATCACTGTATGGGCTTAAACAAGCACCCAAACAATGGCATAAAAAATTTGATGAGGTTATCTTGTCCAACGGTTTTATGTTAAAACCAAGCGGACAAATGTGTATATAGCATATTTGACACATTCGGTAATAGAGTAATCATTTGCTTATACGTTGATGACATGTTAATCTTTGGCACCGACCAAAATCAAGTTGATAAAACCAAAGGGTTTTTGTCATCAAGTTTCTCCATGAAAGATATGGGAGAGGCGGAGTTGATCCTTGGAATAAGGATCAAGCGTGAGAACAAAGGAATTGTAATTACACAATCTCATTACATTGAGAAAGTATTAAAGAAATTTAACTGCTTTGATTGTTCTCCGGTGAGTAATCCATTTGATCCGAGTGTGAAGCTTATACCCAATTTGGGTGAAGCAGTGTCACAACTCGAGTACTAAAAGGCTATTGGATGCTTGATGTATGCCATGACAAGCACTAGGCCAGATATCGGTTTTGCCGTAGGCAAGTTGAGTAAGTATACTAGCAATCCTAGTATATCATTAGCAAGCGATAAGATGAGTATTTAAATATTTGAAAAAAACCATTGATTATGGTTTGTCATATGTAGGGTTTCCTTCGATCTTAGAGGGATAGTCGGATGCAAGTTGGATCACCAACTTAGAAGATCACTCCTCTACGAGTGGTTGGTTGTACTTGCTTGGGGGTGGTGTCATCTTATGGGCTTCCAAGAAGCAAACTTGCATCACGAGTTCGACTATGGAGTCGGAATTTGTGGCATTAGCCGCTGCCGATAAAGAGGCGGAGTGGCTAAGGAATTTAGTCCATGAAATTCCGTTATGGCCGAACCTAATATCACCCATTTCTATCCGTTGTGATAGTGCGGCTACTTTGGCTAAAGCTTATAGTCAAGTATATAATGGCAAGTCTAGTGTTAAACATAGCATGATTCATGAGCTAATCACGAATGGGGTGATTTTGGTTGAATTTGTTCGGTCGCAACAAAATTTAGCGGACCACTTGTCAAAGGGGTTAGCTAGGGAATTGATTCACAAGTCGGTGATAGGGATGGGATTAAAGTCCATTTAAATCTCTAACGGTGAGATACACAATTCCCTTCTAATACAACATTAGAAGTTGAATTCAATGAGAAAACTCACTCTAAGGGATTGGAGCACAAGATAATCATCCCAAGGTATGTGCTCGGTACTGCAAGTGAATGAGATAATTGTTCTTTTGTAAAAGTGCATGTGCAGGTGCATGATGAAAGGAACTACCTATATGAGTGTGAAGTGTGGCCGCTTCAAGAAGCTTGGACTTGGCTTTGATGTACTCACGAATGGATAAGGACACACGACCTGTATAGTGTCAAGCTTTAAACTTTAGAGAATTTTAAATTCATGTGTATGTTATTTTCTGGTACTCAAATGGGTTGAAGGGTTCAATCCATAGGACACCCGGATGCTCGAGTATTTGAAATATGTAATGTACTAAGACAGAAATTCAATCTTTTAGATATTTTCATTCATGCATGAATTTGTTTCCTATATTAAATTTTATTTGTGGATCAAGGATTGCACTAAAATAGGGGAGGAATATTGGTGATTTTAGTGAAATCATCAGTTCATTTTGTGTAATTGGATTCACATGATGATAATGGGGTTTGTAGCTAAGCTATAACGCGAGTTAGGAGGTGTGGAGTGCACACTCGTGTAGGCTAACTATGACCCGGGATAGTTTGACGGTCTTTTGGTGGTTTATCAGTTTGTAACTGAGACAGTGCATCGGGCGGGTTGTGTCGCGGGTTAACCCGTGCGGCTACCCACGTCGTGCACTAGATTGTGAGTTGAAATAGTGCACCGAGCGGGTTAACCCGCACGGCTACCCGTATCATGCACTGTTTCATACTTAGGGTTTTGTAAGTCCTAAATCTCTTTGTAACCCCCAAATCTCTGTGTAACCGCCACCATTATGTCCAACAATCAATACCATTAAATTTGATATTATTATTGGTTTTAATATAGCGTCGGTTACGATTCTCTTGGTGTTTAAATATGATCGATTTCTGCCAGAATCGATACCGATGAATTTGAGATTATACTCGAGTGAATTTTGTGATACCCAGGCAGAATAGGGTCGAAATATCAATTAAGGAAAGTAAGCTCTCACGTGATCTCGAATTCTTATCCAAGTTCGATCACTCTCTTCTTCTTCTCTCCATCGATTTCTGTCCTACTCCCCAACAATATATATATTATAAAATTGTTAAAAAGAATTCAATTATAATTTGTTATTTTTCACTTTTCTATATTAGTTTTAATTTGTTTTTCTATATTAGTTTTAATTTGATAATATTGAGAACGAGGATTAAAAGTTTGATATTGAGTTACATTTGGAAGAATTTGACGATATTGTGGAATGGAAAAATTTGGAATATTCGTTGATGTTGGAGAATGTTGGAGATATGAAGAATTTTGCGGCATTAAAGAGCCTTCTTGATTCTCAATGTTCTTTTTTTCCATTTTTTTTGAGAGGAGTAAAGAATGAGTCATACAGTGTCATATATATATATATATATATATATATATATATATAGACAAACTATGCAAACCAATCTTAGTTGTTGATCAATTCTAATGAATATATGATTTTATTATGTTTCCTAATTTAAAATCATGATTATAATGAATAAACTTAACATTTGCTAATTTAAAATCTTGATTATAATGAATAAACTTAACATTTTCCATATATATCACAATCATTATTAATGAATCATAATCATTATCCATAAATATATCTATTGTTTCCTAATATAGTGGTTTGTTTGGGTTGCAAAAGAAACGCACCCTATATATATATATATATATATATATATATATATATATATATATATATATATACTAGTTGTGTATCCACGCGATGCAACACGGGTGGTTGAATCACAATTACGAGGACAATAACTTATCTGTCACTCATGTTTCTTGTCGTACTATCCTTCGTCCCTATCAACTTTATTTTTATAATTTTGTATGGTTTAATTGCAAACCAGTTACTAATATGAAATATGGTTTATTGGCAAGATATATAGGAAAAAAGTATAAAAGTGCCAAGTTTTCAAACCCATATATTTACCGGTTAAACAATACCGAAGAGTGGATATTTTTAAACAATAAAACTAATTTTAATTTCCAGTTCTTGGATTATTTATATGTCTTTCTTATCTAATTGGCTTTATTTAATATTTTGGTATTATTTTTATAACATTTTCTATAAATTCGGGTAACCGTGAATCGAACCGCGGGTAACCGACTTACTTCGGTTGGTTAATCCGGCGGTTCGGTTAACCAGGTATCCGCGTAGTGGGGTTCGGTTCACATTTTTTCTACTAACCGAGCCGAACCGTAAACACCCATATATATCTCTTGGATGTAAGCGTCTACTGGGCAGGTAAGTATTCGGTAAACGACCCCTTAATATTACTTGACTGCAAAGCTTATGTGCATTGTTACAAATCTAACACATCTACTTCTTTGTTTGCAATACTTAACTTTTATGTTGAATTTGGGTTATTGGTTGTTTCTTTCATATTTTTATAATTCATGTAAGTTGGAACATTAGTTATATTTGACCCTTATAAGTCAAAGTGAAATGGGAAACATAATAGCAGTTTTGTACTCGGACCATGTATCTCTTTTCCTTGAGAAACATCTTGGGTTTGGTTCCATTAGAAATTCTAGCTAATTATAGTATACGGGTTATGTGGAATCGGACCATCGACCTTGTTTATGCTTTTTATGTAAATTTTCATTGAAGGAATTTGCATTTGGGGGTTCGTTACAATGCTTGTGGTTTATTTAAAGCGTCTACCGGTAAAACAAAATAACTTGCCCTAGATTCCTTTTCGCATACATGAGTTTGAAATAAGGCTAGAACATAATAATGATCCTTCATGAACCTAGAATCAGAAGAAGATGTTGATCCATTGTTTGTCTGTCTTTTACATGAACGACAAAATGAAAGTATTAAAAAAGATAAAAATCGAACCAACCCAATAAATGTTCTAACTTGAAAGCTTTTTGCAGCAACAGTACAACCAAATGAATGGCGGACTTAGTTTATAGTTTGACACGATCGAGTTGTAAGAAGAAATATGATCTTCAGATAACGACCATCAAAACCAAATGCAGAATCTTTATGGGAAGTAAGGACCCTCTATCCACAAGATAAGAAATTGCAGAAAATTAGCATAAAACATGTAAGAATAGAAAAAGTGCATGTCAAAAAGCACACCTTCTCAAATAGGGGCAACCACAATAAGCTTTTTAGCTACTACATCAATGGCTTTAGATGCAAAAGCAGAACAGTGTGGCAAAACGATGAACATGTTTAAATTAACACATCGAATTAATATTTAAACCCTCCTACCTATCTTATGGTGGTAGCTCTGTAAGATAAATGACACACTAGGCAAACGCTTACCACATAAAGGGTTGGGTTCCGGTGAAAAGTTGAGGTCAACATGAGAAGCATGAGAAATAGTTATCAACCGTTGGATGAGAAATGGATGCACATTAGGATGAGATACACCGAGATGGACCGAATCAATTCCCTTCCAAACCGTAATTCATGGGAGAGAGTTTGATTAAAAGTGATCAACGATTCAGATCCACTTCTCATGCTTCTCACATTAACCTCAACTTTTCACATGATCCTTCACCACCACTTTAAATTTGAATTAACTCCATATCTAAACTGAAGCAACCATAAAGCAAAAATACACTTTAAAAACCATAGCATCCAAATCTGATATGACCCATAACACAACAGAACAACCAACCGTTGAAGGCTATCAACTCCAAACCTGATCTGAACCCAACGACTATACAAATATCAATTAAAACATGTCAGAAACTTCTCGAATTGAATGTAGACCAACAGTTCAAAAAAGCCAATAACAGAAGAACATAGACCATACCCCAGACAACATCTAAAACCAACCAGAGAAAAACTTGTTGCACTACATCTTTTAAACCATTAGTAATTAGAAAAAAAAACCCAAAATTGGAATATACACATGTGTAAACCCATAAACCAAATTGATGGTAAGCTAGCCATAGGCCATTAAATAAAAATAACTACTATTAACCAACACACCACACCTGACTCGAAGTTTCCAAAAAGATAGAGGTAGACTGAATTTTGACAAATGAAACCGATTATCTTCTCTGAATACAAGCCCGATTAGTATTGTATACCCTTCGTTTGAACAAATCACAAAAAATAAAGATTAATCTCATAGTGAATAGGAAAAGACAAGGACCAAAATCAAATAAAAAAATATGATCAAAACTTTTTTTTGGGAAGGGTATCCTGTGGAAAATTATGACGGTAAGACATCAACCCTGATTAAACCTCAGTGGCTACAATTGTTGTGTACACCTAGATTCGAACCCAGGGCAGATGGGATATTCCACCACATCCCCCAAGGCCTTACGCCACAACCGTTGTGGTTAATATGATCAAAACTTACCTCGGCTTGGATGACCAAATGCATAATTTGTCAGCACAATCCACTTGGATTAGCAAAGTTCACCACCAAGTGGTTTATGTATACAAAAACTGCACAAAATCAATAAACCAAACTCAATAATAAAAAAAGGAAAAGATGTGACAGGTTAAACGAACAATAGATTTCGATAAGGAATAAACATAAATCTATGCAATAAACAGAATGTGATGTTTTGCAGGCCCAAGTTTTTGTTTTGAAGAATGTCTAAGAACATGGAGTTGTAACACGGGAATATGATGTTTTGTAGCAAAATCAAAAAAAAAAAAAAAAAAGAAAGAAACCCAGAATCAAAATCTCAAATATAAGAATTAGGGTTTTAGCACGGTACCTCAAGGTCCAACTCAAAATCGAACAGGAGCAGTTTTGATGCAATTGAGAGAGGATGGAGTGATGTAGGCTTCTCTGTTTTGCTCCATTTCTTAAGCAGTGAATGGCGTGTTGAGAAGAAAAGGTTGAACATTTTAGACTTACGATTTCAGGATATATAAAAGTTGGATAGAAGAAAAAGAATACCCTTCAACTTTACATCGACAACATTTGAGGTCTATATATATATATATATATATCAATGGCTGAAATGTATCCCCACAATGCTCTGTAAGATCGCAAGGGAATCACCTCCGAATTAGGGTTCATAAAAAACGTACATAAACTCGAAATCGAGAAATACAAAATCAACACACCAAATCCAATTTTTTCATGGCTGTAGAGGAAAAAAACAACAAAAATCCACGAAGAAGATGAAGATATTAGAGTTTAGTCACTTGTGCTGCACTCTTCATGTTCTGAATGTTGAGTATTTTGATCGGTATTCCCAAAAATGTGTGCGAGTATGTTGAGATTTTTGAATCTGAACTTAGGGGTATGTTGAGTTTTTGCTTGAATTTGAATTTGGGTCAAAGCATAGGAAAAAGAAATAGAAGCTTTTGAAGCACATAGTTGAACCAGGTAGAAAAGAATTAGGTTGAAAGAAAGATAATTCTAAACAACCCCTATTTGGTGGAGGTAGTGGTTAGGCATTATGATAGCATTAAAAACTTGTACCTCACGCGTCGCAATTTGTAATTAAGAGTGTTTTTAAATTCATGCTTTAAGACACATTACCTTCTGCTTTATAAGTTGCACATAAGAGTTTTCACTAAAATGCTTATTAATGTAGTGTATATATATATATACTAGCAGTAGGGTGTGATTTTATTGTAAATAGAAAATGAAAAGCCGTGGGGCATGTTGCTCAGTTGGTAAAAAGGCGGAGTTACTTTGCTAAATAAACAGGTTTAAGTTCGAATCATGTGGGAGACGAGCTTGAACCGATCTAAAAGTCTTGGTTGCTCAGTTACCACCATTATTACTAATGGAAAGATTCTTTAAGCAATTTATCTCGTGAAGTCTAGCCCAATTACCCTCTTCAACCACAAGGTGTTCGATCTTTTGGTGCTCTAAGTGTAAGTCTTGGCTGCAGTCCCAAAGCTCAATGCAAATGGCTGACAAACCTGCACAATGACAAAGTACAAGTCGAGTAAGATTAGACTAAAGTTTTTGAAACAATTAGCATACCAACAATTCTATAGAGCTAAATAAGTGTGATGGAGACGGACTATTTTTTAAAATATAAAGCACTTATTTATATTAATATATAAAAAATACAATCAATTTGGAACGATTGTTTACCTTCAACAACTTGAATTTGCATGCTTAGAAACAACACATAAGATCATTACTTCCCAAAACCAACTTCAGAACATAAGATTAAAAGTTAATGGCCAGCTAAACAAATATGAAATGTTATAGTTATAACCGAGACATATATTGCAAAAAAATGTCTGGGATAATACATTAAAGGGGGTCATTTATTAAAAACTTACCCGGTAAGTGATTATCGACTCATTTTACCTTATTGGATAAACCACAAGGTTGAACATCTTACCCGATAAGTAACATGTATTTCTACATATATGGAAGTCATTTCCTCATATATTTTTGTGAAAAATGATCAAATGATGATGAAATAATCAAGTTCATTTGAGATTAGTTTCTCTTATGTTTTGTTGTTTAATTATTTATCTAAATAAATGGTTACAAGTGCATGGTAGCAATACTAAGGTTGCATTTGTCTTTTAAGAGGTCTGAAATCTGAAGTTTTATTCCACTTCTGATTAATAAGAGGTGGTGCTGAAGTCTATAATATGAATTAATAAGACTGTTTGTTTTTGTAACATCTGGAGGCGTCTTGAGAGAAAAGAGATTATATAAATGAGGCGGCGATAAGAGATTTTAAGAAGTTAGGTCACCACTTCTTATTTCAGATGTATTTTAAGAGTCATTAAGAGGTTCTAAAAACTGAAAAACAAACAGTCTGAATGTCAAAAGATCTGAATGATTCAGAGTCATTAAGAGGTTTTTTAAAAAACAAACAACCCCTAAGTGACATGTATTTTCACATGTGGTTTTATCGGTAAATTCCAATTCATTTATATATTTCCTTTCGTTTCAATAAATGTTCAGAAATCAAATATGAAACCAATTAATTGAGTTATATTTTATGAAATTAAAACATAGGACCAGATTAAATAACTCGGTTACTTGCATTATGTTACGTATGACTTCACATACTCAAGTATAACTCATGATTTTATGGCTTTAATGACAAAAATGGATCTAATTTTTTTTTCAAAGCAGTTACACCAACTTATTATTAGTATAACAAAAATATACAAAATTTAACCTCAAAAATTAATAAATTATCCCCACTTTAAGAACATTCCATTTTTTTATATAAAATTTCACAATCGTCATTATACTTTCAAACAATAACCAAATAAAAGATTTTACCATTATCAAATTAAAAAGGTTTACATTACATAAAACCAAATTTGTGGTTGCAAGTGATCCAACCCTTCATGTGGATCCACCCCTCTTGAGAACCAAAATGCAAACTATAAATGTAGTAATGTGCATACAACATGTTGTAATGTATGAACTAAACATCAAGTCTACCCAAATTGCAGATTATGACCATAAAAATTTCATTATGGTTTAGTGGTGGTTTGAAGTTGGAGGCAGGTGGTGGGTTTACATTTCTACTCTAACTTATATGATTGTGGGTTCTTTCCTTAACCCATCTCCATGAATGACCCACACGTTTTAATTGCAGGGGTGGGTTTGACCCGACTTTTCTCTTACCACTGTATGTTTGTGGGTTTTTTCTTGTTTAAGCCATCTCCATGGATGGAGTGTGAACATCATATAACTTTCTCCTACAAACCCACAAAAATTCAACAGAAGTTGCAAACAATTAATTAAAAAGCAGTTAAGACGTCAACATTAATTTTGTTGCATCCTTTCCTCAAGAAACCAAAAACTCAGCTTGGGGATGTGATTAACATCATGCTTAGACACTCCTAAGACACACACAAAAGAATAATACCAACTAATAAATTCAACCACCTGCTTGGGTGTGGAGAAGGAAAACTACCTGCTTAGATGGTTTACCAAAATGCAAGCATATGTTCCAGCATGCCAACTGATGCAATGACACCATAAGATCTGCCAAATAGAACAATGCAATTACACCCACAATATTTAGGTAAAAAGATGATTACCGAGACACAAACCAGCCCCACACCGAAACACCAATTTGAGGGGACATTTTTTTGGCTTACTCATCGGTTATTTTCCTTTTGGTGCTGCAAATTTCTATTTAGGGTTAGTTTGATGAAAGAAAAGTTATATACCATATTAAGGCCATGATGCTGGAACGTTGATCATATGTGACATCGAAGGGCAAGCTTCAGAAGAAGCAGACAGATTTGCAAGAGAAATATTAGGCTCAACCTAACAAAATCCACAAAACCAACTACTAAAAGTGAACAAACTTGATATATATATATATATATACACACACACACACACAGAGAGAGAGAGAGTAGAACAACAATGAAAATCTTACACTTCAATACCTGATTATATCCTTATACTTCTCGGTCTTACAATCCTATCAACACCGAAGTTCTTCGATTTCAAAGGGTTATGGAAGCAGAGAAAATCAGTGAGGACAAACCTGCAAGTGGCGCTTTCTTTTAGCATCAACAAACATCATATTTTACAACAAAAACAGAGAGTGAATAGGCATCTTAAAATTAGGAGCGAGAAATGGGGTTGAAATACAATAAAGCCGCTTTTTATGCATAAGAACTTTGGATTTTGAATTTTGAAAGTTTGAATTTCTCCCGCCATGAATCATGTATGGGATAAAACAAAAATAAAGCAGGTTGTACAAGTCTGCATTAGTAGCGTGTACATCATGCAAAAAAAGTTGTGATTAAGAGATTTTTCAATTTTGTGCTTTATATTGTTGTACATCATGCATAAAATATTGTCTTTAAGACTTTTTGTCTAAATGTATATTAAGGTAGTATATATATATATATATATATATATATATATATATATATATATATATATATAGTTTAATTTACAATCCATGTAAATCTTGCAACCTATGCAACCCACATCTCAACCGTTGGATACATGATCGACGGTTATAATAGATGTAGGACCAATATTTTCAATTAAAAAAAAAACAAAAAAATAAAAATAAAATAACCGCTTATCATTGATCAAACGGTTAAGATGTGGGTTGCATTGGTTGCAAGATTTATATGGGTTGCAAATTAGCCTTGGCCTATATATATATATATATATATATATATATATATATATATATATATATAGGGTCAGGTTCACGTGAGACCAAGCTGTTTCCGTGAGACCGCGTGAGACCAAGCCTTAAAACATGAAACTTCACACCGAAACACTGCGAAGGTAAAAAACATTCGAACCTTCATAATGTAATCACACTATGAAGGTAAAAAAACCTAAACCAAGTTAAAAAAATCAAACCTTCACAGATAAAAGATTGTGAAGGTATATCCGAACCTTCACAGTGAAGACGCTGTGAAGGTAAAAAAAAACGAACATTCACAGCGAAAAACACCGTGAACGTAACATTTACGGTGTTTTCCCTATGAAAAGTTCGATTTTTTTTTAACATTCACAGTTTTTTGGTGTGAACTTTCATACTTGAAAGTTTGGTCTCACCGGTCTCACGAAAACTGTTTGGTCTCACACGAACTTAAGTCTATATATATATATATATATATATATATGTATATATATGGGCAGGTTCATTTAGGAACCTTAAATATTTCAGGAACCCATGAACCATCTATTTTGTAAGTATTCATGGTAAATATTATTCATCATGAATATCTGTCACGACATTCATCATGAATATTTTATCATGAATACTCACAAAAAGGGTGGTTCTTGAGTTTCTTAAATATTTAAGGTTCCTAAATGAAGCTCCCTATATATACGGTTGGATTTATGTGAGACTACCCTTTTCCGTGAGACCCGTGAGACCTGTGAGACCACTTCCTAGCCATTAGATATCCATGATCTCACATATCTTAATCTTTTATCCTAAATAGTGGTCTCACATGATCCTACCACTCCACTACCATGTTCAATCGTCAATAACCCCCACCCAACCCATCCCACCCCTACCCATGTTAGGACTAAAAGTTCTAGTCCGTTGAAAGTTATATAAAGAATTATAGAGTTTTATTTATTGTATTAAAGCATTGTAAAAGCCTTTAATTATTGTTTATTGGGCTTAGTTTGTAATAGGCTTGGGCTTGGCTTGTTAGAAGCCATGCTATTTAAAGTATGATTAGTGTGGGATTAGGGTTAGAGGTGATAAGAGAAACTAGTCGTGCACTTCATAGTGTTTAGAGAGAGTTTGTTTTTCAATCCTATCTTTGTAACTCTCTTTCTAATCATCCAATACAGAATTGTTATTCGATACATTGTTACTTGATTGTTACTGGGATTTACAATTGGTATCAGAGCATAAAGACAAATATTTGATTAAAAAAGGTATCCAATTTCTCAATTTTTTTATTGCACGATCAACTTCTGTTTGACTTCTAGGTATTTGTATTTTGGTTAAATTATTGATTTTCATCAATTCCATTCTAATCTGTTGGTTTACTAAGCGTGTTTGGTGAAGTCTCGTCGCTCAATTCGAAGTTTTCAAGGCTAAATCTCGAAATTTTAATTTTGAGTTTTTCGTCTCTCTTCTTGGAATTTCTGGAACTTTTTGCTTAAAACTCATAATTTTTGGTCCTAATCGATCTGGGTTTAGTGTTTTTGGTAGTTTATTGTTTTGGCCATCTAGGGTTCATCAAAGTGTGTTCCAGATCCGATTAGATCACAAAGAATCTTTCCTGGTAAGTTCCTCTTATCCAGATTCCACTCATTCCCGGTTGTTCTTAATTTCCCGGATCTCAAATCCGAGTAATTGTTCTGGGTCCAACAATTTCCTGATCATTCTATCCACATCTCAATATCCGATGATCGTGTCCGGATAGTCTATTCTCGGTCACCCATTAATCCGGGTTAAACTACCGGGTTGCCTATTCCCGGTACCGCTTCCTGGTTCACTAATTCGGAATTTCCTTCCCGGGTATCGCCTCCCGATAACCTCGGGCCTGGGTAAAACCGTCTCCGGATCTCTCATTCGGGTTCCCTAAATCCAAGAAACTCCTTCCCAGTTTCTTCGATCCCGTATCGATACCGACTCCCGGTACTTCCGGATCCGGGTTTGACTCTCCATCCGGGAAACTTCTTTTCCCGGTTAATTTTCATCCGGGTTTCATCTTTACCCGAACAGGCACATCACCCAGAGAAGTCAGATCCGGGTCTTATCTTTTGTAAGTGAAAACAATTTCTCGGGGAGCTGCCCCTTGATCCCACCCGCTAACCGGGTAGTGGGACCCCCGTGCTATGTCGTCGAAGGGGAACATTTGTGTTTTCTATGATACTCTGTCTGATTTTTTTTAGGATCAAATCACAATTGTCATACGATCATATAAGTGTATAACAATGTCTTATTCTGATTCTCAATAAGAAATCACTAATCTTAAAGAGAAAATTGAAGTTCTTGAAGCACAGTTATAGAATAATGATAAATGTCTAGAGGAATTGCTGCTTGATAAAGCTTATCTTCAGTCAGAACTGGATAATATGCGATTGGAAATCCAGACATAAAAAGATATGTGTGCCTTACAGAAAAACAATGACTAGCTCAGGGATAGGAATTATGCACTTGAAAAAACAACGAGAAGTGGTTCATACAAATTTCTGTATGGTGACTTAATATCTGGACATAAAAGAAAGATTTCCGATTTTGAAGCCAAAGAAGAGAAGAACGTGGTGCTTGAAGAAAGAGGAAACATTTTAGAGAGTGAAAATCTTGATCGAAGAAAAGACTTGTTGTTTTTTAACAAGAAAAAGTTGATTTTTTAAGTGAGAAGAAGAATTTTGAAAGAAACATTTTCGAGGTTTCAAAGAAAGTTTTTGATGAAAGAAAGGTTTTTGAATTTTAAAATGTTAAACTTTCAAAACATATTTCTGATTTCGAAAAGGTTTTGATAATTGAGAGAGATACTTTTGGAAAATAGTGAAAATGTTTTGAAACTGAAAAGAAAGTACTTGAAAAGAAGAATGTTGCGGTTTTCAAAGAAATATCTGATAAACGCAACAGTATAGAGAAAGATTTTGAAAGTAAAAGGAAGACTTTCGAAACTGAAATTCATAAGTTTTCAAACAAATTATCTGGATTAGCAACAGAGATTTTGAAAGAGCAGAAGGTAAAATCTGATTTACAAAAGTTATTTGATTCAATTATCGTAGAAAGAAATGTTTTATTCGCAAATGTCAAGAAACTTGAAGAAATAAATTTTAAAATTAATTTATTTAAACAAGTCAGTCCCGGTATAGTTGTTCAGTCTCCTTATTCTTCAAGTTCAACTTCTACACCTATTTCTTTGAAAAAGTTTGTCAAATCAAATGAATTTTCTAAAGATCAGATTCGCCCTTCCAATCTTTTCCATAATTCTCTTGTTGATAATACAGATAATCAAGTGTTTGCTTTCAAACTTTCATATAGACTTCTAAACACTTCAGTTCAAAACTCGTCCTTAAATGTTTTTGACTTCTGATTACCTCAAATCAGAATTCGTACTTCAATGTTCACATCAATGTTTTATCTTGATGATTTAAAGGAGTGTTAGGATCTATAAAGTTTCTATGGTCAATCCAGAACTGAGAGGACCTACCCAAGAAACACATCCAATTCATAGATATTAGTGAGGAGTCTAGCTTGATAGATGAGTTCGGAGTGAGAAAAGAATATGGTGAGAGTGTGACAGGACTTAAAAGAATTATTGATCCTTACCAAACCGAGTCAGATATCCGGGTTACCACACAATCTATTCATTCTCGTTCTTTGGAGATGAATATTGAAACAAACATGGACCTAGTGTCGAAAACTCGTGTCACCCCACCTAGCCACTCAAGCATCTCACAAAAGATACTTGTTTCATATATTCACGGAGATTTAGCATATAATCTATCTATTCCTCACTTGGAGATCTTACATCAGCTCCTGTCTCCGAACTTCATATTCATATCACTGTGTCTATTGATTTCTATCATGCGTCTCAGGTTGAATCAATCTTTGAGCCATATGTACATGATTATATTTCTTTCACACATGTACGTATCTTTGTGATTCCAATTGCATATCTTTGTGATATGAACAGTTTGAGAAGTAATTTTTTAAAATTTTACTTCAGTGATAACTGGAAGTCCTATCAGAGATACTCGATGCCACTTCTGAAAATAGGCCACACAATTATTTTTAATTGTTGTGATAACAATTACTATTGTGTTTTTGTGTTAGTTGATTACCCCATCTTGGTTACTAAACATTTTATCTGATATTTTGCTACTCATCTGGTTAGTCTTTGAATATACATGATGTTCAGGATGCTCCTAATCATCATATGAGGGGGAGACATGACAAAGACATAGATTATCATGTTGAGGGGGAGTTAGCAAAAGGTGAGGGGAGTAACAAAGTCTCAAATCTGAGGTTGAAAATCCATTGGATTGAAAGATTACAATGTGCTTCATAGTGTGCTTCATTAGGTTTAAAGGTGATAAGAGAAATTAGTCGTGTGCTTCATAGTGTTTAGAGAGAGTTTGCTTTTCAATCCTATGTTTGTAACTCTCTTTCTAATCATCCAAAACACAATTGTTATTCGATACATTGTTACTTGATTGTTACTGGGATTTAAAACCCCTAACCACCCGCACCCATATCCCATCCACCACGAACCCTAAGCACCACCCATAAACCCCCACCCCCACCCTATCGCTCCTCCCCCCAACCATCACCCCACCCCCTACTGCCACCAAGAACCACCACCTACCCCAACCACCACCCTCGCTTACACAACACTACCCCTAAGCACCACTACCCTTACAACCCCTACTACCTTACTCACCATATCACCAATCCCATCCAAACCCACCACCATGAACCACGACCATCAGCCCCACCCCGACACCACCCACCAACCCCATCTCAATATCAATCAACCATCACTGTCTCCACCTTATCCAACACCGTCCCCAGCCTTACACAACACTAACCTCTCGTCCTACCCAACACCGCCCCCACATGAATCACCCACGCCCCACCTAACATTGACCCCACCTCAATTACCCCACACCTTAACCCAACCCCACCCCACCCTATCCACCAACACCGCCACCCACTCGAACATTGTTTACCACCCAACCTACCCCCACCCAACACCATCCATCGTACCCCACCCCCATCTCAATCACAAAACACTGCCCCGACCTCAAACACTAACCACCTATGCCCCATTCAACACCGCCCCACCTCAATCACTCATCAACCTCAACCCACCAACCACCTTCGCCCCACCACCTCTTCACCCACCACCCCTACCTTACTCCACCCCTACGACTACCTACGCCCATCCTATTATTTATAAAATCATTTATCAATACATAGTTATTTATAAAAGAGTGAATTGTGGATTTGGTCCCTATGGTTTTGTGATTTCTTTGACCATGGTCCTCATTCTATGTTTATTGTGGATTTGGTCATTGTGGTATTCAATTTGTCTTGGCCATGGTCCTTCTGACTAACATCTCCGTTAACTTCGTTAAATCAAGGACCATTTTTGCCATTTGCCATTTTTCGTCCTTTTACGATAAGAAAAAAACAATACTTTTATACACACACATATAACGATATCAAAATAAATAAAATATAATATTATTGTATGATTTGATTGTTTAACTTTTTTAAAAGATTAACTATATTAATACGATTTAAATTTATTATTAAATTATATCATAAATAATGGAAATACTTTAATTTATAAAATTACTAGATATTTGTTGACTTTTATATATTAGGCTAATATAAAATTTGTCAAAGATTATATTTCAAAAAAGGGGTGGGTGAGGCCAATTACACACCTACCTATTATTTTTCTCCTCTTATACATTTACATCAAATTTTATTTTTTACATTTTCAATATAATTTGATTTGATTCGAACATTTAAAAAAAAAAGGAGAAAGAAGGTGTATATAACATTTGTGATAGCATTACCCTTATAAAAAAGATTGAAGAGAAAGGACTATAGCATGTACGACGGTGAGAAAATGTGTAAGTTGTCGTTATCGGTTCAATAATTATAAACATTCAATCGATCGATGGAATGAATATAATTCTCTAACATTTGTGACAACTATGGTTTATTTTATATTTACAAAAAATGTACGATGATGAATATATCATTTGATTTAATTTTATATTTTAAAAAATAAAATTCAGTCTAATAAAGAAAAAGAAAATATCACCTGTAGCTTTTGGCCTTGTCAAATAGGAAAATTGAATTGAAAATAAACTAACTTTGAACTTGGACTTTCGAACTAAATTTCGAAGAATAGTATTTATCAAAAGAAGACATTCCTTACTACAATGCAAGGAATTAAAATTCCACTATATGCGGAATTGGACTTCCGAACTAAATTTCGAAGAATGAACTAAGCGCATATATGTAATTTGGTCAATTTCCAAATCTTTAAGATCTCACCGGATTCCAACCAACCAAATACTACGATAAAGTTCGCTACATATTGAATCTCAATACAAAGATCTCCATCCTAAACAACCTGGGTTTTTCATCATCCCCCATCATCAGGGACGAACCGAGAAATTTTTTCATACAGTAGCACCATATAATATAGATTTTTTTTACAAAAAGCACGGTTTTAATCGATGTGTCTTCATCTTTTTACCGACGTTCAATATTGGTTGATGTGTTTTTAGCCTAATTCCATGATTTCGAGAGATTTTTAAAGTTTTTTGCTTGATTTCGAGGTATTTTTAAGTTTTTGTTATCGATTTCCATTATTTATGCTATATATATGCTATTAAATCGTATTAATATAGTTAATCTTTTAAAAAGTTAAACAATCAAATCATATAATAATATTCTATTTTATTTATTTTGATATCGTTATATGTGTGTGTATAAAAGTATTATTTTTTTCTTATCGTAAAAGGACAAAAAAATGGCAAATGGAGAAAATGGTCCTTGATTTAACGAAGTTAACGGAGATGTTAGTCAGAAGGACCATGGCCAAAACAAGTTGAATACCAGAAGGACCAAATCCACAATAAACATAGAATGAGGACCATTGTCAAAGAAATCACAAAACCACATGGATCAAATCCACAATTCACTCTTTATAAAATCAAAACAATATAATTATAATCTTTATATAATTTAGAAAAACATTTTTAAAAATTATTTTATTTATTTTCTCTGACAAAATGTATTAAATATACAATAATTATAATGAAAAAATAAAAATAAATAGGATTAGACTAAAAATAATTTAAAATAATTAATATAATAGTAATAATGTTAATAAAATAATATGACTAATACTAATTAATAATTAATTTTTACAAAAAATTATATAAACAAAATATGGCTTATTATAATTGTTATTTAGGGGGTACTGTTTGGGATTGCTTATTTATTTGGAAAAGTGCTTATTTGGAAAAGTGCTTATCAGCTTATGTGGTGTTAAATCGGAGTTTTTTAAAAAGTGTTTGGATTAGCTTATAGCGGTACCACACCGCAATAAGCTGATAAGCACTTTTTAAGTGTTTGGCAATTTTAACTTATACATGTAAATATGACCAATAAGTCAATAAGCCATAAGTCAATAAGTCATAAGTTAAAACAAAATAACTTATCAGAAATAGCTTTTCAGCGGTTTGGCACCGTTATAAACTGTTTTTAACTTCTTCCATCCAAACACTCAAAATAGTTTTTCTCCGGTGCCAAATCGCAATAAGTTAATAAGCCCCTCAAATAAGCAATCCCAAACACCCCCTTAATATTATAAAGTAGTAATTACATAGTAATTAATAAGATAAACTAGTAAATAAATACTAATTAATAAAATAAATTACTATTAAATAAAAAGTTATACAATTAATTAATATTAAGTAAATAATTAAAGATATAATTTAAAAGACACAGATAGATTCCTCAAATTAATAAGCTAATTGATATTTGTACATTTTCTTAATAAACTCAAATAATAATAATAATAATAATAATAATAATAATAATAATAATAATAATAATAATAATAATAAGAGTTAAATACAAATTTGGTCCCTGTGGTTTACAAATATTAACGGCTAAGGTCCCTTAAAGATTTATTTAACGGTCAACGTCTCTCAACTATACATTTCATAACATGTAGAGTCCCTGCTACTAACACCGTTAATAAATGTCTATTTAAGAGAGGGTAAATTTGTCCATTCACCTATTCTATGTTTAGTAACATATATGATCCCTCCTAAAATCAAGGATTAAAAAACTCTTTCATAGTTTATAACATATTTGGTCCCTCTTAAAATTTAAGTAAGAATTTAAATGCAAAATTGATCCATATGGTTTACAAAAAATAACAAGTAACATCTCTTAAAAAATCATTAATCTCCAAAAAAATAACAAGTAGCATCCCTTAAAATATTATTAATAAAGACAAAAAAAAAAATATCACACCATAAAACATAAATATAATTGTTCAACAAAAAAGAAGACGTTGGATGGTAACAACCAAGTGGTGATCTCATATTTTTATCAAATTAAAAACTGCTACAAAATGACCCCAAATCAGTAGCTACAAAACCAACATGAAAGCTGCTACAAAAATAATCCCAAAATAAGAGAGATATGGGCTAAGATTGAGGCCTTGTTTGTTTTTTGATTTTCAGCTCTTATTAACCACTTATCACTTATTCGGTCAGACATTTTCAATTTCAGACTGTTTGTTTTTTAAACTTATTCAGACCATCTTATCACTTAAACTTATCTGAACAAAAAAGTGGTAACCTAGCCATTGAACAAAAAAGTGATAAAACAAGAAAAAGGTAAAAAAAAATCCAACTGTTTTTCTTGATGCTTCGATCTGGGTTGAGATCGATTTGGGTTAAGATCGATTTGAAGATCGACCGACTTTGCAATCGATTTGGGTTGAGATCGATTTGAAGATCGACCGACTTTGCAATCGATTTGGGTCGAGAATCGGAGATAGAGAACTTGAGGCGAGAGAAGCGTTATGATGAGCGAATAAGTGAAAATAAGTGGCTAGGTTACCACTTTTTTGTTCAGATAAGTTTAAGTGATAAGAGGGTCTAAATAAGTTTAAAAAACAAACAGTCTGAAATTGAAAATGTCTGACCGAATAAGTGATAAGTGGTAAATAAGAGCTGAAAATCAAAAAACAATCAAGGCCTCAAACTTAACCCATATCTCTCTTATTTTAGGATTATTTTTATAGCAGCTTTCATGTTGGTTTTGTAGCTACTGATTTGGGGTCATTTTGTAGCAGCTTTTAATCTGATAAAAACATGAGATCACCACTTGGTTGTTACCATCCAACGTCTTCTTTTTTGTTGACCAAATATATTTATGTTTTATGGTGTGATATTTTTTATTTTGTTTGTCTTTATTAATGATATTTTAAGGGATGCTACTTGTTATTTTTTTGGAGACTAATGATATTTGGAGATTAATGATATTTTAAGATATGCTACTTGTTATTTTTTGTAAACAATATGGATCAATTTTGCATTTAAATTCTTATTTAAATTCTAAGAGGACCAAATATGTTATAAACTATGAAATGGTTTTTTAATCCTTGATTTTAGGAGGGACCATATATGTTACTAAACCTAGAATAGGTGAATGAACAAATTTACCCTCTCTTAAATAGACATTTATTAACGGTGTTAGTAACAGGGACTCTACATGTTATGAAGTGTATAGTTGAGGGACTTTGACCGTTAATAAATCTTTGAGGGACCTTAGCCGTTAATATTTGATTAACGGTGTTAAATAAATCTTTGAGGGACCTTAGCCGTTAATATTTGTAAACCACAGGTACCAAATTTGTATTTAACTCTAATAATAATAATTAGTCTATGATCCGGCATATACATGGCCTCAATACATTTAGGAATACGAACTCAAAATTTAATTTCCTCCAAGATAATAAGGCGCATGACTTCGACATATAACCTCATCTATGTATACTATATTATAAAAACGACATAAAAAACTCTTAATTACAACATTTTAAACACAAGTTACAACTAATTAAAGACAATTACTTAATTTACAATTCCTTAATGCTTTGGTACAACCTTTTCAAGCACAGTATCTCATATAATCATCTATTTGTGGAATGGATACTCATTTATTAATATAAATATTTGTTTTTTTGGTGGAGAATTTTATAAAATAGATTTTATATTAGCATAATCTATTTTAAATGTAGATTTTACATTTAAATCTATATTAATGAGATGTAATATAAAATCTTTTTTCTTCCGTATTAGCATAAAATAGATTTTATATTAGCATAATCTATTTTAAATGTAGATTTTACATTTAAATCTATATTAATGAGATGTAATATAAAATCTTTTTTCTTCCGTATTTTTTTATATTACATCTCATAATGATTTTTCCATATTTTATTTTATAAAATCTTTTTCCATATTTTATTTTATAAAATCTTTTTACATAATGAGATATAATATAAAATCTTTTTTCTTCCATATTTTTTTGCTAATATAAAATCTATTTTATTTTATAAAAGCTACACTTATTTTATATTAGCATAATATAAAATCTACACGTATTTTTTTTCACGAGCATTAAAAGAAGAAAAAAGAAGTTTGATATGAATTAAAAATAAAAAATAACGAGATACATTAATAAATTATCGTATTTTTTAAAATAAAAATATTCCGCAATACTTTCCAAATTAACCAAGTGCAAATCTCACATAATAATCTATTTGTGGAATGGCTTTTATAAATATTTGTTTCTTCCGTATTTTATAAAAGCTACACATATCTTTATTTTTATCGACTAATACTATGATATTGGTTTTGGTTATCGGAGTTGATAAGAAAATGTTAAATTGAAAGAAAGATGTGAATATATGTATATATATATATATATATATATATATATATATATATATATGAGAAAATAATGCAATTTTGATAACTCATAGAGTTGATAATCTTATTTTTTTTATGCGGTAACAGTTACTATAATAGCTTAAGATGAACGATGCATTTATGACAAATTATAGAGTTAATATTAATCATTTTTTTATAGGAAAAAATTACTATAATAGCTTGATATTGGAATTTTTAATGGGATCTGTCTTGCAAGTTGAACAACTAATTTGTATATTTATAATTATTTCAATAATAGTGATATGTTGTGAGACATGTCATTTGAGTTTTAAATAATATAATACAAAACTATTACCAATATTATTGCACAAACTCATAACAACAAACGATTAATAATATATGCAAGTTAACCACTTATGAAAATACATTCGTTTTTCACATTATATTTCATTAACTGTTAACAGATAAATTACGTTTCATTTTAACTCGGTTCAATATTCCAACAAAAAATTTATCCTCTCGTGCAATGCACGGACCAACACTAGTATATTAACAATTTCGGAAATTACATTGAAGTGTAAGTTTGAAAAAACACATAAAAATATAATTTATGTGTATATATTTAATTTTTTTTAATATATATAGTCTCTTAAAAATCAAAATTAGATAAGGTCCAATGAGTCAACATTGGAATGCAGAATATCTATCATTTTCTTGACTATGCAGCATATCAACATTTTTCTTCATCACTATGCAACATATCAACATTTGCAAACCCTAACCATGTTTTTTGAAAACCCTCAAACCCTATAAATACCATTATGTTCACCCATATTTCATTACAACATCATCAGTTTCTTTCTCATATATTTCATTCAAAAAACGTTGATAATGGCTGTTGTTACTACTGAGGTTGAGGTCACTTCTTCACTTCCTGCTCCTAAGCTTTTCAAAGTCTTTAATAACTTTGACACCATTGCCCCTAAGGTTGAACCTGAAACTTACAAGGCTGTCAATATCATCCAAGGTGATGGTGGTGTTGGAAGCATCAAGAACATTATATTCGGTGATGGTAAGTACCATTACATAAATAGTTTCTATTTTTTTTTATCATTTTGATTGTAAAACCCCATGAATCATCTTTAAGGCTACAATTGTTTTATCAATTTTATTCTCTAATGTTTTATATAACGTGCATAGGTGTCCCATACACAAGTTCAAAGCACACTGTTGATACCATTGACTCAAGCAACCTTAGCCTTAGCTACACGGCTTTTGAAGGCGACGCATTGTTGGGTATATTAGACTCAGCCACTCATAATATTAAGTTTATTCCTTCTTCTGATGGAGGATCCATATATAAGCATACAACTGTGTTTAAATGCAAAGGTGATGCTAAGCTAACTGAAGATACTCTTAACCTTGTGAAAGCGACGTTGAAGAAGACCTTTAAGGCAATCGAGTCCTATGCCATTGCTCATCCTGAAGCTTACTAATTCACCTTGAATCAACATGTTTCGTTTCAATAAAAGAAATGCTCTGGTTAGTTTATGCTAGAGAGAGCGAGAGAAATGGTTTCGTTAGTGTGTTTGCATTCTCTTAAATAAATGGATTTCCATCCGGTTATATCATCATTGTACTTTGTTTTCCATCTATGTGAGGATGAATGATTATATATTGTGAGTCGTTACTTATTATCATGTTATTTTCTTAACTTAAAACAAAATTGGATTTATATGACCTCAAAAATGTCTAAGCATCATCATAATAATAAATAAGACTAAATTTATTGGACCAAAAAACAAAACGTCCTATTTAAAGTTGTTGTAATAAGTTTATAAAACTATTTGTGATTCGTAACAAGTTTCTAGGACATTTTTATAAAGTCATATTGGCTATTTTATAGGATACTAATTGAAAAAGTGTCTTGTAAGTTGTAAAAACAAATACTGCTCAAAAGCATCTTATGTACAATAGCTAACACGAGTTTTCGTATTAAAAGTCCTAAAAAAACTTAGCGTCCTATAAACTTATTATAACACATTTAGATAGAATTTTTTTTGTCTGGTACTATAAACATAAGTCTTATAAAACAATTTAATGAAATACTTAGAATAGAAATTAATGGAATCCTCTAAATCCTACTTTGTTGTAGTGTATTATATGATCATGTGTCAATCTCACAAATAGTCATATTTGAGAGAGAGGAAATTACAATTAGTAGAATGATACACTTGTTGGTTTTTTCTTTTTTTCATTAAAGAAACCATTGGAACTTGTAAGACTAACAAGTTTATATGAATTATAAAAATGTAAACGCTTAGATTTTCTATGTTCGACGAGAAAAAAAAAACAAAGGTTCATTTGAATTTTTTCTTATAAATATGTTTTTTAATGAATTTATGATGACCAAAAAAAAAATGAGTTTAAAAAAGTTTTTTGACTAAGGGGCTGATTGGTCGTTGCTGAATGGTTTGGTGTAGAATTATTAAGAGGTCAGAATGATTAAGAGACTCTTATGATATAGGGGTTGTTTGGCAGTTGCTAAATGGTTTAGTGCAAAATGATTAAGTGATCTGAATAATTAAGAGGTTTTCATGATATAGTGTAAAATGAAATATGATTGTTTGTTAATTGTTTATAATGAAATCAGGGCGCTTAATGGTTAAAGGAGACCCCAGATACAAAATGATTTAGAGGGTTTTGGAACCATTAAGAGGCAATTTTTTTTTTATCTGCCAAACATGATTCACCTCTTAACGATTAAAAGGTTGTTTCTTAAGGGTGCGTTTGGTTTGCAGACTGGGTGGGACAGAACGGGACAAAAATTCACTGTCCCATGTTTGGCGTGACATGGGACAGGACAAAAGTTCACTGTCCCATGTTTGGCGCGACATGGGACAGGGACAAAGACTGGACAGGGTGGGACAAGATGGGACAAAAAGAGGTATTTTCTTGTTCCACCAAATAAGGTGGAACAACATGGGACAGAAATGAGACAGAAACTAAAAATCACTGATTTACCGCCATTTGATATATAATTCTAATATGGTATTAGTCTTAAGGGTCACCACTACCCATCGTCGCTACTACCACCATCGGCGACCACTAGTAGCCACCGCTAACCACCGTCGGCCACCTCTACCTATTTCTCCACCATAACAACCTCCTCCACCACCTCCACAACCATCAGTCATCGCCACCACCACTACCATCATCGACCACCTCCACTAACACCGATCACCACCACCTATTGTCGCCACCACCATCGACGGCCACCGATAGCTACCACCAACCATCGTCGACCACTTCCACCTCTTCCTTTACTACTACAACAACTTCCTCCACCACCTCCACAACCACCACCCATCGCCACCTCCACCAATCACAACCACCCATTGCCGCCGCTTTCACCGACGCTCACCGCCAACCACTGTCGCTGGCTGCCACCACTGTCGCTCGCCGTCAACCATCGTTGGTAACCTCTGTCTCTTCCTCCACTACAAAAACCTCAATTACCACTGTGAACCGCCACCACCACTACATCTATTACTATCTTTCACCTTCTTCACAACTATCGTCTTTCACCGGCCACCCATTGTCTTTTATCTTTACTCGTCGCTGCAACTATACATCCGTCAATTCATTAAGATCTTCCAAATTGAATCAACTATTATATTTTTTTATATGAATCCAATTTTTTCGAACTACCATAAATTATTTCAGATTCTTCATTCAAATTTCCTACTATTGTTTTTGTATGTATTTATATGTATGAAAATTGTGTAAAAAAATTAATAATGTTTTTTAATTAAATTATTTAAGAATATTCTTTATTTGTGTTATTTATAACTATTATATGACATATAAAATTATCAAACAACTTTTAGGGAAACATATTCAGTCCTGTCCTATCCAGTCCTAGTTGTACCAAACACAAGACAATCATTTGTCTTGTCCAATCCATTCCTGTCCAGTCCTAGCCTCTTGTCCTGTCCTGTCCAGTCCCGTCCAATCTTGTCTGCGTACCAAACGCTACCTAATGGAACCATTACAGCCCCTAAGAAAAAGCTTAAACCAAAACGCTTTTTAACACCTATATATGTGAAAGTTGTGACCATATACCACAACCGAGCGAAAATCAATCCCCTAAGAAAAAGCTTAAACCAAAACGCTTTTTAACACCTATATATGTGAAAGTTGTGGCCATATACCACAACCGAGCGAAAATCAATGAGTCATTAATTACGAAAACACATGGTCTAACGTCCTCACACAATATGCTAAAAGGTGGATTTTACCAAATCCGTGAACCGAGTCACCCTCTAATAAAAACAAATGGACGGTACATATTCCACCTTTGCTCACAACCTCTATCTATCACTACTAAATTAAAGAGTAATTTAGGCAAAAAAATTAGACGGATTTTCTGCCGGAAAATTTCCGGCGGTTTACAATATAGTCAAACGGTGTTGATTTCCATCGGAAATATTTTTCTAAATTTTTTTAAAGAAAATAATCCAAGTTTCCTCCATTGGATTATTTTTTAATTACCACTGACGCTGAATCTACAGATGCCGTGAAGATTGTTGAACCTTCTATCTCCACTAACTCCACTGGACCCATTGAAAAGTGGGTACCAATAAATCAAAACTTAATATTCCTTATGTTTCCAGGTATCGAAGGGTATCTGGTATCTAGATAGTGGATGCTATCGTCACATGACTGGCCAAAAAGACCTACTCACTGAATACAAGGAAGAGAAAGGTCCCTCAGTGACCTTTTGAGGAAATGGAAAAGGTTATACCAGAGGGTTTGGTGTACTCATCAATGGTACAACTACCTTCCGAAGAGTCACTTACGTAGATGGACTAAAGCACAATCTTCTCAACATTAGTCAGCTATGTGATAAAGACTTTGAAGTATGCTTTTCTAAGAAAGCATGTTCATTGATGGACGAAAATGGAAAACTTGCTCTCAGCGATTATCGTATGGAAAATGTTTATGTAATAAACATGAACTCTACAACCACTGAAAATATTTGTTTTCTGTCCAAAGCCTCATCATATGTCAACTGGCTATGGCATAAGAGGCACTCTCATCTAAACTTCAAGACACTGAACACTCTATCCTTAAAGGAACTAGTCTCCGGTCTACCTCAGCATTCATATGCAAAGGAATCTCTTTGCTCAGCATGTGAAAAGGGAAAGCAGATTAAAGCTAGTTTCAAGCCTAAACAAGTCTCATCAGTCATAAGTCCCCTCCAACTCTTGAATATGGATTTGTTTGGCCCTGTCAACATCCAATCCATAGCTGGAAAGAAATACACTCTTTTCACAGTAGATGAATACTCTCGATATACCTGGGTAATATTTCTACCTTCTAAGAGTGATACCCCAGATGAACTTATATCTTTTGTTAGAAAGATGGAAATGCTGAATAACATAACTGTTCGCTCAATAAGAAGTGATCATGGAACTGAACTAAAAAATAGTTCCCTGGATAACTTCTTTGAGAGCAAAGGAATCTTTCACAATTTCTCTGTTGTGAGAACTCCTCAGTAAAATGGAGTCACTGAAAGAAGAAATAGAACGATCATTGAAGCCGCAAGATCATTGCTCAACGATTCTCATCTTCCAACTCAATTTTGGGCAGAAGCTGTCAACACGACATGTTTTACTCAAACCAGGTTGCTGATTGTCAAAAGATTCAACAAGAGTGCCTATGAACTTTTCCATGGGAGAAAGCCTCTATCAGCTTTCTTCATATATTTGGTTGTCAGTGCTTTATCTTAAACAATAGAGATACCCTTGGAAAGTTTGATCTAAAGGCTGATGAAAGAATTTTTCTTGGATACTCCTCAATCTCCAAAGTCTAAAGGGTCTTCAACAAGAGAAGAAAAACTGTAGAAGAAACAATCCACGTCACCTTTGATGAATCCAGATCAGCGAACTCTAAACCTATCGCTGATAATGAAGAACTCAATACCTGGATGTTCTCTCATTATGGAGAAACTGAACCTCTTTTTAACTCACATCATCATGCAAACCCCTCAAATGTTGATGATGATCCAGACATCATACCACCTAACACTGAATCCACTTCATGGGTATCAATTGTTCCTCTAAAAACATTACCACCATCTTATCTTCCTACCTCTAAAACCCCTAACATCTATGAAGATCTCTCAGTTAATGATATTCATCCTGAACCTCAATCTCAACAGTTTATAACTGATGAACCTCAGGGTGAAGCCTTTTCTTCAGTGAATATTCCCATTGTTGATCCAATATCAAACATGGATGCTCACGCCCCCGCTCAGAGATGGACCAGAAATCACCCTATTGATCAAATCCTTGGTGATCCAAAATGCAGGTATTCAGACTCGACGAAGCTCAGGTAACATTTGTCTTTTGGTTAACATTCTCTCTCTTTTCGAGCCTAAGAAGACTGATGATGTCCTCAGAGATCCAAACTGGGTCAACGCTATGCAAGAAGAGTTGACTGAGTTTGAAAGAAACAAGGATTGGAATCTCGTTCACCGACCATCTGACAAAAATGTTATAGGCACCAAATGGTTGTATCGAAACAAGTTAGATGAAAACGGGACTATTTTAACACCCTAAAAATTGAGTATATTTTAAAAATTAAAAATTTCGCAATAAGACGTTTATAAAAGGAGGAATTTAAACATGGAACATTTGAATAAAAAAAAATAAACCTTCACAAAAGGCATCACTGAAACGGGGAAAGAGTATAAGCGTTTACAAATTTAGAAATGTAATGGAAACAAGGACTGACAACCTACTATTCTAAACATTCTAATTTAGATTACAAATCGGGTGTCGTCATCATCTCCTAAAATATTGACAAGTAATGTGTACGCTCTATATCTTATCAAATGCTATATCCTCAAAAGATTGTCCCCGACGGGGCCTAACACTCCGCTCAAGACCTTGCCAACCCACCGCTAAGAGGACCTGGAATACACATCAAAGTAAACAAGTGTTACGCTTGGAGCCTAGTGAGATCATCCAAAATATAGGTGTAAGGAAGTACAACGCATTGAAGAACATTAAATAATAATTAGAGTAATCATAACCAAGCAATCTTCCCACATTTGAAACTTTATGCAAGACGGGGAGGCCAGTTCCACCATAGGTAGTGACGGAACACAAAAGTAGGTCACAACTCATACGGTACACATATCGAGAATGGTTACTCACCGACATCAACTATATCCAAGTCTTTAGCCGTTAGAACATCAACTCTATCCAAGTCTTTAGTTCAATGTAAACATGGGTTCAACTCTATCCAAGTCCTTACCCCAAAGAAATCCAAGTTCAACCCTATCCAGGTCTTTACCTTGAACTCTCACCATTCTCCATGTTTCATGGTTTGCCAATTTAACAATTTGCATCTAACAACAAAACCCAATATGCAAACCACACATAACATCATATCTTTACAAGGTAAATCCAACAAGCATGTACATCATCTCTTTTCACATGTTATCATATATTCCCAAAATGTAAAGCATATAACATGATAGTCCACATATGAAGTACCAATAACACCAAAAACCCATAGACTCTCAACTCATCCTTTTTCTTCATGAGCCCAAGTAATGGGGGACTCAACATTCCCTGCTTGCCGAACCGTATGATTCCCTTCCAAGGAGATACCTTGAGCATAACTCGATCACCCACTTTGAATTCCACCGGTCGTCTCTTCATATTCGCATAACTCTTTTGCCAGTCTTGGGCCGCTTTTAAGCGTTCTCGGATACCCTTGACCTTATCCGAGGTTTCTTGGACAAACTCGGGTCTGGAAAATTACTTCTCACCCGCCTCCAACCAACAAACTAGGGTTCGACACTTCCGGCCATACAAGGCTTCGAAAGGGGCCATGCCAATGCTAGAATGGTAACTATTGTTGTAAGCGAACTCCACTAGAGGTAGATGGGAGTCCCAATTTCCACCAAAATCGATGACACATGACCTTAACATGTCCTCAAGCGTTTGGATGGTCCGCTCGCTTTGACCGTCGGTTTGGGGTGGTAAGTCGTGCTCAACTTTACCCTAGTACCTAACTCCTTCTGAAGGCCATCCCAAAAATTAGAAGTGAATCAGATATCATGATCCGACACGATGAACAAAGGTACACCATGTATCGAGATTACTTCGTCAATGTAAAGTTTGACCAACTTGTCCATCGGAAGCGTTTCTCTCATAGCTAGAAAGTGAGCACTCTTGGTTAAGCGATCCACCACTACCCAAATTGTATCTCACCCTTTGGGAGTTTTAGGTATCTTAGTCACAAAATCCATGATGATGTGTTCCTACTTCCATTCCGGTATTTCCAAGGATTGGAGACTTCCATACGGTCGTTGGTGTTTGACTTTGACCTGAAGGCAAGTCACACATCATTCCACGTAATTTGCCACGTCTAACTTCATGACGAGCCATGAATAATTGAGTTTCAAGTCCCAATACATCTTCGTACTTCCGGGTTGAATCGAATACTTGGACTTATGGGCGTCCTCGAGGAGTAGCTCGCGATTACCCCCGACTTTGGGTACCTATACTCGCCCTTTGAAGAGTTTTACCCCATGGCCATCCTCTGTCAATAGTAGATGTTGTTTTACCATCACCTCACTCTTAAGATTCTCTTCATGGAGAGCTTCAAATTAAGATGCCCTGATCTTCTCGATCAAACTCGTGTCATCCCACCTAGCCACTCAAGTATCTCAAAAAAGATACTTGTTTCATATATTCACGGGGATTTAGCATATAATCTATGTATTCCTCACTTGGAGATCTTACATCAGCTCCTGTCTCCGAACTTCATATTCATATCACTGTGTCTATTGATTTCTATCATGCATCTCAGGTTGAATCAATCTTTGAGCCATATGTACATGATTATATTTCTTTCACACATGTACGTATCTTTGTGATTCCAATTGCATATCTTTGTGATATGAACAGTTTGAGAAGTAATTTTTTAAAATTTTACTTCAGTGATAACTGAAAGTCCTATCAGAGATACTTGATGTCACCTCTGAAAATAGGCCACACAATTATTTTTAATTGTTGTGATAACATTTACTATTGTGTTTTTGTGTTAGTTGATTACCCCATCTTGGTTACTAAACATTTTATCTGATATTTTGCTACTCATCTGGTTAGTCTTTGAATATACATGATGTTCAGGATGCTCCTAATCATCATATGAGGGGGAGACATGACAAAGACATAGATTATCATGTTGAGGGGGAGTTAGCAAAAGGTGAGGGGGAGTAACAAAGTCTTAAACCTAAGGTTGAAAAGCCATTGGATTGAAAGATTACAATGTGCTTCATAGTGTGCTTCATTAGGGTTAGAGGTGATAAGAGAAATTAGTAGTGTGCTTCATAGTGTTTAGAGAGAGTTTGCTTTTCAATCCTATGTTTGTAACTCTCTTTCTAATCATCCAATACACAATTGTTATTCGATACATTGTTACTTGATTGTTACTGGGATTTACAACCCCTAACCACCCGCACCCATATCCCATCCACCACGAACCTTAAGCACCACCTATCAACCACCACCCCCACCCTACCGCTCCTCCACCCAACCATCACCCCACCCCCTACTGCCACCAAGAACCACCACCTACCCCAACCACCACCCTCGCTTACACAACACTACCCCTAAGCACCACTACCCTTACAACCCCTACCACCCCACTCACCATATCACCAATCCCATCCAAACCCACCACCATGAACCACGACCATCAGCCCCCCCCCCCCCCCCCATCTCAATCTCAATCAACCATCACTGTCTCCATCTTATCCAACACCGTCCCCAGCCTTACACAACACTGACCTCTCGTCCTACCCGACACCGCCCCCACATGAATCACCCACGCCCCACCTAACATTGACCCCACCTCAATTACCCCACACCTTAACCCAGCCCCACCCCACCCCACCCTATCCACCAACACCGCCACCCACTCGAACATTGTTTACCACCCAACCTACCTCCACCCAACACCATCCATCGTACCCCACCCCCCATCTCAATCACAAAACACCGCCCCCACCCCTACCCAACACTGCCCCGACCTCAAACACTAACCACCTATGCCCCATTCAACACCGCCCCACCTCAATCACTCATCAACCTCAACCCACCAACCACCTCCGCCCCACCACCTACCTTACTTCACCCCTACGACTACCGACGCCCATCCTATTATTTATAAAATCATTTATCAATACACAGTTATTTATAAAATCAAAACAATATAATTATAATCTTTATATAATTTAGAAAAACATTTTTAAAAATTATTTTATTTATTTTCTCTACAAGATGTATTAAATATACAATAATTATAATGAAAAAATAAAAATAAATAGGATTAGACTAAAAATAATTTAAAATAATTAATAGTAATAATGTTAATAAAATAATATGACTAATAGTAATTAATAATTAATTTTTACAAAAAATTAAATAAACAAAATATGGCTTATTATAATTGTTATTTAATATTATAAAGTAGTAATTACATAGTAATTAATAAGATAAACTAGTAAATAAATACTAATTAACAAAATAAATTACTATTAAATAAAAAGTTATAAAATTAATTAATATTGAGTAAATAATTAAAGATATAATTTAAAAGACACAGATAGATTCCTCAAATTAATAAGCTAATTGATATTTGTACATTTTCTTAATAAACTCAAATAATAATAATAATAATAATAATAATAATAATTAGTCTATGATCCGGCATATATATGGCCTCAATACATTTAGGAATACGAACTCAAAATTTAATTTCCTCCAAGATGATAAGGCGCATGACTTCGACATATAACCTCATCTACCTATATCTATACTATGTTATAAAAACGACATAAAAAACTCTTAATTACAACATTTTAAGCATAAGTTACAACTAATTAAAGTCAATTACTTAATTTACAATTCCTTAATGTTTTGGTACAACTTTTCCAAGCACATTATCTCAAATAATCATCTATTTGTGGAATGAATATTCATTTATTAATATAAATATTTGTTTTTTTGGTGGAGAATTTTATAAAATAGATTTTATATTAGCATAATCTATTTTAAAAGTAGATTTTACATTTAAATCTATATTAATGAGATGTAATATAAAATCTTTTTTCTTCCGTATTAGCATAAAATAGATTTTATATTAGCATAATCTATTTTAAATGTAGATTTTACATTTAAATCTATATTAATGAGATGTAATATAAAATCTTTTTTCTTCCGTATTTTTTTATATTACATCTCATAATGATTTTTCCATATTTTATTTTATAAAATCTTTTTCCATATTTTATTTTATAAAATATTTTTACATAATGAGATATAATATAAAATCTTTTTTCTTCCGTATTTTTTTGCTAATATAAAATCTATTTTATTTTATAAAAGCTACACGTATTTTATATTAGCATAATATAAAATCTACACGTATTTTTTTTCACGAGCATTAAAAGAAGAAAAAAGAAGTTTGATATGAATTAAAAATAAAAAATAACGAGATACACTAATAAATTATCGTATTTTTTAAAATAAAAATATTCCGCAATACTTTCCAAATTAAACCAAGTGCAAATGTCACATAATCATCTATTTGTGGAATGACTTTTATAAATATTTGTTTCTTCCGTATTTTATAAAAGCTACACATATCTTTATTTTTATCGACTAATACTATGATATTGGTTTTGGTTATCGGAGTTGATAAGAAAATGTTAAATTGAAAGAAAGATGTGAATATATGTATATATATGTATATATATATATATATATATATATATATATGAGAAAATAATGCAATTTTGATAACTTATAGAGTTGATAATCTTATTTTTTTTATGCGGTAACAGTTGCTATAATAGCTTAAGATGAACGATGCATTTATGACAAATTATAGAGTTAATATTAATCATTTTTTTATAGGAAAAAATTACTATAATAGCTTGATATTGGAATTTTTAATGGGATATGTCTTGCAAGTTGAACAACTAATTTGTATATTTATAATTATTTCAATAATAGTGATATGTTGTGAGACATGTCATTTGAGTTTTAAATAATATAATACAAAACTATTACCAATATTATTGAACAAACTCATAACAACAAACGATTAATAATATATGCAAGTTAACCAATTATGAAAATACATTCGTTTTTCACATTGTATTTCATTAACTGTTAACAGATAAATTACGTTTCATTTTAACTCGGTTCAATATTCCAACAAAAAATTTATCCTTCCGTGCAATGCACGGGCCCAACACTAGTATATTAACAATTTCGGAAATTACATTGAAGTGTAAGTTTGAAAAAACACATAAAAATATATTTTATGTGTATATATTTAATTTTTTTTAATATATATATTTCAGTCTCTAAAAAATCAAAATTAGATAAGGTGCAATGAGTCAACATTGGAATGCAGAATATCTATCATTTTCTTGACTATGCAACATATCAACATTTTTCTTCATCACTATGCAACATATCAACATTTGCAAACCCTAACCATGTTTTTTGAAAACCCTCAAACCCTATAAATACCATTATGTTCACCCATATTTCATTACAACATCATCAGTTTCTTTCTCATATATTTCATTCAAAAAACGTTGATAATGGCTGTTGTTACTACTGAGGTTGAGGTCACTTCTTCACTTCCTGCTCCTAAGCTTTTCAAAGTCTTTAATAACTTTGACACCATTGCCCCTAAGGTTGAACCTGAAACTTACAAGGCTGTCAATATCATCCAAGGTGATGGTGGTGTTGGAAGCATCAAGAACATTATATTCGGTGATGGTAAGTACCATTACATAAATAGTTTCTATTTTTTTGATCATTTTGATTCTAATTAAATACCGTGAATCATCTTTAATACTACAATTGTTTTATTATTTGTTATTCCCTAATGTTTTATATAACGTGCATAGGTGTCCCATACACAAGTTCAAAGCATACTGTTGATACCATTGACGCAAGCAACCTTAGCCTTAGCTACACGGTTTTTGAAGGCGACGCATTGTTGGGTATATTAGACTCAGCCACTCATAGTATTAAGTTTATTCCTTCTTCTGATGGAGGATCCATATACAAGCATACAACTGTGTTTAAATGCAAAGGTGATGCTAAGCTAACTGAAGATACTCTTAACCTTGTGAAAGCGACGTTGAAGAAGACCTTTAAGGCAATCGAGTCCTATGCCATTGCTCATCCTGAAGTTTACTAATTCACCTTGAATCAACATGTTTCGTTTCAATAAAAGAAATGCTCTGGTTAGTTTATGCTAGAGAGAGCGAGAGATATGGTTTCGTTAGTGTGTTTGCTTTCTCTTAAATAAATGGATTTCCATCCGGTTATATCATCATTGTACTTTGTTTTCCATCTATGTGAGGATGAATGATTATATATTGTGAGTCGTTACTTATTATCATGTTATCTTTTACCTCGTTAGAACAAAATTGGATTTATATAACGTCAAAATGTCTAAGCATCATAATAATAATAAACTGCTTTATAAGACTAAATTTATTGGACCAAAAAATAAAACGTCATATCTAAAGGTGTTGTAATAAGTTTATAGGACTATTTGTGATTCGTAACAAGTTTCTAGGACATGTTTATAAAGTTGTATTGACTATTTTATAGGATACTAATTGAAAAAATGTCTTGTAAAAACATATAATTCTCAAAGGGAAATTAATTAAAGTAGTCATCATTTCAGAAAATCAGGTTTACCTCCTAGCCAATTCTCTCTCTTATTTTATCAAAATAGCCATTAGGTTCGTGAAAGGAGTTCGTATATACGAACACCTCATTTGAAGTCAAAAACTTGATCCATGATCGTATATGTGTTCGTATATACGAACATAACATAAAAATTCATAAAAAAAAACATGAGTTCGTAAAAGGGTTCGTGAAAAAATTTAAAGAGGTAAAGAAATTTATAGTTTTGGCCCCTGTTAGTGAAATGGTTTTGTTGGGCCAAAATTGTAATTTATTTACATTTCATGAAAGACAAAAAAGGTAGAGAACAGGGGCCAAAATTGTAATTTATTTAAAATATTTTCTCAACATGTTTGTATATCACGAACACATATTACGAAGTGTGGCTAAAATGTAACATTTTTACTTAATTTCCAAAGATGAGGGGCCAAAATTGTAACTTGTTTAATTTTTTTATGAAAATTGGTTCGTATATGATAGATTACGATGAGGGGCAAAATGTGTAAATTCCAGGTTCGTATATACGAACCAGATTCACGAACAGGGGCCAAAATCGTAAATTTCTTTACCTCTAACTTTTTCCACGAACTCATGTTTTTTATGAACTCATGTTTTTTATGAATTTTTAAGTTATGTTCGTATATACAAACACATATTACGAACATGGATCAAATTTTTGACTTCAAATGAGGTGTTCGTATATATGAACTCCTTTCACGAACATAATGGTTATTTTAATAAAACAAGGGAGAGAATGGCTAGAAGGTAAACCCGATTTTCTGAAATAGCTACTTTAATTAATTTCTCATTCTCAAAAGCATCTTGTGTACAATAGATAATATGAAAAGTGTCCTAAAAATTTAGCGTCCTATAAACTTATTACAACGTATTTAGATAAAAAAAAATTGTCTGATACTATAAACTTAAGTCCTATAAAACAATCTAAGGAAATACATAGAATAGAAATTATTGGAATCCTCTAAATCCTACTTTGTTGTAGTGCCTTCCTATGTAAATGTATTATATGATCATATTTGAGAGAGAGAAAATTACAATTAGTAGAATGATACACTTGTTGGTTTCTCTCTTTTTCATTAAAGAAACCATTGGAACTTGTACGACTAACAAGTTTATATGAATTATAAAAATGTAAACGCTTAGCTTTTCTATGTTTGACGAGGAAAAAAAAACAAAGGTTAATTTGAATTTTTTATTATAAATATGGTTTTTAATGAATTTATGATGACCAAAAACTTACGGACTTTTTCTATAAGAAAAAAAAATGAGTTTAAATAAGTTCTTAGACTAAGAAAAAGCTTAAACCAAAACGCTTTTTAAATCCTATATATATGAAAGTTGTGACCATATATCACAACCGAGCCAAAATCGACGAGTCATTAATTACGAAAACACATGGTCTAACGTCCTCGTACAATATGCTAAAAGGTGGATTTTACCAAATCCGTGAACCGAGTCACCCTCTAATAAAAACACATGGACGTTACCTATTCCAACTTTGCTCACAACCTGTATCTATCACTACAAAATAAAAGAGCAATCCAGGCGAAATTTTCTGGCGGTTTACAATATAGTCAAACGGTGTTGATTTCCGCCGGAAATATTTTTCTAAATTTTTTTAAAGAAAATAATCCAAGTTTCCTCCACTGGATTATTTTTTAATTACCACTGACGCTGAATCTACAGATGCCATGAAGATTATTGAACCTTCCATCTCCACTAACTCCACTGGACCCATTGAAAAGTGGGTACCAATCAAAACTTAATCTTTCTTATGTTTGCAGGTATCGAAAGGTACCTGGTATCTAGATAGTGGATGCTCTCAACACATGACTGGCCAAAAAGACCTGCTCACTGAATACAAGGAAGAGAAAGGTCCCTCAATGACCTTTTCACCTTCCTTCGCCTCCTTTCTGGTGGGGGGGGGGGAGACCATTCACTTCCCTTCGGGTATGAACACGAGAGCCCTTCTTGTGAAAGCAATGGAAATACACTCAGCAATGGTACAACTACCTTCCGAAGAGTCACTTACGTAGATGGACTAAAGCACAATCTTCTCAGCATTAGTCAACTATGTGATAAAGACTTTGAAGTATGCTTTTCTAAGAAAGCATGTTCAGTGATGGAAAAAAATGGAAAACTTGCTCTCAGCGGTTATCGTATGAAAATGTTTATGTAATAAATATGGACTCTGCAACCGCTGAAAATATTTGTTTTATGTCCAAAGCCTCATCAGATGTCAACTGGCTATGGCATAAGAGGCTCTCTCATCTAAACTTTAAGAAATGAACACTCTATCCTCAAAGGAACTAGTCTCCGGTCTACCTCAGCATTCATATACAAAGGAATCTCTTTGCTCAACATGTGAAAAGGGAAAGCAGATTAAAGCTAGTTTCAAGTCTAAACAAGTTTTATCGGTGATAAGTCCCCTCCAACTTTTGCATATGGATTTGTTTGTCCCTGTCAACATCCAATCCATAGCTGGAAAGAAATACACTCTTGTCATAGTAGATGAATACTCTCGATATATCTGGGTGATATTTCTACGATCTAAGAGTGATACCCCAGATGAACTTATATCTATTGTTAGAAAGATGGAAGTGCAGAATAACTTAACTGTTCGCTCAATAAGAAGTGATCATGGAACTGAATTCAAAAGTAGTTCCCTGGATAACTTCTTTGAGATCAAAGGAATCTTTTACAATTTCTCTGCTGTGAGAACTTCTCAGCAAAATGGAGTCGCTGAAAGATGAAATAGAACGATTTTTGAAGTCACAAGATCAATGCTCAACCATTCTCATCTTCCAACTCAATTTTGGGCAGAAGATGTCAACACGACATGTTTTACTCAAAAGAAGTCGCTGATTGTCAAAAGATTCAACAAGACTGCCTATGAACTTTTCCATGGGAGAAAGCCTTCTATCAGTTTTCTTCATAAATTTGGTTGTCAGTGCTTTATCATAAACAACAGAGATACCCTTGGAAAGTTTGATCTAAAAGCTGATGAAGGAATTTTTCTTGGATACTCCTCAATATCCAAAGTCTACAGGGTCTTCAACAAGAGAAGAACAACTGTAGAAGAAACAATCCACGTCACCTTTGATGAATCCTGATCAGCGAACTCTAAACCTATCACTGATAATGAAGAACTCAACACCTGTATGTTATCTCATTATGGAGAAACTGAACCTCTTTTTTAACTCACATCATCATGCAAACCTCTCAAATGTTGATGATGATCCAGACATCATACCACCTAACACTGAATCCACTTCATGGGTATCAGTTGTTCCTCTAAAAACATTACCACCATCAGATCTTCCTACCTCTGAAACCCCTAACATCTCTGAAGATATCTCAGTTAATGATATTCAACCTGAACCTCAACCTCAACAGTTGATAACTGATGAACCTCAGGGTGAAACATCTTCTTCAGTGAATATTCCCATTGCTGATCCAATATCAAACATGGTTGCTCACGCCCCCGCTCAGAGATGGACCATAAATCACCCTATTGATCAAATCCTTGGTAATCCAGATACAGGTATTCAGACTCGACGAAGCTCCGGTAACATCTGTCTTTTTGTTAACTTTCTCTCTCTTTTCGAGCCTAAGAAGACTGATGATGCCCTCAGAGATCCAAACTGGGCCAGCGCTATGTAAGAAGAGATGACTGGGTTTGAAAGAAACAAGGTTTGGAATCTCGTTCACCGACCATCAGACAAAACTGTTATAGGCACCAAATGGTTGTATCGAAACAAGTTAGATGAAATCGGTACTGTCACCCGTAACAAAGCCAGACTAGTTGCTCAGTGATACGGACAAGAGGAAGGCATAGAATATGATGAAACCTTTGACCCTGTGGCTAGGCACGAAATGATTCGATTATTCTTAGCCTATGTTGTTCACAAAGACTTAATAGTATATCAAATGGATGTTAAGTCAGCATTCCTTAATGGAAAGTTGACTGAAGAAGTCTATGTTGAACAACGCCCAGGGTTCTCTGACCCTAAACATCCACACTTTGTCTACAAGTTGGATAAGGCTCTCTATAGGTTAAAACAAGCCCCTCGTGCTTGGTATGACACTCTATCTTCTTTCCTCATCTCTGAAAAATTTGAGCGTGGCAAAATTAATAACACTCTATTTTTCAGAAAGATAAAAGGTCATATTATTCTTGTTCAAATATATGTTGATGACATTATATTTGGTTATACTAATCCATCTTTGTGTACTCGATTCGCTGAAAGAATGAAGAAAAAATATAAAATGAGTATGATGGGTGAGCCAACTTACTTTCTTGGACTTTAGATCAAGCAATCTGAAAAAGGCACATTTATTCATTAGGGTAAGTATGTTAACGACATGCTGAAGAAGTTTGATCTAACTCAAACTTCAGCAATGAAAACTCCTATGGCACCTCCGCTGACATTAAGTAAGGATTCCTCTGGAAAGCCTGTTAATGTCACTGCCTATAGAGGAATGATAGGCTCCCTGTTGTATCTTACAACGAGTTGAACTGATATTTTGTATTCTACTTGTCTTTGTGCACGATATCAATCAGAACCTAAGGAATCTCATCTGATCGCTGTCAAGCGAATTTTCAGATATCTGAAGGGAACTCCTAACCTAGGTCATTGGTACCCCAAAGACTCAGGGTTCGATCTAATTGGCTATTCAGATAGTGTTTTTGCAGGTTACAAACTGGATAGAAAAAGAACCACTGGAGGATGTCAACTCCTACGTGGAAAGTTGGTATGTTGGACAAGCAAAAAGCAGAACTCAATGTCCACTTCCACAACTGAAGCTGAGTATGTAGCCGCTGGAAGTTGTTGTGCTCAAGTCTTATGGATGAGAAATCAGCTATTAGACTATGACCTTCAGCTATCCAAAATTCCAATCTATTGCGACAACACTAGTACCATTGCTATAGCTAACAATCCAGTGCTACACTCAAAGATGAAACATATCGCAATCATATATCATTTTATCAGAGATCATGTGATGAATGGAGACATTGAGCTTCATTTTATTCCAACTGACTATCAGCTTGTTGATCTCTTTATCAAACCTCTTGATGATCTCTTTCTCATCAGTGAGCTTGGAATGTTGAACCTTGAAGATTAACTCTTCAGCGTTTATGCATTATGTTAGTCATAAAATTCTATCTCTCGTCCCATCATCTCTGACTAAAATCTTTCTGATAGTCAGGTATGTACTCACATCTTCCCTCACTGAATCTTATTCAGTGAGACGACTACAAAAATTTCAAAACTTAATCACTGATTCTTTTCAAGTAGTTAAAAGCTTTTTGAAAATAAAACTCATCACTGATATTTCCCATAAGTGATTCTTTAAAAGAAAAACATATCTCTGATTTTCTATCAGCGATACTTTTAAAATGAAAAGACACTCTTCTTTTGTGAGGTCATACGAATCGACAATCCATGACACCGCTTTTTCTGACACATTCGTCCGTTGTACTTGTCCAATCAAATTCGTGGGACGTGTCTGTGTCATGATGAACACCTTTTCCCGCTTATCATTCCTTCTCTCTCCTCACACTCTCACATATAAACCATTCGATTCATATTTTTACCTTTTATGCTCACAAATTCTCTAAAAGGCAAAAATTACTCTCGGCATTCAAGCAACCTAAGAACTCAAGACTTTAAGCTTAAATCTTCGAATCTGCAAACATAACAGGTTCATATTCTTATTCCTTTATATTAAAACCCTTTATTTGATCCTTAAAACTCTTTTCATTCGGATCAAAAACTGTTTTTCTCTCTAAAATCATTTCCTTCATGATTTTCATGCAAAAACCATTTGGGTTTTTAAGACTTTAAACATTTTTGTTTAAATATTGTTCATGTTTCTTTCTTAATAAGGAAACTGACAATACTTCTTTTACCTCTCTTTCAAACTCCAAACTACTGGAAATACCATATTTACAAGTCTCTTTCGTAAAAACGAAACTGGTAAAGTTTTCCATTATTTTTTTCTTTCCTAAACCATCCTTATGCTATTCCCTTCTCTCATTTCAGAAATGGCATCCTAAACCACTCTCATCCAATCAAATAATGTGAAGTTCGATCTCACTGCTGCTTAGCTGTCGAGAAACAATCACTTAGTGTTACTGGAATTTCCAGCGAAGAAACCATCCCCTCATCTCCACTATGCTGCTGATTTCCTGAAGGCGTCTCCACTATCTTACGCTCTGAAAGTTGCTCCTCCTCTATCGAAAAATCCACTTCAGCTATTCTAGTATACCGCTAAAAAGGGAGAAGTCCTAAACAAACAAGGAAACCCGATCACTGTTATCTCCTACCAAACTCAGCATGGTGCAGGGGCCATCACTCCCCTGGCCATCCGCACTGCTATCCAATTTCCATCCAAGACCACGGCTGGTTTTGAAGCACTACCTACTGATGAGGAGCTGATTCAGTTTCTCGGTCACATGGGCTACCAATGGGACATGAAGCCTCGCACCACTATCCCTGACAAATGTCTGACAAAGATTCTGAAGGCAAAGATGCCCTTAGAGCTCAACTACATATTTTCCCACATTATTCAATGCATGAGTGGGAAAATGGGATCGCTGGACCAGGCCAGCAAGGTTCAGCTACAAATGGGTTTCTCAGTGATCCCTGGGAGACACATTGACTAGGTCAGACTCATCTTTGATGATCTCTTGTCAAAAGTTGAGAAGACTGAAGGGGAAATCAAAATTCCCTACGTACTTTTCATCTCAGCTCTCCTACAATCCATCGGCGATCTCTACCCAAAGGATGCTTACAGTCAACTCTCCAAGATGGGCACTTGAATCGTCCAGGTAGTGCATGCAGTGAACGAGGTAAGTCTTTCTACACTCAGAACTCTCCTCTCCTCCACATTTTCACATTCAGTGGTTACGCCATCCTCGGCTATCCCCACCGCTACCACCGGTTCAAAACGCAAATCAATAGCTCTTCGAGGTCCCTCTAAAAAGGCCAAGAAGACGGTGGAGCACACTACTCAACAAACTTCCTCAGGGGTTGTCTCTCAACAAAAACTCAAGACGATTTTATGGGTCGCTCCTCCACTGCTGACACCTCAATCATTTCAGTGCCACTCGTCACTGAATTAATACTAGTATCTACCCCAATGCTCTC
Organism: Arctium minus; assembly: GCA_954870635.1. Classification (NCBI taxonomy): domain Eukaryota; kingdom Viridiplantae; phylum Streptophyta; class Magnoliopsida; order Asterales; family Asteraceae; genus Arctium; species Arctium minus. The sequence continues at coordinate 116,932,866 of OX941084.1, read as the reverse complement.
AGTTCCTCATAGCACTACTAAGGTAATTTCGAGCATCACCAGTACTCAATCCTTAATTCTCTCATCTCCTACTTCTACTCCTTTGGTCTCTAATATTCCTCTTTTACAGCAGCCAACTTCTACATCTCAACCACTAGGACCTGATAGCCTCCCTCTCGAAGGTACTTATCAAATAAACATGCCTCCGTGTCTATTTGAAAAAGACATTGCTTTCTATAATTTATTTTATACATCAGGTACTCCCCAAAACAAAACCACTTTTCCCTACCTACTAATTAAGCCTGAGCAACCCATTGCTCAAACTTTAACGTGTTTTAAAAGTCCTAGTTTGGTGACTGTTGATGCCTCCCTCAGCGAGGTAATCAATAAGGTGGGCTCTCTCTCTGTCTCTACCACCATCAACACCAACACATCAGCAGTTAAAACTGCTGGTGAGGAACTGAAGAACCTCTCCTCTACCATCTCTGCTAAAGCCGAAGCTTCTCAGCTCGCTACTCTACATGAGAAAGTTGAATCACTGAAGAATGACGTGGTCTCAAACACAACACAACTTCAATTCTTAAATGTCCACGTCGACCGCCTCACTAGAGAGGTGAAAACTCTTAATGGGAAGGTTGATACTTCCAATCAGCTATTAGCTGATATCTTAGCCAAACTGAGGGAACTAGTTCCAGTGCCCTCTCCATCTTTCACGGCGGATGATCGGATGAGTCTCAAACTCACTGCTAACTTTGTGTTCGAGGCAACATTTACAATCCCTAGTCTAGAAGATAATATTAAGGCTCTGGAAGTTAATGCCTACAAGGTTGGTGTTGAGGCTGCTGCTACTAGTCCATCCCCTGAAGATGACAAAGAGGGGGAGAAGAATCCTGAAGATGCAGTGAATGCAGAAGTCGTTGTGGAAGACGCTCCCTCTCATATTGAGAGGGAGAGGCTGCTGAAGAACAAGCACCTCCTTCCTCTTCAGTGGTCGTTCAAGATGAAGAAGAAGAAGAAGAAGAAGAAGACGAAGAGGAAGATGATGAAGAGTTTGATATAAAGGATCAAGGCTCTAAAGGCAATGCCACTAACGATGATGATGAAGATGATGATCCATCTCTCTGGTTCATTCCTGCACCCATCAGTGTTCCTGCTCCAGCGAATGGCGTTCTCATTTCAGAAGCAAGGGCGAGAAAAGACTCAAGTTCAACTCCTTCTACCAAAGGAAAGCAAAAAAGGATTGTCTGCCGAAGGAAACCTGAAACTTTTATCACCATCTGAGGGGGAGCTACCTTCTCAGGTATGTCTCTCTATTGTTCCCCTTTCGTTCTTTTATCCCCTATCACCCCTATCTCACTTCTAGCCTTTATATTTCTCCTTTCTAAATACATACACTAACCTACCTTTCTTTTTGCCCAAATAGTACTCTCCCCTACTTAATGGACCTTTTCTGCAAATACTCCCAGCTATCCCGTCTGAAGATCTAATAATCTCAGTCTCTGTCAGAGAGACTGATGAAGAAGAAGGGCCGCTAAGCCACCCCAAAAGACCCTCTCGACTCATCAAAAGGTTAGAGGATGAACTCCAAAGGCGGTCAGAGACAATTCTTCATCTCGAGAGTCAAATGCTGAAGATCCCTCCCCAATCCTCCACTGAAGAGTTTGCTTTCCTATCACCGGAAGAAGTAGAAGAATCGATCAGGGATGAAAGACTTATCGTTGAATGCTAAGAGGATGCCTCTCTAGCCCTCAAAGTTCAATCAACCCTGGTCAAGGACAAGAAATTGAAGAAAAATCTGGTGAAAGTCCAATCAACACTTCTAAAGGAAATAGAGGAGGAGAACAAAGCAAAAGAGGTCATTGATCATGATCTAGCTTGGTGCAAAAAGAAGCTTGATCATCGATCTGACCAATCAAAGATCTCAGCAGTAACACTCTTAGGGAAAGGAAAAAAGAATCAATTCTCTGTAACAATGGAGATCGTCAGAAGTGATGGAAGCTCCAAAGTTATGTTTTTATCAAAACTGTTACACCTCGGTTTTTATGAATGGTTGGAGTTCAAGGAAGCACTAAAGAAATCAAGATCAATACACAGGGGCCATGTTGAAGCACTGTTCGAAGATCTCATTAGCAAGGTCACCGCCTGAATAAGTGTGCCCTCATCTCTACCATAGAAACCAAGAACAGTTAGACGGAAACAAGCCTCCTCATCTGACAATGATGTTGTGATCAGGAATGAAACCAGTATCAAGTTCTCCAGAGATGCAGTAGTTGGTCCCTCTTCAGACCTTTCAGCACTCAACCTATCCCTGCCCCCTGATAGACCATTTATGGTTGGATAGGTGATAAGTTCACCCCTTGGTGTAATCTTCCGCGATGATGATGAAATAATCATGTTTCAAAGAGCCTCAGAGATCCCTCTTTGCCCTCTTGTACACCTAAAAGATCTTCTTTGCATATGGTGCGACAATTCAACATCAGGGACCCTCATCAAGACACTTATTCGAAAGGAAACAGTTGTTTGAAAACAGATAGGAGAAGAGGTACCTGATCATATGATTGTAGTAGAATAATTCCTTGTCAAGAAAGAACCACCTTAGTTAATAGGTTATCTTTTGTCTTGTAATCTATTAGTTAGGCTTACAGTACTAGTAATACTTATTTGCATATTTCCTTTGTAATACTTATTACAAATTAATGAAAATTTCAGTTAAGTACTTTACTCCATCAGTACTATAAAAGATCCCTAAAAATAGTAATTAGGACATGTATGTTATGAGTCCTGATTATCCTTATGTTTTGAAATAAAGTAATTTTCTCTTATTGCTTTATCATCATCAAATAGGGGAGATTGTTGATCCAAGATCTCTCAGTGATTTGATGATGACCCATTAAAATACTTAGTGAAAGGTATATTTAACATATGTATGTATTAGTGTTTCACCATCAGCGATCACATACTGAGTTTGTTCAGTATTGCTGATGATTTCTAATGTATTTTGTTAACTGTAACCCCTGAAGACAAGTTTCGCGACAAAGACATTCACCACTGACATCAAATACAAAGTTGTAGAACAAGTGACAAGTCTACTCATGATCTGATGCTGACATCAGTGAAACCAAGACAAGTCCACAACACGCGAAGAACTTTGAAGAAAAGCTTCAGCTATCGCAGACTCTCAATTCTGATTCTTTGAAGAAAGAAGCCCTCAACGATCAATGGTCACAAAGCTTATGCTCCAAGTTTATTTTGTCTTATCCTTGCACCAAAAGTACAACTATCAGAAGAGACATACCTATGCTGCAAATCATACAACAACTCTGAAGGCTACACTGTTCACCATTTGGCCAAAAGCATGTCTCTAAAAGTCAGAGGCATGCAACCAACCAAATAGTGACACATGTAAAGTACCCCTGCCAAGCATTTAATACATAGGGTATAAATAGAACAGTTACACCTCACTACGAAGTGTTGCCTTCTATCCTTTCTCTTAGTGAACCAAGTATAGAAACCCTTGATTTCTATATCCTCCCAACCATCTATCTCCAGTTCTAAGTGCAAACACCTGTGTGATTCTTAAGATTATTTAGATTAGGTTTTACTTAATCTGTTTCGCAACAAACTGTAAATTATGATTTGAGTTATCAATAAACAATTTATTAAACCAGTAAAATTTGTGTTTGTATTCAACCCCCACCCCCTTCTACAAACTTGTTAAACACCTTTGGGACCAACACTTCTCTTTGACCTTAGAGGACACTCCACAACTAATCTTACCTAAAAATGGTTTTTAACTTTGAAAACGAGGGTTAGACCACGAGGCCTAGTGAATTCCCTCTTGAAAACCGTTATAATCAAAGCATTAAAGCAACAATAATATCGTTTTATGGCTAATCAAAACAACACAACATCACGCATGGGTATTGCACATTGGTCATTTACCAATAATCCATAAACGCCGTCAACCACGATCGGGGTCCAATAAGACTCCCGTTTCGCCTCTCGGGCCCAAGAATACTCCCCATCCCTACGTATGCAGAAAACGAATTTCACACACACGAGGCTTAAAATTCACTTCCAAGATACGCTATTTCCACTATGCAACCCGACAACACATAAACATGTCCAACATGAAATTAAAGCATGTACCTTTTAAAAATAAAATCTATAACATGCTAGACCAACGTTCACAATATACTCCACGTCATGTAAGAAATATTTGCACAATTGCGAATAAAAGCCATGTTTACACATAATATCAAAATCAATGTTTAAAAAGGTTTAACAACACATTACACATATAAAGGGTTGAAGGGAACTCACCTGGTCATTGAATACCTCCCACACCAAACTCACCCTCGCACACCTACAATGAATTCTCAATAAATCACTATTAACCTCAACGGTTTCCCAATTGTTTTCCCGCTAAAAGTTCTATTCTGACTTCGTTAACATCCCAGACACCCATAAGTCGGGTCTCCTCTGGCTTGGCTTCAAGCCCACCAGGCCTCCCCCGGTTTCCAGATTCTCATGCCAAATGGTCCCAATACAATTTAAATTAAAACAAAGTATTCGTAAACTAGCAGCGGAACACTCCCACAACCGAGAATATCTATGTTAGCTATAAAAAAAGAACTAAGCATCTTGATGCTCCCAGCTTAACTCTCTCGTCTCTAAATCAGATCTTCTATTTTCCCTTAGACGACACTCCACAACTACCCTTACCTGAAAATGGTTTTTAAGTTTGAAAGCGAGGGTTAGACCACAAGGCCTAGTGAATTCCCTCTTGAAAACAGTTATAATCAAAGCATTAAAATAACAATAATATCGTTTTATGGCTAATAAAAACAACACAGCATCACGCATAGGTATTGCATAATGGTCATTTAATAATAATCCATAACCATCGTCAACCACGATCGGGGCCCAAACAAACTCCCCTTTTGCCTCCGGGGCCCAAGCATACTCCTCGTCCCCGCATATGCAGAAAACGAATTTCACGCACACGGTGCTTAAAATTCACTTCCAAGATACGTTTCATTGTGCAACCCGACACCACAAACATGTCCAACATGAAATTAAAGCATGTCCACCCGGGTCTCCCCTGGGTTCACAGTCCCCGTGACCACCCGAGTCTCCCCCGAGTTCCGGGCCCCATGCCTACTAGGCCTTCCCCTCGGGTTCCTGGCTCCCGGACCTATCGGATTCTATACTACCTGGGTAGTTTAAATACCGGGTTTTGCACGCTACCGACCCTTGTCCCAGGACTATTCCCGGTTCCCTCAAATCCTGGGTCGTGCGCCCTATACCAGGTCCGATCCCCAACCCGGTTGACGTGGTGCCGGGATTCACCAATTATGGGTTTCCGGTTTCCCGGTAACCCTTCCCTGGTTTGGCGGTTCTTGGGGTTCTCGAACAACGTCCTATCAATCTTCGATTAATGGAGAATTCTTTCATTTCTTTTGAAACTTAAACCAAGGTTTTCACCAAACAAGTTCCAAAGTTTGGGATTACCGAGCCATTAACTTACATTGACCAAACCATATACATTAATAATTTTAACAATCATTATTTTAGGGTAGAACCCAAAATCTCAGTTTAAGAACACAGACCACAATGGCATTTCAACCCAATCTATAAAACCAAAAATTCTAGACTTCAAGAGGTGAATAGAAGATTACCTTAATTGGTCTTGCCTCCAAATTCTTCTCACACCTTGCCAAAATCTCTCTTGTTTTCCTTTCTTCAAATACTCAGCCGCTATCCCAAGACGAGAGAGAATGATTAATTAGGGATTTTATCCCCTATTTATACTTCTAGCAAATTACACACAAGGTCCCCCAAGTTCCATCTTTAAAGCTTTAGCTACATTTTCAATATTTAATTACGCCTAAGTCATGGTTGTTACAAAACTCCCCCTTTAAAAGGATTTTGTCCCCGAAATTCCTTGGTTAAATAATTGCGGGTACTTGGCCCTCATCTCTGATTCCACTTCCCAAGCCGCCTCTTGACCTTTATGGAAATGCCATTGTACTTTCAACAAGGTCAATTTCTTTGTTCCTCAATTTCTTAACCTTTCGGTCCACTATTGCTCCAGGTTCTTCCACGAAGTTAAATCTCTCATCCACTCGCACATCGTGCAATGACACGACTTTATCTACTTCCGCCAAACACTTTTGTAAGTTAGATACGCGGAACGTACCGTGGATGTATCGGAGCTAATCTTGTACGCCATTTCTCTAATTCGCTCTATGATTTCAAACGGCCGAAAAAAACGTGGGCTTAACTTCCCCCGCCTTCCAAATCCTACCACTCCCTTCCATGGAGATACTTTTAGCATCACTTTATTCCCAACTTGGAACTCTATGTCCATGTGTCTCTTATCCGTGTAGCTCTTTTGTCGGTCACGTGTTGCTTCAACCTTTATCGCACCTGAACATTTTTATCCGCAGTCAATTACACAATTTCAGGTCCAACCAATTTCTTTTCCCAACCTCAATCCAAGACAAAGGTGTCCGACAATTCCTTCCGTATAACACTTCATATGCAGCTGCTTTGATGCTCGCATGGTAACTATTGTTGTAAGCAAACTCGATCAATGGCAGATGGTTCTCCCACGAGCCCTGAAAGTCTAAGGCGCAAGCCCTCAACATATCTTCCAGCGTTTGAATAGTTTACTCACTCCGTCCATCGGTCTGAGGATGGTAAGTTGTACTTAACTTGATTCGCGACCCTATTTCCCATTGGAAACTTCTCCAGAACGTTGACATAAAACGACTATCCCGGTCTGACACTATAGATAACGACACCCCATGACGAGTCACTATATTTCCATTGAGTACGTCTCATTTATGGGTAGAAAATGTGCCGACTTAGAAATCCGGTCCACGATCACCGGTAATCTCCCATTCCCGCCGTCGAGAGACTTAAATAACTATAGCATGCCAAAGATCCTGGCTTTCGTGGGTCTCCGATAGGTTCCATCCAGGATGATTGGGAAAGATCAAAAGCTCCAATAAGGTATCGAGAGGGCTATCACAGTCAGGTGTAAAGTAATTAGCCCTATTTGTAAAGCTACGAGAAATTATGTTTCGCTGCTTTTCTACCTAAAAAAGATCTGCCTTATCTCAAGCATGTGAAAAGCCCTACCCCATCACGGACAAGCCACATGCAGGGAAACTTGCACGTGGGCTGGAGCGGGGCTTTAGGAAGAAGGGGGTTGGAGATGGACTTGGATGATGGAAAAAGCGGTCGGGCCATCCTTCTCTAATACCTGCTATAGGCAAGCTAAAATAAGGGTCACTCTATTGTCTACTTCGATAGCTTTCAAGAGTCTCTTTAAAGCCACCATTCTTTAGTGATGATCTCTAGCGAACAAATCTTATGTCTTTTTCCCAGAAAAAAATTTATTTCTACTAGAACAAGTCCGCTGCGAGAATTTTTTTCCTGGAAGTTTCAACCTTGTTGACTATGACAACAGTCGCGGCGAGATGGCGGGTCAGTTAAGTGCATTCACTATTCACTCAAACTAAAAAGAAAAGGAATATAATATAGAATCTGGATCCCCTCCCAGTTTGATCAACAGGATCAGTCGGCTAGAGACTTCTTTTTCCGCCCTCAGTCTGACTAACCTTTCTATGTTCTGCATGTGAAAATGAAATCATTACTCTTCATTCTCCCGTGCTCTAGCAATTGCCCATATCGTGTCATATCCTTCGGGGTTCTAGGAAATTTGGTCACGAAATCCATCGTGATCTGGACCCATTTCCAAACCAGGATATCCAACGGTTGGAGTTTCCTATACGGACGTTGGTGTTCTACTTTCACTAGCAGGCAAGTCAAACACCTCTCCAAAAAGTAGGCTATATCCTTCTTCATACCTGGCCACCAATAATTTTGTAGTAAATATCCAAACATCTTATTAGTCCTTGGGTGGATTGAATATTTGGATTTATGATATTCCTCCAAGATGAGCCTTCGAACTTCTCCGAGCTTCGGAACCCAGATTCTTCCATTGAAACATTTCAACCCTCGGCTATCCACCGTTAAGGAGGTTGCACTACCGACTATTTGCTCTTTCTTAACATTCTCCGATGTTAACGCTTCTACCTGCCACTTCTTTATCTCGTCTAGAAAATTGAACGTCACTTCCGTTCTCATAGGTACCACCTTTGCAGCCTCACTTCTCTCCTTTCGGCTCAAGGTGTCGGCCACTACATTTGCCTTTCTAGGATGATATTCGATCTTACAATCATAATCCATTAGTAGTTCCATCCACCTCCTTTGTCGCATATTCGGTTTCTTTTGGTCAAAGAGGTGACAAAGACTCTTATGGTCCGTGAAAATCTGACATTTTATCCCGTAGAGATAATGCCGCTAAATCTTTAAAGCGAAGACAACGACCGCTAGTTCTAAATCATGGGCGAGATATCGTGTCTCGTGATCTTTCAATTGACGAGACACATACGCTATCACTTCCCCACGCTGCATAAGAACATATCCTAATCCCAATCTAGATGCTTCATTATATACTACGAAGTCATCCGTACCCTCTAGTAGTGGCAAAATCGGAGTGCTACTCAACATGTCCTTCAACTTCTGAAAGGCTTCACCTTGCGCATCCAACCACGTGAACTTCACACTCTTCTTAGTCAAGGAAGTCAATGACGTTTCTATGCACGAGAAATCCTTGATAAACTTTCGATAATAACCTGTCAGTCCAAGGAAACTTCGAACCTCTGACAAGTTTCTAGGCTGCTCCCAATCCTATATTGTTTCGATCTTAGACGGGTCTACCTTGATCCCATCATGAGACACAACGTGTCTGAGGAACTGCACCTCTCTCAACCAGAATTCACACTTTGAAAGTTTTGCATAAAGCTTCTCTCGCTTCAACAACTCCAGAATGATCCGCAGATGCCCTTCATGTTCCTTTCTAGATTTCGAGTATACCAAAATGTCATCTATGAACACTATAAAGAATTTGTCCAGGTAAGGTTGACACACCCTATTCATCAAGTCCAGAAAAGTTGCTGGCACATTGGTTAAACCAAACCGCATAACAAGAAACTCATAATGTCCATATCTGGTCCAGAAAGCCGTTTTCGGTTTGTCTTCCTCGCTTAACTTGAGTTGATGGTATCCTGACCTTAGGTAAATCTTAGAAAAACAGCTAGCTCCTTACAGCTGATCAAACAGTTCGTGTATCCTTGGAAGCGAATACTTGTTCTTAACTGTAACCATATTCAGCTCATGATAATCTATGCACATTTGCATAGTCTCGTCCTTCTTTTTCACGAATAGAACCGATGCACCCCAAGGTGATGTACTAGGTCTAATGAATCCCTTATTTAACAATTCTTGTAGTTGAGACATCATCCCTTTCATCTCCGATGGTGCCAACCTATATGGGGCACGAGCTATTGGTGCGGCTTCGGGCACAATATCGAATTCCCAACGCAATATCGAGTTCCCCCATAACCATCGGGTATAACTGCATGGGCACTAAACTCCCTTCTATGTCTATAATACAATCCTCTACTACATCTCTAATACATACCCGATTATCATCGGTCGTTTCCACCTCTAACTCCCTCTCCAAACATTTAGGTCTCACCTTTAAGCATTTCACAAAATCATGCGACACAAAAGAACGATTCGCTCCCGAATCAAATAACACCTTGTCAAAGAAAGAGTTCACCAGAAATGTACCTTTCACCACCTCCGGGGCCTCCTCCGCTTCCACCGTCGTCATGTGAAATGCACGTCCCTTCAGATACACCGGCTTCGACCTCTTCTCCACCCTCTTGGTTACCCGTCGTCCTCCAAACTGCACCGGTCCTCCCCTTTTCAATTGCGGGGAACCGTGTCACCTGTGCTCGACTGACCCATACTAAAAACACGATTTCCCTTTAGGACAGTCTTTCGACACGTAACCCAGCAATCCACACCAGTAAAAAGATCTCGAGTCCAACATGCACTCTCCCTGGTGAACACGGTGACACTTCCCACACGACTTGATTAGTACCTCACTATCCCCGTGAACATCTGTTTTGAAGGACTTTCCTTTTCTTCTATCATTCCCCGACCCATCCCATTTCCTCTTTTCTCCGCCCTTTTCAGTCACCTGGCGGTTCTTTTCCTTCTCCGTTAATTCAGCCACATTAATGGCCGTTTGGAAGGTGGTAGGGTTCCTTGTCCAAACCAACTCTCGAATTTTGCTCTTCAACCCATAGATGTATCGCTCCACACGCTGTTCCTCGGTCGGCACATTTTCGACCTCGCAAAACGATATTTTTCTATAAACTTGGAGGTGTACTCCCACACTATCATCTCCTTCTGATCTAGTCCTAAAAACTCCTCCTCTAACTTCTTGATTGCCGCCAGCGGGCAGAACTGAGCCATGAATTTTCTAACAAACACTTTTCAAGTCATATTCTTCGCCACTAACGAACATTTTCCTCCCGTCTCAGCATCCCACCAAAAGACTGCGTCCGACTTCAGCATGGACAAGGCATACACCACTTTGTCAACCTCAGCACACTTGCAAGTGTCAAAAATAAGCTCCATCTTCCTTACCCACTTCATTGCTAAAACCGGGTCGTACACCCCTTTGTAAGTAGGGGGCGTGCACGGGGCGAACCCCTTGTAGTTGCACCACTTAACTGCCGACTCATTCACCACCATGGTAGTCAACTGAGAATGACTACCTTCTTTTTTTGCTGGCAGGCTAGACAAGCGAGGGTTAGACCACGAGGCCTAGTGAATTTCCTCTTGAAAACAGTTATAATCAAAGCATTAAAACAACAACAATATCGTTTTATGGCTAATCAAAACAGCATAACATCACGCATGGGTATTGCACAATGGTCATTTACCAATAATCCATAACCGTCGTCAACCACGATCGGGGCCCAAGCATACTCCTCGTCCCCGCGTATGCAGAAAACAAATTTCACGCACACGGGGCTTAAAATTCACTTCCAAGATACGCTATTTCCACTGTGCAACCCGACACCACATAAACATGTCCAACATGAAATTAAAGCATGTACATTTTAAAAATAAAATCCATAACATGCTAGACCAACGTTCCTAATATATTTCACGTTATGTAAGAAATATTTTCACACTTGCGAATAATAGCCATGTTTGCACATAATATTTAAAATCAATGTTTGTGGTTTAACAACACATTACACATATAAAGGTTTGAAGGGAACTCACCTGGTCGTTGAATACCTCCCACACCAAACTCACCCTTGCACACCTACAGTGAATTCACAATAAAGCACTGTTAACGTCAACGGTTTCCCAATTGTTTTCCCGCTAAAAGTTCTATTATGGCTTCGTTAACATCTCGGATACCCATAAGTCGGGTCTCCCCTGGCTTGGCTTAAAGCCCACCGGGCCTCCCCCAGTTTCCCGGTTCTCCTGCCCACCCGGGTCTCCCCTGGGTTCACAGCCCCCGTGACCACCCAGGTCTCTCCCGGGTTCCGGGCCCCGTGCCTACAGGGCCTTCCCCCTAGGTTCCCGGCTCTCGCCTACCGGATTTTATACTACCCGGGTAGTTTAAATACCGGGTTTCGCACGTTATCGACCCTTGTCCCGGGACTGCTCCCGGTTCCCTCAATTCTCGGTTCGTGCGCCCTCTATCGGGTCCGTATCGGGTCCGATCTCCAATCCGGTTGATGCGGTGCCGGGATTCACCCATTCCGGGTTTCCCATTTTTCGGTAACCCCTCCTGGGTTTGGGCGGTTCCCGGGTTTTCGAACAATGTCCTATCAGTCTTCGATTAATGGAGCATTTTGTCGTTTCTTTTGACATTTAAACCAAGGTTTTCACCATAACAAATTCCAAAGTTTGGGATTACCGAGCCATTAACTGACACTGACCAAACCTTATAGATTAATCACTTTAACAGTCATTATTTTAGGGTAGAAGCCAATATCTCAGCTTAAGAACACAGACCACAATGGCATTTCAACCCAACCCATGAAACAAAAAATTTTAGATTTCAAGAGGTGAATAGAAGATTACCTTAATCGGTCTTGCCTCCAACCTCTTCTCACACCTTGCCAAAATCTCTCTTGTTTTCCCTTCTTCAAATACTCGGTCGCAATCCCAAGACGATAGAGAATGATTGATTAGGGATTTTATCCAAGGTTCTAAATGGCGTGAGGCGTGGCGTGGCGGCGAGGCCAAGCCTCAAGCCTTAGGAGCCATGGCGAAGCTTTAGCGTTTTCAAGGAGTGACTTGTGGCGTCAAATTTCTAATTTATATATAATATTATATATAGAGACATATGTTTTGGCGTGTTATTCAATGAGTCAATAGTAATAAACAAGTTAAATTAGGTTATATATAGTAAAAACCCGCAAATAAGACATTAAAAATATAAAAAATACCAAATATTGCATTACAAAAACTGCGCATTAGGCCATGGCGTGCCACGAGCTTAACGTGGCGTGAGACACAAGCCTTGGTGCCATGGCGCGCCATGGCGGCTGTGCGGCGAGTTTTTTAGAACAGTGATTTTATCCCCTATTTATACTTCCATAAAATTACACACAAGGTCCCCCAAGTTTCATCTTTATGACTTTAGCCACACTTTCAATATATAATTACGCCTAGGGCATGGTTGTTACATGAACAAATATGAGATGCAAAACCCGATTAAATGAAATTTGGGATGGAGAAATATTAACATAAACAATCGTTAGAGACGGAAACCAAACTTTACATTAAAAAATATACTAGAATTACATATCACATTTGTTATCATTATTACATAGTATTAGTTATGCAATTGTATGGAAGTAGCTTTCTTGGATTGGGATCCATGTTCTATAACTTATATCTTTAAATAAATAACCTAACTTTAAAAAAATTATCTCGATCTAAATTGCGAGTAAAAACTTACGGGTTCCTTAAAATTTTTACTACAAATATGATAATAAACTGATTACAAACAGATTACAAACACTCTAGAAAACATTTGGATCACCTAACTTTACCATAATATAGATCTTGAAAAAAGAAACCTTAAAAATCATCTCAATTCAAGTTAAAATTCAAAAGTAATGATCTCACAAAATTTACCACCAATATGATCATGAAATTGTTACGAACAAATTACAAAATTGTTATGAATAACCGGATGTCCAAGTTTTACAAACGTGTAGATATTGAAAAAATAAACAAGTTAAGAATAAACTTACATTAATCTGAGTTACGTGTCAAAGTTATGGTTTTCCAAAGTTTGAATTTTACAGTATATATTATTACAAAATGATCAGAGACAATTTATGAATTGGTCATGACCGTCTGGATCCTTAAAAATGGGCTTATATATATAAATGGTTTAAGTATATAAAAAATGCAATATACTTTAAATTTTCATCTAACTATATTTATCATTTAACATCTTATTTGAACTCATTTATTAAATAAATTTTTAAAAAAGGCAACTCCAAGTGAACCTCCTCTATACATTAACCGTTTTAAAAAATTACAATGAAATTGTAAGTTTGAAAAAAAATACATATGGATATAATTTATGTATATATTTAATCCTCTAGAATATATAGAAAGTTTTCCATCTTATAAAAATCAAAATTAGAAGAGGTGCAATGAGTCAATAATGGAACGCAGCTAGAATATGTCATTTTCTTGACTATATGCAACATATCAACAGTTGCAAACCCTAACCTTGTTTTTCCCAAACCCTCCATCCTTATAAATACCATCATATCCACTCATACATTATTACAAATATTATTCTTTTTCTCATATATTTAACTCAAAATATACTTGATAATGGCTGTTGTTACTAGTGAGGTTGAGGTCGCCTCTTCATTTCCAGCTCCTAAACTTTTCAAGATCTTTAACAACTTTGACACAATTGCGCCTAAAGCCGAACCTGAAACTTACAAGGCCGTCAGTGTCATCCAAGGCGATGGTGGTGTTGGAAGCATCAAGAACATCACATTCGGTGACGGTAAGTACCATTATATAAATAGTTTTTATTTTCTGTTCAGTTTGATTTTTTTTAACTACGTAAATTAATCATCTTTAAAGTTATAATTGTTTTATCATTTTTATTCCCTAATTTTTATATAACACATGCATAGGTGTCCCATACACAAGTTCAAAGCACACGGTTGATGCCATTGACACAAACAACCTTTGCCTCAGCTATACGGCCTTTGAAGGTGACGCGTTGTTGGGTATAATAGACTCGGCCACTCATCATATTACGTTTACTCCTTCTGACGGGGGATCCATATACAAGCACACAACTGTGTTTAAATGCAAAGGTGATGCTAAGCTAACTGAAGATACCCATAACCTTGTCAAAGAAGCAGTGAAGAAGACCTTTAAGGCAATTGAGTCCTATGCCATTGCTCATCCTGAAGCTTACTAATTCAACTTGAATCAAGTTGTTTTTATTTCAATAAAAATGCTTTGTTTAGTGTGTGCTAATTAAAAAGAGCGAGAGAGAGGGAAGGAAAGAAGTGGTTTCATTAGCGTGTTTGCTTTCTCTTAAATAAATGGACTTTCGTCTGGTTATATCATCATTGTAATTTGTTTCCCTTTGATGTCATGATAAATGATTATATATCGTGACTTAGTTACTATTATACTATTTTCTTAGCTTGCTACATAAATGTTTTATATGATCGATCGATCACGTGATAAACTCACAAATAGTCATATATTTGAGAGAGAAGATTACAAGTAGTAGAATGATATACATTAGTTGGTTTTTAGAAACCCTTAAGAATTTGTCAAATTAACGACTTTGTATGAATTATGTAAATGGAACGCTTGGTTTCCTACGTTTCACAAAAAAAAAAAAGGTTAATTTGAAGAACTTAATATATATGCTTTTTAATGCATTTATGATTACCTCACACTTTAGAACCTTTTTGATAAGAAAAAATACGAGTTCAAAAAAGTTTTTTTAATTTTTGCTGAAATCAAAACGCTTGTTTAAAGCTATATGAAAGTTGTGAGCACATATCACAGTTGACACAATCGGCAACCTATTTCGAACACACACGGTCTAACGTCATCATCCAGGAGTTAAAAGGTGGTCTTTGCCAAACCCGTGAATTAAGACTCCCCCTAATATGGAAAACACAAGGACCTTGTGTTAGAACATGTAGTATTTATCACTAGTTTTAGCTTAGTCCCACATAGGAGGAGTGAAGAAACATTTCTTGGTTTATTAGTGGAAATTCATTTGAATTATTTGAAAAAGGTGAATTAGAGGGAACACAAAAGGGTCAAAGTCTAAAGGAGTTTTTTTTGGCAATATTATATAGTTGAGGAGCTATATATATAATCAAAGACCATCAGTGAAATTTTTCTTGTCATTGGGCATTTAAGTGTAATGTGTTTTAGAGATTAATGCTTTGTAAGTGAGTGGTTTAAATATTTTGTTTTAGTTTGCTTAGTTGTTAAGCACCTTCATTGTAACAATTCTAGAGTGAGAAGCTTAGAGAGCATTCTAGAGAGAGAAAGTACAAAATTCTCGGGTAAACCAATTCTCTCAAGATCAATGAACATGAAGTTTGGATTATTTCTTACTAGATCAAATATATGATTCTACAATAAAAAAAAATATAACACAAAGAGATAAGAGGGGAGATTTCAATTTATAGAAAAGGGAAGAAGAAACAAAGTTCAAGAATTTGTTTAAAGAGTTTGTTTTCAAAGCTGGAAAGATCTGAATGTATATGATTCAGATTGTTGTAAGAAGATCTTAATTTTTTTTAACAAAAGAGGGAGATTGTTAAAGAACAAGATTTCTGAAGAAAGTGTCAAAGTTTTGAAGACTAAGGGGCTGTTTGGCAGGTGTTAAATGGTTTGGTGCAGAATGATTAAGTGACTCTTATGATATATTGCAAAATGAAATATGGTTGTTTGGTAATTGTTCATAATGAAATCATCGCTCTGGATGGTTTAGAGAGGCCCAAGATACAAAATCATTCAGAGGTTTTTGGAACCATTAAGAGACAGACTCTTTTTTTTGCCAACAAAGATTCACCTCTTAACGATTTAAATATTGCCTCTTAATGGAACCATTAAGAGGTAAACAAACAACCCATAAGAGCTGAAGTCAGCTATGAAGACTGTTGTCAAAAAAAATTTAAATCTTGAATTCAAAGTGGGAGATTGTTAGAATGGAATATTGTATTCAAGATTTAAGTTGAGGTCAATGTTGTAAAAGTCAAAGTCATGTAAAGTCAATGTATTTTAGAAATTAATGCTTTGTAATTAAGTGGTTTAAATACTTTGTTCTAGTTTGCTTAGTTGTTAAGCACTTTCATTGTAACAATGCTAGGGTGAGAAACTTTGAGAGCATTCTAAAGAGAGAAAAACTACAAAATTCTCATGTAAACCCAATTCTCTCAAGATCAATGAACATGAAGTTTGGATTCTTTGTTACTTGATCAAATATGAGATTCTACCACACTTTTTAAAGAATGTTGATTTTTTTATATCATTTACTAAATATTTTAATTCAATGCAGTAAATGTCATTTTATACCTTTTTAATTAGTGTATATATATACATACACGTAAACCTAAATACACAAAAGTCTTTTAGATCCGTTAGACATTTATTCACTTATTAGATCAAACTCTAACATTATTTACTATTGATATATATACCAGTATTTACAAACTCAATATTTAAGTATTTAACTTTAGTAATACCAATATGCCTTTGTTTTGGATTGCCTTTGAAATCGAATTATTACACATATATGAAGATAATGCAGGTAGTATCAAACAAATGAAAGTAGGTTGTAACAAGAGTGATAATACAATCATTTTCTGTTAAAGTTTTCTTCAATCAATAACAACAAACTCTCCCAAGATTCAAGTGAATCAAGTAAGGTCTAGGGAGAATGTGACAAATTTGTTTACCAATCATTGCCTAAGGCTATATTTGAGAAACATGTAGAAATCATTGAAATTCAAAGACTTTCTATGCTCCCTTGATTGATTCATGAATCAAGAGGATTAATAGACAAAAGGAGGTATATCTACTAATCATGTACTATTGATGGATTGTGCTCTTTCCTTGGTCCAAGTTTTCATTTTTCCCACTAGGTTTTTTTTTTCATGGTGCAAGGTTTTAGTGAACCAACAATTTATACATCATCTTGTTTTCATAACTTCTTAATGATGTATGAATCAAGAAAGATAGTAAACTAAATGAATTGTTTACTGGTGCATTGCACTATTTCCTCCGTCTAAAATTTTATTTTCCTCGTTGGGTTTTAGTTTCTTTTTGCGTAAGTCTTTCATGAGGCAAGAATTATATATGCACCATCACCCCTTTGGCATGACACGAGAGGGAGTGTTGTTTGTACTTTTATACACGGTTGTGTATTAAAAACCACGTATAAAGGTTACCTTTTATACGCGGTTATTTATTAAAAACCGCGTATAAAAGTGTTACTTTTATACGCAGTTTATTGCTAAAAACCGCGTGTAAATGTAGCTTTTACGCACGGTTCTGTTAGCAATAACCGCGTACAAAAGTAAGACTTTTGTACGAGGTTTTTAATAAATAACCGCGTATAAAAGGTAACCTATATACGCGGTTTTTCCGATGCAACCGTTTGTAATCTAGAACCGTGTATAAAACCATATTTTTAGTAACGGTTCAAATTGAACCGTGTAAAAAGGTTCCAGATTCGTCCTTTATACGCGGTTTTTGTAAAAACAACAAAAACCGTGTATAATTAGGCACGTATAAAAGTCATATTTGTATTAGTGATTAGTATTTACTATAATGAATATTTCTTTTTAATTATAAATTCATCCCTATTTTAATAATTTAATTATTATTAATGAGAACTTACACTTTTTTTCTCTCTACTTTATTCTTTAACAATTACTTAATTAAAATTTAAAATAGTCTTATAAACACTTATATTTTATTACGTGATATTTTTAAAACAAAAAGTAATAAATAAAATATTAGGGGTTGTTTGTTTTTTTTCTAAAAATCTCTTAATGACTCTTAAATCTGAATCATTTAGACCTTTTTACACACCACCTCTTATTAATCATAACTAAAATAAGACTTCAGACTTTAGACCTCTTAAAAAACAAACGGCACCTTAGTCTAATAAACACTTATATTTTATTACGTGATAATTTTTTCATTGTTATTATATAATATTTGTTTTAATATTATTTGTTTAAGATTATTGTGTTTGTAATCAATAATGTGCATTTTTTTCATCATATATTAATCTTTCACGAAGAAATGCAATGACCCATTATATAGGCCCGGGCCTGGGCCAAGGACAGCAGGCCCATGAGGGCATCCAACTTTCAATGCAATGTTTACTATATAGCTTCATTTTTGGGAGCCCAAATTTTGTTTTACCATTAGAAAGCCTATCAGGGTTAATCCAATAATCCACCACTGTAACACCCTCAAATCCGGAAATAACAACTAATTAAAATTTTTTAAATACATCGATAATTGCATCATCTACAATCACAATATAAGAATTTACCTTAATACACACGTTCAATCTATACATTCAATCTACAATAAGGACGGGTGCTACTAAAACCCAATAACGGTCTCTATCTCCAATCTGCGGAAGACTTCACCAACTACTCACCCTTATGCCAAGTTAGTGCTCAACTCTTCATAGAACTGCTAGAACCAAACCCCCAACTGGAACCTGATGCACATGCCGACAAATAAAAGGTTAGGTTTGACGCCTAGTGAGCTCAAAAGTTTTCAACGCATATAATTTAATCGTTTAGAAAGGAAGAATGCGAGTAAATTCATAATCTTTCAGAATGATATGTTTCACTTATGAAAATGTCTCGTTTAACAATAACTATGCATTTTGTACGAGAGAGACACCGGGATAATCGTTAACCAAACCAAACGGGTTAAAAGGAGAGGATCTCAATATGAAATGTACTTTTGTAAATTTGGATTTAAACCAAAACTTGCTAAAAAGGAAAATAGAGAGAGAGGACTTCCAATTTTATAAAACGCGGGTGGAAATGTTATACCTCGAAATACCCAACACGGGTGGAACAAGATACATGACTCATAAACCATAAGTGAAAATCTATATAATTAAATATTGCCATGAACACGGGTATTAGACCCAAGACTCACACAACCATAAAGTGGACTAAATCAAATACCGAAACGTGGAAAAGACGTGTTCCATTCAAACCTTAATATACGTGGGAAAATCCCAATATTAAGGTCATCATTTATCGTCGACCACACAAACCAGAGTTGGTAAAAATACGACATTAACATTTAAAACACCAACGGTCTACGACGGAGAGACCCATATACAATGAGAATAGAGAAACACGCAAGTAGGCCGCCTATACAACTTCCTCGCGTGTCATCTAAACGTTTCCATCTTGGGTGGCGAGAACACGTGAATGGGGCCACCCGTGATGTTATTGGATTTCACCATACATACCGGTCCTAGTTCCCATGCCATACCAGACATCACAATCCTCAGACCTATTATTGCCCCTTGCCATACTCCGTCAAGTTCCACTCCAGGGTCTTACGAATATGGGTGCCTATCCAATCTAAACGAGTTTCAACTCAGCGGCTCAAGCCACCTATTGCTTACTCGCTAGCAAACCCAAGCGATCATCACAGTAACCAAAAACTTAGGCTTTCCAAAACAGACAAACTTACGTGCCTATGGATCAATTACAACACTGTCTAATATTACATGCCTCCAATTTAATGACCAAATCACCCAAAGCATGTAACTCACCAATGACATGAAATGATCGTCATCATACTCAAAACCCACGACGGTTATAAATCCGGACAAATGTCCACACGACTCATTTAGTCAAAACCGAGCCAAAGGCCCAACACTTTACGTAAATCTCCAACGAAAGCCTTTGTAAACATTAAAAACACGCTTAGCCGACTGATGAAGACACAACGACCCAAAAGCATAATTGACTCAAACTCAACATTGGTTGAGGCAAACCATTTTCCAAATGGACTATTTATCCTTATATTTCCAAAATGCCTCATGACATATTTATACACATTTTCCAAATAATTGCAAGTACAAAATCATATAAATGACCTTTACATCAAATGGACTCCATTTATATACATATACATCAAAGAAACATAACAAAATGATTTACTTGTCAAAATGCCCAAAATTACAAATATGCATGTGACACAAGTTTATAAAGTGAGATATAACCAAATACCCAAAACTTATCAGCAGTTAACAATTTGATGTAAAACACAAACACTTTAAAATAAACATTTTGGCATGTACACCGTTTTCATAAATCATCTTGAACTCACCTTGCTAGGTTAAGTTAAACCTAGGTTTCAATCCCCAACCATTGGCCACCCAAAAGCATAGATCTC
Source organism: Arctium minus (assembly GCA_954870635.1). NCBI lineage: Eukaryota > Viridiplantae > Streptophyta > Magnoliopsida > Asterales > Asteraceae > Arctium > Arctium minus. Next base: position 116,912,454 of record OX941084.1, on the reverse strand, counting down.
ACCCAAAGCTTTCTGAAGACATCCATTCCAACTCTTCAACTCAAGCTTCCAAAACCTAGATCCACACATTTCCAACCGTAAATAACCGTATTCAACCATATGGAAGCATTCCCCAACTATTTTACGTGAAACCTCAACTTATATCGAAACCCTAATTTTCATAAACGAAGAGAATAGATGATTACCTTAACCACAACTTGATTCCAACAATCAAACACTTCTAGGACACCAAAATGAGCCACAACCTCCCAATCTTCAAAAATGGAGGAGAGATGGATGAAACCCTAGAAAACTTGGGTGAAGAAGGTGAAGATGAAAGGATCTCATTGTAGCTTCCAAAACATGATTAGATGATGAAGGAACACTTGGTTTTATGACAAAAACACCCAAAGATAAGTTAAGGTTCGTAATAGGATGGTGAGGTTCGGTTCTCGGGATTTAAAACAACCAAGGGCCGACGGCGATTGTGCCCGGCGATAGTGACATGTGTCACTATCGCAAGTCACTCTCGCGTGGAATGTACCGTGGGTGGTACACCCCCGGCGATTGTGCCACGCGATAGTGACACATGTCACCATCGCGAGTCACTCTCGCGCCATTTGTACCGAAGCCCAAAAATATCCAAAACTCGAGATTTTCGCGTGGGTCGATTTAAGGTTCGAAAGTACAACTTATTTCACCCAAAAAGACAGACGGAAGGTGAAGAGATGGCTGGAGATGAACGAAAACTTGCTAAGCGAAAATCCGGGTGTTACAATCCTCCCAACCTTAGAATGATTTCGCCTTGAAATCTAGATTCCCATGAAACGATAACCGCAGAGTGGATTTCCCCTACTCCGCTAGCCAAAACTAACTCCATACTTTATGCCGGTCCTCACGATAAGTGTCCCAATGGGGACATCATACTTACATCCGAGTGAGCGTTCAACTTACTAAAGTAGTCCTTACCCACAAGACTACAGTTGTCTTCCTACCTTAGATGACACTTATTGCCTCAAGAGCAGCTTGTAACCCCAATTTCACACCGACCAATACACTTTAACTGAACATGCTTCTGAATCTAAACCAAGGTTCGACATCAATCTTTAAAGAATTCCCACAATTCTTAATGATCGGTTCTTGATATTGACAGCGCCGTCCTTTCGAGGCGTACCAATACACTCTTTAGGTAGCTGGTTAATGCAGATCTGGCTATCACTCACCCCGTTCTATTCTCAACCTCGGAACATTCCCTTACTAAGATCTTTATCACAGCGAGGAACCTAAACACCTCAATACTTAATTACCAACATTTAACCTTCTCTTGATTCCCACCTCCAAGGGGCCAACATTCTCTTGATCCAACGGGGATACTTTCAAACCTTCCAACGATTTGTTGACTTTGAAAGGGCAAGTTGACACCTAAACCAACTGGTAATATAAAAAACGTGGATATTCCGCCACATATTGCACTCCCGAAGTATTGTCGCGGTAAAGTTGACACCTATCAGGGCGCTCAGATTCCCAATCTTACATTTCTAACCAATGAACCACCATACTTCTCTTGCTCTTGCAAGCCCATCAAAACGATATACTAGCAACGTATAGCATGATGTCCAACGGTCCATCGAACCGACTTCCAATCCAACCATACCTAGAATCATACAAGACTTTATCTGCAAGTCTACAGAAACATAAGGATCAACTCTTAATTAATTGGGAGACATAAATCTAATACCTCAATTGTTCATACCTGCACAGATCCAAAACTGGAGCCCAACATTCAGAGTTGATCACAGTTCAGACTGTCCGACACCTCGAATCTCAAGGACTCCTCTATTCCTTTAATTGCAACTCCTTTCACTATAGGGGTTTTAAAATCTATAACCCTAATGAGTTCAAGGTTTTTCAACCAGTATGCCAATTTAAAATCTTATAAAACTTTCATATACATAAGTTTTATAGCAAATAAACGTGCGGTAAAAGTAACACACTACCGTTTATTCGGTAGGTTTCAAAATTGATTGCCAACACTACGCATATAAAACTATTTCCAAAACTCATTTGATTAGTACATGCGTTAATATGGACAGAAACAAAAGATGTGTAGCAAAGTTTTAAATGGACTACCATGATCCTAACATACGTCAAAATATGCCATAACTGTGAAAGTTTGTACCAAAGCACGTGCAACAAAAGTTTGTACAACTCCCAAAGGAAAATTTCACGACTTCAATTTTAAAAATATTTTCCTTAAAAACGCAAAACATCAGAAGATAAAATTTCCAACAAGGCCCATATACGTCCGTTTATTTTTTTTCCAAATTTAACTACATGATAGAAACGTAAATGGCCGCACAGATAAAACACACTTACCCAAGGCGGTAACTACAACGACATGCAACCCGAAAATCCATTTCATGCGTTCCAGAAACTCATGACAGTAAAGTTTACAATTGAAACACGTTTAAATAAACAGTTCTATCTGAAACAACATAAATCTTTTATACATTTACTCACACCAATGGTATAATTTAATCCAAATAAGATTTAGTATAAAACGATTGACGCTTGAATATAGTCCAGAGATAAAACACGTGAAGATGAAACTTTCCCAAGACAACGCGTGGGATGACGTCTATTACCAAAACTTATAAATCAACGCACACAATAACGTACGTATACACGTCCCAAAATTCACCTATGCGACGCAAAATGTCGTAAGATAAGACACCCTACAACCCAACTGAACTTTCATAAAACTCAATAACGCTAAATCAAACGGTGTCAAAATTTCATTTCCCAACATAATAATAAAAACAAAATACGACAATAAATCCGAAAGGTCAAATTCTAAATCGCAACGTAAGGTAAAGTGATCATTTTCAACAAAACTTTCATGAGACACGCCGCCTGAAAAGTTCGTAAATTTACACGCAACACAAAGTACACTCACACGCCCGAAACGTTGCAAAACAATATCTCATAAAACTCAACGTGACTCGTACAGACTAAAATTTCCAAGAAAACTCCGACTCAAAAATATGGGAACAACTCTTCATTTAAAACCTTAACATACGTGGAGAAGATCCAATGTCAAGGTCAAAATTCCACAGTTACTTGCCCAATACCTCAAATGACATTAAAAACATGAATCTTAAAACATCCAAAAATAGCGTTAGACACGAAACGAGAATAAAGAGATTTTCGATAATAATATACAATCATGTGCAACAAAATAATTTCATGCTCGCTTAAGCTCACGGTTGAAAATCTGATAAGTGTTAAATGCTTTGCCAAGATCTTATAATGTAACTCACTTGACGCTTTGAGAACATGAGAAACAATTTATGCAACTTATTTTAGAAATAACTTAATGCATGAATTTGGTCGGCACTCAACATCATAGGACTACACTCCTCCGTTTTCCCGACATACTATTACCATCCAGATGCATCAAACATCTTAGAGCCACAAACCCACTAATTTTGTTAACTTACAATTTCTCCTCGAAATGAAATTGGTGTAACGAACTTATAGTTCTAATCCAATCAATAATTCTGACTCAAGATGATCAACTTAATGCATTCATCGCACTTAACTATCACTTCAACGTGACATTGCCATAGACATCAACCTTTCCTTAGATTACTCGCTTAGAAACTTTCTCACTACCCTAACGGTCATCATACCAAGGTAGTTCAAGTATACACATGTAATATGTAGGTTCACCATAACACTGGCCAGGTGCCATTATAAACGTACCATACATGATCATCCTTGCGACCCTTGACAAATTTCCTGTTTCTAGAGACTCGATTAACTCCAAGATATCTTATCTTAAGGTGTCTAATGTGCAACTTCACTTTCAATCACTTATAAGAACGCTAGTTTGAGTCTAGGCATCCAAAAATCAATACCTAAATCTCTCAAACTTAAGCTCTGATACCAACTTGTAACACCCTCAAATCCGAAAATAACAACTAATTAAAATTTTCTAAATACATCGATAATTGCATCATCTACAATCACAATATAAGAATTTACCTTAATACACACGTTCAATCTATACATTCAGTCTACAATAAGGACGGGTGCTACTAAAACCCAATAACGGTCACTATCTCCAATCTGCGGAAGACTTCACCAACTACTTACCCTTATGCCAGGCTAATGCTCGACTCTTCATAGAACTGCTAGAACCAAACCCTCAACTGGAACCTGATGCACATGCCGACAAATAAAAGGTTAGGCTGGACGCCTAGTGAGCTCAATAGTTTTCAACGCATATAATTTAATCGTTTAGAAAGGAAGAATGTGAGTAAATTCATAATCTTTCAGAATGATATGCTTCACTTATGAAAACGACTCGTTTAACAATAACTATGCATTTTGTACGAGAGAGACACCGAGATAATCGTTAACCAAACCAAACGGGTTAAAAGGAGAGGATCTCAATATGAAATGAACTTTTGTAAATTTGGATTTAAACCAAAACTTGCTAAAAAGGAAAATAGAGAGAGAGGACTTCCAATTTTATAAAACGCGGGTGGAAATGTTATACTTCGAAATACCCAACAAGGGTGGAACAAGATACACGACTCATAAACCATAAGTGAAAATCTATATAATTAAATATTGCCATGAACACGAGTATTAGACCCAAGACTCACATGACCATAAAGTGGACTAAATCAAATACCGAAACGTGGAAAAGACGCGTTCCATTCAAACCTTAATATATGTGGGAAAATCCCAATATTAAGGTCATCATTTATCGTCGACCACACAAACCATAGTTGGTAAAAATACGACATTAACATTTAAAACACCACCGGTCTACGGCGGAGAGACCCGTATACAATGAGAATAGAGAAACACGCAAGTAGGCCACCTATACAACTTCCTCGCGTGTCATCTAAACGTTTCCATCTTAGGTGGCGAGAACACGTGAATGGGCCACCCGTGATGTTATTGGATTTCACCACACATACCGGTCCTAGTTCCCATGCCATACCAGACATCACAATCCTCAGACCTATTATTGTCTCTTGCCATACTCCGTCGAGTTCCACTCCAGGGTCTTACGAATATGGGTGCCTATCCAATCTAAACGAGTTTCAACTCAGCGGCTCGAGCCACCTATTGCCTACTCGCTAGCAAACCCAAGCGATCACCACAGTAACCAAAAACTTAGGCTTTCCAAAACAGACAGACTTACGTGCTTATGGATCAATTACAACACTGTCTAATATTACATGCCTCCAATTGAATGACCAAATCACCCAAAGCATGTAACTCACCAATGACATGAAATGATCGTCATCATACTCAAAACCCACGACGGTTATAAATCCGGACAAATGTCCACACGACTCATTTAGTCAAAACCGAGCCAAAGGCCCAACACTTTACGTAAATCTCCAACGAAAGCCTTTGTAAACATTAAAAACACGTTTAGCCGACTGATGAAGACACAACGACCCAAAAGCATAATTGACTCAAACTCAACATTGGTTGAGGTAAACCATTTTCCAAATGAACTATTTATCCTTATATTTCCAAAATGCCTCATGACATATTTATACACATTTTCCAAATAATTGCAAGTACAAAATCATATAAATGACCTTTACATCAAATGGACTCCATTTATATACATATACATCAAAGAAACATAACAAAATGATTTACTTGTCAAAATGCCCAAAATTACAAATATGTGTGTTACACAAGTTTATAAAGTGAGATATAACCAAATACCCAAAACTTATCAGCAGTTAACAATTTGATGTAAAACACAAACACTTTAAAATAAACATTTTGGCATGTACACCGTTTTCATAAATCATCTTGAACTCACCTTGCTAGGTTAAGTTAAACCTAGGTTTCAATCCCCAACCACTGGCCACCCAAAAGCATAGATCTCACCCAAAGCTTTCTGAAGACATCCATTCCAACTCTTCAACTCAAGCATCCAAAACCTAGATCCACACATTTCCAACCGTAAATAACCGTATTCAACCACATAGAAGCATTCCCCAACTATTTTACGTGAAACCTCAACTTATATCGAAACCCTAATTTTCATAAATGAAGAGAAGAGATTATTACCTTAACCACAACTTGATTCCAACAATCAAACACTTCTAGGACACCAAAATGAGCCACAACCTCCCAATCTTCAAAAATGGAGGAGAGATGGATGAAACCCTAGAAAACTTGGGTGAAGAAGGTGAAGATGAAATGATCTAATTCTAGCTTCCAAAACATGATTAGAAGATGAAGGAACACTTGGTTTTATGACAAAAACACCCAAAGATAAGTTAGGGTTCGTAATAGGATGGTGAGGTTCGGTTCTTGGGGGAGAAAAACGAAGTGGGTGAAGATAACAAATGAAAGAGGCTAAAAATTCGGGATTTAAAACAACCAGGGGCCGACGGCGATTGTGCCCGGCGATAGTGACATGTGTCACTATCGCGAGTCACTCTCGCGCGGAATGTACCGTGGGTGGTACACCCCCGGCGATTGTGCCACGCGATAGTGACACATGTCACCATCGCGAGTCACTCTCGCGCCATTTGTACCGAAGCCCAAAAATGTCCAAAACTCGAGATTTTCGCGTGGGTCGATTTAAGGTTCGAAAGTACAACTTATGTCACCCAAAAAGATAGACGGAAGGTGAAGAGATGGCTGGAGATGAACGGAAATTTACTAAGCGAAAATCCGGGTGTTACAACCACCGAGAAAACTCTTTTTTTTACCGTTTGCATCTCTACTGTCTCACACCCTCACGACGCCAGCCTTGCGATTCACATTCTCTCACCACGAACAACAACAGAAAACTCAATCTTTTTGTGACTCTGTGACTCTATCTCTGATCTCTCTCAAATTCTCCATTGGTGGTTGCCCTAATCGACTACTGGATTGCTGCGGTGTTGCCCTAAATCGAGCATTGGAAGTCTGGAACTCTGGAATCTGGGGTCGTGGCTGCTGTCCTAAAAGGCTAAAACGACTTCCCTAAATCGATTAATCAGACAACTTGTAGGCTTGTTGATCTTTTGCTAACTTGCTGCCCCCAAATCGTCCAGTCCACCACAGTTGTTTTCTTTCCAACTTCTAAGTTTTCTTTGTTGAATTTAAAATTCTTAATGATGCATTTTTCCACCTAGTAACTGATGATGCCAATAATCCCGTTTAAGATCCAAAAGAAAATGAATTATAGCACAATAGACTTGTATAGAAGATTGACTGCCATTATTCATCCCTAGAGTTTTGGCTTTCAGGGTTTGCTCATCCCATTTATCATATACTCATACAACACATTTGTTAGGGTTACTCTGTTTATTCACGAATTCTGGCCCATATAATACAAATGACACCATATGGAAACAAAATGGATTGAACAATGAGTAAAGTTGCAGAGACTTTATCAACCAAGTTTGATTTTATTGTTTGCTTAGTCTAAGTATGATTTATGGTTTTCTGATTCTGAGTCTAAGTTTGATTTTATGTCGTCGAGTTTTGAGTTCAGGTTACTGAGAAATTTGCAATCAAACTATATTAATTTCAGCTATTAATTTAAATGTTGTTTGAAAGAGTCCAACTAAATTAGACTTTGAAGCCATTACTTGCTTCTTTATGTTTTACTATGGATTTGAGGAAATCGACAATCATACATCCTAATAAGACTGTTATACACACACTAAACTCATATTTTTTTTGTTTGGGTGTTTGTTTCTTGAACTTTCCTTAATCATTCTGGTGATTATAGTGTGATACATTCATATATGGTCTTCATCCTAACAAGACTGTTATAGACACGCTAAACTCATATTTTTGTGTTTTTTCCTATTATTTTTGGGGATGAGCCTTCTAACTTAAGTAGGTTTCGAACCCCTTAAAAATAATATGCTTTATTTTTCCTTTTTTTAATTAAGGGCATTTTTTTGGCTTTCCGCCATGGGCATCGGAAACCTCAGGATCGACCCTGCCATTATATATTGTATTATGTCGACATTGTTGGAGTTTGTTTTCTTTTATCATTGAAATAATACCTAAAAGATGAACGGAAAAAACATGCAAAATTGATAGTTTTGGTAATACTAAGTTATTCATGTGCATGAACATTTAATTGATAAATCAATATATTACGTATTATCATATTAATAATCTACAATTTTTTTATAAACTTTTTTCCACTACGCATTAGCTGTAAACTTAAATTTTCTATAAGTAAATTCCACTCAATTAATTCATTTATTAATATGTATTTTTGAGTAATTGGTAAAACCAACGATCAAGTAAGAAATCGTATGAATATAAAAAATAGTGTATTCATTAGAAATGTCTTAATGATGCAATTTGGATCGGTTCACATAAAAATTGTCACCTCTATTTAGAAAATGGTTCACTTAATTTATTAGTAATAAGTGTTTTAGTTGTTTACTTTTTAATAATTAAAATGCCAATATAACTTTGAAATGAAACTGATATAACTTTAAATAAAAAAAATAGAATTTATGTTTAGTGTTTTAGTTGTTTACTTTTTATTTTAATAAATGCAAATATAAAAATATAACTTTGAAATGAAACTGATGTAACTTTAAATAAAAAAAATAGAATTTATGTTTATTGATATATACACATTTGTTTCAAAAAGTTGATAATAATAATTATATTTATTAAATAATAATACTAAATTTCTTAATTTATATTGCTTTTTTTATTATTTAATTTTTTAAGCAATAAAAATTTAGGCAGTAATGAAGGGTAGATTTCTCTCTTAGACAACTTTAACCCAATTTATATCTCTCTATTTACAATTTTTAAATATTTGAGTATTAATAAAGAGTTGATTTGAAAATTTGATTATTTATTTTTAAAATTTAAACACTTATTTTATTATAAATATAAATAAGAAAATGGGAACATATTTTAAAACGGAGAAATTATGCCTTTTTATAAATTAATCCTCACATAACAATAATCATAAAAACTAAAAACACGTAAATAATAATTTCAATATCTATGATAATAATAATAAAAGGAATATGAAAATTAAAATAAAAAATTAGTTAATTATGAGATGTGATAAATAAATAAAAAAAGATAAAAAGGAAATTGATAATAATAGTCAACCTCTCCAACTAAATTCATTTTTGAGCCACTTTTTCAATTGAATTACTATTTTAGTCAAATTTTATGCAAATGTCTGACGCATTTGCGTAAACTCGATATTTAGATTTAAAAGAAATATTTTTTTTTTGCGTAGAGAAATTTCTTTTCTTTTTCTATTATAATATGAAAATAGGTTTTATGCAAATGCACAAGTCATATGCATAAACTCTGGCTAAAATAAGAATTTGATTAAAAAATAACTAAAAAGTAAAGTTGGTTAGGAAGATTACCCAAAAGATGTATAGCCTAAGGAACATTCTTAGGAAGTTGGGTTGGGGTGTTGGGGGTATTAACGTGTAACAACCCGCATATTCACAAAACAAATATCACATAATTTACATTCAAAATACCAAATAGGAGATACATTTTGTTCTCGTTCTATAGAACCATATAATTACAACAAAAACCACTACACACTTTTTACTAAAATAACAATATCGTACAAACGATTCATATAGCAAAGGTCCAAAAGTAAACTTCATGATCCAACTTGACATGCATGCTTTAAACAAACGGTTGAGATAAAAAAGTTATCTTAAACCTTTCCCTTTCCTTTATCACATAATCACAGTTGACCTCAAATGCATATTATTGAAAATAAAATGAGGATGCGGTCTTGTGAACAAATCTCTGACGAATTTACAATTTCAAGAAACCAATTAGTATAAAATAGTAAATCAGTTATTGATTAAAGGGGCACACTGATTTAGCATTCATCCCAGGTAACTAATCACAACAGTTGCCACAATTTAATTGCACACACCCCAATAAGATTGAGATCAATATCAGTTGTGGCCCACCACATGAAACACATATGTGGGCACTACATATAACCCATTGCTCGAACCAATACAGTCCTAACACACCCGTCTTTTGTGGTAAAAGTCCCTTTATCCCAAGAATCAATAATTCAATCTCACGTATCAAATATCACATCACAGTTAATGAACATAATTCGATCGTATTAAAAAGATATAATATCGAAAGAAATGATGTTTTAGTCACAGGAATTGTTAGAAAGAGGTTTTAACAGACCCAATACATCTCTGTGGGATGCATCAGTGTTATTTGTAAAAAAGAAAGATGGATCGATGAGAATATGTATTGATTCATTGAGACCTCAATAAACTGACGATAAAGAATAAATATATACTTCCGAGAATCGATGACCTTTTTAATCAATTGGTTTGAGCTAGTTACTTTTCAAAGATTGGCTTACGATCAGGTTATCATCATTTAAAAGTTCGGGAAGAAGATGTATCGAAAATTGCATTCCATACCAGATACGACCATTAAGAGTTTCTAGTGATGTCGTTCGGTTTGACTAACGCAAGGGCAAATTTTATGGATGTAACACTCGAAAAAACCGTAATAATTAAGAATAAAGGTTGAGGGGAGAAAATAATCCAAACGCAAGTTAAAGATAAAAAGTGAAAAGAGGAAGAAAGGTTAAGGGGTGATAGTGTAAAGTTCAGGGACCAAAAGTGCCAACTCTCGGAAGTAGCCATGCATGGCAATCATGGGGAGGGAGTTACGCCCAAAACCGTCTGAATGTTTATGTAAGCCGCGATGGTCATTTGGAAGTGAAAATACGAAAAATTTGGTATCGTTCTCTTCGTCTCTGGATTTCGAGCGAGTTTGGAATTGGTGCGAAGCGAAACGGTGGAGCGGTTTTAGAGAAAACGGTGGAGCGGTTTTAGAGAAAACATGTGATGTTTTGGTGTTGTAGCGACGAGTTGTGGTACGTTTTTTGTTCGTTTTCATAAGTAGAAGTTCAAAACTTGTATGTTATACTTTCTACATGTTTTCTGAAAGTATTGGGTTGTAAAAACGACCCCGGATCCGCCGTTTTGGTCGGAAATGCGATTCAGAGAGTTTTCGGTAAAACGGGGACGTTTAATCGCAAATTCTGGGTGCTACAGTGCACCATTTTCGTGGATTTTTGGATTGTTAGATGAGGGTTTATGTTACGGTGATATAATGCAAAAAGAATCGTGGCGGATAAACGACCCCAAACAGGTAGAAAACGTCGTTGTCGGCGTTTGGCCGTGCGACGACGGTTCGGGTGGTCCGACCGTGGTTCGGTTGCGGGTCAGACAGTTCGGGTGGTTCGGTCAAACCGACCCGGACGGGCAGGGGATCGGATCCCGCAGATCCGTGGGTTTCAGCCGGGTCTTGGGCTTGATTGTCTTGGGCCATTTTATTAAAGGTCTTGGGCCATTTAATTAAATTGTTTTGTGTCTATTTAATTAAATTGTTGAACCTATTTAATTAATCATGTTGAGTCTGTTTTAACTATGGATTTGAGTTGGTGAGTATGGAAGCCCAAAATTAACTAATTAATTATTTAGGATTAGGAGTATAATTAGTTAGTTAATTTCTAATTTAAATAATATATTAACTTCAATTTATTTTATTTAATATATTAATTAATTATTAATTCCTAGAAAATCCTATAATTAATTATCGGACGATCTATTTAATTACGGAGGTGTCGTAATTGAATTATTAGGACATTAATTAATATTTACTAATTAATCGTTCCGAAGGGGAGAATGAACGTTAAATCATTTAATTAATTTAATGATTTAATAATTCGATTTTAAAGCATTGTTTTAGAGTCAAATGATTATTTGAGACGTTGTAAAATAGGGAATGAAGTTTATAAAATAATGGAAGGAGTAAATGAACGTTTTAAGACGTCGATGAGCCGAGTGCTCGGGGGTTGATCGAAGGTTGATCATGGTTGACTTTTGTTGACTTTTGGGCAAAATAGGTCGTTCATAGAATATTTTTGGTGCATGTCGTGTAGGTCACTAAAGCGAAGTATTGCTTGGACACACACACACTTTCAGGTGAGTCTTCATGAGACTTTTTCTGGGATGCATACATACGTAAATAAAAATTATGTTGGCATGATAATTATGTGGAGTTATGTGGAGCATGATGATATATTTTTATATGCATGTTTACGGGAGCATGTTTACATGTGTGTGTGTGTATATATATATATATGTGTGTGTGTGTGTATTATTTATTTGGAGTTACGTATGTTATGCATGAGGAGATATTTTATGTACATGTTTATGGGTGAATATTCCATGTACATTGTTTTTATATAGAAGATTGCATGATATTGTTTAATTAGTTTATAAACATTTTGTTTTAGCATACTATATATATTTTGGAGATGATTTCATGTGGCATATTTTGGTACCGATATGGAGAATGGGATCTGGCTCGATATGTCACGTTTAGGGGTGGCACGATCCCGTAATGGGTGCCGGATGGGTGGGAGCCGTGCGACCCAGGGAATGTTAGTGGCAGAGCGAACCTACCCGGTGAGGAGGTTTAGGAGATCTAATTAGTGTCAAATGTTTTCTGAAAACAATATGCATCTTATTTAATTGGTGCCTAATACCTTTATGCTTGATGGAGTGTGTATTTTTATGCACGTAAACCATGAACACACTTAGTTTTTTAGCTATCTATTAATATGCATCTCAGGAGCTGGTGGTTCAGGTTTGGACAAAGGGAAGGGCAAGACGTAGATAAATTTACTATGGTTATGTTCTTTAACACTTTGCTAGTTGTCAAACTTATTTATTATGTAATTGGAGTGTCCTGTAACATAGTCCGGTATGGGACGGACTAATGTTGGAGACTTGTATTTACTTTACATTAAGACTTTCGTTGTGGTTGTGGTTCTGAGTTTATCTTATAGTCATATTCAACGACATAAGGTAATATTTAGGAGGAATGATGTGACATTACCCAATGGTGGATTTGTGGGTGTTACAATGGATATGATGAACAAGTTTATAATCCTTATCTTGATAAATTTGTGAGTATTTTTATCGATGATATTTTTATTTATTCCCGGTCAAAAGAGGATCATGTGAATCATCTTTGTCTTATATTGGAACTGTTGAAACAAGAAAAACTTTTTGCCAAACTTTCTAAATGTGAATTTTGGTTAAGAGAAGTTTAGTTTTTGGGGCATATTGTTTCTAAAAATGGTATTAAAGTAGATCCAGTAAAGATTGAAGCAATTGAAAAATGGGAACCGCATAGAACAACGACTAAAATCAGAAGTTTCTGGGTTTAACCGGGTATTACAGTAAATTTATACAGGATTGCTCTCATATTGCAACTCCTTTAACAATGTTAACGAAAAAGAATATGAAGTTTAAAAAAGAGGCACAAGGTGAGGCCTTCCAAACCATGAAAGAAATATCGTGTAGTGCACTGATTTTGTCTTTGCTTGATGGTTCTGAAGATTTTGGCGACAATGATGCTTCAAAGTTAGGTATGGGTTGTATATTGATGCAGCGAGGGAAAGTCATTGCCTATGCTTCTCAACAACTGAAAGATCATGAGAGACAATATCCCACTCATGATATGGAACTTGCCGCCATTGTATTTTCTTTGAAGATTTGGAGACACTATTGTATGGTACTAAATGTTAGATTTTCACCGACCATTAAAGTCTTTAAAATATATTTAATCAAAGGGAACTGAACATGAGACAAAGATGGTGGGTTGGAACTGGTAAATGATTATGACTGTGAGATTATGTATCATCCAGAGAAAGCTAATGTGGTGGTTGATGCTTTGAGCTAGAAAGAAAAGAGTGGAACTATTAAAGCCATTGCACGACGAGCAAAATTGTTACCAAATCTTTTTGAACAATTAGAGAAATGCCGGATCAAAGCTTTGAAAGAAGAAAATCTAAAACAGGAACGACTAGCAGGTTAAAGTGGAACATTAACGACCCTACGGTAAATTACAATCTCTAGAAATTTCAGTATGGAAATGGGCATATCATGATGGTTTGATGTTGTTTGGGTTATTGTATACCAATTGTCAAAAAGTTCATTTCTTACCGATTAAAGAATCATATCCGTTGAAAAGATTAGCCAAGTTGTATATCGATGAAGTAGTAACTCGACACGGTGTACCATTATCGATTATATCGGATTAAGATAGTCGATTTACATTGATATTCTGGAAGAGATTTCAGAGAGAGATGGGATCTCAGATAAAGTTTAGTACAACTTATCACCCACAAACAGACGGTCAGAGTGAATGGAAAATTCAAACACTCGAATTTATGTTACGAGTTTGTATTATCGACTTTGGTGGTTCATGTGAAGGGCACTTACCGTTAATTGAATTTTCTTATGATAACAGTTCTCACTAGAATATTCAACCGGCACCTTTCTTTGTTTACTCTTCTAATAATGTTCTAACGTGGCTGCTATTCTTCTCACGCAAAGCATTATTTTAATCAAATTTTGAATGCGTATCTTCCTTTTGGATATTTAGAATCAAATGGTGGTTCTTTATTCATATTAAAAATCAAGTGGCCGGCGATTTTTTTAACAACTGTTGACTAATTATTACATTTAGACATATTGTAATAAGATAAAAAAAAAGTTAAAACAATATAAAAAAGTAATTAATTTATTAATATACTATAAACTTATTAATAGAAACAGACGTAAATTTAATTAAAATGTTATCTAAAAACATAAAGTGTCTTATAATTCTTCAATCATGAAGTACGAAGGTTCCCACACAAAACAATTTTTTATTAATTACGAAATACCAAGGTAAAATAAGTGGTGATTTTTTATTTATCATGCAATTTAATATACAAATATTCGATGAGTAAGGTCCTTTAAAATTAACGAGTTAAATATTTTTTTTAGTAGAGTTAAATGTAAATTTGGTCCCTGTGATTTACCTAAATTAATGAGTAAGCTCCTTTTAAAAAAGTATTAACGAGAGAAGTCTGTATAATTTCATTTTTATAATGGATACGATCCTTCCTATTAACTCTATCGATTAGTGTTGTAAACGAACCGAACGTTCAGCGAACCATTCGACGAGAAGTTCGTTTATGTTCGTTTATTTAATAAACGAACGAACATGAACAAATTTTTTCGTTCGTTTAGTTAAACGAACGAACATGAACAAAGGTCTTGTTCGTTCATTTACGTTCGTGAACGTTCGTTCATTTATGTTCGTTAATGTTCGTTTAGCACTGTTTGTTTACGTTCGTTTACTAGTAATAAGTATATTAAATTAACAATTAAATATAAAAGAATTAAATACTAAAGAAATTAACAATGGATTAATAATAAATAAAGATTTACTTTTAAAGATTTACTTAATTAAAAGAAAATATTAATTTACAAGGATGATTCGGATGACATATGTATACTACTAGTCTTATTTATTTATATGGTCCCACATCGCTTACACTAAAAAAAAGTCATGGTTTAATCTCCATTATAAATATAACCCCTCATCCCTTCACCTTCAATAGTCATGCAAGTTCGATTAAGCCGTTGACTTGAGCCCTTTGTCTTTAACAATTGAACCTATGTAAAAACTTGATTGAAGCACCCTATTAAAGTGGGTGAACCTTTAGTTCGTTCAAGTATGTTCGTTTAAGTTTGTTCGTTTATGTTCATTTAACATTTTAACGAATGAACATAAACGAACATGAACAAACCTATTTTTTAAACGAACGAACATGAACACTATAATTTTTGTTCGTTTATTGTTTGTGTTCGTTCGTTTGTTCGATTAAGTTAAACGAACGAACATGAACAATGCTTTGTTCATGTTCGTTCGGTTCGTTTACAGCCCTACTATCGATTAAGATTCCATAAGTGAGGGACAACTTTGTCAATTCACCCACATTTCCCTCAACTTTTATTTTATTTAACGGATTTAGTCCCTTGTAGATCCCAGATACAGTGCAATCAACAATAATAATCAATAACACGCAATGATTGAGCCACAACTTCTAGTCATATGATTAATAATCAATAAAGGTTTAGGTTTACAGAGAGAATATCTGATACGGGAATGTAAACCTTACGACTAGAATAATTTCTTCTAACCTTCTAACCTAAAACTAGGTTTAGAATACCATATATATATATATGGACGTGTAAAGCCTAATGGGCTTAAGGCCCATTTAAAATAACTTTGAACATATTACAAATCAAACCCTTATAAATGCGTTATACAACTTTCAACGCACTAGGACTTTCAGTCCTAACAATCTCCCCCTAAAGTTGAATAAGACATTTATCTTCTTGAAAACTTCATGCCTTGATCTTATTTCCCTCTTAAATCTTTGAAGAACTTTGGTTTTGCATGTCTTCATGTCTTTCCAAACTCCCCCTTGAAAAAAGCTCTTGGTCTTCATAGTTTCAACTTTGTAACCAGATTCAATGTACAATAGCCTCGACTGAATGCACTATCAAGCAACTTTCAACTGTAGAAACTCAACACATCGGATCAGCACACAAGAAAGATAACGTGCGAGTTACGTGACATTCCACAGTGCAACTTCAGTTTAAAACAAAGAATTTGTCTTTGAACCGCGAGTTGAATAGACTTTCAGCTTAAGAACTTGTAGAACCAATATGCTCGAAGGAGGAATCAACTTGTCGCAGACACCACATGATACGGGATAGAATAAATGCAATAAAATCTTTTCTGCTTAGCTGCAATCTTTGAATCTAATGGCTTTCCAACCTCAGATTTAAGAAATTTTGTTGCTCCCCCTCAGATTTGGCTTTTCAACCTCAGATTTAAGAAATTTTGTTGCTCCCCCTCAGATTTTGCTAACTCCCCCTGAACATGATAATCTGTGTCTTTGAATTGTGTGTCGTTCTCCCCCTCATGATGATTAGGAGAATCCTGAGCATCATGTAACTTTAAAGACTAACCGGATGAGTAGCCAAATATTAGATAAAACAATTCAGTAACCAAGGGTAACAGCTAACACAGAAACACAATAGTAACTGTTATCACAACAATTAAAATAATTGTGCGTCCTATTTTCAGAGTTGGCATCGATGTATCTCTGATAGGACTTCCAGTTATCACTGAAGTAAAATATTAAAAATTACTTCTCAAACTGTTTCGGCAATATGACAAAGATATGCAAGGGGAATCACAAAGATTCGTGCGTGTGTGAAAGAAGTATAACTCATATCGATTAGGCTCAAAGATTGATTCAACCTGTGACGCAGGTTAGAAATCAATAGACTCAGTGAGATGAATATGAAGTTCGGAGACCGGAGCTGATGTCTTCCTTTTTCAATATCTAAGACCTCCGAGTGAGGAATAGATAGATTATGTGCTAAATCTCCGTGCAAATATGAAACAAGTATCTTTTGAGAGATACTTGAGTGGTTTGGTGGGGTGACACGAGTTATCGACACTGGGTCCATGTCTGTTTCAATATCCATCTCCAAAGAACAAGAACGGATAGATTATGTGGTAACCCGGGTAACTGACTCGGTTTGGTAAGGACCAATAATTCTTTTAAGTCCTGTCACATCCTCACCACTTTTTTTTAATCACTCCGAACTCATCTATCAATCTAGACCCCTCACTGATATCTATGAATTGGATGTGTTTCTTGGGTAGGTCCTTCCGGTTCTGGATGGACCATAGAAACTGTATGAGCCCTAACACTCCTTTAACTCACCAAGATAGAACATTGAAGTAAAATTTCTGATTTGAGAGAATCAGAAGTCAAAAACATATTGAAGTAAAATTTCTGATTTGAGAGAATCAGAAGTCAAAAACATTTAAGAACGAGTCCTGAACTGAAGTGTTCAGAAGTCGATATGAAAAATAAACAAACATGGTACTCCCCCTCAAAAGTGGCATAACCCTTGATTGTAGTCATGTGACATGAATAATCTGAATTAAATCACACATGACATTCCTGCAAAACAGATTAAGAAGATTTTGGTTTTGGTATCCATGTTGTGATGGATCCTTGATGGTTAGTTGCCTTGGCTTTGAAGCTACTAAACTGAGGATTGGGGATGTTATAAGTACCATACCAATTATTAACATACCTTGAATCCACAAAGTTACTATTTCCACAGTGAGTGCAACAGATCTTTTCTCGGTTTAGACTGATTAGCTTTCCTGTAGAATACACATAAGTAGGTGAATCAGTCTTGAAAATAGATGACTTTGTATCAACTACAGAAGAATCATGAGACTTGTTTCCTTCACTGTCTTCTGTAGTTGGTTTCTTTCTCCAAACCATCTTTACTTTTCTGAAAAAATGATTATCTGAAGAATCATTAAGCTCGCAATCAGAAGAACTGGAGTAGTAAGTATGTCTTTTGTTAGAGATGTCGGTCTTTCTTTGTTTCTGTGAATGTCTTTTAGATTTTTGCTTTGAAAATTTGTTCACAAAAACCTTTTGGGAGGCAGATGTTGAACATTCGCCTTTATAAAATTTGACCGGTGGCTCACCAGTTGAATCCAAAAAGTCAACATGACTTGGAAGTTTTGGATCGAAATAAAACTGGTATAGTTGACTGTCTGGACACACCTCAGAATTTAGAAAGGCTGAGAATTCCATTTCCTCATCAGAAGGAGTCTTATCACTTGAAGGATTGAGGAGACTGGAAGGATTTGTGCTTTGAAGCGGATCATTAGCGGAAGCATTTTGAAAATCAGAACGATGATCCTTTTTGAAACACTCCAACTGAGGCTCTTTTCCTTTATCAGAAGAAGTTGGTGAAGAATCACCTAGAAAAGCTTTACAGGAAGAGGTATCTGAGGGTAGAGAAGAATGTTCTGACAGATTAATCTTCACCTCTTGGAGTAAGTCAAGCTTAGCTTGAAGCTCAGCTTTGTGAAGTTGCTCTTTCATCAGATCTGCTGCCAAGGCAGACAGTTGTGAATTAAGCTTATTTATGTCTGTCTGAAGATATTCCTTTTCCTCCCTCGACCCAGTTTCCCTTTTATCGGAATTGAGGCACTCAAGTTTGGATAATAACTCTTGTTTTTCCTTTTGAAAAATGAGTCTTTCCTGTGCAAATGACTCTTCTAGCTGAACAATTTTCTTTTTTAAAATCAGAGGTGGAACATAGATTTTGTAGTCCATTGATTCCTCCTCAGTTTCAACCATTTTTGAATCAAGTTCAGCCTGAGTATAGCTTTGAAAATAGTCATTTGACAGAAAACAGGGTTTTTCAGTGTTGTATGACGCATTCAATGAGTCATAAACAAAAGGAAGTTGCATTTTGGTAGAATTCTTCCTTCTCAACTTTTCCTGTTCCGGATCCTCATCATCAAGTGGTTTGGTCCGATTGATTTTGTACTCTGGGTAGGTTTTGTCTATTCCAAAAAATTCGAACGCATATAACGTAGGAACTTTGGTTAAGGCCTTTTTCAGATAATGTGGGTTATCGTAACCGATACCCGTCTCTGAATATTTGAATTCTTTGGGTGCATTTAGATGCATCGTTTGTTTAGATTGACCAATTTTATAAAGTTTCAGTTCGAGATCCTTTAACTGAGTAGTTAACCTTTGATTTCATTTTTATAAGCCACACTTTTAGTTACAATATCAATTTTCTCATTTTCTGACATACGAAGCTTATAAGTAAGATTATCTACTTCGGTCTTTAACTCTTTTGATTCTTTTGAACAACTCTCACACTCTTCCTTTTGATTTGAAATTATGCACAGGTTGCCAGCAATTTCTATGCTTTGTTTTTCAATACTTTTAGACTGTGATGATACACGTTTTTTCAGAGATGAGATGAGTTGCTCATTTTCTTTTATGGTTTGCTTGCAGGAGTCTAATTTGTGCACAGTGATTTTCATCTGATCAATTAAGGCTTTTTGGTAAGGAGCACATACCTGACATGGGGAATCACGATCATCATCATCAGTATCGGACTGTGTTGAGTGCTTGCCCATGAAACACAAGTGTGCTTCTGCATCATCTTCTTCTTCATCAGATACATTTAGCCAGTGGTCATCTTCTGCCATGAGAGCCTTACCTGCTTCCTTTTCTTTGGCTAGCAACATCTTGGCTTTATAGTACTCTGAGTTGCGTACAACAGGCTTTCGGCATTCTTTGGCAAAGTGACCCAACCGACCACAGTTATAACATTTGATCGGTTCCTCTTTTGCTTTCTCATCATGCCTTTTCTCAGTCTTCTTTCCTTCATCAACGCGTCTCTTCCCTTCATACTTCTCTTTATGATCACGTCGATTGAGATGAGTAGTGGAGTATCTTTGCTTGTTTGATGAAGACTTGTTGAAGAACTTCCTTTTCTGGAACGCTTGAGATAAGAACAACACATCTTCTTTAATCTGAGTGTATTCTGGATCCGAGTCACTGTCAGGGTCTTCGGGTTTAGAATCACTTTTCACTGGCTCCTTTTCAGGCGTGCGACTGACAGATCGACCTCTTTTATCTGAGACAAGCGCTAATGGGTCAACCACAGGCTTTTCATCTGCTTTTTGATTTCCCATCAACTCAAGAACTTCCTCTTCATCCTGAAGAAGCATTTCATATAGTTCGTGTAGAGGAATTTTCTCCAGGGTTTGAGTATGACGGATATGAGAGACGAACGTCCTCCACTCTGGCTGAAGATTATTCATGAACTTGATGTTGTTCTCGGTGTTAGTCTTCATGATGTGGTTTTTATGCAGATCGTTCAGAAGCAGGTTGAAATGTTCATAAGTTTCCGTGAGCGTCTCGCCTTTTCTTGCTCTGAAGCCGTCATATCGGGTAATGCAGTTGGTGATCTTCAGCTGAGTGCTTATTCGGCTGCCCATCATCATCTTCTCAATCTGGTCCCACATTCCTTTCGCAGTAGCCTTGTAACTGTCGATGCAGGCATATATGTCGTTGGGTAGGCTTTGTAGAATATAGGACTTCGCATGCTTTTCAGCGTCATAGCGGCTCCTTTCTTGAGGGGTAAACTCACTGAGATTTTTCTGAACAGAACGGTCTAGTCGACCTTCGGCTTGGTCTCCAAGTAGGACTTTCATCGGCAGGCAGGACTTTCATCGGCCAGGGTTGTGGTCCCTCTTCCAGGCACATGAGTATTTCCTCATAGTCTGGTTTCGCTTCGATAAAATTCATGAATCGATCATGCCATTATGGGTATTCTCCCCGATAGAGCATCAGAGGTTTTTGATCTGAACCAATGGCTAAAGCGTCCCTCAAATTCATCTTTAATCTTTAATCTTAAATGCACTGTAGCGATCGTGAGACAAACAAATTGATCCAAAACAAATAAATAGGACAAGGACCCGGTCGAGCAAGGACCCGGTCGAGCAAGGACCCGGTCGAAACAGGGTCCGGTCGAAGCAAAGGTCCGGTTGAAGCAGGGGGCCGGTTGAAGCAAGGCACCGAGTCAACCAATGGCACCGGTCGAGCAAGGACCCGGTCGAAACAGGGTCCGGTCGAAACAGGGTCCGGTCGAAGCAAAGCACTGGTCGACTAATGGCCCCGATCGCAAGGGTTCGGTCAGCAAGCATTGGTCGCAAGCAAGGCACCAGTCACAGGGTCTGGTAGATAACAATGGTCCGGTCGATGACAATAACAGATAAACACTTTTCGATGAAGCAGATTAAACAAATCAAATCGATTCTAATCCAGATAACGATCAACCCATAATTTTAAACAAACACACATTTGACCTTAGAAAAACGATTTGCAGCAAGATTCAGATTTTAAACACTTCGATATGATTCCCAGAACACAGATATGGCAGAAAATCAAGATCGATTTGGCAGAATTAATCCAAATACACGACCCAAATCAACAATTTAACCCAGAATGAATCGACCGAATGAATCGAACAGACTACTTGATTTTTTTCCAGAAAAATTTCAATCCAGAAAAAAAAACGATCAATATGCAAACAGTGTAAACCCAGAATCCAATAAACAATCGATTTTGCAGAAATCAAAAACCAAGTAACTTTGATTATCAAACCAGAAAACAATCGATATAACAGATTTTGACTCAGATAATCAGGTAAACACAAAAACACGAATATAATCAAATAAGCGATTAAAGGGTTTTAGACAAACCTTTTTGGATCAAAAATTTTGTCTCTTTGCTCTGATACCAATTGTAGATCCCAGATACAGTGCAATCAACAATAATAATCAATAACACGCAATGATTGAGCCACAACTTCTAGTCATATGATTAATAATCAATAAAGGTTTAGGTTTACAGAGAGAATATCTGATACGGGAATGTAAACCTTACGACTAGAATAATTTTTTCTAACCTTCTAACCTAAAACTAGGTTTAGAATAACATATATATATGGACGTGTAAAGCCTAATGGGCTTAAGGCCCATTTAAAATAACTTTGAACATATTACAAATCAAACCCTTATAAATGCATTATACAACTTTCAACGCACTAGGACTTTTAGTCCTAACATCCCTCAAATTACTTTTCATTTAGATAACGAATTTGGTCTCTCAAACTATTTTTCATTATCAAACATATTTGGTTACTCCCTCAACTTTCAGTTTTACGATTTGGTCCCTCTATTTAATCAATAAAATTTGGTAGCACAAACATATATATTTTAAATATAATGAGCAAAATAATTAAATAAAATTTGAACCTTAGATTTTGCCATAAAAATATTATATCTTTTCATAAACATTACTTTAATGAAATACTTTAGCTCAAATAAAATATATTTTGATAAATGTTTTGTTTTAATTAGTTGAAAATTAAAAAAAATTGCTTTAAAATTAAACTAATACCCAACAATATATTGAATAATAAGATATAAAATTATAAGTTTATGTATTTTATTAGAACTAATTAATATACAAAAAAATGTTCTAATTACATAAAATATAAAAGTATAAATTTAACTAATTTATTTATATACACTAAAAAAGGTTATATTTAATAAATTAATAAATATATGACAAATATATAAAAATGTTATAATTTAACATTAACGGGTTGGAATTTATTACTTCTTTTATGATGATTAGTGAACACTTGAGTAGTGTTAAGGGGGTGTTTGAGATTGCTTATTTGAGGTGCTTATTAACTTATTGTGTTTTCAAACAGCAAATAAGCTGTTTTGAGTGTTTGGATTGAAAACTGCTTATGACTTCTCCACTCCGCTAATAAGCAATTTTTTATAAGTCATTTTCAACTGACTTATTTGAAACTCCTTATTAACTTATTTAACCAAATTACATATTTGCCCCTTCTTCCTATAAGTTAATAAATACTTTACAAATAACCATAAGTTAATAAGCACTTTGCAAATAAGCATAAGTTGTTTTAAATAAGCAATCCCAAACACCCCCTAAATTATAACACTATTCAGGACAATAACACGAATAATCTTCAACCTGTTTTTTTTTTTTTCAACCTGTTAGTGCTAAACTAAAATACCTTTATATATTTGACATATTTTTATTAATTATGATTTAACTATAGGGGAATTAATTAAAGTAGCCATTTTAGAAAATCGGGTTTACCTCCTAGCCATTCTCTTCCTTATTTTATCAAAATAGCCATTATGTTCGTGAAATGAGTTCGTATATACGAACACCTCCTTTGAAGTCAAAAACTTGATTCATGTTCGTAATATGTGTTCGTATACCACGAACATAACTTAAAAACTCATAAAAAAACATAAGTTCGTAAAATGGTTCGTGGAAAATGCAAGGAGTTAAAAAAAGTTACATTTTAATTTTTTTCACGAACACAATCACGAAGTGGGGCCAAAATTGTAATTATTTAATTTTTGTTCGTATATCACAACACTTTTCACGAACTTGGGCCAAAAACATAAATATATTTGATATATGTTCCAAAGATGAGGGGCCATAATTGTAACTTGCTTATTTCAAGTTACAATTATAGCCCCTCATCTTTGGAACATATATCAAATATATTTATGTTTTTGGCCCAAGTTCGTGGAAATTGTTGTGATATACGAAACATATGCTTTGAAAAATGAAATAATTACAATTTTGGCCCTCATCATAGCAAAATAAATTAAAATTTTACAGTTTTGGCCCCACTTCGTGATTGTGTTCGTGAAAAAAAATTAAAATGTAACTTTTTTTAACTCCTTGCATTTTCCACGAACCATTTTACGAACTTATGTTCTTTTATGAGTTTTTAAGTTATGTTCGTGATATACGAACACATATTACGAACATGGATCAAGTTTTTTACTTCAAAGGAGGTGTTCGTATATACGAACTCATTTCACGAACTTAATGGCTAATTTGATAAAATAAGGGAGAAAATGGCTAGGAGGTAAACCCGATTTTCTGAAATGGTTACTTTAATTAATTTCCCTTAACTATAACCATTTTTAGTGAATATAAATTATTTTAAGAATAATTACTGAAATTTATGTTTTTATATCTAATTTAACTATAATATTTTTTGTATATTAATTAGTAGGGGTGTTTATCTAAACCGTCAAATTGCCCACACCGCACAGCACCGCATCGCAAAACGCGGTTTAGAACTTTTGCGGTGCGGTTTGCGGTTTGTACTTCTACCAAACCGAACTATGCGGTGCGGTTTACGGTTTTGAGTTTTCAAACCGCGGTTCAAACCGCACCGCACCGCATCTTTTATATTATTTTTTATTTTTTAATTTTAAACATATACATATATGTATATATAATAGTTTAATTTAATATTTATATAATTGGGCTTTGTGTTTTTAATTATGGACTTTAAGAGTTTAAGTTTTTGACTTTGCTAAATAACCCTTTTTAATTATAAGCCTCTTAAAAGTTTATGTCTCAACAGATGAAAAAATGCCCTAGGTTAGGACGTTCACGACTGGAGACGTCACTTTATTCGTTTATCGTATTGAAACAATTTATTTTTTTAGACTATTTTTAGTTATGCATTTTGGAGTTGGATGTATTCAAACTCTTTATTTTTTGGACAACGGTCACTTAATCGTTGATTTTCTAATGTATTTTAAACTTATAATTTTTTGGATTGTACGCACAAAGTACGATAGGGGCAAACCGCATAAACCGCACCGCATTTTGCGGTGCGGTTTGAGGTATATGCGGTGTGGTTTGCGGTTTGGGAACACCTCTATTAATTAGTTTTAGTAACTTATTTAAACTTAATACTTTTATATCTTATTATTTAATATATTGTTGGGTATTTAATTAGTTTTCTATTTTTTTATTTTCAACTAATTAAAATAAAATATTTATCAAAATTATATTTTATTTGAGCTAAAGGATTTCATGGAAATAATGCTTATGAAATGATAAAATATTTCATGGAAGTAATATTTATGAAAATATAAAATATTAAGGTTCAAATTTTATTTAATTATTTGATCATTATATTTAAAAGATATATGTTTGGGTCACCAAATTTTATTGATTAAAGGCACGGGTGAGCATTAACCGGGTACTTGCCTTTGGAACTGGAACTGCTCGAAACTGTCGGTTTCGGAATCGGAATGGATGTGATTGGTTCCGGTTCCTAAAATACGAAACCAATCGGGACTGGTTCCGGTTCTCATTTTTTTGGAACCGTTAACCGTTGGGTACCCGTTGGGAAGTGTTTTGGGAGTTGTTTTGCTGTTGTTAGGTGTTGACATGAAATGCTTTGGAAGCCTTTTGCTGCTGTCAAGAGTTTCCATCAAATTATTTATGTAATTATTAGTGTTTAGTTTTTATAGTATTTATTTATTTGGAAGCCTTTTGCTGTTGTTTGTAGTATTTATAGTATTTACGTTGGTACTTTGTAATAGACTAATAATTAATTTTTATAGTATGAAAAGCTAAAATTTTAAAAAGAATTAGACATCGGGTACCCGGTACCGGAACCGGTTCCAAGCGGTTCCAGTTCCTTCATTCCAGAAATTGCCGGTTCCGGTTCCGGGACCTGTTCCATGAATTTTGACGGGGTACCCGCCTTTGCTCACCCTAATTAAAGGGATGGACCAAATCCTAAAATAAAGTTGAGGGAGGGACCAAATTTGTTATTAAACGAAAAGTAGTTTAAGAGACCAAATCTGTTGTCAAAATGAAAATTAGTTTGAAGGACCAAAACCGTTAATTAAAATGAAAGTGGAAAGAGAGGAGGGTGAATTGACACAGTTGTCCTTCACTACGGAATCTTAATTGAGAGAGTTAGTAGGAGGGACCATATTCATTATAAAAATAAAACTATAGGGACTTTCCTCAATAATTCTTTAGAGGGACCTTACTCGTCTTGTTTTAAGATAAACTTAAAATTTTTAATTAATTTTATAATCTTGTTTTAAGAATATCATTATAGATAATTAAGTTACTAAATTTATGTCATATTATTAGAAGTGTACTAGTGCAACCTAACGTGTTTCAATTTTCATTGTGATATTGAGAATTTGAACCCTCAATTTTGTATCATGCTTTAATCATCTATCCTTCACAAATTTATTTTTGTGGTTTTATATGGTTTTGAAACAGTGAGAAATCATCTTAATATTTTAAAGGTTTTATATGTATGCTATAATAACTTATAGACTTGAATTTTAGGATATTAATAATAAATAGTATACTGATGTAGGGAGCCAGGGAGGTGCAATATACCCGTGAACATAAATAAATATTCATAATGAATTTTTACAAAAGTTTATGATATACTGTTAGCCCCATTTCAGAATATAAAAGTATTGAAAATATTCAAAGTCTTCCTCTGAAGACTTCTAGA
Source organism: Arctium minus (assembly GCA_954870635.1). Taxonomy (NCBI): domain Eukaryota; kingdom Viridiplantae; phylum Streptophyta; class Magnoliopsida; order Asterales; family Asteraceae; genus Arctium; species Arctium minus. The sequence goes on along the minus strand of OX941084.1, from coordinate 116,885,743 downwards.
GACAACTATCAAGAACAACAAATCCACCTTTGAAGTCAGTTCAGAGATAGACTCATCAACGTAGAAGACATTAGAGATAGCTTCATCAGAGGCACTACATCAGAGCTCTGAAGACATTCTCTATCTTTAATTGATTTACCTCTCAGCCTTTCTGCATGTATATTTTTCTTCCTTTATGCATGTAATTTTTGGTTCTCTGCCTTTCTGCATGTTTTCTTTTTCTTATTGTTACTACTTTGAGTACTTTCCTCTTCATAAACAAGGTTTCATTAACTTAAAGAATGGTATCTTATCTTATTTCATGGTTTCTAAAATTTGGCTTTGATACCTTGACATAACCAGGGCTTTAATGGCCAAATCTTATGGCCAAATCTTATGGTTAACTGTTTTAGAGGCATCAGTCATAGTGATGTATTACTCAACAAACCCATCATTGCTGCCTTGGAGTACATAAGGGAATATCATAATAAAAGAATTGTCAATGTCAAGAAATTGATAGACAAAACAAATGGGCCACTTACACCAACAATTATAAAAATGCTAAATTCCATTAAAACAGAGGCTACAAAATACACAGTTATTTGGAATGGAGGTGATCAATACCAGGTGAGTGGCCCTTGGATTGACCAATGTGTGGTTGATGTCAACAAAAAAGTTTTTTCTTGTATGGAGTTAACCGGAATGCCCTGTAAGCATGCATTATTGGGTACAATATGGAACATGGTAGTAAATGGTGGAGATGTGGCCTTACCTGAAGAATGGGTTCATCATGTATATTGACTCGATACATGGAAGGCCATGTATAATTTCAAGGTAAGTATTATAACTAGTATATTGATGTGGCCTAAGTATTGTTGTACGTCCCCTTACACTGACTCCATCGAAACATCACACACAAGTAGGAAGACCAAGAAAAAAAAGAAGAAGAAAGACAACCGAAGAGTTGAGTCAAGTAGTTGGGAAAGGAAGTAAACTATCAAGGCTTGGGAAGACAGTGACATGTGTGAAATGCAAAAAACAAGGTCACAACTCAAGAACTTGTAAGGGGCATATATACAAGTGGGAGCTAGATGTAGGTCGTGATAGTTGGAACTGTAATATTGTTTCAAACAATTCTTATTTTGATGGGTTGCTTTTAGGGATGTAATGTTGGTTTCAAAAAATTGGTAGTTTGATAGGGTTTTTTTAGGATGTAATGTTAGTTTCAAACAATTTTTATTTTTCAATGCAAATAGCTTTCCTCACACTTTGACAAATTAGCTTTTCTTGAACTTTGAGAATGGTTTGCTTGTATTTGGAATATTTATTGCATAGTACACAAGACACAACGTTAATTTTTTACACTTTGACAATTCTTTTTGCAAGGAAAAATGGATGAAAGAATTTAAGAGAGAAATGATGAAGATGAGAGTCTATGAAAATGAGATGATGAATGAATTTTAAAGATGATGAGTGATGAGTGATTACACAAGGACCAAATCCACAACTCACTTATTCTTTAGAGTAAATTGAAAATTTGGTACTTGTGGTTTGTTGTTTTTCTTGATTTTGGTCCATACAAAATTTTTATTGCAAGAAAACCCTTAGGGTATGCAAAAGTGTTTGGTTTGGGTCCCTACCCACTAACACCGTTAAAAGAATATGTTATATCAAGGGTACTATGGTCATTTTACTTTTTTATTTAATTTCCTTTATAAAAAATGCAATATATTACAAGGCTTGATCCATTCTGAAAAAACCCATCTAAGTCCGAACCCGATTGCAGTCTCCAACCCCATCTCAGATCATCTTCTCTGGCCAAAAATCCAACTCCGGTCATCTTCTCTGGCCAAAATCTCATCTCTGCCACCATATATAAAAAACACAGAGACACAAAGGCCAGGCCCTAACTCCACCACCATTTTTGTCTTCTTCCCCGCTAAAGATCTACACACAATCACAATATATACACAAGACACATTTGAAGTTTAACAAAATCAATAAATCGAATATTTCACCCATCTTATTCATTTTAGAAACCCAAAACCATTCAAAGTTAATCAAACCAAAACTCACACAAAGATTTGGGCTTACACAAAATTTGGGTTTTTAGAGATGAGAGATGGAGGGGAAGAGGGCTTTTTCCAAAAATGGTGATGGCGGTTGTTGCTGTAGGTGTAGATCAACAGGGGTATATCATACGTGAAAATGAGATGGTGGTCGGTGATGCTATGGTTCATGGTGGACAAGAAGAGTGGGATAGGGAAGGGAGACAGGGGGAGAAGGTGGGGAGGTTCACCGGAAAGAAAGGTCGTCAGGGAAGAAGATGAAAAACGGTTAGAAAAGAGAGAGGGGAGGGGAAGTTCAACATCTGTGAAAGATGGGGAGAGAGAAGTCTCTAGGGTCAAAAGGAAGGTAGGGTTAAAAAGACCTTTATACCCCCCATGTGCAAGTCACACGAGGGGGATTTAATGAAAGCACACTAACGGTGTTAGTCCTCAAGGATCGAAACCAAACACTTTTGCATACCACAAGGGTTTTCTTGCAATAAAAATTTTGTAGGGACCAAAATCGAGAAAAACAACAAATCACAAGGACCAAATTTGCAATTTACTATATTCTTTATTTAATTTTGTCTTTATGTGTCTAATCCCACATAATAGGTTTAATTTAAAGGTAAAAAACAAAATGACATTTATGTCCATGGTGTACAAGATATATAATGCCTTTGTCTCCATAGCAAACAGTGTTAATTTCAGAGACTTTAGCCAAAACAAATCACATCACAAAGATTACATCCATAATGAATATAGTATAATAAATATATAAATAAGAACACAAAACACAAAACCATATGACCAAATCCATAATTCACTCTTTAAGTAAAATAATAATGTGTAGATGGTCACGGACGGTTAGAGTAAACGAAGGTCTCAAATAAAATATTTGCAAAGTCAAAAGTCAAAATTTGTGTGCCTCAATATTTTAAGCTAGAAGACAACTTCAATTACATATTTATAAAGTTTTGTATACTTTAGAACTCTTCAAATTTCGTTTACATTATTGCAAATAAAAAAACCAAAAGAATTCTACACATTAGATTTTGGTAGCATCCTTCATGTTGTAGCCCAGTGGTAAGGTAACATCCTGGGGGGTCAGTGGATATTATCCCTGACTACCCAGGTTCAAACCCTGTGGTGAGCATCATGTGACATTCATGATCATGGGTCTGCCACATAGTGGTACCCTTAATTGGGCTGGGTCGTGATCGACGGGGATTAGTCGGGTGGCACCCTTAAGTGAGAGCCCGGATAACCCGGGAACGTGTGCGTGTGTTAAGTTGCCGTTCAAAAAAAAATTAGATTTTGGTAGCAAGAAAGGAAATCAAATGTCATCTACAAACAAGATTTCTGTACAAATGCTTCAAAAATGTCACCAAGCATATCAATATTTTTTTTTCTAATAATTGTGGGTGTCTAAACCAATTTGTATATCGATCAATCCTATAAAACTCTTATTAATTGTCAGACAAAACGTTCAGTAATTCTAAGAGAAAATATAATGCACATAATGAAAATGACACATAGTTTTAGGAATGTGTAATTTCTCTACTAATCAACCAAAATGCACTTTATCTTTATAACAGAGATTGAAATTTTATTTATCTTATAATTAAGGACATAATGAGAAATTAATATTTACTCTTTTTTTTTTGTAAAGGGTGTCCTGGGCCTTGGCCCAGATTAATCCCTTGACAATGAAACCGACTGCTAAAGCATGCAGCCCTGAGGTTATACCCAGTGACCACAAAGTTGAGAATGCAGGGAATCGAACCCGGGTTGAGCGCTATGAACTCCCGAGGTGATTACCACTTATTTAAAACTAAAATAAATATTTTAACATTTATTTTAGACGGAAGTTATATGTATTGTAATTTTGTTGGTATATATATATATATATATATATATATATATATATATATATTTGAAGGACAAAATTTTTATAAAACTAGCAAGACGCTAGGGAAAGAAATTACATATCAGAGATGGCGCGAGGTGGGTTTTGTATCCACCCGACCTATTTAATCTTAACCTTCCTACTCCTACTAGTAGCCCAAAGTATCCACCCGACCTATTTAATCTTAACCTTCCTACTCCTACTAGTAGCTCAAAAGTACGAATGAGTCACAATATTATCCCACAACACCACCTTCTTGGGCTTAGGAGTAATAAACAACGTTCCATTCCTGTGAGACCAAATACACCAAAGAGCTGTAAGTAAGATCACCTCTAGACAAGTTGATTCCACTTTCTTCAACCTCAATGAGCTCAACAAGATCGTCCAACCTTAATTAGATTTGAGAGTCGGAATATCTAAACTCCACCACTGGCCAATTTTCATCCAAATATCTCGTGCCATATCAGGTATATATTAGATATTTACCACATAAATTATGTAATGGATATCTTATTTGTGAAATTTTTTTTGTTTTCTCTTTTTGTTAAATGGATTTAGAGCATTTTCAAAAGATTCTCTAAATTTGTTTTAAGATAGATAATAAAAGTCCAAAATCCCTAAATAAATTTCATTCAATTTAACTAAACAATATTTCAAATATCAATATTAATTATGTTTTATTATATTATGTAACACAGTTTAATATTCAAGATAATGTATAATTCAAAGTAGGTATAAGTTTAATTTTGTTTAATTATTCTTTAATTCAACGGTCAATATTCTTGTGCCATTTCACCAAGCATCTGGATCGACATGTGAAAACAAGCATATTCCAATTTCCATCTCCAAAATGCCTACAAATACCAAGATTTGTACTCACAATTAATTACACAAAATCATCAACTTCCTTACATACTTGAATCGTTTTTTTCTGAAATTAATTCATCATCATGACAGTTATTACTACTGAGGTTGAGATCGCTGCTGCATTTCCTGCTGATAAGCTTTTCAAGATTATTGTTAACTTTGATACACTTGCACCTAAGGTAGCTCCTCAAGTTTTCAAGTCCATCTCAATCGTCGAAGGAGATGGAGGTGTTGGAACCATCAAGAAATGCATACACGGCGACGGTAAGAAAATGCATCATTACAAACATCTTGTTTCGTCATATAATCATGCAAATATATCTTTATATTCCACTTCTATATGTATGCAATTAATAGCACTGCATATATTAGCAGAAAAGGTACAAGTCTAGCCGATGTGAACTCTAACAAAGTTATTACTGATTGTGTGTACTGTTTTATGTAGCTGTACCATACACAACATCGATACAAAAGGTTGATGCGGTTGACGTGAGTAACCGTAGTGTCAGCTACACGATCTATGAAGGTGATGCCTTGTTCGACTTTTTAGACTCTATCACTCATCATATTAAGATCTCACCTGGTGTTGATGGAGGGTCTGTATACAAGCACACGACTGTGTTTAATTGTAAAGGTGAAGCAACCGTACCCGAAGAGATGCTTACCCAAACCAATGAAGGATACAAGAAAGTCTTCAAGGCGATCGAGGCCCATGTCCTTGCCAATGTTGATGCTTATTGATAGATCTACGAAGAATCAACATGTTTTCTTTCGATTTTAAATGGTTTCATAAGTGTGTTTTTCTACCACAGTAAATGGACACTAGTTTATATGTATGTTTGTATTTGATGTGACCATTAATAATCTTAAACGATCAATGGAAAACTTGAGTTTGCTAGTACGATAAATGACTTGTGTTTGCAGGTGATTCACTACCATAATAGCTGTTTTATTGTATCCAATGGCAGAGCCACGTTGTAGCAAAAGGGAGCAACTGCCCCCCTAGAATTTTCAGATTTTTTTTATAATTTAGTGATTGTGTAGAGATATATACAATATGGCGGTGGGGAAGATAATTCCAATATGAATAAATAAAGTGATTGATATAAACTAAAAAATAATGTACACTTTAAACCCTTGTACTTTTAAGAATAACTTTATTTTTCTAGAATCGAATATTGCAATTAAAATATTTAATCCAATTTGACATATTCGAATATTTATTGTATTTAAAATTTTCATCATATAGATGATTATTTCATAACCTGATAGGCGCAATAGTTATTAGTAGTCACTGATCCGTCATCGATGCCAGATAAAATCATAAAATTAATTGTAATACTTGTAAATACAGGTCGTATGGAAATCAATTCACCATTGGATCTGTTAAAATTGGTATTTATTACTATAATATCGTTGTTTTTTCCATTTTCAAGAAATTAATATTTATTTTATTTGATGTTCCCCCTCGTACTAATTCACTACAAGAATCGAATCCATCAGTGACGAATATTTCGTTTCTGGTCCGTCACTGAAAGTGATTTCTGTCGCTAATCCGTCACGAAAGTACGTCACTAAAAATGTAGTGGGTGATACTATTAGCGACAGAATTCAGCAACGGATTAGCGATGAACATAATTAGCGACGACAATTTACTAGCTACGGATCCGACAAACATGACTAGCGACAGAAACATTTAGCGACAGATTTAGCGTCGGATTTATTTAGCGACGGATTTACTGACGGAAGCATTGCGATGGATTTAGCTCTGAATATATTCGCGACGACAACTTTTCGCGACAGAATTTAGTCACTAATTATGTCGCTGATTTAAAAAAAATAAAATTAATTAATTAAAAAACTGTATTTCCTATAGTTTTATACAAATATCTGCTTATTAACAAACCAAAACAACCCAATAAATTAAAATTCTAAATTTATACAATTCCAAATTCATATAATTCCAAATTCATACAATCTAACTAGGGGGGAGGGGGCATACCGTATCCCTGTTGCTGCTTAAAAGCAACAAACTGTTGCGGTAATGTGAGTTGCTCAGCTAGCTGGGTAGCATGTCTGACCTGTTCGGCCCGCAGATCTTCGTTGCGCTTCCTTTCGATCTGCAACTGGGCCAAATAGCACTTCCTCGACTCCCTAGCATCCTCCTAAATCTTTGCCATATGCTATCTCAACTCAACTAATAGTAAATATTCAGTATTTTGACCAAAATTAATATTTGTTGGCAATGAAAAGTATCGACATGATACATAACCAATATAACAAATATAACTAACATACCTCCGTTGTCAATGTAGTCCTAGATGATCTCCCGCCACTGCTACTACTACACTCACCAGTCATAGCATAACGGATATCCTAGGTCATCCTGAAGCCAAAAAAGGCCGTTCTTCCGTCCTCCAGCATTATGCTCCCAAAGTGTAACACCCTGATTCACGGTTTGTTGTTGTGATGAATGTAGTGATTGTCCACCAAGCAGTTCCAGTGGTCGGCGTGGATGACCGCGCGGGTCAAGCCGCGTCGCGACCCGTGCGCGACCCCTAACGATTTTAAAAGGGATTTCAACCCCCTTTCTCATTCACTTCTCACTTTACTTCTCTCAAAGCTCTCTCTACCCTCATTACTTCTCAAAATCGAAATCAAGAAATCATTCAACCCCCCACCACTACATTTATTGCAAGATCAAGGTACCCAATCAAAGGATCCAACCAAGAAGCTCAAGTTCAAGGATCATCTTCATCTTCCCCAACACTTCTAGGGTTTGGCATTTTCTAGGTTTTGGTCCAAAAACCTAGATTGTGAGTTTACTAAACCTTTGTTAAAACTAGATACATATCACAATATCTTACTTGTTATTATTGTATATTTACTCAAAATGTTCATCTCTACATGTACGTTCAAGTATTTGGGGTTTCCTTATAGAAATATGTGGGAAGTATGTTGATGTGTATCATGCCATGATTTATCGAATGTATATGGTATTATAATGATTTCTACTTGGGTTATCTTTTTGGTGATAACATATTTACATGATGAAAATGGTTGTTAAATGAGTCCTATGTTGGACATTACATGGTTTAGGATGGTGATATTGTACCCATGGTTGGTATCGAAATATACCTCAAAGACCTCCTATATGTATTATGTTGGACGGACCAAGTCAGTAGACACTAGGAGGATGTAGTCTTGGGCGCCACCGTGATGGTATGTGCCTAGACCTCCGCCATTCGGGTTAATGCCATGGTTGTAGTCCTTGGGTGTGCCGGGCCTTTGGGATGTCACTTTTAGTAGTTGGCATCAAGGTATATCGTCTCTTTGGGTGGAACTTGATTGGTGCTATGGGTATCCCCCGTTGACTTCGCATTTGATGAAATTTGGTTAACTGCTGATAAGAATTGTAAATGCTATTATATGCTATTTCTTGTTCAACTCACTAGGCTTTTTGGCCTAACACTTGTTTGGTGTCGATGTGTATCTCAGAGACTAGTGGCACTGCTTCTAAGAAGGCGTAGCTGCTTTGGGTGAGAGCTTGGGGAAAATTACGGTTGGACATATAATTTTTGGAGAAGACGTTTGGGTTATAGATGACACCCTTTTTGTAATCTCTTTTCTAGCTATAGAAATTAGATTAGTTGGTTGTTATTTATTATCCATTAGATTATAACTGTAATTAAACAGGTTTGAATTATTTCCCCATTTTTGGGAGACTCTTTCTTTGGCAATTTTATATACCACTATCTCTTTTTGGAAAGCTTTTGTTATCCCTGTTTTTAGGGTGTTACACAAAGAGCTGACTCGTCAACCATAAGTGTGAAGCTAGTTAGGCGTGTGTTTGAATGACTTGAAAATACTAAGTGTCATGACTTGACTACTTGAAGGTCAAACCGTAGGTTAGAGAAGCTTTGGAGTTGAAACCCTATGTGTAATGGTTTGACTACTTGAAGTTCAAACCGTAGGTGCGAAGCTAGTTAGGCGTATTTTGAATGACTTGAAAACAATACGTGTCATGGTTTGACTACTTGAAGGTCAAACCATAGGATTAGAGGGGTTTTGGATGACTTTGAAACCCTGTATGTAATGGTTTGACTACTTGAAGGTCAAACCGTAGGTGTGAATCTAGTTAGACATGTTTTAAATGACTTGAAAACACTACGTATAATGGTTTGACTATTTGAAAGTCAAATCATAGATTTAGAGGAGTTTTGGATGCCTTTGAAACCCTACGTGATAATGGTTTGACTATTTGAAAGTCAAACCATAGGTGTGAAGCTAGTTAGACGTGTTTTGAATGACTTAAAAACACTACGTGTAATGGTTTGACTATTTGAATGTCAAACTGTAGTTTTAGAGGAGTTTTGGATGACTTTGAATTTGTTGTTCCAAAATCAAGTTCAATCAATTCAAACACATATATTTAATGATAAGTCATTGTTATTGATCTTGAATGATATATACAATGTGTTTCCCTCTCTCTAAAAGCTCTTGACTTTCTCTCTCTATCCATAAGTCTCACTTAAACAATGATCACACGGCTAGTTCTCTCGATATTGCTAGCTTCATGATTACAAAGGAAACAAAGTATTTATACTAAGTCAACAAGGTTGAATTTACAACATAACTATTAGACAATTACATAAAAAATCATTTAAATATTGAATACAACATTTAAGCTCCACAATATCCCCCTTTGGATTCAAGATTTAAAAAAATGGACAAAAGTCTTTAGCTCTTTGTTCTTAAGAACTTCGACTCTTTTTCAGCTCTCTCACGCTTGAATAAACTTCAACTTTGAATCTTCCATAGCTTTAAAACTTGAACTCTTTATATTTTGTCAACAAACTCTTTGAACTTTTGGTCTGAATTTATTTTTGAAGTATCTTTCCACAAAACAAACTTTTCTCCTTCAACTCTTTGACTGCTCTTTCTTTGACTTTATCAACTTTTACTTTGACAAATATTTCTTCTTTGTGTATATCTCCTCCTTTACAACTCTTTTCAACAAAACTTTCTATTTCTCTCCTTTTCTTTTCTTTGAATCAATATATACTTCCTTTCTTTGAAATACAATCTCCCCCAATTTTTTCTTCATACTCAAAAACTGATATTTATCACTTGAATTGAAACATTCAAAATATTTTCCCCTTTCTTTTGATATTACTTTCAGACATAATCATCTTCATTTCTCATTACTTCTTCATCTCTTTCTGACTTTGACATTTCCAGAAAATCTCCCCATATACTTTTTTTGCTTTACTTTTCTGACTTATATTGTTGACTTGAAATCTCTAAGTTGATATAGTAACTATCCCATTCTGGATTCAGGTTCTTTACAAACTTGTAGTTGATCTCAGACACTGTCTTGTTTAGTCCATTTCTCTTCAAGTCATTCAAAATTACATTGAATCTGTTGTATGTCTCTGTCAAAGATTCACCTTCTTTTGCCTTGAACCCCTCATATGCATTTATACTCTGGTTCAACTTTGCCTTTATTGATCTCTCAATACCCTGGAGCTGTATCTCGAATTCATCCCATGGATTTTGCAAATTCTCTACTATCCACCATATTGTACAAATCATTTGGGATGAGTATTTTCAGTAGAATTAGTGCTTGTTCATCAATCAATGCATGAGCCTTTTCAGCTTCATTGAAATATTCATACGACTTTGGAATTTGTCTTTCAGGAATCTCAGGAATGGTAGCTGTTGCAGGTTAACCAGGTACTGTAATATGAGGTTCTATAGGGCCTTCAAGGATAGAACCACTTGTCGTAAGCCTGTGAAAATCACTTGTCGTATCTCAAAGGATTGAACTTATCGCAGGCTATTGGAATCGAGAACGAACTTGTTGTAAGCCAAAGGATACGAGTTCTTCACTTATCGCAAACCAAGAGATACGAGTAATAACTTGTCGTGTCCTCCGACTTGTGAATTCTATACTTGTCGTTTCAAGAGGCTTGCGAATTCTCCACTTGACGTATGTAGCACCTTGCGTCACTTGTGATGAACAGTAATTTCTCGTATACAGTTGATTGCAGCAGCAACAATGAACAGTAACTTGTCTTAACAGGTTACTTGTGCAAAGTGAGCTTCTCGTAAATCAAATGTTGCGAGTTTCTCACTTCTCGTAGATTGCCACTTATGAGTTCTATACTTAGCAGATTTCCACAACACACAAACTAAGATGATGAACTTTGCGACAAGTAATATGATGCTTGTGAGTTCTTAAAGAATGTTGCGAGTTCTTTGGATCTTGCAACAAGTTGGCCTAAAAACCAAAAATCAGCCCAAACATCTTCAATACTTGATCAATTGGTGCGAAAATTTGAGGATTTGCTCATGAAGTAATCCTGAACACTTTTTTAGCACAAATCTTCGACCAAAAACCACTAGAATTTAATCTTCGATCCAAACTCAGTGTTTAACATTTTCGAACCAGAAACTTTACAAAAATAAAAAATTGATCGATTCTACTATGTTTTAGGCTATATGATCTAAACAAACATTGTTCTAAAACATCATACGAATACAACTGAATCAAATTTGCACTCAAACAACTCAAAATGAATGAAATTCGAATCCACAACAGTAACAGTTCTACGACTTAAAAAAATCTTCAAATTTTGACCATTTTCTCTGAATTATTTGTTTGCTCTGATACCAATTGTTGTTCCAGAATCAATTCTAATCAATTCAAACACATATCTTTTTATCACAAGTCATTGTTATTGATCTTGAATGATGTATACAATGTGTTTCTCTCTCTAAAAGCTCTTGACTTTCTCTCTCTCGCCACAAGTCTCACTTTGAACAATTATCACACGACTAGTTCTCTCAATATTTCTAGCTTCATGATTACAACGGAAACAAATTATTTATACTAAGTCAACAAAATTGATTTTACAACACAACTATTAGACAATTACACAAACAATCCTTTAAATCTTGAATACAACATTTAAGCTCAACAGAATCACATAACAAATAAGAAAAACCATGTTGCACGCGAAAGAAAGGAAAAAGGAATGGTGAATTTGCAACCATGTGATGTCTTTATTAATTGACAAAAATACCTTTAATTTAATTAGACTTAATTGATTAAAGTCAAATAGATCCATTAAAACTCAATAAAACCGAATAAACTCGTTAAAGCGCACTAGATCTATTAAAGTGCAATAAAACAGAATAAAACCAATATAACCGATTAAAGCCCCCATAAATCCAAATAAACCCAAAAAAAGGCCAATGAAACGGAATAAATCCCAATAAAACCGAATAAACCCATTAAAGCCCAAAATATATGTTCAAGCATAATAAGGCCGAAAAAGCCCAATATAGTCGATCGAAGCCCAATAAATCGAATAAAGCCCAATAGAACCCAATAAAACCCAAACAAAACCCAATAAACTTAATAAAGCCCAAAAATATTTGTTAAGCCCAATAAGACCGAATAAGGCCCAATATAGAACCAAATAAAGCCCAATAAATCTGATAAAGCCCAATAGGATCGAGTAAGGCCCAATATAATCGATTAAAGCCCTAATATAATAGAAAAATGTTGTATATAACCCATTATAGCCCGATAAACCCGAATAAAGCCCAATGAAACCAATTAAATCCCAATAGAACCAATTATAGCCCAATGAAACCGAATAAAGCCTAATAGACCCATAAAAGTCGAATGAAACCGTTTAAAGCCCAATAGATCCATTAAAGCCCAATAAAACCCATTAAAATTCATTAAGATCTACTAAAGCCCAATAAGACTCATTTATGATTCTTGTTGACTTATTACATGATTGTATGCAAGCGTGTGCTGCATATTACATGTGGTGTTTATTGGGGCTTGACAAGACCACCAAGACCAACTATAGCTCCGTAAAACCACTTAGATCCATTATAGCACAACTTAACAAGACCATTAAGATTACGAGTGATTTTGATGTGATAAACACCAATGGTGACTTATTAACTATTTCAATGTGGTTAATGAACAACACACACATACACACCAATTAATACACCTTATTTATACATTCATACATATAGTGTGCGTTTTATCAACACATGCATATGTACATCATATGTGGTTACCAAACAACACACAAATATATATTATGAATACTTTTACATATACACATGGGTATAAACACACACACACACAAACACACACACACACACATATATATATATACAACACAACACATAAACAAATAGATTTAATCGATGTTAGCAACCAACGCGAACCGAGGAATAGATAAAATACAAATACATGTACAAATATAGCACATACACATAAATATGTAGCACATGTGAATGAGAAAAGAAGAAAATTTTAGATTCCATCACTAATACGTCACTAATTAACGGTGGATTAGTGACGGATTCTACAATCCGTTGCTAATTAGTGACCGATTAGTGAAGGAATCCAAAATTTCCTATTTAAAAAATAATAAAAATGAAAATCCATATGTCCAATCACTAATTAGCGACTAGCGACGGACACATGGATTTTCATTTGTAATTATTTTTTAAATAGGAAGTTATGGATTCTGTCGCTAATCCTTCACAAATTAGCGACGGGTTCATGTCCGTCGCTATTCTGTCGATAATTAATGACGGAATTTTCTATCACCGATACCTCTTTTTCTAGTAGTGATTCTTGGCTCCGCCACTAGTTGTACCCTCGTGTAAACATTGGATGAAACATGACATTTAGCGACATACATGTTTTATCATCACTACAAAATAATGGAGCATCATGACTCCTTGCCGACGACCATGATCATCATCAGGTAATTACCGATGGTTATTGAGAGTGTATCAACAATCACATAAAGTGAAAATTTTATTACACTTTATTTATGGGTTACGTTACTAACCTATCGATGTGGAAAGGCAACCGTCAATCAACCATTACTATATACCAATTATTTATATGTATTTTGTCGATAAGCAATCAGTAAATATCGAATACTTTCATTTCTCGTTTATTTTCTTAAAATTACGTTGATAAACTGTCACAATGTTCGTATGCTACCAATGGTTCATTGATCACCATTTGATTTTTAATTTTTAATTTATTTTTTAGAGAACCATGGATAAACCGTCGAAAAAAATTATCTATAGCCGACGATTTATCAATAAAACTTTTTGTCCTAAATATCCATACTACTTTATGAATGTCTATTACAGTTTTTTTCAAGTTTCAATATTTACAGTTTTTAAACTTAATGTACAACTTTAAAGCAGAAAATTGAAATCAGTTCTTTCTTCTCTACACGACCTCTCCCTCCCGTCTCCTTCTCCACGCCATCTCCACCACGTCTGCACCGATTTCTCACATCTTCCATGTTCACATACATCGTCTACTCCATATTTTCATCAGACACATAATTCTTTTTCCAGAATCGCAACTTTCTCTCCTGGTTCATTCTCGAATTTATTCTCTTCAATTTCTAATTTATGTCGTTTCCATTTTGGAGATAACTATCTGCTTGAATTGGTTTGCTTCTTGATGTTTGCCATTAGGGTTTCGTTTTCTCTATTTCTCTCTATATTTATGAATTGTTTAACCATTCATCTTTTGATTAACATATCTTCTTAGACTCCTATGTTTATTTTTACTTTGTGTCACTACACCTGATTTCATCCCCAATCGGTTCAAATTCGTTCTTCCCTGTAAGCAAATTCTCCATATTTTTGTTTAAGTGTGTTCATAGAATTTGGGATTTCAAAGGGTTCAAGAGCTACAAGTGGTTGATATAATTAGTTTGACCCAATTCATAAGAACATTCATAGATATATAAAACTACAAACCCCATCAAGAAGAATGAATTATACTATAATGAATAATCTTATTGCAGAAATGAAAAGGGGATTGAGAGGGAAGAAAACAAAACTTCCATTTTTGAGGTCATACCTGAACTTTTCAAATGCAAAGACTTATTGTCTTCCATTCTCACAACAACAATCGTCTGAAATCTCTTTAACCGGTCATTTTCTTTGTAGAGGAAAACCAATTTTCCGAAAGTAAAAAAGAACTTATAGCTCTTTCTCTGTACAAAAGAGAAAAAAATCATCTTAAACTTGGGAAACGGTACATTCCCGGTATATGTTCTGATGCTATAAGCATATTCGAAGTTCGAACAAGAACCAACAGAAATTATTCTGACGTCCAAATAACGATGAGAGCAATGCATTTGATGACAACCAATATAAAATGTTGTAACATGAAACGGA
Organism: Arctium minus; assembly: GCA_954870635.1. Taxonomy (NCBI): domain Eukaryota; kingdom Viridiplantae; phylum Streptophyta; class Magnoliopsida; order Asterales; family Asteraceae; genus Arctium; species Arctium minus. Next base: position 116,870,683 of record OX941084.1, on the reverse strand, counting down.
GTATTCCACGGATGAAAACAGGGGCGGGGGAGATTGTTATGTTAGTAAAAACGATATGTATTTTAATAATACATGTAATATTACAATGAATGTAATAAACTAAAAAATCAACAAATGATTAGTAATAACACGAATACAAAAGAAATTGACCAAATCAACAGATAATAAATATAAACGAATAAACCGTATAAGATTCAAACGACGCTGAGGCTCGTGTATGACACGATTCCCTTAAACAGATTCGTGGTCTGTTCCCAGGGTACAACAACGTAAGCAGAATGTACTGCCATAGATGACCACTTGCCTGAAAAGTTGCCGGAAATCTGATAATGCAATATCGACTTCAGGGAATTGTATGTGTTTTGTATATCGGTACCTCTTGGAATGAACCTGGACTCCCCTTTTATACTCGAGATTAAAACCGACAAATTAATATGTAATTAATCAATAATTATTTGATCATTAACCATATTAATTTTCCAAATCAATGAGTATCAACAGAAGTTACAAACGGACTTTTCAACGGTGCGCGACGCGAGTTGCCACGCGACACAACCCGTGTGATGCACTGGATCAAAACAAATTTTCGCAAAAACCAAGCTGCGCGAGCACAAGATTTCGGAGCTGCATTCGTGTCCGCAGGTCGCGCCCATGCACAAGTTCGACGATTTTAGTCTACGAAAGTCTCAATCGGCACCCCCCTGCGCGCGGACAGGTGTTGGAGTAAAATCAAACAAAGAACTTGTAAGCCCCTCCCACATTCATGGTTATAAACCATACAAAGTTTACAACTCCTTCGAATATGGGACACATTCCACACCCATTTGATTTTTGCTAATTTCATCCTAATCATTCAACTTTGAGCATCAATATCTCATTCACACATATTCCGTTTTGGACACATGATATACCGTTTCGAAGCTCTCATATAGGAGAACACAAACCTACTATATATACAATACATATACATGTATTTAAATGTGTCCAAAGTTAGTAAAAAATCCATGTTTTACTAAATTTTTCCAACATGTTACACTACCTTTTCTTGTTGGGATTGTTAGATACAGGTCCTCTTTACACACCCTCCATACCTGTAAAAAAAAAGGTATAAATTGAGATGTGATGGTAAAGTAATATCACTTCTTTGAAATCAAGAAGACTTTGTTACCAACATAAACCTTATTACAAATACTATTTATGGTTATCGACATCAATTTTGTCACGATATATATTATTATTGTATTTAAAAAAATTCAGCACGAATGATTTGGCCTTTGATAGAACTTAGAAGTTCATGGAAGGACTTCTTTAATGTCCTGGACCCTACGGGTTCACATTTTATGTTTGGTTCTTCTAGGTGGAACTGATTTGTAGTAGGTTTTGGTTTCACTTTGAGTCTACCCTAACTGATTTGTAGTTGGTTTTGGTTAAATTAATGAAATTGGTTTATAAAGTTGTTTAATATGATCAAGTTGTTTCATATAATTCTTTTGTTAATGAAATTGTTTCATATATTTATGTTTTTTTTTTTGTAGTTTCATCTATTTTTCTCATTTTGATGAAATTGTTTCATTATTTTCGCAATCTGATGAAACTTTTTCATTTTTACATAAAAAAACACAAATATATGCAACGATTTCATCAATAAAAGAATTATATGAAACAATTTCATCAAATTAAACAATTTCATGAAACAATTTCATTAACTTGACCAATTAAATCGAGGGTTTCCATGGTTTTTAAAATTAGAGTGGTTTCCATTTGATCGCTCCCCTATATATATAGGGGTGGGTTCAAATGAAAACTCATCTTTCATTGTGCACATGAGGACAAATTTTAACCATTGATCAAAACTTAGAAAACTAATCAATGGTTAATACATAATAAGGTTAATTGAGAAGAGATCAAGTGGAAGACTCTTGGTAAAAGTCGTACGTTCGCCAAATAGACTTTACAAAATAAGTCTAAAGATTGGAAAACCGATATGCCTACACACAAGGATAGAAGACGATACTTGGAGGTGGCAAGCAAGGTTGGGACACATAAGCTTTAAAACAATCAAAGTTATGTCCCAACAAAAGATGGTTCATCGCCTACCAGAAATCAAAGAAGAAAAGAAGTTGTGCGAGTCATGCTTAGTCGGGAAACAAACCCGTCAAACTTTTACAAAGGCATCTATGTTTCAAACTTCCAAACCACTTGAACTTCTTCACGCAGACTTGTGTGGTCCGATTACACCACCAACCATAGCTCATAACAAATATATATATTTTTATTATAGACTATTTCTCGAGGTACATGTAGACGATCTTGATAAAAGAAAAAAGTGAAGCTTTTGGTAAATTCAAGGTGTTTAAAAGAGTAGTAGAGAATGATCTTGGGAAAGCAATCATGACTCTAAGAACTGATAGAGGAGGAGAGTTCACCTCAAGAGAGTTCAATGAATTATGTGAGATAAGCGGGATCAAGAGACAACTCACGACTCCCTACACACCACAACAAAACGGTGTGGTAGAAAGAAGAAACAGGACGGTGATGGAGATGACAAGGAGTATTCTCAAGGCAATGAAAGTACCAAATTATTTATGGGGAGAAGCAGTGCGACATGCTACCTATGTAATCAACAGGGTACCCACAAGAGCCATTGAGAACATGACCCCTTACGAATGCTTACGAGAGAAGAAACCGAACCTAGAACACTTAAAGGTCTTCGGTTGTCTAGCATACGCAAAGGTGGAAGCTACAAACCTCAAGAAACTGGATGATAGATCACAATCACTAGTGCATATCGGGATCGATCCAGGATCCAAAGCCTATAGATTGTACAACCCAACGACACAAAGATAGTGGTAAGTCATGACGTAGTATTTGACAAGAAGACGAGCTGGATCTGGAATGAAACAAGAGATGATCCAAGAAGGGATCCAAGAATGTTTCACATGAGATGGGGTGAGGTTGTAGATACTAGAGAATGACCTGCCGTGATCAACAATGATCAACACCAAGGTAAAAAAGAACCGAAAACGCCGAGTCCACTAACTTCGAGAATCACGAACATGCGACAACAATGCGGATAATCACAATCTCGATAATGAGAGTGACACAACCCAAGACGAGAAACCACTAAGAAGATCGACCCGTCAAGTAATCCAACCTTGTTACCTTGATGATTATGTCCTTCAAGCCTCTGTAGAATGTGAGAGACTTCTACTATCAATAGACAATGAGCCAAGTTGCTATAAAGAAGCAAAGGGTTTGTTAAAGTGGAGACAAGCATGCAAAGAAGAGATCGATTCTATCAACAAAAACTAGACATGGTTTCTAGTTGATAAACCGAGCGAGGTAAAAGTTATCCGTCTCAAGTGGGTTTTCAAAATTAAGAAAAATGCGGACGGTACTATCAACAAGTACAAGGCACGGCTTATGGCTAAAGAAGGGATTGCAATCCAACTCAAGTACCCATGGAGTTCGGACTAAAAGTTTCAAAAGCACAACAAGAAACAGACATAGATCCTACGAACTATAGAAGAAACGTCGAGTGCTTAAGGTATTTATTACACTCACGGCCAGACTTATCTTTCTCTGTTAGAGTCGCCAACAGGTATATGCAAACCCCTCGCAAATCACATAGTGAATTAATGAAGCAAATACTTCGATATCTAAAGGGAACGGTTGCATTTGGCCTGAATTTTAATCGGGAAGGATCAAAGAATATCATTGGGTATAGCGATAGTATTCACAATATTGATCAAGATAATGGAAGAAGCACTATGGGTCATATGTTCTACTTTGGATCCTCACCGATTACTTGGTATTCACAAAAACAGGACACGATTGCCCTCTTATCGTGTGAAGTTGAGTTCATGGCAGCGACAGAAGATGCTAGACAAGCCATATGGCTTCAGGACCTTCTAAGCGAGATAACGGGCTGGAAGATCGAGAAAATCCTCATCAAAATTGACAACAAGTCTGCATTAGCACTCACCAAAAACCCTGTATTTCATGGTAAAATCAAGCACATACATAAACGCTACCATTTTATACGAGAGTGCATTGAAAGGGAGCTAGTCGATGTGGAACACGTACCGGGAGTTGAGAAAAAGGCAAATATCTTAACTAAGGCTTTGGCACGAATCAAGTTTTGTGAAATGAGAAGCTTAATAGGTGTTCAACATGTCCAAGACCAAGTAGAAGCTTACAAGGGAGAATGTTGGATAAGCTTCGAAAGAGAATCCTCATATCAAGATATCTCTAACAAGTTTGGTTAGGATAAGGAAAACTTATAATAAGGAAAGTCTATTATATTCACAATAGAATTAGGAGTTATCTAGTTCTAATAGAATTAGGATTAGCAAAGGTGTGCTAGTACTATATATATCATTGTTGAGCTCTGACAATGATCATATCAAATTTGGGTGTTTAGTTTTGAGCTATTTTCTAAACATCAATAAGAGAGTTATTCTTATTCAAATCCAAACGTGTGAAACACCTTACTTTAGCTAGGTCGCTTAGTCGGATTTAAGGCACATTTCGCACAATGACATCGTTCAAAATCCGACTTGGAATACACATGATTTTTGATCAAAACAGTCATGTAGCCTATTGTTTAACACCCCGTCCTACAAAACAACTATCAGCACAAAACTTCTTTCAAGGATAGTATTCTAAACTCGGAATTCCTTGAAAATGCATCTTGATATCTAACAATTAGAGATCATGTTGATTGGCTAATAATTAGAGATGATCACTTGTGTGTATGATTTCATCAACACAATAGCTATCAAAATGTAAGCTACGATCAACTACATATAATAGTGTCTATTTGATTTCTTAGATAAGAAAGATTAATTTCTAGAAATCGGTTGCATGCAATCAAAATTTTCTTTCTATTGCAATAATTTAGACATTTATACATCCACATAAGTTTTTTTTTTTAATTTTCAGACCTTTCACAAAATATGTGTAAGTTACTTAGCATTTTTTTTTTGGATATAAACATATTTTTCCACATCTTATAGGTAGATAATGTATAGAGAATGAAAGTCAACTTTTGACTTCATTTTAGTTTTGTGACTAACTTATTGGCAAAATTAATAAACGCTTTAACTATAACATAAAATAACATCTAAAATGGTGGAAAGTAAGCTTGATATAATATTAAACGAAACAAGTCGACTAAGAAAACAACTCATATTTTATAAAACAAAATTATTCCAAAGTCACTCATCATATTTTATTATAACAAATGGGAACATAGTACAACAATCATATAAAGGAGGATCTTGTTCATTATTGCAAACCACATTAAAAAGTGAAACACAAAACATGATATCGCAACGATTTAAAATGACGATACTGATGGAGATGAATCAATAGTTTTCGGGGTGGGCAATACCATAAGCCTCAATAGCCTTAAAGGTTTTCTCATATGTATCTTTTTCAATTTTTAGAACCTCTTCGGATGGCTTCTCGTTGCCTTTACAATTGTAAACGACTGTTTGCTTGAATATGCTTCCTCCATCAGCACAAGGTACGATCTTAATTAGATTTGTGATGGAGTCTAATATACCCATCAAGTTGTCACCTTCAAAGAATGAGTAGGTATAGTTGAAGTTGCTTGCATCAATGGCATCAACCTTATATTTTCCGCTCGTGAATGGGACGGCTGTTGTAGGTAATTATGTTTAGAAAGAAAACGTATTTAGTACAAAAATGACAAAGATCCATTAGCTTCAAAGAAATATAGTTATTTGGATAATGATGAAATACAAATAATGTTGCAATTTCTTACCATCACCAAATGTGAAGATCTTTATGGTTCCGACACCTCCGTTGCCTTCGATTGTCTCGATGGACTTGAAAACTTGAGGGTTCACTTTAGGTGCAATATTATCAAAATCACTAAACACCTTGAAAACCTTGTCGGCAGGAAATGAAGAAGGAATCTCAATATCGATACTAACTGAAGTCATGATTTAGGAATCACAAAAGAAAAATTAGGATGACCTTTTTTTTAAAGAAAAGGATGAGTTTGTTGCTATGAAATGTGAATAAAGTGTATGGTATTTATAGGCCAATGGAGTTGGAAAGAAAGCCATCAATTATGACCAAGTGCTCGTTGGGATAAATTAACTTGAATATTATATATTTGGTTGCAATGACCTGTGAATAATCTTTGTTTGTTTATTTGTTTCCGTCGTGCCATGTTCTAAGGAAGGTAGAATAATATAGTGATTCATTATAATAATGTTATCTAATCACATGATATGTGAATAATACTGTTTTTATTACTTTGATTTAAATATAATCTTTTGAAAACAGAAAAACATATTTCGTTCATCTTGAATTCTTGATAACCGTTTACATGTATAGAACCAAATTATTTTAGTTAATATATTGTTTAATTTAAGATATATTTTAGTAAATAATATTAATTATTTAATAAATATTTTATATAAAAATGAAATAAAATAAAGTTATACATCAAAATCTGAAATTAAAATAAGTAACATATTTTTTTGGAAAAGGGTGCCCAGATTAATCCCTTGGCAATGAAACCGATTGCTAAAGCATGCAGCCCTGAGGTTATACCCAGTGGCCACAAAGTTGCGAATACAGAGAATCGAACCCGGGTTGAACGCTATGAACTCCCCAGATTACCGCTACACCACAAGCCTTGTGGTTAAAATAAGTAACATGTTATTGGGGAAAAATACATTCATACAATAAGTATTTTAATAAATGACAGTGTCTTTTTATACAACCAAACGAATGTTGCGTACAGAAATGAAAATAGCATTTTAAAACCATATCAATTTTAAAATCATTGTTTTTCTAGAAGCGTCTTAATTTACATTTCCAGCCCTTTCAATTGTACAAGGACCAGGTAACCACAGAGTTGAATACACACCGGATGGATACATACATACATATAGGGACTGACCTATAATCTTTTTAATACGGTGACACCATATAATATAGACAAAAAATAATTACAAAAAACATTGTTTTTATCGAGGTGTCTTCATCTTTTTTCCAACGTTCAATATCGTCCGATTTGTTTATATCTTAATTCCACCGCTTCTAGGGATTTTTAAAGTTTTTGCTTGATCGAGGAATTTGTACGTTTTTTTTTTTATCGATTTCGAGGGATTTTCGGTTTTTTTGATTGATTTCAAGAGCTTTTTTCGGTTTTTTAGTTGATTTCAAGAGGTTTTTTTTTTGGGTTTTTGGTTGACTACGAGGTACGGTTGCACCTTCTTGAACTTTTGAATATCATACGGTGACACCTTCTAAACGATACGGTTGCACCTTTCATAAACGTAATTTTTTTAACTTTTCGGCGGAGAAATAATACTGTGGCACGTGCCACCGTATTCCCTTCTTTGGGTCCGTCCATGATACATACATAGGGTTAGGTTCAAACGAGAAGTTAAACATTTACGAGAATGTGAGAAGTTTCAATATCATACAATACAACAAAATTGGGTTTATAGGATGCCAAAAGTTTCTAAGCGTCTTAATAGACCGCATTATAAGATATAATTTATGGGACCAAAAGAATAAAATGTCTTATCTAAAAACGTTGAACTAATTTTATACGACACTTTTAGGTGTCGTACAAGTTTTTTAGGACATTTTTATAAAAAAAATGTAATATTAACTATTTTATATGACACTATTTCAAAAAGTGTAGTTATAAAGATGGGTTTGAATTAAAAATATCCTATAAAATAGCTAATGTGACGCTTTGAATTATAAATATTCTATAAACCTTGTTAAGACGCCTACAAGCCTCCTATAAACTTATTATAATGCCTTTAGATAAGACACTTTATTCTTTGGTCCTATAAATTGAGTTTTATAAAGCAATATATTAGGACGCTTAGAAATTGACTATAAACTCAATTTTATTGTAGTGATATATGATTAAACACATGATACACAAGTTTAGTCGTATATGATTAAACACATGTTGCATTGACAACAACACATAGACACTATCATATATGCATGATTAAACACACCTAAAGAAATATAATCATATATGATATTGAGACTTCTCGCATTCTCGCAAAATGATTCACTTCTCACATGATCCTTCATCTACACACACAAACACACATACACATACACACACACACACACACACATATATATATATATATATATATATATATATATCACATGTCGGGATTTACTACAATTACTTGAAATGCACTTCGATAACATCCTTTTTCGGTTGGGTATGGCTCTAACTATTTCGGGAACTCCGCAATTAGTAACCGTAGACATATTTTAGTTAATCGTCATAAAATAAGTATACTTGAGCATGTTTCCCGTCTCTTTTCGAGAAACAAGTGAGCTATTTCTTTGCAAAATTGTGCTCAAGTTTACATGTAGCAATTCCACCAAGATCTCTTCGTTAGTTGGGGGAAGAATCAGTCCGAATGAGATTGAGAGTGACAGGTTCAGAAATGGCCGGTTTAGCAGGAGGAAGTGGTTGAGTCGAAGCGGAGAAGCAGACTATGTCATCGGTCATCTCGGGATATACATATATATATATATATAGAGAGAGAGAGAGAAAATGTTTAATTGAAAATCAATTCTAAGTTGTGAACTAGTGAAAAATCTTGTCCCTCCATTTCTATGTGATCCAACAATTCCATGAAATAATTTTTTTTAATTAAAGTGGTAAATTAAGGTAAATAGGGGTGTAGTAAATAATAACATTTATTTCCATCCTTCCCACGTTTAACTATATGATTTTTTTCTTTTATTTTTTAATTAAAAACTTTTACCCGCTTTAATTTTAAACTAAATTATCTTAAAAGTTACTAATATTTTAATTAAACAGAGTAAATCAAATAAAACGAGCTTTTCATTCATCGAAATGACATTCATCTCGATATAACTTATTTGTTTGTTTTTAACTTTTTTTTAACGTGAAATGGTATATATGTGTATTATTCATCATGAATATTCATGTACGTTCACACATATACAACTCGACACTGTAAGCCTGTAACTCGACATCACCTTCTTCAACACCGTAACACTGTAACCCGAAAACAACTTCTTCAATACCTTAAGTTCGTAACTTGGAATGACGTTATTCATCATTGTAACCCAACACCCATCGAGACCAATCGAGAAATCATCGATATTGATCGAGAACCCCTAGAGGCCGAGGGAAAACCCATCAACAGTAATTGAGAACCCACCCATTGACTTGGTGTGTGTATGTGTGTGTAAAACCATAACCTACCACCTTCATTTTTCATCGAGACGGAGCAAGAGCATATTGATTGATTTATTATGTTTTGTGTGTGTAAAGCATTAACCTACCACTTTTATCTCGTATAGAGATGGATTGGAACCCATCGAACTGAACCTATAGAGATGAACCGGGAACCAATCGAGACCAATCGAGAACCCATCAAGACTGATCGAGACTAACCGAGAACCCGTTGCAACCGATCAAGACCAATAGAGACTAATCGAGAACCCATTTATGGACTTATTATATGCTTATGTGTGTAAAACCATAATTGTAACACCCAATTTCACAGTTTTGTTGGGAGCCTATTTGTGGTCCTTTTGGACCTGACCCGACAACCTAGGTCGTGTGAGCCACTGTTTCTGAGTTTCGATATTCGATTGACCTGCCATACGACTTAGGTCACGAGCCTGGTCGTGTGGCTCCTTTACACGACCTTCAAGCCCGATTTTTGCATTTTCTTCTCATATCATCATCAAAACACTTTTCATTCGCCATTTTCTCACTATTTTGAAGATCCTTAGAGCCCTAGGTCGGATTTTTTGGTCTTGGAAGATCGTTTGTTAGTGGTTTCAAGAGTATTTGTTAAAGGTAACCTTATCATCTCTCATATTTAAGAGTTAGAGTTTTAGTCTATTTCTACCCACAAATTCCTTTCTTCTTTGTGATGTTTGTTGATCCAAACTCTCTCAGTAATTTGATAATGACCCTTAGGGTTACTTAGTGAAAATTGCATTTAATATCTGTATGTATTAGTGTTTCACCATCAACGATTATATACTGAGTCTGTTCAGTATCGCTAATGATCTCTAATGTATTTGTTGAATGTAATCCCTGAAGACAAGTCTCGCATTCAAAGACGTTTATCGCTGACATCGAAGACAAATCTGATGAACAAGTGACAAGTTTACTCATGATCTGATGTGGACATCAGTGAAACCAAGACAAGTTCACATACGCGACGAATCAAGAAGGAAAGCTTCAGCGATAGTTGATTTTTATCAGAACTCTATGATAAATAACTTCATCAGTGATCACTGATCATGAAGCTTACACTCCAAGGTTCATTTGTCTCATCCTTGCACAAATAGTACGATTTTTCAGAAGAGATACTTTTGTCCAATATCGTACAACAACTCAAAAGACTACGTCGTTTACCACACGACTAGGAGCATGTCGCTGAAAGTCAGAAGCATGCACCCAACCAAATGATGACGTGTAAAGTACATCTGCCATGCATTAAATGCATAGAGTATAAATTGGAGGATTATACTTCATTTTGAAGTGTTGCTTTCTATCTCCATTCTCTCAGTCTATCTTAAAGAAACCCTTGATTTCTACAAGTCCCTCAACCTCTCTTTCTCCTTGTTCTTGTGCAACTTACTTAGTGTTTCTCAAGTTTAGAATAGGTTTACTTAATCTTATTCCGCAACAAACTGTAAATTGTAATTTGATTTATCAATAAACAATTTATTAAACTTAAAATTTGTGTTTGTATTCAACCCTCCCCCTTCTACAAACTTGTATAACACCATTGGGACCAACAATGTTTTTTATAGTGATTGGGAATAGATGAAGTGTTCTTGAGAGCCTTGTATCTTAGATCTGACTTGTAGTGCGAGGATCTCATGTTTTCGCAGTGGGAGCTAGAGTTTGGATTAGGAATCTAGGTTTAACCTAACTGAGCAAGATGAGTTCAGGTTGCTTTGTGAGAACTATATACAAGCCAAAAATGTCCATTTTGGACTCTTATGGTGTTTTCTTGATATTTATCAAAGGTGGTGATTATTTTATGATATTTTCATCTTTGGTATATTTGATTATATAAATCTTGTAAAAAATGTCTATTGTTGGCCTGGACCACAATAACTTACACCTAAGGTGTTTGTATACAGGGGGTGGGGGTTAAATACAAACACGGTAAATTTTCTCTTTTTAATTTTATATTTTATTCAAACATAAAATTCATATATGTTGCGGAATCTAGGAATGTAAGACCTGTGATCCTAAACTATCTGAATGCTGACAAATTTGCTGACACTGAAAGGGAGAAGAAAGAGGGTTATCTATTAAATCTGAGACATGAAGATAGTCTTCAGATTGTGACACCGAAATTACTATGAAGCTTTCATAGTGAAGTTCTTTTTAAAACGGGTTATTTGCAAATAATGACAATGAAGACATTTTATAGCCTCCATTAAAATGTTCTCCTTCAAGTTTAACACGTGTCTTCATCTGATTTGTTGATCCATGCATGTTTGTACTTTTCATTTCAGCCTTTGAAGTTGACGTGGACACTTGTTAACCTATCCCATCCTTTGTATGTAGAGGGAATAGTAAAGTAAGAATGTCACTAATTAAATAATGTTCTAGAACATACTATGGTTGCCATGCTTTTGCATGTTCCCACACTAGGATGAGAATTGTACTTCAAGATCCGACTTGCCAGTAGTAGTATTTGTCAAACTATTAATTGACTATATCTTGTATGATATTCTTTTGGCTATATGACAAACCAATCCGCTTTGGTCCCTTCTTCAACTAATCTTCGATTGCGTTGAGGGCTTTTGTACTTTTAATTAATACAGATAGTAACAAGACTTTTACAAGTAAAAATTCTATTTCGTCTATTCCTAAGTATAAGATATACACCAATTTCTAGTTGTAGACATTTATGAAGTAAAGTCTATCTGATGTCAAACACTTAGAACAATTCGAAGGTGTGTTGAGAATCCGACAGAAGACAAATTTTTCTATAGGATTTCAATCAATGTGATTTGTTTTAAGTTTATCAATCTGATGATCTAAATCTGAAATCATTTAATTGTTACTTTTGAGACCTTCGGCTTTAGATATTGTTTGATCATGAAATCCGATAAATAGACTTTCAGATAAGATCCTTTTGGGCAAAGAAAAGGAATACATTTCTAAATGTTTGATGGTCAGATGTCTATTTGTATTATTCACAAATCGATGGTTGAGACTAACAATTTCTCTCTATTTGTCAATAGTACAAATAGATGTCTTTTTGAATCCAAAACACCTAGAATTCAAAATTGGTACCAAAACTCATAAGCGAGAAAATCCGAACTCATAAGTTTTGTTTGATCCTTTCTTTTTCTTTTCTTTGCAAACTTTCTCTTATTAGCTTTAAAAACTTTTACAGAGAAATCTATTTCTCAGAGATGGAGTTAAACTTCAATTTATTTTTGGTTTTCTTTGAGACATCAGAGTTTTAAGTAAATTATGTTTTCCACAATGATTACAATAAATATACTTTTGAAATAAAGTCAACAAATCTGAACACAACAAATTTTGCATTTATTTACTTCAATACTCATATTACATTGAGCAGCTACAAAAGGTAGACTTTTTTTTTTTTCTAGTAACATTGTCAATACAACTTTCTTCACAGAAAAATGACTATCTAATGAAACAACCTTTTCCTTCTCCTTTGAATCCTTTTTCCTCCACATTAAACTTTGTTTCCTTTTTTCTTTCTGTAGAAAACAAAAAGTTTGAATCAACAGAAGATCTAACAGATTTAATTACAAATTTGGGAGAAATCTTAGAAGTATATCAGATTTAGTTCTAAAAGATTCACCAATCTAAAAAACACTTGGTTTGATTTCATTTTCAAAGTTAGAAATTACAATTTTGGATTTTTCTTTTGAAACAAACTTTGATTTGAATGAACTTTACTATCTTTTTTGTTAAAAGACTTTCTTTCAAAGATTGAGTCAATCACTTAAGTGTCAGAGTTAGAATCAGAAGCACTCATCAAATCTTCAAACATATATTTTCAGACATATTGTTGATGAATTCGGATAACTTTACAGATTTTGAACTCTTAGCTTCAGTAGTATTTGAACTTTCGCTTTTATCTTTACCTTGATCAGTTGTATCAGAGATAACTGATTTAGGTTCAGTAATCTGGACAGTTTCTTCCGAATTCTGTGAACAAGCTTCAGAACTCTTAACATTGTGTTTAGAGTTTGAACACTTAGGGGTTGTTTGTTTGTTTTTAAAAACCTCTTAATGGCTCTTAAGTCTGAATTGTTCAGACTTTTTTACACACCACCTCTTATTAATCATAACTAAAATAAGACTTCAGACTTTAGACCTCTTAAAAAACAAACGGTACCTTAGTCTCAAATTTCGTTTTATCATCGGTCTTAGTTCCTTCAGACTTGTTTTCTTATGAATCATTTGGATAAAATGAATCATACTCTTTAAAGAAAATTGAGGCTTACTATTTTTGTAACTTTGGTTTAAATTAGAATATTCAAAGCCCACATTTTTATAAACTTTTTCACAAGTCTGAGAACTTTCATCCTTTCCAGATTTACATCCTTCATCAATTTTCTCCTTTTCTTTGAATTCAGAGTTTGATCATGAGGCTTCAAATTTAACAAATGTTTCATAAATCTCTGAAATTTTTTCTTGATTAGCACCCAATTTAGAAAAATTGTAAAGATTACTTAGAGTCAAAACATAATTCTTCTCAGATAATATTCTCAAACCCATTTTTTGGATTGTAAAACCTTGTATCTTTTGGATTTCTTGTCAATATATTTAGAGTTTGTTGAGTCTGTTCTCTTTTAAAACTTAAATCCTCCAACTGTTTTATCTTCTTGTAATGTTCTTTTCTCTCCTCTAAAAGCATATCATATTTTAGTTGAATATCTCTATTTTTATCTACCGAAATAGTTTTTATTTTTTAAAAGGTAATTCACCGGCGGAGGTCAATAGATATTGACTTTATCAATTTTCGCCAGTAGTCCGTCCGTGAATTACCTACAGAAAATCCTTCAGAAATGTCGGCCAAAATCGCCCTTTTTTTAGTAGTGTTTGTGCAATGAATCAGAGCTGTTTCTAATCTTTCTTATTAAGAATACTACTTCATTCAACAGTGTTGAGGTTTCTTATGGCATTGGCAGCAAATTTGGAGATGAAACTCACGTTATTATTCATGCTTCGTGTGTGATTTCTAGCTTGAATTAATTTGCTATTAGGCTGTTGCGTTTGTTCTAGTTCAATTTCTGTTGGATGTTTACCGTGGTCAAACATATGGTTCTTCCATTCATCTCTGGGGAAACATTTGTTTAAGTTGGTAACGTTGAGCATTTTTTTAATGCTCGCATGCCATAGTCAAACTACTGTACCACCATGTCATTGTCCACAACAACTTGAATACGACTGTTATATATATTGAAATCAATCATCTTTTGCTAGGTTCATAATATGAAAGTCAACTTTTGACCTCAATTTAAGTTTTGTGATTGACTATATAACAACAAAAATGCATCTTAGAGTGATCTTTAATAATGTAAAACTTATTGTTCATATTCATCATGTCTATTGATAACCACTAAAAAAAACGACAAATAAAATAACTCATCTTTTTATAACAAAGTTATTTCATAATCACCGATCATTGTTTTATCGTAACAAACACGAACAGAGTAATTAAAACATTTAAGTAACAGGAATCTTGATCTTTATTCCAAAACACACTAAACAAAGAAACAGGAAACACGATACCAAGGATTTCAAATTACCATGATAAATATGTTGATCGCGAAATATCAATTAATAATCTTCGGGATGAGCAACACCATAAGCCTCGATGGCCTTGAAGGTTTTCTCATACATTTCTTTTTCAACTTTGAGAATCTCTTCAGATGGCTTCTCATTACCTTTGCAGTTGTAAATGACTGTTTGTTTGAAGACGCTTCCTCCGTCAGCAGAAGGTATGATTTTAACTTGATTTGTGATGGAGTCTAATATGCCCATCAAGTTGTCACCTTCGAAGAACGAGTAGGTATAGCAGAAGTTGCTTGCATCAATAGCATCAACCTTATATTTTCCGCTTGTGAATGGGACCGCTGTAGTAAATCATCATGTTTAGATAAACAATAACAAAATGAAAAAAAGCAAAAACTACAATATAGTTATTTGGATAATGATGAAAACCACTATGTAATGTTACGGTTTCTTACCTTCACCGAATGTGAAAATCTTTATAGTTCCAACACCTCCGTTGCCTTCGATTATTTGGATGGATTTGAAAAGTTCAGGGCACACTTTGGGTGCGATAGTATCAAAATCACTAAACACCTTAAAAACCTTATCGGCAGGAAACGAAGATGGAACCTCGATCTCGAAACTAACTGAAGTCATGATTTACTAATCACAAAGAAGATAGAGAAAGGATGATTTTGTTGGTGTGAAATATTGAGTAAACTTCGTGGTACTTTATAGGCAAATGGAGTTGGAAAAAAAGCCATCGACTTTGACCGATTAGTTCCTGGGATAAGTTAATTAAGATGAAAATGGTACATACATACCTATATATATATATAGAGAGAGAGAGAGAGGAAAGATCATGCCAGAAGTTAAACATTTTGCGAGAAGGCGAGAAGTGTGATATCATATATGATTATACGACTTGTAGGTGTGTTTAATCATATATGATTAAACGACTATGTATTGCCAATATAACATGTGTGTAATCATATATGATTAAGCTTGTATATCATATATGATTAAACACTTCTCGCCTTCTCGCAAAATGTTTAGCTTCTCGTTTGAACCTGCCCCTATATATATATATATATATATATATATATAGGGAGAGGTTCATCATGAGAAATAGTAAATGTATGAGAAATAGAGAAGTAATCTTAGTCATTCATCTAGTCAACATTTGCGGCTTTGACCGCGAATCACCGGATAATTCTTTGCATGGTCTATAGAAGGTAGAAGGGTAATTTCGTAAAATAAGCGGGATGAGTTCATATATGAACCTATATGATTCACATATGAACTATACGTTCATATGTGAATCAATTAATTAGTTCATATGAAAATCACAAAAGTTCATATATGAATCTGTTAATTTGTTCAACTGATTTATATATGAACTTACAGTTAATTAGTTCATATGTGAATCACAAAGGTTCATATATGAATCAGTTAAAAAAGTTCATATGTGAATTACACTGATTCACATATGAACATATAGTTCATATGTGAATTATGCAGGTTCATATATGAACACAGCCCGTGTATTTTGTAAAATTTATGAAAGTGTCCTATTTTTGGAATAGCCGCAACTTTGGACCGGTCAAAGCCGAAATATTTGACCAGTCAAATCCGATCTTGACCGTATGAATGACTATGATTACTTCTCTATTTCTCATATATTTACCATTTCTCAAATGAACCTAAAGCTATATATATATAATATGAATAATATTTTTGTTTTTGTCGTCTAATGTTTATGAGAAAGTCAGAATAATATATTTGATTGTCGTACCAGGCATCTGTTCCAAAATATTAAATAGAGTGAATTGCAAATTTGGTCCCTGTGGTTTGTTGTTTTTCTCACATTTGGTCCCTACAAAATTTTTATTGCAAGAAAATCCCCATGGTATGTAAAAGTGCTCGAATTTGGTCCTTGAGAACTAACACCGTTAGAATGCCTCTGTTAAAACCCCTCATATGACTTGCACATGAGGGCATTTGGGTCATTTTACTTATTTTTTTTGTTTTTCATTAAAATAATAGACTTCAGGGAGCGAGTTTGCAATTTACTCAATCTAATATTATATATATATATATATATATATATATATATTAGATCTCCGGCCACCTATCGCCGACCACCTATCTTGCTCCCCCCCTGAAAACGTGTTGGCCACCTCTCTCACCCCATTGTGCATCGAACCATACCAATAAATCGAAAAGGAAAGAGTGAGGGGGGAGATCGCCGACACCACCTTCATCGCCGGTAACTCCATGTTTTACGGTGGTAGACGTCGATCGAGATTTATTCGATGGAGATTGATTCGAGATTTTTGTTGCTTACGAACAACCTTCTGCAATGGCTTTTGAGCTGATCTCAGATCTCACACCATATCGATCGATAGATTGAGCTGATCTCAGATCTCACACCTGCACATTCACTACTGCAATGGTCTTCCATCAAACACTTCCCCTTCCCTGTTTTCGATCTCAGATCTCACACAATAGAGATATTTTTTTTGCCGATGTTGGGCTCAAATAAGCGGGTGGGCCGGAGAAGGTCTCTGGTTTTTTTGTCTACTCGTCGTCGGGGCTCCGAGAGGGTTTAGGTTTGTATGTGTACATACACATACAGACCAAGACCAAACCGGAGAAGATCATCTCCGACCCAAACCTCAAACCCCATCCCTCTCACGGCCTACCAGCACTGTAACCCCAATCTGAGACCCCCACCTCTTCCCTTCCCTTCGGTCTTCTTCTCAGTCGACAAACTCCACCCCCACCCTCCCCCACTAATCTGTTTCTACGGCAGGAAAATCAACACAAAATGAAAACCACAAACAAAACGGTGGTTTAGAGAGGAGGAATCAAGGAATACAAAGCAGGTTTAAGTTCAGATCGACGATTTACAGAGGAGGAGAATGGAGCTGGTGGTCACCGGAGTTTCAGAGCCGCCGGTGGTCACTGGAGTTTGAGAGTCGCCGGTGATCACCGGATTTTGAGAGTCGCCGGTGGTTTGTTCCACAGGAGGGCCGCCCAGGAGAGAGGGTTTCAACACCGTGTTCCACAAATACATACACACACACACACACACACACACACACACACACACACACATATATATATATATATATATATATATATCAATGTTCTAAAAAACTCGCCGCACAGCCGCCATGGCGCGCCATGGCACCAAAGCTTGTGTGTCACGCCACGTTAAGCCCATGGCACGCCATGACCTAATGCGCGGTTATTATAATGAGATATTTGATTTTCTTTACGTTTTTAATGTCTTATTTGCAAATTTTTTATATATACAACCTAATTTATCTTCCCTATTACTATTGACTCACTGAGTAACATTACAAAACATACGTTTTTATATATAATATTATATATGAAATAGAAATTTGACGCCATAAGTCACGCCTTGAAAACGCCATGGCTTCGCCGTGGCTCCTAAGGCTTGAGGCTTGGCCTCCACGCCACGCCACGCCTCACGCCATTTAGAACCTTAATATATATATATATATATATATATATATATATATATATATATTCTTTTAATTATTTTGAGTAAATTGCAATTTGGTCTCTGTGATTTGTTGGTTTTAGTGAAATATGAAAAAAAGGAAAAATGACCAATGGGTTTAACGGGAAGGAACCTGACGAAGTTAGTCGCAGGGACCAAATCCGAGCACTTTTGCATACCACGGGGATTTTCTTGCAATAAAAATTTTGTAGGGATCAAATGTAAGAAAAACAATAAACCACAAGGACCAAATTTGCAATTCACTCTATTAAATATTAATATCATTTTATCATTTAATACTTTTATCTAATGACATATTCCATTAGTATATTAACATTTTATTTTGCTGGTATTTAAAATGTTTTATATTTATTTGATTGAATACCCTCTGATCATAAAAATAAACTAACAAAGTTTATTTAAAACATGTAATACTTAAATTGATTTTATAGACATTTTTAATGATTGAATAGATCTCTATTATGTTTTTCTTATTAATTAGAACAAAATAAAAAAATTATTAAAAACTTAAATTTTCTAAATGAGTGTAATTAATTCCTACAAAAATATTTTGAAAAAGTTATTTTCTTTTCATAAAAAAAAAATTGCATGTTGCAATACAAGAACATTTTAAAACATTTTAATTTTCATCCTTCACCCTTGCATACCATATTGTTTTACTAGAAAGCGTATTCGTAACATTGATTTTTAGTTGCTACGATATGCCTATGATCTTCTTTACACAAAATATTGTAATGTATTGGAATAATAGTTGAATGCTTATACTTAAGTGATACAAAATCTATTACTACCTTATAATGCATATACACCTAAACTCTTAATTACAATCTCTCAAGCATAATGTATAACCCTTTAAAACACAAAATTCAAAAAACTATGAATTACAACTTATAGAGCATAATGTACAAGCTTTCAATGCCTGATTTTACCTCCCACCAAAGAGGATTGCTCAGACTTATCTTTCTGTCTTCTCAGTTTCTTCAGACCCATATCACCATTCGGCCACATCCCCAATACAATTCAAAATTCAAATGACACAAGACGCTCCTAATCTGTTTGCTCTTCGCGCTCTCTCATGAAATATGGTATGCTGCTCTTCACGCTCTCTCTCTCTCTCTCCATGAAATATGGTACACTTCCTCTCAATAAAATCGATATGCTTCTCTTTCTCTAAATCGATTTACATCAAGTAAGGAATTTGAATGCTTTTAAGCTTATAATCAAATCTTAGGGTTTGTGATTTGATTTATGTTATCTATGTGCCGGATTCGTGTTTCAGGGCTCTCTTCAATTCACGCTCACATCCATGTTCTCTTTTTTTGTGTGTGTGTTACTTCATATATGTTGATTTGGGTATCTTTTATTATCTTCAAAACAACCATAAAATTCCTCTTTTAAGCTTGATGCTTAGAGGCTACATTTGTTGATTTTGTTATTAACTAAGTTAGGGTTATTGCTATTTTTCTCTTAATTTTATGTGTTTTTACTTATGGGAAAAGATATCGTTTATCTACATTTGTGGTAGGTTTTCTCTACTGTTTCCAAGATCAGGTTTTCCCATTTCAGGGAGCTTTTCAATTTTTCATGTATCTTGTAAGCTTCTTCAACTTGTACTTTACAAGGTTACACAAGACATAAATCTTGATACAGATTATGTGGCTTTTGCACAATTTTTACCAACTAGGAGTAGGTATGATTGGTCAATTTTGTAGGTTGACGATTTTATTTTTTTTGTTAAGCACATTGAAATTATGGGGAATGTTTAAGAGGTTATACATAGATCAAATTAGAATACATAATTTGATCTATGTATTATTGCCGAACTAAATTTTTACTAATTTATCTGAATTTAAAAGGGTATCCACAACCATCAATCTAATATTTTGTTGTTTTACGTTGAGTCTTAAAAAGTTCTTTTCATCATTTTATGTTCACATTGTTATTGAGATCGAGATACCAACAAGCCCAACTCGTATTTGAAACAAAATGCAAATTAGTTTGATCACGACGTAGTTTCAACTTTAAACAATGTGCTATAACTACTTTGAATTGGAACGTGTCTCTGGATGTATTTAGTGTCCAAATTAATTAGTAGTTTCAAACAAAAGAATCTTCAAACATTTCAGTGAGAAGTTTCTTCATCTAGATGATCAACACTTCTTTCTTTGAGACATTCTTATGGTATTTCACCATTACACCTCACTAATGTCCTCTTTAAGTTTTGTCTACCATGAAAATTCAATTGATGCTATCAAATGATATACAAAAGTTTTGAGGTCGTTTTGTTTGTTCGGTTGATGAGTATTGGTCAATCAACCATAATGATCTTTAGTCAATCAACCATAATAATCTTAAGAGTAAAATTATATTTAGTCGATTTTTGAATGATATGCTCTTTTTTTCTATTTATTTATTTATCTATCTATTCTTTTCTCTAATCAAATGCAAGGCCAACTCTGAATCGATCCCTCGAGGTAATTAGTTTTTCATCTTGGAATTATTTTTGTATCAATTGATTTTTGGTTACTTGCCATCGATTGGTATTAGTTGCTTTCTTGGAATCAATTTTTCTATCGATTGCTTTTTAGTTGCTTTCTATCGATTAGTATTAGTTGTTTTTTTGAAATCTATTTTTCTATTGATTAGTATTTGTTGCTTTATTGAAATCTATTTTTCTATCAATTAGTATTAGTTGCTTTCTTGAAATCGATTTTTCTATCAATTAGTATTAGTTGCTTTCTTAAAATCGTTCAAATTTCTTTCTCATAGTCCTTTTTTGCAGTTTATAGGAGCAAATATGGCAGACTTAGGGAGTCCCTCCAACGATACTCACAACTATGATAGCTTTGCCATGGGATCAAATCTATGGAGCACAAAGGACAAACTGATCTGTCACACAATTGCTCATCTTCTAAAAACAATTTGAAACAACAATGCAAAGAGGCAAGTGGTTGTCGTGGATTTTGTCTCATTTTTGCCTTTGGTATAATTTGCTTTATAAAGGTAATTTTCGATATGTGCTTGCAATTCCCGTAACGTATTTGAAGAAATGTTTCTCACAACGCTCCTTTCTGTTTTTTTCATCCCTTCTGCTGTTTTTTTTAAATTTAATTTCGTTTACTTTGTTATGGGATCCTATTCCTTTATGATTTTATTGTTAACCCATAACTAGATGTTTAAGTGTCACTTAGGAATTAATAAAATCATTAATGCTAGACGGTAGAAGAGTGCTTGATTATATTTTATTAGAATACATGTTTATCCACTCTTGAAATTATAACCACATATCAAAATGAAATTTTGGGTACATCAACCCTGAATTCTCATATTTTGAGTCCTTACCAGATCACTTCAAAGGTTTAGCACATCCATTGATATTAGGAAAATGTGTTATAGATTTTCTTTTTTAAACTAAGTTGGTTTGGCAAGTGAAATTAGCAAGTCTTCTCATTTGGTCTACAGTCTTGATGGAAACTTTTTTTGTTTTTGGTTGGGATTGTTTTGGAATGTATGGAACGAGACTATGGAGTCGTTTACCATACACTTACCCGGGTAACATACACTTAGCTGGGTAGGCGCTTACCAAGTTACATTACTTTACGGGATGGATATGGCAAAGTTCAAGAATCTTACTAGGAAAGAATGAAGGCAAGGACCGAAAGACTTAATCGGTAAGATGTTTGCTCATTTCATTTTGCAATTTTGAAGTAGTACGTAAAAAATTAACGATTCTGTGTCGGGTTGTCATTTTTTTGTATATATATCATGTGTTTGATGTTTTTCAAGTTCTTGGTAGCTTTTAATTAAAGCTTTTCTTCTGCATGTGTTTATGAATGAGCTAAAGCAAATGATAGTAAATTGTTCTTTTAATTCATTACCATCTGCAGTATTGGTTCTCCAAAGAATTTGAGTTTGATTTATCCCTGAAATGGTAATTGTTGTCATCAACAAGTATATAACTTTTGGGACTCCATTTCATCCCAACAACCGTATATTTATTCTTTTTGTAAAACATAAATAGAACCCCACAAAACCAATTGCGTTGTTTGTTTATCTCATTCAATCCATTATGCAAAAATCAATTGATGTTTTGATTATGATTGCTATTGTTGTAGCTATGCTATTAAGAAGAAGGATGAGATTGAAAGGGTTGCAAAGGCTAACCGTTGAGGAAAGTGTCGCATATTTGGTATCTATGTTTTGAAAACAACTTCTTCAATCTTTTTGTGTTGGAAATTCTAATCATACATTTTCATCTTTTGATTGGTTCTATGTAACTGTTTGAATTCCTTCCCTTTTTTTTGTATATTTTTTAAGCCTTGATACCTTTCATGGTGCCAATATTCCAAAGACTAGAAAACTTTAAGTGTTTGGTTTTAAATGATTTTATTAATAAAAGTTCAACCAAGTTTACTACATAACATATGCAATATAACCTCTTGGAGTAAATTAATTGGTTAGGACTTGGTTTGCTCCTGGCCACACCATGAGTGTATCTGGTGGATGATTTTAGGGTCTTATGCAATTAATTCGAAAATACAAAATACTAAAATCAGTTTTACCATTCTTAAATCGTATGCCATTCAAACTTTTCGTACCCAATAACATCGCTCCCTTGTGTTGCCCTATCGTTGTCCATTCTCTATACCAACCATTGTCGTCGTTGGCCCTTATCATCGATCTTCGTCTTGTCTGTTCTCGTTTTTTGATTCTCTCTTTTGAAACATTCTAATTGAGTATGTATAGACAACAGATCAGGAAAGAGGGAAATCGGAAAACAAAAAAAAAGGATTGATAAAAGAAGAAGGAGATTGATAGGTGTAACACCCGCTATTTTGGGGTTGGGTGAAAAGTTGACTATTACCCAAAGTTCAGGGGGGTAAAATGTAACTTGAGTTATATAAATATAAATCAGATTTTAGATATTTTGGAAATATCACAATATACCATTTTGGTTTTTGGGAAGTTAGAGAGAAAGAAGAAGCAGGTTGAGGTCTTCGGGTTTTCTCCAAATCAAGGTACGAATCTAGCTTAATGCTTCGATCTGAATGCTTTTAGCCGCGTATAATCTCGTTGTGAAGGTTTTAAACCGTTCCATTGTGAGATCCGAGTATTTCTCATTTTGGATCTGGGTTCTGCATCGATCTGTTCTTGATGTTCTTGATGAACAAGATGATGGTCTTTCGACCGAAGTCATGTTCGACCGATGGTCATGTTCGACCGAAGGTCGTGTTTGACCGAAGTCTTGTTCGACCGGGTGGTTGTTCGACCGGTGGGGTCGTTCGACCGGGTAGTTCCTTCGACCGGGGTGTCCTTCGACCGGACCCTGTTCGACCGGAACTGTTGTTCGACCGGGTAGTTCCTTCGACCGGGGTGTCCTTCGACCGGACCCTGTTCGACCGGAACTGTTGTTCGACCGGTTTTTGGTACTCGACCGGATCAGTGTTTGGCAGTTGTTGTGTTCTTATTCCTGAGTTTTAAGTCATTAAGTTGTCTTTATTTTGGCTTACCGATTATCGGTGTTGTCATAGGTAGCAATCGTTAGAAGCAGGCCATAATCAGGAAGAAATCTGAGGTGAGTCCTTTAAGCTAAATCCGTCTGTATTACGAAATGCTATGTGATAAATGTATTATTTGAAATGTGGAAAACATGGTTTCAAAGTGACTTATTGTCGTTGGGAAATACCTTCTAAATATCTCACATTTTCAAGAATCACGATTTATAGAATTGAACCATTGTTCATATGAATTGCCTGCATATCTGATTTAATATAAGTATGCTCTGAAATGACATGTTTTGGCTTTGAGTCTTAGTGCAATGGATCCATAGGCACGGTGTTCCTGTGTCCCCTGTTTTGGGCATTTGGTTCACGTTTAGCACGGGATAGGCATCGGGTTGCCATGATAAGTAAGGTGTGGACCTATACGGTCGGACAACGTCTCATGGTGCAGTAAGGTGTAATCCCATTATGTGCTTGGGTTCCCCCTGTTTTGGGAACTCTCAAGGATAGATCCAGAGGGGTTGACTTGAATGTTTTGAGCAACAGATCTAGAGGGGTTGAGCTCGTTATGTGATTTGTGGGTATTACTTATACCATGTTTAATCACTAATGGTTTATTGGATTTCTTGACTTAGCTCATGGCTATACTACCGCGTGGCACCAATTGGGTTTAGTACTCTCTTTTATTTTTAGCTTGTTCTCACTAGGCGTTAGCCTAACGCTTGCTCTTGGTTGTCATATTGGCAGGTTATCTTAACAAGGGGGCTCGTCGGGACTGAGGGAGCGACCTTGGGGTCGTGAGAGATTCTTTTGAAGATTCATTTTGGAAGTATAGCGACACCCGCCCCTAATCTAGATATTTTGTAGATTAATAGGATGTCGTTTTATACTTCAGTTATCTACCTAAGTTTTGGCTACTATATACCCGTTGGGTTGTTTGTGTAATGAAATTGTCACACCTTATTCCGCAAGTTAGTCTATTGCCGAATTGTTTCTTCGAATTTTTATTTCCGCAGTTTCTAGGGTGTTACAAGTTGGTATCAGAGCCTTGGTTTAAGTGAACTAGGTATGACTGTAAGATGCCTAGACTTAAGCTGAGACTATTAAGTTACGACTCGTGAGATGGGGTAGATCTTGTAAGATAGAATGGTCTTAGGGTCAACGGAAAATTGCACAAGTTGAAAGTTGTAACGATGGTAATAAGCACTCTTGCGTATTATACGTTCATAATTTCACTTAGCTAACGTTATTATGAAAATGTCTTACGTGAGCATACTTAGATTACTGTTGTTATAACGATTGATAAGTGTAGAAGTACGTTCTCTGTGTTTTCCGTAATCCTTATCCCGTTCTTTTGCATGATTGCGTTCAGCAGAACCATGGTTAATACCAGGAGTCATCCGGAAGGCCAGGAGGCCGACATACCTACGGCCGACCATCCGCTGGCGACCGTAGTGGGGGAAACAGTGCGTGTGAGTAATGTGCTGGGTGGAGGACCCGAGCATATTCCTCGACGAAATTTGGAGGCTAATGAGCCTATTATAGAAGAAGTGACGGCCGAAACGAGAATGATGGATCGTATGATGTTGGCCATGAATAGGGCCATGGCGCAACAACAGGAAGTGTTCTTGAAACTCCTCGAGGACCGAGACACTAACAACCGCAGGCCCGAAACGGTTGGCGAGAATGTGATTGTTGCTGGATCCGGGGGTACCGGACCTGTAATTTCCCCTGTGGTAACTGCAACCCTAGGCGTCCATCGAACGACACGGACTTGCACGTTCAAGGCTTTTCTGGGTTGCCGACCACCAGAATTTAAAGGCTCGGACAATCCCTTAGATTGTATGGCCTGGGTCCGAGAGATGGAGCAAACTTTTCGCTCAAGCGAATGTGGGGAGGAACAGAGGGTGATATTTGGTTCCCGAATGCTGCGGGGAATAGCTCTTACCTGGTGGGACGTGTACTCTGCTTCGCTGGAGTCGACTGTTCTAGACCAATTATCTTGGTCTACCTTCAAGGATAAACTGCTAGAGGAGTACTGTAACGAGCGGTCGTTGGACCGAATCAAGGATGAATTCCAGAATTTGAAGAAGGGAGGTATGTCTGTGAGGGAATACAGCCGTCTCTTCATGGACAAGCTAGGCTTTGTGGGACATCTGGTCCCGACAGAGAAAGATAAGATCAAGGCTTACATCAAGGGTCTTCCATCGGACATGATGTCGATGGTTCGTGTGACAAAGACCTCCACCCTTCGGGAGGCAATGGAAGAATCTCAACTCATGGAAGATGCTTACAGTCTCGGACGGGAGCAAGGTGTTCGCCAAGTCGAGAAGCGGAAATGGGAGGGAAGTTCAATGCCCTCGAAGAAACCCTTTTATGCCAACAGCAGCACTCAGCGAGGAGCTGATCCTAGACGTGATGCTAGGTGGTGTTCCAAGTGCCGAAGCAAGCATTTCGGCCCTTGCAACTTTGTTCCCGGGACGTGCTACAAATGCGGGAAGACGGGTCACACGTTCCGAGATTGCCCTCATAAGGGGCAAATGTGTTTTGAGTGTAAGGAACCAGGGCATGTAAGGGCGGAATGCCCGAAGCTCAAGACTGGGGGAGTTAGCGGGAAGAAAATGGAACCTCCGCGGTCGACTGGAAGGGCTTTCCAGATGTCGTCAGAGGAAGCTAAAGCATCGACCGATGTAGTGTCGGGTACGTTTCTTCTAAATTCCGTACCTACGCGTGTGCTATTTGATTCTGGTGCTAGCTACTCGTTCATATCTGATTTGTTCTGTCAAAGGCTTGCTATGTCTAAAAGTATGCTAGAGATTGCTGTTGTGGTAGAAATAGCAAATGGAGGCCAAGTTCTAATTCATAACATCTTTAAGGATTGCATCTTAGAGCTTAAGGGGAAGAAATTTCCCATTAACCTATTACCAATGCAAATTGGCGGATTCGATGTGGTGGTAGGTATGGACTGGTTATCTAAGAACCAGGCCGAAATTGTATGTTCCAAGAAAATGATCCGTTTACCGGTGGCAAACGGAGAAGCGACTATAATCTACGGCGAAGGAAGGAAAGGCGACGTGGCGATTATTTCAGTAATCAAAGCTAGGAAGTGTTTGGTGAAAGGATGTGTATCTTTCTTGGCTTATGCCATCGATACCAAACTCGACCAACGGAAATTGGAAGATGTTAGGGTGGTGCGCGAGTTTCCCGATGTGTTTCCGGAAGACTTGCCCGGGTTGCCGCCCGATCGTGTTGTGGACTTTCGTATTGACCTCATTCCAGGAGCGGCTCCGATCGCTCGAGCTCCTTATCGTTTGGCTCCTACCGAAATGCAAGAGATGGTGGTTCAACTTCAAGACCTTCTCGAGAAAGGTTTCATCCGACCAAGCTCGTCACCGTGGGGAGCTCCGGTTCTATTTGTTAAGAAAAAGGACGGCGCAATGAGAATGTGCATCGACTACAGGGAACTGAACAAAGTTACGGTGAAGAACAGGTATCCACTTCCAAGAATCGACGACCTGTTCGATCAACTTCAAGGAGCGGGTTGTTTCTCAAAGATCGACCTTCGATCGGGGTATCATCAAGTAAAGGTAGCAAAGAGCGACATCCCAAAGACGGCATTTAGAACTCGCTATGGGCACTACGAGTTTCTGGTGATGCCATTCGGCCTAACCAACGCACCGGCGATATTTATGGACTTGATGAATCGAGTGTGTCGACCGTTCCTCGACAGATCAGTAATCGTGTTCATCGACGACATCCTAGTTTACTCCAAGAACGAAGAAGAGCACGAGCAACATCTCCGTGAAGTATTAGAGGTGTTAAGACGAGAAAGACTCTACGCAAAGTTTTCAAAGTGCGACTTTTGGCTTCCAGAAGTTCAATTTTTGGGGCATATAGTTTCAAAGGAAGGAGTAAAAGTGGATCCCGCAAAGATTGAGGCAATGACGAATTGGGAACCTCCCAAGAATCCGTCTGAAATCCGAAGTTTCCTAGGTTTGGCAGGATACTACCGGAGATTCATTCAAGATTTCTCGAAGATGGCCTCGTCGTTGACTATCCTGACCCGGAAGAACGTGAAATTTGTGTGGACCGAGAAGCAAGAAGAGGCGTTCCGCACCTTACAGAAGAAGCTTTGTGAAGCTCCTATCCTATCCTTACCAGACGGGACGGAAGATTTTGTGGTGTACAGCGATGCGTCGAAGATGGGTTTGGGTTGTGTCCTGATGCAAAGAGGGAAGGTGATCGCTTACGCATCAAGGCAACTTAAAGTGCACGAAGTCAACTACCCTACTCATGACTTGGAATTGGCAGCAGTGGTGTTTGCACTGAAGTTGTGGCGGCACTACCTTTACGGTACGAAGTGCACCCTTTATACTGATCACAAGAGTCTGAAGCATATCTTTGATCAGAAAGAACTAAACATGAGGCAGCGAAGATGGTTGGAGTTGTTGAAGGATTATGACTGCGAATTGCTCTACCATCCGGGTAAGGCAAACGTAGTTGCCGATGCTTTGAGTCGGAAAGTCTGCGGAGGAAATTCTCGTGCTACTTTTGCACGGATTGATATAACTTCAACGCTTATTGACAGAATCAAGGAATCGCAAGTCGAAGCCTTGCTAGAGGAAAACCTCAAAGGAGAAGTCATGGCGAAGCAACATCTTCTGTTGACTGAAGATAGTCGAGGGATGAAGCTTTTCAATGGACGAGTCTGGGTGCCTAAGATTGGGGGTAATAGAGAACTTCTTCTCGAAGATGCCCACAAGTCAAAATACTCCATTCACCCAGGAAGCACGAAAATGTATAGAGATTTGAAATTGCATTATTGGTGGCCAATCATGAAGCTCGATGTGGCGCGCTATGTAGAACAGTGTGTGACTTGTTTGCAAGTGAAGGCTGAGCACCAAAGACCCTACGTAAGTTTACAATCCTTGGAAATTCCGGAATGGAAATGGGAACACATCACGATGGATTTCGTGACAAAGCTACCAAAGACCTTGAAAGGTCACGACGCCATTTGGATTATAGTTGACCGCTTGACCAAAAGCGCTCACTTCTTGGCCATGCGGGAGACGTTACCAATGGATAAATTGGCGAAGTTGTACATCGATGAAGTAATTTCCCGGCACGGCGTGCCGCTATCTATAGTTTCTGATCGGGATAGTCGGTTCACGTCGCACTTCTGGGATGGCTTACAAAAGGAATTGGGTACACGAGTGAAGTTGAGCACAGCCTACCATCCTCAAACCGACGGACAAAGCGAGAGGACAATCCAGACGCTAGAAGATATGTTAAGATCGTGCGTAATCGACTTTGGGGGTAGTTGGGATACGCACCTGCCTTTGGTAGAGTTCGCGTACAATAATAGCTACCACTCAAGTATAGGGATGGCACCGTTTGAAGCATTATACGGTCGCAAGTGTCGAACTCCCGTATGTTGGCTCGAGGCGGGGGAAAAGCAGTTCGCCGGACCAGAAGTTGTACAAGAAACGGCGGACAAGGTCAAGGGCATCCGCGAACGTTTGAAGGGGGCCCAAGATCGACAGAAAATTTACGCCGATAAGAAAAGACGGCCAATGGAATTCCAAGTAGGAGACCGGGTTATGTTGAAGGTGTCCCCTTGGAAGGGAATTATTAGATTTGGGAAGCGTGGGAAGTTAAGCCCCCGTTTCCTTGGACCGTTCTCTGTGACTAAGCGGGTAGGACTTCAAGCTTACCAGCTGGAACTTCCTCCGGAGATGAAGGGAATTCATAACACGTTTCACGTGTGCTATCTACGGAAGTGTCTAGCAAAGGAGGAGAGTGTTATTCCACTCTCCGAGATCAGAGTGGATGAGGGAAATCGTTGCGTTGAAGAACCTGAGGCGATTTTGGAAAGAAAGACGAAGAAGCTTCGTCACCGGGAAGTCACAATGGTCAAGGTTCAGTGGAAGCACCATCGAGGTGCCAATGTGACTTGGGAAGCGGAAGAGGACTTGAGGCGGAGGTACCCTCGCCTCTTCCCATAGCCGAGATTTCGAGGACGAAATCTTCTCCAAGTTGGGGAGGATTGTAACACCCGCTATTTTGGGGTTGGGTGAAAAGTTGACTATTACCCAAAGTTCAGGGGGGTAAAATGTAACTTGAGTTATATAAATATAAATCAGATTTTAGATATTTTGGAAATATCACAATATACCATTTTGGTTTTTGGGAAGTCAGAGAGAAAGAAGAAGCAGGTTGAGGTCTTCGGGTTTTCTCCAAATCAAGGTACGAATCTAGCTTAATGCTTCGATCTGAATGCTTTTAGCCGCGTATAATCTCGTTGTGAAGGTTTTAAACCGTTCCATTGTGAGATCCGAGTATTTCTCATTTTGGATCTGGGTTCTGCATCGATCTGTTCTTGATGTTCTTGATGAACAAGACGATGGTCTTTCGACCGAAGTCATGCTCGACCGATGGTCATGTTCGACCGAAGGTCGTGTTTGACCGAAGTCTTGTTCGACCGGGTGGTTGTTCGACCGGTGGGGTCGTTCGACCGGGTAGTTCCTTCGACCGGGGTGTCCTTCGACCGGACCCTGTTCGACCGGAACTGTTGTTCGACCGGGTAGTTCCTTCGACCGGGGTGTCCTTCGACCGGACCCTGTTCGACCGGAACTGTTGTTCGACCGGTTTTTGGTACTCGACCGGATCAGTGTTTGGCAGTTGTTGTGTTCTTATTCCTGAGTTTTAAGTCATTAAGTTGTCTTTATTTTGGCTTACCGATTATCGGTGTTGTCATAGGTAGCAATCGTTAGAAGCAGGCCATAATCAGGAAGAAATCTGAGGTGAGTCCTTTAAGCTAAATCCGTCTGTATTACGAAATGCTATGTGATAAATGTATTATTTGAAATGTGGAAAACATGGTTTCAAAGTGACTTATTGTCGTTGGGAAATACCTTCTAAATATCTCACATTTTCAAGAATCACGATTTATAGAATTGAACCATTGTTCATATGAATTGCCTGCATATCTGATTTAATATAAGTATGCTCTGAAATGACATGTTTTGGCTTTGAGTCTTAGTGCAATGGATCCATAGGCACGGTGTTCCTGTGTCCCCTGTTTTGGGCATTTGGTTCACGTTTAGCACGGGATAGGCATCGGGTTGCCATGATAAGTAAGGTGTGGACCTATACGGTCGGACAGCGTCTCATGGTGCAGTAAGGTGTAATCCCATTATGTGCTTGGGTTCCCCCTGTTTTGGGAACTCTCAAGGATAGATCCAGAGGGGTTGACTTGAATGTTTTGAGCAACAGATCTAGAGGGGTTGAGCTCGTTATGTGATTTGTGGGTATTACTTATACCATGTTTAATCACTAATGGTTTATTGGATTTCTTGACTTAGCTCATGGCTATACTACCGCGTGACACCAATTGGGTTTAGTACTCTCTTTTATTTTTAGCTTGTTCTCACTAGGCGTTAGCCTAACGCTTGCTCTTGGTTGTCATATTGGCAGGTTATCTTAACAAGGGGGCTCGTCGGGACTGAGGGAGCGACCTTGGGGTCGTGAGAGATTCTTTTGAAGATTCATTTTGGAAGTATAGCGACACCCGCCCCTAATCTAGATATTTTGTAGATTAATAGGATGTCGTTTTATACTTCAGTTATCTACCTAAGTTTTGGCTACTATATACCCGTTGGGTTGTTTGTGTAATGAAATTGTCACACCTTATTCCGCAAGTTAGTCTATTGCCGAATTGTTTCTTCGAATTTTTATTTCCGCAGTTTCTAGGGTGTTACAATAGGGGCTCAACGACGGTGAAAGAGAGCTTATGGCGATGGGACGACAAGGGGGACAGAGCGATGAAGTTGGATACGAAGAGTATTTATGAGTTATTACGTAGGATTTGGAAACAGTAAATTTGACTTAGGTTTTTTCTACTTTCAAACTTCTAGCCTTACTGGTAGTATTTTTTTTTGGTTAAATTGATGTATGTAACCAATTTCTAAAAGGTCGATTGTTGATTTATTAAAAAAATATTGACTTAATCATTTAAAACGAGAAAGTTCGATGATTTATTTATTCAAAAAAATAGTTTAATGACTTAATCAATCAAACAAGGTAAGTTCGTTGGGTGTTTTTGAACTTTTCCTTAATATCTCCTCCAATAAAACCATACAAGCTTTTGCATTCTTGTATAGACAACTTTACATATTAATTCATACATTTTTTTCGTCGATCAACTCCAATTGGAACCGTAACTCACATATTCAAGGTGTATTAATTAATATGTAAAGACTAATGGGGCTGTTTACCCAAATACTTACCCCATAAGCACTTACCGGTCTAATAAGTCAACACTCTAACTTACTTTATCGGGTAAGATTGTAGTCCATAAAAACGGTATCATATACAACAACTTACCCGATAAGTGTTTACCGGGTAAGAGTCGTCACCCTGATTTATGGAGTAAGACTCTTCATCTTTATCATCGCTCTTACCGGGTAAAATTCACGACCCTTGCCAAAATCGTAAAAATCTCCTCTAACAAAACGAACAAAGCTTCAAAATCGTTTATATTTACGGCTCCCACTGCATTGCGTGGGTACAAAAACGTTGTTTATAAATAAGTTTTACGTGATAAATATGATATAATCAATTAATTATTATTACAAATTTGAAATAATACGTTTCTATAAAAATAACTACATGTTTTTTTCAGGACATACAGATGGATGTTATGTTCAACATTGAGAGGGACAAAGAATGAACTGAGACAAGAAACATGATTGAAGGTTGACTTATTGACTTCAAAATTATGATTCACTCGCGTTGCATCGCGCGGGTAGACAACTAGTCTATTATATATGAATCCAAAAATCGTGAAAATATCTGACTATAAAAAAAATAATAAATGGTAAAAAATGTAAGAGTAGCGACCGGGCAGGAAAATTGTAACATAAATAGATGCCTTGACATACACTCTAAGAAACAATAAGACACTCTGCAACCTTACTGCCTCTTACTACCTCTCGCGTATCTAGGGTGTTCAAATTTTCGACCATCCCAACTCGAAAAAAAAACCCTCAAACTGAGCTAACCCGATACATAATCGATACAAATTTTGCCCAAACCGCATATATTAGGTTGGAAACGAGTTAGGCCCAAAGTAACCCGTCCAACCCGATAACCCGACCAAAACTTGTACATTTTTTATTTTATGGTTTTAGACTTTTAGCGTCTTTTCTTTCTCTCAATTCTCAAGTCTTACTATCTTGGCCCTAGTTTAGATTTGTCCATGAGACCACGCTGATTGAAATCACACGAATCTAACCTTCAAGTCTTAAAAAATCTTCAACATCGATCGAATTGTGAGTCAATAGGTACTATTCTTCTACTATTCTCTTATCTTGTTAGCCTTATTTTTATATTTTTATTTTAAATTTAGTTTCTCTGAATACAATCACTTAGTTAGATTGTAAAATGATGTATTAAAGTTTCAACGCTACCAACCCGACCAATACAACCCAACCCATACGGTTTGGGTTAATTAGGTTGGGTTGGGTTGAGATTTTTCAAACCGAAAACACTGGGTTAAGATGTTCAAGTGCCTTCAACCCGACCAACCCAATCTCTGAGCACCCCAACCCGCGTCTCTCCCTCTATTTTCATCGAAACTCAAAATCTCGTCTTTCCATCCATAATACATCTGTCTCTAAATTGTCGATATAATATATTTTTTCGTTCTATTTTACAAGTGTGAAATTGATTTTGCGACCGACTACCGATGATGATGTACATTGATTGACTTAAAAAATTTATTGGTAAAGCCCGTTGGTACATAGCCTACCAACCATTATGAAACTAATGGTTATATTTTAGGTAAATTCTGTAGGTAACTCTTTTGTATTGATTGTAATGGCTGTCAGTGAGCGACTGATTTTAGTAATGAAGGATAAAGAGTATGAGAGTTGGGGGTTGAGGAAGAGAGCAAGCCAGCGATAATGTAGGATACACTACTCGAAAATTGCTTAATACCGAACAACATTTACCGACGGCCAAAATCCGTCGGCAATTTCCGACGAAACACCGACGAAAAGAAACTATCTGCGATGAATAACATATCCGTCAGTAAATATAAACATTTCCAACGAATCACCGACGGATATAAAATTATTTTATTTTTGATTTTTTTAAATATTGATATTCCGTCGGTAATCCGTCTGTAATCTTATTAATTTAATTATTTTTTTCAACATTCCGTCGGTAATCCGTCACAAATTATCGACAGATTTTTGACCGCCATTAGGAAATCCATCAGTAAATAATTTATTTTTTTCCAAGAATTTCTTTGATGATCCGTTGATGTATGTATGTATATGTGTGTGTCGTATGCATATTAGTGTATGTGTATATCATGTACATATCTATATGTGTATGTATGTATGTATATGTATATATATATGTATGTATATATGTATTGCTTGTATGTATATAGTACATATATATGTATATCATGTACATACGTGTAAGTCGTATGCATATAAGAGTGTGTGTGTATATGGCTATATCATGTACGTGTGTATGTATATGTCTATAGATCATGTATTGCATACATATGTATTGCTTGTATGTATATAACACATATGTCTATATCATGTCTATGTGTGTATGTATGTATGTATGTATGTATGTATGTATGTATGTCTATAGATGTATTGTATACATATGTATTGTTTGTATGTATATAGCACATACGTCTATATCATGTCTATGTATGTGTGTATGTATGTATGTCTATAGATGTATTGTATATATATGTATTTCTTGTATGTATATAACACATACGTCTATATCATGTCTATGTATATGTGTATGTATATATGTATGTCTATAGATGTATTGTATATGTATATCATGTTTATGTATATGTCGTATGCATATGTATATTATGTGTATGTATGTATGTCTATAGGTGTATTGTATACATATGTATTGCTTGTATGTATATGTATATGTCGTATGCATATAAATGTGTGTATGTCATGTACATGTCTATATATGTATGTATGCATGTATATATGTCTATATATGTATGTATGTATGTATGTATGTATGTATGTATGTATGTATGTATGTATGTATGTATGTATGTATGTATGTATGCATGCATGTCTATAGATGTATGTATATGTGTATAACACTTTTGGTCCCTGATCTAACTGGAATTAATGGGAAAAGATAACGGCCGTTAAAAAGATGGACCAAAACTGTTATAAAATGACACAATTTCATAACACTTTTGTCCCTTCTCCTAACGACCGTTAACTGTTTTCGTTAAGTCCAGTTAGTTTAGGGTATTTTAGTCAATTTAAATATAATTTGATAAATTAAAATTTTATTTATAGTTTTAATATTAAATAATATATAATAATTTATTTATAAATTATTAGTAATTTAAAAAACAATATAATTTAAAAAACAATATAATTTAATAATTATTAATAAATTAAAAGTAATTTATTTTAATTTAAAAAAAATGAAATCCGTCGGAAATCCGACGGTTAAGTTCTCTCTGTAATTACCGACGGAATTTCCATCGGAAATCCGTTGGTGATTTGACCGACTTTTTTAAAAAAATGAGCGGGCATATTAGCCCTAATTTCATTCTACTGACTTTTTAAAAAAAATTCTCTCGATATCTCAATCCCCTCCGGCGATTTCACTCTCCCTCACCATCGATCTCTCAATTTGACCTCCATCTCCGGCCACCGTGACTCCTCCATCGATCCCTCACCTCACTGCCCTCCCTCTCGACTTTCCTCTCGATTTCACCTCACTGCCTCCAACATTTCGCCGACCTCCATTGCAAACACAGCCTCACGAGTCCACAGCCGGCGACCTCCACTTTGCCGGCTACCTCCTCTCCTCACTGCCCTCTCCCTCTCCCTCTCCCTCCATTGCAAACACAATCTCGACTTTTAAAGGTACACATTATTTTTTGATTAGGTTATTTTTGTTAATTTTTTTTGTGAAATTTGGGGTTGTTGTTGCTACATTATTGTTTGTGAAACACAATCACTACCCTCTTATTTGTTTGTGAAATTTGGTTGTTGTTGCTACATTATGGTTAGGACTCATGAATCTAAGTTCGAATTTCGTTGGGATTGTGTAGGTTATTTGGATTTATTTTGAAGCGAGCATAGAGCATCTATTTTGAAGGTATTATATCCTCTCTATTTTGAGGTACATGCTGTATGCTTTATGAATCAGTTTGTGACATGTTTTAGAACCAAGTGTGTGTTTATTTTGGATGTGGGTGGTGTTGGTTAATTTGGATGTTAATGTTATGTTTGTTGTTAGAACCAAATTATAGAATCTGTTATGTTTGTTGTTAGAATCAAATTATAGAATCGGTTATATCGTTGAGCCAAATTTAATGTTATGTTCGTTGTTAATGTTATGTTTGTTGTTCCAATTCCCTTAAAATCTTGTGGATTCTATAAACCAAACAACACCTTATTGCTTCTATATTAATACATCTTCTATTTGCCAATATGTGAAATTTGGTTGTGTTTATAGGGCTACGACTACACGTCAAAATGAACAAACTGTATGTATGTATATATTTATGTGTAGTTATACGTATGTATTTATATGCATGTGCATTGATGATATATGTATGCACTATCAATGTTATGTTTGCTGTTTGTGACTTGTGACCTATACATACTAGTAGGGACTTCTCAATCTATTTATTCCTTTATTTTAGTTGGGTTGCCAATTGGTGGGCAAATATTAGGTTGATATATGGAAATATTAATTTTTTAGCCGTTATGCAACCAAAATTTTAAAAAACATATGTTTGCGTATTATACTTGTTTCTTTCAATCCAAACCATTACATGTAGTGTTTATGTAATTCAATAGACTTCTAACTTTATTAACACCTATGGTTTGACTTTTAAATAGTCAAACCATTACACGTAGGGTTTTAAAATTTTCAAAACACCTTTCTTTGATTTGAACCTACGGTTTTGACTTTCAAGTAGGAAAACCATTACACTTAGAGTTTTAAAGTCATTCAAAGCTCCTCTAAACCTACGGTTTGACTTTCAAGTAGGCAAACCATTACATGTAGGGTTTTCAAGTCATTCATTAGACTTCTAACTTCAATGACACCTACGGTTTGACTTTTAAATAGTCAAACCATTACACGTAGGGTTTTAAACTTTCTAAAACACCTTTCTTTGTTGTAGTGGTTGAATATGTCGAGAGATAGAGGATAGATGTATAGAAAGAACGACAGTCGGGGGTTTCTTAGAGTCGACTATATTGTTGCAATGGACAGTTTTTTGGACTATGCCTATGCCAATAAAGGGACTGTTGAAAGGAAACCTACACGTGATGGGATAGTGCTTCGTATCAGATGCCTTTGTAAGAACTGTCAAAACTTAAGCCATAAAAAAAGAGATGACGTGAGGCTACATTTTATGAAGCATGGTTTCATGCATGATTATACCATATTGTGGGCACATGGTGAAACCTATTACCATGCACCACATCAAGACATGGGTCAATCTTCTACTCCGGTAATAGATCATAATGAAGGGTATGTTGAAATGGTGAACGATCACATGATACATGATGCCATGACATGGGAAGAAGAAACCCCTAATCCTTCTACCCAAGGATTTTATGACATGTTACAAGCTGCTGACGAGCCATTATGGGATGGGTGTCCAAATTACTCGAAATTAGGAGCTGCGACGAGATTGTTAAATTGGAAGGCAGAATGTAATGTACCCGAGACAACTTATAATCGAGTTGTTTCTATAATTAAAGATATGCTACCTGAGGGTGACAAACTACCTGGTAACTTTTACGAGACAAAGAATAGTTTGAAAAAGCTTACTCTACCAAAAGTAAAGATTGACGCTTGCAACAACCATTGCATGCTATTTTACAAGAATGATTATGAGTTGACCCATTGTCTGTATTGCAATGAAAGTCGTTACAAGACTAGTGG
This sequence comes from Arctium minus, assembly GCA_954870635.1. Taxonomy (NCBI): domain Eukaryota; kingdom Viridiplantae; phylum Streptophyta; class Magnoliopsida; order Asterales; family Asteraceae; genus Arctium; species Arctium minus. Next base: position 116,832,831 of record OX941084.1, on the reverse strand, counting down.
ACGAAGCAATGTCCCAAACTTGGGGTTGACGTACTTGCCTATTGTTCCTAGACTTTAAAGATTGTATATGTCAAAGAAGACATCTAAAGAGATGACTTGGCACAAGGATCATCAGATAGAACCGGGTGTGATGGTACATCTAAGTAATGGTGCGACTTGGAAGCATTTCGACATGGTATATCCTGACTTCGCTTCTGAGGTCTGGAATGTGCGTCTTGGCTTATGCACTGACGGTTTCAACCCGAATAATTCAAATTCGAATCCGTATTCAATATGGCCAGTGTTTCTTACCATCTATAATTTACATCCTTGGTTGAGTTTGAAAGATTCATATGTTAAACTTGCATTGTTCATTCCTGGTAGAAAGAGCCTCGGTCAAAATTTAGATGTGTTTCTTAGGTCTCTAATAGATGATCTTAAGATGTTGTATACAGTGGGCGCTCTTACGTATGATGCTTATCGTAAGAATAATTTTTAGATGAGGGATATACTCTTATGGACCGTCAGCAATTTCCCTACCTACGCAATGTTGTCGGGTTGGAGCACGCACGATAAGCTAGCCTGCCCGTACTGCATGGCTACAGTTGATTCGTTTTAGTTAAAAAATGGAGGAAATTCTTGTTGGTTTGACTGTCATCGGAGATGGTTACCGAGTGCACACCCCTTCCGACATGATTGAACAGGATTTTTGGACGGATCTAGGGTGTTAGCCGGTCCACCATCCGAGTTAACCGTTGAAGAAATATGGGAGCAGGTCCGTCATCTTCCAACTGTTTACAATGGCTCCCCGTTTTGATCGGCCAATAGAAAAATTACCGGCTTCGGAATCACTCATAATTGGGTGAAAAGAAGCATGATGTCATGCACATTGAGAAGAACATATTTGAGAATCTCTTTAACACTGTCATTGACACGTCAAAAACGAAAGAAAATATAAAAGCAAGGAGGGATGTAGAGATTTATTGCAACCGATCGCAGTTGCACTTTGCCACGTCAGGCAATAAAGTAGTAAAGTCGAAGTCGTCGTACACTTTGACCAAACAAGTAAAACAAGTATGTGAATGGTTGAAGAGATTGAAGTTTCCGGACGGGTATGCTTCGAATATTGGGGGTGTGTAAACATGAAAGACTATAACTTTTATAGCTTCAAGAGTCATGATTGTCATGTGTTTATGCAACGATTGCTCCCTATTGCCTTATGACGGATGATACCGACTCCCATATGGGATGCGATAACGAAGTTATGCACATTCTTTCGTGCAATCTGCTCAAGGGTGTTATACTTAGAATACAGCGATTTCTTCTCAACTCCGAGGAGGCGAGAGCATCGACTGACGTGGTATCGGGTATGTTTCTTCTCAACTCCATACCTACTCGTGTATTATTCGATTCGGGTGCCAGTTTCCCTTTTGTGTCAAATACTTTTTGCCGACAACTCTCCACGCCCAATACTAACTTAGTTGATGCCTTAGTGGTAGAAATAGCGGACATCGGTCAAGTGTTGGTACGAGACGTTTTAGAGGGATGCACGTTGGAGATTGAGAGAAGAATGTTTTCGATCAATTTGATGCCTATGGTCATTGGTGGGTTTGATGTGGTAGTAGGGATGGATTGGCTAGCCGGAAATCAGGTGGAAATTGTTTGTTCCAAGAAGCTAATTCGACTTTCCTTTTCGGAGGGTAATACGGTAATTGTCTATGGCGAGAGGAGAAAATGTGATGTAGCAATTATCACCATGGCTAAAGCACATAAATGTTTAGCGAAGGGTTGCTCATCGTATTTAGCATATGTGATTGATGCTAAGCTCAAGAATAAGGCGCTTAAAGACGTGAAGGTTGTGAACGAGTTTCCCGACGTGTTCCCAAAAGACCTACCGGGTTTGCCATCCGATTGCCAAGTGGAAGTCAAGATTGATCTAGGTCCGGAAGCGGCCCTGATAGCTAGAGATCCTTACCGCCTAGCACCATCCAAGATGCAAGAAATGATGGCACAACTTCAAGACCTTCTTAGTAAGGGGTTCGTGAGACCAAGCTCGTCACCTAGGGGAGAACCAATTTTGTTTGTCAAGAAGAGGGACGGATCAATGAGAATGTGCATAGATTATAGAGAGCTAAATAAGGTAACTGCGAAGAACAAGTATCCACTTCCTCGGATCGACGATTTGTTTGACCAACTTCAAGGAGCGGGTTGCTTCTCTAAGATCGATCTACGTTCGCGATACCATCAAGTGAAGGTAGCAGAGGACGACATTCCAAAGATGGCGTTTAGACGCGATATGGCCACTACGAATTTTTGGTGATGCCTTTTGGCTTGACCAACGCACAGGCGGTGTTTATGGACTTGATCAACCGAGTGTGCCGACCCTTTCTTGATAAATCGGTCATTGTGTTCATAGATGACATTTTGGTTTATTTTATGGACTTGATGAACCGAGTGTGCCGACCCTATCATTTGCGGGAAGTCTTTGAGGTTTTTAGAAAAGAGAGATTGTTTGCAAAGTTCTCCAAATGTGACTTTTGGTTGAAGGAAGTCCAATTCTTAGGACATGTAGTAACCCAAGATGGAGTATGTTAAAGCACATATTTATTGGATTCAAGATCATAATTATCTGAAGATGGAAATCTGAAGTTAAAGCTGATAAAGTCGTCTCAACAAATAGTCTAGGGTTCTTTTGTAATAAATAGTCAAAGTCTGTTTACGTATTTTATATATTAGTTAGTTTTAATTTTAGTTAAATTAGTTTGTTTTAGGTTGTTGGGCCAAGCTTTGTAAAGCCCATTACCATGCCTTCAAAGCCCATTAGGCTTATGGCCTAAGTATAAATTAGTTTTTCTAATGCTAATTAGGGTTAGAGAGGTTAGTTAGAGATCTTAATTAGAAAATCAATATTGAGAGGGTGTGATTGTTGGTGTGGCGCCGTGAACAAGACAGAGAGAAGGGAGAATTCGATTTCAAGTATGTAACTCATTGAATCGTTTGCTTAATCAATATCAGGTTTGATTTATCGTATTGTTTATGTGATTGCTTGTTTGAATGATTGCATATTGGGACACACAATTGGTATCAGAGCACAGTACAGATTGGATTGAATAAGTTTTTGTTCGGTTCTAATTTTCTGTCAAAGATTCATGTTTTTTATTGTGTGATTGTTCATTCAAGTGGATATTAGTTTGATTGTGTTTGTTTTGCATATTAAAGTGATTGGGTATTGTTTGATTTGATAATTGCATTGTTTTTGGTTATCAATTTGTTGGATTTGGTTTTCTGGGTTCGGTTTGGAGACGGCACTGTGTGTTCAATCGATTCTTTCATAAAGTGGTTTTTACTGAAATTAATTGGTAGCAATCAGTTCTAATCGTGTAATCGATCGTTTTTGCAAAGTTTGGGAGTTTAATTTTGTGTTTTGATCTGTTTCTGGGCTGATTTGTGTTTCTGGGTCGATTTTTTCGAAGAACATATTGGTCTTTGCTCTTCCGGTCGAAGTCTTTTCTATCGGTCTATTGCATTTGAGCGATACACTCACAATTCAGTCTATTCCGGTCTAAGACCTTCTTCCGGTCGAAGACCAATACCGGTCGAAGCTTTTGTTTCTATCAGTCTTAGCATCATCCGGTCTTAATACTTCCGGTCTTTCATATTATCGGTCGAAGCATAGTTCGGTAGAACAACCATCCGGTCTTACCAACATCCGGTCTTACCAACATCCGGTCTTACCATCATCCGGTCTTACCAACATCTGGTCTTACCATTCTATCGGTCAAATCCTCGACCGGACTTTACAAGTTCCTGGTCGAAGGCAATATCGGTCTTTGCACTTCCCCGGTCGAACAAGTTCCCGGTGCTAAGTCTGCGAAGGGGGACAAAGTTCTGTTCGTGATCAGTTTTTTCTGAATTTCTTTCTAAGATTTTCAGTATTGTGTGATTTTATCTTGACTTCTAACGATCTCATCCAGTTGATTGTTTCAATATCAGATAAGTTTGATTTCTAATCATATAAGTAAAGATGTCTCGGGAAGCTCTTGCTATTGGAACAGATGTGAAGCCACCAGTACTCTTCAAGGGGGAGTACGAGCAATGGAAGGACAGATTTTTGGACTTCATTGATCGACATGATTTGGGAGATGAAATCAGAAAATCTCTGAAAGACGGGATCATGACACCTCCGACCAAGGTTCTCACTGTAGCTGGAGAAAATGGTCAAGAAGAAGAGACAGAGTACAAATTACCGATTGGTGAATATTCGGAAGATCAGCTGAAGAGACACAAGGGTGACAAGTTGGCAAGATCATTTATTCTCCAAGGCATACCGAATGAAATATATGTCAAGATTGACAGCTATAACGCTACCGGTAAGCAAATGTGGGATCAATTGGAGAAGATGATGATCGGATCCAAAGTCGGCAATCAGCTCAAAGTATCTACATGCCTGAATAATTATGAAGAGTTCAAAGCCAAAGCTGGAGAGTCTCTCGAAGCTACTTATGACAGATTTGTCACTTTGCTGAACGAGCTCAGCAAGAACAAGATCAGCAAATCTCACGTGGAGCTGAATGTGAAATTTCTCAGCAATCTTCAGCCTGAATGGAAGAGGTTCACCCGTCAGATGAGACAGTTGAAGGATCTGCATGACATTCCTCTTCATAAAGTTTATGAGATCCTCAGACAGAATGAGGAAGAGGTAGAAGAGATCAAGGCTGAGATGAAAAAGGCTGACAAAGCAGTTGCTGATCCAGTTGCTCTTGTGGTTAAGAAGTCAAAGAAGAAGAAGGTGATAGATTCTGATTCGGAAGAAGCTGATTGTGAGGAAAAGTCTGAAACTGACGATTGTGAAAAACTGATGGAAACCATGCTCATGTTAACCAAGGCTTTCCAAAAGAAGTTCTATAAAAAGCCAAACTCCAATAGTCAGCGATACTCGTCTGGTCCGAACAACTACAAGCATAAAGAGAAAGTTGAAGAAAGGAGATCAGAAGAAATGAAGAAGGATGGAGCTGAAGAGACCAAGAAAGAAGAACCGATTAAGTGCTACAACTGTGGTAGACTCGGTCATTTTGCCAAGGACTGCCGCAAATCAAAAGTCCGAAACTCAGACTATTACAAGAATAAAATGCTTCTAGCCTAGCAACAAGAGGCTGGAAAAGCATTAATGGCCGAGGATGAATACTGGCTCGAACACTCGGATGAAGAATCTGAAGAAGGAGAGAAGGATGAGACAGCACATCTGTGCTTGATGGGGAAGAACCAGTCAGAAGCTGAAGCTGATTCGGATGATGGAGATACTGATGAGGTATGTAACTTTACTGAATTTGATTTATTGAACCAAATGAATGCCATGATGTCTAAACTCCAAGAATTAGAGTTGAAACTGAAGCGTGAAAGAGGTGTCATAAATGAGAAAAATCAATCTATACATAAACTTAGTAATGATATTGTTGAGAAAAATGTATTAATTGAAACTTTGCACAAAAATATAGACACCAACGCTAAAGAAAAGACTATTATTCATAAAGAGTTATCTGAAACTGGTTCAAAGTTTAAAGAATGTGAGTTTAAATCTAGAGAGATTGCTAAAAGGTACTTTTCTACTTCAAAAGAGAATAAATCTTTAATAGAAAAGGTGAATGCTTTGGAAGAAAAATTACATTCTTTGGGACAAACTGAACACACTATTCATTTGAACAAACCTAAAGAGAAACCTGATACTTGGGGACTTGGTTACAAAAACCCACATCATCTCAAAAAGGTGATATCTGAAGTGCCTGCACTTTATGACTTTGGGTTTACGTTATTGGCTCCTCAACATCAAGAACTCAAACCTTTTTGGACTAGTCTGTCGGAAAAAGATAAAGCCAAGGATTATGATAAAAGAAAGAACACAACTAAAGTTCAACTTCCATTTCGCTATGAGAAGTTGAATAACAGTTATCGTTCTAATAAATCAAAATTTCTTTCAAATGATTATTTTGAGAGTTATTCTGTTAAAGAGTTGGAGGCTAAACCCATTGAAGGTAAGCTGTACGTTCCTCCCCTCGTTTTGGAAAGTAAAATTTCTGAACTTGAGAATACTCTTTCAGATGAAAGAATTTTGATGGACTTAGAACAAACTGTATTTTCAACAGTGTTCAAAAATTCTAATTTTCCTAAACTCTCCAAAGCTTTAAATTCGGATGACAGATCTGGTTCCCTTAATAATGAGCTTACTTTCCTAAACTCTGAAGGTGTTTTAAATAAGTGTGTTTCTCAGTTTGATTTTTTTTCTAAACTTCCTCATCATTCATCTTGTGTTGTAAATTCCTTTGGATTACCCAGTGTACATGAAAAAGGTGAAACATCAACGAAAGTTGATAAATCAGTTTCTGTGAATTCAAAGAAAGCAAAAGGTAAGCAACAAAAATCTCAGCTTTCACAGAAACCGATCCACACTGGTAAGCCAAAGAAGATGCATTCTCTTAATTCTCATCATTCTAACTCTAAAGTTTCAAATGTTTCAGATTTGAGAAAGCAAAGGGTTGAAGTTAAGACTGCATGGATACCGAAACAGAAGATAGACGAGAAAGCTAAATCTAGTTCTAGTTTTATTTTGAATAAAGAGACTTCTAGTAAAGATGATTTGAGTGTGAATGTTGCTATTTTTAAAAATAATCTTGTTGATTCTCGCAAGAAATATTCTATAAAGCAATTATTTCAGTTAACTCCATCTAGTACTAAAAAGTTTTTAAATTATGGTGAATGTGATTATGCTTCTCGTAGATATTCTGATGTTTGGTATGGTTCATATAATGTTTCATCTTATCATTATCATACGTCTTATCATGCTTCTGGTTTTCAAAGAAAAAGTGGACCCAATTTTAAGTGGGTGCCAAAATCAAGTACTAACAGTGGAGGTCCCATTTTTAAATGGATTCCTAAACCTCTTCTTTCTTGATTTGTTTTGTGCAGACCCGTCATATGTGGTATTTGGATAGTGGGTGTTCCAAACATATGACCGGGCAGAAGAGTATGTTGTCTAATTATAAGGACAAATACTGTGGCACAGTTCGTTTTGGGAATGATCAGTTTTCACCTATTCTGGGATATGGTGATGTTGTACATGAAAATTTTACGATCAAGAAGGTGAGTTACGTTGAAGGCTTAGGGCACAACCTGTTCAGCATTGGCCAGTTCTGCGACAAAGATTTAGAGGTTAATTTCAAGGCCAAGACATGTTCAATACGCACTGAAGAAGGAAAAGAACTCCTGGTCGGATCTCGCAAGTCAAACCTCTACACCATCAATTTGTCAAAGGTCCAGGCTGACAATCAGGTCTGCCTACTATCAAAGGCCTCGATGCAACAAAACTGGTTATGGCATCGACGGCTTTCTCACCTCAACTTTCGGTACATCAACAAGCTGGTCAGTGGTAAGCTAGTAAAAGGTCTTCCAGAGCTGAAGTATGAGAGAGAACATCTATGTGCAGCGTGTGAAAAGGGAAAGATGAAGAGAGCCCCACACAAACCAAAGCCTGAACCGAGTACCAACTCTCCATTAGAGTTGTTGCATATGGATCTATGCGGTCCTATGCGAACGCAAAGCTTAGGAGGAAAGAAGTATGTGTTGGTTATTGTGGATGACTATACGTGATACACTTGGGTTAAGTTTCTACGGTCTAAAGATGAGACTCCCGATGTTCTCATTACATTTTTGAAGACGACCCAAGTCAATCTGCAAAAACAAGTCAAGATTCTCAGGACTGACAACGGCACAGAGTTCAAGAACAACATAGTTGAAGAATATCTCGAATCGGTCGGGATATCACATCAATACTCTGCTGCTCGCACGCCTCAACAGAACGGAGTCGTCGAAAGGCGAAATCGTACACTTGTCGAGGCCGCTCGGACAATGCTCAGCCAATCTGACTTACCTTTATTTTTGTGGGCTGAAGCTGTATCAACTGCGTGTCACACTCAGAATCGCTCCATGATACACCGCCGATTTAAGAAGACTCCGTATGCGCTGATCAACAACCGCACACCAACCATTAAATATTTTCATGTTTTTGGTTGTACGTGTTATGTTCTAAACGACCGAGAGAATCTGAACAAGTTCAGTGCTAAGGCGGATGAAGGCATCTTTGTTGGTTATTCCTCTACATCGTCTGCATATCGTGTTTATTTAAAGAAGTCGAAGACAGTGATCGAGAGCGTCAATGTTACATTCGATGAGGAAATGGCTTCTGAGCACATCAGTTCAGAACCCGTCATTACTGGAGTATTAGCTTCTGGACCAACCAGTCCAGGACCTGCACCTCAAGAGAACAAATCAGATGGCGCTTCGTCGTCTACTTCTAATTTATCTGATTTGGATTTATTATTTGAACTGTTCTATGATGAATTTCTTGGTTCTAAATTACCTAACTCTGTTGTGATTGACAGGATAGAAGACTCGATGACTACTCATCCGACCACTTCCGATATCTCTACTGAATTTGGTTCCCCTATTCAGCAAGAAGTTCCAGTTCAAAAGCCTACTCCGACAGTTGAAGTTGTGACCAACAATGCCGAGACAGAAGTAGCTGACTCCGTAGGATGTACTGTAAGGACTGATCAACAAATTGACCAAGCTGTACCTACTGTAACTTCTGCAACGACCACTTCAACTGAAGCCCCCATTAATTCTGAACCATCTGAAGGAGATACCAGTGGATCCCTAGATGCGAACAATGATCAACATGCATCTAATCCACTCCCTCATGAACATAAGTGGACCAAAGAGCACCCAATACATCAAATTATTGGAGATCCTTCTGCACCGGTCCAAACTAGGTCTGCAACATCAAATCTATGTATGTATGAATCCTTTCTGAGCAAGATCGAGCCTACATGCGTATCTGAGGCCCTTGCCGATTCAGATTGGGTAACTGCGATGCAAGATGAGCTGAATCAGTTTGAAGCACTGAAAGTCTGGAGACTCGTACCCAAACCGCAAGGTAAAACCATCATTGGTACGAAATGGGTGTTCAAAAACAAGAAAGATGAAGATGGCACCGTTATCCGAAACAAAGCACGACTTGTCGCCAAGGGATATAGGCAAGAGGAAGGGATAGACTACGATGAGACTTATGCTCCAGTGGCACGTATAGAGGCAATTCGGATGTTCTTAGCCTACGCAGCCCACAAGAACTTCACCGTCTATCAAATGGACGTGAAGAGAACTTTTTTGAATGGAGTACTCAAGGAAGAAGTCTACGTCTCACAGCCAGAAGGGTTTGTAAATCCAGATAAGCCGAACCATGTCTACATCTTGGATAAAGCTCTTTATGGACTGAAACAAGCTCCTCGCGCCTGGTATGATATTCTATCTCAATTCTTGGTTAAATCGGGTTTCACAAAAGGTACGGTTGATACCACTCTTTTTATTAAAAAGGATAAAGGCGATATCATTCTTATTCAAATATATGTGGATGATATTATTTTTGGTTCTACAAATCCTAAGTACTGTAGGAACTTTGCAAACCTCATGGTGTCTCGTTTTCAAATGAGCATGATGGGAGAGATGAATTTCTTTCTCGGATTGCAAGTCAAACAATTTTCAACGGGGATTTTTATCAATCAATCTAAATACATTCAGGATATTCTTCGGAAGTTCAAAATGGAAGATTGTAAACCGATTGGTACTCCAATGGCACCTGGTACTAAGATTGGCACCGATCTTTCGGGAAAGGCTGTTGATGTTAGGACTTATAGAGGAATGATAGGTTCCTTAATGTATCTCACTTCAAGTAGGCCGGATATAATGTTTTCTACATGCTTATGTGCTAGATATCAGGCCAATCCTAAAGAATCCCATTTGTCTGCTGTAAAGCGGATTTTCATATATCTGAAGGGGACTGCAGATCTTGGTTTGTGGTATCCTAAGGATACAAGCTTTGAACTAACATCTTATTCAGACGCAGATCATGCTGGTTGCATGTTAGACAAGAAAAGCACCTCGGGTCATATAGAATTCCTCGGAGATAAACTCGTCAGTTGGGCTTCGAAGAAGCAATTATGTGTCTCCACATCAACGGCCGAAGCGGAATATGTAGCTGCTGCTAGCTGCTGTTCTCAGGTCTTGTGGATGAGAACACAACTGCGAGACTATGGATTTCATTTCAATAGAATCCCGATCTATTGTGATTCGAAGAGCGCTATTGCGATTTCCGCTAAGCCTGTTCAGCATACAAAGACCAAACACATAGATGTGAGGTATCATTTTATAAAAGATAATGTAGAAAAGGGAACAATTGAACTTTACTTTGTAAAAACCGATTATCAGCTTGCAGATTTGTTTACCAAACCTTTAGACGAAAAGAGATTTAATTTTCTTGTCTCAAGACTTGGTATGCTAAATCTTAAGACCTAATCGGTGGTTACCTATTAAAGTTTCTTATTGTATTTCTTTATCATTTATTTCTTATTATTTCCGCATGATACCTGCTCTTTAATAGTTTGTTGATGATCTCAGGGGGAGTGTGAAAAGTATCTTACAGATGATCAATGTTAGTTTGAGGGGGAGCAATTATGAATGCATTGTACTTTCTGATCAATATGTTAGTAGTGCATAATTTTAGGGGGAGCGATCAAGTCAAAGGAGTATGGCGATGACTTCTGATTATTTCTGATCAGAACTCGTACATCAATTATTTACTGCTTTATGTCATTTCAATTTCAGTGAATAAAGTTACTTTAACTAGACTTTTAGACTTTTGTAGGTTAAGAGATGCTTCAAAGATCATATCTATATAACTTTAAGCTTGACTTCGTGAGATGTAAGACTGTACTCAAAAGGTATAATTCTTAATCTTCATCTCCTCCATGGTTGAAAGAAGGACAACTTTCAATCAGAAGAAAACATGTTCTTCATTGTTCAAACCACTTCCCAATTCTCAAAAAGATTTCTTGATTTGGAAGTGTGATTTTAAATGTTTTCTGCTTCATCATTGAGCCTTAACTGATAAAGTTAAATCACCTGAGCATCTTATGCTTCATAGGAAAACATGGGATCAGTGTGCTAGGACTTAAGTGAACTTCTATGGATTCACGTTAACCAGTGTTTCCTACCCATGAAGTTAATACTGTAGTGAAAGAATGTGAGGATTCCAACAAGAAATGAGTGTGGGATGTGTGATGAGGGACAATATTAAAAGAGAGTTTGGTTAGCTGTGAGCTTAAAAATTAAAAGAAAGAGGGTGAGAGATCAGAGTAAAAGAATTTTTAAACTCTGCACCAACTACTTTCTGAGCCGGGCAGCCACATGTCTAATGCTTCACAATTCTTTGGTGAACATTATTGAAACATGCAACTAGCCCATGCCAACTCTTGACTTTACCCCACCATCTACTCATTTTATTCTCAACAAGAAAATGTTTCATTTTCAAAGGGGACGCAACACATATGCTATCTGATTTTCATTTGGAAAATCTGGATATTGAAAAGAAGGTAGTCTGCCCCACCTTCACACTTCACTAATGCACATTGAGTTTGTGTTTGACTACTTGTCTCAGTGGTTTACACTTATTTGAGCCTTATAAGCAAACATCATCTCCTTAATTTATTCTATCACTTGCACGAACACACAAAGAATTTGTTTCTTTGTCATAACGTTCATAGAAATTGCCTTTGTGGTGTTTCGATGATTGAATGGAAGCCCTGGGGGAGTGAACATCATAAAAGCTCCTTTATATTGTGTATTTGTTACACACAGTGACTTTGTGTTACTGACAGACAATTTTAACTGGTTCATTTGTTGATTCAGGTGTTACCTTTCATATCTATCTATTTTGTCTGGATTTGTAAAGATCTGGATGAACATATTAATGAATTGACGGATAATCAGTGGTTCTGTTTGCAACATCAATAGTGGAAGAAATTTCTTGAAGACACGTTTTGATGAACTCTTTGCTCTTTTCATCAAAAAGGGGGAGAAGCGTCAATCAAGAAATGTGGAGATCAAAAGTTTTTGAAAGAATTTCTGAAGATATTATGAAGTTTTGCTGCTTTGAAGAAATTTTCTTTGAAGATGATTTGCTGAAGTATTCCAAGCTGAAACTGGAGATAATTTCTTTCCAAAAGATATTCTCATCGATTGGGGAGATTGCTACATTCTGAAGACAAAGAGGAAGATTACATTTTCTGAGCTTAAAGAATGATCTTGATCTAAAGGGGGAGATTGTTAAAGCACATATTTATTGGATTCAAGATCATAATTATTCGAAAATGGAAATCTGAAGTTAAAGCTGTTAAAGTCGTCTCAGCAAATAGTCTAGGGTCCTTTTGTAATAATTAGTCAAAAGTATTTTTACGTATTTTATTTATTAGTATTTTATTTTAGTTAAATAAGTTTAGTTTGTAGTTGGGCCTAAGCCTTGCAAGCCCATTAGGCTATATGGGCTAAGTATAAATAGTTTGTTTTAGAGTTAATTAGGGTTTAAGGTTCTTAATTGCAATATTATCATAGAGAGAGAATTAGTCGTGGTGGTGGTGTGGCGCCGTGAACAAGAAAGAGAGAAAGAGAAGATTTCGATTTCAACATTGTAATCCTTTGATTTCATTGAATATCAATATCAGGTTTGATTTATTATATTGTTTATGTGATTGCTTGATTGAATGATTGCGTATTGGGACACACAAGAGCTACTTAAGGATTATGATTGTGAGTTGCTATACCATCCGGGTAAAGCAAACGTGGTAGCCAACGCCTTAAGCCAAAAAGACTATAGTGGAAGCCTCTCCGGGCTAATATTGCAATGATCGAATTGGTGTCAAGCCTCATGGTACGGATCAAGGCAGCACAAACTGAGGCCTTGTTGGAAGAAAACCTCAAGGAGGAAGTGATGACAAACCAACAATTATTCTTGACCGAAGATAGCCGGGGAATTAAATTGTTCGGTCGCGTATGGATATTGTTGGTCCCGAAGGTGCTTAAAAAGATTGTAGAAAGGGGGGTTGAATACAAAATTTAATGGTTTAATAAATTGTTTATTGATAAATCAAATCACAATTTACTGTTTGTTGCGGAATAAGATTAAGTAAAACCTAATATAAACAAACGTAAGAATCACACAGATTGTTGCACAAGAACTAGAGAATAAAGATTGAGAGAATATAGAAAGCAACGGTTTATATATTGTAAGAAAGATAGATGGCCACACTCAGATAGAGTCTTGATCTTTATATTTATACCCTATGCATTAAATGCATGGCAGGGTACTTTACATGTGTCCTTCGATGGTTGGTTGCATGCCTCTGACTTTTGGAAACATGCTTTTGGTCGAATGGTGAACAGTGTAGTCATCAGAGTTGTTGTACGATTTGTCGTAGAGGTATGTCTTTTCTGAAAATTGTATTATGTGTGCATGGGTTAGACAAAAGAGACTTGGAGTATAAACTATGTGATCTTCAATCATTTAATATCTCTTCCTTCACAGAGATAGAAGGAAGTTCAGTGATCACTGAAGCTTTTCTTTAGGTTTCTTCGTATGTAGGTAGACTTGTCTTGGTTTCACTGATATCCGCATCAGATCATGAATAGACTTGTCCGTTGTTCATCAGCTTTGTCTTCGACACATTGATGAACATCTTTGTCGTGAAACTTGTCTTTAGGGATTACGTCTAACTGTTACAAGAGAGATCATCAACGATATTGAACATACTCAGTATTTAATCGCTGATGGTGAAACACTTATACATACAGATGTTAAACGTAATTTTCACTAAGTATTACAGTGGGTCATTATCAAATCACTGAGAGAGTTTGGATCAACAATCTCCCCCTATTTGATGATGACAAAGTAACTATGAAGAAAATTACTTTAAGTCAATCATATAAGGATAGTCAGGACTCGTAACATACATGTCCCCATTACTATTTTGAGGGATCTTTTACAGTACTGATGGATTTAAGTACTTCACTGAAATTTTCATTAAATTGTAAAAAGAAGTTACATAGTAGAACATGAAAATTGCAAGTATAAGAGAAGTCATATACTACTGTAAGACTGACTAATAGATTATAAGAGACAAAAGGGAATCTATCAGCTATGTTTTCATGAAGTCTCTTGAGGGATCAAAAAATCTGATATATTTTCTCTTTTTCTTATTCGATCAACGACTTCTTGTTGAATCAGAGTTTTGATGGGATCTGCCAATGAAGAGTATCCACACCACAAGCATAGATCTTGTAGATGGCTTAGAGGGAAGAGTGGAATCTCAGAGACTCTTTGAAACCTAAGCTTTTCCTCATCATCTCTGAAGAAGATTTCATAAGGCTTCTTTATCACTTGCCCTGGTATATAAGGTCCACCAGGAGGCAGTGATAGATCGAGAGCTAAGAGATCAGGAGGAGGTCCAAACAGTGCATCCCTGGAGAATTTGATGGAGGTTTCATTTCTGATAACTGCATCATTTTCAGAAGAGGGGGCATGTTTCCATCTGACTGTTCTTGGCTGTTGTGGAGGAGCTTAGGGCACATTCATTTTAGCAGTGACCCTATTGATGAGAGCTTCAAGAACGTTTTCAACATGGCCTTTGTACATTGATCTTGATTTCTTCAGTGCTTCTCTAAACTCCAACCATTCATAATAGTCGAAGTATTCCAGTCTTGATAAGAACATAACTTTTGAACTTCCATCCTCTCTGAATATCTCCATGGTGACTGAGGCTCGGTCCTTCTTTTTGCTACATGATATTGTTACGGTAGTGATTTTCAGTGGATCAGATCGATGGTCAAGCTTATTTTTGCACCAAGTTAGGCTAGCATCGCTGATCTCTTTTTCTTTTCTGTTCTTGTCCTCTATCTCTTTCAAGAGAGAAACTTGTACTTTCACCGGGGTCTCTTTCAGTTTGTCATCTTTGAACAGGGATGAATGTACCTTGAGAGCTAAATTAGCATCTTTTTGGCATTCAACGATTAACTTTTCAGCTTTGACAGATTCTTCGATTTCTGCCGATGAAAGAAAGTCAAGCTCTTTATTGGAGGTTTGAGGAGCGATCTTCAGCCGTAGACTCTCCAGGTTGGAGATCATCTCTACTCGTCTCTAAATTTCATCCTCTGACTTTTGAAGAGGTCGAGAGGGCCTTCTTGGATGACTTAGGAATTCATCCTCTTCTTTTTCTTCATCAATCTCGTTGACAGAGATTGGGATTATTGTTTCTTCAGCTATTTGAGCTAGGATTATTTGCTGAGACGTTCCCTTAAGCAGGGGAGAGAACTGTCTGAGCAATAAGAAAAAGTAATTAGTGTATGTTTTTGAGGAAGAGAGAGATAAAGGCTAGAAAGACAGGGGTAATTTCTAGTAAAAGAAAGATAGAGGTACAATAGAGAGACATACCTAAGAAGCTAGCTCCCCCTCAGAAGGCGACAAGAGTTTCAGATTTCCCTCAGCAACGATTCCCTTTTGCTTGCCTTGGGATGAGTTATATGGAGCTTTGTCATTTTGTCTCCCTCCTGCTTCATTTATTATGATTCCCTTCATCGTTGGAGCTGATGAGACGTTTATTGCTGAGAACCATTGAGATGGATCTTCATCTTCATCATCATCAACATCTTGATCCTAAAGATCAAGTTCTTCCTCGTCTTCTTCCTGCTATTCCTCTTCTTCTTCTTCAAGCAATGGAGAAGAGGAAGGAGGGGCTTGCTTATCAGGAACAGCTGATTCTTCAGCTGTCTTCTCCCCCTCAGCTTGAGAGGGAGGTTCTTCCACGTTTTCCTGCGCTGTATTTTCTTCATTTTGGTCTTTCTCCCCCTCTTTGTCATCATCGTTGGAGTGGCGGGAGGTATCAGCAGCATTGGATTTGTGGGCATCAGCCTCCAACATGTCCAGACGACCTTCGATCTCTGGAATGGCAGAAGTAGCATTCTGAATGAATTCTACAACAATGTTCAGCGACATCCTGTCATCGTCAGTGAATGAAGGAGTAAGAGCGAGAGCTGGTGCATTTAGTTTTGATAGAATATGAGTGAGCAGTTGATTCGTGTTGTCAACCTATCCACTGAGGGTCTTGACTTCGTTGGTGAGATGATCAACGTGGCCATTTAGAAATTGCAGTTGATTAGAATTGTTGGCCACGTTTTCTTTCTGCGTGTTGACCTCAGTTTGGAGAGAGTTGAGCTGAGACACTTCAGTTTTAGAGGAGATGGGGGTGGAAAGATGATTCAGGTCTTCACCAACACGGTTGAAAGCAGTTGTGTTGGTGTTGATGGAAGCAGCGAGTGAATCCACTTTTTCAACAAGCTTGTTCAGAGATGCATCAACAGTGCCTAAAGTTGGACTTGAAAAACAAGTTAGGGGTTGAGCAAAGCGTTGCTCAGGCTTATTTAGAGAGGTGGGAGAAGTGTATAGGGTCGTAGAGTTACCTGATGTGTCAAACATGTTGTAAAATACCAGGTCTGCATCGAAAGAAGGAAATGGCAGGGATGTTTGAGGCAAACCTCTGAAAGGGAGTCCACCAGGTCCTACATTTACAGCTTGAGGGAGGTTAGAGACCAAAGAAATAGAAGGAGAAATAGTAGGAATAGAAGAAGAAGCACAGGTGATGGTAGAAATTACTTCTGAAGGGGGTAGAGTTACTGAAGGAAGATGGTAGTCACCAGTGGTGTCTCAGTGGCATAAGTCACTGAGACGGTTGTTGCGGTAGCAGTAGTGGAGGAGCAGGACACAAAATCATCCAAGGTGGTCTGTTGAGAGACGACCTCAGGTACATGTGTTTGAGAGGGTTGCTCTACAGTCTTTCTGATCTTTTTAGGAGCACCAGAAAGAGCTAATGACTTGCGTTTGAGAGGGGTTGTAGTGGCGGGGATAGTCGATGAAGGAACAATGGTGTAGCCACTGAAAGAGAAGAATTTAGAGAGAGACGGAGGCGGAGGTTTTGAAGACTTACCTCGTTTGAAGCGGGTTTGACTTCAAGGATTCTGGGGCTAACCTTGGAGAAGCTACAACCACTCTTCGTAGGGTACTTTTCTCCCAAGAAGTAGTGAAGCATAGCTGAGATGAATCGAACATAAGGAATCTTGATGTCCCTGTCAGCCTTTTCGATCTTTGAAAGCAAGTATTCAAAGATGGTGCCAGCATAATCAAAATGACGTATGACGATCACTGAATAGCCCATTTGTAGCTGAACCTTGCTTGCTTGATCCAGCGATCCAACTTTTCCACTCATGCTCTGAATTATGTGAGTGAAGACATAATTCAGTTCAGATGGCATCTTTGCCTTTAGAATCTTTGTAAGCTTTATGTCAGGGATAGTGGTGCGGGGTTTGAAGTCCCATTGGTATCCCATGTGGTCAAGGAACTGGATGCGCTCAACATCAGTGGGTAAGGCATCGAAGCCTGCTTTGGTGCGAGAAGGAAAGTGAAGAGCTGTATGGATGACCAGTGGAGTGATAGCACCAGTTCCATGCTGAGTCTGAAAGTTTATGGCAGTGATTGGTTTTCCTTGCTTGTTTAGGACTTCACCCTTTTCAGCAGTAAAGCAAAACTCATGAAGAAGAGTCTTTGAGGGAGTAGGATCAACCTTCAGTGCATAGCACAGACAGGAGGCCTTGAGGAAGTTAGTAGCTTGGAGAAGATGAGGACATTTGTTTTTGGGAAGGTCCAAACGTCCCAAATGATTGTTTTTTGTGATTTCGGAATCAGAGGGTGCAAACTTCATATTCTTTGATGGGATGAGAGAAACTTGGAAGGCCATTTTTGAGAGGTAAAGGAATAATAGAACAAGGATGGTTTAGAATCCAAACACAGTGCAAACAATATTACCAGTTTCTTATTAAAGAAAGAAACTTGTAAATGAAGTTTGTTGTTAGAGGAAAATCAGTTTCCTTTAAAAGAAGATGATAAGAAATCATTCAAAAATGATTTTAAGAGAAAAAAACTTTTAATCCAAGATAAGAAAAAATATAGGATTAAAAAAAAGTTTTTGTAAGAAGAAGATGTAAAGAATAAGAACCTGGATTGCTTGAAGGTTTGAAGATTCAAGTGTTCGTAAGTTCTTTGCTTGAATGTCGAGAGTATTTTCTTCCTTTTTAAGTTTTTTGAAAGCATAAAAGGAAAAAATATGAACGACATTCCTTTTATATGAGGAGAGAGAAAGAATTATGAGCGGGAAAAGGTGCTCATCATGATACGGACACGTCCCACGAAGTTGATTGGACAGGAAGTGCAACGGACGAACGTGTCAGAAAAAGGCGTGCCATGGATTATCGGTTCGAATGCTGTCACAAGAGAGAGAAAAACGTTTCAGTTTTTGGTAAGTATCGCTGATAGAAAGTCAGAGATAAGTTTTCTTTGCAAAGGATTACTGATGAAAAATATTAGTGATAAGGTTTGTTTTTTAAAAAGCTTTTAACCACTTGAAGAAAGTCAGTGATTAAAGTTTTGATTTTTGAGAACGTCTTACTGAATAGGATTTAGTGAGAGAGGATGAGATAACATACCTGAGTGCCAGAGATTATGAGATGAGGTAGAACTTTTTATAACTGACATAATGCATGAAAGGTGAAGAGTTATTCTTCAAGATTCAGCATTCCAAGCTCACTGATGAGAAAGTTAAATCTTGTCTCATCAAGAGGTTTTGTGAAAAGATCAGCGAGCTGATAGTTAGTAGGAATAAAGTGGAGTTCTATATCACTATTTATAACATGATCTCTGATAAAATGATATCTGATCTCTATGTGCTTTGTCTTTAAGTGTAACACTGGATTGTTTGCTATAGCGATGACACTAGTGATGTCGCAATAGATTGGGATCTTTGACAGCTGAAGGTCAAAGTGTAATAGTTGATTTCTCATCCATAAGACTTGAGCACAACAACTTCCAGCGGCTACGTTCTCAATATCAGTTGTGGAAGTGGATACTGAGTTTTTCTTTTTTGCTTGTCCAACATACCAGATTTCCACCTAGGAGTTGACATCCGCAGTGGTGCTTTTTCTATCAAGTTTGCAACCTGCAAAATCACTATTTGAATAACCAGTTAGATCAAACCCTGAATCTTTGGGGTACCAAAGACCGAGGTTAGGAGTTCCCTTAAGATATCTGAAAATTCGCTTGACAGCGATCAGATGGCATTCTTTCGGTTCTGATTGATAACGTGCACAAAGACATGTGGAATACATGATATCAGGTCAAATCGCTGTTAGATACAGTAGGGAGCCTATCATTCCTCTGTAGGCAGTGACATTAACAGGTTTTCCAGCTAGTTCCTTGTTTAATGTCAGGGGAGGTGCCATAGGAGTTTTCATCGCTGAGGTTTGAGTGAGATCAAACTTTTTCAGCATATCCTTAAGATACTTACCCTGATGAATAAATGTACCTTTGTCAGATTGCTTGATCTGAAGTCCGAGGAAGTAAATTAATTCACCCATCATACTCATTTTATATTCTTTCTTCATTCTTTCAGCGAAACGAGTACATAAAGATGGGTTAGTAGAACCAAATATAATGTCATCAACATATATTTGTACAAGAATAATATGACCTTTTACCTTTCTGAAAAATAATGTGTTGTCAATTTTGCCACGCTCAAATTTTTCAGAGATAAGAAAAGAAGACAGGGTGTCATACCAAGCACAAGGAGCTTGTTTTAACCCATAAAGAGTCTTATCCAACTTATATACATAATATGGATTCTTAGGGTCAGAGAACCATAGGGGTTGTTCAACATATATAAACTTCTTCATTTAGCTTTCCATTTAAAAATGCTGACTGGACATCCATTTGACATACTTTGAAGTCTTTGTAAACTACATATGCAAAGAATAATAGAATTGCTTCGAGCCTAGCCACAGGGAAAAGGTTTCATCATAGTCTATGCCTAGCTTTGTTGTGGGTTACAGTCCCATTTTCATCTAATTTGTTTCTAAACACCCATTTGTTGCCTATAACAGATTTATCGGATGGTCGGGGAACGAGATTCCAAACTTTGTTTCTTGCAAACTCAATCAGCTCTTCTTGCATAGCACTGACCCAGTTTGGATCTCTGAGGGCATCATCAGTCTTCTTTGGCTCTATGAGTGAAAGAAAATTCACAAAGAGACAGATATTACCTGAACTTCGTCGAGTCTGAATACCTGCACCAGGATCACCAAGAATTTGATATATGGGGTGATCTATGGTCCATCATTGAGTTGGAGCATAATCGCTTACTTCAAGAGTTGGATCATCAATAGGAATGTTCACTGATGAAGAAGCTTGAGATTCTTCAGCTATCAAATGTTGTGGTTCAGACAGAACATTATTCACTGAGAGGTTTTTAGAAGAGGGAAGATCTGATGGAGGAATTGTGTTTAAGGGAACAACTGAAACCAAAGAGGTGGATTCAACGTTAGGAGGTATGATGTTTGGATCATCATCAGTATTAGGAGGATTTGTATGTTGATGCGAGTTAAAGAGAGGTTCTGTTTCCTTGTAGTGAGAGAACATCCAAGCATTCAGTTCATCATTGTCAGCGATAGGTTTAGAGTTCGCTGACCTAGATTCCTCAAAGGTGACGTGGATTGTTTGTTCTACTGTTTGTCTTCTCTTATTGAAGACTCTATAGGCTTTTGAGATTGAGGAATAGCCAAGAAAGATTCCATCATCAGCTTTTGGGTCGAACTTTCCAAGTGTATCTTTGTTGTTTAAGATGAAACACTAACAACCAAAGATGTGAAGAAAAATGATAGAAGGTTTTCTTCCATGGAAGAGTTCATAGGCTGTTTTGCTGAAACATTTTACTATCAGATACTTGTTTTGAGTAAAACAAGCAGTGTTGACAGCTTATGCCCAAAACCGAGTTGGAAGATGAGAATCGTTGAGCATTGATCTTGCAGCTTAAATGATCGTTCGGTTTCTTCTTTCAGGGAGACCGTTTTGTTGAGGAGTTTTATGGAAGAGAAATTGTGCGAAATTCCCTTACTCTCAAAGAAGTTGTTCAGGGAACTATTTTTGAATTTAGTTCCATGATCACTTCTTATTGAGCGAACAATTATTTATTCAGCACTTCCATCTTTCTAACAAAAGATATAAGTTCTTCTAGAGTATCGCTTTTAGAGCGAAGAAAGATTACCCAGGTGTAGCGAGAGTATTCATCTACTATAACAAAGTGTATTTCTTTCCAGCTATGGATTGAATAATGACGGGGCCAAATAAATACATATGCAAGAGCTGAAGAGGACTTGTTACTGAGGAAACTTATTTTTATTTGAAACTAGCTTTAGTCTGCTTTCCTTTCTCACATGCTGAACAAAGAGATTCTTTGGCATATGAGTGTTGAGGAAGACCGAAGACTAATTCTTTTGAGGAGAGAGAATTTAGTGTTTTGAAGTTGAGATGAGAGAGCCTTTTGTGCCATAACCAGTTATCATCTGAAGAGACTTTAGAAAGAAAACAAACGTTTTCAGTAGAAGTAGAGTCCATGTCTATTACATAAACATTTTCCATACAATAACAACTAAGAGAAAGCTTTCCTTTTTCATTCATCACTGAACATGCTTTCTTATAAAAGCGAACCTCATAGTCTTTGTCACATAACTGATTGACGTTAAGAAGATTGTGCTTCCGTCCATCTACGTAAGAGACTCTTCATAAGGTAGTCGTCCCATTGTTGAGTACACAAAACCCTCTGGTATAACCTTTCCCATTTCCACCAAAGGTCACTGAAGGACCGTTCTCTTCCTTGTATTCAGTAAGAAGGTCTTTTTGTCCAGTCATGTGTCGAGAGCATCCGCTAACTAAATACCAGATACCCTTCGATCCCTGCAAACATAAGGAATATTAGGTTTTGATTGGTACCCACTTTTCAATGGGTCCAGTAGGGTTAGTGGAGATGGAAGGTTCAACAATCTTCACGGCATCTGAAGATTCATCGTCAGTGGTAACCTTCACCTTGGTTAATTTTTTAACCTTAGTGGCATTTTTCACCTTGGCATATTTTTGAGCTTTGGTGACCTTCTCAGCCTTGGAGGCATTCATCTTCACTTTAGTTATCTTATCAGCTTTTGTGGCAATAGGACATTTACTTGCAATATGGTTAGTAAGTCCATAGTGACATCACTTTCTATAGACGAAAGTAGCTTTAAGACCAGAAGCAGTTGAGTTAGAAAACTTAGGATGAGCAGGGCCTGCTCCAAGAATGCCCTTAGCATTAGATCTCGGAGAAACTTTCAGTTCTTCTGATTTCTTATGCTTGATATCAATTCTCAGCTTTGGAGTGGATCTCTGAGAGATATAGTGATTTTTGTTCTAGAGCTGGAAGATTGATCTACTGAAGGTTTGGAATGGATCTTCGGTTTTGCTATCTTAATAGCCTTCTGAGGATGATGGGAAATGGATTTCCTTTATCAGTGAGCTTGGAACTCTTTGATAAGTCCTCAGGGATAAAGAAATGTCAGGGATAGAAGAGACAGACATTCCAAACTTAAGCATGGAATAGTCTCTGCTAGAGTCATCCTTTCATGATGATAACCGAGACCGGTTTTGTCATGAGCAGAGATTTGAGCACTTATGATTTCAGTGATCTTGGTTGAAGATTTACACCATCCCTCAACAGTTGCCTTTTCCGCTTTTAAAGCAGCGATGGCTTGTTCGTGTAAATGCTGATAATTTCATTGACCATGACTTGATCTTTTAAACTTTTCTCTAAAAGAGTTAGTTCTTTGATCCTTTCATGACATTTCTCTAGCTGTTCAGTTAAATCAATATTTTGTTTTCAACTAAAGTTTTTCCATTAAGTGAATTGTACAAGTCTATTGTCAACACATCTACCGCACGACTTCTCTTAGCTTCAGAAAGAGAGGGATTGGTAGCGATTGATACCTGAGAGGAGATGTAACTCTTGGAAGTTCCTGTTGGTTCTTCTACTTCTTCTTTAATCCCAGCCATAAGACAGAGATTAGCAACTTCTTCTTCATCAGAACTTGATTCTTCTGATTCAACCCAATCATGTTCTTCAGCGATAAGACCTTTACCTTTTCGCTTAAAGCCTTTCAGCTTTTGATATTTTTCTTTCAGCTTCAGGTATTTGTTATCGCTGGTTTTCCTAGATGTAGAAGGTTTGAAGACTTTCTTTGACCTGCATTCGCTGGCAAAATGTCCAACTTTTTCACAGTTAAAGCAAGTAGCAGTAGCCTTATCAACAGGGGTTGATTTTGGCTTGTCAGATAGGGAGAGAGGCTTATTTCTTCTAAAATTGCTCTTTCTTGCAAATCTTTTGAAGGAGTTTGTCAATAGTGCTAAGGATTCATCAAACTCTGAAAGATCAGCTTCTGATAATTACTCAGAGTCATAATTTAACTCAGTGATGGTGAGAGTAGATCGCTAAGATCGAATGATCTCTGAAGAGACTAAAGCCATAGGAGTGCTTTTGGAATATTTAGAATCTTTCACAAGATTTTCCTTCAGGAGATTTGATTGCTCATAGTTGATCAATATTCCATATAGAGTGCTAAAAGAAAGATGATTTAAGTCTTTGGTAAGCTTGAGACACATTGCATAACTGTCCCATCTTTCAGGAAGACTTTCCAAGAATTTAGTTAGGACCTCAGAATTAGAATAGGTCCTACCAACAGTCCTCAGATCAATGATTAAACAGTTAAATCTTTGGTGAACACCAGATAGGGACTCATTCTTACCACAGATAAAACTTTCGTATTGTCTTACCAAATTGATCTTTCTGGTTTCTTGGATTTCAGTGGTACCTTTATATTGAACACATATAGTGTCCAACATTTCTTTAGCAGTTTTAAGATGCATGATGGAATGGAAGGCTTCATTAGGCAGGGCCATAAAAATAATAGTTTTTTCCTTAGCATCTAAACCTACTTTCTTTTTATCTTCATCACTCCATTGTCTAATTTCCTTAGGATCATATCTTTCAGGAATGGCAGGAGTGGTGGCAGTGGCAGGAACTGCAACTATGATCATAAAAGGTTCATATGGACCATTTGCTACATATTCAGGTAGTGTTTGGTTCATTTGAGAAATGGTAAATATATGAGAAATAGAGAAGTGATCTTAGCCATTCATATGGTCAAGATTGGATTTAATTGGTCAAAAGTTACGGCTTTGACTGGTCAAAGAATGCGGCTTTGACTGGTCAAAAATTACGGCTCTTCCAAAAATATAAGGGTATTTACGTAACTTTGACAAAAACACGCACGTGTTCATATATATGAAGGCATGCAGTCATATATGAATGCATGCGTTCATATATGAATGTTCGTAATTTTAAATAAACACTGACTGCATGCCTTCATATATGAATGCATGCGTTCATATATGAATGCATGCAAAAAAAAAGAGTGACATTCATATATGAACGCCTGTTTTTTGCATGCCTTCATATATGAATGCATGAGTTCATATATGAATGTCCATAATTTTTACATAAACACTGACTGCATGCCTTTATATATGAATGCATGCGTTCATATATGAATGCATGCAAAAAAAAAGAGTGACATTCATATATGAACGCCTGTTTTTTGCATGCCTTCATATATGAATGCATGCCTTCATATATAAATACGTACAAAAAAATTGTGACATTCTACTAACATTCATATATGAACGTCTACTAACATTCATATATGAACTTCTGTTTTTTGCATGCATTCATATATGAACACACACGGCTAAAAAAAAGAAAAAAAAAGTGATATTCATATCTGAACGCATGCGTTCATATATGAATGCGTTTGGATAATTTACAAAAATACCCTTCGAATAATAAACAATGTGAGGAACACGGGAGTGGACCATGGGAGCAATTATCCCCTAATTCTCGGTCAAAGCCGCCGATCTTGACCGAATTAATGGTTTAAGATCACTTCTCTATTTCTCATATATTTAGTGTTTCTCAAATGAACCTTTCCCTATTCAGGTATAGTCGGGTCTACACCTTCTAGAAATAGCATCATTCAATTTTTCCAGAGAGCAAAGTTGTCTCTGCTAAATCGAGGAGGTTTTGAAAGAGAACCATTATCATAGTAGTTATTGTTTGTGTTGAGTCCCATTTTGATAATAGCAAGGAAGAAAATAAAGCAAAATCTTGTTTATGAGATTAAACAATCTGCTCTGATACCACTTATTGGTCCCGAAGGTTCTTAACAAGTTTGTAAAAGGGGGGGTTGATTACAAACACAAAATTTAATGGTTTAATAAAATGTTTATTGATAAATCAAATCACAATTTACAGTTTGTTGCAGAATTAGATTAAGTAAAACCTACTTAAACAAAGTTAAGAATCACACAGATTGTTGCACAAGAACTAGAGAATATAGAAAGCAAGGGTTTCTATATTGTAAGAAAGATAGATGGTGACACGTATATAGAGTCTTGATATTTCTATTTATACCCTATGCATTAAATTCATGGCAGAATACTTTACACGTGTCCTTCGATGGTTTGTTGCATGCCTCTGACTTTTGGAGACATGCTTTTGGCTGAATGGTGAATAGTATAGTCATTAGAGTTGTTGTACGATTTGTCGTAGAGGTATGTCTTTTCTGACAATTGTACTATGTGTGCATGGGTTAGACAAAAGAGACTTGGAGTATAAGCTATGTGATCTTCAATCGCTGAATATCTCTTCCTTCACAGAGATAGAAGGAAGTTTAGAGAACGCTGAAGCTTTTCATCAGGTTTCTTCGCGTGTAGGTAGGCTTGTCTTGGTTTCAATGATATCCGCATCAGATCATGAATATACTTTTCCGTTGTTCAGGAACTTTGTCTTCGACTTAGTGATGAACATCTTTGTCGCGAAACTTGTCTTCAGGGATTACGTCTAACTGTTACAAGAGAGATCATCAACGATACTGAACATACTCAGTATTTAATCGTTGATGGTGAAACACTTATACATATAGATGTTAAACGTAATTTTCACTAAGTATTACAACGGGTCATTATCAAATCACTGGGAGAGTTTGGATCAACAGATACCGAAACTTGGAGGAAATAGGGAGCTACTCTTGGAAGATGCGCACAAGTCAAAGTACTCCATCCATCCGGGAAGCACAAAGATGTACAGAGACATAAAGTTCCACTATTGGTGGTCGGTCATGAAGTTAGATGTGGTGCACTATGTAGAGAGGTGTGTGACTTGTTCCCAAGTTAAAGTCGAACATCAACGACCTTATGGTAGCTTGCAATCATTAGAGATACCTGAATGGAAATGGGAGAATATCATACTGGACTTTTTAATCAAACTGCCGAGGACCTTAAGAGGAAACGACACCATTTGGGTGATAGTGGATTGTTTGACTAAAAGTGCTCATTTCCTAGCTATGTGGGAAACCTTTCCAATAGACAAGTTGGATAAGTTATACATTGATGAGGTCATTTCTAGGCATGGAATTCCTTTATCTATAGTGTCGGATCGTGACAATCGGTTTACGTCAAGATTTTGGCAAGCGCTTCATGAAGAATTGGGTACACGAGTGAACTTGAACACGACATATCACCCACAAACAGATGGTCAAAGTGAAAGGACGATTCAAACCTTGGAGGACATGCTAAGATCTCGTGTGATCGATTTCAGTGGCAATTGGGACACCCACTTGCCCTTGGTGGAATTTGCTTACAACAATAGCTATCATTCAAGTTTGGGCTCGACACCGTTCGAAACCTTGTATGGAAGGAAATGTAAAATTTCCGTGTGTTGGTTGGAGGCAGAAGAGAAGAATTTTGCCAGGCCCGAAGTTGTACAAGAGACGACCGACAAAGTAAAAGTAATTCAAGAACGGTTGAAAGCGGCGCAAGATCGACAAAAGAGTTATGCCGATAAGAAGAGACGACCGGTAGAGTTTTAAGTGGTACATCGAGTTATGTTAAAAGTATCCCCTTGGATGGGTTTGATTCGTTTTGGAAAGCACAAAATGTTAAATCCCCGTTTTCTAGGACCATTCACCGTCATTGAACGCATCGGGTTGCAAGCCTAAAAGCTAGACTTGCCACCGGAAATGGATGGTATTCACCCCACATTTCATGTATGTTACTTGGGGAAATGTTGGCGGCAGAAGAAAGCGTCGTACCATTGTCGAAGATCCAAGTAGATGACAACCGATGTATCGGAGAACCAAAAGCCATTCTGGAGAAGGAGACCAAGATACTCCTACATAAAGAGGTCACGATGGTGAAAGTGCGGTGTAAGAACCATCGGGGTGCGAATGTGACTTGGAAAGTGGAGGAGTATTGAAACGCCGATATCCTCACCCTGTTCGTATAGTTTGGGATTTCGGGGATGAAATCATTCCCATGTTAGGGAGGATTGTAACACCTGTAATTTCGGGTAGACTTTCTCTATTTTGGTTTCGTTTTGGTATTTAAATAATTGTACTTTAATGCCTCATCGTTTGGTTTGTGGAACGCAAAACTTGGTCAACTTTTCCTCGTCGAAAACGGATTTGGTTTGGATAAAGACGCTCCCGGTACGCCTTGGGCGACTATGCCACTAAGGCATAGTCGCATGTTAAGGTCGCAGTCGGGGGAGGCTCACGGTACAAGTGAAGCGATAGTGACCCGACGACAATGCCACGGGCACTATTTCGTGTCAATATCGCCGCGGGTGTACCACGTGCCTAGTTGCGGGTGCGACAATGCCCCATGACTATGACCAGAGCACTGTCGCCTGTCATAGTCGCCGGCGGGGGCTGAGTGTATAAAAATCTCATTTTCGGGATTTTGACTCTAGAACTTATTTTGGGAGCAGATTTGGGGGGGGGGGGGTTCTCTCCAACGATTTTAGTAAGTCCATAACCCTAGTTTCACTCTCTTCGTTTATGGAGCTTTAATGTGCATTAATGGGGATTTAATGAACCCGTAGGGTTGGTCCTTGTGAAGAACACATCTTGTAGCTACCTCTCAAGCTCTCACCTCTCCACCTACCTTCTCTAGGGTTTTGATTTCTTCTGGGAAATCGCCAAGGTGAGTGCATTCTTGTCTATCCTACTTTATACATGTCTAACATGGGTTTTAATCCCTATATATAAATATGATATATATATATATATCTACATCTTTGTCTTGGTTGTGTGATGCTTGGCCCAAATGCCCATGTTTGGAGATGTTTTGGTTGAGGAGTTAGGTATTGTAAAGGTTAAATGAGTACATGATATGAGTTTGTAAATGAATAGGAGGCCCCATGTTGCTTATGGGATCACTCCTTGCATAACATGTTTGGGTGGTCAAAGTGGTAAGTGAAACATGAAATGGGAAGACTAAAGACTCGGAAAGAGTTGATGTCTAATACAACTAAAGACTCGGTTTGAGTTGAGGTTAATACAACTAAAGACTTGGTTTGAGTTGATGTCTAATACTACTAAAGGCTCGGTTTGAGTTGATGTCTAAAACAACTAAAGACTCGGTTTGAGTTGATGTCTAATACTACTAAAGGCTCGGTTTGAGTTGATGTCTAATACTACTAAAGAGTCGGTTTGAGTTGAGGTTAATACAACTAAAGACTCGGTTTGAGTTGATGTATAATACTACTAAAGGCTCGGTTTGAGTTGAGGTTAACACGACTAAAGACTCGGCTTGATTTGAGGTGTAATATGGCTAAAGACTCGATTTGAGTTGAAATCTAGTATGGCTAAAGACTCGATTTGAGTTGAGGTCTAATAGGGCTAGAGACTCGGTTTGAGTTGTTGTCCAATTTCGACTAAAGACCTGGTTTGGGTTGTTGTCACAAATTATTAGAGGCCCGGTTGGGTAGATGCAAATTGTGACTAATGATGGGATAGGTTGGTTGCCCATAGTGCCAAGAGGCCATATGATGATATGTGAAATGTTTAGTCCTTTGATAATTGTTGAAGGCTACATACATATATTGTCTTTATTAAATTAATTAAATTTCTCAATTGTGTGTTTCTCACTAGGCTTTAGCCTAACACTTTTCTTGAATGGCATGTATAGCAGGTCATGCTAGTGACGGGACTCCTCGGGATTGAGCGGAGAGGCATATGACTGTGTATATCTTTTGACGATTTATAGAGAGGGCGACTTTTAGGTTGCGAGAAGGGAATTCTTTTGAAAGAGATAGTGACATCCGGTGATAATCTAGACTAGTATTGTTTAGATTAGTAGGTTGTCAAATTCATCTCTAAATTGATTTTGTAATCGCTGTACTATTTTCCCCATTGTTGGGTGACTCTTGTTATTACAGCTCAAGGTTTTATGCCACTATTCGGGTTTTAATTTACCCCAATTTTTAGGGTGTTACAACGGAACAATTACGGATTCCATGTCTCGTCTAGAAATTCACAATTAGGTTAAATAATATAAGGGATCCGACTTAAATCAATAACCTAACAATAATGAAACCTTTAAAATAAGAATTGCATAAATAGATATCAAATGATATTAAACATCAACAAATCTCAACAAAATCTCAATCAAATGGTTACAAACTCATTGCTTAAAAAGAAAAGATTAACTAAGAAGAACACATATCAAACCTAATCTAAGATACCTAATTAAATTGAGGAAATCGTGATGAAAGCTTCCTAAATCGTCTCCTTGCTCCTCCTTCAATTTCTTCAGCGATTCTTCAAAAAGAATCTCCCCAAACGTCAGTTACAAAAATCCTTTTATACCCAAAAGTTATAAATCGCTCCAAAAAGAAAGGCCCATGATCTGCTGAGGCCCATGTGTGTTGGGCGTGGGAATGCAGTGTCCAACGCATGTTTTGTGATGCCCCGTTTTTTTTCTTCCATAGCCATCGCAACCGTTCAATAGCCTAACATTTATAATGGCTATTTTAAGAAATATAACTCTTCATTCGATCCCTTCATGTCTTATCCTGATCTAATCTTACATGAGATACATATATGGAATACGTAAGCGTTAAGCTTAGTGAGCAGTTATGGTTTCATGATGAAATCATCTTTAATAAAATATATGGTTTTAGTGCATAGAATAACAATTCAACACACTTCTCATAATTATGCATAATAACATTGATGCATAAAACCATTTCTATAAAAACATCATATTCTTTTAGTGCGAGATCTCATATGTGTAAGTATGCCAAACATTCTCAACAGGATCCTAGATCCCTGGGGTTCCGCGAAGGATCTTCCCCCATGGGGTTCCGCAAAGGATCTTCCCCCTGACGTCCTTTTTGCAAGACGTCCTCATTTCTTATACCCCATCGGGTATTTAACATGTCCACACTTTCACATGCACAAAACATTTTATATGCCATATCTAGAATACATGTTTTTCTCATAAATGCATTATAAGCATAACCTTATCTCATGCAAGCCTAGTGATGGCACTAATTATTTAGTGTCATTATGTTTTTTTTTTATCTTGTTTTTAGAATAGTTTTTACCTTATAATCCCAACCTTTGAGTCATTTTAGTTCTTTATTTTCTCTTTTCTTGTTTCATGGAGCTAAAGTGTTGAATGACGTGTTTTGCGACTTGGAATGACTGATTTATATCTATTTTTGGCAGATTTATTACTGCAGACCTATGTTGCAGCATCTCTGCAGCATCAGACATCAGACAGTCGAATGAAGAGAACAAAAGGGGCTTATTTTGGACAGCTCAAGGAGATCTTTTGGGCAGATTTTGTGAACCTTCTAGATGGAAATATTGGCTGGATATTATCTTTTTTATCTCCTTTTCTTTATTTCTTGAATTATTGTCCTTGTCACCTAACTTTAGTTTTATTATTATTTAAATTTGTGTTAAATGCCTTTTTTGCCCTCTCCTTCCTAGTATATAAAGGAAGCTTGGGAGGTGTATTTTGGAGAATCATCTATCATCTTTTTATCTACACAATCTTACAATCTTTTGTATCATCTTAGAAGATCATACTTGATCTTTTGGAAACTTTAACAATCAAACTTGGAGATTTGACACTCTCTTGGTTTGATTGTTGAAGTGAATAATTTAATATATAATTAAGTTTATTTAGTTCTTGTTCTTTTTATCTTATCGTAATTTATTTACCGCACTTTACTTTATTGTCATTTACCTTTACGTCATTTACATTCTTGCAATTTAATTTATCGTCATTTACATTTTCGTCATTTATATTATATCTTTTATTTTATGTCATTTATTTTACGCATTTACTTTCCGTATGAGTAGCTAGTTTTATTAGTATGGGTGTTTGACGGAAAGGTGGGATTTTAAACCAAAGAAAGGTGGACATTGTTTCGCAATAACAATGATCCACCATTTCATTCAAGTTTTATAAATATCAATTATACTTCTTGACAAACCGATCACTTGCTAAAGTGTTAAAGTGTCGTGGACTTAGAGATAAACCACGAAAAGCACGTCAACTTGGATGATATGGGAATCGACTCGGAAGAGTGATTTTTAACAAAGGAATTTGTTTATCCATATACTTTGAAGACACCGTTGGCACTATCATTGGTTCTGATGCTGCACAGGAATGTGTCTAGTAGAAGCTAAATACAAGTGTCACGGTGAGAATTCGGAAGGATAACTTTCAAAGTAGATGGTGGAACTAGTTGTTGAAAAATACAATGCTGTAGCATTCCTACAGCATTGGTCCACAGAAACTTGTGTTTAATACTCACCAAAAGTCTTACACCCTTGCTTTCTTTATTCTCTATTATTTTAATTAACTGTTAACCAACTCAAACAAAGTCTTCAAACTCACCATCTGAAGTTAGTCTTTCATCTCGAGATCTTGCAACATAAGATACCTATCCCTGTGGAATACGATACTTGGTTCTTACCATTTTATTACTTGAAAAGACGATATTGGATCCCATTGTATACTTGCTATGAGATTCAATTATCACATGTCTTAAAGGTGTGCAAACATCCGTAACAAGTTTTTGGCAATGATATAAAAAGTATACTTGAGAGAGTTACTGATAAGGACAATTATCGTTTATATCTTTCTAAACTGATTTATTCTCGACAAGTTGATCGCTAATCAATAGTGTTAAAGTGTAGAGGACTTAGAGATAAGCCCCTTCGAACACGTCAACTTGGATGATATGGGAATCGGCTCGAGAGAGCGGTTTTTACAAAGAGATTTGTATCTCCATATATTTTGAGGACTCTATTCTACATTATAAATAGTTGGAGACTACACAGAGATGTGTTTAGTCAAATCTAAACAGTAGTGTGAATATTGATGTCCGAGAGGAATACCCTCAAAATAGATGGTGTATCTAGTTGTGTTTAAATCCCACCAGAAAGTCTAACACCCGTACTTGCTTTATTCTCTGTTAACTAAATCAAAGTGATAATCCAATCAAACCAAAGTCTTCAAAATCGCCATCTGAAGTTAGTTTTCCATCTCGAGATCTTGCAACTTAAGATACCTATCCCTGTGGAATACGATACTTGGTTCTTACCATTTTATTACTTGAAAGACGACATTAGATCTTATTGTATACTTGCTTTGAGGTTTAATTAGCACACGTATGTAGGTGTGTAAAAAGCACTACTACCTAGCATGCCAAAACATCATTTCAAATATTAATCATGCATAAAAACATTTATATAACATATACGTATCCCAGTAAATCTTATAATGTACTCACCCTGATTGATTAACCGAAATGTTTGATTTACTATCTTAAAGTGGATGTAACTCTCTTATTTATAATTGGTGTTTTTTAATGTGTTTTATGAAATGAAATATATGTATGTATTTATAGTAAATTTCATATCAATTGAATAAAGGCGGCCACGAAGATGAGGACGGCGGATGTGAAATCGATAAAAGTCTTCAAATTCATTTTTTTTCCTTTATCCATATGATTCCTTAACATCTACATCTCTCTCTCTCTCTCTCTCTCTCTCTCTCTATATATATATATATATATATATATATATATATATATATATTTTATATGTATATATATATTTTATATGTATTAAAAATATAAATATTTTATTTATTTTTATACTATTACCGTTATTTAATATAACTTTACGTACGTAACCTCAAACCTTAATATGAACATATATTTGGGACCTATGCGATAGTACCTACTCATAGGAATGCTATTGATATACCTTTTTCTGATTTGTACAAATTTACGTAATCATATTTTGATATTTTTGACATTTACGGTATCTAGATTTTTCAACTTATTTAAATATGAAACTTGGTATTAATTCGATATTTCCATTATCCATAAATAACACATTTTTATCGTTTTGCTCAAGTAACCCTAAAATAAAAAAATTATTCTTTTTCGAATCTGAAAACGTCAGTACGATCTATATGAAGCACCGAGTTCAATAATATATGCATTATATAACTTATAACTCCATTTGAACTCTAAAATTAATAAAAACGATATATTTAATATTGAATTAGTTCTATAACTAAAACTTTGTCGGTTTTCAAATCTGAAAATTTCATTGCGACCGTCATAAATCGTTGGTCACAAAAATATATTAGTCGCGTTTCATAAAAACACATACGACTAGCTATGTTAATTAAGTAAAACAACAAAACCTTTTAAATAGAAATAATATTAAAATATTAATAATAATATATATATATATATACATACGATTCGTAATATATATATATATATCTTATTCAATTATTTAAATATATATTTAGAAAATATATTTTCATCTTTGTAACTATTAATCAGATATATTTATTTCTTATTTATTTCCAACAAAAATATTTTCTGAATATTCGAATTATCATATTTTCATTGATATCAATATTTTGGCATTAACATGTTAACTTTAAATTTTTATCCAATGTAAATATCTCCTTATCGAAAAACATAACTTAAATCATCGATTATATATCATCATATTTAACACTTATCTTAAAGATTTAAGATAGTTAAATGGACATATTTTTGTCATTATAATAGTGAAAACTGGGTGTTACAATTCTCCCCTCCTTATAAAAATTTTGTCCTCGAAATTGATTCGTACTAGCTATCGACTTTAATTTCTTATTTCTTATTTTATTTCCCATGTAGTAGCCTCTGGTCCATGATGATACTTAGAATTGACTAACCTCGAGATTATTTCAGATAACACCAAAAAGAAACATATATATATATATATATATATATATATATATATATAAATTAAAATAAAATATAGACTAAAGTCAAGGGGGCTTTTATGTGTTTATAGAGACTTGGTTTTAA
This sequence comes from Arctium minus, assembly GCA_954870635.1. Taxonomy (NCBI): domain Eukaryota; kingdom Viridiplantae; phylum Streptophyta; class Magnoliopsida; order Asterales; family Asteraceae; genus Arctium; species Arctium minus. The sequence goes on along the minus strand of OX941084.1, from coordinate 116,798,716 downwards.
TTAGTGAATCAAGTCCTAATATCCAAGGACTTGTTTTGTAAATTTATATTAAAAACAAGTAATGATACGTGTGATTGCAAGGAGGTTGAAACGTGTATCAATTAATGATACGTGGCTAAAATCACTCAAAACGTGGTGAGTTTTGATGATTGTAAACGGACGGGTTCAAGCTTATATTTGGGGTATGAATCTATATCTTTCCTTGAAAATTTTATAAGGTTTTGCTCGGTTTTAAGGCACTAAGATGATGATACGTTCGAATCTCAGTTTGGGTAACTTTTCAATGATTGATTTTGTGTTCTTGGGTGAAGAGCAATATGAACTCGAAAACTCTAGTTTTTGTAATGATAAATTGGAACTCAAATCTGAATGGTTTTTAGAGATTTTGGTGTCAAATGATCGAGAAAAATATCACCATGGTAATCATATGAAATCCCCATAAAAAGAACTCTAAAATCAGCCCTAGAAGATGAAAACAAAGTTGCCATGTTTGGCTTTGCGTCGGGTCAAGAAGAAAAGAAAGCAAGACGGATCTAAGGTAGCTTGTGGAGCAGAAAACTTGATTTTGGAAATGGGTTGCTTATACATTATATATATTTGGTACAAAATGTTATGGAGAAATCATTTTAGAACTTTTGGTATTATGTAAATCGTATGATTAAAAAACGATTTATCAATATAAATTTTTTTAAAATGATCATAATTACTTCCATGTAAGTTAAAATGTGAAATATTGTATTATATATTAATACAATATAAAGAATGTAAATTATCGTAAAGTATGCGAAAATTAAATAATATTAACTATTACGAACATGAGGTGTCGTTACAAGAATTATTGAGAAGAATATATAGTATATCGATTTTGAGGAATATCGAAATATGATTTTGACTTATAAATGAAGGTTATAAAATTAAGGAAATAATGTTGATGACTATTAATTAATAAGGATTATTGATAATTGTAGGATAATCCTGATGATGGTTGACATATCTTTAAGCACGAAGGTTATCAAGGTGAGTTTCATGATGTTTTTATGAAAAGGAGATATATGCAAGAGTTCAAGTTTATATTCAAGCATTTTGTGATTTATGTTATGTATCGTTGGTATATATGAAAGGTTATGAAATATGTATGCATGAATATTTTAAATGATATGCATGAAACGTTTTGTTGTCCACCTGTGGAAATGCTCGGGATGCCGGGGTCAAAGTTAAATGACGGGAAACCGTAATGAAAGGGGTTTTAGTGTATGCGATTTGTTCCTACATATGAAACGATGTAATGGGTGATTTTATAATCACTGTCAAATTGATCCAGATGGTGCATACAACACAAAAGGGAGATCTACGTAATGAAATGATTTATTTTGGCATGAAAATGTTTATGATGTTTCTAATGTTGCATAATATGTTTTACGATTGTGATATGCATCTTATAAAATCTCATGAGCTCACGAGGCCTTGGCTGATTGTTTGTATTTTAAAAATTATGCATGTATTTCAGTACCAGGTTTCATTAAGAACAAAGATAAAGAGAAGATCCAAGTATCAGAAAGATTAGCCAAGAAGAAAAAGTTCTTTATCTATGCGTTAACGAGGGACCGAAATTGCTAAATATTATGTTATTTTTCCGCTGCAATTTAAGATTATGATCATAAGAATCAGATCTTTTTATGGTTATTGTACGTTTAAGATGTGGGTGACAATTGGGAAAAAGTGGGTGTCACAATCAGAGTTTTAAACATAATACTTCAAACTTTCATCCTTCTTTTTTTTCTTTCTCTTGCTTCTTAGGGGCTGTTTGTTTACCTCTTAATGGTTCCATTTAGAGACAACCTCTGAATCGTTAAGAGGTAAATCTTGTTTGGCAAAAAAAAAAGGCTGCCTCTTAATGGTTTCCAAAATCCTCTTAATGATTTAGTATCCTGACCCTCCCTTAACCATTAAGAGCCCTGATTTCATTATGAACAATTAGCAAACAACCATATTTCATTTTACATAATATCATAAAAACCTCTTAATCATTCAGACCACTTAATCATTCTGTACTAAACCATTCAGCAACTGCCAAACAAACCCTTAATGTTATCTACTATCTAAATATCCTCATATACTATGCTATTAATCTTTTCTCATAACACAAGATCAAAATTATTAAATGTCGCTCTCTTTTGGATACACTTAATTTCCCTATCATATATTCAAACGTCTTCATTTACACATATCTTAACTCCTTTGCTTCTCTGCAAATTGGATATCTCCTACCAATATTTAATCATCAAATGATCACCTCATGTTAGTACTTATTCTTATATCAATGATTTTTTTTATACTAATCCACAATGGTCAATAACAAACATTAAGTTATTGGATTGCATTTCCTGACACTAGATTATTCGTCGTAACTTATCACGAGGCAATAATTTCATCAAACACTTCTTTACTTGACGTTATTTACTATCTGAACATCCTCATATACTTTATTCAAAATCATTTCTTCATCATGATTCCATGTAGATCCCAGTGCAGTGCAATCACAAGTAATTGAGAACAATGATGAACAGATTATAGGCCACAGCAACTAGTCATATGATTGATATAACTTCAAAGGGTTAAGGTTTACAGAGAGAATTTCTGATTAGGGTATGTAAACCTAATGACTAGTAAACTGAATAATGAATTTCTTACCTTTCTAAACTGTTCAACCCTAATTATGAAACAAATAAGCCTTTATATACTTAGGCTTTACAAGCAATTGGGCTTATGGGCTTGGGCCCATCTAATTAAACAACTATTAAAGAATTACAATATAAACCCTTATAAATACTTTATTCCACTTTCAACACTCAGGACTTTCAGTCCTAACAATCTCCCCCTAAAGTTGAATAAAGCATTTAACAACTTGATAAGCTTCAGGCCTTGATCTTCTTTCCCTCTTGAATCTTTGAAGAACTTTGGTGTTGCATGTCTTCATGACTTTCCACGCTCCCCCTTGAATAAAGCTCTTGGTCTTCATAGTATCAACTTTGTAACCAGATTCAATGTACAGTAGCCTCGACTAAACACACTATCAAGCAACTTTTAACTGTAGAAACTCAATCACATCAGATCAGCATACAAGAAAGATAATGTGAGAGTTACTTGACATTCCACGGTGCAACTTCAGTTTAAAACAAAGAATCTGTCTTCGAACCGAGAGTTGAATAAGCTTTCATCTCAAGAACTTGTTTCAATCAGCGCATAGGAGAAATGATGAAGAAACTTGTAGCAGACACCACATGATACGGGATAGAAGAAATAAAATCTTTTTTTTAAAATCTTCATCTTTGAAAATTGAGTTGCATTAAACTCATATCTTCATCTCTTTGATCTCTTTCTTTAAAACTTTGAAATTTAACTTTTTCTCCCCCTTTTTGATGATTGTGAGCATCATGATCATCAAAACTTCTTCAATTTCAGCACTTTCTTTGATCTCCCCTTTTATGATAATTTGACTTTCTCCCACCTGTGATCTGATTATCCGTCAATTCATGAAATGTATATATCCGAATCTTTTCAAATTCTGATATATTAAGAATGGTAAACCTGAATCAACAAATGATACAGTTAGTATGCCTGTAAGTAGCACAAAGCCACTTTGTACAACAGATGTACTTTGGAAAGGAGTTTTTGTGATGTTCACTCCTCTAGGGCTTCCATTCAATCATTGAAAAACCACAAAGGAATTTTCTATGAATGTTATGACAAGAAAACTCATTCCTTGTGTGCTCGTGCAAGTGTAGAAATGATTGAAGCTACTTAGCTTGATCAGGCTCAAATTGTATAAACTGTTGAGACAGCAACAGATATTACACGGACTCAATGTGCAGGAAAGAGGTGCGAAGGTGGGGCAACTTTCCTTCTTTTTCAATATCTAAATCTTCAGATTGAAGACTAGATAGCAGATATGTTGCGTCCCCAAAGAAAATGAAAATTTTATTTGTTAAGAAAGAAACGAGTGGCTGGTGGGGTTAATGCAAGAGTTGGCATGGGCTCACTGCCTGTTTCAATGATGGTCACCAAAGAATGTGAACCAATCAGAATATGTGGCTGCCCGACTCAGAAAGTGGTTGGTGCAGAGTTCTGCTATTCTTTTAACTCTGTGCTCACACCCTCTTTCTTTTTAACATTAAAGCTCACTTCTAACCAAACTCTCTTTTTCATTTTTCCGCTCCACACAATGAGAAAAACTCAACCCGATGAGTTATCTCCCCCACTCTTTGATTTATGACCCCTCACCCCTCAAATCACTCTAGGATAACTTCCGGGGTAGGAAACATTGGTTTACGTGAATCCATGGAAGTTCTGTTTAAGCTCTCACACAAATCCCATGTAATTCCTATAAAGAATGATAGCTCAACAGTTTAACTTGTACAATGAAGCACAAAATGAGATAACACTGTCAAAAAGTATGCTCAAAAGATTTGAGCAATTGAACTTTGAAAATCTGACAATGTATCAATCAGATCACCGAAACTAGTTAGGGTATCAAAGAATTGGATATGTTGTTTATATGAACAAATATAAACAATTTAGCAATGAAAGCACAAATTTAGAAATAATGATAGATGCTCAACAACATATGAAATCAAACGGGGGTATTACCATCGAAAAATTGGTTCGTTGTGAGACATGGTAATAACAAATACAAATGAAGTACTGAATTTGTGTGTGTGAATACGTTACAGTATAAGGATAAGATAATACGCAAGTATTGATCTTTAGAAACACACAGTCAGTTAAACATTAAAGCTCAAAAAAATGAAAACCATTTAAATTCACACTTCTAGATTCATGAAACCTTTTGAGAATCAGAAGTGGTTTGAACATTTCCGAAACTGTTTTTCATGCTTGAAAGTTGTTCTTCTTTCAAATAATCAGAGATCTAGAGATAGAAGATACTTATATTTAAGCTCCCATTCAAATCATGATAGAATGATATATATCTATTAAGCTCCCCTTGGATATTTGCAAAATATCCAAGTCTGAACGTTGAAGAACGGGTCCTGATCTATCATGTGATCAGAAGCCAAACTTCGTTGAAGTCCGGGTTCTAAGCTGATTTACTTAGAAGCCATTGTTCTTCTACTCCCCCTTGACAGTAGGTGCCTGCAACAAAGAATCAGTTTTCGGTTTTGGTACCCACTGGTATTTGCGTCCCTGAATGTTAGTTGCAGTTCTTGTGGGGGAAATAGAATAAGAACCATACCAGAAATGATCACTGGTTTTGTGAATGTGATCATGTGTATGACAATAAGAACAATGGTATTTCTTACCTGACAACCTGAGTAATTGATCTCTCGAGTAGATATGATCAGGTTTACCTTTATGCACTTTGTTCTTTTTGACATTGGACGCATGTACACATGATTCTTTTTCTTTCAGCTCATCTTCAACTTGTTTCTTCTTCCAGACCAGTTCCTCTTCTTTGTGTCTCCTTCTAGGACGTGTACCTGAACCATCTATATTGCGATCATAGAAAATGTTAGCTTTACGAATCTGATCAAAAGATTTAACTGACCTTTGTGTAGAGGCATATTTCTGATTTGGGCTTGATACAGACTTTTCAAGCACTTTAATCGTTGAAGCGAAGTTGTCTCTTTCTTGAACAAGCAGCTCAATCTTCTTCGTGAACTCAGACTTTGTTTTCTGCTCTTTTAGTGCCTTCTCAGATAGTTCAGATAACTTGGCAGTAAGCTTTTTGATCTCAGTCTCAAACAAGCTTCTTTCTTCTTCAAATCCCTTCTCAGCATTGTTTCTTTGGCCAGATATTTCTTTGAAGATACCAACATTCTTTTGTTCAATGGACTTCTTCTCTTTGGAAAACTTCTCTCTTTCTAGAATGATTACTTTCTGAAAATCAGAAACTTGCTGAGAAAGTTTTATGCATTTCAACTCAACTTCTTTCTTCTCATCAGCACATTTTCTCGAGAATTCTGAGAACTTCTTTGCGAACGATTTCTCAAACTCGGATTTATCTTGAGCATGCTTTTGCTCCAAATCAGATAAACGCTTTTGAAGATCTGCATTTGCATCTTTCAGTTCAGAAATCTTTTCCTCAGAACTTTGAACAGAGACTGTATGCTGAGTTTTAGCTTCCAAAATAGAGATCTTTTCTTTTAGCTCAGAGTTCTCAGCTTCCAATTCTCTTCCTGTTAATAAACCCTTTGTCCCTAACACCAACCATTCAGTACAATCCTACCGCTCTTTTCCTGTCATTTTGTTAGAATTTATTTGACCAATAATTTCACTAAAAATGTCACTAATAAATTCACACGAAACACTATATTTCATATAATTTCTAACATAATTATTGCCACTCTCTCTTTGCTCCTTTTCCACAGGAGAAGCTTCTGGCGGAATTTGGGATTGCTTCTCTCCTTCAGTCAATGACAATCTGATGTAGGGACCCACCTCATGTTCGTCAACAAAATACAGAAAATCAGCTTTCCACCTTTCATATTCTCCTTTGGACCGCAGCCTTAGTGGGTTCACCATTTTGTACGAATTGAATAGACTGTATTCGATCCGGCTTAGAAGAAAGATGAAACTTGAAAGTGCAGGGACCAAAAGTGACAAAATGTGAAACTTGAAAGTTTAGGGTCACAAATGACACGCTGAATCCTTGAAGTACGGGGGCTAAAATAAATGCACTGCAAAAAGATCGTGAGACAAAAAATTTGACCCTTTTTTTTTTTTAAAGCACCCGATCGAAGGTAAGACCGGAGTAGCAAGAACCCGGTCGAAGGGTAAGACCGGATATGCTAAGGTCCGGTCGAAGGAAAGACCGGGAAAGATAAGGTCCGGTCGAAGGAATTACAACTACCCGGTCGAAGGTGCAAGACCGGAGTACAAGTGTCCGGTCGAATGGATAAGACCGGGGAATACTCTTATTCGGTCGAAGGTGTAAGACCGGAGTACAAGAGTCCGGTTGAATGCTCAGGTCGAAAGATTACGATAAACACAAAATATATCGATTAAGACCGAAGAACACGAAGAATTCGACCGAAGAACCCGAAGAATTTCTGGGATTCGACCGAAACCAAAACCCAGATCCTTCTCCTTCGATCGAAAGAAACAAACAAAATCAACCAAAAATCGATTCAACCGATTAACAATCAACAGAACAAATAATCGACCGAACAGAAATCTTACTGTTTTTCCCAAAAAAAATCGATCGAACAGATTAAATCTTACTGTTTTTTCCAAAAAAAATCGATCGAATAAAACGAGAAGCAAACAGATATCGATCAAACAGATAACACAGAATGTAACCACTAACAATCAATTAATGCAAGTAAAACAATTAACACAAGTAATTGATCTTAGGGTTTCAGACAAACCTTTTTACTGGATCAAACCTTTTTGCCTATCTGCTCTGATACCAATTGTAGATCCCAGTGCAGTGCAATCACAAGTAATTGAGAACAATGATGAACAGATTATAGGTCACAGCAACTAGTCATATGATTGATATAACTTCAAAGGGTTAAGGTTTACAGAGAGAATTTCTGATTAGGGTATGTAAACCTAATGACTAGTAAACTGAATAATGAATTTCTTACCTTTCTAAACTGTTCAACCCTAATTATGAAACAAATAAGCCTTTATATACTTAGGCTTTACAAGCAATTGGGCTTATGGGCTTGGGCCCATCTAATTAAACAACTATTAAAGAATTACAATATAAACCCTTATAAATACTTTATTCCACTTTCAACACTCAGGACTTTCAGTCCTAACATTCCAAACTATCGTATACTTTTGGATACAATTAAATCTCCTACTATATAGTTAAATTCCATTTAGATTCAAATTTCATTATTTACAGATACTCTTGTTTGTCTGCACATCAAATATCTCCTACTGATATTTGGGAGTCAAATTCCTACTTGTCCTCGTAAGACTGACATTAAAACTTTACTCTACTAACCACAATATCAATACCAGGTATGGAAATGATTTTAGTAACCATATAAATTTCTTTATCAAACTATAATTTTTCTCTCATCTTTACTAATCACAATTCTGTTTGTATACATTTCTCCTGTCATACTATATTGATATTATTATATTTCAAATAGAAGCGTACAAAAATAAATTCGTTTTTTAGCAACATCGTGTTTTCGCTGCGTACTCTGATTCTTTCCGAACTTCACCTTTTTTTTGTTAATCCTATTTCATATCGCATTAGTAGTATATCACGCTTCCTTTGACATTGCTATTCAAACCATATCTTTTATCGCATAATTTACTGTCAGGCTAATAACTTTTTTTTAATAATTGTACATGCAAATTTCTAAAATAACATTGACAACGTATACTACACACAATGGTTGTGATCCACCTGGCATGACCCACTTTGCCATGCTCTTATGGTAAACATACATCCTGACATAACCCACTTGTCGTGCTCTTACGACAAACTTTAACAACCACTACCACTACATTTAGTAAAACATTATCGATTTCATGTTCATGCATCTTTGAAAACACATTTTAAAATCAACATCTCATAGCAAGAACATTTTTTTTTTCATGATAACGATTTATACATCTCTATCGGTGCTATATGACTTATACATTTAGTGTCTCTCCTTGCACGAGGTCGAGTTTGAACTCGACATAAATTTCTATTGGTATTATAGGAAAATCTTCGACGAACATTTCTAGATTTTCATTTATTATTGACACATTCTATAACTTGCATTCCTGCTTAACATCTTTTATGTAATAAAACACATCTTTCCTCAAACACCTGCTTATTTTGAGCACTAGTATAATTCCTATTTCATCAATCTCTTTATATTATCCACATATCCTCCATTCGGGTTACATATCTTAATTACATATCACCTTAATGTCATTCTTCTTCTTCTTCTTTTTTTCCAGCTATTCCACCCTAAAATCACATAAAACTCATCTAAATACACCAATAAAAAGGTAACTTTACAATCTATAACAATTGAACAATCCTTAACAATTTCTTTAACCTTTATCTGACCATTGTCAACAGGCACTACATAATTCGCATTCCATTTGCTTAGGTTATCTATGCAAGTAGCGGAAATTAATCTTCTAGATGTACTTGAATTGAATAAACTAGGGCACAATAATTATTGACAAGAAATGCACCAAAAACATTGTCAGCGATTCCTTTGGCCTCTTTTGTTGTACTGACATATTCCATAATCCTTACCTCTTCTCATTTCCATTCATAACTAAATGTTCTCATGTCGACCTCTATATTATTGTTTGAACTATGTTGAAGCTTAGGGCAACTTGATCCGGTATCCCCATTATATCACACTTATGGTAAGTACATCTCTCTATAGAATCCTTTTTATACGTCCTAACTTTTCGCATATGTAGAACCGAATGATATATTTGTACTCGACATCACAAGCTCCTAAACTTATTGTATGTAAGATATCTGATTTGGATCTCTATACATTTTTCTTGACCTTAAATGGTTAATCAATATATTTTCCACCTATAACATCCTTGGTTATAACCTCAAAGTCTTGTTCTTAATACAAGCCTCTATCGCATCCTCTAGTAGTTTACAAAATTTTCATGAACTGACAAAACAATTTTCTTATTGTTTACTACTCTAATAGATCAGCCTCAACCTCTACCTTTCCTTTAGTTTTGGCATACCAAAAGACTTAGTAGTATGTTTACATTTATGACACCCTCACTTCCGTACATTGTTCTACCATTCCTTTATAGATATTCTTGTAAAAATATGACAACATATAGGTGTTCCATAATCCTTTTTCTAAGTCATAATTGTGTATGCTAGATGTATTGACACATATACTTTCATTAATAACTTTTGCACTAAATAATATATACTCCTAACATAGTCTGTTATTTTGAAATACAGTTGCATTGATCTAAGCATATACTGAGTACGTTTGAGAATAATCCTTTGGTTAAACCTGATCAATATGGTTATTAATTGTCATCTCACATATTACTTGAGTATATGTTATTTGATCATCGCTTTCCAACATAGTAAAAGGAACTCTTACTAAAGTATTTTATCAGAGCATAAAATCTCAAATCTTAAGGTTTTAATCTTGCTTGAGTTGATAATCTAATTTTCTTATACCATGGATCTTGTTATTTTATTCAAATTACCACTTCTTGTTAATCCATCTGACTACCAATATGAAATTGATAATCCCTGAAATCAAGTTCTAATCTAACAAACAATCAAGATGAATACAAATCATAATCATATGTCATTGTTTTAAATTCAAGATTACAATCTCATTACTTTCTCTCTCTACAAACAATCTCTCTCTCTAGAATGATGTTCTAATCAGTTCTTCTCTCATATGCTCTATATTCTCACAATGATTTTCTTACTGATTATTACACAAAGATTACAAGGCAAGAACTATTTATACTAACAACTAATAACAAGGAAATAAAAACACAAACTACATTGACTTTGACTTTTATTACAAAAGACTTTGACTTTGATGCTTGAGAGTTGACTTTGATCTTTGACTTCTTTACTTTCATCTTCAATCTTTATGATCTTGAATCCAACAAATATGTGCTCTAACATTCTCCCCCTTTGGATCAAGATCATTTAAAAAAATCATCTCTAAAATATTTTACAATTCAATCTTCTTTCTTTAAGCTCAATTTGAATCTTCTCCCTCTTTGTAGTAAAAAGTTCTCAAGCAATCAACATTCTCCCCCTATTAATATGAAAAATTGACATTCTCCCTTTTCTTTGATAAACTCAGTATCTTCAAAAACTTTCATCAATTTTCCCAAAATTTGATCTTCAAGAATAATAGCATTCTCTTCCAAGATTATAAACAAACCTCTTTTAGACACAACTCTGATTGCTTTAGCAAATTAACTTCAACAATTCTGAAATCTTTGAACTCTTGCTTTCAGCTTCCAACAATCTTGAATATTTTTCACAGCCAATCTTTGAATAATCTTTCAACAAACTTTCTTTCACAACCATTTCTTGACTTTTTTCTCCTCCTTTTTGATGATAGCAGCATTGAGATCATCAAAACTTTCTCCAAGAAATGCCATTATCTATTATGATCGTTGATCTTTTGAATTGAGCCTCTGATTCTTTGCCAATCCAAAATATATTAATCCAGATCTTTTCAAATCGAGCAAATTGGAATGTAACACCTGAATCAACAAATGAATCAGTTAAAGTATCTGTCAGTAACACAAAGTTACTGTGTGTAACGAATACACATGGGAAAGGAGCTTTTTGATGTTCACTCCCCCAGGGCTTCCATTCAATCATCGAAACACCACAAAGATGTTTCTATGAACGTTATGACAAGAAAACAAATTTCTTGTGTGTTCGTACAAGTGTTAGAAAGAATTAAGCACATGATGATTGCTTTTATACGGCTCAACATTATGTAAACCACTGAGACAACAGTAATTAAACACAGGCTCAATTGTGCATGATCGAAGTGCGAAGGTGGGGCACACTTCCTTCTTTTTCAATATCCATGTTTTCCAAATGAAAACCAGATAGATTATGTGTTGCGTCCCCTTGAAATATGAAACATTTTCTTGTTGAGAAGAAAATGAGTGGCTGGTGGGGTTTTTATCAAGAGTTGGCATGGGCTAGATGCCTGTTTCAATAATGTTCACGAAGAATTGTGAAACACTAGTAATGTGGCTGCCCGACTCAGAAAAAGTTGGTGTAGAGTTTGATATTCTTTTACTCTGATCTCTCACCCTCTTTCTTTTAATCATTGAGCTCACTTCTAACGAAACTCTCTCTTTCATTTTACCTCATCACTTAACCCACACTCAGTATTTTGACTCCTCACACTCGATCACTAAGGATTAACTTCTTGGGTAGGAAACACTGGTTAACGTGAATCCATAAAAGTTTCATTTAAGCTCACACAAAGAACCCATGTTTTCTTATAAAGAACATGTTGCTGAATATAGTTTAATTAGAACAGTTAAAACACAAATACAAATGTCAGGTGTATGTATGCTCAGAAGATATTCATGAAGATTTAAGAATTTTAAACATTGAAGATATTTCAAACAAGTAAATTGAATGAATGAATCATGAATTCAATGAACTTGTTTGAAAATCTGACATTGTATGAAATGATCAGATATAATGATTTATCTATTAAAGCTTAGGTCAGCAAAAATTGGATGTTGTCTATACGAACCAATATATAGACACTCTTGAAAGAACGTTTTGAAATGAAATCACGCTAAAAAATCAATGAAGTTCAAACGGGGTGTCTTACCATCGAAAATATGTTTCAATTTAGAGACACGGTAAAAACAATTTCAACAAAAATTAAACCAGTGTGTGTGAATACTTGAAAGTATATAGACAAGATAATACGCAAGTATTAATCTTTGGAAACACACGGTTTATAAACATGTAAGCACAAGTAAAATGAAAACATTTAAAATCGCACTTTCAATTCATGAAATCTAATAAAGAATCGGGAAGTGGTTTGAACATTGTAAGAATATGTTTTCTATGATTGAAAGTCGTCCTTCTTTCAACCATATATGAGATTAAGAATATAAATAAACCTTTTCGTTCAGTCTTAAATCTCATCAAGTCAAGCTTAAAGTCATAAGAATATGATCTTGTAAGCATCCTCCTAGTCTGCATCAGTAAGTAATCAGAAGTCATATCCTTTACTCCCCCTGAAATTATGCATCTAACTTATGTCAGTCAAAAAGCACATGATAGAGATCTACAACTCCCTCTGAAGTGTAGTTCGTCATATCTTCCGAATACATATTTCCAGAAACATATGTACTGCCCCTTGAAGGTTGATTTCCTCATCTGAGTATCGGAGTACATCCTCATATTAGCCCGGGAGTATCATCTCTTTTAGCAATGAAGTGCAGGTCCTGAACTGACTTATTCAGAAGCCTTTGTTCATTGAAGAACGGGTTCTGAACTGATATATTCAGAAGCCAAACATCGGTTCTCTTACTTCCCCTTGACATTAGATGCCTGCAACACATAATCATCTTTCGGTTTTGGTACCCACTTGTATTTGGGTCCATGTTTGTTAGTTGCAGTTCTAGTAGGAGTAACAGAATAAGATCCATACCAGTAATGATCACTAGCTTTATGAACATAATCATATGTATGACAGTAAGAATAATACCTTATATTAGATAACCTGATCATATAATCTCTCGAGTAAGCGAGATCAGTTTTATCTTTTAGTACTTTGTTCTTCTTGGTTGTTGATGCATGTACACATGATTTGTTACTTGTATTCTCTTCCTTCTTTCCTTTCTTTTCTTCCTTCTTCTCATCATTCTTTTCATCTTCAACTAGTTTTACTCTTCATACCAGTTTTTCTTCAATATATTCCCTTCTTCTCCTTCTTCTGTATATATCTGAACCATCTATATTTTTATCAAAGAAAAGGTTAGTAGTGTGAATCTGATCTTTTGAAATAACTGGCCTTCTTGAAGAAACAGTTTTCAGATGTGAGCTTGAGGCGGTCTTGTTAGAACCAACTGAACTATTTCTAGGTGTGTAGATTTGTGACTCTGGAGTCGTTTGCTCAGTCACCACAACCTTGGAAATAATATCTTCAAGCTTTCTAATCTTCAAAGAATAACTGTCTCTTTCTTAGACAAGTAGGTCAATCTGTTTCTTGAATTCAGACTTCGCTTTTTGTTCTTTCAGAGCACTTTCAGATAGTTCAGATAACTTCGCTGCCAGTTTCTTTATTTCTTCCTCAAATATATTTATTTCTTCTTCAAAATCCTTTTCCACATTCTTTCTTCCATCAGATATCTCTTTAAAGAATCCAACATTCTTTTGTTCAATTATCTTCTTCTATTTGTCAATCCCTTTCTAGTATGATTACTTTCTCAAAATCTGAAATCTGTTGAGAAAGCTTTATACATTTCAACTCAATTGTCTTCTTCTCGTCAGCACATTTTCTGGAAGAATTTGAGAATTTCTTAGCAAACTCTTTCTTTTCTTTCTCAAAAACTGATATTTCTTCAACAATTTGCAGTTCTAATTCAAAGATCTTCTTTTCATTAGCACACCCTGTTTGCTGAAACTTGACAATTTGATCTTCTAAGTCCGAGATCTTTCTTTTTAACTCAGTGTTTTCAGCTTCCAAAATCAGCACTTTTTCTTTATTAATACCAGAAGTCTGTTTCAGAAGATCTTCATTAATCATCTTTAAAACACTGACTTCTTCTCTCAGCATCTTTCTTTCATCAGAATATCTCTTTGACCGCTTAAAATAATAGTCAATCGAAGAAGCGAGATTTTTGTTCTCTATTCTGAGTTTGATAATCTTCTTTTCATCATCAGAAAAACTCATCTTGAATATCTGTTACAAAAAGAACTTGAATTTGATCGTTAGTCCAAAAGAAATCAAGTGAATCAGAAAAACTTAGACAGCAAATCAGAAATGAAATTTCCAAAATCTCCAAGTATGAAATTCGCAAAATATACAATGAAGTATATAGAATTCGCAAATTATAGAAATTCGCAAGAAATGAACATCAAAATTCGCAATCAACAGAATTCGTGAGTAATCAGAAACTCAAAATTCGCAAAATACTATAATTAGTAAGGAAACAATCTTCAGGATTCGCAACTTAAAAGAATCAAGAATTCTCAAACACAAACACAAGAATTCGTAAGAAAAACTTCTACGAATTCTATAGGATTCGCAAATATGCTTTCTGCGAATTCTATCCTTAAAACTTTTTCAGAAAACTTTTCACAAACAAAAAGATCTGCGAATCCTTAGATCATGCGAATTCTTTAGAAATTCGCAGATAGGTCAAAAACAATTCTGAAGGATTCGTAAAACAATGGCTTGCGAATCTTGAGTAATTCGCAACAAATAAACCTGCGAATTTCACACTTGTTAATTTTCAGAATACAAACAATGCAAAAACTAAAATCCGCAAAAGCTTGAACACTCGGCGAAATCTTGAAAGGCTTGCGAGTTCTTGACAAGGTCTGCGAGTTCTTGAGTAAAACTTGCGAGTTCTTCAGATCTAAGACGAAAAAATTGATCTAATCTGCCCAAAATCCTATCTAGACTTTGAATTACAACTCGTAACTTTGACAAATTGATCTACGACAGTTTTAGAACTCAAATCTATCAAAGAAATTCGATAAGAAACACTAAAGATTTACAAATCGATATAGAACAGTACGTATCGAACTCTTGAACTCTAACTTGGCAAATCTCAAAATTAAAAATCATATACAGTGCAAATCAGTATAAAACCTATACACACTCGATCTAGCACATATTTCAATCATCATTTGATCAATTACAACTCAAAAAACAAACTAAAAATCAGAATTGATCTAAGAACTCAATGTAACAGTGTCGGCTCCATTTTTCTTGATTTCGATCTTGGATTTGCTCTGATATCAATTGATAATCCCTGAAATCAAGTTCTAATCTAACAAACAATCAAGATGAATATAAGTCATAATCATATGTCATTGATTCAATTCAAGAATACAATCTCACTACTTTCTCTCTCTACAAACACTCTCTCTCTCTAGAATGATGTTCTAATCCGTTCTTCTCTCATATTCTCCGTATTCTCACAATGATTTTCTTACTGATTATTACACAAAGATTACAAGGCAAGAACTACTTATACTAACAACTAATAACAAGGAAATAAAAACACAAACTACATTGACTTTGACTTTTATTACAAAAGACTTTGACTTTGATGCTTGAGAGTTGACTTTGAGTTTTGACTTGCTTTACTTTCATCTTCAATATTTATGATCTTGAATCCAACAAATATGTGATCTAAAAAAAATAGCCAGACCGGCATCATGGGGAGCCAGGATCCTTTCGGTGCAAATATAATCTGCGACCTTTCGGAAGTCCACAACTCAGCCGTTTCAACCTTTCTAGACACATCCCATATGGTTATATCGACAAGGATAAGCAATTAGCGGAATAAGCTGATTGAGTTTATATATAAATTAATTATTTCAAGCCAATGTAGTATTCTAAAACTCAATGTCGTCCTCAAAGTTTATGTCTTTATATCTAATCTAAGGCAACCCTTGTCCACTTAAACTAATGCTCTGATACCAACTTGTGACGTCCCGTCTTTTTTTCTTCCATAGCCATCATAACCTTTACATCTGCGGAAGCTTTCTAGCAACCGTTCAATAGCCTAACATTTATAATGGTTATTTTAAGAACTATAACTTTTCATGCGATCCCTTCATGTCTTATCCTGATCTTACCTGAGATACATATATGGAATACGTAAGCTTTAAGCTTAGTGAGCAGTTATAGTTTCATGATGAAATCATCTTTCATAAAATATTTGGTTTTAGTGCATAGAATAACAATTCAACACACTTCTCATAATTATGCATAATAACATTTTGCATAAAACCACTTCTATAAAAACATCATATTCTTTTATTGCGAGATCTCATATGTGTAAGTATGTCAAACATTCTCAACAGGATCCTAGATCCCTGGGGTTCCGCAAAGGATCTTCGCCTGACGTCCTTTTTGCAAGACGTCCTCATTTCTTATACTCCGTCGGGTATTTAACATGGCCACACTTTCACATGCACAAAACATTTCATATGCCATATCTAAAATACATGTCTTTCTCATAAATGAATTACAAGTATAACTTATCTCATGCAAGGCTAGCATGCCAAAACATCATTTCAAATATTAATCATGCATAAAAACATTTATATAACATATACGTATCCAAGTAAATCTCATAATGTACTCACCTTGATTGCTTAACCGAAAAGCTTGATTTACCATCCTAAAGTGGATGTAACTCTCTAATTTATAATTGGTGTTTTTTAATGTGTTTTATGAAATAAAATATATGTATTTATTTATAGAAAATTTCATATCAATTGAATAAGGCGGCCACGAAGATGAGGACGGCGGATGTGAAATCGATAAAAGTCTTAATTTTTTTTCCTTTATCCATACGATTCCTTAACATCTACACCCACCCACCCATATATATATATATATATATATATATATATATATATAGAGGGGAGCGATCAAATGGAAACCACTCTAATTTTGAAAACCGTGGAAACCCTCAATTTTATTGGTTAAGTTAATGAAATTGTTTCATATAATTCTTTTATTGATGAAATCGTTGCACATATTTGTGTTTTTTATGTAAAAATGAAAAAAATTTCATCAGACTACGAAAATACATGAAACAATTTCATCAGAATGAGAAAAATAAATGAAACTACACAAAAAAAACACAAATATATGAAACAATTTCATTAACAAAAGAATTAAATGAAACAAATTGATCATATTAAACAACTTTATAAACCAATTTCATTAATTTAACTAATGAAATTTACGGTTTCCAAAGTTTCCAATCTAATAAGGTTCACAATTGAAACCACCTCTCTCTCTCTCTCTCTATATATATATATATATTAAAAATATAAATATTTTATTTATTTTTAAACTATTATCTTCAAGGGAAAACCTCAAAAAAACAGAAAACTGAAGAACACTCTGATAGCCTTTCATCTGGACAGTATGCATTTGTGCATACAAGTAATTTGTAACATGCACACGTGTATATGCACAAGTGCATAATACACTTGTGCATAAAAACAAAAAAAAAACAACATAATTACCTGTATGCACAAGTGCATACCGTCCAGATGGAAGGCTACCAGAGTGTTCTTCAGTTTTCCATTTTTTTGAGGTTTTCCCTTGAACCTCCGTCTATCTTTATTTAATATAACTTTACATACATAACCCCAAACCTCAATATGAACATATATTTGGGACCTATATGATAGTACCTACTCATAGGCATGCTATTGCTATACCTTTTTTTTAGTAGTACAAATTTACGTAATCATATTTTGATCTTTTTGACATTTACGGTATCTAGATTTTTCAACTTATTTAAATATGAAACTTGGTATTAATTCGATATTTCCATTATCCATAAATGACACATTTCTATCGTTTTGCTCAAGTAACCCTATAATAAAAATTTTATTCTTTTTCGAATATGAAAACGTCATTACGATCTATATGAAACACCGAGTCCAAAAATATATGCATTATATAACTTATAACTCCATTTGGACTCTAAAATTAATAAAAACGATATATTTAATATTGAATCAGTCCTATAACTAAAACTTTGTCGGTTTTCAAATCTGAAAGTTTCATTGCGATCATCATAAATCGTTGGTCACAAAAATATATTAGTCGCATTTCATAAAAATGCATACGACTAGCTATTTTAAGTAAAACGACAAAACCTTTTAAATAGAAATAATATTAAAATATTAATATATATATATATACACACATACGATTCATAATATATATATATATATATCTTATTCAATTATTTAAATATATATTTAGAAAATATATTTTCATCTCTGTAACTATTAATCAGATATATTTCTCCCTTATTTATTTCCAACAAAAATATTTTCTGAATATTCGAATTATCATCTTTTCATTGATATCAATATTTTGGCATTAACATGTTAACTTTAAACTTGTATCCGATGTAAATATCTCCTTATCGAAAAACAGAACTTAAATCATCGATTATATATCATCATATTTAACACTTGTCTTAAAGATTTTAGATAGTTAAATGGACATATTTTTGTCATTATAATAGTGAAAACGAGTTGTTACAGGTTTGCCGTGTGTTAGGAAACTGACAACTCACGTGGAAGTCGCCTGAAATTAACCCTTGAGGCGTGGGAAGGGAGTGGCTGACGTGAGTTCGGTGTGGGTTGGCAAACCAACAACTCACTTCAAAGTAGCTTGGAAAATGACAGTGCTGGACGAGAGTTTGTAGTGAGTTGGTGATGTAACAACTCACTTGAAACTAGCCCTTGCTTGGAAAATGGGATTTTCACTTGGATTGCTTCTTTTCTTCTCTATTTTCTTGGTTCAACCAACTAAATAACAACTCCCATTATAATAAGCAATTAATCATCAAATGAACATCAATTTTATGGAGAATTTAACATTATATATATATATATATATATAATTTGCACTCATCATAGAGCTATAAGGTATTAACACAGATTCAGTTCTTAATTTTGGTCCAGGGACTTTATCAAGAGATGCTATAGGAACAGGGGGTATTGTTGTAGCAATCTTTTTTTCTTGTGCTACTAATAGTCTTAAGTTCTTTTGGGAAATTCTAAACTAAGTCTTTTCCATTCCTTAAGGTTAAAACCTTCACATGTTTCTTAATCATATTATTGGGAGTCTCAATATCACTAGGCAAGGTTCCAACAGGTCAGTTTCTCAACTCTAGCACAATCTGTCAAATTTGTGTTTCTAAAGTCCCTAAAGCTGGAGTTTGATGATTAATTGTTGAGTTGGTTTGGTTTATGAAACCTTTGAACATTTTCTTCAAAGAAACAAATGAATCATCATGTTGGCTTGGTTTAAATGGAAAAATTGGTTGATTGTGTTGAAAATGAGTTTGTTGATGTAGAGAGCTACTTGGTTTTTGCTGAAAATTTGATGGTCTTTGCTCCTTTTGCAATAGGAGGATTCAAACATGGACTATTCCAAGAAAAGTTGGTGTGTTGCTTCTAAATTGAATTATAGTTGTTTGAAAAATAAACAGTTTTGTTATGAAAATAATTCACAGATTCATGATTATGGCTACACCACAGTACACACATTGTACAAGTAGGGGTTCAGAAGTAAATGTTGCAGCAACAATATTCACAACAGGGGCTACAAACATGTTTTTAATCATGTTGGCCATTGAGGTGAGTTGTGTTGTAAGTGCAGTATAAGGGTCTATTTCTTGAATACCAACTTTTTTTTTAAGTACTAATGCTCATCGATTTGATCAATGACCATATTATTGTTTAAAATATTTTCTAAAATATCATAGCCATCATTATTGGCACTAGATATAAAGGCTCCCCCCTGCTATAGCATTAAGCATCTATATAGAAATGGTACTTAGACATTTTAGAATGTGTCTAGTTGTATGCATTAAGGTATGTCATGGTGAAGGAATTTCCTTAACAGTTCTTTAAACCTTTCCCAAGCATCCATAACTGCGTCATCGTTCGTGTTGGTGGAAATATATATATATATTTTTAAATTGCAGCCATATCATTTCAAATAACACTTGTTTATTTTGGTGTTCATTTCAGGTTCCGTTAGTGGTGGAGTGGCGAAACCTTGAGCGGAGTGTTGGGTCGACCTTTTGGGAAATTAGCATTGACAAGATATAGAGTGTGCATTATACTTACCGATATTTTGGGAATGATGACGACACCCAATTATAATCTAAACTACAATTATTTTAGAATAAGTAGGTTGTCGGTCCTCATTTCATTGTTTGTCCAGATTTGTAAACGCTTATACTCACCCCCTTATGGGATAATGTCTTTGTGAAGTTTTATTTCATATAAAATGTTCCAGGCTTAAATTCTCTTCGTTTATAAACGTTATATTGCGAAAAGTTCAAGTTTTTAAATATACCCGGTTTTTAGGGTGTTACAAGTTGGTATCAGAGCATTAGTTTAAGTGAACTAGGCATGAACGTAAGATGTCTAGACTTAAGCTGGAGTTATTAAGTTATGATTTGTGAGGATTGGGTAAAAATACTAAGATAGAATGGTCTTAGAGTCGACGAAATTGCATGAATTATGAACTATGATGATGGTAACGAGAATCCTTGAGTATGATGTGTTCATAATTGCACTTAGCTAATGCCATTATGAATATAATGCTACGTGAGCATGCTTAATTTACTAATGTCATGACGATTGATAAATGTATTAGTACGTTTTCCTTGGTGTTTCGATCGAATCTATTATTCTCTCTCGTGCTTGTGTGGCAGCCTTTGTCTATCATGGTGAGTACTCGAAGTCGACCGTTGGTCGAAGGGGAAATTCATGAGGACAGTACGTCCGATCCAAATCCGGTGGTTAGAGCGGTGAATGTTGTTCCCCCTAATATGTCGCCGATATTTACCGGAGAATTGGAGCACATACCCAGGGTGGATTTGGCGTCATCAAACCCGGTTGTTCGAGAGGCAAATCCTCAAGCCGATATGATGGCCAACGTCATGCAGATGGTGACGTCGGCTATGGAAAAGCATCAAGAGGCATTCCTGAAGATGTTGGAGGATAGGGATGCTAGTCTCAGAAGGCCAGAGGTAGTTGCTAAGAATACGGTGGCCGGTGCAGGTGATACTGGAAATGGGATCAGGACGGAAGAGCATAGGGTTGTCGGTGCTTAGAGGGGCGGAAAGAGTTGCTCCTACACAACCTTCCTTTGTAGTAAACCGCCCGAGTTCTCAGGATTCGATGACCTATTTGAGTGTATGAACTGGATCTAGGCGATCGAGCAAGCTTTTGGTTCCAGTGAGTGTGGGGAAGATCAGAAAGTAAGATTCGCCTCCCAAATGCTTAGAGGCCCAACACATCGGTGGTGGAACGTCACTAGATCCACCCTCGATGCTGTCATTCATGCCCAATTATCGTGGGAAGCTTTAAAGAAGAAGTTGATGGAGGAGTATTGGAATGAGAGGGCGATAGATCGAATTGTGGATGAGTTCCGAGCCCTCAAGAAGCTTGAGAGATTATTCAAGGAAGTTCGTGGAGAAGCTTGATCTGGTGGGACACGCGGTCCAACTGAAAATGATAAGGTGAAGGCGTATTTGAAGGGGTTGTAAGCGGATATGATGTCCATCGATCGCAATGCCAAGCGCTCTACTCTCCGTGAGGCCATTGAAGAGGCTAAATTCATGGAGGATGTCTATGCTCAAAGCTGCGAGGAGGGGGCCAGGGTGACCGAGAAGAGAAAATGGGAAGGCAACTTTTTGCCGTCTAAGAAACCACGAGCTTTCAACAATAGCATCAATAGGGGAACCGAGCCTAGGCAGGAAGCATGGTGGTGCCCAAGTTTCATAAGGAAACATTTTGGCCCGTGCAACTCTAGCAGGACGAATTGTTTCAAGTGTGGCAACGCGGGCCATGTGAGAAAAAGTTTCCCGACTCGAAGGGTCATATGCTATGAATGCAAGGAACCGGGCCATATTCGAAGTGCGTGCCCGAAGTTGAAGGCGGGAGGACCGCAAGGGAAGAAGGAAAACCCTCCAAGGGTTCCTGGCCAAGCTTTCCAAATGATGGCTGATGAGACCAAGGCATCCACCGACGTGGTATCGGGTACGTTTCTCCTAAACTCCGTACCTGCTCGTATGCTATTTGATTCTAGTGCTATAGTTTCTCCTTCGTGTTTGAATCTTTTCGTCAAAAGCTTGTCATGCCCACTAGTAGCTTAGTTGATGCTTTAGTGGTAGAGATAGCGAATGGTAGCCAAGTGGTGATCCACGACATTTTGAAGGATTGCTCAATTGACATCGAAAGGAAGAAATTTTCAATCGATCTGATGCCCATGGTCATTGGTGGTTTTGATGTGGTAATCGGTATGGATTGGTTGGCGGTTAATCAGGTCGAGATCCTATGCTCCAATAAAATAATCCGACTCCCTACGTCGGATAATGAAACGGTAGTAGTGTATGGAGATAGGAGGAAGGGTGATGTGGCGATTATCACTATGGCCAAGGCGCGTAAGTGCTTGGTGAAGGGGTGTTCATCCTTATTAGCCTACTTGATAGATGTCAAAATCGAAAAGAGAAAGCTTGAAAATGTGAGGGTGGTGCGCGAGTTTCTCGATGTCTTCCCGAAAGACTTGCCCGGTTTGCCACCCGATCACCAAGTCGAGTTTCGGATTGACTTAGTACCAGGCGCGACTCCGATTGCTCGAGCCACTTACCGGTTGGCACCATCAGAGATGCAACAAATGATGGCTCAACTCTAAGAGCTTCTGGAGAAGTGTTTTGTAAAGTCGAGATCGTCACCTTGGGGAGCTCCGGTCCTGTTTGTCAAGAATAAGGATGGCACAATGAGAATGTGCATCGATTACCGTGAACTGAATAAGGCAACGGTGAAGAACAAGTATCCACTTCCAAGGATTGACGACTTGTTCGATCAACTTCAAGGAACAGGGTGTTTCTCAAAGATCGATTTGCGTTCGGGATACCATCAAGTTAAGGTGAGAGAAGAAGACGTCCCGAAGACGGCCTTTAGAATGAGTTATGGCCATTACGAATTCCTTGTGATGTCGTTTGGTCTAACCAATGCACCGCCAGTGTTTATGGATTTGATGAACAGAGTGTGCCGACCGTTCCTCAACAAGTCGGTCATTGTGTTTATTGATGATATACTCGTGTACTCCAAGAGTGAGTCGGAACATGAGCAACACATTCGTGAAGTCCTAGAGGTGTTGAGAAAGGAGAGGTTATACGCCAATGTTGAGTCAAATATTGTATTAAAGATTAAAAGGACAAAGTTGTAATTGTTTGTCAAAGTCAATGTAAGTGTCAAATGTGTAAAAGTCAACAAAAGTGAAATTTTTTAAAAGTCTTGTATAAGTCAAAGTAGTTTAGTTACATGTAATTAGAGTATATTAAGTTGCTTTGTTGTTAAGCATTAAAAAACCCCCTTTGATTTTGTCATATCATATTGAGAGAGGTTTTAGGGAGAGAAACACTTGTAGAGAGAGAAACTTCAAGATCAATGAAATAATGCGAAATCATTGATTGAAATCTTAGTGTGTGGACCTATCAATTGGTATCAGAGCATTGGGAGAAAGATTTGTGCATTGAATTGTTACATTTTCGTCCAGGTTTGAAAATCAGGAAGTTTTTCAATTTTTTTTTGCAATCTGTTCTTGAAGTTTCTTCTTGATTCTGTCGATTTGATGTTGATTTGATGAGAGTATGTGTAGTTTGATTTCGTTTTTGATACTAGATACGTATTTCATTGATGATTATCAAAGGTTTCAACGAATTTGATCAAAATCTAAAATGTTGAGTTCTTGAAGTTTTTGATTTGTTCTTCATAAATTTCAGTGATTTCAATGAGTTTGATCCAAATTATGTGATTGATTCATCATGTTTTCTGTTTGAATACAATTGTTGATACGTTAGATCTTAACAACTATAATTTGTTATTGATTTTTTTTAGATTTCAAATGAACATAGTGACTTGTTCGAAAAAAAATGCTCAAAGATTTCTTCATTGTTGTTATAGCCAAAGTCAATCTCTTATATGAAAATGATATCATTTTTGCTTTTGATGTTGATTTTGTGAATATTGATACTAAGTTTCATGTTTAGAATCTAATACACAAGTGGTTGCATCATATATGCAGGAAGAACTTGTATCTGGAATCAAGAACTCGTATAATTCAGAAGAACTCGCATGAACAACAGAATTCGCATATGGCAAATCAAAAGGATTTCGCATGATAACCGTGGAAGAATTTGCATGAGAACATTGACTAAAGATTTCGTATGATACTTTTTCAACAGAATTCATATGCTACAGTGTTTAAGAATTCGCATGTCAACTTTTCGTATCCAGGTCAACTTTTTGCATGAAGCTAAGTAATTCGCATGAGGGTTAAGAATTCGCATGCGACTACGTACGAATTCTTAACTTAGATTTTTTTTGAAAGTTTTCCGATCGAGTTCAACAAGTGGGTATACGAGCACGTTGTTTTTGATCGATTTTATTGCTCCTAACATGCTCCTCTATTGATTTAGAGATCATAGCAACTTTTAGATTCGATTTTCGTCGAGAAACGAGTGAGATATACGTTTCTGAAAGTTCGTCAGAGTTCTCGCCGGAAAACCGGGTTTCTCCAGAAAATGAATTTGCTGGAGTTGTGAGCATTGATTTCGATGTATTAACATCATAATCATGTTGTCTAACTGATTTACATTGTTTTGTAGTTCATCTCAGCCCTTAAAACACCGAAAGCTATTCTCCGTAAAATCGTTTTTGTTGGCATTCTTCACGTCGATATACAGACCTCATTTCGGTTGCATGATCCAACCTTTTTCGTTGTGTTCGATTGGGTTCCATTCAAGGATCACATAGCAACAAATTTCTAGCATTTTGGTTGAGAGATGAAGAAGATATCGATGCTAGAAGTTTACTGTTCGATTTGATGAAGATGATGAACAGTAGTTAAGAAGCTCCGTTAAGTCAGTTAATTTTGTCACAATTTCAGTCCATTTCTCCGTTAGTTGTCGTTAGGTCTGTTAGATCTTTTAATAGTTGGCAGATTTAGTCCCTGTACTTTTAGTTTAAGGGTTTGACAGATTTTGTCCCTCAAGTTACAACTTTCAGGAATTGTCACTTTCAGCCCCTGTAGTTTTTTTTTTACTTTTAGATTTTTGTAGTTCTAGTCCCTATAGTTGATAGTTTCATCTCTTGTGATTTTAGTCCCTCTAGTTTGTAAGTTTCATGTTTTTACATTTTTAGTCTGTAGACTTTATAATTTTGTGTTTTTGTCTTTTTTGTCGAGTCTTAGTATTTATCACTTTTAGTCCTTGTTTTTCATATTGCTTTCATTTTTTGTCGATTTTAGTCCCTATTTTCGTATTTTCTTTATATTTTAGTCGTTTTTGTTCGTTTTTAGTTTTTTTTTGTTGATTTTTCATCTTTGTCGTGTTTAGTCTCTGTTTTTCATTTATTTTTCATTTTTAGTCCATTTAGTGTCGTTTTTGACTGTTTTCATCTATTTCTAAGCATAACTGATAGATTTTTCATATTTTTGCAGGTTTGGAGATTAAAGTCAAATTTTTCCGTGTTGACTTTTCAGAATTAATTTTTGGAAGACAAATTTTATAATTTGTTTCTCAGATTTAAATTTTCTGAAATATTTCTGATTTTTAATCGTTGTATTCATATATCTTAAAAGTGTGCACAAAATTGTACTTCTAATCGAAGTGTTATTTTGACGATCACATCTTTTATGGATTTCAAGATGTCGTATACTGATGAGAAGGGAAATATGATCTTAACCAAGAGATACTGTGTTATTGCGTACATGTCAGAAATACCTACACTGGAAGCTGAAAATGAGAAATTAAAGATTCAGAATTTGTCTCTTCTTGATAAGATTAAGAAATTAAAAGAAAATTCTTCTGTTTTAAAGAATAATTTTGAATGTTCAAAATGTACTTTTGATTCTAAGATAAATTTTGTAGAATTAATTGAAGAAAAAGAGAAAGAGATTTCCAATCTTCAAATAAAACTGAAGAAATCTGAAGTGGAATCCAGAATTTTGAAAACAAACAAACAATACATGGTCAAAGAAATAATTAATGCAAAAATAGATTGATGATCTCAGAAGAAGAGCAAATATTGCTGGAGAAACATGTGATGGACTGAAAAAGATAAACTCACAAATCTTTTCTGAACGAAACCAATTAAGAGATAAAGTGTTTAGCCTTGAGGTTGAGATAAACATGTTGAAAGAGAAAGCAACCCAAGAGAAAGAAAACTCAAGAAATCAAGAGGAAATGAAGAAGGCTGAGAGGAAAAGAAATGGTTTTGACAAAGAAATTGATGAGTTGAAGAAGAAAGTTTCTGAATTGGAAGCTCAAATAGCCAAAGACAAGAAAGAAATTGAGAAGGAAAAGACTGAATTTGACAATGCAAGAATAGCTTTTGCACAAAAGTTTTCTGACTTTTCAAAGAAATCTTTTGAAGACAAGAAGATAGTTGAACTTAAATGTACAAAACTTTCTCAACAAGTGTCAGATTTTGAGAAAGTTATCATCATGGAGTGAGACAAATTTGAAAAAGAGAAGAAGAAAGTTGAACAGAAGAATGTTGGCGTGTTCAAAGAAATATATGATCAAAGAAAAAGTGTTGAAAGAGACTTTGAGGAAGAAAGGAAGGTTTTTGAGACAGAGATTACCAAGCTTTCAAAGAAGCTATCTGAACTATCAACAAATGCATTGAAAGAACAGAAGACGAAGTCTGAATTACAGAAGAAGCTTGATACATTGTCTGAAGAAAGAAACATTTTGTCCAACAAGATTATAGAACTTGAAGTAATCATTTTCAAGGATGAATTGAGAGCACAAAGAAGTCCAGATATAATTGCTCAATCACCCATGAATGATTCAGCTGCATCAGAATGTTCATTCAAATCAGTTGCAAGTTCAATTTTTGCAAATGTTTATAACAATCCTTTATTTGTTGATTAAGATGATATTGTGTCAAAGCAAGAAGATCAGATTCGTCATACTAATACTTTATATGTCAAATTTCTTGATGGGTCAGGTAACATCAGAAATAAAATGTCTCAGCAGAAAATGGGTTGGAGAAGGAAAGATGAGAAAAACAATTCAAAGTCATTTGTTCCTACACCTCAAGTGAACAAAAAAGACAATGCTCCAAAAGGTAAATCTTTTGGTAAGTTTGATTCTTCATATTCTGTAAATCATTTAATCAGACTTGCACAAAAGAAACTTTGTTGTTATTACTGTGGAATTGATGATTTTGTTAATAAATATTATACTCAAAATCGGTATGGAACTTACAGAATCACTTCTTAGCAAAATGAACTTAAAAGGTTTAAATCTAATGAGAAGTGGATTCCAAAATCTAACCACTCTGGACCCAAATACCAGTGGGTACCAAAACCTGTCAAATATGTTTTATAGGTACCACAGGTTTAGGGGGAGTAAGAACACTGATTTTTTATTACACCAGATCAGAACTCAGTCTTCAATGTTTATGAACAATGGCTTTTGAACAAAGCAGTTCAAGACTCGATCTTCAATGATAAAGATAGAGGAGATTAAAAGACAAATTCATTGTTACATTTAAGGGGAGTTACCATTCTCATCGGAGAATTTGTGACGATGGCTTCTTGATAATTCTGTTTAGAACCCGGACTTCAATGTTTTTCTTCTTAAGGATGCTGAAAAGATACATCTTTTTCAGGAAGTTTTTGTTGTCTATTTGAGGGAGATTTCGTTAAAATTTTCACCGTCATAATTTTTATGGTGGAGATAGTTGAAAAGAGAAATGAGATTAATCGTTATATTCATATTGTTCTCTACTAATGATTTGACTTTTTACAGATACAAAAGGGGAGTATCTGAGGTTTTTGTCAAAGGAAGCTTAAAAGATCAATATTCATTTTAGGGGAAGTTAAGATTTTTTCATTGAACGTATATCATTCTAAATCTTAATCTCTATTATATTTGAAAGAAGAACGACTTTCAGATGTGAAAATTGTTTTCTTAAATGTTCAAACCACTTCGTGTTCTCAAATGTTTTATGAATTTCGATGTGTGATTTTAAATGTTTTTCATATCAGTACTTTCATGTTTAACTGACCGTGTATTTCCAAAAGATCAATATTTGTGTATTATCTTGTCTTTATACTGTCAAGTATTCTTACACACATTGGTTCAATACTTTTGTTAACTTTGTTATTACCATGTCTCAAAAAGATAAATCTTTCGATGGTAATACTCCCGTTTGAAATTCAAAGTTGAGTATCATACGTCATTTCTTACTAAATGTGCTTTTATTGTCAAATTGTTTATATATTGTTCATATAAACAAATATTCATTCTTTGAAATCCCAATACATATTTCTTCATGGTATTTGATCTGATAGAATCATTGTCAGATTCTCAAAACATTTCACTTGAATTCGTTTCATTCAATTTCATTGTTTTGAGAAATCATAAATGTTCAAAATGCTCAAATTTCATTCTTATCTTTAATGATCATACATTTTATGATAATGATATCTTGTGCTTAAATGCCAATATAACTGTTGAGCAACACATTTCTTTCTAGGAAAAAATACATGGGATTCAGTGTGAGTGCTTAAAAGACTTCCATGGATTCACGTTAACCAGTGTTTCTTACCCCGGAAGTAATCCTATGAGTGATTGAGGCGAGAGGGGTCAAAAGATTAGAGTGTGGGTGTGTGTAGAGGTAAAATGGAAAAGAGAGGTTGGTTAGAAGTGATCTCAAATGTTTAAAAGAAAGAGGGTGAGAGATCAGAGTAAAAGAATATCAAACTCTGCACCAAACTTTTTCTGAGTCGGGCAGCCGCATAATCTGTTGGTTCACATTCTTTGGTGACCTTCATTGAAAAAGGCAACTAGCCCATGCCAACTCTTGCATATAACCCTACTAGCTACTCATTCTTTTCTTAACAAAAGAATGTTTCAATTTTAAAGGGGAAGCAACACAATATCTATCTGATCTTCATTCGGAAGATGTTGATATTGAAAAAGAAAGAAAGTTGCCCCACCTTCAACCCTTTCTCATGCAAATTGAGTCTATGTAATATCTGTTGCTGTCTTAACGGTTTACATACTTTGAGTTTGTTTAAGCTTTAAATGCTTCAATCATTGTTACACTTGCACGAGCACACAAGGAATAAGTTTTCTTGTCTTAACATTCATAGAAAATTCCTTTGTGGTTTTTCAATGATTGAATGGAAGCCCTGGGGGAGTGAACATCACAAAAGCTCCTTTCCAATGTGTATCTATTACGCAGTGGCTTCGTGCTACTGACAGGCAGATTAATTGATTCATATGTTGATTTAGGTTTACCATTCTTAACTTGTCTGAATTTGCAAAGATTCGGATAAATACATTTATGAATTGATGGCAAAATGTTTATATCAGATCAGACGTAGTTTATATTCTCTTTGGGGAGATTGTATATTTTCTTGTTTGGGGGAGAATATCTTTGTCACTCATGAATATTGTGCTTACTTTGTTAAAAGGGGGAGATACTATCAAAGACAGACCTGACGTTGAAAACTTATGATGATTCTGATTTCTCATCATTCATCAAAAATGGGGAGATATTTCAAGATTTCAAAGTCACATTAAAGTTGATCTTATCAGAAAGGGGAGAAGTTTTCAAACTTCAATTGTAGAAGAAAATCAAGTCAAGTGAAAGTCGTAAAGTGGAGAGAATTCAAAGTGAAAGTCGAAGTGAGAATTTCAGAGTTTGAAAGAGATTTCAAGTGTTATGTACCAAAAGGGGAGAGTTTAAAGAGTTCAAGTTTTGAAGAAGTTTTCAAGCTTGTGAAGATTGTCAAAGTATTCATGTTGAAGAGAATTTTAAAGAGAGAGATTATCAAAGCCTTGAAGTTGTCAGAGATTCTGTATTGAAGATTTTATACCTGGAAGATTACCTGAAGATTCGTGTAAAAAAAATTTAATCTTGAATTCAAAGGGGGAGATTGTTGAGTCAAATATTATATTCAAGATTAAAAGGTCAAAGTTGTAATTTGTACAAAGTTATAAAATGTGTTTGTCAAAGTCAATGTAAGTGTCAAATGTGTAAAAGTCAACAAAAGTCAAAATTGTTAAAAGTCTTGTATAAGTCAAAGTAGTTTAGTTACATGTAATTAGAGTATATTAAGTTGCTTTGTTGTTAAGCATTAAAAAAAGCCCTTTGATTTTGTCATATCATATTGAGAGATATTTTAGAGAGAGAAACACTTGTAGAGAGAGAAACTTCAAGATCAATGAAATAATGTGAAATCTTTGATTGAAATATTTGTGTGTGGGCCTATCAACCCAAATTCTCCAAGTGCGACTTTTGGCTTGAAGAGGTCTAGTTCTTGGGTCACGTGGTCACTCGAGACGAAGTGAAGGTGGACTGCTCTAAAATTGAAGCTATGATGAATTGGGAACCTCCTAAGAGTCCGTCCGATATCCGAAGTTTCTTGGGTTTGGCGGGCTATTACCGGAGATTTATTCAAGACTTCTCCAAGTTCGTTTCTTCCTTGACGTCCTTGACTCGGAAGAATGTGAAGTTTTATTGGACCGAAGCGCAAGAGAAGGCGTTCTAGACATTACAAAAGAAATTGTGTGTGGCTCCAATTCTGTCATTACCCGAAGGGTTGGAAGACTTCATGGTCTATAGGTAGCGTTTGGTACGCATACAAGATTGGACGGGACATGACAGAACTGGACAGGACAGAACAAGAGGCTAGGACAGGAGTGGACGGGACTGGACAGGACAAGACAAATGTCTGTCTTGTGTTTGGTACGGCTAGGACTGAATAGGACTGGACTGGACAAATTTCTTTAAAAGTTGTTTGATGATTTTATATGTCATATAATAATTTTAAATAACACAAATAAAGTATATCTTTAAATAATTTAATTAAAAAACATTTTTATTTTTTTAAACGATTTTTCATACATGTAAATACATACAAAAACAATGGTAGGAAATTTGAATGAAGAATCTGAAATAATTGATGGTAGTTCGAAAAAATCCGATTCATATAAAGAAAAAATGAATCGAGGTGGTGCAGGAGGTTGTTATGGTTTATGTGGTGGAGGTATAGGTGGACGACGATAAAAGTGGTGGTGGCGGTGGACAAGGGTAAGAGAGGTTATTGTAGTGGAGGAAGAGGCGGAGGTCACCGACGGTGGTTGGCGGCGAGCGTCGGTGGTGGTGATCAGTGGAGGTGGCGATAGGCGGTGGTTGTGGATGTGGTGGGGGAAGTTGTTGTAGTAGTGGAGGAAGAGGTGGAAGTGGTCGATGATGGTTGGTGGTGGAGGAGGTTGTTATGGTGGACAAATAGGTAGAGGTGGCCGATAGTGGTTGGCGGTGGCTTCTAGTGGCCGACGATGGTGGTAGTGGCGGCGATGAGTAGTGGTTACCCTTATGACTAATACCATATTAGGATTATACATCAAATGATGGTAGATCAATGATTTTTAGTTTCTGTCTCACTTTTGTCCCATGTTGTTCCACCTATTTTGGTGGAACAAGAAAATACCATTTTTTGTCCCATCTTGTCCAGTCTTTGTCCCTGTCCCATGTCGCGCCAAACATGGGACAGTGAGTTTTTGTCCTGTACCGTCCCATCCAATCTGCAAACCAAACGCACCCATAGTGACGCTTCAAAAATGGGGTTGGGTTGCGAATTCATGCAAAGAGGCAAGGTGATAGCCTACGCCTCAAGGCAACTCAAGGTTCACGAGAAGAATTATCCTACCCATGAGTTGGAATTAGCGGCGGTGGTGTTCGCTTTGAAGCTTTGGCGGCATTACCTTTATGGTAGAAATGTACGCTCTACACAGATCATAAGAGTTTAAAACACGTCCTTGATCAAAAAGAGTTGAACATGAGGCAAAGGCGGTGGCTTGAGTTACTCAAGGATTATGATTGAGAGTTTCTTTATCACCCCGATAAGGCGAACGTGGTGGCCGATGCGCAAAGTCGGAAGGACTATGGCAGAAGCATTCGGGCTACCCTTTCAAGAATCGAGCTCGTATCAAGCCTTATTGAGTGGATTAAGACATCTCAAGTAGAAGCCTTATTGAAGAAAAATCTCAAAGAAGAAGTCATAACAAACCAACGTTCACTCTTAACGGAAAATAGTCGTGGGCTAAAAATGTTCAACGTCGCGTATGGGTACCCAAAGTTGGAGGCAATCGAGAACTTCTTCCCGAGGATGCCCATAAGTCCAAATATTCCATCCATCCGGGGAGTACGAAAATGTATAGGGACTTGAAACTATATTATTAGTGGCC
Source organism: Arctium minus (assembly GCA_954870635.1). NCBI lineage: Eukaryota > Viridiplantae > Streptophyta > Magnoliopsida > Asterales > Asteraceae > Arctium > Arctium minus. The sequence continues at coordinate 116,766,199 of OX941084.1, read as the reverse complement.
AGTAATGAAACTTGATGTGGCGCGTAACATTGAGCGTTGTGTGACATGCTTACAAGTGAAAGTCGAGCATCAACGACCGTATGGGAGTCTCCAATCCCTAGAGATCCCCGAGTGGAAGTGGGAACATATTACCATGGACTTCATGAGTAAGTTTCCCAAAACTCTTGGAGGTCACGATACCATTTGGGTGATAGTTGATCGGTTGACCAAAAGCGCTCACTTCTTGGCCATGCGCGAAACCCTACCGATGGACAAGTTGGCAAAGCATTACATCGATGAAGTGGTTTCAAGGCATGGGATGCCTCTATCTATCGGATCGGATCACGATAGTCGATTTACTCAAACTTTTGGGATGGCTTGCAGAAAGAGCTTGGTACGCGAGTTAAGTTAAGTACGGCTTACCATCCGCAAACCGACGGTCAAAGTGAAAGAACGATCCAAACGCTTGAAGACATGTTAAGGTCTTGCGTTATTGACTTCAGGGGTAGTTGGGACTCTTATCTAACTTTGGTGGATTTTGCTTACAATAATAGCTACCACTCGAGTATTGGAATGGAACCCTTTGAGGCGTTATACAGGTGGAAGTGCAGAACTCCCGTATGTTGGCTTGAAGTGGGAGAGAAACAATTCGCCGGACCTGAAATTGTGCAAGAAATGACTGATAAGGTAAAAGGCATTAGGGAGCTGTTGAAAGCGGCTCAAGATCGGCAAAAGAGCTATGCCGATAAGAAGTGGCGGCCGATGGAGTTTCAAGTGGGCGACCGTGTGATGCTAAAGGTGTCGCCATGGAAGGGCATTATCCGGTTTGGAAAGCGCATGAAGTTGAGTCCCCGTTTCCTCGGACCATTCTCGGTGCTAAAGCGGGTGGGCTTGCAAGCCTACCAGTTAAAACTTCCTTCGGAAATGAATGGGATCTAGAACACGTTTCACATCTGTTATCTTCTGAAGTGCTTGGCGGATGTGGAAAGCGTCATTCCCTATTTCGAGATAAGAGTGGACGAGGGTAACCATTGTGTAGAGGAACCCAAAGCAATTTTAGAGTGGAAGGCAAAGAAACTCCGTTACAAAGAAGTCACAATGGTGAAGGTTCAATGGAAGCACCACCGGGGGGCCAACGTGACTTGGGAAGAGGAGGAGGACATGAAGAGAAGGTACCCCCACCTTGTCGTGTGAGCGTCGATTTCGAGGACGAAATAATTTCCATGTTGGGGAGTATTGTAAGGCCAAGAATTTTGTTAAGCAAAATATTAAACATTGCCTCCTATTTTGCCTTAAAGAGTTACATTTTATGAATGCTATCGTTGTTTGACTTATCGCGTTCGTCGGGATGTACGTCAGTATTGTAAAAGAAAATTCGGAGCCCGTCGATTCTGGGGGCGATAGTGCCATGCGACTTTGACATGGTCACTGTCTCCGAGTGTCAAAATTGCGCCGAGTTGATGACCTACGGTACCATTGGTGCGATAGTGCCCGAATCACTGTCGCTTGTCACTATCACTTGAATTGTACCGCAAGCCTCACTATTCGGGTGACTGTTCCTGGAGAGATTGCCCAGGGCACAGTCGCGGTGCCAAGGTCGCCAGCAGGTGCAGACCTCCCCCTTTGAATTGCAACCTCTCTCTCTTCTCATTAAATACTTTCATATACTTTTCAATAAAAACTCTCTCAACCTCACTCCCCTTGACTCCAAAAATTAGGGTTTGTCCAAGGCATTTCTTCATCATTAATTGCAAGGGTCAAGATAGCAAGTCAAGGAAATCAAACTAGGAACTCTACCAACTACCTCCATTGTCATCTTCTCCAATAAAGCAAAATCTAGGGTTTTTATGTGTTTACATACTAAATTCTTATGTGTTTACATGAAAACCTTTTCTTTACATTACTTTAAAAACCTACATTATTCTCCATTTTGTGATTTTGAACTTTCTAGGTCAACAACGAGGGTTTTGACATTATGATGATATTATGTGATATGATGACCTAAAAGGTTGGTGGAATGACAAACATGGATTATTTGTGTACTATGGAACTTGTAAAATCAAATGGGTAAAATGATTTATTTGGGATTGTATTGGAAAGTAAGATTTGGTGAAGTCTATGGTATAAATGTGTAAATGAAACTTGTGAGTAGGGAACATTATGTCAATATGTTTCTTATGTTCGATAGAATGTGTTTACATGAAAAGAAATGTTATGCACGTATGATTGGATTTACCTTATTATGACATGTTGCTATATGAGATTCATGGGTTTGGAATTTATAGCAAAAATACAAATTGTTATATTGGTGAATCATATTAGTTTGGAATGGTGAGGTCCCAAGGTAAAGATCCATGAATAGGGTTGAACTTGGTGACTCTTTGGGGTAAGGCTCGGATAGAGTTGAACCCATGTTTACATAGAACTAAAGATTCATGAATAAAGTTGATGTTCTAAAGGCTAAAGATTCATGGATAGAGTTGATGCCGGTAAATAACCATTCCAACTAAATGCTCCACATGGGTTGTGGCCTACTTTCGTGTTCCGCCGCAACCTATGGTGGAACGGGTCTCCCCCGTCTTGCATAAGGTTCAAATATTGGAGGACTCGGTTATTATTGTCACTGTATTTATTATTAATTGTTCACCAATGTATTACACTTTAGCGCACATATAATTTACATGTACTCACTAGGCTTCAAGCCTAACACTTGTTTGTTTTGGTGTTCATATCAGGTTCAATTAGCGGTGGGGTGGCGAAACCTTGAGCGGAGTGTTGGGTCGACCTTTTGGGAAATTAGCATCAACAAGATATAAAGCGTGCATTATACTTACCGATATTTTGGGAATGATGACGACACCCAATTATAATCTAAACTATAATTATTTTAGATTAAGTAGTTTGTCGGTCCTCGTTTCATTTTTTGTCCAGATTTGTAAACGTTTATAGTCTCCCCCTTTTTGAGAAAATGTCTTTGTGAAGTTTTATTTCATATAAAATGTTCCAGGTTTAAATTCTCTTCGTTTATAAACGTTATATTGCAAAAAGTTCAAGTTTTTAAATTTACCCGGTTTTTAAGGTGTTACACATAGTCCATGATGCCTCCATTGTTAGAGTTTGCAATATGAATGATGTTTTCAGCATCTTGCTCAGGCCTTGGTTCTGGTCCATACAGGTGCGTATATGGTGAAAGTTTCAAAAAACAGTGATTTTTTTTGTTCTTATGTTGCTTATAAAAGTTCTTTCAATGTCAGTATCTAAGTAAAAAATCTCACCGAGAAACAGACATGGCATGCAACTGAAAAATAGTAACAAAGGTGATTAGAAAAATCATATTTAAAAAGTGACTTAAGAAAAATTCTTGCTTTGGTTTATTTCCGGCAAGGGCACCAAAAACTTGGTTCGTGGATTATGTAACCCAAAAAACACAAAAGGAATACCATGCAAGTATACATGTTAAACCACTATTGTTTGAACAGAGTAATAAAGTGCTATAAAGTACCAAATATCGATCCACATGGACAATGAAGACAAACACTAATCTAGTTATTTCAAAAAGAGATTTGGAAGGAATGATCTTTGAGTAAGTTAACAACTAATGACAACGTTTAAATACGGTAAAGGAAAAGCAACGATGCAAGTTTAGCCTGGAGTTAGCAACTATGTGTTGGGAACCTTGTTGTTGCATTACCTAGCGGGATGTTGTAGCATTGGTTCTCAACCGTACTATTGGAACGCATAACCCCCTTTCGAGGTTCAGATTAGACAATTCCTCAACAATATCACACTGGGTAACTGAGCTTCATACAGATCTTACAGTTCTTTCCATATAGTTTGCAACTTGTCAAACTTGACACAGTTCTTTATAACCATCCATAACACTTCAATGTCTTAAAACTTTACGTTGGCCTGCAATTAAGTCCAACTCGTCCAAGTGAAACAACACATGTCACCCAGTCAAGAATTACTTGGATGAAACTTATAAACATGGGGTGAATAGTGAAGTTCATAGCCAATAGCAAAAGCAATTGTCCATTTATCACATAGACCTTTATCTCTCAAACCTTCACTTAAACCCAAGATAGGTATTAGCCCATCATCGTTTGATGTAAGACATAATTGGGAAGACAAAATGTAAGTGCATGAAAAGTAAACCACAAGAATTGTAAAGTGCTAATGTTGTAGCAAGTAAGTACCAAACGATTTTTATTTAAAGACTAAAAAAGGTTGCAATAAGTACTAAGTAGTTATAAGAACTACTATTGGTTGTCATGTCTAACAAACCAATTGTTTTGGTGTTGGTCGTGTCCTTCAACTACTTTAGTTAAGCTCCTATTTACACTAGGAAAATAAAGCATAAAATGAAAAGTACAATTATTCACAAGTTACATTACCTATTAGGTATTACACAACAGATAATAACAAAAGATACTTCTCTAACATTTGCATGTGAACTGCGCCATCGTTGATATTCTCTTTTCAGCAGGTTTGGAGTGTACTTTGCAGGTGGGAATTGATTCCCTTCAAAAAGTTTATGAAGTCCTGTCCTTTCTCTACTGCCTGCTTGTTGTGACATACATGCCGCAACAACCCAAAGTGTTACAAATTCTCTTTAAAAAGCATGATCTAGAACCAAATTCTCCTACTTAGCTCCAAACTTAATAAAATATAAGAAGAGAATAAAAGACTCAATTTTCTTGATTGGGAACCTAAAATAAGAGAAAATATGAAAATAATAAGTGAACAAAATTTGATAAATTATTCACTTATCAATTGTTTTATAATTAAATATATAAATTTTATATTCTTTTAGCTTGGTTTGAATCTAACAAATAAATTGTATTTTGTTGAAGGATAAACATGATATCGTAAAAAGGAAGTGACGATAGAGACAAAGATAAACATTTAAAGTTATTTATAGTGTAAATATTCTATCTCTATGTAATCTTACCTATGTAAAGGCTTATGATTAACAGGGATTTACAACTTTCATTTAATGGAATTTATTTTCTCTTTAACACGTTATCGATACATGCTCCCTCAAATGTCCTTGAATTAAACTATCTAATGTGGAAACAACAAAAGGGACATGACAGTTGTAACAACCGGCAATTTCAAATAACACATAACACAGAGACACTACTTAACAAACCATATTGAGGATACAAATTGGGTCTCTATCAAAAGTTACAACAACCTTTTTTTTCTAATAATGTTTTCCTACAAAACGATCCACATAACAAAAATATCAAAAGCAGACTTTATAATTCCCGACACGCTTCACATATGAAAAACCAAATAAGATGGTCTCATATTTTTCCCTTCCCTTTACTTTCTAAATGCCGCTACCCTAAAATGTATACTTTTTAAAACAAAATGAGGGTTAGACCATATGGTCTAGTGAGGAAATATCTGTGAGTGCAATAATCTAGTAAACCAGTTAATATAAAACCTTTATATTAGTTAATTATAAAGTATGTCTGCAAGCACTACACCCACCCATGCAACTAGCCACAACAGTTGCTTTTCGAAAACAAATGCACACTTTGACAGGATCGCAACAAGTATCGGCAATGGCACCCCACACAAAACACATTCGTGGGTTAAACTTATTTATCCCCCCTTGTGTGGACCATAATAATCTCACATGCACAAGAGCTCATGTTGTAAGTCCCTTTTTGTTGAAAAACTTAAATCAGATAAGTTTTATTGGTGCTGTGCAACTCACCAAACACAATGTACAAGTGTTTAAAGCTTGGATATGTGGATTAATTTAAGCCACATATATTTGGAAGTTTACTTGACTTGAACTTTCTTTTTGCATGGGAAATATGGAAGATATCTTGGATGCCAACCAAATGCCAACTAGATGCCAACCCATACCCCTTTGTCTTCTTGCACCATTCTATCCCTATAAATACATGCATCCTTCCATCACAAAAATATACCAACAAAATAGAAGTATTCTTTCTATTTTTCTTCTTCTTCTTCCTTGTTCCTCTTTGTTGATATATATATATATATATCATTGATATATATTTATATATATATATATATATATCTTGTTTTGGGGGAACATTTGGTTAGCTGATTTGTTGATCCAAGGATCTCGTAAACACGTTGTAATTTCTCCCGGTTGGTAATATAAAGATCTCTCTCTCCCTGTGGATGTACACTATCACACTGATAGTGGAACCACGTTAAATATTGTTGTCTCGATTTATTTGTTGTTTTCGTTATATTTTATCGTATATTCGATAACTGCTATATTTACGTTTGTGGATCGGTGTGAATCAATAGACCAAAATATACAATATTTAGATCTCGTTATTCCGCATTTGTTGTAACGGGTCAGTTGCACGTGATTTATTGTTATCATTTTTGGGACCGTAAATCACTTGAAATACGATATTGTAACTGCCACCGACCCTTACAATTGGTATCAAAGCTTCTAGATCTAAATTTGACTTATATTGTATATTTTTAGTCGCACGATAAGTGCTCGTTAAATATGTCTGTTGATTCAGGAAATCCGTTCGCCGGTTCCGTTTCCAACTCAGACCCAAATGTTTATCAAAAAGGTTCTTTTAAATTATCGGAAGTCGGGATTAGAATAGAAAAATGGAACGGGGAGGGTGATTTTGGTAAATGGCAGTTTACTACAGCAGCAGCACTTAGGAAAAACGATGTTCATCCCGTAGTCTTTGCTCCGGAAGAAATAAATCCGGACATGTCCACCTTAGAAGCTAAGGAAATGGAGGCTTGGGCCTTCACTACCTTACAAATGGCTATGGGTCCAAATGTGATTTCTGAAATCGTTTCTGAAAAGACAGCCGCAGGGATTTGGAAAAGACTTGAGAATCTTTATCTCAAGAAAACTTTGACTAACCGACTGTTATTGATGAAGTCGTGCCTGTTCTTCAAAATGAAGGAAGGCACTACCATTCAGTCCCACATGACTGAATTCGAAGACATCATCATGAAGTTGAAGGCAACATATTCTATTTTTGCCACAGATAATGAGGCACTCGCCTTGATTCTGTTGTATTCACTTCCCGAAAAATATTCCCAGTTCACTAACAGTTTTATTTATGGAAGATATTCCATATCTTTGTCTGACGTGAAAGCAGGGATGATCTGTGAAGAACAGAGAATTCAGATGAAAATCGGTAACAGTTCGCGGGAGAACAACCACAACAGTCATGGTCTATTTGCCGAAAGAGACCAAGACGATCAGCTCAGGGGAAGAACTCGTGGACGCTCCCAATCTCGTAAACCTGGTCATCGCGGGAAATCTAAGCAACGTGGCAATTGTAATTATTGTCACAAACCAGGTCATTGGGTCAGAGATTGTCCGAGTTTGAAAAACAAGGACAAGACCAAAGCAGAATCTTCAGCAGTTGCAGCCGAAAGAGATACAGGCTTCTCAGCAACGGTTACTGCACCACAAGGCGACAAACGTTGGGTGTTGGATACCGGAGCTTCGTGCCATATGACACCATTTCGGGACTGTTTCACTACTTTCGAGGAGTTCAAAGGTAACCATATTTATATGGGAAACAGTACATTGTGTGTCACTCGGGGTATCGATTCAGTCAGAATCAAAATGTTTGACGGTACTATTCGAACTTTATCAAATGTTAAATTTGTACCGTCTATGACTCGTTCTTTGATTTCTGTTGGACAACTGTCCAAACTTGGCTGTAAGATTCGAATAGAGAATGGGAGTATGCGCATTTCCAGAGGGAACTTTGTTGTGATGAAAGGTGAACAGGCAGAAAATAACCTATTTCATCTGGTAGGCGAAACAGTCAGTTCTGATGCGTGTGTCGCGGATAGTTCGAAAAACTTAGATGCTACGCGTTTGTGGCATCTTAGGTTGGGACACACTTCGGAGAAGAATTTGGAGATTCTGCGCAAGCGGAAACTCATTACAGTGAATACGCCTACAAGTCTGGACTTTTGTTCAGAATGTGTCTCGGGTAAACAGACGTGTGTTTCTTTTGGTGTTGGAAAACACAACACCAAAGGGATCCTCGATTACGTTCATACAGACGTCTGGGGACCATCTTCGACACAATCCCTCAGTGGAAGTAAGTACTATGTTACTTTTATTGATGATTTCTCGCACAAACTTTGGGTGTATGTGATTAAGTTAAAGTCAGATGTTTTTGAAATATTCAAAACTTGGTTAGCACTAGTCGAAGTCGAGACTGGTAGAAAATTAAAGGTGTTTAGATCAGACAATGGTGGTGAATACACTAGTGGTAACCTTAAAGACTTTTGTTCACGTAGAGGTATTCACCGACACTACACCACACCTGGCGATCCGCAATCAAACGGAGTCGCCGAGCGGATGAATAGGACCTTGTTAGAAAAAGTCCGATGTATGTTAGTTACATCTGGTTTCCCTAAAATGTTTTGGGCTGAAGCATTTCACACTGCTGTACACATTGTGAATCGGTTACCGTGTTCAGCCATTGGGGGAAAATTCCAGAAGAAATTTGGAGGGGTAAGGGTTGTATCTGTTTGAAATACATACGTGTATTTGGATGTCCTGTGTATATTCATGTGACAGGTCAGGACAAGTTGGATCCCAGAGCCACCAAGGGATTCCTACTCGGCTATACAGATGGAATCAAGGGTTACCGAATCTGGAACCTGGTCACCCGAAAGGTGATTCACTCTCGACATGTGACCTTCAATGAGTCGATTATGTTCAAGTCTAATCATAATCGACAACCCGCTCCAGAACCGGAAATTATCTCTTCTGTTTCTCCAACAGCCGATGGAGATGAGATAATTGTCAGTCCTATTGTACCCAACTCATCTGCTCGTGGTTTTACTTTGGGATCAGAATCTGAAGAAGATGTTAGTCCACCAGATACATCTACTTCTGATCCAGTTAGCTCAGTTCAGGAAGAAATTCTGAATGATGGTGGAGGTCAAGACGATACAATTCCAGTATCAATACCTGTGAGGCAGAGCCAGAGAACTATCCGTCCTCCTAATAGGTATGGTGATTGGGATTTTGCAAATATGAGTTTTACTGACCAGCTAGAGTATGTTTTGCATGTTGTACAGGATGAGCCGTTTGACTATTCGGAGGCCCTAGCTTCGAGCCACTGTGATAAGTGGTTAGGAGCTATGCATGAGGAAATGGAAGCTTTATCTAAAAATAACACTTGGGAGCTTTGTCCATTACCGAAAGGCAGTCGTGCAATTAGCTGCAAATGGGTCTATAAAGTCAAAGACGATAAGCGTTATAAAGCTCGCCTGGTTGCGAAAGGCTTTGCACAGCGGAAGGGTATCGAGTATGACGATATTTTCGCGCCTGTGGTTCGACACACATCTATCCGGGTCCTTCTGGCCCTTGTGGAAATTCTTGATATGGAGCTCGAACAATTAGATGTGAAAACAGCTTTTCTGCACGGAGATCTTGAAGAAACCATCTACATGAAGCAACCAGAAGGTTTCATCTCCGACAACAAACCTGATTGGGTCTGTAAATTGAAAAAGTCCTTGTATGGACTTAAACAGTCGCCTCGACAGTGGTAGAAGAAGTTTGATTTATTTATGCTCTCGCTGGGTTTTGAGCGTAGTGAGAAAGACGCTTGTGTCTATCATAGATCAAGCGGTGGCATTTCTATTTATCTACTTCTTTATGTTGATGACATGCTGATAGCTTGCAGGGATCGTTCTGAAATCAACCGTTTGAAAGATAGGTTGAAATCAGAATTTGAAATGAAGGATCTCGGTGAAGCTCGTGTTATTCTCGGCATGGAAATTGTTCGGGACAGAAAGTCCCGTACTCTCAGGTTAACACAGAAGGGCTATATTCAAAAGATTCTGAAGCGGTTTAATCTTGATGGAGCAAAGTCGGTGTCTACGCCACTTCCAAGACACATCAAGATTACAAAAGAAGATTGTCCGGTAGACGATATTGGAAAGGCTGAGATGGCAAAGATTCTGTATGCCAGTGCAGTCGGGAGCCTTATGTATGCTATGGTATGCACCCGTCCCGATCTTGCACATTCTGTTGGTGTAATTAGTCGGTTTCTATCGAACCCGGGTAAGTCACATTGGAATGCAGTGAAAACTGTATTTCGTTACTTGAAAGGTACGGAAACTCACGGCCTGATTTATGGTATGCAAAACAACTGTGATATTCTCGTTTACAGTCTGTTGTTGCATTATCGACTACCGAAGCTGAACTTATTGCAGCGGTCGAGTCTGCTAAAGAAGCAGTTCATTTACAGGAACTCTTGTTTGGTTTGGGCCTGAAGCAGACTACTGTCCGTATTAATTGTGATAGCCAGAGTGCTATTCACTTGGCTACAAATTTGGCGTTCAGCTCTCGAACGAAGCACATTAATGTGCGTGATGCATTTCTGGTAGCTTTACACGACGCAAAGGTTGTGTACTTGAAGAAAATATTATCTGAAGATAATGCTGCCGATATGTTCACCAAGTCGTTACCGCCAGCCGCATTCGAGCATTGCTCGAATTTGATCCAGCTCAGATTGTGTTAGTGCCGTTTGGCACCTTGTGGGAGAGATGAGAATATTGCTACAGATGACATAGCGACATCTTTGGGGAGTTATTACTTGTTACGTGTTTTTGGGTTGCTTAACTCGTTCGTCTATTGAGATTGCTCACTTGAGGATTTTTGCTTTTGATTTTGACGGATGATGGCCGAGCCGAAGCTCGTCACGGTCAAAATGCATTATGTTACCTCATGTCAATCTCTATCAGCTATTTGTCCGTATTCGGGGGATTGGTTCGTGCTTTGGTTTCGTCGAGTGATTTGCACATCATGGTGGAGTGTTGAAAAATTTAAATCAGATAAGTTTTATTGGTGCTGTGCAACTCACCAAACACAATGTACAAGTGTTTAAAGCTTGGACATGTGGATTAATTTAAGCCACATATATTTGGAAGTTTACTTGACTTGAACTTTCTTTTTGCATGGGAAATATGGAAGATATCTTGGATGCCAACCAAATGCCAACTAGATGCCAACCCATACCCCTTTGTCTTCTTGCACCATTCTATCCCTATAAATACATGCATCCTTCCATCCCAAAAATATACCAACAAAATAGAAGTATTCTTTCTATTTTTCTTCTTCTTCTTTCTTGTTCCTCTTTGTTGATATATATATATATATCATTGATATATATTTATATATATATATTTTGTTTTGGGGGAACATTTGGTTAGCTGATTTGTTGATCCAAGGATCTCGTAAACACGTTGTAATTTCTCCCGGTTGGTAATATAAAGATCTCTCTCTCCCTGTGGATGTACACTATCACACTGATAGTGGAACCACGTTAAATATTGCTGTCTCGATTTATTTGCTGTTTTCGTTATATTTTATCGTATATTCGATAACGGCTATATTTACGTTTGTGGATCGGTATGAATCAATAGACCAAAATATACAATATTTAGATCTCGTTATTCCGCATTTGTTGTAACGGGTCAGTTGCACGTGATTTATTGTTATCATTTTTGGGATCGTAAATCACTTGAAATACGATATTGTAACTGCCACCGACCCTTACACTTTTAACCCATATATCAATCATTAATCTACATGTGTTAATTTCCACAACATGTATTCAAATACCCTATGACAGTTAAAGGAAATAATCTAAACATATCAATTGGGGATAGCATTGAAATAATAACCATTTGATAACGCATGCATTAATTTCAGTTTGAAATGTTTAAAAGAAAACTCACCTTGATAAGAAGTACGATGAAATAACTTTAATCGAAACAACAAATCAAAACCGAATGCAAATCTGAATAACGAAGCATAGATCACAATCTGAAAGATTTAATCTATTCCATAACTCTAAAACAATATCTATGGACCCTAAACGACACCCCGAAAGACCCCAAAATGACATGAAGCAAAAGTCGAAAAGTCATACCAGATTGACTTACGCGACTTGCCACACGACCAGGGTTGCGGCAAAGGTCTAAATCCCTGGACATACGTGAAGCGACCTGCTCAATCCCTGTTCAACCCAGTTTTTAAGCAAACTCAAAATCTACCATAAAAGCTTAGCAACAAAGACATAAAACACAAACTTTTAACACAATATTATTTCAAGAATACTTGAATCTAGACTATACCATCTTTAATCATTTGCTAATAAAAATTGATGGGTAAAACTCATCCATCAAAAGAACTTACAAACACATATTAAAGTTTGAGCAAAAAGAATTTAGGATGGAAATAACTAGAATTAACCAGGATGAATGTTTTCTTAATAAAAATCCATTTATCAAACATATTGATCTAAAAGTCATACGTTAATTATAAAGTATTGCTGATAAGTTATATTTCACTATCAATTATCCAAATATCTCTTATGCTCTTCATATGTTTAAGAACCATGTGTCTCTATTGTCATATGTGAATGAAACTCGTTGGCTATAATCATTGTTACGCTGGGTGTCTTTTTGTCTATCTTTACAATATTAATTTTACTGGTTTGATGTTATAGTTTTAATGGAATATGATATATTAATAAGACTGCATTAAATTTGTTGATATAGTTATGAATGAATTTAATATGATTTCTATGTAATCTGAAATTTCAAATTTTATTATTTATTATTGTAATTAAAAACAAACTATATATGAATTTTTGGGGTTTTAGGCATCTGCATATTTTGTTTTTTCTTTCCCACGATCAATGACATGTTGAAGTTTTAACTTGTTTGTGTACATATATAATCAAACGTAAAAATAAATAGTAACAATTAAATCTTCGTGTTAAAATGTGATTAGTTTTATATAGCTTAAGGTTTTAATAAACTATTGAATTCTTGTTGGTTAATAAACTACTAGTTGTGTGCCTACATGCAAAAACTCTATCAAGATTTATTCAATTTTTAAATATCAATTTTTTATTACATACCTTTCAAATACTTGGTGGTTCACATGTAGTATCAAGTGTTTTACCTGATGTAAGAAGATGTATTGAAAATCCAAAAATAAAAAATAAATCCAATTTCTCATGCCTTGATGTTGTCATTGTTATAGTACAAATTTGTTAGTTTATCTTGTTAGTTTACTCTAGCTTCCCTTGCTAATATATTGTATAAGTGAATAAATTAAAAAAAAAAAAAAACTAATATGAACTTTGCTTCCATTGATTCAAAGATGATTAATATATTGTGCACTTCCTTTTCTTAGAAACTTTACGAAGTTAAATTTGCTTATTTGCTCATATCATCCTTGCAAACTCATTGGGGACCCGTTCTGAATTTGAAAGCCTAGGATTTCTTTGAAATCCCTCAAACATGAAATCTTGTAGGGGTGGTTGGGTTTTCGTTGAATTTCAAAGGATTTGCATATAATGTTTTAACATATGTTAAAAACGTTTGTTTTTCAATAAGATAATTTAATTATTTTTATAACTACTTGTATTTTGTTTTTACAAATTATTTATGAAAAATGGAATTCAATTCTGTACCAAATCCTAGAAACCAAACATAGCAAATATTTCAAATCCTTTCAAATCTAAATCCCTTAAATATCACATCTTTCCAAGAAATCCAAATCCCTCAAAACCAAACATCCACTGAGGGTTTTGATTTTAGTCAACAAGATTTTGTTTGTTCAATCTTTCACCTATGTGGTAATTATTAGATAAGAGCCAATTGCACTAAAATTAATCAACTTTTCTTTAATTCTTATTTTGGGACCATGAATCAAAAATTGTTTTTATTGTGGAGGTCCATGATTCAAAACTTCTCATTGTTAATGTATATAGAGGGCCCAGGTCCATGTCAGTATAGGGTCCAAGCCCATTTAGTCTACGTATAAATATGTTGTATCTTGTAGTTTAGGTTAGATAACTTTTCATTATTTACTTTACACTCTGTATATTTTCTCTCAATCAATATATCGAGGTTTCAAACCTTCAGCATATTCATTGTCTCCTTCAACCATATTCATCTTCTAACATGGTATCAGAGTTGTAGGTTTATTCTTCGATTTTATTCTTCGATTTTACTATTCATTGGTTTATTGTTTATCGTTTAACTGTTCATCGTCATCACTGTTCATCCGAACCATAATCGACTATCGTCGCCACTTCTGCCTCTTGTCGTCTCTTGTCGCCGCCGCCGTTGATTCTTTGTGAGTCATCGCCTTTGAATCGATTTCTTTGCTTTGAATCGATTTGTTCCTTTAAGATCATATCGATCGATCTGTTTGAAGCTGCCGCTGGTTTGTTTTCTGAAACCCTAGTCGGTCGAACGCCTATCGGTCGAACACCTCCCGGTCGAACTCTATCGGTCGAACGCTTATCGGTCGAACACCTATCAGTCGAACATTTCTTGATCGAACTCTATCAGCCGAAACTTTATCGGTCGAACACCTCCCGGTCGAACTCTATCGGTCGAAACTTTATCGGTCGAACTCTACCGGTCATTAATACCGTTCCACATTCCGGTCGAACATCATCCTACCGGTGGAACACCCTACCGGTCGAAACTATTACCAGTCGTTAATACCGGTCATTAATATTGTTTCTCAGTATCTATTCCTCAATTCATGGCTACCAATCTCAGTCACTCAAATCCCATCTCAGTTGTTTTCAATGGTAGCAACTACATTATTTGGCATCATCATATGACAATTTTGCTAAAATCCTATGGCCTTCACACCTATGTTACTGGTGCATCCAAAGTTCCAGTTCAAGAAGCAGCTGAGAACGCTGTTGACTATGAAAAACGCATGAATGAGTGGGACATCAATAATGCTCGTATTCTGGGCTTTATTAATGCCTCCACTACTCCTGAGATCAACCAACAATTTCTTGGTTATCTTACCGCCAAAAGTCACTGGGATTTTCTTCCCAAGCGGTACACGTCATCAGGCCTGTCTCATCAGTATCAATTATGGACCACTTTTCAGAGCAAACGTCAGCTTCCTGATCAATCCATAAACTCTTATATCTCTGAAATGCAGTCTCTCAGAGATATCATAAGTCTTGGAGCACCACAGATTTTTGATGAAACAACTCAACAATTCACCGCCTACTTCAACCAGCTACATTTGATCACTATTCTGATGGGTCTGACTGATAAATTTGAGAATGTTCGTGCTTCTCTTCTTTATAGGAAGCCATTACCTAATCTAGAAGAAGCAATATCATAATTGATAAGTGAAGAAACCTGTCTTCACATGCGATCACCGATGCCTGCTACTGATAGCGTTCTCTACACGTCTCATCCCAAGTCAAAAGGCAAATGGACCAACAACAACCATTCCAAATCTGTGGGAAAGACGAACATATCTGAGTGTGCATTTTGCCATTCTACTGCTCATCTTCTCTTTGATTGTCCTATCCGTAAGTGCCGTAGGTGTGGAATCACTCATCCGCGTCATTATGAGTCTGACTGTCCGAAGAACTCAAAGCACACTAGTACTCAGAACCGAACTCACGCTGTTGCTGGATCTACTATTGTTGATACCGAGGTTTCTTCAGCTCCTCACCTGACCTAATGGAACTGATGCGTCGCAATCAAGAACTCATAGAGCAGATCATGTCTGGTGCTATGGGTATGAATTCTCCACACTCAGCTGCAACAGGTAACGTATGGCTTTTTGACTCCGGGTGTTGCAATCATATGACACCTTGCCCTGATGGTTTCGTTTCTAAGAAACCACCTCAGCAATTTACGTCAGTAAGAACTGCTGACAACACTGGCCTACCGGTATCCTTTAGTGGAAACGTTTCCACTCCTCATATACAATTACCGGATGTTCTAAATGTTCCGAAACTATCTCTGAGCTTAGTTTTGATTGTGCAGCTTCTTGAATCAAACTTGATCATTTTATTTCATTCTTCTGGTTGTGTTGTACACGATCCAAAGATCAAGTAGATCATTGGACTCGGCCGTAAAGTTAGACGGATGATTGAAGTGGTCTACCTTCGCCTTCCCTTACCTTCTTCAAGTCTTGTTGCCTCAGTTTCCAGCACTTCCTCTTTTGAGTTGTGGTATGCTCGGCTAGGTCACTTATCTCTAGCCAGAATAAAATCATTAGCTCACTTAGGAGTGTTAGGAAATTGTGTATCAACTGATAATATTTCTTGTTTATCATTCAAACTTGGCAAACATCATGCTTTACCTTTTGAAATGAATGAGTTTAGTTCTACTTCTTCTTTTGATCTTATTCATTCTGATGTATGGGGACCAACATCTCATCCATCCATGGGGGGTGCTCGATATTTTGTTATTTTTATTGATGACCATACTCGTTTCACATGGATATATCTCATTAAACATCGTTCAGAACTACCCAAAATTTATATTATGTTTGTCCGGATAATTCACACCTAATTCTCAAAATCTATAAAGATTCTTAGAGCTGACAATGCTATGGAATACAAAGAGTCATCTCTTCTGTCCTTTCTTCAATCTCAGGGGACTCTCTCTCAGTACTCCTATCCCGGCACATCTCCTCAAAATGGTCGTGCCGAACGCAAACACCGTCATATTCTTGATACGGTTCGCACTCTTCTCATCTCTGCCAAATGTCCAGAACGTTTTTGGGGTGAAGCTGCTTTCACTGCAGTTTATACTATCAATCTTCACCCTACTCCCATCCTTAATAATAAGTCTCCTTATGAGGATGTTTATCAGGTCACTCCTGCCTATAAACTTCTCAAAGTTTGGGGTAGTGCTTGTTTTGTTCAACTACAATATCATGAACATACCAAACTTGAACCTCACTCCAGACTGTGCTGCTTCCTTGGATATGGTATTGAGCACAAAGGTTATCGTTGCTGGGATCCTATCTCCCAGCGTCTTCGTATATCTCATCATGTTACCTTCTGGGAACATGTTCCTTTCTCTTCTATATCCAAGTTTCGTGAGTCTCCTAACCTCACCACTCTGTTTTTCACTGATGCTTCCGTCTAATTAGACTCACTCCAATTTGACATCATATCACCTCCACCTATTGTTCCAACTCCTTATGAGTCTACCTCTCCTTCAGAGTCTCCTGCCCCCACACAACCTGCCTCTCCTAGTTTTCCTGATCAACACCAATCATCTGCTTCATCCGCACAGCCAACATCTGAGGTGCCTGTTGAGTCTTTGGCTCCTGGAACTTCTCAATCTCAGAATGTTAGACGATCAGATCGGGTAAGACAAGTTCCTTCTCATCTTCGTGATTATCATGTTTATTTTACTCTGCTGTCAAATCACGAACCTACTTCCTACAAGGAAGCCTCCTCTAACCCTGATTGGCAGAAAGCTATGGCTGAGGAACTTCAGGCACTTGACAAAGCTCAGACATGGGAATATGTCCCTCTTTCACCAGGCAAGTCACCCATTGGCTCCAAATGGGTGTTCAAAATCAAAACCAAATCTGATGGCTCTATTGATCGATACAAAGCTCGTCTTGTGGCCAAGGGCTTCAATCAAGAGTACGGTATTGATTATGAGGAGACTTTTGCACCTGTTGCTCGAGTCACTTTTGTTCGCTGTCTTCTAGCCATCGCAGCTACCAAACAATGGCCTCTCTTTCAGATGGATGTTAAGAATGCATTTTTGAACGGTGACTTATCTGAGGAAGTCTACATGACATTTCCTCCAGGCGTTCGACTTCCACAAGGTCATGTTTGTCGTCTTCGGAAGGCTCTTAATGGACTCAAGCAAGCTCCGCGAGCTTGGTTTGAGAAATTCAGTTCCACAGTCACCTCTCTGGGCTTCTCACCCAGCAACTATGATTCCGGACTGTTTACCCGGACCACTGACGCTGGTACAATCTTACTTCTTCTGTATGTGGATGATATGATTATTACTGGCAGTGACTCTACAGGCATAGCTAATCTCAAGACATCTCTTAGCTCCTGCTTTGAGATAAAGGATCTTGGCTCTTTACACTATTTTTTTGGTCTTGAGGTGCTCTCCAATTCATCAGGAATTTATCTTTGTCAAGCCAAATACACCTCAGATATCTTGTCAAAAGTTGGGATTACTGACAACAAAACTGCATCCACTCCCCTTGAGCACAACCTTCATTTGGCTCCGAATGTTGGACCTCCTCTGCGTGATCCCACTTTATATCGCCACTTAGTAGGGTCACTTGTCTACCTGATAGTAACTCGACCTGACATTGCCTATGTTGTTCATACTGTCAGTCAGTTCATGTCTGCACCCTGTTCTGATCACTACGCTGTTGTCCTGCGCATTCTTCGATATTTGAAAGGGACCATGTTTCATGCTCTTCATTTTCCATCCACATCATCATTGACTTTGCGAGGGTTTTCTGATGCTGATTGGGACAGTGACATGACTGATCGTCGCTCCACTACCGGCTACTATTTCTTTCTTGGAGACTCCCTCATATCTTGGCGGAGCAAAAAACAATCTCTCACAGCTCGATCCAGTACTGAAGCTGAGTATCGAGCACTAGCTGACACGACTCAAGAACTTGTGTGGCTACGCTGACTACTATCTGATATGGGGGTTCCTCAACAGTACCCAACTCCACTGTGGTGTGACAACAACAGTGCGATTCAGATTGCTCACAATGATGTCTTTCACGAGCGCACAAAGCATATTGAAATTGATTGTCACTTTGTTCGTCAACATGTGACTCGTAAGATGATCCAGCTTCTTCCTATTTCGACTCTTGATCAACCGGCTGATATTTTCACTAAAGCTCATCTACCAGGACGGTTTCGTGATCTAGTTTCCAAACTCCATCTGGCTCATTCTTCTCCCGATTGAGTTTGAGGGGGGATGTTAATATATATAAAGGGCCCAGGCCCATGTCAGTATAGGGCCCAAGCCCATTTAGTCTACGTATAAATATGTTGTATCTTGTAGTCTAGGTTAGATAACTTTTCATTATTTACTTTACACTCTGTACGTTTTCTCTCAATCAATATATCGAGGTTTCAAACCTTCAGCATATTCATTGTCTCCTTCAACCATATTCATCTTCTAACACTCATTTTGGGAACATAAACTTTAGGATCATGATTCCTCAAAATATGAATGAAAACAAAGTTGGTTTCATTTTGGTACAATGTGAAAATAGAAAATGCAACTTTGTAATGGCCACTCTTACACATGTTACGCACAAAAAATTGAATATTTAGTTTTCAATTAACAACCCATCAATCCTTTATTTTCCCAATGAAGAGCTGATAAATTTGTTTTTCATACATAGGATTGGTTGTAGTTGAACCCGAATTCCAGCATCCCAATTATGCATCCAAAGCCGAGAAGTTATGGAAACTGATAGCAAGTGCATTACAGGCTACATTGGGATGTAATATTAAGTTCAGGATTCACCATTCAAATTATTTTAATCCAAAAGCTGAGAAGTCCTCTTTCAGCTTACTTAGTTGTGGTCGAGGAAATAAGCCGTCTCACCAGAACGGTAGCAATTTGTCTAAAAAATTTAATGATCAAATGAGCTTGTGTTGGGTTATTTTTGGTTGTATTCAATGTCTATGGACTTATTGTGTCATTTTCTTGAAGTTCCTGTTTTGTCAAAGCACTTGTAGTTTGACTTGTTTAAATTTCTTTTGTTCAGTGAGACTTATGACAAGATCATCATATTCAATACAAATGACTTTCAGCTCTCAACTATCTCTTTACAATATACTTTCTCTCTCTAGAATCTTGATCAATTTGCTTATATTGTTCAGGTGAAACTTGAATCTAGCTCTACATTTGGTATCAGAGCAAATACAGAGAATTCAGATTGAAGATTGGGATCATATTGGTGGCTTTCTTGAAGAATTTCGTGGATTTTTTTGTCGACTTCAAGAACACATTATGTGATTTCTTGAATTTGAGGTTTTGGACTGTTTTTTATGAGTTCTTAGGGTCGTTAGACTCGATTTTTGATCTAGAGCAGGATAATATTGATCAATTCCATCTAGTTTGTGTTTAAATTGATCAATTTGAGATTTTTGTGAATTTTCTATCAGAGTATGTTCTTGATAGTTTTGGAGATTTCAGGACTAGTTTAATCTGATTTTCATGTATCTTCATTGTATAATTGTGTTTGTAATTGATAAACGATCATGTATCCATTTTAAGTTTTGATGGATTATTGAAATTTTAAGTTCGAACAATGTATCTTCTCGCATCTGTTCTTGAACATCACGCAGGGTTTGAAGGATTGAACTTCTTGCAACAGTGGGTTGATTCAAGCAGGGTTATCGCAAGTGTCTATTGTGTTAAGTGTTACTTCATCCATATGTGACTTAAGACAAGTTCAATATATTGTCTTAAGTGTTGGTTACGACAAGTTATTGTACACCTCTACTTGGTTGCAACAACAATTCTTATCACAATAGTAGCCTACGACAAGCTACTGTTCAGTTTTAGTGTGTAGCAATAAGTTGGTAATCACATGTGTTTATTGCGATACATAGATAATCGCATTAGTAGGTTGCGACAGGTGTACTGCCTTCGACAAGTATGACTAGGTTTTTCAAGTTTGATTCTTTGGGTTGTCTTTGACTGATTTTCTGAATTTTCTCTGTAACGATCATTTCAAGTTCATTTTGATCAAGATGTCAAAAGATCTATTGAGTATGGGTTCTATGTCAAAGCCTCTTGTTTTGTTACCTGATGAATATCCACAATGGAGAAAGAGAATGATTCAGTTCCTAAATAACCAGAACAAAGATTTGATGATCTAAATTTTGGAAGGGCCTTATGAAGCATTTGTTGTTATAGCTGGACAACCAGCTATTGCTACAACTCTAGCAGTTGCTGAATGAAAAATTCCGAAGACTTATGAATTTCTTAGTGAAGCTGAAAAAGCAAGAGTTGATCTTGATAGCAAAGCTATGTCCTTACTGACTATGGAAATCCCCAATAATCTATACAATCGAGTTGACAGTAGGGAGTCATCTAAGGCAATGTAGGATAAATTAGAAAAACAATTACAAGGGTCAGGTAAGTCAATAAAGTCCAAATTAAACTAGAGCATCAATGCATATGAAAGGTTCAAGAAGAAAGAGGGTGCATGTTTAACTGAAACCTACAAAAGGTTTATTATAATTTTGAATGACTTGAGGAGAAATAGGTTAAAGAAGAATGCTTCGGAGGTGAACTACAATTTTGTTAAGAATTTAAGTTCTTAGTGGGATACATATACTGTAAATCTCCAAATGAGCAAAGATATGGATGAAGAACAATTACATGATCGCTTTGCAACACTTAATCAACATGAGGACAAGGTGGTGGCGTGGTGGTAAGAGCCTGGGGACTTCATAGCGGTTTCCCGGGTTTAAGACCCACTCGCAGCATTGTAGCCACGGGATGAATGCCCGCGGGCCATAGGCCTGTTTTCCAAGGGATTAGTCCGGGCCTAAAGTGGTCTGGGATACTCCTTTACCAAAAAAAACATGAGGACAAGGTGAGTCAGATTAGTGCTGATAAGAAGATGGTTGCCGAGTCACTTGCACTGCTCACTGAGAAGTAGAATAGCTTAAAAAACAGTTCTTCCCAGCATTCTAAAGCTTCATTGTTTTCTGAAATACCAGAGTTGTTAGTTGGGGATTCTGATTCTGAAGAGTACACTAATGAAGATCTGAGGCGCTTTGCTGAAAACTTGGCCTTGCTGACAAGTAATTTCAATAAGAGGTTTGGCAAGAAAAGGTTTTATTCAAAAATCGAAACCTAGTTTTTACAAGGCTGACAAGTTCAAGGGAAAGACTAAGAAGAGAGTGTTTGAAAATGAAGAGAAGATAGATGAGAAAGAGAAAGAAGATGAAAGGAATATTCGGTGCTTCAACTATGGAAAACCAGACCATTATGCTAGAGAGTTTCGAATGAAAAAGATGAAAGATTATGATTATTACATGAAGAAAGCTCAGTTGGTTAAGAGCAAAGAAAAGGGAAAAGCCCTAATGGCAGAAGAAGAAAATTGGCTGGAGAATACATCTAGAGATAAGGAAGCACACTTCACACAAGTTCATTACAACATGATGGATAAACTCAACAAAGATGCCAATACTTCTGTGGACAAAAATTTTGACTCTGAATTGAGGTACATTCTTCATCTGAAGCCGATTATTCTGAAGAAGTTCAAAACTTGATATCTCAATTTGATTTTATGAAAAGTGAGTTCAATGCTTTTAAAGATAAATTCAAAAAATAAAAGAAGTTGGTTTTGAGATATCATGATGAAAATGCATTGTACAAATCTTTAGTTGAGGATCGAGAAAATGAGAAAAGATTGATTCGGGGAGAAATACAAAATTAGAAGCCAGAATTTCTTAACGGCAAAAGGATTTGGTCAATATGAAATTTGAAAAGGGTGATTTTCAAATTAAATTTGAAGTATGCTTTGAAGAAATATCATAGGCCTATCCTAAAATAAAACAATTAGAAGATTTGAATTTTAAAAGGGGTCAGACTAAACAGACATTAAATCTCTTGACTAATAAACCCAAAGACATTAGATTTTGCAATCCTAAAATGGGTTTGGTTTTATCTGAGAATAATGTTCTAAAAGGTGCAATAGAAAATCTTTATAATTTTGACAAAATGGGTGCAGTTTCTCAAAATATTCATGATATCTTTGAATTTATTTTATCCGAATTTTCTAAAAAAAGGAAAAGAAAAGATAGGAGATGACTTATCTCATGATTGTACTGATTCAAATAATTCAAGTTTTATATCCGTAAGATTCAAATATGATGATTTGAATACGAGTTACAAAAACAAAAAGATTGGACTAACTGAGTTTGAATTATTGTTTTCTACATCAAATGAATCAGTACCTGAAATCAATTTGTCTGATTATGTCCTTTCTAATTCCTGTAAGGAAATCAAGGTAAAGGATCTTGCTTTGGAATCTACATCTAAATTCATCAATGATATGAATGAGAATACTTTTAGTAAAATGATGAATGCCTTAGATATTGATCCTGAAAATAAAAATTCCGAGTCGAACTCTGAGAATGATAGGCTTTCTATTTCTAATATGAACTTTCTGATTTACAAAAATTGCGTGAAGAAGTAAATGATGAAAATTTTGATCTTCAGTTTAAACTTAAAAACTGTTTACGAGAAAATGAAGAACTTTCCAAAACTATCAAGCAGCTAGAGGTTCAAATTTTCAAAAGAGATAAAACTGAATAAAATTCTATCTCTGAAAATATTTGCTTTGACGATAAAAATTGGAATGTCTATTGAAACCAAAGCTTGATTCTCATAGCAAATCTTCTTTTGTTTTCATCAAAAATTTTGAATAAGGTCCAAGTATCTTTGAAGTCGGAGAGTCTTCAGGAACTAAATCTGATTTTGGTCCTGATGAATCTTCCAAAATTAAAAGTTCATGCTTTAAGACTTCTATTGACATGAGCTCTTCTATTATTTCAGAAAGGAAAGGTAGCGAAAAATTAGTTTGGAAGAGAAAAGATTCTCAATAGAATGCTGAGCGTGATGTTTCAAAAATTACATTTTCTGTTAAGATAGCTAAAAATGTACATGTTAACAAAGATGCTTGTATCGAGTCATCCCGAAATGATTATAATGATTTTGATGCTACTATATGTAAACTTTGCTTAAACAAAAGTGATCATTTTGCTCATTTTGAGTTGTTGACTTTAGCACAAAAGAAATTGCATTGGATTCATTGTGGACATAATTCTCTTTGAATACCAAATTTTCAAAGAAAAGAAAAGCTAAAAGCTCATCTCGAAACAAAACATTCTCTAAATCCTCATCTAAACAATTTGTTCAAGTGTTTGATTTATATAAGAAGAAAGTTTCACATAAAATTGATTTCAAAACTGTTGATGAGAAGTTTGTTTGGAAATGGTTACTGAAAGATAGATACACACCACAAACTTCACCTAGAGAGCCTAAATTTGAATGGTGAATCAAAGTCTGTCATGATACTAACAAAACAGGACCCATCCTCATATGGGTACCGAAGATGAAGTAATTGTTTTCTGCAAGTCTGTCATGTGTGGTATATAGATTCTGGTTGTTCTCGACACATGACAGGGTTCAAGCATTTATTGCATAACTTTATTGAACGTTCTGGATGAACAATTAGTTTTGGGAATAAGAGTATTGGCTTTGTCAGAGTTTACAGGATGCTTACCAATGGGAACATCACCATCCAGAAAGAAAGTAATACTTGTTGAAGGATTAGGTTATAATCTATTCAGCATCAGTCAGTTTTATGATAATAATTTCAATGTTAGGTTTTCTACTAAGAGTTGCTCAGTAGATGATAAAAATGGTGTTGAAATATTTCAAGCAAAAAGATTTGGTGATTTATATGTCGTTGACTTTCCCACTCTCTCTGCTTCAAGACCTGTCTGTTTAATTTCAAAAACTACAAAGGAAGAGAGCTGGATTTGGCATGGACGGTTATCTCACTAGAATTTCATCAACATCAACAAGTTAGCAAGAAAAGGTTTTGTAATAGGTCTACCTGAGATGAGATTCGAGAAGTATTCCTTGTGCTCAGCTTGTGAGATAGATAAAAAGAAACGCAACTCTCATAAGTCTATGATGGAGTCTAACTACAAATCTCCTTTAGAAATGATTCACATAGATCTCTGTTGGCCTTTGAAAATACTCACGATACATATGGATGGAGTTTTTAAAAGCTAAATCGGATGCACATGAATTGGTCATAGCCTTTATAAAGAAAATTCAAGTACTTCTACAGCTTCCAGGTCAAAAATTGTGGAGTGACAATGAAACAAAATTTAAGAATGAAGTTATTTAGAGTTATCTCTAATCAGTTGGTATTTCTCATAACTTCTCAATCGTTAGAACTCTTCAATAAAATGGAGTTGTTGAAAGAAAGAATCGAACTTTGGTAAAAGCAGCAAGAACGATGCTTGCATTCTCTAATCTGTCATTGTATCTCTGGGCCGAGGTTGTATCAATTGCTTGCTTCACGCAGAACCAAACTATCATCAATAAACGGTTACATAAAACTGCTTATGAAATAGTAAATAAAAGAAATCCTAATGTTAATTTTTTTTCTTGTTTTTGGATACAGATGTTTTGTATTTAATGAACGTAGCAATCTTGGTAAATTTGAAAAGAAAGTTTATGAAGGATATTTTCTTGGATATTCGTTGACTTCTAAAGCTTATCGAATATACAATATACGAATCAAGATGGTCATAGAAAGCATAAACGCGACTTTTGATGAGAAGCATGTCCGGACTTCTGAACAAGACAGTTTAGGACTCGAAACTAATGATGAAGCTTCTACTCAATCCAGAGTGGAACCTATGATAAAACATACTAAGACTTCTGAATATGTTTTAAATCCAAATAGTTTAGAACTTGAATTATTGTTTATGGATTTTTTTATTGATATTTGTGCAGATTTTGATAAATCAACCATATACAAGAATCCTAATTCAGAGATCCCTAAATTAAGTGTTCACATTTCTGGACTGTCTGGAGAAATTCGTACTACTTCTGCAAGTGCTGATAACTTTGGGAAAGCTAATA
Source organism: Arctium minus (assembly GCA_954870635.1). Classification (NCBI taxonomy): domain Eukaryota; kingdom Viridiplantae; phylum Streptophyta; class Magnoliopsida; order Asterales; family Asteraceae; genus Arctium; species Arctium minus. The sequence goes on along the minus strand of OX941084.1, from coordinate 116,740,708 downwards.
CAAATGATAATTCTGAACATGTTATTTCAAGCTCAGAATCCATTGTGTCTGAATCTTCTACATCCGAGTTACCTTCACCTGAAGTAGTTCAAACCAGAAATATTTATGATACTCCTAATACATTGATCATTGAGTTGGCTGCAATAAATGATGATTATGATAACCAGAACAATCAGATTTATCTACGATCTCTACCCAGTACCCAAAAGTGGACGAGAGATCATCCCCTTCACAATATTATTGGCGATATCAACTGTGGTGTCAAGACGAGATCTACATCTGCAAATGAATGCTTATATGTGAATTTTCTCAGCACGATTGAAACGAAGAGAGTTTCTGAGGCATTAAAAGATCCCGGTTGGATTCTTGTAATGCAAGATGAACTTATTCAGTTCAAAAGGAACAAAGTCTGGCGATTGGTACCAAACCCAAAAGAAAATTCATCATTGGAACAAAATGGATTTTTGGAATTAAGAAAGATGAAGACGGAATTGTAGTCAGAAATAAACCTCGACTAGTTCCTAAAGGTTATAGTCAACAAGAAGGAATTGATTTTGAAAAAACCTTTGCACCAGTAGCAAGGATTGAATCCATTAGGATTTTTATGGCCTACGCTGCTCACAAATGCTTCAAAGTATTCTAGATGGATGTCAAATCTGCAATTTTAAATGAAGTACTTCATGAAGAAGTGTATGTAGGTCAACCTGA